>JAKOOJ010000034.1:12500-1212500 GCA_022577455.1 Arizona elegans | reverse complement strand
CCCAACTGGAGATGCCTCCCAGTCCCAACCATCCAGGTGCAGGGCAAGATGTCCTTGACCCTCTCAGAAAGGAATGTTATTATGACTACATATCACCCTGGCTCCATGCAATCCCCCCTCCCAGTTTCCCACAGCACCAAGTATGGCAGCCCTGAAGATCCAGAGAAAAAGATGGCCTCCAGCGCTGACAGTTGCTTTTGTGCATGAGAGAGAGAGAGAGAGAGAATGCAAACATCTATGGGTGCAAGACAAACCTCCCTCCAAAAATGAAGGGAGATGGGTTTTGCACATCTGGAAGCCCATGGAGTTTCTGCATTGCAAGCCACCGAATGCAATAAGACTTAAGATGCTAAACAGGCTCTTCTTGGACAGGTAGGATCTAGCAGGGATTTAGGATGATGGCAATCTTTGGTCCACTGTACTGAGACTCCATAGCGGAGGCCGGTATCTTGTGAAGCGGAAAGGGAGGACGGGGTAGAAAAATCCATACGTGTCTCACCCAAGAAGCTCCTCTCTGAGCCGAAGAAACTTCTTGGATGAGAAGCGAAATGTTTTCAAGGAACTAAACGAAGAAAGTCCAGTTGCGTTTTGGAAAAGCACCTTTGGGATGTCCACCACTGGAAGGTTTCCAGAGGAGATTGGACAGGCATTCCGTCTGGGAAGATCTAGGGCAGTTTTTCTCAACCTTGGAAGCTTGAAGATGGGTGGACTTCAACTCCTAGAATCCTCCAGCCAGCGCTGCTGGATGGGGGATTCTGGGAGTTGAAGTCCACCCATATTCAAGCTACCAGGTTGAGAAACACTGTTCTAGGGTCTCTTGCTTGAGCAGGGGGTTGGACTAGAAGACCTCCAAGGTCCCTTCCAATTCTCTTATTCAGTTAATTATTCAGTGAAGCAGCTTGCCTCCAGAAGTCGTGGGTGCTCCATCACTGGAGGTTTTCAAGAAGAGACTGGACAGCCATTCTGTCTGGAATGGTCTAGGGCCCTGATGGCGAACCTATGCCCATGCGTACCAGAAGTGGCACCCAGAGCCCTCTCTGTGGGCACACACGCCGTCTCCCCAGCTCGGCCAGCTGGTCATCGGGTTTCTGGCGCTGTGGTGTGCGCCATCCGGTTTGTGAACTCTGTGCCTAAAAGGTTCGCCATCACTGGTCTAGGGCCTCCTGGTTGAGCAGGGGGTTGGATTAGATGTCCTCCAAGGTCCCTTCCAGCCCTGGGATTCTATGATTCTTCGCCCTGCCTCCCCAGCCAAGCCTCCACGTTCCCAGGGAGCGCCTCCTACCCAACTGGAGCGGTGACGCAGGTGTGCGAGCGAGGTGTGCCAGGAGGAAGAAGACCAGGAGGGCCCGAGAAAGAGCTTGAGGAGGAGAGGATGGGAAATATCAGCTCCAGCCGTGATGGGGAAGGCAGAAAAGGGAGACGGGTGGGAGAGAAAGTAGGATTGCAAGAACAACCCTACAGTGCAAAAGCAGCCCCTTCGCCTGTTCTGGCTGCCTGCACAACTCAGCGTTGGCTCATTAATCACTCAGCACACAGCCAGGAGAACCAAAAGGCTGGGACGCCTCCGCCAATCCGGGCCCTGTTGCTGCAGCAACGGCCTTTCGCCTTTGGAGGCTTCAAAAGATTTTCTCCCTCCTCACCCCTCCTTCGCTTGTTGTGTTGTGGAGGGCCTCTGCCGGGGTGTGTGTGTGTGTGTGAGTGTGTGTGTGGGCAGGCATGCACAGTTTCCCTGGGAATGGCTTGGCAAGCAGTGAGGAGGAGGAGGAGGAGGAGGGCTCAGATGATGGGGAGAGGAAAAGTGGAAAGGAGGGAGGGAGGAAGGGAGGAAGGAGGGAGGGACGGAGGGAAGGAAGGATGGAAGGAAGGAAGGATAAAGAAAGGAGGGAGGGAGGAAAAGTGGAAGGGAGGGAGGGAGGGAGAACAGAAGGGAGGGAGGGAGGGAGGAAGGAAAAAGAAAGGAGGGAGAGTGGGAAGAAAGGAAGGATCGAAGGAAGGAAGGAAGGAAAAAGAAAGGAGGGAGGGAGGAAGAGAGGGAGGGAAGGAAGGAAGGAAGGAAGGAAGGAAGGAAGGAAGGAAGGAAAGCTGCAGCCTCCCCATGGTCATGTGATCAAAATTACGGTGCTTAACAACTGGCATGTATTTATGATGGTTGCTGCCCCCCGGGGTCACGTGATCACCATTTGTGACCTTCCCAACCAGCTTCCAACAAGCAAAGTCAACGGGCGGGGGGGGGATCCCGCTTAACGACTGCAGCGATTCACTTAACAACCCTGGCAAACAAAGTCAGGCGCAAATCGCTTAGCAACCCCATGGCTTAGTGATGGACAGTCACATGGTCGTAAGCCAAAGACTACCTGTCGTTTCCAGCTCCAGCTCCGCTTTATCAGAGGAAGCAAATCAAGCTAAGTGCTCGGTGAAGAAGTTGTGTCTTAGATTAATTGTCATGCTTGTCTTCCCTTCCGAAGCATCAGAAATTCCCCTGCATTTTGTGTGTGTGTGTGTGAGAGTGTTTTGGTTTTTTTGAAAACTCGTTTTCTTGAAAGGAGCTTGCTTTAGAAAGGCAGACAAAGGAGAAGAGAAAGGGGATGAAATTTCCATGGAGAAATGAGATTTCCCCCCCACCCACCCACCCATATACTCAACCGCCAGGCAGGCAAGGACTCGGGACAGTCCCGGATGCCCCAATTTGAATGTTTACTCTGAGTGAGCATCGTTCAAAGGGACATTTCACATCTCAAGGGATGAGCTGGGTTGTATCCAACTGGCTCAGATCCATTTGTGGATGGGCAAAGACTTCCACGCCTAATATTTGGCAACCGGATGAAAGAAGCCGATCGGATTGGCCCCTGTTGATGCTGGGCGATCAGATTCGACGGGGATGATCACTTTGAATCAATTCAAGGCATCCAATCAACCATCGGAAAGGCACTGGAGCAAAGCTGCGGTTGGAGAAGTACAGTGCTTCTCTGAAAATAAGACCGGGTCTTATATTAATTTTTGCTCCAAAAGACGCATTAGGGCTTATTTTCCAGTCAGGTCTTATTTCTGGGAAAATACAGCACTAAATGCGTTCGTCTGGGTGACAATCTTAACAGGGGCTTATTTTTGGGGTAGAGCATCATTTTAAAAAATCATGCTAGGGTTTATTTTCTGGTTGGGTCTCATTTTTGGGGAAACACAGTAGTCCTCGACTTATGACCGTTCGTTTCAAAACAGCCCAGCAGTTGTTAAGCGAGTCCGGCTCCTCCCCTCTCCCCCACAAAAACCATAACGACATGCCAGTTGCCAAGCAACCGCATTTTGATCACATAACCGTGGGGATGCGACGGTCGTAAGGGAGAAAACAAAGTCACTTTTTTCAGTGCCGTTGTGACTTCAACTGGTCACTAAACAAATGGTTGTAAGTTGAGGACTACCTGTTTTCGTTCATTTCTGCAGCCTCCCTGGTTTCTCCCCTCCCCCCTTCAGTTGAATGGCACTCCGCTCTGGTTTTTCTCTTCTGCAACATTTCAGCATCCAGCCCTTGCAGAAATATCCAGAGAACCCATTCAAGATTATTATTATTTTCCTTCCCTGAAGAAATGTGGAATGTTTCATTCTCCAGTGCAGAATGAAAATTAAGGGGGAAAGAAACCCAGCTACCTTTAGCGTTCTTGCTTTCTACTCAGTGATCTGTTGATGGTGGGCTTTACAACATTTAGAGGAGAATTTTCTGGGAGAGAAGGGAAGGGAAGAGAAAGGTGGGCTGAGAAGGCAGAACCGAAGCCACCGAGGTGAGAAAGCTGCTGTATTCCCATTTCTCTTTAGGTCAGAGAATAATCAGGGGGCAGACTTGAAGGAACAGGCAACGTAGAAGGTGATGATTCCAGTCAAATTCCCTAACGGTGAGGTCAGAGGCAAAGTTCTCTATGAAACCAACATCAAGAGACAGCCCAGGTGGCGATCAAAGGCAGGATCGGTCCAAAAGCAGAGGTTGAAATAGGTTGTGGGGAAGAAGAACGGAGGTGGGTGGAGTCTTTGGTTGAAGAAGGTGGTGGATCTGAAGGCTGAAATGGCCAAGGAGACAAAAATGGAAGGTTGTTGAGAAGGTTGGTTGAAGACTAAGGATTGAAGGTCAAGGGTGGAAATGAGAAGGAGGTGGTGCTGCTAAGAGATCCAAGGGGGGATTGGCGGGAGGTGGATGATCTGATTCTGGAGATGGAAGAAGAAGGAAGAGATGGGCTGTTATATCAATCAGGACTTCAGGTGGGACCAACACCTGTTGGCTTCTTTTCGTGGGTTGGCTGGTTTCAACCAAGATACCCCTCAATTCAGCAACCACCGTAATGATGTTAAGACATAAGGACCTTCTACACCTCCACGAATGAAACAAAACATAGGCTTCCTTAGTCCTTCTTTGCTGCTATAACCACTACACCACACTTCTTTTTTGGTCATGAATGTTTAGTTAACTGCAACAGTTGTTAAGTGAGTCTCAGACAGTCATTAAGTAAATCCGTCATTCTCCATTGATTTTGGTTGTTGGAAGCCAACTGAGAAGGTTAAAAGATGCTGATCACATGACCATGGGATGTTGCAACATGCCAGGTGTCAAGGGCCCATATTTTGATCCACGGCAATGTTGTCGTTAGTGTGAGGACTGGTTGTAAGTCATTTTTTTCACTGCTGTTGTAACTTTAAATGGATATATGTCGAGGGCTATCTGTATTTATCTGATTTATACAGCTCCACATTTAAGAAATGTGAGTCTTACGGTATCCGAGTCTATCGTTATGCACTTTTAATAACGGTTTTATTCTATTATAAAACAACGTATTCTTTGAGTAGAGTGCTATTTATACAGTATTGACTAGAGATGATTAACCCTCTAATGTTTAGATAAATTAATCCTTTAAAGATAAAGAAAAAGAAGAGCTTTAGATCAATATTAACTATATTTTTTTTAAATGTCAATGTTGATAAGCATAAAGTTGCTTAAATTTTATGTCCGTAGTGAAATGTGGCTCTATCAAACTCTTTGTGATACACTAAAGGTTTCTTTCTTAAACTGAATACTTAATATGAAGGTCTCCGCTATATTATTCCTTGTTTTTGCTTGTGCTTATTCAAGAGTAAAGAAAGAGAAAGAAAAAACTAAATAAACCACAACAGAAAGCAAAAATGGTTTTTTTAAAAAAAGTTATATGATTCCTAAATTGCCCCTTTTTACTTCTACAACTCTGCTGTGTTTATAAGCATTTAGGCCATTTTGTGTTCATATCGGCCAATGTGACAAGATAGAAATAGGAAAATTCAGAGAAATACAAGTTAGTCAGTCTGTTGGCAATACCTAGAAAGTTCCCACAATAATAGTTTGTAATAGAATAACAGAGTTGGAAGGAACCTTGGAGGTCTTCTAGTCCAACCCCCTGCTCAAGCAGAAGACCTTATAACCATTTCAGACAGGTAGCTGTCCATTTGTCTTCTTGAAAACCTCCAGCGATGGAGCACCCACAATTTCTGGAGGCAAGCTGTTCCACTGATTGATTGTTCTCACCATTAGGAAATTCCTCCTTAGTTCGAGGTTGCTTCTCTCCTTGGTTAGTTTCCATCCATTGCTTCTTGTCCTGCCTTCTGGTGCTTTGGAAAATAGGTTGACCCCCTCTTCTTTGTGGCAGCCCCTCAAATATTGGAAGATGCTATCATGTCTCCCCTAATCCTTCTTTTCACGAGACTAAACATATCCAATTCTTGCTTGGATATGTTCTTGCTTGCTTCTTTCATATGTTGTAGCTTCCAGCCCCCTAATCAGGGTTGAAATCCAGTAGGTTCTGACAGGTTCTGGAGAACCGGTAGCGGAAATTTTGAGTAGTTCGGAGAACCAGCAAATACCACCTCTGGCTGGCCCCAGAGTGGGGTGAGAATGGAGATTTTGCAATATTCTTCCCCCAGGAGTGGGGAGGGAATGGGGATTTTGCAGTATCCTTCCCCTGCCATGCCCACCAAGCCAAGCCCACAGAACTGGTAGTAAAAAAAATTGGATTTCACCACCGCCCCTAATCATCTTTGTTGCTCTTCTCTGCACCCTTTCCAGAGTCTCAACATCTTTTTTATAATATGGCGACCAAAACTAGATGCAGTATTCCAGGAGTGGTCTTACTAAGGCTTTATAAAGTGATACTAACACTTCAGTCATCTTGATTCTATCCCCCCGTTAATGCAATCATAAAGAGATTGATCTGTTCGTATCGTTTGAAAGCAATGTGGCGATTATCATAAATCAGCAGACTTTTCCTGAAGAAGAAAATAATGGATAACTAACATAATAGATTGCAGGAATGCTGCAGACGTAATGTATCTTGATTTTTAGCAATGTATCCCTGGACATTCTGAGCATGGGCTGGGTGGAAGGATCATGAAATCGATTACCACGAAAATTGTACATAAAGAGTTCTTCTTCTCGAATTCCAAGCGCGAACTTGCGTTGAAAGCCAGTAGGCTCAATTCTAGATCTTCTTTTCCTTCGATATTCTTTTTTTAATGACTGGGATGAAAAGGTAGAGGGAGTGCTTGTCAAATCTGCAGCTAATACAAGAAGGCAGAAATTAAATTCCTTCTTGTATGTTCGAGAAATAGGTTGGGCGGGGGGGAAATTGCAGTACAGTGTGTGATTTAGCGCAGGCATATGCCAAGAGATTCTCTTAGGGAACCGAGATAAACACTCAGGTCTAGGACAGGGCATCTTTTGCGCGATAATCAAAAAGAGAGAAAAACACCGCATGGGGGGTGGGGGTGGGGAGAATGAATCTGACTGATCACATGCCAAACATAAATCAGATGGGTGATGCCTTCGCTGGAAAAGCCAATCCCTTGACAGGGCTGGTGAGAAGGAAATGCCAGGCGTGTGCAAATCTTCGCCCTGAACTTTTGCTTCGGGTGAACATTTCAAGGGCTGCTGCTGGGGTGCCTGGACTTGCATCGTTTGGGACGGGTGAGAATGGCAAGGAAGGAATGCGTCATCAACCCTTCCCTTTGCCCGGACATGAGCATCGCCGGCTTCGCCTCCATCCTGCCCGGGCCATGGTTGGGCACTGAACGGAGCTCGTTCAGCAGCTCTGGTGATTATTGGATTATTTAGATTGTGGGTCTGTGTTGCACCGGCTGTGTGGGGAGAGTTTGGGGTAGACCTTCACCGGCTGCTGGTAAGACCATTCCCAGACAGCAGAGCAACAAAGGGCTTTCAGGGAGCCTGCCTCTGCTTAGGCCACTTGGGTCAGAACAATCCTGGTCAAATGGTTGCAGGTCTATTTTTGATAGATGATGGAGCACCCACAATTCCATCACTGGAGGCTTTTAAAAAAGAGATTTGGGCAAACCATTTGTCTGAAATGGACTAGGCATGATAGCCAGCTGGGCGACTTTGGGTCCATCATGAGGAGATGGGGAGTTCTAGTTTCACCTTAGCCACCGGTTGCGTGGCTTTGGGCCAATTGACAAGAGAGAGTTCTGGTTCCGCCTTAGCCACGAAACCCAGCTGGGTATGACTTTAGGCCAGCCCTTCTCTTTCAGACCAACCCACCTCACAGGGTTGTTGTTGCAGGGAAAATAGGAGGAGGAAGGAGCATTAGGCATGCTTGTTGTCTTGAGTTATTTGTCAAACTAATAAAGGCAGGATATAAACGAACGAACGAACAAATGAATGAATACAAAATTTATATGCTGCTCATCTCACTTCACTGCTGTAAGTGTGCTGGGCTTTTCTCTCTTTTTTTAGCATTTGAACAAAACTTTCATTTTTATTTTATTGTATATTTTATTTTTCTTCTGGAAAGAAGGCGTTGCAACCAGCCCCAACAGTATCCTGGTTTTAAAAAACAAGAAGAAGGAGAAATACTTTTGCCAGCCAGTCTTCCCGTTAGGCAATCCAAGAATGGATAGGAACTGTGTGAGACGCCAGTCTCTTTCTCTCTCTCTCTCTCTCTCCCCCCCCCCCCACTTTCCTTCCTTCTGCATTGCACACATTCCTAGCAAACCTCCCAGGCACCAAGGCAAGGCCTGCCAACGTTTTGCACATTTAACCCCTTCAAAACTCCGACTGAGAGAGTCTGCCAGGACTTTGGGGCCCCAAACACCAGACTTGCTTGAGCTTAGAGAGGAAAAGAAATATCGCAGGGAGAAGGTTCTTCCAGATTTTGCAAAGCCCACCCGCTTGCTGGTTTTCCCATTCTCTTCCTCTCCTCCCCAACCTCTGAGCCCAGGGAGGGATTTATTTTCAGTACTTGGGTGAGACTGCCTGGACGTGGTTGCTTTGAAAAGCAAATGTTTGATGCCCCGAGCGATTGAAAATATCCAGCTCTTCTGGAGGAACACGGTGGTTCTATCTCCAGGAGGATCCATGGTAGATCCAAAGATGGAACTTCTTCTCCAGCTGCAAAACAAGGGGCGTTCAGGATGCAGCTAGAAGAACATAGAATCCCCAGAGGTCTTCCAGTCCAACCCCCTAGTTCAGTGGTGAAATCCAAATTTTTTTACTACCGGTTCTGTGGGTGTGGCTTGTTGGGCGTGGCTTGTTGGGCATGGCAGGGGAAGGATACTGCAAAATCCCCATTCCCTCCCCACTCCTGGGGAAAAGATATTGCAAAATCCCCATTCCCACCCCACTCTGGGGCCAGCCAGAGATGGTATTTGCTGGTACTCTGAACTGCTCAAAATTTCCGCTACCGGTTCTCCAGAACCTATCAGAACCTCCTGGATTTCACCTCTGCCCTAATCAAAGCAGGAGATCTTATACCAACCCCATCAAAGATTGGTAGTCCAATCTTTTCATGAAAACCTCAGGGATGGAGCACCCGCAACTTGAAAGCCATTCCAATTGTTCTCAATGTAAAGAACTTTCTCCTTAGTTCTAGGTTGCTTCTTTCCTTCATAACTTTCCGTCTGTTGCTTCTTGTCCTGCCTTCAGGTACCTTGGAGAATAGGTCAATCCCCTCTTCTCAAGGTAAAGGTTCTCCTTGCACATATGTGCTAGTTGTTCCTGACTCTAGGGGGCAGTGCTCATCTCCATTTCAAAGCCGAAGAGCCAGCACTGTCCGAAGACGTCTCCATGGTCATGTGGCCAGCATGACTCAATGCCAAAGGCGCACGAAACGCTGTTCCCTTCCCACCAAAGGTGGTCCCTATTTTTTCTACTTCCATTTTTTACGTGCTTTCGAACTGCTAGGTTGGCAGAAGCTGGGACAAGGAACGGGAGCTCACCCCGTTACACGGCACCAGGGATTCGAACCGCTGAACTGCTGACCTTTCAATCAACAAGCTCAGTGTCTTAGCCACTGAACCACTGTGTCCCTCTGAGCCACCGCGACCCTTCTCTGTGACAGCCCCTCAAATATTGGAAGACTGGTATCCTGTCCTCCCTAATCCTTCTCTCCATTAGACTAGAGTCATACCTAGCTCCCTCAATTGTTCATCGTGTGATTTAGCCTCCGGTCCTCTCGTCATCTTTGTCACATTTCTCTCTACGCTTTCTAGAGTTTCAGCCTCTTTTCTGCATCTTGGGGACCAGAATTGGATGGAATATTCCAATACAAAAGCTACGAGGGGCGGAAAGAGCCATGGAAAGTTATGCACTTGGCAACACAAGACGAGATAGAAAGACCTACACATGGATTAGAGAAGAAACAAAAAATATACGATGCCATCAAGAGAATTGCAATGGAAATGGGCTGGCCACCTAGGAAGAAGAATTGATGGTGGGTGGACCAAGGCAGTCGTAGAACGGACCTCATTTGATCAAAAGCATCCACGAAAGAGAACCCCCCCCCCAAAAAATGGAGCGATGACATCAGCAAGTATAGGTAGTGCTTGACTTATGACCAAAATCGAGCCCAACATTTCTGCCGCTCAGGGAGACACTTGTTCAGTGAATATTGCCCCGTTTTAAAACCTTTCTCGCCACAGTTGTTAAGCAAACCCCTGCCATTGGCAAGTTAGCTACATGGCTGTTAAGTGAATCTGGCTTCCCCATCAACTTTGCTCATCCCCAGGACACTGTCATAGAGATGAGTCAGTTGTCAAGCATCTGAAGTTTGATCCTGTAGGGATGCCACAATAGTTGTGTAAGTGTGAAAAAAGGCCGTCAGCAGGGGTTTGGAAGTGCAGGCGCCATGCACGTCACAAGCACGCGTGGACCCTCTGTACGTGCGCAGAGGGTAGAAAACAGGTTACTTCCTGGTTAAAACCAGGAAGCAATGACGACGGGGCAGGTGGGTGGAGCCTCGCACCGCCATCACTACCAGTTCTCCGAACCACCAGCCACCATGGCTACCGATTTGACCGAACCGGTCCAAACCGGGAACATTTCACCACTGGCCATCAGTCCCTTTTTTCGGCGGCTGTTGTAACTTTGAATGAACCATCGTAAGTCGTTGTCACTACACGAACCGTTGCTAAGTCGAGGACTACCTGTACACCCATGGTACATTTTCTTCCCACTTCCTGCCAGCCGTTGCTTTGCACACAGACACACCCTCCAGATGGCTTCCTTGACTGCCGTTTCCCAGTGGGAGGGGGGGAAAAACATCCCCCCCCCACGGCTCACATCCTAGCAAATCCTTGTCATTGCGGAGGGCTCGCGAAGGGCGAGAGGCGAAGGGGGTCTGGGTAGCTGCTTACGGCAATCAATGGTAATTGATGGCAATCGATGGGACTCAATAGGGATCGGTGCGCCTCAGCCATCACCTTGGCTCCTGGTTTGGAGTGGGGGGCGGGGAAAGCCATCTCGTAATGGTTTTTGGGAGGTGGGCGTGAGACACATCCTCCGTGGAGGCAAGTCCACCTGCCCCATGTGGAGGGAGGGGGGATAACGGGGGTGGAGAGGACCAAGGTCCCCACTCAGCTGGGCTGCCACTCCAGGCCTGGCTCCTGTCTTTCGCCATCCCCTTCCCTTCCCTGCTTCTTCTCGTCCGTGTGTGTACACATTCAGCCATCCCCACGCCACACCGACCCCTCCCCAAAACAGAAGGGGGGGTCTTTTTCCAGCCTCTCTCTGCCAAGAGGCCAAATACTCCAGAGGGGGGGAAGAAGGCCCGCATGCACACACAGACACACACACACACAGAGACCCCAACAAATGAGCTGCATAGTGAAGATAAGCAGCATCTCGCCCAAAGAGCTGGCGTGACAACCTCGCCGCAGCTCCGCGATTAATTTCAGCTAATTTCCTGCGAGGGCTGTTTTGGTTTGGAGGTTGTTGGAGAGGGGGGTCTCCTCTGTCTCTCTCTCCCTCTCTCTACCTCTTTCCGTTTCTCTCTTTCTTTCTCTTTCTCTCCTCTCTCCTTCTTTCACTCTTTCCTTCTGTCCCTTTCTCCCACTCTCTTCTTTCTCTATTTCTCTATTGCTTTCTCCCTCCCTCTTTCTGTCTTTCCTTTATCTCTCTCTCTCTCTCTTTCACTGTCTCTTTCCCTCTGTCCCTCTTTCTCCCACTTTCTTCTTTCTCTCTCCCTCTCTCTCTCTGCCTCCCTCTTCTCTCCCAGAAGCAGGACTAACACAGGTTAAAGCATAACTTGTCTTGCTGTTTAGCGACTCTACCTACCGCTCAGTAATTATATGCACTGCCAGGGATCCAATCCGACGTCAGCCTGACAGATAACGATCTTCCCGTTTTATTTTTAGCTCTGTGCTACCCCCTCCAGATTCAAAAAAAAAAATCTGTTTGTTCCATTTCACTCCAAATCCCCCCCCCATTCTATCTCCCCCCCCCTCGCATCATCCTTGCTTGGTTTATTTTCCCCTTTTCCTTTATTTTTTTTTTAATTTGCTGCAGCTTCCTGCTCTCTTCTCCTCTTCCTGCAGCTGCTCAGCATGGCAGGGAAGCCGGGTGTAAGATGTGCCAGCCAGGCACCGCACAAGCCCCTCACAGCCCCCTCCGAGGGGGAGCCAGGATTCGTTTGTTTTGCAAAATCCAGCCTGCCCGCTTTGCGCCTAGCTCCAGGGAGGGAAAGGCGAAAGCGAGAAGCTACGAATCGGATCCAGAAAAACACCAAATGGGGTTTTTTTTTTCTTTTTCATAATGGGAGGCGTAAAGAGGACGGAGGCGGGGAGGGAGGAGAAATAGGAGATGGTTAAGCTTGGATGGCTTTAGAAACCAGCATTGGGCCAATCATGGTTTGCAGGGAAGGAAACACAGCTAGTCCTCGACATACAACAGTTCATTTAGTGACCATTCAAAGTTACAACAGACCGTTTTTCACACTTACAACCCGTGGTCACGCGATCAAAATTCAGAAGCTTGGCAACTGGCATGTACTTATGACAGCTGCAGGGTCCCCTTGTCTGCCCTTCTGACAAGCAAAGTCTATGGGGAAGCCGGATTCACTTAACCAGCGTGTGCCTGGCTTCACAAGTGATGATTGCTCTTAAGTGAATCTGTTTCTGTGAGAGGACAAGTTGTGTTCAAATAAGAACCCAGCCCTCTCTGCCCCCTTGATCTGGATGGGCGGCTGGACTAATGGAACCGGGCGGGAGGGAGGAAAGGAGAGGGAGGGAGGAGGAGGAGAGGGAGGGAGGGAGGGAGGGAAGGAGGAAGAGGAGGAGAGGGAGAGAGGAGAGGGAGGGAGGAACAAGAAGAAGGAAGAGATAAAGGGATAGGAATGGAGGGAGGGAACAAGGAAAGAAAGGAGGAAAGAATGGGAAGGAAGGAAGAAAAGAAATAGGAAGGAGGGAGAGAGATTGGACTAGGAAGGAAGGAATTGATAGTTGGGAAAGAAGATGAAAGAGGAAGGAAGGAAAGAAAGAAGGGAGGAAGGAAGGAAGGAAGGAAGGAAGGAAAACATGTAACTCTAAAGCTTTTGTTGTATTTTAATTATTACAGAATTATTGATTTCTCTCCCACCTTTTCTCAAAGAATACAAGGCAGCACATGTAACGCAAGAACCTGATGAAATAAGATGGGCTAAGAGGGAGAATTTGGCTTCCTAACATGCGCTGCATTTCCAGGACGGAGAGGCGCCCTGTGACGGGGCCTCCCCAGCCCACGGCTGAGTCAGCTCAACTCAAATCATCCAGGATGCACGGAAGGAGGGTGGGTGGTGGTGGGGAGAACTGCCTGAGCCCCAAACCCTCAAAGAGAGGAAATCTTTTGCGATTCATTCTGACAAGTCAGGTTGGGAAGCCGATTCCGTGCAGATGTTTGCTCAAAATGCCTTTCAATCCAATCTCTGAATGGAAAATTGGGCAGCCCCTAAAGCTCACCCAGAAAAGTTCCCAGAAAAGCTGCATAAAGTTACAGCATTCTAAGGGGCTTTTGATTCTTGTACCAGCGTCAGGAGGGAGGGAGGGAGGAAGGAAGGGGAGAGAGGAAGGAAGGAGGGGGAGGGAGGGAGGAAGGAAAGGAAGGAAGGAAGAAAGGAAGGAAGGAAGGAAGGAAGGAAGGAAGGAAGGAAGGAAAGGGAGGGAGGGTGGAAAGAAGGAAGGGAGGAAGGAAGGAAGGAAAGGAAAGGAAGGAACGGAATGAGGGAGGGAGTGAAGAAGGGAGAGAGGGAGGGAGGGAGGAAGAAAAGAAAGGAACGAACAGAATCAGGGAGGAAGTGAAGAAGGGAGGGAGGGCGGGAGGGAGGAAGGAAAGGAAGGAAGGAAGGAAGGAAGGAAGGAAGGAACGGAATGAGGGAGGGAGTGAAGAAGGAAGGGAGAGAGGGAGGGAGGAAGAAAAGAAAGGAACGAACAGAATCAGGGAAGAAGTGAAGAAGAGACGGAATGAGGGAGTGAGCGAAGAAGGAAGGGAGGGAGGGAGGGCTGTTACCTTCTTCCTACACCTGGTTCTCCCAGGAGTTTGAAACACCTGAGGATTTTGCCGGTTTCTGATGCCCGCCTTTGCAATGAACCAAAGCATTTCACTCACCCTGAAAAACCCAGCAGCTGTGTTTCCCCAGACTCCCCCCGCCCCAGCACCTTCCCCCCAAACCAGGGAAAGCCTGAAGCCAGCAGAGAGAGCAGCTGTTCCGGGCACAGGAGCTGAACCGGCCTGCAGCTTGCCTGCTGGGACGTGTCTTTCAGTGAAGACTCCCTCCACCCTTCCTTCGCCCGTCTCACCTTCATCCGCCGGAGGAAGAGAAGGGGGGGAGGGAGGAACGGGGGCGGTGGAGAGACAGAGAAGCAGAACCCCTCCCCAAAAGAGCTTTGTAGAGACTTAAAAGTGCCAGCAATCTGAAACCTCAATCAGGGAAGGAAAAACACCTTCAAGAGGGCCGAGGAGGAAGAACAGTCAAGTGAAAAGAGCAAAACTTCCTCTTTTGGGTTTCTCAGAAGTCTGGCCAATCTCTCAAAGCTGGACCAGAATTATTTTTTATTGTTAGATTTTTCATATATTGTTAAGCACCCTACATTTAAGATAGATAGATGATAGATAGATAGATAGATAGATAGATAGATAGATAGATAGATACCATGTTTCCCTGAAAATAAGACCGGGTCTTATATTAATTTTTACTCCAAATGACACATTAGGGCTTATTTTCTGGTTAGGTCTTATTTTGGGGGAAATACGGTACTAAATGCATCCATCTGGCTGACACTCTTAACTGGGGCTTATTTTGGGAGTAGGGCTTATATTACGAGCATCCTGAAAAATCATGCTAGGGCTTATTTTCCGGTTGGGTCTTATTTTTGGGGAAACAGGATAGATAGATTAGATAGATAGATAGATAGATAGATAGATAGATAGATAGATAGATAGATAAATGGATGGATGGATGGATGGATGGAGGAATGGATGGATGGATGGATGGATAAATGGATGGATGGAGGAATGGATGGATGAGCAGGCTGCATGTTCGGCAAAATATTTCATTTTCTTTGCAATTTTGCTATCTATGATTGCTTTAAACAAATATTTATTTATAAATTATGATTATGGTTGGTCGCACACTCAGCCAGATGTTTAGACTGGATTTGGCATTTTTATCCATCTATCGAGTCTTTCCCAAGAACCTGGGATAGACAGATGTTCTTGTTTGATGGGGTTAAAGGTATCATCACAGGATGTCAGCTGTTCCAGGTAAAGCTGCCTTATTAGTCTCATTTTTATAAATATAAAGCAATATATATAAAGTAATGCACCTCGTTTTCGTAAATCCTTGTATCATGGGTCTATGTTTTTCACAAATGGACCGTGCATAGTGGAACACTTTCTTTCTTTCCTTCCTTCCTTCCTTCCTTCCTTCCTTCCTTCTCTTTGGAAGTTTTAAAGTTTTTTGAGCACTTGATTAGAAGAATTGCTGGAAGAAGAAAACAGACTAATAAACCTTATGTTGCATTTTGAAGAAGCAACACCAGGCAGTAAATGTCCTGCTTTGCAGAGATACAAACAGTTTGTGCTGTGGCTCTTTTGGCTTTTGGGCTGCCTTTCAAAAATGGTGCCCTAAAAATGAGGAGATCCCCTCTGTAATCCCTCTCTGGAATTCAACTGGTAGTAAGAGAGACACAAGCAATGTTCTCCACTGTTTTGAAGCGTCCCTACTTCATCTCTGATATGAAAAAATAAATAAACATTCAAAAAATAAAAATAAAACTATCACACAGCCATGAAAGAGAAACTCCAAACTGAGCTAGACGTAACACCTTTATAGATAGTCCTCGACTTACAACAGTTGATTGAGTGACCGTTCAAAGTTTTTACAACGGCACTGAAAAAAGTGACTTACGACCAGTTTTCACGGTTTTGACGGTCGCAGCATCCTGGGGGAGGGTCACGTGATCCCCGTGATTCACTTAACAACGGCAGCAATTTGCTTAACCACTGTAAAACGGGGCCAAGCTCACTAAACAACAGTCTCGCTTAGCAGCAGAAATGTTGGGCTCCATTGTGGTTGGATGTCTAGGACTAAAAAAAAAAAATCCCAACTCTTTCTCCAGCTTTCTTTCTTTCTTTCTTTCTTTCTTTCTTTCTTTCTTTCTTTCTTTCTTTCTTTCTTTCTTTCTTTCTTTCTTCCTTCCTTCCTTCTTTCTCTCTCTCTCTCTCTCTCTCCCTTCTTTTTTGGGATTGCTTGTTTTTTTAACTTTGGCCTTTCTGCATCTGGAGTTGCTCCCCTCCCTCCTTCTCAAGACCCCCTTCTTCAACCCCCCTCCCCTCCCAGATGTTGGTCTTCTCCAGATAAGGAAAGCAGCCAGCTCTGCTCCACTCCACACAGGCCACGGCGGATAATTTTCATCTGGCTTTTTCCTTGCGAAGCTTGTTCGGCGTTTAACCTGTTGGGGGCACAACCCCGCCGGTGGCGGTTCAGACGGAGCGCCCGCTCCCCTTCTCGCCGCCCGTTCCTCTCCTTTGTTCCTCTCCTTGACATGCAACCTGGGCTGTCAGGTTGCGCTAAGATCCGGAGCCAGGCGGGGTCGGCTCGCTCCAGACCGCCGGCAGCGCCCCCTCCCCTCCCCGTTGCAAGGCTTGGGGGTACCCCAGGCGCCCCCCACCCCACCCCACCTTCCCCGAACCCAGCATCCCCCTTACCCCTCCCTCCCTCCTTCCCTCCCTGCGCAGAGCTGCCGTTGCCATAGAAACCCCAGCCAATCCGGGAACTGGCTTGCAAAAGAGGACCGGGGATGAAGCGAGGAAGGTGGGGCTCCCTAGCCCCCCCTCCCCAAATCCTTTTGCCAATCAGGAGCTGCTTTCACACAACCTGCCTCGCATGCAGCCGCGCTTTCTTTCCGCCTCGGGTCAACGGCGGGCGCGGGCGGAGTTCTCACGCTTTTGCAAAGGACGCGGAGTTCCGCGCGCGGCGCCAAGGCGGAGGGGGGAGGGGGGGCGGTGGGGGAGGCCTGGCGTCAAGGGTCGTGGGAACGCAACCGAGGGAAAAGGAAAGCTGGGCAGACTTGGGGGAGCGAATGGGCAAGTGGGCGCCCGCGCTCCCAGCCCTTTCGTGGACAGCCCTAGAAAAATGTGGGCGCCCCCTCTTAAAAGCAGGGGTCGGGTGTCCCCCCCCCAATACAAACAAATTGCTGGCAAATTGTTGGAGGTTGTGAAGACTTAATTTTTAACCAGGTGTGTGTGTGTGTGTGAGAGAGAGAGAGAGAGGGAAAGAGAAAGGAGAGAGAAAGAGGAGAAAGAGAAAAAGAGAGAAGGAAAAAGAGAGAGAGAGAGAGAAAGAAAGAAAGGGAGAAAGAGAGAGGGAGACAGAAAGCACAAAAAGGAGAAAGAGAATCTAAACTATAGTTTGATCGTCTGAAAGTAACAGAAGGAGGGATCCCTTTGGGTCCCAATAGTTTTTGTTTAAAACATTGCTGTTGCTTAAGAGTACATCTTTTAAACTACGAGTGGGCAGTCTGTTGGCAGGGGCATCCGAGGGGAGGGGCGGGAGGCAAAAAAGTCAACATGGCGGCCGCCACCAGGCAATTGCAGGGGTGATACAGCTGAAGGGATTGGGCATTTGGGGGCACCTCTCGCGTCCTTCCAGAGGGCAGGTGGGAATGTTTGCTGGTGTTAAACGCCACTCAGAGTTGTTGGAAACAAGACGGGCAGCAAATAAATCCCATAATAAACACAGGAAGAACTCAACTTAGAACCCACAATGGAGACCAAAATTCCTGTTGCTAAGCGAGATCGTTATTAAGCGGGTTTTGCCACATTTTACGACTTTTCTTGCCACGGTGGCAACAACCACTGCAGTTGTTAAGTCAGTAAGTGAATCTGGCTTTGGCATTGACTTTGCTTGTCAGACGGTCGCAAAAGAGGCTGCAACCGTCATAGGTATGAGCCAATGGCCAATCACATGACCCCGGGGATGCTGAAACGGTCCCGAGTGTGAAAAACGGTCATAAGTCACTTTTTTCAGTGCCGTTCTAACTTCGAACAGTCACTAAACGAAATGTTGCAATTCGGGGACCACCTGTACTTAAGAGAGTTAATTGATTACAGGTGGTCCTTGACTTACAACAGTTCATTTAGTGACCATGGCACTGAAAAAAGTGACTTATGACCGATTTTCACCGTTATGACGGTTGCAGCCTCCCCCATGGTTACACGATTTACATTCGGACGCTTGGCAACTGACTCGTATTTATGACGGTCGCAGTGTCCTGGTGTCACGCCATCCCCTTTTGCGACCTTCCGACAAGCCAAGTCGATGAGGATTCACTTAACAACCGTGTTTCTCATTTAAGAACTGCGGTGATTCCCTTAAGAAATGTGGTGGGAAAAGTCGACAAAACACCACTTGACAAATCTCTCACTTAGCAACGTAAATTGTGGGCTCCGTTGTCGTATGTCGAGGACTACCTGTCGTGTATCAGGTCATGGATTCTTTGGGGAGGACTCAAAGGGCCCTGTTTTAAATTTTGGAAAAAGTTTTGTAAGAAAAGAAAAAAAAACGCTTTTATTTTATTTGAAAGAAGCCGAAGCCCTGGGGAGGAAGGAGGAGTGGAAGGAAAGATCGGTTTCTCCACCCCACCCGGGACACAGACGCCCCCCTCCCTCTTCCCCAAGTAGCCGTTGGCAGGGCCAGATGCGGGCGGGGGGGGGGGAAGCAGATTTTTCGAGCGGGCAAATTGGAAACTGGAAAACTGACACTTTGGGCTGCAGCATTGCAATTTGGACAAGCTGCTTCCTCTTTCAGATGGGGAACCAGTTCAACCCCCCACCTCCACCCCCTGTTCCATATTATCACAACGGACAGCTCAGCTGTAAAGTGGGGGGGGGAAATGTTCTTGAAAATGCAGGAAGAGACCATTTGGAAAGTTCAGGCCTGGCTTCTCCCTTTGAACCACAATCGGACACTGCTGATGTCCCCAAGTGATGTTTCTGCCTGGTTTCCACCGGCCCCTTCCCCTTCGTTTTACTTTCACAATGACCCCGTAACAGAGGCCAAAGGGGAGAAGATCCAAAGTCATCAAATCTGTCCTGGCTGAAGGTAGAACTCCATTCAAAGAGGTAAAATCAATTCAAAAATGCCAATAGAAGAGAATATTGGTAGCTCAAAGTTGTATGGTGGGGAACTTTGGTGGTCTCCGAGCCTTGTTGTTTTCCTGCAGACGTTTCATGACCCAACTAGGTAACATTATCAGTGCTAGAGAGTGTGGCTCGCTCCCTGTTTATTATATACAGTAGCTCTGAAGTTGGTTATTTTCTTCCAAACGTTTCAGGTAATATCATCAGTGCTAGACCAAGCTCTGAGACCACCAAGGACCCCCATAATTAAAAATGACTAAAAATTAAAAATGACTGACCATTTCTTTTAGAGTCCATTTGAAGTTACAACACTACTAAAAAAAAGTGATGTTTGGTCCTCGCATCTACGGCCATCCCAGCATTCCCCACAGTCACAAACTTTGGGTGTTTGGTAGCTGGCTTGTATTTACAATGGTTTCAGAGCCCCAGGGTCATGCAATTGTCCTTTCAGACCTTCCCAGCTAGTTTCTGACAAGCAGAGTCAATAGGGGAAGCAGGGTTCACTTAACAATTGGGGGGGGGGGGGTAATATCGCAAAATCAGCCACGCCTCACGGAATATCTGGTTTGCTTAGCAACAGAAATTCTGGTCCTAATTGTAACTTGAGGACTATAACAACATCAAGCTAGTAGGAAGTGTTGGGGGGGAAAAATGAAAGAAAAAGCCACAAGATTGCTGTTTTGCAAAAAGTTATTTGTCTTCTGCTTGGGGAATTCCCCCGTGAAGTATTGTTTTGCAAGAAAAGTGAGTCTGCCGCTTTCCTCATAATCTGGAAGTTTTGAAATTCTGGAATTCTCATTTCTTTCTTTTTAAAATACAGGCACCGGCAGATGACCTCGTGAGCTCCCGCCAGCTGCATGCAAATAACTGGCATAACCAGATTAATGAGTGGCTGCCTATGCCCAAACCATGGTTTGTTTAAATGTTGATTAGTTTTGTGGGAGGGGACGCATTGGAGAAGAGGAACGGGGGAAAGGCAACAGACATCTTTATAGTCTTTAAAGCAATTCATTAAATGCTCGCTAATCAATTATTTACATAGTATTTCTCTACTACTGATGGCTGAAGGCTTCCAGGAGTTATTGGAAAAATATATTTTATTTATTATTAAATTTATAGGCCACCCATTTTACTATACAAAGCCAGTTTGGTCTAGTGTTAAGGCAGCAGGCTAGAAAGTGGGAGATGATGAGTTCTAGTTCTGCCTTAGGCATGAAAGCTGGCTGGGTGACTTTGGGCCAGTCCCTCTCTGTCTCAGCCCAGTCCACCTCAAAGGGTTCTTGTTATGGGAAAAATGGGAGGAAGAAGGTGTGTTGGATATGTTTGCCACCTTGAGTTATTTGTAAAAGCTACAAATACAATAGATAGATGATAAGATAGATAGATAGATAGATAGATAGATAGATAGATAGATAGATAGATAGATAGATGGATGGATGGATGGAGAGAGAGAGAGAGAGAGAGAAATAATAAGACCGGGTCTTATATTAATTTTTGCTCCAAAAGACGCATTAGGGCTTATTTTCTGGTTAGGTCTTATTTTGGGGGAAATACAGTACTAACTGCATCCATTTGGTTGACAGTCTTAACTGGAGCTTATTTTGGGAGGTAGGGCTTATATTACGAGCACCCTGAAAAATCATGCTAGGGCTTATTTTCCAGTTGGGTCTTATTTTCAGGGAAACGGGATAGATAGGTAGATAGACAGACAGACAGACCAACTCAAAATACACTATGGAACATCCCCAACTCCAAGACATGGGCTTCCTAATTTTGCTGACTTAAGTGATTCGGGATTCCCCTGGCATCCTTTGCCACTGGGAAAAGCATCACCAACTGCTCAACCTGGGATCGGAGAGGAGTTTTAACAGATGGCCAAAGCATCTGTCAAAGCCCAGTCCGGAACTGGCTGATGGGGAGGGGGTGGCTGGCAATAAAACAGCAGTCTTGATTTATTGAGTGGGACCCGCCACCTATCCACAAATTTAGCCCTGATTTCCAACACCGGTCTAGTGGTCTTGCACAGAAGCACACAAGATCCGTGTTTGTAAGTGGGAAGACAGCAATGAAGTGGCATCTGTGGAATTTATTTCCCTCTGCCCTCCCCCGCTCAAAAAAACCCCAAACAGGATGTGATCCACAATACAGAATTACAGAGTTGGAAGGGACCTTGGAGGTCTTCTAGTCCATCCCCCTCTTGGACTCCAACCCTAGTCCAAAGCAGGAGACCCTGCCTACAGCATTCCAGACAAGTGGCTCTCCAGTCTCTTCTTAAAGGCCTCCAGTGATAAAGCACCCATAATTTCTGAAGGCAATTTATTCCACTGGTCAATTGTTCTCCCTGGTTGCTTCTCTCCTTGATTAGTGGAGAGAGTCAAAGCATTATCCAAATGTTCCTGGATGCTTGGTAGTTCAAAGAAGTAATGTTCTGCCTCTTGGCTAGTCAGTTTCACCAGCCCTAAGTAAGGTAAAGGTTCCCCTCGCACATATGTGCCAGTCATTCCCGACTCTAGGGGACGGTGCCCATCTCCCTTTCAAAGCCGAAGAGCCAGCGCTGTCCGAAGACGTCTCTATGATCATGTGGCCAGCATGACTCAATACCAAAGGTGCACGGAAGGCTGTTCCCTTCCCACCAAAGGTGGTCCCTATTTTTCTAATGGCATTTTTTTAATGTGCTTTCGAAGTGCTAGGTTGGCAGAAGCTGGGACAAGTCACGGGAACTCACCCTGTTACGCGGTGCTCGGGATTCGAACCGCTGAACTGCCCACCTTTCAATCGACAAACTCGGCATCTTAGCCACTGAGCCACCGTGTCCCTAGCCTTAAGTACAACCACACTATAAAACTTTCCAACTTGTTTTTTCCTGCCTAGTTAAAACATCACCCTTTCTTAGACAAAAGTCCCTCAACTCGGACGTCCTCCAGCTGGGTGTCCACAAACTCCCAGAATTCCCCTGCCTGGCCGGTCAACTCCAAAGAATTCTGGGATTTCCAACTCCCACGGTGGGAGGCCACCCACGTTGGGGAAAGCCAGTCAAACGGAGGGCCCCACATTTTTGAAGCACATTATGCTCAGCGGGATGCAGAAACCATCAACATCAAAGAGAGCTCATAAAAAAGGAAGGCAGGGGGAGACACCCGGATTTTTTTTAGGGGAAAAAAAGAGGCTCGGGAGACAGATTGGCACAAGCACCGCACGGCTTCGGTGAGTGAGACAATTGTGACATTGATGGGGATGTCATGTCCCCTCCGCGTCTTCCCCAGAGGCTGCTATCTCTTTGTGCCACACTTCCACAAGGAAAGTGCGTCTGGACTAGGGGACCAGGCAGATTTTAACGCTGTCCGAATGGAGCACAAAAAGACATCACTGAGTCTTTTCAATATAAATCCCCCCCCCCACCCCCCAAAGAGAAGTTCAGATCAGCAAAAAATTCCCCAGGTCTTTTGGCTAGAAGACCAAGAAAAGTTGCAGCAGGAAGTTGACGCCTTCCTGAGCAGAAAACCAGGGCTAGCAGAAAGTTATTTATTTATCTCGCTGTAAGCCTGCAGTTAAAAAAAAAAAAAATTCTGGAGGCTGACACACTTCCTCCTCCCCACCCCGTCATGTTAGTTTCTGTCCCTTGGCACAAGCAAGGATTGTGAAACTTTAATGCTTTAAAAAGACCCAAGTGAGCCCGTCTCGGCCCCATTTTTCTGGAATTTTAGAGGAGGGAGGGAAGGAGAGGAGGAGGAGGAGAAAAGAGGAAGTATAGAAGGAGGAGAAGGAGAAAGAAGGAGGGATGATGATGAAAAAGAAGAGCCCAATTAATCTCACAGGGTTGTTGTGGGGAATATAGGAAGAGAAAGGAGGATTATTCTGTTCCTCACCATGAGTTATTTATGAAAACAATGGTGAGATTTTTTAAAAAAAATAAATAAATCTCATTTATGTATCACCATATCACTGTCTGAAGGTTTCGTGAGAGAGACAAATGCAGAGCTGAGCATTGCCTGGCGGCATTCGCACAACACACTGTCCAGAGTTCAATTGAATGCAGGTTTATTCTGTTCGCCCAATTTTGCAACTTCCCATAACCACCCAACCTGATCTGGCCCAACAAACTCAGCTAGATTTTTAAAATGTAGCTGCGTGCCTTCCACCCTCCTTGTGGAAGTAAACCCTATGTTGGCATGTTGTTGTGTGAATGCAGCATCGGGTGAGAGAGAGAGAGAGAGACTCTGAGGTGAGTTAGAGGATTGGATTTTGTGCCTGCCTTTCACATCGTTTGTGCTTTTCTCCCCCGCTTCTTCCTGTCTTCTCAACTAAACCAAAGTCATTTCAGTGTCTCAGCCGTCTGCGGTATCTGCAGCTTTTCTTGAGATGAAGCAGGATTTCCCAGAATTCCTCAACAAGCATATGTGGACTTCAACTCCCAGAATTCCTCAGCCAGCACACCCCTATTTCAGATGAAACAACTTCTCCCAAATTCTCCGATCCTTTTTAAAAAAAGCACCTGAAAAGCAAATTCTCTCCCATCTAAGCTTGGCACAAGGAAGGGAAGGGAAGGGAAAGGAAGGGAAGGGAAGGGGCTCTTGTTTCCAATCTCGGTTCCAACCTACAGAGAATCACAAAACACACTTGCAAGTTGTTTGGCTTCAGTGCGATGACCCAGCTTTTCCCTTTTGCGAGCCACAAGGACAGCAAAGAGCCTACTACGCGGATGATAACTCTACAAATATTTGCTCCTGACACGCCTACCAATGACATGGGCTTTGCCGGCTGGCCGAACTCGCTATCCCCTTAAGAAGTCGCCCTTCTGGATCTGGAAACCGGTTTGAATCTGGTTTCATCCCTCTTTCTTTCTTCTTCTTTTTTTCCCCTGTTTCACTTTCAAAGCAAGGTGCTTTTCTTTCACTGTGCCCAAAGTTCTAGAGATCCTGTCGTCAAGAGACCAAATGAGAAAGTTGACTTGTGTATAAAATAAGTAAAATGCTGGCACCATGTAGAGCCATTTAAAAAAAACTTCTACAAATCCATGGCTTCATTCAGTCGTAATTTTACACTGCTTTGTTTTCCCTCTGGATTTCAATGTTTTTAGACAGATTTTACTGTTTTTCTGCTGGGTTTCTCCCCACCCCAATAAAACATTTGCCTTTGTAGGAAGGCTTCACCTTAAAAAAAAAAAAGCTTTAAATTGTTTCAGATACAACAGCAAATATAGATATTTATATATTTAACAAAATGCCTACCATCGTATCGTCACTCATACAAAGAAAGATCAGGTGACATTAGCTGAAGTTGAGTTGGGTTTTGGTTGAATTGACCTGAGTAGGAAAAACATATTGGAAATTTCTTTTTTAAAAAACAACATGGCTCTCTCTTACTGTCACTCATACAAAGCATGAACTGGTGATATTAGCCAAATTATGTTGAGTTGAGTCACCCAACTGGCTTCATGCCTAAGGCAAGACTAGAATTCACCGTCTCCTAGTGATCGGCCCAAAGTCACCCTATCAGCTTTCATGTCTAAGGCAGAACTAGAATTCACCGTCTCCTAGTGATCGGCCCAAAGTCACCCTATCAGCTTTGATGTCTAAGGCAGAACTAGAATTCACCATCTCCTAGTACTTGGCCCAAAGTTACCTTATCAGCTTTCATGCCTAAAACAGAACTAGAACTCACAGCCTCCCACTTTCTAGCCTGATACCTTAACCACTAAATCAAAGTGACCCCAGTGCATTTTACAAAAGAGAGATGGTTTTTTTTTGGCCTTGGTATCCCTCCTCCAGCCCATCTCCCATCTAATAAAGCAAATAAAAGCACCATTGTCCAACTGTGTCCTTTCAACTGGTTGTTGAATTACATCTCGTGCAAAACACTCAAATCGGGAATCTTAGCAAAGGGAGTGTGAATTGCCATTTTGCCTTTTTTGACCTCCCACCTGCCTTCCACGGTTGCTCCTGCCCTGAGCCAGAACGAGCTGTATTAAATCCACTAAGCCACCAAAAAACAAACCAAGGTTAAGATTAATCAAATTCGGCTAGCTGTCCAAACACATCTGTTGGTTCTTGACCAGGCCAGGTTAAAGGACTAATGGGAACACAACATTTTTATACTATTTTTGGTGAGCGGTCAAATCATTTCTATTTGCTTAGGCAATCCGAATGCATTATAATGTTGGCTGGGATAATTATATACCCCTCTGTCTTGTCATATCAATTTAACTGTCATTGTTTGTGGTAATATCTGTAATTTCCTACATATTGCAAACAGGCAATTTCTTAATGGACTATTTTGCATGGGCGTTCTTTTTAATTTTGTGATCAGAGTATGCCGGGTGGGTAAAAATAACGGTCTGATGAAGCGATGGGGAAATTCCAAAATCTGAGGCTGGCTGGGTTGTTTTTGTTTTTTTTTATCAATTCAAAATGCACCAAGTTTCTAGATCTCATTGTAGGTGATGATGTTATTGAAATGTCTAGGATGTTGGATATAGGCATAACAAAGAGAAGGCATGAAGGAAATACGAGCAGAGGATGAAACAGAAATTTGAAGTTACCGGTAAATAATTATTCTAGAGGCCACACAAATTTATACAGGTAGTCCTTGAATTATGAACAAAATCGGGACCAGAATTCCCTTTGTTAAACAAGGTGATTTTTAAATTAGTCAGACATGATTTTATGACTTTTTTTGCCACAGTTATAAGCAAATCATTGCAGTTGTTAAGTGAATTGTGTTAGTCATTAAGCAAATCTGGCTTTGCCCAGCGAGTTTGTTTGTTTAGAAGCTGGCTGGGTAGATCATATGAACCTGAGAAGCTGCAACAGCCATAAATATATGTAAATTATATTGGAAGGGACCTTGGAGGTCTTCTAGTCCAACCCCCTGTACCGTTCCAGACAAATGGCTGTCTGATCTCTTCTTAAACATCTCCAGTGATGGATAGGTTTATGACATCTGCAAAAATTCCCAGCCCAATTTAATCCAGATTTGCAACAGAACTGAATCCGATTTAGCCGAGGGAGCTTTTTTAAGTTGCTGTGTGTGTGGACAGATTGAAGAATCTTCCTTGAAATAATTTTCAGCTCATCAGCCAAATTGTTTTTCAAACCAGAGCTTTTTAGCCCCCAAGTCATGCTTTTTCCAGTCGCAGATTCTTACTGCTTTCTCTCCTTCTCTTCCTTTCGGCTTCTTTCTCTCTCTCTCTCTCACACACACACACACACTCTCTCTCTCTCCTGTAGATTGCTGCATGAAAGATACTCACACATATAAAAAGTTGGATTGCACGATATTATTGAAAAAGTGACCTCCAGTGGTAACATTCACCCATCAGTTACAAGGCAACTTAAAGACAATTGTCACAATATTTTGAATTTCTTTGTCGTTTCTCCCCAGTCCCCATTTAGGGGACGATTTTGATGGCCTCCAGACACACATCGTTAACTCCAAAGACCCCACAGTACCAACTAGGCAAATTCTCCATGATTAAGAGTGGAGGGGGGGGGGGGGGGCTTTTCTGTATTTCAGAAGATCATTTACGAATGGAAACAATCAAACCTTTGATATAAATCACCGAGGGGGAATACGTGGAGGAATAGGACTTGCTTCCGAGGGGAAGGACGTAATTATTTATCAAATATTTATAATTATATCAGAGTGGGTTGATGGGGGTCCAAATAGGGTAAATGTAAATAATTCATCGGTGTTTTTTTTTTAATCTATAATCGTTCCCGACTTTGATCACCAGATATTTCTAATATTAATAAGACATTTCTGGTCGATAAGAGTCTTTAATATAAATACTTAATTAGCGCAGCATTTTAGGCTTCAAAAACAGGTTTTTATCCAGGCTGCCAAATTGTACCCACCAATGGGAACTGAGCGGTACTTTAAGGTGGATGGTCAGTCCATCCAAAATCCCCCTGGTCATCATAATTATCCAGTTTTGGCCACTCTCTTCCACTTTGCTTACCTAAAGGGTTGAGCTAAAACCAGCGCAGGGAGTCCTCGACTTACGACTACAATTGAGGCCAAAATTTCCATTGTTAAGCAAGGCAGTTGTTAAGTGAATTTTGTCCCATTTTACAAAGCCACTGTGCTTTGAAGTGAATCACTGCAGTTGTTAAGTTAGTAACATGGTCGTAAAGCAAATCTGGTCTCCTGCTTTGTCAGGAGGTCTCAAAAGGGGATCACTTGACCTCCCCCCCCGCCCCCGGGACACTGCGACCGTCATAAATACGAGTCAGTTGCCAAGCGTCTGAATTTTGATCGTGTGACCACAGGGAAGGCTGCAATGGTTATAAAGTAGGAAAATGGTCATAACTCTTATTTTTTTTCAGTGCCATTGTAACTTCGAACGGTCACTAAACAACCTGTTGTAGGTATATTCTTTACAAAAATGGTTAAAACGATCAGCAATAAAAGATTCATCAAATAAAGTGACAAAAAAGTGACAGTTTAACAGTTTAAAACAATAACAT
Organism: Arizona elegans; assembly: GCA_022577455.1. NCBI lineage: Eukaryota > Metazoa > Chordata > Lepidosauria > Squamata > Colubridae > Arizona > Arizona elegans. The sequence goes on along the minus strand of JAKOOJ010000034.1, from coordinate 1,185,128 downwards.
GAAGTCTATACGATTAATTAGTGGTTAGAAGAAGAGGTGGGTGGGTAGGGAAGCCTCCCACCCACCCACCCAAAAAAATATCCCAGAAGTGAATCAACGGACATTTATTTTGCTTAATCCATTTCAATTCTTTGGCTTTTTTATCAGAATGCTTTCATTGATTCTGCCGGTTTTAAAAGTCAAAACAGCATCTTCCACCAAATGGTTAAAAGCCCCCCCTCCTCAGTCTGAAAAAAAGGGGGGCAGTTTCTGTTGCATGGTTGCAGACATCATTTTGACTTTATGACAGCCCCACCCCCTGCAAAGGGTTCTTGGGACATTTAGGGGTGACGTGATAGCAGTATTTCCAATATTGGAGGGGCTGCCCCAAAGAAGAGGAGGTCAATTATTCTCCAAAGCACCAGAAGGCAGGACAAGAAGCAATGGTTGGAAACTGATCAAAGAGAGAAGCAAACTGGAATTAAGGAGAAACTTCCCAACAGTGAGGGCAATTGGCCAGTGGAACTCCTTGCCTCCAGAAGTTGTGGGAGCTCCATCAGTGGAGGCTTTCAAGAAGAGACTGGACTGCCATTTGTCTGGAATGATATAAGTCATCCTGCTTGACCAGCGAGCTGGACCAGAAGACTTCCAAAGTCCCTTTCAATTCTGCTGTTTTACAGGAGTTTGTGGATTCACCCATAAATTCTTTTATTCCATTCAAGAATAATCATTTATATTCCCTTTAGGACCATCACAGGTTTAATGTTTCTTTTTCTACTTAAGACAACTCTATCTTCTGGTACAAAACTGTCCTTTCAGAGTATCGGATTTCTAAGAATTACTGAGAGGAGGAGGAGGAGGAGAGGAAGAAAAGGAGGAGGAGGAGGAGGAGGAGGAGGAGGAGGAGGAGAAGGAGGAGGAGGAGGAGGAGGAGGAGGAGAAGAAGAAGAAGAAGGAGAAGAAGAAGAAGAAGAAGAAGAAGAAGAAGAAGAAGAAGAAGAAGAAGAAGAAGAAGAAGAAGAAGAAGAAGAAGAAGAAGAAGAAGAAGAAGAAGAAGAAGAAGAAGAAAGCAGCTCACTAGATCATCAAGAGATAGCCTTCACAGGCAGGCCCCATGATCCATAAACTGGTCCAGCCCTTTTTTGAAGCAGCCAAGGATATACAACCCATCCTTGTAAGTTTCAGGAGCAGCAGTTCTCCACCTCCATCCTGCTGAACGAGAGCAAACACCCTTAGCTCCCCTGCTACGTGGTAGTTCTGAAAATACTAGGTGCAAAATAACTTCAAGGGGTAAGTACTTTGCCCTACTTTGTACAGGATGGGAGGCCACCAGGAGATCTTGAGAAGATCTTGAGAAGGAGCGGGGAAGGAAGAATTGCATTGGTGCAGTCAGGGGTCTGGCTTCACCCTATGGCTCCAGCTCCTCCATGAAGTCCAGGCCGAGGAGATAAAATTAGCAGCTATGGCGTCAAAGAAAAGTGGGGAGGGGGGTGAGACGACACACGAGCAAATGCAGGGCGTTTGAACAGAACCGCATAACTGGGTCAGCGAGAATGAAGCGCTTGTATTCAGGCAGCATAAGCTAGCTTCCCTGTAAACCCTGGTTAGAAGCTTTAGTGGCTAAGCCCCGTTGCATAAATCCGGCTCTTTTGAGGGAGGGCACCTTGGGCACCCAAACCCCCAAAGCAGGAAGGTTGTGCTGCATAGGCAGAAAGGGACAATTCCCTTCGAAATAAAACCTGACGGCTGAATTCTCACAATATACACGTGAGAATCCGTCTATTCCCCAGCCCATTTCAACCCAATCATCGGGCCGATGGCGGGGTCACCACCAAAGGTTTTTAGAGGGTCCCACGACGGAAACCTCCCTCCGGGGGGAACCGCCCGCGAGCGCCAGGTTACAAAACCACCGCCAACCTTGCAAAGTCCGACCTTAAATCCCATCGTCCCCCAGCCAGCAGAGGCCATCCTGGCTGGGGACGAGGGGAGCTGGGATTTAGCGGTGTTGGAAGCCCCCGAGAAAGAGCCGGGGTGAAGATCCACACCCCCTTCCCCAAACGAGGCGGGTGCCCCAGCAAAGGCTTCTTCTGGGTCCAGACGGGGAGGGGTCACAGCGCTTGCAAGAAACCCCCTCCCCAAAATCGCCTTTCCATTTTGAAAAGGCTCCGGCGACTCGCCGCCCCGTTTCCAACGACCCCGCCGCCCGAGCTCCGCCCTCCCTCGTCTTCTCCCCCTCCCTAGGGATTTCAGGATGGGGCGGGCCGACTGATTGGGGATGGGGGGGTTCAAGAACTACGTTGCCCAGAATGCCTTGCTCTCCAGCTGGTTTGGGAAGGGAAAGGGGGGGTGTCTCCCCTGGGAATTGTAGTGTTGGCGGGGGGGGGTAGGGTCGACCACACCTGGAATATTACATCCAGTTTTAGTCACCATATTATAGAAAATATGTTGAAAGTCTGGAAAAGGAGCAAAGAAGAGTAGGGGTGACATAATAGCAGTCTTCCAATATTTGAGGGGCTGCCCCAAAGAAGACGGGGAGGGGGTCAACTTATTTTCTAAAGCACCAGAAGGCAGGACAAGAAGCAACGGATGGAAACTACCCAAGGAGAGAAGCAACCTGGAATTTAGGAGAAACTTCCTAACAGTGAGAACAATGAACTAGTAGAACCATTTGCCTCCAGAAGTTGTGGTTGCTCCATCACTGGAGGTTTTGAAGAAGAGATTGGAGAGCCACCTGTCTGAAATGGTAGAGGGTCTCTTGCTTGAGCAGGGGGTTGGACTAGAAGACCTCTAATGTCCCTTCCAACTCTGATATTCTATGTTCTAACTGCCAGATTTCCCCAGCAGGCACAGCTTTAAGATCTTGTTTTGGGATGGGAGAAAATTTTGCCCTCTGCAGAACGAGAAAAAAGGGGGATTTGATTTGGACACTAAAGGAAAAGTATTGTGTGAATGCAGTTGTTAAAAAGGTACCCAATCTCTGTTAGTGTTTTGCTCCCTGGTTGTTTGATATATAATTGAATAAGTTGTATGAAAGGTTTTAGAAAGGAGGTATATAAAAAAAAAGGGAATATAAAGGAAGGAAAGAAAAATGAAGAGAAAAACCAAAAGTGCCAAGAGAAAGAATGAAAAGAAATAGGGGGGGGGGGGGAGAGCTTCCGGTTTTCTTTACGGCGATTATGACTACAAATACAAAAGTTACCTCTTGCATGAGAAAAAAAATATATCTCTTTTTCTATAATCTTTTCTTACCATCAAAACCTCTGTTCTTTTAAAAGCAGAGTTCTGATCCTTCCGCAGCCTTGATAAATCAACTGAATTAACGTAAAGTATAAACGGTAAATAGAAATGAATGGAGAGTTGAGTTTTTCCTTCTTTGAAAAACAAAACCCCAGTTTCAGCATCAAATTTTCTTGCAGATCTCTGCAGAGCAGCTGTAATTTGCAGCTTTTAAGCCAAATCAATTTCATTAGCAGGTCCAATTTTAGGAGCCGATGCACAATTAGAGAAAGGCTGACATGCTTTGGGAGTGGGGGTGGGAGATTTGGGGGTGGGGGGGAGGTTGGTTTCCACCCACCTTTGTCAGCCCTGAAATTCAAAATTTGCCTATTTTGGGGTCTCATTTAGACTTCAAATGTGGGGCATTCCAAATCAGAAAAAAAAAATTTGCTCTCCACTTCTCCTTACACATTACTGGACCTAAATCGAAATGAAAACTGAGTAAAAAATAACCCAAATTAGAAACAACGAAACAAAACAAGCAATATATAAAATAGCAGCCAAAGCCCTTCCTGGCATCCCAAATTGAAAATAACCAAAACTAAGAAAAGCCCTCAATCGTACAATTGGACTTGTTGGCAAAACCACGTTTTTCATGCCAGCTTTTGCCAATGGAACAAAAATTGGTACCGAGGAAATAATCACAACGATGCCACCATGTTCGGCAGAGAATTATAATGCACAGCACACAACAACAAAAATATCCCTTCCTTCCTTTTCCAAGGAACAAGGAAGCAGCCACACAAGATAGTTTGCAGCCCGAAATTTCTGGTGCTTCACAAGATACTTGTGAAGTTAATTTTGTCCTGTTTTACGACCATTCTTGCCACCGTTATTAAGCAAATCACACCGCAGTTGTCAAATTAGTAACATGGTCTTAAAGGGAATCTGGCTTCCCCGTTGAATTTGCTTGTCAGAAAGATGCAGAAGGGGGAATCACATGACTCCCGGGACACTGCAACGGTCATAAATACGAGTCAGTTGAATTTAGATCACGTCGCTGGGATGGTGCAATGGTCATAAGTCACTTTTTCAATGCCGTTGTAACTTTGAGCGGTCATTAAAATGAACTGTTGTAAGTCGAGAACTACTTGTATTTTTCTGGCTGGCTATCTCATCCCATGACTCTGGGCAGCTCTTTGGTGGCTGAAATTTTGCCTGTCATATCAAATATAAATAACAGCCCACCCTGTGGGTTTTTTCCCCTCACCTTCTTTTCCAACCTCTGTGCTGCTAAATTCACCAAATTTGACCCTGTGCCAGCCAGCCATTCCGGTGTCTCTCTGCAATGTTCCCAGTTGATTTAAACCCAGAGTCTAAATCTCCTTGGTGAAGTAGCTTGAACAGACCGGGAGGAAGGGGGCATTTTAAAAAAAATAAAAATCCCTTATTAGAATGTATTGCCACGAGTCCGCTAATTTAAGCATGTTTAAGTGGGTTTAGCATGGCCTTGAATGAGCAAAAGATGACATTACTTTCAACCATGTATTTGTATTAATATCCACTTTGATAACCAAGCTGGTGAGGATGGTAGAGCGGGAAGAGGGGGGTGGGTGAATTGTTTAATTTTTCAGAGTGTTTCTCCCCCTTTTTTGGGAAGGAAGGAAGGAAGCCACAATGCATGCTGGGAGTCAGCATTGATTAACGTGCCGTGAGAGCTTAATTCATCAAAATCCAAACAAAATCAGAAATGCAGAAGGCTAAATGTACTCCCACCTGTGTGGCACATCTTGAGAAGACCTAAACGGGTGTTTCTCACCTTCAACTGCTTTTAAGGTTCATGGACTTCAACTTCCAGAATTCCCGCAACATGCCAGCTGGGGAATTCTGGGAGTTGACATCCACATGTCTTAAAATGGCTCAGGTTGAGAAATTGGCTGATTCCCTGTCAGTTAAACCCTTTGACCTACAGGTATTCCTCGATTTACGACCAACAATTGAGCCCCAAATTTCTGCTGCTAAGTGAGATGGTTGTTGAGTGGGTTTTACTACCCTTCTTGCCACTGTTGTTAAGTGATTCACTGAAGTTGTTAGGTTAGTCATGTGGTTGTTAAGTGAATCTGACTTCCCCATTGATTTTGCTTGTCAGAAGGTTGTAAAAGGGGATCACGTGACCCCGGGACTTTTTGTACTGTTGCAACTTCGAAGGGTGATTAAACGAATGGTCGTAAGTCAAGGACTACCTGTCTTTGATTATTGCTATGCTTACACTTAAAAGGGACACAGTGGCTCAGTGGCTAAGATGCTGAGCTTGTCGATCGAAAGGTCGGCAGTTCAGCGGTTCGAATCCCTCGTGCCGCGTAATGGGGTAGGAGCTCCTGTTCCTTGTTCCAGCTTCTGCCAACCTAGCAGTTCGAAAGCAGGTAAAAAATGCAAGTAGAAAAATAGGGACCACCTTTGATGGGAAGGGAACAGTGTTCCGTGTGCCTTTGGCATTGAGTCATGCCGGCCACATGACCACGGAGATGTCTTTGGACAGCGCTGGCTCTTCGGCTTTGAAACGGAGATGAGCACCGCCCCCTAGTGTCGGGAACGACTAGCACGTATGTGCGAGGGGAACCTTTCCCTTTACCTATGCTTACACTTCTTTTAATTTCTCTTTTTTTTATACTTGTAAACCGGCTAGAGTCACCCACGGTGAGAGAGCAAGCAAATAAATCTAACAAATAATAATAAGTAATAGGCACCTCGGGCGTAACCCCAAAACAATTGGCTCACCACTCGAACACGGTCGGCATTGACAAATTCACCACCAGTCAATGGCAAAAGGCAGCTTGATTTGAAACCGCTTCCATCCTCTGACACCATCAAAGGTTAACCTCTGTTCATCCCCGGTCCTTGGGAAGGTCTCAACAGGGGGACACAAAATGCCAAACCCAGTTGAAATACCTGCTGACTGTACAATGAACCATAATCATTTATTATTTGAACACATGAATACTGTCGGCATTGACAAATTTACTACTAGTCAATTGCAAAAGGCAGCTTTAGTGGGAAGAGCTGACATCCTGCAATGAGACCTCTAACCTCACAAAACTTCAGTGTTTGCCTATCCCGGGTCTTTGGGAAGGACAAAAATGCCAAATCCAGTTGGAACATCTGGTTGACTGTGCGACAAACCAGAAAATAAACGTGAAATCAATCCTCCAGTTGTGCTATGTTGGCGTTAACAGCCAGCAGAAAACTGGACCCTTCTGTTTTGTTGAAACGGACGGCCTCCCTTTTCCTCCTCCGCCTTCCTTTGCAACCGGCTCCCTCCTTCTCCAACTTTGGGGTGGACCCCCTCTTCCTTCCTTCGTGACAACCCCGTCTTGTTGTTGTTCCCGCTATGGGTTGTTTTTGCCCGGTTCCACAGTGTTGGGTTCCAGCTCGCTTTGGAGAAGGCTGGCTTTTGCGCAACAGGGAGAGAGATGTCCTCCGGGCTGTTTCCGCCGGTTCCTTTCGTGCAACCTGGTAACCGACTGGCAGGATTATAACTGAACAGGTTTGGGCTGGGATGCACGTTGAGACAAATTTAATTCTCCCCCGACATGTTTTCTCTGCAACTTCGTGGCTCTTCCTGAGCAGAGCATGGGAGGGGATTCGTGCGGGAAAATTCTTCTAAAGGTTTTCATTATTCCTCCCTCCCCCCCCCCCCCCCCGCTTTCCGTCTGAGCACTTCACGCTGTTTGAGTAGAGATTTGTTTACAGGTTTCATTCCAATAAAATACTTTTCAATACAGGGCAGTGTTTTGCTGTTGTTTTTTTTAGTGGGGATTTTTTTTTTAAGGGTACGATCTTTGCAATAGAGGTATTGCAACTTGTGTGACTTATGAATAGAATAGAATAGAATTCTTTATTGGCCAAGTGTGATTGGACACACAAGGAATTTGTCTTTGATGCATAAGCTCTCAGTGTCCATAAAAGACAAGATACATGTGTCAAAAATCATAAGATACAACACTTAATGATAGTCATAGGGAATAAATAAGCAATCAAATCATATTAGGAAACAGTCAATATAAATCGTAAGGATACAAGCAACAAGGTTACAGTCATAGTCATAAATGGGAGGAGATGGGTGATAGGAGCGTTGAGAAGATTAATAGTAGTGCAGACTTAGTGAATAGTTTGACAGTGTTGAGGGAATTATTTGTTTAGCAGAGTGATGGCATTTGGGAAAAAAATGTCCTTGTGTCTAGTTGTTCTGGTTTGCAGTGCTCTATAGCATCGTTTTGAGGGTAAGAGTTGAAACAGTTTATGTTCAGGATTCGAGGCGTCTGTAAATATTTTCACAGCCCTCTTTTTGACTCGTGCAGTACACAGGTCCTCCATGGAAGGCAGGTTGGTAGCCATTGCTTTTTCTGCAGTTCTAATGATCCTCTGAAGTCCGTGTCTGTCTTGTTGGGTTGCAGAGCCAAGCCAGCCACTTATGGAGGTGCAGATGACAGACTCAGTCATTCCTCTGTAGAACTGGATCAGCAGCTCCTTGGCCAGTATGAGCTTTCTGAGTTGGCGCAGGAAGAACATTCTTTGTTGTGCTTTTTTTATGACGTTTTTGATGTTGGGTGTCAATTTTAGGTCGTGAGATAGGTAGAACCTAGAAATTTGAAGGTCTCTACTGTTGATAATGTGTTGTCTAGTATTGTAAGAGGTGGTAGTATGGGAGGGTTTCTCCTAAAATCCACCACCATTTCTACGGTTTATGAGCACAATTGAACCTGAAATTCCCATTGCTAAGCGGAACAGTTCATCCTGGGAAGTCCACCCATCTTAAAGCGGGCTGGCTGGGGAATTCTGGGAGTTGAAGTCCACTGATCTTAAAGTATGCTGGCAAGGAATTCTGGGAGGTTGGACTAGATGACCTTTGAGGTCCCCATCCAACTCCCATCAAAAGCACTCCTAAACCCTGCTTAGTTTTTCCAAGATCAGCCAGGCTAAGCTGCCCCTTTAACTGGATCCTAAAGGAAATATAGAATTTTTTTTTTGTCCAAACCTTTCTTCTACAGTTGTTTCACCTTACGCTGCAGAAGAAAATCACGGTTTGACATAAAACAAGGGCAAATTAGTTCCATGGGGGCTTGCAATTAATTGCTGGGGTTAACAAGTCAGCCTCAGAGCTCTCTGCATTATCCATAAGTTCAGTTTTTTTAAAAAAATAAAATAAAATAAAGATTCTCAGGTCTTTTTAGCAAATGACCTGGAATCATTGATAGTCCAGCGGTATACAATTTAATAAATTATTATGGTTGGTGGCATAGTCAGCTAGATGTTTAGACTGGATTTGGCATTTTTGAGTTTTTCCCAAAGACCTGGGATGGGCAGATGTGGCTCTTTGATGGGGTTACAAATATGGTTGCAGGATGTAAGCCGTTGCTGATAGAGCTGCCTTTTGTAATTGACTGATGGTGAATTTGTCAATGACGATGGTGTTCAAATAATTAATTATAGTTCATGTTCGGGATGGATTTGGCATTTCTGTCCACCTATGGAGTCCTTCACATGGACCTAAAACAGGCAGATGTTGTTTGATGGCATGAAGTTGCAGGGTGTCAGCTGTCCCAAAGGTGCTTTTTCAAGAGGCAACTGGACTTTCTGGTTTTTCTTTGAAGATGTTTCGCTTCTCATCCAAGAAGCTTCTTCAGCTCTGATGAAAGAAACAGAGATAGGGTGTAAGCTGTTCTAGATCAAACGGACGTGTGCAACTGACCGATGGGGAGTTTGTCAATACTGATGGGTGTCCAAGTGGTGCTTCAGATGTTTTGGGATTGCACCAAAGGCGCTTATCGCTATTGGTCCTGAGCAGAAATTTATCCCTAAGGCAAGAAAAAAGGCCAGTTGAAATAAACATTGAAATCCTGACGGTACCACCAGAGCATCGGGAAAGAAAACGTGTTTCCAAGACCCTTTTTAAAACGAAGCCCATCAAATCCGTCAAAATGCCTTCGTTGCTAAGGCAAATCCAAGAGTGGGGGCGGGAGGAGCCAAGAAGCAGGAAATCCTACGGAACTCCCCGAGACTAGAACTCCCACCCCTCCCAAACCCGGACGATGCGCATCTGGGCTGGCGCGCAATCATGATTTCCGCACCGGGCATTTGGGAATCCCCAGACAGGGGATTTGGGAGGCAAAGAAATTCAAATGAAGGGCCGATTCGGGGCGGCGGCAGCCCCTACGACCCCGCACCTGCAGCAGGGGAGGCGGGGATCCACGAGACCCCGCCCACTCGCCCGCCACACCCCCCTGCCCGGGCCCGCACGTGGCGAGTCGGTCCGGGGAGGCTCACCTGTGCCAGGCGGCGCCGGCCGCCCCCGTCCCCTTCATCTCGGGGAGATCCTCGCAGCCCCCTGGCCCGCCTTCCTCGGCGGCCGCCCGCCTCCCTCGCCCCCTGCCCGGCCGGCTTGGCCCGGCGCCCGCCTCTCGGCTGGCCTCTCCGGAGCGCTCCGCTCCAGCCAGCCGCGTCAGCCCGTTCTGTATTTGAATAGCACAAAGGAACCGCCTCGTCTGGATTGGCGGGTCGGGCCCCAGGTGGGCGGGCGGCGGCTGCCAATCCAAGGCCAAGGTGCCCGCCAATAGGTCCCGGGCGACGGGGGCGGGCTCGGGGAGGGGGTATAAATAGCGGGGGCTGGGCAAAGCCGCGCTTAGTGCTGGCCCTGCCGAGCGCAGACGGCCGGGCGAGAGTGGGAGGGCCGGCCGGCCGGGCGAGCGAGCCAGTAGCCAGCGCCGGGCATCGGGTGGGGTTGGCGGCTGCTTTCGCTGCCTTTTCCGAGCGGGTGGCGTCAAGCGCCTGGCACGGGCGATCCTGCCCGCCTGCCCGCCGCCCGGCGCGGCCCCCGTTGGAGCGGTGGCCCCGGGCAGCGCCGGCCTCGCCGCGTGTGGATGCGGGCCCAGGCGCCGGCGGGCGGCCGAAGCTGAGCGGCCGCCGAGGAAGATGGAGTGCGCGCTGGACGCCCAGAGCCTGATCAGCCTCTCGCTGCGCAAGATCCACATGTCGCGCACGCAGCGCGGCGGCCTGAAGCTGCACAAGAACCTGCTGGTCTCCTACGTGCTCCGCAACGCCCGGCAGCTCTACCTGAGCGAGCGCTACGCCGAGCTCTACCGCCGCCAGAGCAGCGCCCTGCCCGGCCAGCCGCCGCACCCGCTCTACCTCGACGGAGCCGGCGGCGCCCTGCCCTTGGCCCCCGCGCCCCCCGTCTGCGCTCCCCCGCCGCTGGGCGAGCTGGCCGGCGCGGACTTCCAGACGCTGCCCGCCTCCGTCGCCGCCGGACCGGACGGCCTCCAGCTGCGGAGCTGCGCCCTGGCCAGGCCGGACTCGCCGTCGATGCTGCTCCTGCCGCCGCCGCCGCCGCCGCCCGCCGACGACGTGTGCCGGGACTCGCCGCTGCCCTTCTACCCGCCGCGCGGCTACTCCGGATCGGGAGGAGGAGGAGGAGGAGGTGGCAGCGGAGGCGTCGGGACGGAGTTCGGCGTCTCGTGCGCGCCCTCGGGGATTCCGCCGTCGGGGTCCGCGGCGCACTGCTCCAGCCGCACCACCGTGCTGGATCTGGACACGCACGTGGTGACCACGGTGGAGAACGGCTACCTGCACCAGGACTGCTGCTGCGCGCCCTGCCCGCCAGGCGGCCTCGTCCCCGCCGTCGTGGCCTCCGCTGCCAGCTGCTGCCCGCCGCCGCCGCCGCCTCCGCCCAGCCCGGGCGCCAAGCGCAAGTACGAGCCGGCGGGCGGCGCTGGGGATCCGCCGCTCTTGCCGCCTCCGCCGCCCGGTGCGCCTTCGCCCTTCGCCTCCTGTGCCAAGCGCGCCCGCTTCGAAGGCTTCCCCACCGCTGGACAGGCGCCCTCGCCTTCCTCCTCCTCCTCCTCTTCCTCCTCCGCCTGCTCCCATCCTTCCTCCTCCTCCTCCTCCTCTTCTTCTGCCTCGCCGGACGCTTCCAACATCTCCAGCCTGATCTCCATCTTCGGCTCCAGCTTCAGCGGTTTGGTGAGCCGGCCGCCCCCGCCGGCGCCGCCGTCGGACTCGGAGCAGCTCTCCAGCGGACAGCTGTGCGGCAAACAGGCGCTGGCCAGCTTGGGGGCTTGGACGCGGGCCATCGTGGCCTTTTGAGAGCGGCCGGGGTCGGCTTTGGCGGGGCTCTCCCCGCCGCTCGGCCCCTTTTGGGACGGTGGGGGGGACGGGCGGACTGAGGGGGGGCGCGGGAGACCCTGAAACAAAGACTGGACTGGCGGGGGTCTGGGCTGAAACTGGGCGGGGAGGGAGGAAAGGGTTTTGGGGAGGGGGGGCGTCGAACCGAGCGAATGTTTTCTAAAATTGGACCACGGACTTTCCCGGGGCCATCGGAGCTCACATTTTTTGCAGCGGACGGCCGGCCGGCCGAACAGAGGCGAGACGATTCGGGCAGCGAGGAAGGCGGAAGACGGGCGAATAACTTTTCCTTTGTTTCTTGATTTCCCGGCGCTTTTGAGTTGGAGGGGTGTGTGGTGTGGTTTTTTTCTTTTTGCCTGGGTTCCAAGCCTTCTTTGATTGTCTTGCTCTTTTTTTTTTCTTTTTAAAGAGGGGAAGGTGATTTTTTTTTAAAAAAAAAAAAACGGGATGGGGAAAGTGGGACCGTGAACGAGCGCGAATGCCGCATGGTGGGGGGAGGAAAAGGGGAGATTTTGGGGGTCTCGGTGGGGCAGGAGTTGGTTTTGCCTACTTGGAGGGATCGTTGGGGGAGAAAAAAGGCTTAAACTGGAAAAATGGGGAAAGGTCCCTGCCTGGAAAGAAGGCGATTTTTCCTTCCCGGCTGTTAAGGCTGGGCTGAGAAATATTTCTAAAAGCTTCAGAGTTAAGGATTTATTTTGAAAGCCCCTTGAAAATGCTGGGTTTTCAGCGGATTTCGCTCTAGAGTCACTGCCCTCAATTCAAATGTACTGTATGCATTTCTCCCCCCTCCCCCCTCTTTGCAGCCGCTTAGGGTTTTGGGGAGGGGGCTCACCTTTAGTGGACATGGGCCTCCCCTCCACCACCACCCCCTTTTTAAAAATCCCCAAATGTTTTCTGCTGCAGAAATTTCTTCCTAGGGTGAATATTTGTATCAATTGACCACGTTGGAGATGGTTGCTATTTTCTCCTTGCATGTACACAAACACACAACATACACACCCTCGCGCTCCCTCTAAGTAGTCCATTTGCAGATGGGTTTTGGGGGAGGTAACAGCTCCCATCATGCACAGCTGTCTGCTTCCCTTCATCCCAAGGGAAGCCTGCAAGAAAGAGGCAAACAACTAGACCAGCTCCTGAGTTCACTATTTTCGTGTCTTTAAATGTGTTGGATGACTCCTCCAATTTTTTTTTTAAAAAAAACCTCCTTAACCAGCCAGCATTGTTCAGTCCTGTGTGCAGGAAAAAAAATAAAAATAAAAAGTCTTGTGTTTTCTGTAACCCTTTTTTTTTTATTTCTCAAGAGAGAAAAGGGGATGGGAATTAAATTTCTGTTCTTTTTTTTAATTATTATTTTGCAAGGGAAGGGAGGAAAATAGCCTTTTGTTGTAAAAAGGTAGTTTTTTTTCAATCTGCCATCCACTTCACATTCAGCACTGTGTATTAAAGGACTCATTTGCCAAAACTATTATTTTTTTTCCCACCTTCCCTTTGTATCTCTGTATATTTTTGTGTGTGAGTGTGTGTGCATACTGAATTGTATATCACCGGGTAAAACTGTTCAGATTTGTTTAAATTTATAATCTTAATAAAAAGGCCAATTATAAAAGGGGGAAAGCAAGTGGCTGTGTTATATCCTATGCTTACAAAAAGGAGCTTAGAGCTGAGGGTGGGAGTGGGGGGATTGCAAATCTAACTTCAGTTGTTGCTACTCATGTGTAAGCTGAATGACTCAACTGTGATGAGATTTGCTTTTAAGTTTAGCCTAACACAAAGTTTTGCTTGAAACAAAATAGTTGACTTGTTTTCAACTGAAAATGCCCTTGTCTGAAAGGATTTAACCCCCATGTTATCATGCACATTTTTTATGTTTTGGGAAGGGGAGAGCCAAGCCTTACCCAAATGAATACACGAAAGGAAAGAGAATGATCCATTTTCTCGAGACACAACCAGATTAGAAGAAAACAGCATCTGCTATCTTCTTTTCTTTTCATTTGTAAGCAAAAAGCTTCCTTCATGAGTAGCGTTTATAGTGTGTGGAGCAAACTTGAGTTGCAAACAGTTGAATTATTTTTGCTTGGGGAAACTTGGGTGGATTCAGAGAGTTTTGAGTTTGGGATTTTTTTAATTTTATTTTTTAACAGAAAAGTGCCTTTGACAAAGGGATAAAAGTTTTTTCCCCCCTTTGTGGATCTATAAAACATGGCTATGTGGCCCGTATTCCTAAAGTTTGTTTTTCCCTTTTCTTTTTATCTAGAGCTGAGTTTGTTATCTCTGCTTTACGCCACTTGGTGGTGTTTTCCACACACCCCTTTCTTTAAACCAAATGAATGAAGGTAATAAAAAGATTTTTCTGACCAACTACAGGCTGGCCTCAAAATTAATGGGTGTGTGTGATCGTGCACGTGTGTGCCTACACAAACACATTTTTTTAAAAATGGGAGCTGTTCCTAAAACAGCTAGAAGCAGAGATTCCCAACTCACGGGCAAAATTGGCATAATAAATCAAAACTTTTTGACATTAGAATTTTTAACCAGACGGGATATTTATATTCTGACCTCAGGTAGAGGACCGTTTTTGTTTTTAAGGCTCAAAGATGGATTTTGATGAATTTGTGCACTCGCTACTATCATTTTTTAATATTTTATATATATATATATATATATATATATATATATATATATATATATATATATATATATATATATATATATGTAGGAAAATCACTTATTATGAATCGTGTTAATATTATGAGTTGATCTTTGTTTAATCTTGTTGAATGTCAGGTCTGAAAAAGCCCATTTTAGATCTGAATCTGGGAGAATGGAATGTATGAAATCAGAGGCTGATATTTAAACGAAAAAAGAGTTCCCTTCCATCTTTTTAACCTTTTGTTGAAGAATGAATATAATTTTAATTCGTTTTTCCAATCTTAAATTTGCAACCCTGGTAGAGTCCAGCTGAAAAGGCAATTGCCAGAGCTCTCCCTAGTGGTCAATGTGGGCATTGCAGCATTATGCTGTTAGCAGATTTAAAAAATACATTGAAATTTGGAATACAAAATTCAGAATGAGAGTTGGAAGCGATCTTGGATTGAGTTGAGTCCAAATTCAACCCATTTGGAGAGGGGATTTATATCAATACTGGGAGGGGGAAGCAGATTACTTTTCTCCCACTGTTTATTGCCTCTTTGCACAAACATTCACAGATCAGCACACACAAACACTTATACCCACATCCAAATGGGCTGCATAAAAAGATTAAAACAGGAAAAGGCTATTCTACAACTTGGATAACCCAGGTCAATTGCTACAGGATGCTAAGCCGTGGTGTTAATGAACAAACTCCAACTACATCATACATCAGGGTTTACCAAACAAACCAGGTTTTATCTGTAACCTGCCTTTTATTATTTTTACAAACAACTCAAGGTGACAAACATATCCAACACTTTCCTCCTCTTTTCCACACAACAACCTTGTGAGGCGAGTTTGAGCTGACTGGCCCAAAGTCAGCCAGCTGGCTTTCATGCCTATGACAAGACTAGAACTCACTGCCACCTGGTGATTGGCCCAAAGTCACCCAGGTGCCTGCCTTCCTCCTTTTTCCCTTTATCATCTTCCTATCTTCCTTCCATCTTCTTTCCCAACTATCAATTCCTTCCTTTCTTCCCATTCCTTCCTCCCTCCCTCCCTCCCTTTCTTTCTTCTGCACAAAGCAAGGGGATGACCTCAGGATCTCCAAAACTTGGCCATGACCAGAAAACATATGTGAAATAATAATACATTGAAATCAGCACAGACATCCTGGTGAAATTAGATGATTTACGCAACAAATTCCTTTTAAAATGGTGGCTACAGGGATCCAGATAGGGGGATTATTGTGATAGACATAAGAAGAAAAAATTGCACATCAGGTTGACGGAATCTAAGCAGAGTTGGGCTCTGCCATACTTTGCGCATTATCCAGAGCAAAGAAGTGAGTGAACCTACGTTTCTTCATTCCAAAATTAAGACCGGGATCAAATTTGGGCAATGGCTGGAACAGCCAAGTCCATTTCATCCCTCTTTGTGATAGGATTTTTTTTTTTTAAAAAAAGAGGCTATTTTCAGCCTCATTTCAGCCGCTCTTTCTATCCGTCTCCTTTTCCTGGAGGACCCACGGGCAAAACCCAGAGCTTAGCGGGATGAATTCTCTGTTGCTTTTCCTCCCCAAAAAGGGCCCAACAACCGCTTTGCAAGAGAGTGTGCAAAAAAAAAAAAGAAAAGAAAAGAAAAGAAAGCCTTGTTGTAAATAGAGCAAAACAGCCCTGTTGAAAACAGCCCTGACGCTGCCTGCCTGTTGCGGAGGGCAGAGAGAAGAGAAAATGGAATTAGCCGAAGACAGAGTTTGTTCTGGGCTAAATTTAAACCCCTGATAATTAGCGGACTGGCTCTTCTGGACCCTTTTTGGCATTCCCACAAAACAGTTAACCTCTCCATGAACCCGGTTAAGTATGTTGTGGGAACCAGGCCAATGGACGGGGCGAACCTAAAAAAAACAGGTTAATTTAGCAATTGGTTTGTGGGCGAAGAAGCGAAGGGTGTCCCTTAACGCACCCAAAAAACCAGCTTTCCCCACTCCCCCTCAGATGCCAGTTGTGAACCCTTCCTCCAACCTGGTGCCCTCCAGAGGGGCAGGGACTATACTTCCCAACATCCCCAGACTCAGCCCAACCAGCGTTGCAAGGCCAGGAAAGAGGGTAGAGGGGAACTAAACCGTTAGAAAATCCTCTTCTCTTCAGAGGCAGACTACAAAGCCCATCTACCCGATGGGGTTTATGGGGCGCAGATACTGCAAATACTGCTGGGCCCATTGTTTCAGGTTGCCTATATTTAAAACGGGGGGGGAAACGGGGATTTTTGCAGGCCAATGAAAACCAGACCATCGTCCCAAGTAACCTACGTGGGATAAAACATATTTGTGGCCCCGATGCATAAGGTTCATATTGACTTAATTAATTTATTAATGGTTGATTAACTGTATCCTTGCTTTCAGTTAAGTTTAATTCATTTTTAATTCCGTACAGTTGTGATCTTGCTGCCAATTGCTCAAGGCAGATAACGACATAAAAACTCAAAATAGAAAAAAAAAAAAAGCCTTTTTAAAAAGCTAGTTAATTAGAACTACCTTCAAATTCAAGTCGAGTCTCTTTCAAGAACGGACACGTTCAACGTTTTCTTGGCAATGCTAGGAAAGGGGTTGGAAGGGTTTGTCAACTTCACCTTCTAGCTTACGGCACCGAGATCTCCTGGTGGTGTCTCATTCAGTTTGAAACACTGCTTAGGTGTTCGGATGTCAGCCCAGGTTAGAATAAAAATGTTCTTGTTAAGTTTAATTGTGCTGACATCGTCAACAAATCCAGATTGTTGAAGCTCAGAAATGACTTCCCACTATTGTAAAAAAATAATAATAATTTTAAAAAAAACTTTGGTCTCCTGGTGGTCTCCTATCCCTTTTCTAACCAAGTGAGTTTTGCCCCATTTTTTTTATCTTTCTTGCCATTGTTAAGTGAGTGGCACGGCTGTTAAGCGGAATCTATCTTCCCCACTGACTTTGCTCATCAGAAAGTCGCAAAACGGGATCACGTGACTCTGGGATGCTAGAACCGTCATAAATACGAGTCAGTTAACAAGCATCCAGATGTTGATCACATGACCTCGAGGATGCTGCAACGGTCGTGTGGAAAGGGCCCTAGGTCACTTTTTTTCAGTACCATTGTAACTTTGGTCACTAAATGAACTGTTGCAAGTTGACACATTTAGCTTTCTTAACTTTCAACTGTTCATTTGGATAGCATCGCGGGCTCCAAAGGGGGAGGGTCTTTTGTCTTTTAAAATTAATCAGGTGCCCCTCGACCCCCCCCTTTCCTGACAACTGTGCTGGTGGGGGAGGGGAGAAAATTCACTCCGCACCTTCTCGGGCGCCAACCCTTTTCTCATTATCCTTCGCACCAACTTTCGACCTCGCGGCTGGGAAGCCGGGCACGATGGCTCGGTTGCAAACCCCAGCAGAAATTTCAGCCTTTGAACCGCTTAAAGCTGGGCTCGTTTCATCTTTTCTCCTCGGCTGTCAGCTCAGCAATTTCTTTCCGAGGGAGAAAACTCAGCACAGCAGCAGAATAGAGAGTGGTGGGGAAAGAAATGAGAAGGGGAGGTTAGGGGAGGGGGGGGAAAGAGAGAGGGGCGATTTTCCTTGTCACCCTGAAAATTTACCGGCAGCGTGATTAATTTATCTGCTGCTGATGAATATGCGGATGAGAAAAGAGGCAGGGAAAAAAAGGAGCGAAGGAGATAGCTCGGTGGGGAGGAGGGTGTCCTGCGGAGCTTTGGAAGAGAAACAGATGAAGGGAGGACAAGAGGTATCTGAGCGTGTGCAGGGAGCTGGCCAAAGTTTTAGAGGATGGTCTGATCAGATGGTTGGCTTATGCAACGGATGGGAAGAGATGCCTCTTAAATCTTTGTGCATCTGATCTATTTGCCGAGGGCGGGGGATGTGTTGGAGACATTGGGGGACATTGATTAGCAAAATCCTTCTGGGCCAACACAACTTTGGAGAAAAGAAATTGTCCTTTTTGGATATTGGCGCTCTGGCAACTGGATCTAGTCAGTTTCGCAATGTTTTACTCCAAGGACTTTCAACCTGTGTGTGTGTGTCGCAAATCTAGGGAAGGGAAGGTGGCAAATGACTCGCGTGTGTGTGAATGTGTGCGTTTGTGTTATATATGCGATTGCTGGATTGCTGTCAGAATCTTCGCAGAGATTTGGGATTTTGTACAGTTGCAGCTGTCAAGAGCAAAGATTGATCCAAAATAAACATGCGATGTGAAACAAGGATGACTATCTCAAAAATACAACCCGGATCTCGGGAATTATGGAGTCCTAAACAAACAAAAACACAAAAATAGGATTTTTCCATTGTTTATTTCAATTTAAAGGACTCATCCTTCACACACACACAAACACGTGATCGCTAAAGGGATGGTCCAAAGTTGAGGGCTAGCTATACAGCTTCCAGATCATAGAATCCTAGGGCTGGAAGAGACCTTGGAGGTCTTCTAGTCCAACCCTCTACTCCACACAATTGTGTGTTTGAAATGGTATAGGGCTTCCTACCTGAGCAGGAGATTGGACTCCAAGGTCCCTTCCAACTCTGTCATTTTGCTATTATGTCCTCCTTTTCACTAGACTAAAGGTTCCCCTCGCACATCTGTGCTAGTCGTTCCCGACTCTAGGGGGCAGTGCTCATCTCCGTTTCAAAGCCAAAGAGCCAGAGCTGTCTGAAGGCATCTCCGTGGTCATGTGGACCGCATGACTCAATGCTAAAGGCGTACAGAACGCTTTTACCTTCCCACCAAAGGTGGTCCCTATTTTTCTACTTGCATTTTTCACCTGCTTTCGAACTGCTAGGTTGGCAGAAGCTGGGACAAGTCATGGGAGATCACCCTGTTAGGCGGCACTAGGGATTCGAACCGCTGAACTGCCGACCTCTCGACCGACAAGCTCAGCATCTTAGCCACTGAGCCACTGTGTCCCTATCACTGGACAGACCCAATTCCTGCAACCGTTCTTCATATGTTTTAGCCTCCAGCCCCCTGATCATCTTTGTTGTTCTCTGCATTCTTTCTATGGTCTCAATATATTATTTGTATTGTGGTGAGCAGAAGTAGATGCAGGATTCCAAGTGTGGATTTTTGATCTCCCCTTATTTGGAAGAATGCAGGAGGGGAAGACTGGGAGACACAAAACCAATGTGTCCATGAAGCCACCAAAAGTCCATCATGATTCTCAGGCCCAGCTTCATTTTATCCACTTAGTGATGTTAATAGAAGAACTATTTTAAAAGCTGGCCCTTGTGGCAGGATGTCAGTAAAGAAATTGCTCGGGCTGAGTTTTCATCCAGCTTTTATATTATCTGCCTAGAGTGCTTCTATCTCTTCAAAAAAAGTCCCTGTCACCTGTTCGGTGATCCTTAAGGACCACGAGAGATTCCTCAAGCTGAAATTCCTGCAATCCCCTCTGGAATGGAGAGAAATCCTGGAAATCAATTACCGGAATGTAGTTCCAGACCAATTTCCTGCAGGAAGTCTTTGCATAAAGTCTCAAGTCGCTTTGGCAGATTTAGAAGCAGAATTTGTTGGGAATATTCTAATTGTGGCACTGAATTCATTTGGAGGAAGATAGCAAGCTTGTCAAATATCCGGAGCCATCAAGCTCGCCAATGTTAAACCACGGAAAATTAACCGAGGTTGATGCTAAAGAAGCTTCAAGTTTTGTGCGAATTCAACTGTCTTCCCTTGTTCCATTTAGGGGTGTTGCAACACAGTTCATATGATTTTAATTGGCAAAATCCTGGCTAACTTCTATTCAGTGTTTCTAGATCCCAGCAACTTTGAGATGTGTGGATTTCAACTCCCAGAATTCTCCAATCAGCCACTGTTTCCTGTTTTGTCCATTTTCTGACTGCAAAGAGGCTTTGCTTCTAATCCTCCTCCTCCAATTTAGACATACGTTGCATGTTTGCTTTTAAACAAATGCTTCCCCCTTGGTCCTGTCCAATAATCTCCTGAAAGAGGCAAAACTCAAGGAAAAGGAGACTACTCAAGATCTAGTAGAACCCCTGCCCCTTCTTTAAGTCAATTTCACAACTAGATCTTACAGGGAGCAAGAATTAGTCAATTTCACCTTCCTGTCTAATCAATTTCACCAGCCGTTCAGCAGAATCTGGGACTCTAAAGCTATCATCTTTTCTTGATGTAGGCTAGCTGGCAGTCCTTAACCTACGACCACAATGGAGCCCAAAATTTGTGTTTGCTAAGCGAAACATTTGTTCAGTAAGCTTAGCCCCATTTCACGACCTTTCTTGCCACAGTCACTAAGTGAATCCCTGCAGTTGTTCAGTTAGTAACAGGGTTGTTAAGTGAACCTGGCTTCCCCCGCTGACTTTGATGTGTCAGAAGGTCGCAAAAGCGGATCACGTGCCCCACCCCCACCCTGGGACAGTGTAACCGACCTAAGTACATGCCAGTTGCAAAGTGTTTGAATTTTATTCACGTGACCAATGGTGGGATGCTGCAACGGTGGTTTGAAAAACGGTCGTAAGGCATTTTTTCAGTGCCGCTGAAACTTTGAATGGCCGTTAAGTCGAGGACTACCTGTGTTCCAAGCACTTCTTTGCAAGTAATAGTGACTACTAAGGCAGGCACCACTGATGCCTTCTCCTAGGGCCTAGGCACTACCTTTTTCAGGATTCGAAGGCAACTCAAATATTCTCCTGAGTGACTTTCCTCAAAGCTTAAACCATTAAGTTCTTCCACAGATCCTATGGGAGAAGGACAAGCTTCTTAGGAATGGGGTGCCACCCTGATTGCCTCAAAAACATATTATTATCGTCATCATCATGTTGTTCAATTATATTATTTTACTGTTATTACTAGGACAGGTGAGCTGTGGAACGCACAGGAAACCCTTCTATTAACAATGTAATTTCACTGATCCCGCATCTGGCCTAAATGGTAATTTACTTTACCTCTGGCCCTTACGAAGTTGCTTGCCCCAGAATTAAATAGTTCTTAAAAAGAGAAAAAGGGAAACGCTGAAGACCTGGGATCGGCTTCCCCTCTCTAGAAACATTTGTATGTGTGTGTGTGTGAGAAGATACGAAGGGGGACGTAATCCAAGCAGTAGATAAACAGATTTGATGGCCTTAAAGAGCTCTTTCGAAATGTTGTTTGGTCAGGAATTCAGTCTGCTGATTTGGTCTCAGGCCAATCAACTTCGCTGGGTGATTTTTGTTGCTCGAGAGATCCATGTTTGGCCATCTGGAAATCCCACAAAACAGCAACCTAGAGAAGTCCTCAGCTTACAACCATTTAGCCACCATTGGGAGGAATTTATGACTTGTTCTCACACTTACAACCCCCCCCCCCAGTCTAGTGATCAAAATCAGAATCCTAAGCGTCACATGACTGACACCTGCAACCCTCCCAGCCGGTTTGTGACGAGCAAAGTCAATGCGGGAAGCCGGGTTTGTTTAACGACCAAATGATTCGCTTAAGAAGTGTGGCCAAAAAAAAAAAAAAGGTTGCGAAATTGAGCAGGGCTCGCTTAATGGCCCTTGGCTACAGAAATTCTGATTGTTAAGTGGGGGAACCGCCTGTACTCGCGGGCCAGAAGAATTGAGAAAGAAGGTTCGCCTTCACCCAAATCCTTAAGAAAAGCTCAACAAACATATCAGGTCGGACACCGAACAAAATGCTGGCAACTCCAGGCGAAATTCAACAGGTTTAATTCCAACCACCAGACCAAGAGAACTGGAGACCAGGGTCAGGGGGAAGGCTTATGGGTCCAGGAATGCCCGACTGACCGTTCTGGACAAGGGCACATGTGCAGAGCTACAGATCAGATAGGCTATAGGACGTCCAACTGAATTTCCATTAAATTCTGTCTGGTCCAGGACTCTCCAAACTTGGTGACTTCAAGACTTGTGGACTTCCATCCACTCCCAGAATTCCGGCATGTGGGCTGATATGTCTAAGGAAAATGCTGGCTGGGGAATTCTGGGAGTTGAAGTCTTAAAAGTTGCCAGGTTGGAGACCCCTTAAACGCTAGGCTACTGCACTATAAAATCTAAGAAGAGATGGTTCGAAAAGCTCTGACCACCCAGCCGAAGGAACGCGCAGGTGGGCCCTGAATGATACCTGGAATTAATAAAAGCTATGTCACACAGAGAAAGAGGCCAATCCTATTTAATTGAAGGTGCAGCTCTCCCCGGCGCTGAGGACATCACTCCTTGGTGTTTAGCAGAAACAGGCAAAGATGGACGTTTTGAGGGGGACGGAGGAAAGGGGAGGGGAGGGGATGTCTCCTCCCCGGGAGGCTGAGTAGATACATGCAGGGTTTGCAAAAATCCCACACATCCCCTGCTCCCCATTTGCAAGCTTGCCCGGGGAAGCTGCTGCTTGCTTTGATCGCAGTTTCAAAAGGCATTGGGATTTGTGGCCATTCCAAGTATAATTGCAAAAGGGCTGAACCTCTTGCTCTAGAGTAGGCTACAGGAAAGCTAGGAAAAGAGATCAGCCGGTAAGGGGAGAATATTTGTAGCTCAGGGTTAATATGAGGGGTCCTCGGTGCTCTCTGAGCTGGGTTTTTTTTTTCTTGCGGACGTCTCATCACCCAACTAGGTTACATCATCAGTGCTATGAAGGAGTGGGGTTTGCTTCTAGCACTGATGATATAACCTAGTTGGGCAATGAAACTTCTGCAAGAAAACCACCACTTGGAGAGAGCACCAAGGGCCCCACAGTTGTCACTGTCTTCCTCCTCCTCTCCTCCTCTCTGCAAACCCCACTTTCTTCACACTGATGACGTTATCTAGAGAGTACCGAGGATCCCACAAAGAGATCAGCAAGCAGGTGGAATCCACCATTTACTAGGAATCGCCCTCTGAAGTTACCCACAACCACCTGCCCCTCTCAACTCAGCCTCAGGCTGGACATTTTTGTAAAAAAAAAGGGGGGGGGTTCCCTTTAAAATGGAATAAACCGTCAAAGCAGTTTCTTGGAATCCCCCCCCACAAATTTGGAGAAACAGGATTGACAAGTTTTTGCAAGGAGCCAGAAAAAAAAAAAAAACTACAGAACCAGTTGAATTAGAAATAGAGGTAAACCTTTAGCAGAAATTGGGCCCCTCCTTCCTTTCAAATCACTTGGAGGGTGGGGGGGGGTAGGGGCAGGTAATGTATTCCCCATAAACTTCAACCTGTAGTACAGTGGATTAAAGCATTGTAATTAACATCTGCTGCCTGCAATTACTGCAAGTTTGAATCTCGCCAGGCTCAAGGTTGACTCAGCCTTCCATCCTTTCTAAGGTAGGTATAATGAGGACCCAGATTGTGGGGGCAAAAAGCTGACTTTGTATAAATATACAACAGTATGAAGGCTATTGCGTAATGCATTGTAAGCCGCCCTGAGTCTCCGGAGAAGGGCGGCATATAAATTAAAGAAAAAAAAAACCTGAGAGATCTAAAAAAATTTTTTTGTTGTTTTTAAGACTTGACTGGAAAAGAAAAATAAATAAACAAATCGGAAATACTTTCACGGAGTGTGTTTTGGGGTTTTTCTTTTCGGGGGGCTGTTTTTCACCAAAATGTTTTCAAGGTGTAATTTAAAGCCTTTGGCTCTTTGGCCGAAAGAGATGGACAATATTAAAATTGGTGGTGGGGTGTAGCATTTCGTCCTTCCTTTTTTTTTTTTTTTGGGGGGGGGGGGGGCGGAGATCTAGAACTCTCTGGTCCACATGAAAAAAAAAAATAGCCAATCCCTCAACACATGGAGTTACTCTTGAGTTTCTCCAGGTGGGTTGGAGAGGAGGCACTGCTTTGGCCAGGAAGCTCTCAGGTCAAGCTTGCCTAGCAGGCCCTTCTGATCCAACTCTCTTTTAAGGACCGGATTCCATGTTTTCTTGGCGGTCCATGAGTGAATCTCCCCTCCTCGCTAAATATCCAGCTTGCAAAAAGGCTGGGAAACTGGGGAAGAGACTCAGAAACACCCCATGCTTTCAAAATAAAGTGCTGCTTGGTGATTTTTTTAAGATGCGTGGACTTCAACTCCCAGAATTCCCTAGCCTGCGTGCTTTATGCTTTTGTATGAATGCAACCGTCTTCCCCTGATCTGGTTAGGGGTGCTCCATGAATGCATATCCTGTGGTTTTAGTTGGCGAAACAGTATGTCTCAATCTCAGCCATTTTAAGGTGTGAGGATTTCAACTCCCAGAATTCCCCAGCCAGCATAGATATTTCCATTTTAGTTATTTCCCATTTTGTCCATTTTCTTCGCTTCTAATCATCATTCTCCTATTTAGATGTAGGTTACATTTTTGCAAAACATGACTTGGAAGAAGCAAAATTCAAGGAAAAGCAGATTGCTCAAGATCTAGAACCCCTGCCGAATTGAAATTGAGCCCCCGTCAATTTCCAGATCTTACAAAGAGCAAGAGTTAGTCAATTTCATCTTCCTGTCTACTCAATTTCACCAGGTCCTGAGGAGAATCTGGGACTCTAAACCTATAATCTTTTCTTGATGTAGGCTAGCAAGAGACAAATGCTTTTTGCTGCTTTTCTTTGAACTTGAACTTGCCCCCCCCCCCCCCCCCCCCCCCCCCCCCCCGCCGCCGCCTGTCTGCACCCTTCAAATGTGGTTTCCCCAAGTGGAGGCCGCACATGCTGGCTGGGGAATTCTGGGAGTTGAAATCTTAAAGCTGCTGAGGTTGTGAAACACAGGTATGGAAGCTTTCTCTCTGGCGTGGGGAGGGGAATAACACCCCCTATTTCTTGAATGGGAAGGGTCCAAAATCAAAGCTGGCTGGGGAATTCTAGAAGCTGAAGTCCAGAAGTCTTAAAGTGGCCAGGTTTGGAGACCCCTGTCCAAAGGGATCAAGGCAAAGAAGGGGAAGGATTGGGAAGAATGCCAGCACGTCCAGCTTGACTCTAAGTTTAAAGCATGTGTATTTCCCCAGCAAAATATACAGCACAGCTCAGAGAAGCAAACCGCCCACCACCACCACTTTAAGAACACCAACCATCCTGGGGCAAATGAAAAAAGGGGTGCAGAAGAGGAGGACCATTGCGTGGCCCGAGTGAAGTCCACCTCTTGCCTTTTTTTTTCTTTTTTCTTTCTTTTTTTTTTTTTTTTGTGCCAATGCCAGGGTCTTCTTGGACAGTTGTGCCCTGCCAGGCTCCTGCCGAAAGGAAGGAGCATCAAGGCCGGTGGGGTTTTGGGGTGACTAGGAAGGGGAGCCCTCCCCCTCCCCCGCCATTCTCCAGGACTCCCCCCTCCCTCCTCGGTCCCATCACCAACAGAGCTCCTTAAGGTGCGACAGGCTGGATAGGAAGCAGGCTGCCGAATTTGAAGTGCTGAATGACAGGGAACTTCTCCAGGCACTAAAAAAAAGGGGGAAAGAAATGGAAGAGGGACAGAAGTTTGACATCCGGCGTCCATCATGGTCTGGAGTCACCAGGCAAAAAGTCCAGGATCCCCAGGCCTGAGGGTAAATTGGCCCCAAACCATCCAGTCAGCTTTCAGGCCTAAAGCCGGACTAGAACTCGCCTTCTCCTGGTGATTGCCCCTAAGTCACCCAGCTGGCTTTTATGACCATAGAACTCCCCGTCTCCCACTTCCTATCCTGGTACCTTCAACACTAGACCAAACTGGCTCATGAAAGGTCCAAAGTGACCGATAAATGCCAGCTTTTCACATTCATGGACAGCCTAACACACTCAATCTAGCCTCTCAAGGTCGGACAGATGTTTGACCCAGAACTAAATATAAATTTAATTAATTAAAATTAAATTAAATAAACTAGGACATCTGGATGGAGAGGTGCAGTCCCCACTTCCTCTGCCTTTCCTTACCTCGGCTTTATACATCCGGATGAGCCCCTGATTGACTTTGGACCACGAAGGGACGGCGCTGATGTTCCACAGCTGGTTGGAGTGCTCAGGGAAGGGGCCCGTCTTCATCTGGAGGGCAAAAGGAAACAGTGTTAACCTTGAGGCACATCCCCACAAACAAACTAGAGCCCAAAGCAGTTAACTAGCAGTGTAAAAAAACCCACACAGGGTCCCCCTCAAATTTTATTATGCAGATCTGGGGAGAAGAACGTTTCAATGCCTAATGGCATTTTTCCACTTTGCTGTGGCTGCACCCGGTTGGCACAGGTGGGTTTCTTTGAGGAGAAACTGTTGGGAGAAAAAGAGAGCCTGAAATTCAGAACACCATTACAGTACTTGCTGTTGGTCTAAACTTAATTCAGCTTATCCCAAGTGGAGCGGTCTACACAACGCAGTGAATCCCAAAACTATTAGTTAATCCTCGACCTACCACCATAACTGGAGTTCTGATCCCAATGGCAGCGTGGAAGCTTCTGGTGCTAAAGTGTTGGGGACTTTCTGGAACGCTGGCACACAAGTCATGACGATCGTTAAGCGATTCACCATGTGACTGATTGTACAATTTTTTTTGTGGCGGTTGTGAACGGAACACGGCAGTCATAAAATGAATCCGTTTTGCTCAATGGGCGTTTTTTGCCAGAGGTCAGAAGTAAAGACCGAAAACTAGTCATGATTATTTCATGATGCAAATGGCGGTCAATGCCAATCAGAAGCCAAGCGCCCCAAATGCTATTTTCAAAGTTCTGACGGCTGCACGGACACTGCACAGAGACTCTAGTCTAGAAAGAGTGTAGAGAAGAGCAACAAAGATGATAAGGGATCCAGAGGCTAAATTGTAAGATGATTTAAGGGAACCATCTTATCTCTAGCTGATTGAAGAAAAGGATTAACATAATAGCCATCTTCGAGTACTTGAGGGTCTGTCACAGAGAGGAAGGGGCCAACTATTCTCCAAAGCACCAGAGGGCAAGACAAGAAGTAAAGGGGTGGAGATAAGCAATTTAGAATTAAGGAGAAATTTCCTGGCAGTGAGGACAATTAATCAGTGGAACGGCTTGCCTCCAGAAGTTGTGGGTGCTCCCATCACTGGAGGTTTTTAAGAAGAGACTGGACAGCCATTTTACTGGAATGGTGAAAGGTCTCCTGCCTTGAGCAGGGGGTTGGACTAGAAGACCTCCGAGGTCCCTTCCAACTCTCTGCCTTTCTCTTATTTATTTCCTGCCTGCCAATCTGCACCCAGCCCAACCCTGCCCACGAGGCCAAAAGACCGGTTCTGCCGGCTGGCTGGGCATCCGAGCTGTTTTGGAAGGCTGAGACAGACGCGCCGCCCCTCCCGTTGAGGTGATCTGATTTCTCCAACAATCTGCAGGGGGGGACGCCCCCCCCAAAAGGGCCGCACCTCCCACTTTTTCTAATTCCAGCCTTCCTCGTTTGCCTGAGACCTTTTGCGAGGAAGAGATTCGGATGAACTCCCAAGCAAGAGGCGCAGGGCTTGTGGGGAGGCGGAAAAAAAGCAGCGGAGTTACTTTTCTTGGACAGGATTCTGGGGCACACCCTTGAGAAGAAAGCTGGCTCTGTCTGGGGTGGGGGTGGGGGGGGGGGTAGAAGAGAGAGAGAGAGAGGAGGAGGAGGAGGAAGAGGTTGGGAGGGAATGCAACTCAACTTGCCTAGAGGGAAGTTTCCATGACATCATCCACCACAGAGCTGCAGCGCCAGCTGAAAAGCAAGCCTGGGAAGTCAGCAGCAGCCCTTGTGCAGGATGCGGATTTTAAAATAACTCACTTCCTCCTCCTCCTCCTCTTCCTCCTCCTCTCTCCAGACCTAAAGCACACAGAATATTCAGATTGCAAACCCACCCCACCCCCGGCGCCAAAAACAATGGGGGGGGGGGGGAGAGGAGGAAGAGAAGGAGAGGAAGGGGGGATTTAAAATGGGTTGGTGGACGCGGGGGAAGTGATCGCCTTTTAAATGCACAAAAAATCTGTACACTCAGTGCAAAGGTATTTTGGGGAAGAGATGGGCAACACGGTGAGGGGCTGGTGGGGGGAGAAAATAGGTGATCAGCCCCCTCCTCCTCCTCCCATGGTCAGTCCCCTTTCTCCACCCTTTTCGTAGCAAGGCCTGGATTTCATTTCTGCCCCCAACAGCTGCAAAAGGTCTCCCACCTCCATCCTCAAGAGCCAAGAAAAGGACAGCGGGTTGCTGGTTTCTCCTTGCTAAACCCACAAGGGTTTAGCAAGGAACAGAAGCGCAAATTTGGGGTGGGGGGAAAAAGAGGGAAAGAAAAAAGATCAGGTTCCCCGGGGACCCCCGGATTTGGGTGACCAGGTGACGAGAACCTAAAAGGTTATTGGGGTTTTTATAGAATTTCTTCAGCCGAAAGAAAGCGAGGAAAAAAATATCCCCAAATGGGAGAAAAAAAGCCAGAAGGGCAGGGGTGGGGTAAGGAATGAAGGAACACAAAAGTCTGCTTTTTCGGACGAAGAATCTGCCACGCCTGCTTTTCAAGCTCCTAGTCCTCAAGGGCTCCAGCACCAGGGGTGGGGGGGGAAATGCAGATTGTGAGCTACAGGTTGACCTTTATACAGGTAGTCCCCGACTTACGCCCATAATTGAGCCCAGGGTTTATGTGGCTACGTGAAGTGAGTTTTGCCCCATTTATTAAGTGAATCACCGCAGTTGTTAAGTGAGTCACATGGTTGTTAAGTGAATCTGGCTTCCGCAATGACTTGGCTTGTCAGAAGGGAATCTCTCACCGCCCCGGGAGACTGCGACTGTCCTAAATCTGAATCAGTTGCCAAGCGTCTGAATTTTGATCACGAGATCAGATTCACTTAACAAACGTGTGACTAATTTAACAATTGGTCATCCGCTTAACGACTGTGGTGAGAAAGGCCGTAAAATGGGGCCAAACTCACTTAACAAACGTTTTGCTTAGCAATAGAAATTCTGGGGCTCCATTGTAGTTAAGTTGAGGACCACTTTTAAATAAAGCGCTATAAAGCGGCACAGGGCTGCTTCGTACGGCCACCAACCACCGAGGATCGCAGGAAGTGTGGCGTTACTGTTCCATCATCCTGAGCTAGCTGTGCTAGCTGTGGACCATGGGATTGCATCCTATTTCCAATTTGTAAAGGCGAGTGCTATAAGGCTTCCCGCTCACCTTTGTGACAGAGGGCAAGGCTGAATTCCAACGGCCTTAACCTAAGGACGGGAACTGAAGCCTGGAGGGGCCGAGGCCCCAATTCGGAAAAAAGGCCAGAGGCAGCAGGAGTGCAGAGCCTTCTTAGTCATGCCCGGCCAGATCCTCAAAAGAGAATGATAGGCTGACTCATCCAGGCTGCGTCAGTCAGCTCTGGCAAAGTTGGTCAGATGTTTTTAAGTCCTTCCCAAGAAGCGGCTCGTTTGAGGCTCGTCCAAAGCGAACCGAGGGGTTGGGCTGATCGATGTTTCTATTTATTTACTGGATTGTTATCCCTCTTTTACGTGGGTGTGTGTGGGTGTGTGTCTTCAACTTATGACTGCAACTGAGCCCATTTCTGCCACTAAGCGAGACAGTTCTCAAGGGAATTTTGCCACAGGGAATGAAGTGAATGGCCTCTGTTATTAACTTAGTCGCAGGGTTATTAAGTGAATTTGGCTTCCCCATTGACTTGGCCAAAGGGGATCACGTGAGCCCTGTATTTCTAAAGTGATCTGTCCTTGTCTTTTTCACCCCTTCCTAAATTTGTTTGCCTACGTAGCAGAGCAAAAGCTGGACGTACAGCAGAGAACGTATCTTGTGCTGAAAACAGGTTGCAGAAAGGAGACCAAAAACGTGAAGGAGTTAGCAGGGATGGATAGATTAATTATTTTAATTTTAAAAAGAAATTATCTAGTTTTGTTTCTCTCTAAAGTTTTGTAGTCGAAACAGAAAATATATATATATGAAAATTTGATTTTGTGTTTGGCTGATTAGATTAGTTGGCCGCTCTAGAAACGGCGAGCATTCACTAAACATGAAAAAAATAAAAAGCTGAGATTGTAATTTTATTTTCCAAGTCACCATTTTTTCTTTCCCCTTTCCTTCTCTTCCCCTATTTCCCTACCATCTCCCTTTGCACTTTAGAATTACAGAATAAAAGAGCTGGAAGGGATCTTGGAGGTCTTCTAGTCCAAACCCCTGCTCAAGCAGGAAACCCTATAACATTTCAGACAATGGCTGTCCAATCTCTTCTTGAAAACATCCAGGAATGGAGCACTCATAACTTCTGGAGGGAAGCTGTTACACTCACTGTCAGGAAATTCCTCCTTTCCTTCCTTCCTTCCATCCCCTTTCCTTTTTCATTCCTCACCTTTATTATTTGTACAAAGTAACTCAATTGCATTTTATATGATGATCAACTTCAATAGAAACAATATATTTTTTAAAAAAATGAGACAGAAAAACCGTTCAGCGCTTGCAGAAAAGGGACATGGGGCCCAGACAAGTAAAGCCTCTCTTGCCTGCCCCTTCGCGGCCAGGGGCCCACAACGTGGCTGTGGCTTGGGGCAGATGGCGGTTTGTGTTTGCGTTCCAAAGGGATGACCTTTCGCGCAGCCTCGGTTACGAAACCAGAGTTTGGCACTCTGAAACTCCACTCCGCCCAAGCAGGTGGGCATCATTGCGGTGCCAAACGGACATCTGCTGGAGAGGGGAGATTGGGGACGAAGTGGTGGAGTTTTAGAAAAAGAAGAAGAAGAAAGCAAAGAGGCAGGGAAAAAAGAGAGAGGTAGAAAGAAAGGAACTGCAGCTGATTCCAGCCACAAAGAAAAGAATGAGCCGGGGAGAGAGAAGGATGGAGAGAGAGAGAGAGTCCCGCAGTGACCCCAAGGGAACAGAATGAGTCAGGGTAACCATATTGAGCAGGAAATTACTCACAGACGCTGCGTTCCTGCCTCTCTGTTCCCAAGAGAATCGGCCTTTTGTAAATGGTTCCTCTGTCAGTTGAAAAAAAAAATTAAGAGGGGGGGCAGAGAGAAGATGGAAAAGGGGAGGAGGGAAGGCAGCTGAGCCCAGTACCTTCCTGTCTGTGGCTTCCCTTCCAGCCAGGAAGGGCTTAGCATTCCTGCCTTCCCCCCACCCCCAAGCCCCAAACAAGCGATGCAAAGCTTTTAAAAATGTTTTATTTTTCCTCTACACCCCCTTCTCAACCCCCATCCCCTTATTGAAATTATTAAATTATTCTGTAATAAATGATTATTAAATTATTCTGTTGTTTTGAAATTGGAGCTGTCCCTTCCCAAAACTTCCCCAAATTTAGGAGCTGGATTTATTTATCGATTTGGAAAAAATTTATTAGCCGCCCATTCTAACCGCAAGATTAAAACTGGGGAGAGGAGGCAGGGACCCGGGGCAGGTTGAAAAGGGGGTGTAGAGGAAAAAAAACAATAAAACCTTTGCATTGCATGTTTGGGACTTTGGGGGGAAAAAAGGCAGGACTGCTAAAACCTTCCTGCTTTTTTTTCAGGCGTGGGATTTGTGAGTGGGAAGGCAATCGACTTCTGGCCCAAGATTTGGGCCTGTTCACTCACCCCCTGGGGGTGTGGGGGGGGGTGTGTGGAGATCTGTTTGGAAATGAGGCCAGAGGGGACCCCACAAGAGACAGGGAGATGCTCTTGCTGAACAAAGGAACAAAGCCGGGGGGTGGGAAGGAAGGAGGCTGCCTGGGAACCGAAGGGCTACGCCAGCCAGTCAGCCGGGTGGGTAAGAAGAGAAGTGAGGCTGTGGGTGGACTGTCCTGGCCCCCGCCGTAAGGAGCGTGTGGTCCCTCTTTTGAGGATCTTCAAATGGCAAAGCTGTCCCTGTGCTACGGAGGTTGAAATGGGACCTTGAAGGTCTTCTAGTCCACCTCCCCTGTTAAAGCACGAGAACCTATACCATGTCAGACAAATGGCTGTCCATCCTCTTCTTGAAAACCTCCAGTGATGGAGCAGCCACAACTCCAGAAGTCAAGCCGTTCCACCGGTTAATTGTTTTTGTTGTCGGGGAAATTCCTCCTTAGTTCTAGCTTGATTAGTTTCTATCTGTAACTTCTTGTCTTGCCTTCAGGTGATTTAGGTTGACCCCCTCTTCTCTGTGACAGCCCCTCAAGTACTGGAAGACAGCTGTGATGTCCACTCCTAGGCCCAACCCAGGCAATTATTAGAAAAGAAATGCCCACCCTACTGACCATCATGGTGGAGACTAGCAGGAGAGCGAGGGGTTTCTTGGCTAACAGCTTTTTCTAGCAGAAGACATCTGCTGTCCATTCAACAGAGTTTTCTTATTGGGTAAATCTGCTGGAATTTGCTATCCCCATTATACAGCTGTGGGCTATGTGCTCTCTTATCTGACCGTTCCCTAGGCAGTATCACTTCCCCCGCATCTCCAAAGGTCATCCCCACATACCATGACCTCCCCCTCCTCCCCTTCCTAGGCTGAGATTCGGAGCAGAAAAATAAAACTCCCCTTCGGCCACATTGTGGATGCTGTAATTCTATCGTTTTGCCACTAGGGGCCAATATTGTGCAGGGAAAATCTGATCTGAAGGTCGCAAGAGGGGATCATGTGACCCTGGCACGCGGCAACTGTCATAAGTACCAGCCAGTTGCCAAGTGTCTGAATTTTGATCATGGGACCGTGGGGATGTTGCAACCATCACAAGTGTGAAAAACAGTCATAAGTCTCTATTTCCAGTGCCGCCATAACGTTGAATGGTCACTAAACGAGAGGTTGTAAGTTGAGAATCTGCAGTCTTAGGCCAAACAGACAAGGCCAAGCCTGGTTTTAGGAATAAAAGTGGGGCTTTTACAGGAAATGAGGTGTTGTTTTCTTTTTTTAGTCAAATCCTTTTCATAAAATCAAGAAAGCCCTAGGTGGAGCTGCAAGAACACAGTTGGTGTCTAGTCCACAAATTTTCCAAGCCGAAGCTTTAAGCCGGGTTTCTTTCAGGTGGCTGCAAAAATTGGGCTTCCTTCCAGAATACAAAACTACAAAGAGTCCTTGGCTATTCGTTTAGTGACCGTTCAAAGTTACCACGGCACTGAAAAAAGTGACCTAGGACCGTTTTTCACACGTACGACTGTTGCATCATCTGATCAAAATTCAGATGCTTGGCAACTGGCATGTACTTATGACAGTTGCAGGGTCATGTGATCCCCCTTTGTGACCTTCCAACAAAGCCAGATTCACTTAACAACCTAGCTTAACAACTGCGGGGGATTTGCTTAATAGCCGTGCCAAGAGAGGTCGTAAAGTGGGGCCAGACTCACTTCATTATCTCGCTTAGCAACGGAAATCTTGGGCTCCATGTGTGTGTGTGGGGGGGTCGTGATTCAAGGGCTACCTGTCTCTGCTCCGCCAAAGTTCAGCTCAAAGAAACGGAAGGGAAAGGCGCAATCCCAGCCTCACCTCTGTGATGAACCGTATGCATTCGAGGAACATGTAGTCCTTACGGTGCTCGTTCACCACCCTCTCATCCACAAAGTGCCGGGGTTCCAGGTTGGGGTGATCTAAAAACAGGATTTTTTTCAGAGCGGCTGGAGGAAGTTCAACCCTGGAGGAGATTTACTGGAGCTTGGCAATGCCCCTCGGCTCTTCAAAACGGACCCCACAGAGCAGAAACCTTAAATTCTGAACAGGCTGGAGAAATGGCTTGAAGGCAGAACAAAAAAAACAGTATTCTCTTACAGGTAACCCTTGACTTATAACCGTTCGTTTAGTGACCGTTTGAAGTTACAACAGCACTGCAAACAAGTGTCTTTTTTCCACTTAGGACCGTTGCAGCATCCCCACGGCCACGTTATGAAAATTCAGATGCTTGGCAACTGGCATGTACTTATGACGGTTGCAGTGTCCTGGGGTCCGGTGATCCCCTTTAGCGACCGTCCGACAAGCAAAATCCTTGGGGAAGCCAGATTCACTTAACAACCCTGTTACTAACAACGACACTTAACAACCATGGTGAGAAAGGTTGTAAAACAGGGCCAAACTCACTTAGCAACTGTCATGCTTAGAGATGGAAACTTTGGGCTCAATTGTGGCTGTAAGTCAAGGACTACCGGTATGGAGGGAACCTGCCTACTGCAGAAGGCAGAAATCCCGTCGATATTTTGGCCTGGGGTTTAAATTTTTATTAATCCTTTGCTTTCCGCTCTTTCGAGTCCACGGTCTACGTTCTTTTCCCAATCCTGTTTTCTAAACTTCCAGGTTTACCTAACAGTTACACAGTAACTGGGGGACCCTGAGCCAGCCCCTCTCTCTCAGCCCAAGGAAGCAGGCAATGACAAACCACTTCTGAAATCTTGCCAAGAAAACTAGGGGAACTGATAGTAAATAAATACCCTTTATAGCCCCTTTAAAAGAAATGGCAGCAATAAAAATAATTTTTCCTAAAGAGGAAGAAAAAGAAAAAGAGAGAAGCAGAGACAAAGAGAAAAAGAGAAAAAGAGAGACAGAAAGAGAAGAGAAACAGAGAAAGAAAAAGAGAGAGAGACAAACAGAAAAAGAGAGAGAAAAAGAGAAAGAGAGAACGAGAGAGAGAGAGAGAGAGAATATCCCTGCTTACCAATCAATTGAGAGCTTCCCCAAATGAAGGGGAGGAACTGAAAGTCGTCCAGACCCCAGACTCCTTGACTGCCAGCTGGCTCCATCCGATAGGTTTTCTGGAGTTTCCGCATCACTTCCAAGTACCTGAAACCAAATAAAATTGGGTGGGTCAGGATTATATAGCAGCTGACCACTGACTCCATGAAACAAACCTCCACAGGAACTCAATGGGAAAAGCCCTTCCCCTCTTGGACCAATAATGGAATGACCGGAAGAGGAAGCAGAGGGAGAATTTGGGGAGGGGATTTGGGATCTTAGACAATGCCATAACACGGGCAGAACCTGGGGGTTGGACTAGAAGACCTCCAAGGTCCCTTTAAAAAAAACTTTCGGAAATGAAATGATATCCGCTACCTGAGAACTTACTCCAAAGTGGCGTTCTCAACTTTGGCGGCATGGACTTTACCTGTTGAACACTTTGAAGACGATGGCCAGCTGATCGTCCAGCCGGAGGACGCCAGTTTTGCAGAGGCAGCAAAGGAAGGCAGCGAAGGCCGCTTCGTGGCCTGTGGGGAGAAGGGAGATGCTCAGGATGAAGAAGAGTTTGGTCTAGGGGTTAAGGTCAAGGCAACAAAACCAGGAGGCAGTGAGTTCTAGTCCGGCCTTAGGCATGAAAGGTGGTCGTCTGACTTTTGGGGCAGTCCCTCTCTCTCAACTGAATCCACCTCACAGGGTTGTGGTTATGGAGAAAAGAGGAAGAGGAAGGAGCATTTGGTATGTCCACCATCTTTGAGTGATTTGTAAAAATAATAAAAGTGAGGTTGAAATGAATAGTTAAAAATAAGAAACGAAAGATGCCCAGGCTTAAGAAGTGGCCCTCCTGAGGCTGCAAAAGGTACAGGTGAGGAACTCTTTCAAATCTCATTATTTTGAGAAAGAAGGGGCTTTGGACGTTTCCACTTTCCCCCAGGAATTCTGTTCTCTTGCCTGCATGAAAGTGACCCATGTATTTCTCAATTCTGGCAACCTTAAGATGGGTGGATTTCAACTCCCAGAATTCCCCAGCCGGATCCTATTTTATTATATAACTGCGTCCATATTGAAGAAGGCTGGAAGTAACTTTTTTGCATGTTTGTTTTGTTCCTTTTGTATATGTGTCACTTTTTAAACTATTTTTACATCCCCTTCAGGTTGTAATTTTGTATTTTAATTGTGTACTTTTGAAAGCTAGTAACAAAAAGTTAAAACAGTCATTCCAAACATTTTAAGGAGCCTCTGCATGTTTGCCAATACATGGAGCTAATCTCGGTCTGTGGATCCAGGGTTCTATTTAACATTTCCAGAAAACTCAAAAAAAAAAAAAAAAAAAGGCCTTCACACAATGCAGTTAAACCTCAGTCTAGCTCTCTCTGCTGTGATGTCACACAAAATGGCAATCCCATTTGTGGGTCAGGCTGGCTGGAAATGAATTGCTTGTACATTCAGGAAAACTAGGCTGGGCCAGAGCTACGTAAAAAGTCACAGCAGAAGAAAAGGTGAGTTGTGTGTGTGTGTGTGTGGGTGGGTGTGCGTGCATGCATGCATGTGAATATCTCATGTGGTTCCTACTCCCTCCAAGCTAAACTGAGGTTCAGTGTTGAACTACCAGGAATGAAACAGGAATTGGAGCTAGAGGTAACCAGGATGACAGTGCCGACTGGTGGCTGATTGCGGCTTTACTGTGGGTTCTCTTGAATTTTTCATGCATTTTTTTTTTAAAAAAAGGATCAACTAGCTTTCCAAAAGTTCCTTCTTCGGCTCAGCAGCAGCAGCAGCATCTGCTGTTTTAAAGTATGTTGCTCAGTTGCATTAGCAGTTTTGTGGAGCTTCTTCTGGGAAACCTTACAGAATGCAGAAGAGAGGAACCGAGTGGGAAGGGACCTTGGAGGCTTTCTAGTCCAACCCTCTACTCGAGCAAAAGGCTGCCCAAACCTCTTCTTAAAAATCTCCAGGGATGGAGCATCCACAACTTTCTAAGTATCAGAGCTGGGGGCTACCTGGGAAAAAAACCCTTGATTTAATTTTGCCATGCTGTGCCTGTTTTAATCAGGGGCTTGCATTCCAAGATGCAAAGCAAAAACTGCCCATCTTCTTAAATCATCATCACCACCGTCTCTATTATTATGGCGGTTCACTGCTTCAGCACATGTCTGGAGTTTTCAAATGCAATTCCACTTCCTCAGGTCACTTTTTCAGTGCTGCAAACAGCACTGTTTTCAACTTTTGACAACAGGGATCATGATGCTTGGCAATGAAACATCTGCAAGGCAACCAAAGCCCTCCTTCTCCTCCCAAATCCCACTCCCTTCTAGCACTGATGATGTTACCTAGTTGGGTATTGAAACGTCTGCAAGAAAGCCACCATGTTCAGAGAGCACCAAGGACCCCAAAGCCAGTTATTACTCACGCCCATGAATCCATCTGCCATGCTGAAGGGCCGGACACCCACTCCCATCATCCTCGGGAGCCGACCAGAGTTGTTTAGAAGATGAGCGGCTATATAACTGCTTTAAATCAATAAACAGATACCTGTGCCATAGTCGATGCGAGTCGAATTGCCAACAGACTCTTTC
The DNA here is from genome assembly GCA_022577455.1 of Arizona elegans. Classification (NCBI taxonomy): domain Eukaryota; kingdom Metazoa; phylum Chordata; class Lepidosauria; order Squamata; family Colubridae; genus Arizona; species Arizona elegans. The sequence goes on along the minus strand of JAKOOJ010000034.1, from coordinate 1,148,110 downwards.
AAGTACACAGCCACCTCGGGCACGGCATCAGCTTGCTGTTTGGGGACGACAGTTGCCACCAAGGATTCTGCCCCCTAAGATTTAGCCATAATCGAGCAATTAGAGACCCCATTATGGCAATCCAGGCCGAAGAATAAATCTACAAGCTGAGCGCGTCCCCCTCCTTATCCAGCTATTATTCACAACGGCCAACCCAAAGGAAACGACAGAGGTGTGGACTTCAGCCCCCAGCATGCCTCTGGTGGCATTTGGCCGTGGATAAGGCTTCTGGGAAATGGAGGCTGGGAAAGAGATTGTGTGGCTGGCTGAGGAATTCTGGGGGTTGAAGTCCACAAGTCGTAAAGCTGCCAAGATTGGAGGCTCCTGTCCTAAGAGAATGTAAGATGGCCACGAGACTGGAAATCCAGGGGTATAAGCTCACGCAACAATAAATCAGATTTTTTAAAAAATATCCTTGTTTTGCACTTGAGCCCCTGAGCAAGGGGTTAGGCCAAATATGGCCTCTAATGCCCTTTACAACTCTGGCACTCTTTTCAGCCTAAGCTGACTTGGCAAAAGCAGGTTTACTTCTGACCCTCTCTCCATGAGACCCTCCGCCCCCTCTCTTTCAGCCCTTCCTCCCAGCCTACCTGGTCCACTTTTGCGTACCACGTCCGGAAAGCTTTGTTCCCGAAGCGAGAAGGCTGATCCACGGGGGGCGTCTCATCGATCCACCGATCCAGCGTGTTGAGGAGTGTGACTAGCTTTTCGATGGGCTGTTGGGAAGAAGGTACAGTGGTCCTATCAGCCGGCAGTAAGCAAGCCTTGAAACGGAATTCACACCACACCACGCACCCTGTTCTGCCAGATTTACTGCTTTATTAAGGCGCCAGAGAGGCTGCGCTGGGAATGCTGCGTGCAATTCTGGTCACCACCATAAAGAAAAAAAAAGATGCTAAGGCCCTGGAAAGTGTGCAGAGGACCACAGAATAAATTCTGCCTAAATTCTCATTTGCAACATTGGACCATCTGAATGGGGTAGGAGGGGGGAATGGAGGAAAACCCAGGGGATGGGAGGCAGGCTCAACATTGATCTGCAGCCAGGGGAGGAAAATGAAACTTAAGGAAGATGTCTTGGAGGAGGGCAAGAAGGATAATCGCCTGCAACTCAAATATTTGTGTTTGCAAGGTCAGGATAGGATGCCTTGATGCCTTCCTTCCTTCCTTCCTTCCTTCCTTCCTTCCTTCCTTCCACCTGCCATTCTTTCCTTTCCTTTTTCCCTTTCTCCATGTTTTCCCCTCCTCATCTACCTTCCATTCCTTTCTTTTCCCTTTCCCATTTTCCTCCCTCCCTCCCCTCCCCACTTTCTTTCTTTCCTTCTTTCCTTCCTTTCTTTTTCCATCTTCCTTTCTCTTTCCTCCTTTTTCCTCTTTTCTCTCTTTCTCCCCTTTTTTCCCTGTCACTTTCCTTCTTTCCTCAATCCTCCCTTCTCCCTTCTCCCTTCTCCCCTCTTTCTTTCTCTTCGTTTTATATACTGCAGTCCTAGGCTTGTTTGAGCTTGATCAATTAATTCACCGGATCTTTCCCCTCCAAATGTACAGAAGCCCTTGTGGGAAAAAAAATCCTCAGCATGGAAAGGTGGGGAAGAGAGAGAGAGGGGGGAGGAGAGAGGACAAAGACAGCAGCGGTTCCCTCGACTTTGCCAGAGGCGGCTTCCTTCGTGAGAAATCCTCCAGGCCCTTGGGCCAAAGTTCGACCATCACTCACTCTGCCGTGTCAGACAGGAAACTGTCAAGCCCACCAATTTTCCCAGCTCTTCAAGCATGAGCTGAGTGGGAAGGAGGCCGGGGAGGGAGGGAGGGAGGGAGGGGCTGCAATTCAACCTGGGCAGCAGCATGCAAAGCAGAAGTAAAATGCAACTGAGCAGAACCAGCCCGAACTAAGACTTGCAACAAATGTCAAAAATAATTTTAAAAAGCTTCGTTCAACGTGTAAGAGCAAGAAAAAAGTCAAGGAAACCATTGGGCCACTAATGGGGAAACATGGCAAGGAAGTGATAGGCAGCAGGGAGAAAGGCTTAAACCTTATAAAAACTGGCACAGGGCGGAAGTTCCATCTGCAGCCACAGCTCTGTTCCTAACCCTGGTTCAAAGTTCAGAGCCCAAACACAACCGGTTTCCGAACTGTCTCCCGTTTCAATCAGTTCAAAAGTCCCTTTCGCTACAGGCCTTGGCTGCCTCGGTGTCATTAGTGTACGGGAAGGGTATGGCTGTCGTCAGCCTCCCTCAGGAACAGGCTACCCCAGATGCCTCCGACCTCTCCTTAATCAATTTTTGCTGTGGTTGGATTAGCAGCCGAGATTGGTTTGCCTGCTGATGCGGCCGCTCGGTCTGCCTGCAGCTGAGATCCTTGCTGTTTTCCAAGTCTCTCTTTCAAGCAAGGGAAGGAAGGGGAGGTGGAAATCCCTCTCTCTTTCTCCTTCTCCTCCTTTCTCTCTCTCTCCAAGGAAAGGAAGGAAGAAACGGAAGGTTGTGGCTGTTCCCTGACTGGAGATTTTCAAAAAGAGACTGGGCGACCATTTGACTGGGGTGGTATCTCTCACCTAGGATTCTACGAGAGACCAAAACAAGGCCTACCTCCGAGACTTTATATTCGCAGGTCAACTTCTTTCCCTTGATTCCTTCGTTCAAGGTGAGAATGAAGCCCATGTAGTCAGCATACGCCTGTTTAAAAACACACCGTATAAGTACCAGCAGTACAGGTAGACCTCTCGACTTGCAACAGTTCATTTAGTGACCGTTTGAAGTTACAACGGCCCCAGTGGTGAAATTCAAATTTTTTTACTACCGCTTCTGTGGGTGTGGCTTGGTGGGCGTGGCTTGGTGAGAGTGGCAAGGGAAGGATACTGCAAAATCTCCATTACTACCCCACTCCAGGGGAAGGATACTTCAAAATCCCCATTCCCTCCCCACTCGTGGGGGAAGGATATTGCAAAATCCCCATTCCCACCCCACTCTGGGGCCAGCCAGAGGTGGTATTTGCTGGTTCTCCGAACTGCTCAAAATTTCTGCTACCGGTTCTCCAGAACCTGTCAGAACCTGCTGGATTTCACCCCTGAACGGCACTGAAAAATGTGACTTAGGATCGTTTTTCACACTTAGGACCGTTTCAGCATCCCCAGGGTCATGTGATCAAAATTCAGACGCTTGTCAATTGGCTCATATTTATGACGGTTGAAGCATCCCGGGTGGGGGGTGGGGTGTCATGTGATCCCCTTTTGCAACCTTCTGACAAGCAATGTCAATGCAGAGGCCAGATTCCCTTAGTAACTTAACAACTGCAATGGTTCACTTAACCACTGCGGCGAGAAAAGTTGTAAAATGGGGCAAAACTCACTTAACAAATGTCTTGCTTAGCAACAGAAATGTTGGGCTCCCTTGTGGCTGTATGTCGAGGACTACCTGTATTCCAAGGGACCCTCTCCCTGAGAGGTTAGCTTTCTACATGCAGGGAACAACCGTCACAGTTATCATTGCTCTCTTAAGACTGGAAAATGGCTTTGGGGTTCCTGCCAGGCCCTGCATCTGCTGCCAGAGCCAAATAAATAATGCCAAGCAAAGCTTTTCGCCCCTACCTGAGACCGCTTCCATTTTGCCATGTCAGGAACCATGTTGATTTCCTTCCTGGGGATCATGAACGTTTGGGACGGAGGAGGAGGCTGGGTCTCCTCCGAGGCTTCTGGAAGAGGAAAAAGCAGATCAAATCACAACAGATCTTGGAGAGTTTCAGCTTCCTTCAGGGGAGGAAAATCTCTTCAGAAGGTTTTTAAATCCGCCTCTCAGCCAGACTGATTGCCTAAGTGAGATGCAAGGGAAGTAGAGTCCAAATGCAATAAATGCAGGAGATTAAGTGTTATCACCCAGGAGTTAAAATCCTCAGGAACCCTGCTTTTGAACTGTTCCGATGATTAGATCTGCAGGCAGCCAGAGGGAACCGTGTGGGTCCAGACGAAGTCAAGTGAACATATTCAAATAAGGGCTGCATTTCACTGAGGAACTGTTTTAGGTTTCTTAACAAGGAGAAGAGAGAAAAACGAAATTAAATCCCTGCAACCCCCCCAGTTTTTGCAAACCCCCAGAGATGCATCACTTATGTAAAGGAGTGCTCTTGGTTTGGAGAGCCCTCTTTCAAAACCACACGCTTCCAAAAAGCGGCGTAGAAATTTGGCAGATTTCAAAAGGGAGCCTACGCTAGTGTTCCTGAGATTGGAGCCGCAGAGTTGTGTTGAAAAATGCACAATGATTAGCTGGAGCGGCAGCAGGATTCCAACTGGCTTCCTGGCCTAGGCATGCAGAACAAGAGACGTGGAAGGGACTTTGGAGGTCTTCTAATCCAGCCCCTTGCTCAGGCAGGAAACCCTAAACCCGTGATGGCGAACCGGTGGCACGCGTGCCAGAGGTGGAACACAGAGCCCTCTCTGCGGTCACACACAGTATCGCCAGCTGCTCTTCTGGTTATCGGCGTGCCCATGCGACCGGCCAGCTGGTCTTCGTGGGCGCTGGAGCACTGGGAAACAGCCTGAAAACGGCCTGAAAAACAGCCACGTGCTGGCCAGCGGGTTTCCAGTGCTCTGGCATGCGCGAAGACCAGCTAGCTGGCATGGATGTGCGTGCCAGAAACCCGAACACCTGTTGGCCAGCGTGCATGCTGGTCTTTGGGTTTCCGGTGCTCTGGCATGCCACATGCATGCACGCGTGTTCTGGTTTGGGCACTAGGTGCCGAAAAGGTTCGCCATCGCTGCCCTAAACCATTTCAGACAAATGGTTGTCCAATCTCCAGTATCTGGAAACGGAAAGAACTGGAAAAGATAACCAAATACAAAGGCCCTCAAATAGAAATAGGAGGACTGTGGCAAAAGAAAGCAAAGAATAAGCCCCTTTGGGGCAATTCCCAAAACATCTGGAGCATCACCTGAACACCATCGGCACTGACCAAATCCACATCGGTCAACTGCAAAAGGCATTTTGATGTAGAACAGCCTACATCCTGCAACTTAACGCCATCAAACGACATCTGTCTATGATTCCGTAGGTGGACAAAAATGCCAAATCTAGTCTGAACTGAACTGGCTGTATGATGAACCATGATTTATTATTTGAACACCATCGTCACTGGCAAATTCAACCGTCAGTCAATTGCAAAAGGCAGCTCTATCAGCAACGGCTTACATCCTGCAATGATATTTGTAACCCCATCAAACAGCTACCTCTGCCCATCCCAGGTCCTTGGGAAGGTCTCGGATAGGTGGACAAAAATGCCAAATCCAGTCTGAACATCTAGCAAACTGTGCAATGGACCGCAAAGATTACCTGAACATTTGAACAGTATCAGCATTGACAAATTCACCATCAGTCAATTGCAAAAGGCAATTGGAACAGCTGATATCTTTATAACTGTAACACCATCGAAGAGTCACATCTATCTATGTCAGTTGCTTAGTAATAGGTGAATAAAATGGTAGATCCAGTCTGGGTGACTGTGCAACGAACCGTAATAATATATTATTTGAACATTTGAATACTATCAGCATTGACAACGATCCCTATCAGTTAATTACAAAAGGCAGCTTTGCTTGGAACAGCTTACAGGCAGTGCTCGACTTGCAACAGTTCATTTAATGACCGTTCAAACTAGTTACAGCGACATTGAAAAAAATGACTTAGGACCATTTTTCACACTTATAACCACAGCAGCGTCCCCACGGTCACGTGATTTACATTCACACGCTTGGCCACTGATTCACATTTGTGACGGTCGTTGTGTCCCTGGGTCACGTGATCCCTCTCTTACGACCTTCTGACAAGCAAAGTCAATGGGGGTGGGAGCCGGATTCACTTAACAACCGTGTTACTGATTTATAGCAATTGCAGTGGTTCACTTAGCAACTGTAGCAAGAAAAGGTCGTAAAACAGGGCAAAATTCGCTTAACCAATATTTCGCTTAGCAATGGAAATGTTGGACTGAGCTGTATAATAGAATATATGATAATTGCCATGTTTACACAAATGTTAGAAGTTGAAAGATTATGATTATTTATATCTAAATACTATTATTGTTATTAGTATGTCTATAAAGTATATCGACCCAGACAATACATTGTTCACTAAGCACTTATGGATGTGAAAGAAACAAACTATAAATAAAATGATAGATAGATAGATAGATAGATAGATAGAGGAGAGAATGTAGAGATAGATAATAGATATAGATAGATACTGTAGAGATAGATACTGTAGATAGATAGATAGAGATAGATAGATAGATAGACAGACAGACAGAGATATAGATAGATAGATAGATAGATAGATAGATAGATAGATAGGGATGGTAGATAGATAGATAGATAGACAGACAGACAGACAGATAGATAGGGATGGTAGATAGATAGATAGATAGATAGATAGATAGATATTGGAGAGAGAGAGAATGGAGAGATAGATAGATAGATAAAGAAATGCTGCGTTCAATTGTGGTTGTAAGTCGAGGCCTGCCTATATGAAGCCCCTCCAACAAGAAATTCCACCCGAGATAAAAAAGGCAAATCCCGTCTGAACCTCTGGCTGACTGTGCCAGCAACCATCATCCCCCAGCCTTGTTATTATGGGATGGAGCCTCGCCCCCTCCCCACACAAGGGGCCCCTGAGAAAAGACCCCCCCTCACCCATCATTTTCTCTCACGGGGGTGTTTTGTTTCCTCCCTCAGAGGAGCAAAAGACGGCCCCGGCCCGAGGGGGTTACGACGACCCTGCAAAGTAGGCCGTTCCCTTTCCCCCGTCCTGCTCCGCTGGGGAAAGGGGAAAGCTTTCATTTCGAGGCTGACTGGCCCTTACCCGGCTGTCGCTCGCTCTCGGCCATCTTCTCGGGACTGAGGAGGAACCGTCGCCGTCGCCTTTCAGCCCTCACCACCTGACGGACCTGAGGAACCGCCGGCCCACCATCTTGGAAAAGGGCAAAGCCGCCGGCGGCGAATAGGAAAGCGCGAAGATGAAGCCGGAGCGGCCATGTTTGTCAAGGGACACGCCGACTTGGAAGGGCAACGAAGCCTTCCAGGAGGCCGACGGGCAACCGTTACTACTTGCGTCGCGCGCGCGCGCGCATTGAAGTCCCAGCGTGCGCCTGGCTCGGACGGTGGGAAAGCTGAGATGCTACAGGGGTTTGGCCTCTAGAGGGCGCTCCAATGATGCTGATAATTTTATCATAATTTTATATATATATATATATATATATATATATATATATATATATATATATATATATATATATGTATATATGTATATATGTATATATGTATATATGTATATATGTATATATGTATATATATATATACACACACACACTCAAGGCAGAGCGAAGCCCAACTTTATATTATATTATTATACTAATATTGTATTGTTAGTATAGTGTGTATAGTGTGTGTGTATATATATATATATATAAAATAGATATATAGATATATATATACATATATATGTTACATATCGTATCGTATTTATTTTACATTATATTACAATACATTGCAATACATTACAACGCATTACATTAAATGAAATGTATCTTTTCTTTTATGTACACTGACAGCTTATGCACCAAAGACAAATTCCTTGTGTGTCCAATCACACTTGGCCAATAAAGAATTCTATTCTATTCTATTCTATTCTATTCTATTCTATTCTATTCTATTCTATTCTATTCTATTCTTTTTTAAAAAATAATTTTTATTGAGTATTTTACATTTTAAAATCAAACACACAATCAAGAGACAAAAACACACATACATCTGATGTTAAAATACAATACTTACAACAGATATATACAATTTTACAACTTTCTGCATTGACTTTTGACTTTATTCTATTCTTATTCTATTCTATTCTCATTCTATTCTGTTCTAAAGCATAACATAATATGAAACTATACTATACTATTACTCTATTACCCTACTGTATACTATTCTACTCTTATTCTAATTCTACATAATACATTAATCGCACCATAGCATAATATTATACTATGCTATACTATTCTATTTACTTTGCATTGTATTTATTGTATGAGTGTTTAATTTTCAAGCCACCCAGTCTTTAGTCAGGATGGGTGGCTACAGAAATTGAATAAACAAAACAAACAATTTCTTTTTTAATGGATTTAGGCTTAGATTTGGCTTTTTCACCACAAACACATTTTTTAAAAAATATATTGCCACCATGTCTATGCTGCTCTAATCCCAAAATAAATATTTACTGAAATAAATGTTTAAAAAATACTATTCTTTTGTGAATTTTGATTTGCTCCTATTCCTTTACTCCGTACGGTGCCCAGAACAGGAAGACTGGGGCACTTAGCAAATGCCCAGTTTGCATAAAGTCGCCAAGGTGGAAAAACATTGAACTGGCAAACTATTCAGAGTTCCTTTAGGCACCATGTTTAAAATGCATAAACTGCCCTTTGTTAAGATCCAAAGACAATCTACGTCTGCTTTGCAGGGGGGAAAAAATGCCCAGGGTTTGTCTTAATTCCATCATTATTTATTTATTTATTTATTTTGTTAGATTTCTATACCGCCCTTCTCCCGAAGGACTCAGGGCGGTGAACAGCCAAAAGATAAAACACGAAAATACAAAATTTAAAATAGATTAAAACAGATTAAACAATTTGGCTCAATTTTAAAAATATCCCATAATTAAACAAATTAAAATTAGTGAATAAAATTTAAAACTAAAAATTTTAAAAGGGAGAAGATTTAGGCCAGGCCAGTTTGATGAAATTAAACTCTTGATGCTCTGTGGTTGTTCCCAGCTTTGGTTAATGAATGAGTCTTATCGATTCTTTCAACTCTGTTGACTTTGGCAACCTGCAACGTAGACAATCACTCAAGTCACTTTTTATCTTTGACCCACAAGAGAGCTGCCTTCCTTGCCAGCTTTCATCCAAGGTCCTGTTTGTCTTTTGGGCTTACAACCATCCCGCCCCCCGACCTCCAAAGATTTTTACCCATAATCCACATCCCTGAATGTTCAACTCTTTAACCATGTGTCCATCTTCGGCTTCCACCCTCGTGCTCCCTCCTTGTTTTACAGTCGGAACAAGTGTTTCTCAAGCTGGCAACTTTTAAGATGGGTGGACTTCATCCTCCCACAAAATTCCTCAACCAGCATGATTTAGGATGGATTGGACTTCAACTCCCAGAATTCTCCAGCCAGCATGCTTTAGGATGGGTGGATTTCCAGGAGGCTTGCTAGGGAATTCTGGGAGTTGAGGTCCACCCATTTTAAAATTGCCAAGGTTGATAATAACCAGTGTGTTAGTTAGTGATGATTTAGCATGTTATGCAAACTCGGTTTGTTTTCTTAATTGTTTCATAAAGAGACCCACCCAGATTCTTTGGCAACCAAGTGCCACTTTGGAAACCAAATGGTTTCCTGATTCCTGCCCTCTCTTTTTAAAATTTGATTAATTAAGAGTATTATAACACTTTAGTATTATAATGCATTATGTTGTTTTGTTTTGGTGGTATCTGTACGGTATTGATTAGAGATGATGTAACAGTCTAATGTTTACCTAATTTAAAAAGGACAAAAAAGATTTACACCGGCATTAACTATGATTTGCAATGACAGCATTAATAAGCATAACACAGGTTTAGTTTTTTGCATCCAAAGCTAAATATAGTACAGTAGAGCATATACAAAGAGCTGCCAATTACACCAAAATATGTGTTGCACAATAAAGCTGAAAAACAGCGAGGTCTCTGCTACGTTGTCTCTTATTGTTGTTTGTGCATGGGAAGAAAAAGAGGAAACAGACCAAAAGGCAAAAACAGCAAGAAGAAAAATAGAGTGGGGAAAAGTAACATGGAAGAGACAAAAAAGAGGGAAAAAAATAAAAGAACACAAGAGGAGAAGGGAAAGGGGGGGGAAGAATAAAAGAGGAAAAGTATAAAAGAAAAAGAAGGATGGTATAAGAAGGAAAAGAGGAAACGGGGGAAAAGAATAAAAGAGGAAAAGCAAAACGGAAAAGGAGAAAGGGGAAAAGGATGACAGAATAAAAGGAAAAGGAAAAAAAGGGAAACAATGAACGGATAAAAGAGGGGAAAAGCAAAGAATGAAACAGGAAAGGAAGAAAGGAAAAGAAGAAAAAGATAAAGAATGAAAGAAGAAAAAGAAAGAAGGAATAAAAGAATAAAAAAAGAGGAAAGGGGAAAGGGGAAAAATGTAAAAGAGGAATAGTAACCTCATTTGGTCCCAAGCTCCCCCCCACTCACTTCCTTTACTCCTAATTTGCGGCACTTTTAAACTTTTAGAACCCAAACTGCGAAGCACCACTCTCCTTTCCTTTGATCTCCCGGTGGTCTCCCATCCGCACCCTAAAAACTTGCTTGCATCCAAAATCCCTTTGCATGGGGGGGGGGGGGGGGGATCTTGCCCTTTCCAAGTATGGCGAGGGAGGGGGGGCAAGATGCCCGGGCCAAAGATGGCTGAGTCTGGGACTCCGCCTCCTCCCCTCCCTCCCCCCAAAAAAGCAGGGGCGGGCGGGGCCGAGGCTCCAGGTTGCGCCGGAGCTCGGCTGCCCTTGCGGACTTTGCTCGGTGGGCAGGGCGTTGCGCGGGTTTTGCAAAAGCCCCCCCAGCTTCTTCACCGGCGCAATGCTCGCCTTGCTAGCCAGGAACATGGTAAGCCCTTTTTTGCAAAGGCTGCGCGGGCGCCCGCTTGGAGATCCAGAAGGCTTGCCCATCCAGGAGACCCTTGTTGCTGTTGCGCGGGCGGGCGGGGCGGGTTGGGGATCGCGGGCAAGGGAGGGGGAATCCCCCTCCGCCTCCTTCCTGCCTTTTGCAAACCGATTTGCCTGGGCTGACTTTCGCTTTTGCGCAAAAGGGGGGGGGGAAGTGTGTATTTGCGTTGTTGTGTTTTTTCCTGCTTGGCCCCGACTGTTTCTCTCTGTCTTGGGGATTGCAATGCAGCCGGATCCTTTTGGATCCTGGGGTTTTTTATAGGGGAGGACAAGAGAGGCTTTGGGTGGGAGAAGAATATTTGCAAAAAGGACATGCATCAAATCTTGGCGTTTGTCCATTCAAGAAGGAGGAGGTTTGTCATTCCACCCCACTTTAAAAAAAAAAGAGGAGGAAACAAAATCTCATTTTTGGTTTGTTTTTGTTGTGGTTCCAGTTGTGAATCCAGGAATAAGAAACAGAAGGGGGCAAACAAATAGTTGCCTTTTTTTTTTTCAATTCGGCAAGAAAATAACAAAAAAGGAATCACAACCGAAACAAACAGGGTTACAATTTTGGGAGCCAACGCAGGGAGTCCCTGACTTACGGTAGTTGGTTTAATGGCCGTTTCGGGATGACGACGGCGTTGAAAAAAATGATTTTCACACGTTGCATTATTGCCAGGATCCTGTCACCAAAATTGAGATTTTTTGGGGCAACTGGCTCATATTTGGTTTCATGCTCTCTTAAGTTTGCACTGGCTGACCTTCGTTTCTTCCTTTTAATAATTAGCTGTTTTATTAAATAAATAAAGTATGAAGGTGGAGCTAATTAGCTTCCTTCTTGCAGAGAACCGAGACGGTTACGGTACTAATAATTAGGATAACTTTATTAGCACCAATGTAATCGATGTCTTGCAGAGATGTTAAGTCCTCTATTTACGCCAAAAGGGGCCGTGACGTTCGCCATTAAGCAGTGCGGTCATGAACCAAGGCGTCGCACGGCCACGACAAATCTCTTTCCGTGATCATTCAGCGAATCCTGCTTCACTCCATTGACATTGCTTGTCAGGAGCTGGCTGGGAAAGTCATAAATGTTGACCACATGACCTCGGGACAGGAAAAACTGTCATAAGTACATGTCAGTTGCCCAGGGCTTGAATTTCAATCAAGTGACCGCAGGGACGTTGCGATGCTCGTGAGTAGTACAAGGACAAGCTGGAAGTCAAGTTTTTCATTGCCCAAAGTTTGAACGGTCACTAATTGGACAGCCATCAGTCACTTTTTCTAGTGCCGTTGTAACTTGGAACGGTCATCACTAAAGAGAACAGTCCTTCACTTACGACTAAACCTTCTACAGTTCATGTTTGTTTAAAGTTGTTGGACTTGCACAATCCTTGTTGGCCGGGCTGGGTTCCAGGAAACCTTTGGTCATAGTAATTTTATTAATTAGACTTTGGAGAAGCACGGAGCGTTAAGTGGTTTAGCCTGAATTAATCTGGGGTGTGATTAAGGAGGATCTTAAAACTGGGGGTTCCTGGTTCCTGAAGAAACTCTCTTTCCGTGTTCAGATTTAGTTTCAGGAATCTTTATTGCCATGCAAGGTGACTCCGGTCGATGCCAACCGCCAATGGTAAGAGCTGTTGGGCGTCGAAGCCCTGAGATGGTGATTTTGGGAGCCGGGCAGCCAACTGGCAACGGTTGGTTTCACTGGGGTGCCTGTCCTGTGCCGGGGTCAGACTGGAGGACCGCAAGGGGGCCCTTCTAACTCTAGGCTCTTTCCTTCAAAGGGAATGATTTCATGCACCAGCAGACAAGGAAACCGCAGAGCAAGTTGGTGAAAGATAGCTAGCGCAAAAATTTTTTAAAAAAATAAAACAGCAGAGAATTCCCACGCAGGCTAAATGTTTCTCTTCCTGCCGTTTTAAAAATCGCTTGGAAACTGCCGGGGGAAAAAAACAACAAAAGTTGTTTAGTGCACCAGGTTGGCAAATAGAAACAGGTTGCACCCTGCTTTTAAAAAGTGCACCTTAAACTGGTTGGGTTTGCGGTAGCAAAAAAATAATAATCAAATCAAGATATTTTTTTCCCCCTCCATGATCTTATTCAACCGAGAGAGAAATTTTATGAGGTTGCAGCTCGCTTCAAACGGTTGGCACGGAGTGGCTAGATGGGGTTTAAAAATGGGATCGTTTTTAATCCGTTGAAATGAATCTGTTCATAATCTGTTTAGTTTTAATTTCCTTATTCTTTTTCTGTTTGCCATTTTGCATCATCCGTAAGCCGCCCATCTTCAACTTGCAGGGGAGATGAGTGGCACAAACATTTAATAAATAACCAATAAATCATAATAAAGTGGAATACAAGATGCTTGACCTTTGTTACTTGAAAAATGAGGCCACCAAATTTCTGGTTTTGAGCCCGTATGTTACGTAATTTGCTTTCTCAGATACCTGGGAAGGTTTTTGTGTGTTTGTGTGTTTGTGCGATTAATCAAATTACACAAGGCTGCCCACAACCTTATTGCTACAGTTAGTCCTTGATTTACGACCTCAATTGGGTTGGAAGCTTTCATTGCCAAGTGTTATAGTTTTTAAATGAGTTGTGCAATTTTACAAACTTTTTTTCAGCGGTTGTTAAACGAATCCAGCTTCCCTCATTGGCTTTGCGTGTCGGAAGTTGGCTGGGACGGTCGCAAAAGGCCGTGATCCCAAGATACTCCAACTGTTGTGCATACATGCCAAGCACTTGCAATGTGGAGATGTTGCAATGGTCGTAAATGCGAGGACTGGTCGCAAGTCGCTTTTTTTAGCACTGTTGTGACTACAAACCGTTGCTTGGTCGTAAGTCAAGGACTATCTGATTTTAAAAGCAGGAGCATCAGTTTTGTTAGGATAATTGCAGCTGAATAAATGTATTTTTAGCGCATCTATAAATAAATCACGGGGGATATTGATTGCATTGCTTTTCTGTGGCTTTTAATTTTGCTTGTTAATTTCGTTTGGGATTTTACACCGTGACCCCGTTGGGGAGGGTATTAAAAATAAAACATCCGTACCTATTTTTTAACTGAGATTTTGCACTCTTTGGCTGATCTCTTACCAAAGTAAATGATTAGCCTGAATTAAAAAGTTAAGCCTCCGACCCGGATTACTGTTACTCAAGAAATCCTTCAAAAGTTTTGCTGATTTTCTTAGGGGATTATTATTATTATTTTTTCTTTTTGATTTATATGCCGCCCTTCTCCGAAGACTCAGGGCGGCTTACAATGTGCTCAGCAATAGCCTTCATCCTTTTGTATATTTATACAAAGTCAGCTTATTTGAGGGAGACGGTCAGGTACATGGCGAGGAAAAAACAGTGTTGGCCTTTCCCAGTTGTTAAGGAGCTTCCACAAAGAAGAGGGGGACAAAGCTATTCTCCAAAGTGCCTGAAGGCAGGACAAGAAGCAACGGGTGGAAACTGATCAAGGAGAGAAGCAACCTAGAACTAAGGAGGAATTTCCTGACAGTTAGAACAATTAACCAGTGGAACAACTTGCCTCCAGAAGTTGTGAATGCTCCAACACTGGAAATTTTCAAGAAGAGACTGGACAGCCATTTGTCCGAAACGGTATAGGATCGTGATAGCGAACCTATGGCATATGTGCCACAAGTGACACGCGGAGCCATATCTGTGGGCACGTGAATGTTGCCCTAGTTCAGCTCCAGCACGCATGTATGCGCCAGCCAGCTGATTTTCGGACTTCCAGGCCCACCGTATGTTGGGGTGGGGGAGGCTGTTTTCACCCTCCCCAGGCGCCAAGAAAGCTTCTGGAACCTGGGGAGGGCGAAAAACGGGCCTACCAAGCCCACCAGTAACCTTTTTGCCGTCAGATGCCAAAAGTGGGGGGACTGCGGAGGGGTCATGTGTGCATGTGTGGGGTGGGGGGTGAGGGGGCTTGAATTATGGGTGTTATTCTGTTCAGGCCGTTTGTATTTTGGAAGGTGAGCGAGCCACATTTATTCCTTCCCTGCCTGCGTTTCGAAATCCAAATTAGAAGCTGGCAAGGTATCCCTCAGCCCTCATGCCACTCAGGGCGTGACATCCAAACCTTCACATATCACGTGCTTGCTGGAAATGTGGAATACCGGAGGAGGGATCTTAGCACCAAAACGGTCCTGTTGTTTCTGAATACTTGTGCTTTTCTAAAAATGCTGACCAGCTTCACTTTTTTTGCCCTTAACTGCTGAGCGTGGATTTTATATGTTAAAGAAAGGTTTGGTGTATTCAAGGGACAAAGCAAACTGTAACTTGAGAAATGAAGAGACAAGGAAAAAAAGACAAAAAATGAGAAAGCAGAAAGCAATCAGACCACAAATAAGAATATATATATATATATATATTTCTATCTTCCATACTTTTCTTTCTTTTCTTTCTTTTTCTTTTTTTCTTTCTGTCTTTCTTTTTTCTTTCTCTTTCTTTCCATCTTTCTCCTTTCTTTCTCTTCCTTTCTTTCCTTCCTTCCTTCCCTCCCTCCCCCCCTATGAAACTTGAAGTTCATTGGTTATAGCAGTGTTCCTGACCCTTGACAACTTTTAAGGTGTGTGGACTTCAACTCCCAGCCAGGAGAATTGTGGTAGCTGAAGCCTTCCTTCCTTCCTTCCTTCCTTCCTTCCTTCCTTCCTTCCTTCCTTCCTTCCTTCCTTCCTTCCTCCCTTCTCAATCCCCATAATTTTTTCCCCTTCTTTCAGCAAAAAGTCCACAAACCGTTAACATCAAAAACTTCCTCTCCAAAGCAGGAGAAAAACATTCCTCTGGAATTGAATGACTTAATACATGCAAATAAACGAATAATTTAAAATAAATAAATTAAATAAATTACCTCTCCTGCTTTGAATGGGGGGGAAAAGCCCAGTTTAATTCTTTTTCCAGATGATGGCAGTTTCGTTTGGCAGCTGATAGCCTCTTCCCTGAACTGCTAGATTTCTACAAGGAAACAAGGTTGGGGCAAAGTTTGAATCCCGTTCCCTTATTTCTAGCTTTCTCCCTGCAAGGAGTCTTGTTTAAAAAGCAAATGAAGAAAAGAGAGAGCTGCTCGTTCACGCGTCCAGGTTTCGTAGGAGTGACTGGCGAAGGAACACTCACCGTTGTGCTGTTGTGTGTTGACAGGCGAAGCCATCCAGCTGGTTGAAGCCGGTGGCCTTACGGAAGTTACGAGGCCGCTACCTGACCCACCAGGAAGGGCTGCCCGCTCTGCCGGTTCCCCCCCTGCAGCAAACTTTGGATCGTTACCTGTTAATGCTGCAGCCCATCATTAGCGACGAGGAATTGAGCCACACCAAAAATTTGGTGCAAGATTTTCGGAAACCGGGCGGCGTCGGAGACCGCTTGCAGAAAGGGCTGGAGAGAAGAGCCCGGAAAAACGAGAACTGGGTAGGTGGGACCCTGAGCACCGGGGGTGTGTGTGTGAGAGGGGTAGGAAATGTGTTGGGTTTTAGGGATCTGTCGGTGGAGATTCTCAGTCACCCATCAGGTCGTGGTTGTCCCAAAGGTGCTTTTTCAAGAGGCAACTGAACCGCCTTTGTTTTCTTCCTTGAAGGCATTTCGCTTCTCATCCGATAAGCTTCTTCAGTTCTCAGAGCTTGGGCAAGAAGTGAAATGTCTTCAAGGAAAAAAACAAAGGAAGCCCAGTTGCCTCTTGAAAAAGCACCTTTGGGGTTTGAGAGATCCTTTCCAATCAGTAACTGTGAGAGGGATCTTGGAGTCCTGGTGGACAGTCACTTAAATATGAGCCAGCCAACACAATCCTAGGCTGCATTAACGGATAGAATCAAGATCACGTGAAGTTCTACTACCACTTTACAAAGCCTTAGTAACACCACCCAGCTCAGAGAGCATCAAGGATCCCACAGTTGACCTCCTCCTCCTCCTCCTCCTCTTCTCTCCACTCCCTCCCTGGCACTGAGGATGTTCCCTAGTTTGGTAATGAAACGTCCACAAGTAAACCACCAAGCTCAGAGGCTCCCCAAGGACCCCTGAGCTACAAATATTCTATCAATATGTTGGTGCTGCAGCTCATTGCATGCTCTCCCTTCTCAACCGAGCTTTCAGACTGGTGGCTGAAAACAGCGTATCTGGAGTATCGGCTGCCTGTGGTCATTCATTCCAGTCCTGGCTTGGTGCTGCCCAAACAGGATTTCCTGGACCGGCAAGGTCAGCTAAGGTAAGCCTCCTTAAGCCTTGTGGTTGAGCCTCATTGCTGGAAAAGCCCAACTGAAGAAGTGAAAATTTTAGCTTTCAGACAGGGCCTTCAGGCTCCTTACCCACCCCCTACCCCGGAGACAAAGTTAACAGGGAGATGAATAAGATAAGATAGATGAATAAATAATTTTTATTATGATCACTGCCCAGTAAACGAATCAGAGGTGGGATTCTGACCGGTTCTGGAGAACCGGTAGCGGAAATGTTGAGTAGTTTCGGAGAACCGGTAGTAAAAATTCTTCCTGGACCCATCGATTCTCTGCCTCCCGAGTCCCAGCTGATCGGGAGGAAATGGGGATTTTGCAGTATCCTTCCCCTGGAGTGGGGTGGGAATGGAGATTTTACCGTATCTTTCCCCTGCCACGCCCACCAAGCCACGCCCACAGAACCGGTAGTAAAAAAAATTTGAAACCCACCACTGAAACGAATGCATTCATACATAAGAATTTCACAGGGGTCCGTACTGTACCTAAAGGTCCGCACTCCCAAATTACATTTGCTTCTATTTGATCTGTTTTGTTTCTTTTGAATAGTTTTGTTGTTCTGTTGTGTGTTCTTCTACTTGCAATTTTGTTTTCATCCCTGTGTGTTTTGTCAGCCTTTCTGGAAAGAAACAACATAATCTGAACAGTAACTTCCTCGCAGGGTGTATTTCAGATGCTTGCTCGTTTTTGCCCATCGTCTAATTGCTGCTAGTATTTTTAGTGTTTCTCCGTCAGGGCTGCCCCTGATTGAGAAGGCTGGCGGGGGGGAGAGTAGGGGGGAGGATATTTGATCTTTGCAGTGTTTTATGTGGGGGGGGTCAATTTTCCCTCACAAGCCCACCAGGCCCACTTTCACCTTTCCCCTACTTCTGGGCTGCATTTAAAAATACCAGCCAATGCAAGGAAAGAGCAAGCGGTGAGTACATCAAAAAGGAATTTTCTTTCTCCTGCAGTGCCCTTTCTTTCCCTGACGGGCCTGGCTCCTATCTTCAGACGGACCCCCATGTCTAGCTGGACCCCCTCCCTCAGCAGAATGTCTCCTGGACAGCTCAGGCATGGCTAGAGAAAACTTGGGGCATTTTTGCAAACAGGCAGGCATTTTGGTGGGCAAAAGGAGGTCAATTGCTGGAGCAATTGAGCATGGATCAGTGTAGGGAATGAGGCCAGCCCGCCCCCACAACCCCTCCAGCCTTTAATCCTTGACTGGGGGTGATGGGAGTTGTAGTGTTGTAGTTAGAGAGGTCCAGAGGGCAGCAAACTATCCAAGCAGGGGGAAGAGAAATCAAAAGCATCGGATGTTGTGAATTTATCTCAAGAGGAGTTTTTTTTTTTTTATGCATTTTTTAAAGCCTTGAATTTGGATGGATTTGCAAAATTTTCTTTGATTCATAAGCAAATTGCTGTCCTTGTTAAGTGAATCGCGTGGTCATTAAACGAATCCACTTCCTCCGATTAAATTTGCTTGTCGGAAGCCGGCGGGGAAGGTCGCAAAAGGGACACTGCAATCGTCATAAAAAAGTTGTCAAGCACTCCCAGTTTTTATCACGTGGCCATGGAGATACTATAGTGGTTATAAGTGTGAGGATTGGTTTCAAGTCCCTTTTTTCAGTACATGTGCAACTGGTCGTTACACAGATGGTTGCAAGTTAAGGACGTGGTTTGGGCGCTTGGGTGTCCTGTCGAAAAATCTGGAAAAATATTGGGATCCAGTAGGAATGGATAAAATCTTAATTCACAAGTTGGAATCCTGCCTACATTGCAAAAAAAAATATCACATTGCTTGGAATAGCTTCTCTGTTACAAAAAACATCTTTTAACTATCTTGGCTCTTTGGGGGGAAAAATCTAGTAATCCAAAGTACCAAAACTGCATGTAGACTGTGTTTAAATAACAGAATGACAGAGTTGGAAGGGACCTTGGAGGTCTTCTAGTCCAACCCCCTGCTCAAGTAGGAGAGTCCATACAATTCCAGTCTTTTCTTGAAAACCTCCAGTGTTGCAGTGCCCACAACTTCCGGAAGCAATCTGTTCCAAAATTTTGGGAAACAGCTATCATAATGATGATGGTAATAATATTTACGAAAGGGACAAAGTGGCTCAGTGGTGAAGACGCTGAGCTTGTCGATCAAAAGGCCGGCAGTTCAGTGGTTCAAATCCCTAACGCTGCGTAAATGAGCTCCCGTGACTTGGCCCAGCTTCTGCCAACCTAGCAGTTCGAAAGCATGTAAAATGCCAGTAGAAAAATAGGGACCACCTTTGGTGGGAAGGTAAGAGCGTTTCGTGTGCCTTTGGCGTTGAGTCATGCCGGCCACATGACCACGGAGACGTCTTCGGACAGCGCTGGCTCTTCGGCTTTGAAACGGAGATGAGCACCGCCCCCTAGAGTCGGGAACAACTAGCACATATGTACGAGGGGAACCTTTCCCTTTAATAATATTTACAGTTGCAGCTTCTGCCTTGCCATGTTTGTTCCCCTTGACCTCTGCAGAGATTTGAGCCGACCAGCCTCTTGTTCCATTTGGCAGAGGGTTTCAGGTCGTTGTCACATCACAGCTAACCTGGGTAGCTTCCTCCACACCAGCCTGAAACCGGAGACCTCCCTGCTTTCTGCAAAGCCCCCTCCCCTCCCGCCTCCCCTCCTGACCTGTTTGCTCATGACTCTTTCAGGTTTGCGGCCAAGATGATTGAGGGGGCTCTGGACTTCAAGACAATGATTGACAAGTGAGTCAGAATGCCTCTTTTGATCTCCGTGGGGCTTAACCGTCCTTCGTGTTCATTCCGTGGTAGAGTTTGGTCCTTCTCTTCCTGTCTGTCTGTCCGTCCATCTCTTTCTCACTCTCTCACCTTTTCCCTCCAGCGAAACTCTCCCTGTGGAATATCTCGGTGGGAAGCCTCTCTGCATGAACCAGTACTACCAGATCCTCTCGTCCTGTCGCATCCCGGGCCCCAAACGTGACTCGGTGGTGAACTACGCCAAGGGGAAGAAATCTCCCACCCACATCACCGTGGTTCACAATTTTCAGGTAGGCAGGTGGTCCTTTGAACTTGGTTGTTGCTTGCTGCAGGCGTTTCGTGACCCATCGAGGTAACATCATCAATGCCATGTGTGACTTGCTCCCTGTTTATACAGAGTAACTCTGAGCTTAGTTGTTTGCCTGCAGATTTTTCATGACCCAACTAGGTAACATCACCCACGTTCGTCCTTCGTTCTTTTATTCTTTTTCATTCTTTTATTATTTCAGCAGTCAGATGTTCCTTTACCCGACTGGGTAACGACATCAGTGTGAGGGAGTGTAGGGTTTGTTCCCTGTTTATATAAGATTAACCATAGATTCAATTGGGAAACTGAGCATCCTAGACCAAACTAAGCCCAAAAACACTAGAGAATTCCAGGAAGCCTGGCACTTAGATGAATCAACCATCAACAGGCACGTAGGACACGTGTACACATTGTTCAAATGAAAAGCCAAAAGAAAACTCCACTTTGCCAGCAGTCAATACCCAGATAAGCAGGATTAATACCAGACCAACGATCAAGCAGTGAACAAACTACCAAAAAAGAAAACCACACTGCCACAAACACAAGTGGCAAGCCACTTGTATATAACATATTTTTTGGAGTATGAGACGCACTCTTTTCCCCCCTAAAAAAGGGTGGAAATGTTGGTGCATCTTATACAGCCATTTTTGGTCTCCCAAAACCCCGCCCTGCATGTCCCATTTTTGCAAAAAACAGGCCCATTTTTCACAAAAACAGGATGCACAAAGGGTTTGGGAGGCCTGCAGAGTGCTCCTGGGGCCCGGGGAGGGCAAAAACCTTTTTTTCCTTGTTTACCTCTTCAAAATCTTGGTGCATCTTATACTCCAGTGCATCTTACAGTCCAAAAAATACGGTAAACAGTGAGTAAATACCGCTCCCTGCTAACACTGATGATGTTACCTAGTTGGATCACGAAACGACTGCAAGAAAACACTACATCCATCGGTCATTAAACAAATGGTTGCAAGTTGAGAACTGCCTGCAATTTCTCAACCAGCCTAAGCAACAGGAAGGGAATAATATAGAGAGGCGAGTTCAAGGATTTGGGAATTCTTTTTCACCTGCCTCCTTAAATAAAACCAGATACAAATAAATCACGTATTTATTTGCCATGTAAATTTGCTGTTTGATCCCTCTGCTTCTCCTTTTTCCCAGTTCTTTCAGCTGGATGTTTACAGCAGCGATGGGAGCCCCCTGACTACCGATCAGATTTTTATTCAGCTGGAAAAGATTTGGAATACGTCCCTTCAAACCAACAAGGAGCCCATCGGCATTTTGACAAGCAACCATCGCAACAGTTGGGCCAAAGCCTACAACAACCTCATCAAAGGTCAGCTCCCATCCCTTACTCCCAGGGAGACCCCACATAGGTTACCATTGGTTGCTTGTCATGAATGATTGAGGGAACTCGTCTAATGACGAGAAGGGCCAGTGGGGGACCTGATAGCACTCTTCCGATATTTTTTTTTTAATGAGAAAAGTTTTTTTATTTTTATTTCTCATAACCATGTCTTAAATATAGTCTCTTGTTGATCATACATTTTATCTTTTGACTCATATTAGTTTGTTAAACAATTTATCTTCTGGGTGGCTCTTCTACCATTCCTTCTCCCTTATTTTACAACAATCCTCCTTCTCCTTCACTCTTTCCCTTCCCTCCCTTCTTCTGTCCTCTTCTACTTTCTTCTTTCCTCCTCTCCTTCCCCTTCCTTTCCCCCACACTTCCCTTCTTCCTCCCTTCTAACCTTCTCTCCTACTCTTACTTCCCCTCCCTTTCTTCCTCTCCTTTTCCCTTTCTTCTGTCCCTCTCTCTCCTTCCTCTCTTCTCCCCTCCTATCTATACTCCTCCTTCCATTCTCTCTCCATGGTTGTATTCATTTTCAATTCAATATTTTCCAAAATGGTATCCGAGCAGCTCCAATTTTCTATTTATATTCACTTCCTTTTCTATTTTACTGATTTCACACATATCATCATAAATTGTACATTTATATAATAATATTTGAGGGGCTGTCACAGAGAAGGGGGGGGGTTTCAACCTATTCTCCAAAGCACCTGAAGGTAGGACAAGAAGCAACGGGTGATAACTCATCAAGGAGAGAAGCAACCTAGAATTAAGGAGAAATTTCCTGACAGTGAGAATAATTAATCAGTGGAACAACTTGCCTCCAGAAGTTGTGGGTGCTCCATCGCTGGAGGTTTTTAAGAAGAGATTGGACAACCCATTGAATAAGATATTAATGGGTTCTAGGGGTTGATCTTCTAGTCCAACAGGGGGTTGGACTAGAAGATTTCTGAGGTCCCTTCGTACACTGGTTATTCTGTATTCTCTGTGCGTTAGTGTCTTCCCGGCTGATGGAGCATTTCTTTCCTTTCTAGACAAGACCAACAAGGAATCTGTGCGCACGATTGAAAAGAGTATTTTCACCGTCTGCTTGGATGCGCCGATTCCCCGGGTTTCAGACGACGTTTATAAGAGCCGGGTGGCTGCCCAGATGTTGCACGGAGGAGGAAGTCGATGGAACAGTGGAAACCGCTGGTTCGACAAAACCCTTCAGGTAACTTGGCGGGATAGACTTGCCCCCCACCTTGTCCAAAATTTTGGCATCCATCGCGAGGTTTCTGTGCACACACAGAGATGTGGTTGGGGTTTTCTTACAATGCTGACATTCCTCAGATTGTATCCCTTTTCCAGCTGTTTTAAGGTTGCATAGACAGTTGGGGTGTCCGTCAAGTTCCCCCAATTCTAGGAAGCAAAGAATTCTGTAGACGTCAGTGCAATGGCTTTAATGCTAGCCTTGGGGGTAAACGCAAGAGGCCTTTCCCATCTTCATGTCTAGTGAGTTCATTAAGTCTAATCTAATGAAGAGAAGGGCCAGGGGTGACATGACAGAATTCTTCCAATATTTGAGGGGCTGTCACAGAGAAGAAGGGGGTTAACCTATTCTCCAAAGCCCCTGAAGGCAGGACAATGGATGGACACTTATCAAAGAGAGATCCAGCCTAGAACTAAGGAGAAATTTCCTGACAGGGTGATAAATAATCAGCGGAACAGCTTGCCACTGGATGTTGCGGGTGCTCCATCATTGAAGGTTTTTAAGAAGATCGACAGCCATTTCTCCAGAATGGTATAAGGTCTCCTGCTTGAGGAGGGGTGGTTGGAGTAGAAGACCTCCAAGGTCTCTTACAGCCCTAGGATTCTATGGTTTTAAGAAAGAGTAAAATGTCAAGAAAGAAAGAAAAAGGAAGGAAGGAAGGAAGGAAGGAAGGAAGGAAGGAAAGAAAGAAAGAAAGAAAGAAAGAAAGAAAGAAAGAAAGAAAGAAAGAAAAAAAACTTATGTATTGCAGCAATAGAGCCAACAAACCAAGATTCCTTATTATTTGGGTGTTTGTGCCAATTTCATCTGGGTTTGTCCTTGCAGTTCATCGTGGCGGAAGATGGGTCCTGCGGGTTGGTGTACGAACACGCACCGTCTGAGGGGCCCCCCATTGTGGCTCTGTTGGACCACGTTGTGGAATACACGTAAGGCAGCTTGGCTTTCAAATAGCTTTATTTATTCCCCACCCCCACCCCTTTCTGGCAACCAATCCAGGAGGGTCTTTCACATAAACCATCTTGGCTTTGTTGGGCGGTGTTCACCCTTCAGTCGATATTTGCTCGCCTTTCCAACACATGTTTCTAATTCAAAATCCTTTCTTTCTCTCTTAAAAAAAAATCCAATTTGTTTTTTTCCTGTGCTTCAACTGTGTCCTTGCTGCTTTTGGTAGAAAGAAGCCAGAGCTTGTAAGATCTCCCATGGTCCCATTACCGATGCCAAAGAAACTACGGTTTAATATCACCCCGGAAATCAAAAAAGATATCGAAGACGCCAAACAGAATCTCAACATGTGAGTAAGCTTCAGCTTCATCAAATCAGTCCGTACAGGTAGTCCTCAACTTACGACAATTCGTTTAGTGACCGTTCGAAGCTCGAAATTCTGGTTTCGATTGTCGTAAGTTGAGGACTCCCTTAAAGGAGCCCTTGTTTGATCTGGTTTTCCGTCCGTGTTCTGCAGCATGGTGCAAGATCTGGATATCAAAGCGACCGTATTCCATCAGTTTGGGAAAAACTTCCCCAAATCGGAGAAGATCAGTCCAGATGCTTTTATTCAAATCGCTTTGCAGTTGGCTTATTACAGGTATAAATGGGAAGCTGGGTTGGGTTTTCTTGATTCTTCTGGTGGGCTTTTATTGTTTTGAGGATAAAGATTGCTTCTTCCTCTTCTCCTCCTCTTCCTCCTCCTCCTCCCATCTGTTGGGAAATGGGTGGATTTCCTTGGAGAAGTTGGTGAGCCACTGTAAGAACCAATCCCGGTCAAGATCACGTGAAGTGTTAATGCCACTTTATAAGGCCTTGGTAAGGCCACACTTGGAATACTGCATCCAGTTTTGGTCGCCACAATGTAAAAAAGATGCTGAGACTCTAGAAAGAGTGCAGAGAAGAGCAACCAAGAGGATTAGGGGACAGGAGGCTAAAATATATATAAAGAACGGTTGCAGGAATTGGGTAGGTCTAGTCTGATGAAAAGAAGGATTAGGGGTGACATGATAGCAGTCTTCCAGTATTTGAGGGGCTGCCCCAAAGAAGAGGGAGTCAAGCTATTCTCCAAAGCACCTGAGGGCAGGACAAGAAGCAACGGGTGGAAACTCACCAAGGAGAGAAGCAACTTAGAACTAAGGAGAAATTCCCTGACAGTGAGAACAATTAACCAGTGGAACAACTTGCCTCCAGAAGCTGTGAATGCTCCAACACTGGAAGTTTTTAAGAGGTTGGATAACCATTTGTCTGAAGTGGTGTAGGGTTTCCTGCCTAAGCAGGGGGTTGGACTAGAAGACCTCCAAGGTCCCTTCCAACTCTATTCTATTCTAATTCTAATCCAGCAGGGCCCCTTCATAGCTTCTTACATCCTTAACCAACTGCCCAAGAAAACCCACCAACCTCCCAGCAGGAGTCTTCAGAGGTGGTCCAAACTGCCTTCAAGGCCAAGAGCCCTTGATTCCTCCCCTCCACCCGCCACCCCAGCACTTCCATGAATTGCTCCCTTTCCCTTTCCGGAAGCCAATTTTAATTTAGGATGGGGGAGCCCTACATTTCCTATTTCCCATCTTTGCTTCTTTTTCTTGTTGTGTTTTTAGGATGTATGGGGAGCTTTGCTCCACTTATGAGAGCGCCTCGCTTCGGATGTTCCGCCTGGGACGGACGGACACCATCCGCTCAGCCTCCGTGGATGTGCTGAAGTTTGTACAGTCCATGGGTGTTGACAACATCCAGGTAAGCTATTTGGCACCCATGTTTTACCCATGATCATCTTTTAATGACCCTATAATTCTTTGCGTGGTGGAGCATCTGGGTAACTGAATGGAGCTGAGTATTTACTGGCCAGATGCCCTTCCTGTCACCAATGCGGAGTTTTGTTCAGCAGATATATTCTCATTGTGCCCAGAGAGAGAAATATCTGCCTCTACCTAGGATCGAACTCAAAGCCTCCTGATTGTGAGGCGAGAGCTCCACCTCTAGGCCACCGCGCCACTCACCATGTTTTACCCGTGATGCCTGGGTAAATTCAGAAAAAATTCAGAAAAACAGCTGTAAGTTTTTTTCTTTCTCCTGCTTTTCATGTCCAAGACGGATTCTTGCTTTTATGGAATCTAGGTTGGATATTGATTGTCATAAATTAACTTTTTTTTTTTAAAGGAGAATAACAGCTGTAGACAGGTGAAAGATTAGAAACTTTTTCAAGTGGATCAGAGATTAAAAGAAAAGCTAAGTTTCCTCAATCAGCCCTTAACAACAGCCTACAGCTGAAAAGCAAAACTCTTCTTTAACCAGACTTATCGAAAGGGGAAACGGTAGAGATAACTTGAGTCTCTTGCTAACCACCCATTGACACACTGGAGAGACAGCTACCTGTTTTCCAGAGAAAGGAAAACAAGAGGAAGATGTAATATTTTGCAAATCTCCATCTGAGACCCTTAAAAGCGCCTGATGGTTGCATTTTGTGACTGTTTCTTCCTTAGAATCAAGAGAAGGCAGAAATGTTGAGACGAGCCACCCAAGCACACCGAAACTATACTGACATGGTGGGTGTTATTATTATTAGGCATTATAAATAACGATGATTAACATATGATTTATTGCGTATAACATTATTTATAATTTGCTACATCGTATGGTGTAGAAGTTTTGTAGTTCTTGCGATCGTTGCTGTGTTGTCTCACACAATCAGCCAGATGTTTACGTTGGATTTGGCATTTTTTGTCCCCCTATTGAACCGTTCCCAAGGATCTGGGATAGGCAGCCATTGAAGTTTTTTGGGGGTTAAATGTCTCGTTGCAGGATGTCTGCTGTTCCAAGCAAAACTTCCACAAAAGGCTAAAGTCAGGTCTCCCCCATGTCTCCTTTTACTGTCCGAAAAACTAGGGACATCTTTCCTGAGATGCTTCCCATGCCCCCTTTTCCTTCTGTGGGCTTAGATATCTTTTGTCTGTTGTCCAGTCTGCAGCTCTTCCTCCTGTCTCCCAAGGCCATTCCCACAGACCATGACATGAAAACCTTAATCAGTCTGGAACTTATTCTTATTGAGCACTGATGATGTTACCTGGTAGGATAATGAAACGTCTGCGAGAAAACCCCCAAACTCAGAGAGCACCTCTGAGCAGTGACAAAGTTGTTCCCTGTGGATTGTTTCTGTATCTTTCTCCGTAGGCCATTAGAGGAAACGCAATCGATCGTCACCTTTTGGGCCTGAAGCTGCAAGCGATTGAGGATCTGGTGAGCATTCCCGAACTCTTCATGGACACCGCCTACGCCGTGGCCATGCACTTCAATCTCTCCACCAGCCAGGTGAGCTGGCGCTGCAGTGGATCAGGGTCTCGGGGGTTATTTCTTTCCACGTTGATTTATTTATTTATTGGGCTGAGAGCGAGGGATTGACCCAAAGTTACCCAGACAGCTTTCATGCCTAAGGCAGAACTAGAACTCACCGTCTCCTAGTGATTGACCCAAAGTCACTCAGTTGGCTTTCATGCCTAGGATGGGGCTTGAACTCGGCATCTCCTGGTTTCCAGCCCCGTGCCTTAACCACTAGACCAAAATGTCCTTTCCTCCCTCCAGGTGCCTGCCAAGACAGACTGTGTGATGTGTTTTGGCCCGGTGGTGCCGGACGGCTACGGCGTTTGCTACAACCCCATGGAGGAGCACATCAATTTTGCCATCTCGGCTTTCAACAGCTGCAGCGAAACCAACGCCGCTCGGCTGGCCCATTACTTGGAGCAAGCATTGTTGGACATGCGGCTCTTGCTCCAGTCCAACCCCAAGTCCAAACTTTAAGAGGGGAAGCAGGGGAAAGAGGCGAATGGCCTGTTCGAATTACTGACAACTGGGTGGGCTTCATCCACCCCCCGGACTCCCCCACCTCCCATCCCCCGAAGGACGGAAGACTTTTCCTGATTGCACTTGAGTTGTTGCACCGACTTTGCGGGATGGAAATGAACTTCATCACTCAACAGCGGAGATACCTGCTGCCCCCTCCGTCTTCCTCTCCCTGCTCACCTTTCCTCCGTTCGTATCAGTCTGTGCCTTTAGAGAGGTTTCGTGGGGAGAATGGGAAAGGGGGAAGGGGGGCTTGTGAATCAAGGGGAATCTGGACCGTCCTTGGTTGGTTGCTGGGTAGAAAGAGAAGGCCTTGGCTCAAAGCCTCCTGAGAAGTTTGGCCTGGGATTTTGCACAATGTTTGTTTTCCATGTGAATATGCAAGTCTGTTTCACAGCATCTGTCAGTATGGTGGTTTTCATGGTAGAGCCATTTTATGGTTTGATGCTAAAGATTGCTTCCCCTTCTTCCTCCCCTTTCCTTCACCTCTTCTTCTTCTCCTTCTCCATCATCACTATCATCCTTTCTCCTCGTTCTCGTCCTTCTCCTCTTCCTCCTTCTCCATCATTCCTATTTGTCCTCTTCTTTCTCCATCACCACCTTCTCCTTGTCCTTGTCCTTCTCCTCCATCATCCCTCCTTCTGTTCCTTCTCCATCTCCTCCTTTCTCCATCCTCATTCTCGTCCTCCTTCTCAATCTCTTCCTCCTGCTCTTCCTTCTCCATCTCCTTTTTTCTCCATCACCTCATTCTCCTTGTCCTCCTTCTCCATCTCTTCCTCATCTCTCCTCTTCTTCTCCATCTCCTCCTCCTCCATCATCCCTCCTCTTCTTCCTTCTCAATTTCCCCTTCTCGTCTTCCATTATGATGCCTTTTTGTTGAGTTGGTCACAACCTTTGTCACCCACAGTGCAATTTTGGTTCCGAACAAGTCCTAGTTAACCCATCTACATTGCTGGGTTACCTGGACCAACAGCTGATTCTTACCAAATTGGCTCAGAGCGTTGTCCTGCTCAAGTTGTTATTGAGGATTATTTGAAAACGCCAACATTTTGTAGGATTTTCTGTGCCAATAGATGTTATTTCGTTAAACGATAAACCTTTTTTAAAAAATGTATTTTTGTTGGGAGATTAGCTGTAAATTTCTACCAGTATTTTTTAGCTTCCTTTAGTGGTTTGTGGCTACCCAGTTCTGGATATTTATTTTAAGTCACCCTCATTAAGTCCCCAGGAAACAGATTTTTAGATTATCTGCACATTTTTGTACACTGGCATCTATCTGTCCACACAATCCTCCTTAATGACAACAAAGCTTTTAGAAGCTACAATTTGCACAGCCAAAGAGAGGGGATCTTGTTTGATCTGCCCTTCCATTCGTTTAGTTTGGTGGATTGTTGTGAATTTGGTGGATTAAGCTTTTTGATGCAACCATTCGAGATAGCAAAAAACTGCATTTCAGGATGTGGAGTAAGAGGTAGATGGAAGACTCACAGTTGTGGCACGGCTAAAAGCCAATTTTTGGGGTTTGTTGCAATAAAATTCGTGCCCACATTTTGAATAATTAAATGTTTTATGTTTCTAGAATGGAGAGAAACCCAAGATACAGCTTTTTCTTTTTCGCTTTCCTTTCTTTTCCTTTTCTTTCCTTTTTTTTCTTTTCTTTTCCTTCCTTCCTTCCTTCCTTCCTTCCTTCTTTCCTGCTGTCCTACCACCAGACCTCTGTGGCTAACATGCTGTAGTAGAATTCATACAGTGCCAAATTAGATTTGGGTGATGACTCCCTTCCAGAAGGATGAGGGAAATTCTCCCCATAGGTAGCATTTGCCACGATGTTCATGAGATCTGGTGACTTGATGAAAGCGCATAAAACCGAAACCCTCTTAATCACGGAAGTGCCTTATATTGCCTGCTCCTAGGGATAAAATGTAAAGTGGTTTACAAGTTATTATCTTGCAAGTTGATATTTCAGCTTTAACAGTTGTGCTGTGTTTTTAAATGCAAATGTGGCGGGTAGCTTTAAAAATAGCTTTGAGAGCAGTGTTTCCCAACCTTAACAACTTTAAGATAGGCGGACTTTCAACTCCCAGAATTCCCCAGCCAGCACAGCTGTGCTGCATGCTTTAGAATGGGTTTTTTTTTTCCATAAAAATATGTAAAACTAACTAGAGTTAGAGACAAAGCAAGGACAGGCCACGTTTCAAACTGTGGATGGTTCTAGGACGGTGATGGCGAACCTATGCCACGCGTGCCACAGGTGTCATGCTCAGCCATATTGGTGGGCATGTGAGCTCAGCTCTGGCGCTCATGCGTGCACCAACCAGCTGATTTTCCAGCCTTCTGGGCCCATCGGAAGTAGGGAAACAGGCTGTTTCCAGCCTCCGGAGGGCCTGGGGGTGGGGGGGGGGAGGCCCATTTTTCGCTCTCCCCAGGTTCCTAGAAAGGCTCTGGAGCCTGGGGAGAGCAAAAAATGGGCCTTCCGGTCCCACCAGAAGTTGGCAAATGGGTTGTTTCCGGCCTCCGGAGGACCTACAGGGGAAAGCTGTTTTCACCCTGCCCAGGCTCTTAGAAAGGCTCTGGAGCCTGGGGAGGGTGAAAAAGGGGCCCAGCATGCCATCGCGTGCCAAAAGCGGATGTGGGGTGGGGCATAGAATTATGGGTGTGGGCATACACATGCATGACACCCCCCCCCCCCCCGCTTTTGGCACATGCTGGCAAAAAGGTTAGCCATCACTGCTCTAGGACCTTCATTCGTGCCACATTCGTACAACACGCTAAGCTTGCCAGGTTCAACCTCGATTCAAATATTTACAACTGTTCCTGTTGCGTGAATTCAACCTGTTGGGTTCTTTTTTTTTTTTTCCTCTCAGTTTGCAAGCTCAGAAGATAAGCTAATTCGGGCACCCACTTAAATATGGGAATTCCCAGGAGTCCCAAATATCATACTAGCTGAGAATTCTGGGAATTTTTTTTTTAAAAAACAAATACTCCCAGAATATTTATGTTAAGTTGGTCAAGGTTGACTCAGCCTTCCATCCTTCCGAGGTAGGTAAAATGAGGACCCGGTTTGTGGTGGCAATAAGCAGACTTTGTATAAAATAGAACACCGCTTAGTGGGGGCCAAAAAGCCCTACTAAGCAGGTATATACAAAGTATGAAGGCTATTGCTTAAAAGCATTGTAGGACGCCCTGAGTCTCCGGAGAAGAGCGGCATATAAATCACACTAATAAATAAATAAACAAGGTTTTAAGGTCTTAAAACAGCCAAATTGTTGCCTATCCTGATATTCTTCTAATGCACCGAAAAGATATTTTTGCACTGTTTAGCGAGTATTGCCAAATTCTTGCTGTTTTGCTTTAGTCGCACTTTGGCGTGATTGCTGGTGTGATTGGACGGTAAATTGTATTACACGGATTCTTTTGTATAAGATGCCTTGCTCTGAAAGACAGAGGCCTTGAGCTGTATAAATATAAATGTATCCCAATTAAAAGAGGGGAAAAAGAATGCCGTTTAGACCTTTCCTTCCTGAATGAATGTACAGGCAGTCCTCGACTTATGACCATAATTGAGCCTCAAATTTCTGTTGTTCAGTGAGACATTTGCTAAGTGAGTTTTGCCCCATTTTACGACCCTTCTTGCCACAGTTGTTAAGTGAATCACGATAAACAAGCGAATTGATAAATTAGTAACCCAGTTAAGTGAATCTGGCTTCCCCTTTAACTTTGCTTGTCAGACGGTCGCAAAAGGAGACTCACATGACCCTGGGACATAGCAAATGGTCATAAGTATGAACCAGGGCCCAAGCATCTGAATTTTGATCACGATTGTGGGAATGCTGCAATGGCTGTAACTGAAAAATTGTTGTATGTCACTTACAATGGCACTTTTTTTCAGTGCTGTAGTAACTTTGAACAGTCACTAAATGGACTTTTGCAAGTCGAGGAGTGGCTGTACTGTTCATGTCTTCTCTTGTTGAAAAAAAAAGTCATTTGTACTAAATGAAACAAAACAAAACAAAAAACATTTCTGTAAATGGATGGAAATTCATCAAGGAGAGAAGCAACCTAGAACTAAGGAGAAATTTCCTGACAATGACAATAATTAATCAGTGGAACTTCTTGCCACCAGAAGTTGTGAATGCTCCAAAACTGGGAGTTTTAAAGAAGAGATTGGACAACTACTGGTCTGAAATGGTAAAGGGTTTCCTCCCTGAGCAAGGGGTTGGACTAGAAGACCTCCAAGGTCCCTTCCAACTATTATTCTATTCTAAATGTTTGCATCTCAGATGCAGCCACCTCAAGGGGAGCCTAACTCTTCATCAGCTCTGGCCATTTGTGGTTAACGTAGCTGAGATGCCCCTCCTGGTTTGGAACAGCCCACGACGTGATCTCCCTAATCAAGGCTTGTAAACGTGTCCATCGTGTCTCGTTAGCGGGAGGAAGCAGACTTTTCTAGACGGAACGCGACCATAAAAACACGTTTATTATTTAAAAGTTTTGAAGGGGTGGCAGAGGGAATCCTTTATAAACGAGCCCCCCCCTTCTAATTCCCTTGAACTACAAGCCCCATCGCTCGCCACCGAACGCGGGGAGGTTTCCATTTGTGGGCCTTCCTTAAAAACCAGCAATTTGGGGTTAGGGTTAGGGTTAGGGTTAGGGTTGATTTGGGGATGAACTCTGGATCAGGGCGTGGAAAGAAAGGGAAGGAAAGGAGTTCCAATCACCGGGGGGGGGGGGGGGGGATCCATCCAGCCACAAATTCGGTTACATAATCTCAGTACCAGGATGTGATTTAAAAAAAAAAAAAAAAAAGCATGGTGGATAATTTTTTTGCTGCTGTATTGATCAGCACATGCAAATCCTTTAATTAAGGTTGTCGGGTAACTTTAGTAAAGAGTGTAGGAAAAGCACTTGTAGTCAAAGCAACCTGCAGACTGCTTAAGCCAAGAAGTTCAACTTTGGCGACTTTTTAAGACTTGTGGACTTCAACTCCCAGAATTCTGGGAGTTGAAGTCCACAAGTCTTAAAAAGTCATCAAGGTTGGACAACCCTGGCTTAAACAAAATGCAGAATCCCCCTCCCTCTCTAACCTTGATTAATTTTGCCCCCGACTCTCTTTCAGTGGCAGTGAGCTGGCCGTTTCCCCCCCCGCCCCCCCACCCCCCAAAAAGCAGGCTCAACCCTGCCATTCCCCTTCGCCTAACTGAACAACCCATGATTATATAAATAGTGCGTGGATTGCATGCTGCAAATTGCTTTTTTTTCCTTTTCTGTTCTTTTGTTTAAAAAAAAAAAAAAGAAATTCAATAGAAAAGTCACAGAGCTATATCGGGCGTGTCCCCCCAAGGCGTACGTGGTCCCTCCCGGCCCCAACTTAAAATATTCACAGGTACAACCGACCGACCGACCGGTGCCTGAATGCAAGCTTGGCTGAAGTGGGTGGACTATGCCAAAGGCCTGCCTCGCCTTCTCCCCTCTCCCCATCCAATTTAGCGGTGCCCCCTTCCCCCCCAAAAAAATTGCTTCCCGGTGCATCCCGGGGTAGCATCCGGTCTTAACGCTGTGTGCCTGCGATATATAAATGGTTTTCTGCTTCGTGGGTGGACTCGGCATGCAGCAGGATTGATCCAGGGCGTTGGAAAAGGCCTCTGGGGTCTTCGGTGGTTGGTCCCTGCCCGATCACGTCGATCCGTCTCATAAAAGCCGCCTTGCTACGTCCTCAAAAAGATCTGGGCAGGTGTCTCTGTTCCAGCCTGCCGGGATACAGAACTGCATAGTCCGATACCGGAGACTTTGGCGCTCATTGTAGCTTGGTGCCCAGCTTACGCTGTCGGTTCCTTCGAAGAGAGGAAAGGGGACGAGGGTCAGAGGTGAAAGTTTCTATCCGTGAAAAGCCAACCGTGACTACCTCGCAGGGAGAACGGTGGCTTACCTGGCTTCTGCTCTGCTGACCGCGTATTCGAACCATAAGATGTTGGGGATGAGGCTGGTGTCTCGGATTAGGAAAAACTCGGATAAGGGCCTTTAAAAAGGAAAGGAAAGGTAGGACGGGGAAGGAAGGAAGGAAGGTAGAAAGACAGGGAAGTAAAGTTAGCCAAAATACAACAAATCTTTTTAACTTCTTCCGCTGAATCAGCACTAGGGCTAGGATTCATGCTTGAACGTACGACAGTTTTATGGTGACAAACACAAAACTTGTGTCAGCAAGCCTACTCACTCGAGAGCTCGAAAGAAAATGTCGCATCAAAATCACATTCACAGGAATTGCTCGATTTTGCAACCGACTTTGCTCGTCGGAAGCCGGGTGGGAAAGTTACAGATGTTTTTCCCATGAGCCCAGGAGGCCACAACTGTCATAAATACACAGCGGTTGCTGAGTTCCCAAATCCTGATCGTACAACTATGGGGGACGCTGCAACAGTGTGAAAAATGATCCTAAATTGCCTTTTTTCCCCCCCAGTGCCACTGTAACATGGGTCACTAAATGAATGGTTGTTAAGTCAAGAACTACCTGTATGGGTACTTTCTGAAAATAAATCCTCTGATTTCAGCAAATTCCAGACATACGGTATTCCAGACAAAACAGATATGCTTTGGGGCCAGATTTCTGATAATACCACCTTCAAATTGCCTCCCCTTTGAAGGATTCCCTCTGGAAAATGCCGAAGTGGGAATGACATGATCCAGGAGGTGGTTTGGCATGATCCAGGCAGAACAAAAATGTTCTGGAATATTCCACCACTCTCTGGAATGCCCCATTCCTGAGTCAAAGCACTTTGCACATCCCCACTATCTACAAAGAGATAGCTTCTTCTTCTTTTTTTAAGTTTAGAAGGACTACAGAGCAGGGAAAGGTAGACTTACCATGCAGCTATCCTCGGGAACAATGGTGTTAGGATTTCCTGCGTGAAGAGAAACCAAAGGGCAGCCATGAAGCTTCCTACAAAACCTCCGTATACAACTTGGCTCCAGGTGTGATACAGTAAGTAAACCCTACCGAGAAAAATAAAAAGGTTATCGAGAAGGAAGCAAGCGAGGGTGCCATTTAGCTCTTTATCTCCGAAAAGATGCAAGTTTTCGCCAATGTTCCTAGTCCTTTTCCCCCCTAAACTCGCTATAAAGAGCAGCTTTTCGAACCTCGGCAACTTTAAGATCGTGTGGCCTTCATTGCTGGATTGGGGGGGGGGGGAATTCTGGGAGTTGAAGTCCACACATCTTTAAAAAGTTTTCAAGGTTGTGATAGACTGTGACTCACAGCCATCTGGGGACAGGAAGGCAGCGTCACAACCCACACAACATACCTGCTGTATGAGACTAGACAGGCCAAGGTTAAAAGGCAGACGGACAACACGTGTCTCCACAGCAAGTCCAGGAACCTGGCATTGTTGG
Source organism: Arizona elegans (assembly GCA_022577455.1). Taxonomy (NCBI): domain Eukaryota; kingdom Metazoa; phylum Chordata; class Lepidosauria; order Squamata; family Colubridae; genus Arizona; species Arizona elegans. Next base: position 1,113,305 of record JAKOOJ010000034.1, on the reverse strand, counting down.
TTTGGTGCATCCTAGGAAAGATTAAACAAGCCTCTCGATCAGGAAACCAACATCTTACTTCTGAGAAGTGGAAGCCCAAAGCTGGCTGGGGAATTCTGGGAGTTAAAAGTCTGCAGATCATTAAGCGAATTGTGTCGCGGACTACCATTTCCCCAAAAATAAGACCCAACCGGAAAGTAAGTCCTAGCATGATTTTTCAGGATGCTGGTAATGTAAGCCCTACCCCCCAAAATAAGCCCAAGTTAAGATTGTCAGCCAGATGGATGCATTTAGTACCGTATTTCCCCAAAAATAAGACCTAACCAGAAAATAAGCCCTAATGTGTCTTGTTCTATTCTGTTCTGTTCTGTTCTATTCTATTCCTTATTCTATTCTACTCTACTCTACTCTAAAAAAAACTTTCCACTCCCGGGATTGACCAAACTCTACTCACCTTAAATAAAGGAAGAGGAACGAATACACAGAGAAAAACCATATAAATTGGGAATGGCTGGAAGGCATCGCATACTTCGAGTAGACAGACGGATGGGCTTCTGTGGAGACCGAAAGAAAACATGGAGGTTAGCAAACAGTACAAACTTTGTGTGATGTCCCACCACATTTGCTCTCAGTTTGACATCGTTGTGGCTTCTAGCAGACACCATATTGTATAGACTCTTAGGGCTGGAAGGGACCTTGGAGGTCTTCTAGTCCAACCCCCTGCTCAAGCAGGAGATCCTTTGGACAAATGGTTGTCCAATCTCTTCTTGAAAAACCTCCAGTGATGGGGCACCCACAACTTCTGGAGACAATTTGTTCCACTGATTAATTGTTCTCCCTGTCAGGAAATTCCTCCTTAATTCCAGGTTGTGTCTCTCCTTGATTAATTTCCACCCATTGCCTTCAGGTGCCTTGGAGAATAAATTGACCCCCTCTTCTTGGTGGCAGCCCCTCAAATATTGGAAGATGCCATTATGTCTCCTCTAGTCCTTCCTTTCATTAAACTAGACATACCCAGTTCTTGCAATCGTTTTTCACATGTTCTATCTCCCTAATCGTCTTTGCTGCTCTTCTCTGTACTCTTTCCAGAGTCTCAGCATTATTATTATTATTATTGCATATTTTGTATGAGTGTGTGATTCGTACCCTTACCTGGGCAAGGCCTCTGTTCCTGGACAATGTTCTTGATTAACCAATTTACACCTTCGTTGAAACATAGCCCACCTAGGAAAGAGATCTACAAAAGAGAAGAGAGGTTTAAAACCAGAGTAACCGTATGCAAGAGAGCCCTTGTCATTCAAATGCATCACTGATTGGCCGAATTCAGTCCATAAATAGAAATGAGATTCTACTGAAGGTTGGGATCGGTGTGTGTGTGAAGATTGCACAACTGACTACAGGTAGTCCTTGACTTACAACGGTTCATTTAGTGACCATTCGAAGTCACAACGGCACTGGAAAAAGTGACTTATGACAGTTTTTCACACTTACGACCTTTGCAAGCATCCCCATGGTCACGGGATCAAAATTTAGACGCTTGGCAACTGACTCACATTTACGACAGTTCCAGTGTCCCCTTTTGCAACCATTTGACAAGCCAAGTCAATGGGGAAGCCAGATTCCCTTAACAACCATGGCAAGAAACCACGTAAAAAACCGTAAAACGAGGCAAATTTCACTTAACAGCTGTCTCGCTGAGAAACAGAAATTTTGGGCTCAATTATGGTCGTAAATCAAGGACTACCTGCAGATTATAACAGTTCTCAGTTCTTTGGAAGAACGCAATGTGAATGAAGGCCAGCAGCAGCTAAGGAACCGGCAACTGTGACTGTTGCTGTTGTGTATATAATCATATCCACCCCTCTAATAGGCTTGTTGATTCCTGGGACTTTGGGGAATCGTGCTCTAGATCTTGAGAGAAACCCGGCCAAGGTGCCTTACCGTGTGTAGCTCTCTCTTGAAGACGATGAGGGTGACGAAGCCCACGATGATGAAGATGGGACTCAGGCTAAGGTAGGCGAGGAGACGGCCGGTGAAGTCACCTAGGAGGGAGACAGAGAGATCAACGTGTGGGGGAAAGAATTTGCATCCCTCTGGAAGGGGCTGCTGAGCTGCAAAACTTTTCCGAGACTCGTGGATCTATAGAAGAGAATATTTGTAGCTCAGGGTTGAACTGTGGGGTCCTTGGTGCTCTCTGGGCTTGGTGGTTTTCTTGCAGACGTCTCACTACCCAACTAGGCAACCTCATCAGTGCTAGAAGAGAGTAGGGTTATGGAGATGATGGAGGAGGAGGAGGAGGAGGAGGAGGAGGAGGAGGAGGAAGACCGTGGGGACTCTGGTACTCTCTGTGCTTGGTGATTTTCTTGCAGACGTCTCACTACCCAACTAGACAACCTCATCAGTGCTAGAAGAGAGTAGGGTTGAGGAGGAGGAGTGTGAAGTCCTTGGCACTTTCTAACCTTGGTGGTTTCCTTGGAGACGTTTCATGACCCAACTAGGTAACATCCTCAGTGCTACAAGGGAGCTAACTTCTAACCAGTGCTATCTTCCAGCACGGATGATGGGTCATGAAATGTACTGCAAGAAAACAACTAAGCTCAGAGAGCACCAAGGGCCCCACAGCCCTCCTCTCCACAAACCCCCCTCCCTCTTCCACACTGAATTTCTGCTGCTAAATGAATAGTTGTAAATCGAGAACTACCTGTGCTCACATTCTCTGTGGAAAAAACCCAATAGGAAGGCAAGAGTTTAAGATTCCCACCCATCCCTTCTCCGATTAGGTACCAAGTTTTGAAGATCACGGAGGAGTACCACTTTTGCTTCAACTGTGTCACTCAAACCGATGCACAGATAAAAAAAACATGTTAATAATAACAACTTTCCTTTATGCAATGGAAGATTTAAAAGAGAGACAAAACACAGCTTCCGCCTAGAACCAGATTAAAAAGTGAGGTTTGCCACAGCAGTTTTTCCTTTATACATGAAGCGCGTCAAATGAATGGAAACCAAACCACATCCTACTCCCGGCCACCCGGCCACCGTTTCCTCTCGGATGGCAGCTTGTTGTGGCAGATGCTTCAGCCGTGAAAAAGTCTTTTCAGATGGCCAGTTCAGTGGCAGTACAGGCAATCCTCGACTTGCAACCCATCCGTTTAAGGACTTTTCCAAGCTACAACAGTGCTGAACAAGAGACGTTGGACCGTTTAAGCCCCAAGCTTCTGTCGTTAAGTGAGACACTTGCTAAGTGAGTTTGGCCCCATTTCCCTGCCATGCTTGTTAAGTGAATCTGATTTCCCCGTTTGCTTGTCAGGAAGGTCGCAAAATAGGATCACGTGACTTCCCCGGGACATTGAGTCATAAATATGAGTCCTGAATTTTGATCATGTGACTCTGGAGATGCTGAAACGGCCGTAGGTGTGAGAAGTGGTCACAAGTCACTTTTCCCAGGGCCACTGTAACTTTGTACGGTCACTAAGCAACCTTTTTTGCAACAAGAAAACCCTTTTTGTCCTTCCCTTTAAAATTAAAATAAATGTTAATCAATTAAAATTAAATAAATTTGTGGCTTTATTTAATTAAAATTAAATAAAGATTCGTGGCAAGCGAGCTTTCAGCAGATGAGCAGGAACAGACGGACTAACTTGTCTGTTTTCACCCTCGAAACAAAACTGCTTGCAACAGCTGGCCTGAGGAATGAGTGTGTTTCCATCTACTCAGTGGAGCATCCAGCTAAGGCACCCTGAAAGGTAACCTACATCAGTGGCCCCCAAACTATGGGACACTGGGTTCCATAGAGAGAGGTTGTTTCTGTGGATTGGAGGGGCACCGTTTTGCCCGCATCCCAAGGATGATGATGTAACCTAGTTGGGTAATTAAATGTCTGCAAGAAAATGGCCAGGCTCAGACAGCACCAATACTCCTCCTCCTCTCCACAAATCCACTCTCTTCTAGCACTGATGAAGTTACCTGGTTGGGTAATGAAACATCTACACAAAAACAACCAAGCTCAGAGAGCACCAGGAACAAATTTACTAAGCTAGACAGGGTCTATACTAAAAAGCAGAGACATCACCCTGTCAACCAAAGTGCATATAGTCAAGGGTACGGTTTTCCCAGTTGCAATGGATGGCTGTGAAAGTTGGACCATAAGGAAGGCTGAGTGCCAAAGAATGGAGGCCTTTGAACTCTGGTGCTGGGGAAGATTCCTGCGAGTCCCTTGGACTGCAAGGCCATCCAACCGGTCGGTCCTAGAGGAGATCAACCCTGACTGCTCTTGAGAAGGCCAGATCAGGATGGTAGAGGACAGGGAGGCCTGGAGGAACGTTGTCCATGGGGTCCAGATGGGTAGGACACGACTTCACAACTAACAAGGTCTGTGGAACCACTGGGTCCTACCTGGGAGGCACTTCAAAATTCCACCTCTACCTCCAGCTCAAAAGGAGGAGAGCAACTAATGTTACTTGAGACAAACGCAAACACACACACACAACCAGTGACTCTACGCAGCTTGCAGGCATTAAATAACCCAGCATCATTCAGGAAACAGGAGAGGAGGCAGCTAAATATCAGAGGAGATAAATAATAAATGTGCTTTATTGCTACAATCTGCCTATCGTCCGCAGGACTAAGTGCCTAGAAAGGAAAAAAAAGCCAAAGGATGCCAAAACGTAGGCCCTGCTTGGAAATACCACACCCTGTTACCAAAAACCTTCTTCCCCGACTCGAGGGGGTGACTTGGGAAGCTGGCCGAGGGAAATAAATGCACTCTGCGCTGCCTCAGAGGCGATTCCTATTGTGGTAGCCCCGGGTGGAGAGATTCAAAAACAGATCAGTTTGACCTGATCTGTTTATGCCTCAGATTATAAGCAGTCCTTAATTTACAACCACAGTTGAGCCCAAAGTTTCTGCTGCTAAGCGAGGCAGCTGTTAAATGAGCTTTGCTCCATTTAATGTCCTTTCTTGTTACAGACAAGAACCACTAACAACATACATACATACATACATACATACATATACATATACAATTTACATACACCTACACACACGTTTAATTTACTTGAGGGAACAAAACTTCAGTTATATAAAGCAGGTCACAGGAGATGTGAGTTCCCCCTACCTCTCCTTCTGCTGCTTTGCTCAAAATCTGACCTCCTCTCAAATAAAGCTTAAAGATAAATTGGGGGGGGGGGGGACAAAACCTAGAAGGCTGGCTGTGTTGTAAACCCCCCTCCCCCTGCACCCCAGGTCCGATTTCAGACTTTGCTCTGCTACTGATAAGATAAAGCCTGAAGCTGATAATGGAAGCAAACCTGAATCCAACATTGCAACACCGAATACAGATTAATGAAAGGCATTAAAACCATCAGGAATTCCAAACAGAAAGAGAAGGCGAGTGGGCTTTGTCACGGGTACAATGAGAGGAATGCCAATACTAATCCCATCTATGTAAAATATACCAGGTTGGGCAACAGTTTAGAAGTCAATTCCCACCTATTCATGAAAGAAGCTCTTGGCTTACACTGATAACTTTATCAGTGAACTGAACCTTGATTTACTCAGTTCACTCAAATGATTTGATTCCAAGTATCTATGGAGATTCTCAATCATCCAGATCATGGCTGTCCCAAAGGTGTTTTTCCAAAACGCAATTGGATTTTTTTTGGTTTTTTTCCTTGAAAAATTTTGCCTCTCATCCAAGGAACGAAATGTTTTCAAGGGAAAAAACCAAGAAAATCCAGTTGCCTTTTGGAAAAACATCTTTGGGATATTAATTAAAAACATCTTTGGGGGATACTGCACGAGGCAAAAAGAGGGCTGGGAAAATATTTACAGATCCCTCACATCCTGGACATAAAGTTTCAACTCCTACCCTCAAAACGAGGCTATAGAGCACTGCACACCAGAACAACGAGACACAAGGACAAGTTTTTCCCGAATGCCATCACTCTGCTAAACAAGTAATTCCCTCAACACTGTTAAACTATTTCCTAAGTCTGCACTACTATTTATCTTCTCATCGTTCCCACCATCCATCTCCTCCCACTTATGACTGTATGACTGTAACCCTGTTGCTGTTATCCTTACGATTTATACTGACTGTTTCCTAATATGATTCAATTGCTTATTTGTACCCTTTGACTATCATTCAGTGTTGTACTTTATGATTCTTGACGAATGTATTTTATTTTTTTCTTTTTATGTACACTGAGAGCTTATGCATCAAAGATAAATTCCTTGTGTGTCCAATCACACTTGGCCAATAAAAAATGCTATTCTATTCTAATGGTACATGGAAGTGAAAGCTGAGTAGGCTACAGTACTTTGTGGTCCAGGGTGTTGTGTCGATTCGGCCATTCTCTTGAGCTAAACTCTACAAAGAGTCTTGGAAAAAAAGGATTCAAATGGATTTGGCATCGTTTCTACTATCTGCACTTTAACAGGCTTAAATAAACACGCGACAAAACCAGGGTAATTTTCAAGCTTTGCCAGTTTGGTTACTTGGGGTTGGGTTGGGTTGAGAAATCTGACCTTTCTTAGCACTTAATATCCACTTCTTAGCACTTTGTAGGCTGACATGACAGCTCAGAATTTACTGTCCGGGGCACAGCACATTAGGTGAGCAAAGTCACTGGGTTTTAGGAAACTCTCTTGAGGATTGTGCAAAGCCAGCTTGCACGTTTGGCAAAGGAAACAGATCATCATCAATTACACAGTAAAGGGGTTTGGGGAATTATAGTCAAGATGCTTGGCCAGGACAGCAAAGCTTCAGGTGCAAATCCATCCTCAGCCTTGAGCCCTGGCTGGCAATTTTTTGGCCCGGGTGGGTGGGTAAACCCCTGCTCTTTTGGTCCAAGTTACTTCACAGGGTTGTTGTTGGTATGGAAACAAAAGTTGGAGGAAGGTTAATAGGGGAACCCAACTTTTGAGTCCTGGAGGAAAGGGAGAGATACGCTTGTTTAAAAAATTTAAAATGTTCATATAGCTGTCCATCTAATAAACAACTCTGGGCGGCTCCCAATCGAAATCCAAAAACAGCACCGAAGCCATTATTTACCAGTCAAGAATATTTGTAGCTCAGGATTGAAAGGAGCAGGCAAGCAAGCTCGGAGAGCACCAAGGAGCCATTCGTTATTTAAAACTAATTCAAACCGAACATGTTTACAATAAAGGGTTGCAGTGCAAAGAAGCCAGCCGCTCCTTGCTTGGGAACTTGCAAAGCTGTTTCCAGGACAAAAGGGAGGAGGGGCCGGGGGGGGTCTCCACCGTGCCAATCCCTGGCTGGGGCGCCAGGCTCCATGCAACCCTTTGGCACCATAAATTGCAAAGTGTGCAAAACTGGGTGTTTTGCACTCCTGGGGTGGGGTGGGGGGGCACAGCCCTGGCCCAAGCAAGCCCACCCCCCCACAACTGAGAGACAGGAGGAGAGGGAAGCTTGCAAAAAACCCGGGAAGCAGTTGCAACGGAGGAGAAGGGGGGGAGGAAGAAAGGCACCCCCGCCCCAATTTCCAGGCTGTGTACTACCAAGGCGAAGCCCAGGAGGTACCGCGCATGCGCACTACGGCAGCCAGCGGCTCCCTATCTGCTAGCAGCAGCGTCGCCGCCCCAATGCGCATGCGCGCCCGTCCGCCGTTCATCAATGGCTCACTATTTGGCAGCTCCCGCCTCACGTCCCCTCAGGCCTGGCTGAAGTTAAAAGGCCCCGCGCGAAATAGAAAGAGCGCTTTTTACCTGCCGGGTACTCGACGTGAGTGAGAGACACCGAATTCCACGGAACGGGGACCGAGCACTCTCCGACTGCGGCCATCTTACCCGGATACCGGGCCGGGCGGCCACAGCCAATCGGCCGGCACACACGGGGCGGGGCGGCCAATGGGCGTGCCCGTGTGGCCCGCTCGGCCAATCGGGAAGTTCGCCAGGTGAGGCCTCCAACCAATCCTCGAATACTACCACACCCCCGCGGCCTGTCCTTCCCTTGGAATCAAGCAGCCAATCATAAAGCCCGGTCCGTAGCCGGGCCCAGGTAGATCTGAAAACCAATGGGAGGAAAAGCGGGGCGGGGCGGCCGTCGAAGATTGGCTGGCTCCCCTCGCCAACTGAGAAGTTGGCTCGGTGGGTCCGCCCCTCCCGCGCTGCCTCTTCTCCTCCCTCCTCGCGCGCTCCCGCTGTGAACCAATCAGATCTTCGGGAGTGGATGGCGGGCTGAGGAACAATTGAATGGGAGCGCGGTGCATTGTGGGGCCGGGCTCAGCCTCTATTGTGACTCAGGGCTATCTTGGCTAGATGATGGCCTGCTCTAGCCATGCCTTAACCCTAGATAGTTGAATAAACCATAGTTCATCTTGGCTGCAAGAAACTGCTACGCCCACTTTACAAACCACAGGGCTGGTTTTCTTCCCAACTTTTGCAACTTAAAACCACTTAAAAACTCTCCAAAAATAGAAATATTAGATACGTTCGTCACGTTATTTGTAAAAATAATAAAGGCGGTATATACACACACACACACATATATGTATGTATAAATAATAAAATAAGTATCTTCTCTGACCCTCTTTGTCAATTTGAACCCAAGAAAACCTCTGCCACCCTTAGTGTCTTCTCCATCTGCTGTGAATTCATTAAAAAAAAATTGTACAGACATGAGACAAACAATCAGACGGTTGAGATTTTAGTCATATTTCAAAGCTCAGCAATAACCCCGCACAAAATAACCGCTTAGTGAGTAGGTTAGAGAAACCTCCGTTCTCGTAAAACACAGGGTTTTTTGTGTGTGTTCACACTGCACAATGACTTCAAGGATTCGTAACAAGAGAAAATTCATTTTTCCCATTTCTTCTTCCTCTCTTCCGGGCACCATCTGCACGAGATCAATTCCCCGGAGACAGTCAATACAATTAGCAGGCAAGCCAAGCCAGAACGGAGCAGAAGAAAACAAGATGCAGAAACAATAAAAGCAAATTATCTTGGGTCGTTAGCTATATTATTGACCCCGGCGGAAATGAGAAAAAGTTGGTCGGTCGCCAGAAGTATTTAGTGCCATATTTTTTTTTTAAAAAAAAATGCTGAACTAGAGGTCAATTAATTCAGTAAATACACAAATGGGGAAACGTGAGATGGCTCTGTAGATAATCAAAGTAAGAATTTCATCGCCACCAGTCCGGAGACTCTGTGCAGAAGATAAAATGAAACAGAGAAATTGTAATGAGATCTGCTTGGGTGGCTTGCACAAATCTGGCCAACTGTTGTTTGTTAGTCCTCAATTTACAACCGTTCATTTAGTGACCATTTAAACTTACAATGTCACTGAAAAAAGTGACTGATAACCGTTTTTCACACTTATGATTGTTACAGCATCCCCAGGGTCACCTGATTTTTCCTATTGATTTTGCAGTCATTCAGTGTGAAAAACAGTCATAAGTCTTTTTTTTTTCAGTGCCGTTATAACTTCAAACAGTCACTAAACAAATGGTTGTTAAGTCAAGGACCATCTGCATATTGATGCTGTCCTATGTTAGTCATCCTTACTTTCACTTTCAAGTGTATGCCACTCTCCAAAAAGAGTTAACTGATCCAGTCAACCACCTTTGGGCCTAAATTGAACCCCAAGTCACGAGTCACACCCAGAATTAAACTTCCTCCAGCCTTGTGGTTCTGTCATGAAAACCTTTCTTGCTCTCTTCTCAGAAAGGCAGGAAACCAAGAAGCCTTACATACATTCTCCTAGTGCAGGGGTCTGCAACCTTAAACACTCAAAGAACCATTTGGACCCGTTTCCCACAGAAAAGAAAACACCGGGAGCCACAAAACCCTTCCCGTGCCTGACTATTTCTTGAGCGGCCACAAAACTAGCAAATGTAGTTGAATTAAACTTGTTTTCTTCTGAAACATTTATTTTCTTGGATTTATCCATGGTTGGCCTACCAGGGGATAGAAAAGCTCAATAAATCGCTTGCTGGCAGATGTCGCACATTGGCGGTTGTGATGCATATTTTGAGTAACGGAGCCGCAGCAGAGGGGTGAAAGAGCCACATGCGGCTCCAGAGCTGCAGGTTGCTGACCCCTGTCCTAGTGCAAGGAATCACTTCCAGTAGGTTAGTGGATGATGGGTTTCGATAGGAGCACAAGCAAAACCGGAGAGAGCTTTAAAAAAAATCACCACCACTTCGACTAAATTGAAAGAGGAGGAGAAAGGAGAACATTCCAGACCAGTTTAACAATAAAGAAAATGTTTATTTGATTTTTTTTTTCAGTGCCAAAAGTTCTAATAGGATAGAAAAGTTTTAGTTGCAAAAGGGAATGAGAAGCATAAACGCGTCGATCACAGAAAGGGAGGGAGAAATAAAGTCCAAGCAACCAAAATAACGAGGCACAAAAATTACATTCAACTCCTTCCACATTCCCAGGTAATATTCTCCGAAATTAAAGTTTCCTCTTCTTTTAACAAAAAAGGAAGGCGTTTCCTATTTATTAGATCGGTGTTCCTTGGTAACTTTAAGATGTGTGGATTTCAACTCCCAAAATTTCTCCATTTCAAAGCTTGAAATCCATACATCTTAAAGTTACCAAGGCAGAAAAACACTGCTTTAGATCTTGATGAACTATATAATTCCCAGAATATTGTTCTTTCCCCCCCATCCTCTCCCCCCCCATCCCACGGACACATGATGTTCAGGATTTAGCAATATCCAAGGATCACAATCTCTCCACCATCCTTTTGATTTCCAGGCAGGAAAATCAACTTTTCCCAGGCCGAAAAATGTCTAGATCTGTAGGAAAAGTTAGCCATGACGGTTGGGAACTCTATCGGCTACTCAAAAAGTGCCAAGGTCACTGGTCAATTGGTCACACCAAGTGAGCAAAAAGAGCCAGTCGACTTGGGTACAAGAAGCCACCACCGAATACCCAGGGTTGATGGAAGCAAGATTTTTTTAAAAAATCAGCCCTGATCAGCTGATTTCTGTCTTGCACAAAGCTGATCTTCCAGCTTTGATCAAAGCAGATTCTGATCAATCTGATCAGCTGATTTCCATCTTGGTTTTTCATCCAGCAACTGGCTCCAAACATGCTCATGCTGGTCTCAAGATTTAGCATGAGCATCTTTGTCCACAAATAGCTTGCCCCGCCATCCCAGGTCCAAAACTGGAAAAAACAAACAAACCACCTGACTCTGGGAATTCCTTCCGGGTAAATTAGGCACCACAAAAAGTTGCATGAAAAGTCGATAGCTCAGATCTTAAAACCATTAATCCGTGACTCGTATGGGTAGGAATGCAAGGGGCACCTCGGAGCAAACATTTAACTTCGGAGCAGGGTTCAAAACCAATATAAATCCGGGAGGAATGATTATGACACTTGATCTATATTCTTGATACATTCTCATGCTTCCAAAAACTCTTCACTACTACTCAGAATTAAAAAAAGGAAACAATTGTGGCAGTCACCAAACTGTACTTTTGAATTTGTCCTTGCAAATCGGAGTTTTTTCTTGGGTGAGATAAGTTCGAAACGAGGTCTCCTCAAACAACAGAAAGCCAGACTTAAGTCAAGAGAAGCTAAAGCCTAACACAAACATTTAGTTTCCAGCCATTCACATTCAACACTCATAGTTTCTCAATTCGAAACTAGAATTTGTTACGCGTCGATCTCAAAGGCTGCCTTTGGAACCTGTTGCAAGAAATGAAGTTAAAATATGTTCCATTAAAACACTCAGGATGCAAAACAGAAAATCGCTTTCGTCCCATGTTGAGTGCGGAAAACTCAACAATTCAGCCTCAAAACGTTGATTTGTTTGAAAGTCGACCCAACTGCTTCAATAATAGCAGTTAAAAGGAGATTTCAAAGCACCTTAGTCAGTGTAATGAGCTAAGACAGTATTTCTCAACCGTGACAACTTTTAAGATGTGTGGACTTCAGCTTCTAGAATTCCCCAACCAATATAGGTATGCTGGTTGGGAGATTCTAGGAGCTAAAGTCCATATATCTTAAAAGTTGCCAAGGTTGAGAAACACTGCTTTGAGACCATAATCTACCCTGTTGAAAAATCTCAGTGCATCTACAACTTGGAACATTCTCATCCAGCGGAATTTCATTTGCCCTCTCACCCAGTGGGGACTACAAACAAGAAGCTTGGGGGTTTCACTTGACCCACTTAAAGCAGGACTATCCTAAGTATCTCAAAATTGCATCTCACCATCCCTAACCATAGACTGTTTTTTTTTTTAACCCCCCCAAATCTACCCCCCAAATACTGCATTCAGGATTATTTTAATGCAATCAACTACACCTCTTGATTAAGGGTCAGTGAATACTTGGCCAACCAAACTCCACAAGGTCAAGTTGAGAACATCGATTCGTCCAAATCTACAATCAAGAAGTTGGGAGTTTTGTATTCAATTCCCCCATCTTTGGGAAAAGAAGGTGCCTTCAGTTTGATGGAGAAATTCATCAATAAATATTTTTTTAACTGAATCGAAATTTTGCAAGTTCGTAAATAAATATTTATTGATGAACTTGCAGAATTTCAATTCTGCAAAAACTACAGTCAGGCAATTTTGAATTCAATTTCCCCCCCATTGCTGGGAGAAGAAGGTGCGTTCAGATTGGTGGAGAAAATCCCTCGTTTTTGGAATATGACCACGAAGATGCCAGAGAGAATAAAATTGGAAGTTTTAGAGCAAAACATTTCTTGCAAGACTTTACTGAACATTTGATCTTTTTCAGAAGGCACAGTGAGATCCAACCTACCTTTCCTTCTTTCTCTTTCTCTTTCCTTCCTTCTCTTTCTTTCTTTCCTTCTTTCTCTTTCTTTCTCTCTCTCCTTCCTTCTCTTCCTTCTTTCTCTTCCTTTCTTCCTTCCTTCCTTCCCCACCCATCTTCTCCATAGAGGGTCTTTCATCCGAGACCACCATATGTGCGAGAATCTTTATTTTAAGAAAGGTTGTTAAAAGTTTGACTCTACATATAGACCAGTGTTTTTCACTCTTGGCCACTTAAAGATAGGTGAACTTCAGTTCCCAGAATTCTCCAGCCAGCATGCCAATTAGAACATTCTGGGAATTGAAGTCCACCCATCTTCAAATGGCTGAGGTTGAAGAATGCTGATATAGACACAATAAAATAAAGTCAGTTAAAAAAAAATTAAATCAGAATTTTCCAAATCAAAGGAGCAAAAGGTCTCTACAGATCTACCAGGTCTCTCCCCACTTGTCTTTCTTTTTGGCCATCAAATTTCACAGGGAAAAAAAAGTGTCCTCGTGCACTAATCTCACAACAGGAATATTAGTCAGGGGTTCGGTCACAATTTATGTAAGTGTTAAATAACTAGAAACAGACATGGCTGATTGGCAAAAACTTCCCACCTGGATAATGCTGGACGCATCTGGGTCAGTGTTTTTCTATCGTGGCGATTTTAAGATGCCTGGACCAACTCCCAGAATTCCCCAGCCATCTCTGCTGGCTGGGAAATTCTAGGATTTGAAGTCCACCTCTCTTAAAAGTTGCCAAGGTGGGGAACCACAGTTCAAAATTGCTTTTAAGTTAGACCATTCAAATAGAAAATGTTTTGCTGCAATCCGTCTTCAGCCTTCAAACTAGGGAGGCTGGTTGTCTTTCAAAAGGAGAAAAACGAAACCATTCATAAGTCCCAAACGGTCCTGTCCGAGCCAGCAAGCTTAGCTGAAGCTATGGAAGGACATGTCATCATTTTGCAGAGTCCCATTGATCTCTGGAATGGTCTCCACTCCTAAGTAGCCGAGCAGGATGTCACTGCGACGCCGTGATAGCTGAAGGATGTCTTCGGCCAATAAAGTCACCGTTGTGTACCTTACAATGTCCAGGTCAAACATGTCTTTCAGATATTGCAAAATCTGGTGCTGGAGAAAAAGATGATTATTTATTTATCATAAGGCACATTCACATTTCAATAAAAACACAGGGGATGAAAAAAATATGAAATACAGAAATCTAAAATATTAGATTTTTAGATTACAGATATAATTTTTTTCCTTCACATTTTTTTTTGCAGCCTGTTCATCCGGGCAATCTCCTTGGCTATATCACAATCGCATCATATTAACGAGAGAGAAAGAGGGATAAAGGATGAGGTGCCAGGACTTTGTGGTTTCGAGCCATTTAAAAACAAAAATCACAGAAGGATTTTTTTTTTCTCTTTAACTGACCGCATATCCTTTGCCATCTTAAACTCTTAAAATAGATAGATAGATAGATGACATGGATAGACAGACATGGATAGACAAAAGACATAGATAGATATGAGAGAGAGAGAGAGAGAGAGAGAGAGAGAGAGAGAGAGAGAGATGAGATAGATCTACAGATAGATACAGATAGAGTAAATAAAGATAGATAGATAGATAGATAGATAGATAGATAGATAGATAGATAGATACAGATAGAGTAGATAGATAAAGATGATAGATAGATTAATTGATTTTAAAAGAACATTTACCTTGAAAAAACTGCAGACTTCAAAAAGCTGTTGTTTGGGCCCTAGGAATCCGAAAGCCAGGACGGGGCTGACGTGCTCCGATACGGAGTAAAAATGAGATATAAAACCATCTGGAACCTAAAACAGAAACAGCGAAGGGAAAAGATGGATCGGTTGCCACTTCTGATTTTAAAAGTTAAACACGTTATAAACCCCACACATCGCATTAAAAACTGCAAACTCTTAGCTGGCAAAAGTTGCTCTAAAAACACAGAAACCAAGAATGCCAATTCTTGGGAAATCCACCGGGATTTGTATCATAGGAGCGCAGAATCCAGACTGCAGAAAATCCTTAATCTGGCCCAACCATAGAGAAGCAAATTCAAATGGGTTTATTCCTTGAGAAGGAATTTTCCCTCGTCAACTAGTAGAGGTAATCCTCGAATTACGACTGTAATGGAGCCTGCCCATTACAGCTGTAAGTCTTGATGGTTGTAAGCAGATCGATCACATGACCAACCCAATTTTGTGACCTTCCTTCTGGCGGTCGTAGAGTGAATGCTGAGTTGTTAAGTGAAGGGGTCGTCGTTAAATGAACCCATGTTTTGCTACGGAGGTGGTTTTGCTGGAAACCAGAAGTATAACCGCCAGTTTTCAGCAAAACCATCATAAAATGAAGCAACACGGTTATGCTGCAAACAGCCATAAATTGGACCATCAGAATTTCAAACACCTAAGTGGGTCCATCAGAACTTCAAATGGCCACTAAGTGAGCCGTCGTAAATCGAGGGCTACCTGCCCGACAAGCTACCACCTGAAGAGGACCAGAAAATATCCTCTCTGAATAATTTTAGCAGATCCTGCAAGGGACTGAGTAGTCTAGATGACTACCAAGGGCCCCTCCCATCCTTTTGTCGTTAAGAACTGGACAAAGGAGAGAGGGAAGCTCAGGATTGGATCCGATTCTCCCTCGTTCTCACGTACCATTAGAAGCCGCCTCTTCGCCTTCAGAACCGACCAGCAAGCGGTCGCGAGAGCCTGGAGTGAAAAGAAAACCGATTATTTTTGCCTCTTGTTTAAACCCGTCTATAAATTGAATTCGCCTTTCCTGCAAGGGCCACTAAGACAGCTGCATTACAGTTGCATCCTTAGCTTCTGTGCCTAAACTAGGTTGGCCTGGAGCCCTCACCTGCCATGCCCCCTTAACTCCGAGGGTCCCGTTCCTATCCACGCACCCACCCACCCCCCTGGAAATGCACCGTCTCCTTGAAGCTGTCCGAGAGCCAGCGGTTACGCAGGATGGCCACAACGGAGGACGGCGGGTTCTCCAGATCTTCTAGAGCGTCCATGAGGATGAAGTCCAAGGTGATATCGAAGAAATTCATGCAGACCACCTGAGGGACGGACGAGAGAGACAATCCACGTTTATTCACCCAAACCGCGCAAACCTCCGTAATTCCCCCATCTCCGGGATCCAACTGGTCCTAGTTTGATTAATCATATCATTATAGCCCCCTCCCCTGCACTATTTGGGGGGAGGTCTTGATTAAGGTGGGGCAAATAAACCAGTGACAAAGTTGACCACAAAGCTGGGTGGAGAGAGAGATCTGTCCATGAAGGTTTCAAAAGGACAAAAGATTTATTATCAAGTCAATCCGGGGTGCCACCACCAGAAAGGCCTTGTCTTAGTACTACAGGTAGTCCTCATTTAGTGACCACAATTGTCAGGGGTAAGCCCAGCCAATGCTAGCCTATTCCAGAAACTCTGGTTTCTATGCTGCCTAAACCTAAGTCATGGCTGGCTTGTATAAATCCTGTTTTTCAAAACAGATGCAGGACTATTACAAAAGTTCCATGAAACCCCTTTCGTTCCCTTGAGCAGAACCAGGTAGAAGACAAGCCCAACACTCACCCCTCGCCCTTCCAGTTCCTTCTGCGTGGTTGGCCAGGTCTCCTGTCTCAGCGTGTAGCGCAGCATCTCATCGTACCTTTCAAGGAAACCCTTAGTGTTCTAGAAGAGCAGAAATCAAGAGAAAACCAACCCAAAACTCAACAGGTGAAACCAGACAGACTTCCTTGTTGCTTCTCAATCGGTTCCATGAAGTCCAGAGGTTTCCTCAGATCTAGTTTGCTTAGTCAACTCTGATCTCACAGAGATTTATCTTTGGAGAAGGTCCTCAGAAGATCTTCGGTAGACCACTAGAAGATCTCAAGATGTTACTGTAAAAACATTTGTCACACTACACTGAGCAGACCCTGTGGTAGGTCCCAACCCACCTCTTTGGAGACCCATAGATCCTCTCCCCACCACCACCACAATCACAGAACTCTTTCATGGTTGGTCCTTACCTTCTCAGCCTTGGTCATCAGCCCCATCACCATGCGTTTGCCCACCTCCCCAAAAAACGTCTGATTGTTCTCCACCATCAACAGCTCCTGTGAAGAGATCAGCCCATTGGAAACCAGGGTTCCTTGGGTGGGAGTTCAAGTTCAGCACTTTGGAGGGTTCGTACGTACTCTCATGGGAGGTCCCTTGTGATTTGCAACCAAGGCAATTCTTTCTGGACAAGGTACGACAATAAGGCCAACTTCCTTCCACTCCCAAATTGCCATTCCTCAGATTCAGGGACTCCAGAAAGAACAGACATTAAAGGCAGGGTTGGCCCCAAGCCTTGAGGGACAACTAGCTCCAAGGGAGAATCAGCTTCAACGTTTCTAGAGAAACGTTGAGGTCTCCAGAGCAAACAAGCTTCAAGGGAGGACTAGCTTCAAGTTGTGTCCAGAGGAAAACAGCTTCAAGGCAGAACAAGCTTCAAGGTCTCCAGAGAAGACCAGCTTCAAGAGAGGACTAACTTCCAAGATCTCCAGATACCCACCTGAAAAGCTTGTCTGATGCAGTGAAGCTTGGCCAGGAAATCATGGTCACTGTAGCACCCCAAAAGCTCTGTGCTGGAAGAGGAGAAGGTTTGGTGGTGGGGTGGGAGAACAGAGAACATCTGGACTAGCTTTCCCAACCTGATGTCCTCCCAACCTTGAGATTACAAATTCTGAAAGATGGAAGTCTAGGAATCTCAGCTTCAACACATACTCCTGGAATGGGGAAACAGGACAATCTGGAACTCTTGAGATCTGTGATTTGACCCATCCTCCAAATATCTTGGCATTTCAACTCCCAGAATTCTCTACCTATAGAACCAAGAGCTAGGAACTCTGAGGACTATGCCCTTGATATATTTGGAAGGGTCTAACTAACGAACGTGTTGGCTACATTCAGTTTGAGATAAGGAGTAAGAGTAAGGAACAAGCTAAA
Source organism: Arizona elegans (assembly GCA_022577455.1). NCBI lineage: Eukaryota > Metazoa > Chordata > Lepidosauria > Squamata > Colubridae > Arizona > Arizona elegans. The sequence continues at coordinate 1,095,573 of JAKOOJ010000034.1, read as the reverse complement.
ACCTCTCCATGAAAATCCAAAGGTCCATCAGATCCATAGTGACCTTGATGTCACACCAGGGGGAGATAAATATCCTAAGGCCCGCCTACCCGAAACTCACCGAAAGGTCCTGCACAAAACCAATCCATCCTTCACCAACTGCAACGCTTCTTCGTAGGCAACAGCTGGCTTAGAAGGCTGGTATGGGGTCTTCTCAATTTCCAGGGCGTCAAAAATCTGAGGTAAAAAAGCAGAAACCATCAGATTTCTTAAACATTAGAGGTCCCCAAGAGGCTCCTCAAAGACATATCACAATTATAAACCAAGCCAAAAGCAGCTTGATATTTGTAGCCTTGACTACTATTTAAGACTACTTAAGAGCCTTGATAGTACAGTGGTTTAGTGCACCCTGTTATTAACACAGCTGCCTGCAATTTCTGCTGGTTCGAATCTCTCCAAGGCTCAAGGTTGACTCAGCCTTCCATCCTTTCTAAGGTAGGTAAAATGAGGACCCAGTTTGTGGGGGCAATAAGCTGACTTTGTATAAAATATACAAAAGAATGAAGGCTATTGCTTAACGCATTGTAAACCGCCCTGAGTCTCCGGAGAAGGGCGGCATATAAATCAAATTAAAAAAAAAAAAAAAGACTTTTCATATGGGGCAGTCCTAGAAGACTGCTCGGAAACTCCAACCTTGACAATTTAAATACAGGATGTCATGTTTTCCGGCAAAGCCATTTAGAGCCACATCGCTCTAAGAGATGGGACGGCCGTACAAATATAATGAATAAGTAAAGAAGGAAAAACACAGCGCAGGGTTCAAATTACCTCCGCGGCGGAGAAAAAGGATTCCTCGGAGGTTACACTTTCTTCCTCATCACCTTGTTGACGCCTTAGAGACTGTTCGGTCAGTGGGAACATCAGAGTTTGCTCTAAGAGAGAGGATAAGAAAAATTTTGAGGTGTTAACAGTGGTTTATTTGAGTCACGGGCAACGTAAAATCAGGAACAATACAGCCTTCCTGGAAGACAAACCAACATTTTAGAAATCATCTCGGTACAAGTAAAATACAATGAAAATAAAATTGTTGACATCAAATCGTAACTTAAGAGTTAAAAGGGGGTCCTTGGTGCTGTCCGAGCTTGCTTTTTTTCTTGAAGACCTTTCATTACCTGGACTAGGTAACATCATCAGGGCAAGTAAGGAGTGCGGTTTGTTCTCGGTTTATATTCTGGGGGCTTGCCCTGTCTGGGTGGGTGGGAGAGATCTTAAAGAGATTCTTTGGTTGGGCTCTTTATTGTTGGCTCTTTGGCAGTTCCCTGATTGGGGAATTTTTTAATTCTTGAGTGTTGGTCTGAAGTTAACCTTGGCATTATCTATGCTGATCTGGGTGCTGATTGCTGGTGGAGAGTGCTGGAGTCTTTTTTTGTTCCTTTTTGGGCTGGGTGATTGCCTCTTTTGCATAGTCCATAGATAACTGTTAATGTCTATGTGCCTATTGATGGCTAATTAAAGACCCAAGCACCTCTCCACCAGCAATCAGTACCCAGATCTACATAGATTAACTCAAAAGTTAACATCAGTTGAGGAAGAAATGGAGGGAGTGACAGATTTTATTTTCCTGGGCTCCAAGATAACTGCAGATGGGAATTGCAGCCAAGAGATGAAAAGATGCTTGTTCCTGGGGAGGAAAGCTATGGCAAATCTAGACAGCATTCTAAAAAGCAGAGACATCACCCTGCCAACAAAAGTGTATATAATCAAGGCTACGGTTTTCCCAGTTGCAATGGATGGCTGTGAAAGTTGGACCATAAGGAAGGCTGATCGCCAAAGAATGGAGGCCTTTGAACTCTGGTGCTGGAGAAGACTCCTGTGAGTCCCTTGGACTGCAAGGCGATCAGTCCTAGAGGAGAACAACCCTGACTGCTCTTGAGAAGGCCAGATCCTGAAGAGGAAGCTCAAATCCTTTGGCCACCTAATGAGAAGGAAGGACTCACTGGAGAGGAGCCTAATGCTGGGAACGATGGAGGGCAAAAGAAGAAGGGGACGGCAGAGAAGGAGGTGGCTGGATGGAGTCACTGAAGCAATCGGCGTGAGCTTCAATGGACTCCAGAGGATGGTAGAGGACAGGAAGGCCTGGAGGAACATTGTCCATGGGGTCGCGATGGGTCGGACACGACTTTGCAACTAACAACAACAATCAAGTAGACAGTACCCCAATCAAAGAACTGCCAAAGAATCTCTGAGACCGTTCTCCACCCACACAGATAGCCAAGACACCAGAATATAAACTGACAGCAAACAGCTCTCCTTACTAGTGTTGGAAGAAATATCCTTCTGGGTTCAGCTCCAAGTGGGGAAAAAGACACTGGAAACATGGAGACTGCTTGGAAAGATGGTTTAATGGTGGACAGGATCACATGGCTTGAGTTCCTGAACAGAAAAAGGGATGAGATACATCGAGATCCCGGGTTTTATGCTCTCTCTGGCTTTGAACTTCCTGGAGAGTAGTACTCCAAAAGAGTATCCTGATTGGTTGTCAGACTCCCAGGGGGTGGGGGTCTTAGCTAGTCTTGCTGGCTGATGTAATCTCCCCAGGTGCCATGTGGTGAGTTTCTGTCCTAAAGGGTCTCATTGTGTTAGTTTCTGTTGCTATTGTGTTGCAGATGAGTTTCAAAGACTGAGTTTCTGCCTCTGGCCCATTGACAAAGGGTGGGGGTAGGAAGGTGGGAGCTGCTTTGTCTTTAAAATATGCTTCTCCATTTCTCATACAGGGAAACATAATATGCTGCCTTTTTAATATTTCCCAAAATATTTCATTCCTCTAGGAAAGGGGTGGGTGCTAACTTCCTACAATCGCATTGATAATGTTACCTAGTTGGGTATTGAAACAAGAAAACAAGCAAGGACCCCAGGTGTCAACCCCGAGCTACAAAGATTCTCCTTTATTAAGCTGGCTGAAGTATTCTGGAAGTTGAAATCCACAAGTCTTCAAGTTGCCAGGTTTGGAGACTTCCTGGTCTTGAATTAGGACACAGTCAGTTTCTCCCGGAATTAGGAAACCGGCTCTACTCACCTAAATCAAGCAACATGTTATCAGCCGACAGGCTGGATCCAAATTCCTCCTGCAGGTTATACGCCCGGTAGAGAAGCAATTCCAGCTTGTCTGCAAATTCTTTTTTCTGAGATTCCTGCAGCAAAAAAGACAGACGTGGCTACACTCGACATAAAATGAGGATCAGTGGCCTTTGGGAACCAAAATTCCGGATATGGGTACTTAGGCCTCTGTTAATAGTGTACCCGTATTTTTTGGAGTATAAGATGCACTTTTTCCCCCCTAAAAGAGGGTGAAAATTTGGATGTGTCTTATACACTGAATGTAGCCCCGCCCACCCGCTGCCCACCCCTTTGGCCACTGCCTCCCAGCAATTTGCCCCCTTGCAGCTAACACCAAACAGCCCGTTTCAGCTTCAACACAGCCTGCTTAGCACAAGCAGCTGATTGTCGGTTGGATCAGCCTCCCAACCATCAGCTGTTTCAGCCTGCAGGGATTGCCATTGTCTATTGCCGTGAGGGCCTCCTGCAAGCAGGCAAATTGCTGGGAGGCAGATTTTTTTTTGCTTGTGCTAATCAGGCTGTGCTGAAAATGAAACAGACTGTTTGCTGTTTGCTGCAAGGAGAAAAATTGCTGGGAGGCAGATTTTTTTTCTTGCTTTCCTCCCCAAAAAAGGTAGGTACGTCTTACAGCCCAGAGCGTCTTATACTCCAAAAAATACGGTAGCTTTGCAATAAAGTAGAATTTGCTCCTCTTGGTTGTCATTCCTGAATGGTTTACCCAGCCATTTCTGCCAGGAAACGGTGCTGAAAATAAGCCAACTTGGTGATGGTGTCCAGGCAGTCATCTCCAAAGGAATTCTAGATTTTACCAGCTCTGGGGCAGCATCTCCTGAATGTGATGTTTCCCAGGAGACCCGAAATTGCCGAAGGATCTGTACCTCACAGAGATCTTCAGGCAGCAGCAGCTCTTCCTCTTTGGGGATGACCCAAGAGGCAGAGAGGCTGGAGGGGTCCCTCTGACGGGCAGTCAGGGCCTGCTCCCACTTCTGCAGGGCCTCTTCAAACAGCTCCATGCCTGGCAAGGAAGAGAGACCCCCAAATGACCAGCAACAACCAGATTTGAGCCTCCTGTTCGCACCTGGCGTCCCCCTAACCTGATGTCTGCTAGGCTGAGGGATTCTGGGCGCTGAAGCCCACCCATGCTGGCTGGGGGGCTCTGGAAACCCCTTTACCTTGAAAATAGAGATTTTCTGCACTGCAATCCCCAGCAGCACCAGGATCTTCTCCCCCCAAATGGGCTTCCCAGGGGGCTGCAGCAGCTGGGGTCGGGCTGGGGGAATTCACAACCGCCATCTAGAATGAGAAAAACCCCTTGGAAACAGGAATGTCATCTGTCAGTCATCTCAAACGTACCAGTAAGCGATCTCAACTATTTGTATCCTGCCTTTATTATTATTACAAATAACTCAAGGCATTGAATATATCTTATACTCCTTCCTCCTCCTATTTTCCCTGCAACACCCCTGTGAAACATAAAATTGAAATTTTCAGGGAGGGAAGTCTTGGAAAAATGTTTAACTCAAGAGACTACCTTTTAATCTTTTGAAAAGCAAACTTGAGCTGTCCTTTAAACAGAGGGAAGGTGGGGAGGTGTTTGAAGAAAAAATAGGTATGTAAAGGTAAAGGTTCCCCTCGCACATATGTGCTAGTCATTTCTGACTCTAGGAAGCGGTGCTCATCTCCGTTTCAAAGCCAAAGAGCCAGCGCTGTCCGAAGACGTTCTGGTCGTAAGTCAAGGACTCCCTGTATTTCTATCCATAAATTTCTTTGCCTTTTTCAAACACGTTTCTTCTGCAGACAGGCAGCCTGTCATTCCATAGATGTTTATACAGGGAGGAATGGCACTATACTTACCATGTACCAGATCCAGATATAAAACAACTCATTATCTAGTACTACTTCAAAACACTTGCAATTATCTTCAACTTACAATTTTCTGCAGGGGAGGATGAATTTTTAGCTAAAGGCTGTGACACAAACTGCAGTTTGTTAAGTTAGTAACAAGGTCGTTGAGTGAATCTGGCCTTCCCCATTGATTTTACTGGTCAGAAGGTCGCAGAAGCGAATCACATGACCCCCACCCCCACCCCCAGGACACTGCAACCGTCATAAGTCCATGCCAGTTGCCAAGTGTTTGAATTTTGATCAGGTGAACATGGGGAGGCTGCAACTGTTGTAAAGGTGAGAAACGGTCATAAGTCAAAGTTGTAGCTTTGAAAGGTCACTAAATAAGCTGATGGAAGCCCAGGGACTACTTGTTGCAGCTGCTTCCCCATACCAGGTGGGGCTGAAGGACCCCTCCCCAAGCATCTCTTACGGAGGCCAGGCTGTGCGAAGAGCTGGAATGCTTGCTGGGCTCCAGGGAGGAGATTCCACTTAGAGTGTCATTGCTTTTGCTGCTGGGACTCTGCAGCCGACGGCCAGAATAACCTGAAATTAGAGAAAATGCAAGTAAATGAGAGAGAGAGAGAGAGAGAAACAAGTTTCTAGTGCACAACACTGAAAGCCAACTGGGTGACTTTCAGCCGATCACCAGGAGAGGCGGTGAATTCTAGTCCCACCTAAAGGGACAAAAGCCAGCTGGGTGACTATGAACCCATCGCCAGGAGAGCATGAGTTCTAGTCCTGCTTAGGTATGAAAGCTGTCTGGGTGTCTTTGAGCTACTCATTCTCTCCCAACTTCTCACAAAGTTGTTGTTGCACGGAAAATAGGAGGACAAAGGAGTATTCGCTATATTTGCGACTTATAAAAATAACTAGCTGGACGCTACGAAACTATGTGCTCGGGCTTGATAAACTTGACACTTGCAGCCTGAAACTTAATGTAGAATGTGTAGCATCAGAGTGTGTTAATATAATGCAACTGGCAGTTGGAACAGAGTGGGAAGGGGAGCGGAATGTCCCAGCCCGCAGCATCCATCGGTATTCATCTGGCTAGCATCCTGTCAGTGTGTGAGAGAGTTGAGGGATGTTTGGAAACTCAAACAGTATTTGCTGTGTGAGCAACAAGGAAGGAGACAGCTTTGATCGTCATCACCTTTCTTCACCGAGGGCACCCGGCGGGTGGGCAAGATGGGTACCGGGATCACCAGAGGCTTGGTGCTGGACTTCTCTGGCGTGATTTGTTTCTTCCGTCGCCGTCGACGCTTTAACTGGTGCGCCGTCAAGGCCAAAGCCACCGTCCCGAGAGCCGTGGCGAAAAGCACCTTCCGGAGACCGGGAGTGAGTCTCAGAGCAGAGAAGGCCGACTTTAAGAGTGGGAGAAACAAAACAAGGCAACTTTACCATCTATGCAAAGAAAAGGCTCACCTGTCGCACACCACACCAGAGTTGGACACTTTGATCGGTTCAACGGACACCTAACATCAAAAACGTCATCCAAAAAGCACAACAAAGAATGTTCTTTCTGCGCCAACTCAGGAAGCTCAAACTGCCCAAGGAGCTTCTCATCCAGTTCTACAGAGGAACAATTGAGTCTGTCATCTGCACTTCTATATCTGTCTGGTTTGGCTCTGCAACCCAACAAGACAGACACAGACTTCGGAGGATCATTAGAACTGCTGAAAAAACAATGGCTACCAAACCTGCCAGCCCTGTTGTAACTTTGAATAGTCACTAAACGAATGGTTGTAAGTCAAAGACTAAACTCTATCAGATGGATTCATATTCTGTGCTAGCTGGGGAATTCTGGGAGTTGAAGTCCACACATCTTCAAGTTCTATCCATCTTTGAAAACTTCACGGTTTGGAGTTCAAAAAACAGACTAACTCCAAGCCAAACCACATCCCTCTGCAATGATGTGCAAAATCATGTGAGGTTCCTTAAACAAGCCAACATGATGTGTTTTAGACAGCCTGCTACGCTGTAAATCATTGTTAAAAATCTCTGCCCCCCCCCTTCTTTTACCTGTCCAAATGTGGTGTAAAGAAAAACGGGAATCTCTGCTACGGTCATGGCCAAAGCCTGGATAATGGACATGCCCTCCGTCCTCTGAAAGGCCATGTTGGAAACGTGGTCGGGTTGTCGCCACCGAGATTGTGCTGGTCACACAGCAGTCCAGTGTCGCGCAGGATCCAACCATCAGCCTTCGGAAGTGCATCTATTTCCTGGAGCAAAGGCAAAAAAATAGTTGGAAAAATGGTGGAAAACTCAAAGAGGAACAAGACACAAAACAGTTACACCAGAAGAACGAAAATGTTGGACCGGGTTAATTTTTAAAGTTCAGGACAAACTCCATTGGATGAAGATTTATTTACAACGTTTTTCAGAAATGCCAGAAGAGAGTCAGCACGGTTTATGGTTGTATGATAGATCAATCTCATTCCAGATGGTCCTTAACTTATGACAAGCTGTGGCACTCCTAAATGTGACCAACTCAATTTTATTTATGTATTTATTCTCACAGAATCCGAGTTTGAAATGGCCCATTTCAACAATTCCCTGTTGCTCAGAAAGGGGGTGTTTTACGCTCAACACATACAAAAACATTTTTAATGCAAATTAGAGAACACAAATGAGAAAGTTTCTGGTTTACTCCCTGATTACAATATCTCGTCCAGCCAGTCTCTGCAAACCTCCTAACTAATACAAGCCGAGCCTAATTTATGGCAACTCCTTCTGGAAAACACATATGAAAAAAGGCTATATTATATCATACAACCTAATAGATAACCTCAAAGCTATGTCAAATCAATAACGAGGACACAATTCTTGCAATGGCTATTTTGATGCGCTATCGTTGCATCCCTAAATGACGAAATTATCAAGGTTTTTTTTTTCCCGAATTGATGAAGTAAAGCTTGACGTAACTCAAGGAAAGTTTTTGATGCACAACTGCCACTCAAATATCGTAATTTTTCTGGTTAGGATTTTTTTTTCTCCAGAACATTTTTGTTCCGTTATTTTTTTCCCTTCTGGCTGAGAAGCCCCAAGCAAAATGGTGAGCTTAAAAGACCTTTCCTGTTTCCTTGCAAAGCCAGCCTTTGAAGCATCCAACCCATGCATAAAAAAAGGCATCCCAGGTAGACTCCTCCTGGACCTTGGGGCTCTACTCTTCATTTCCCCAGCTTTTTTTTTTCCTTTTCTTTGCTCACAGACGAACCTGCTTAGCATGCACCGAAGAGACGGGGGCGAGAGGGCTTGCACACGCGAAACCGGCTGGTTGCGTGCCTTTTGCACACCTTTGCACTTTGCTGCTACCCCTGCCGCCTGCCTGTCAGCAAACCCGCTGGGTGTGCATAAATGATTAGCAGCTGTCACACACAATCCAAGGCGCCTGTTTGGAGAGATCCACTTTCCCAGCCCCGGTAGAAAGCCGGCTATGCAAGAAAAAAAAGTCATCTTAAAACATTCCCCCCCCACAACCCATAATGGAAGAGTCCGCCGCCCGTCTGACCTAAGGCAGGTAGCCAATACCATTCTCCTAATCGGGGGGAGCTCTCACTACACCGCTCCGCTCGCCATGGCTGCAGAAGGACAGCGTCTCCTTCCCGGTTCGATCGCAGCCGCGCAGACTAGCTTGTCTAATCTCCGCCTAGGGGCGTAGCCCCGGAGTGAGACCGCAGATTGCCAACCGTCCGAGCCAATTGAAACTGCACCCCGTCCCAGAGCGGACCAATAGCCACCCTTTGATCGCTTACCTTACTTACCGCAAGAGAATCTAGTGCGGTTGAGCAACCAAAGCGGCGTCCTTGTTTCCCCAATGGGAAAAGGAGGCGTGGCTTTAGAGCTGATTGGCTCCGGCCGCGACGTGGAAAGCGGAGGGGCGGGGCTCTTGTTAAAGGGGCAATGCCTTCTGCACTTGGCTAGAGGCTATACTATGGGAATGAAATAAAAACAGGGACTAGAAACACGCAGCACTCTGGACCTTTCTTTTTTCCGCCCTTATTTGAATGAGAATTCTGTTTTGAGAAGTGCGTTAATTGCAATTTAAATTAAAATAGGAATAAAAGGTTTTATCTCTGGCTTCCTACAAGACAAACTATAAATTGATTTATTGTTACTTTTATAAGATGCACAAACCTGGAACCTGGAAGATGGTGACATGAAACCTGGTTTTAGCTGGTGATTCTAACCCCATCTTTAGGCAAAGACTGCCCAACACCTTCCCATGGCTCTGCTCCTTTTGCAACCAGAGGGCGGCCCTCTCCGGCCCCCTAATCGTTGCAGAGAAGAGCAAGAAGTTGCGGGGCTGGAGGCTGAACCTTACAAAGAACGGTTGCAGGAATTTGGGTATCCAAAGGATGGTAGAGGACAGGAAGGCTTGGAGGGAACATTGTCCATGAGGTCACGATGGGCCGGGCACGACTTCGCAACTAACAAGTTGAATGACGAGAAGGACAAGGGGTGACATGACTAGATGACCCCCAAGGGTCCCTTCCAACTCTTTTACTGTTTAAATAGCATCTTCCAATATTTGAGGGGCTGCCACAAAGAAAAGGGGAGGGTTTCAACTTATTTTCCAAAGCACCAGAAGGCAGGACAAGAAGCAACGGATGGAAACTAATCAAGGAGAGAAGCAACCTAGAACTAAGGAGGAATTTCCTGAGAGTGAGAACAATTGACCAGTGGAACAACTTGCCTCCAGAAGTCGTGGGTGCTCCATCACTGGAGGGTTTTACAGAAGAGATCGGACAGCCACTTGTCCGCAATGGGAAAAGGTCTCCTGCTCGAGGGGTTGGATTAGGTCCCTTCCAACTCTGTTATTCTATTCCATTATTCCTGACAGTGAGAACGATTAACCAGTGGGTCGCCTTGTCTCCAGAAGTCGTGGATACTCCATCACCGGAGGCTTTTTGGAAAAGAGACTGGATAACCATTTATCTGAAACGGTCTAGGTAGGGTCTCCTGTTCGAGTAGGGGGCTGGACTAGATGACCTCTAGGATCCCTTCCAAACTCCTGTTTATTCTAGGTTCTATGCTGCTACTCCGGGGACGGAGCCTGGCAATTGGCAAACGGTGCGTAAAAAGGCTGCGTTTTTACGCGCGGCTTGGGCAGCTCCGGCAGAGCTGGGTGCCTTTAAGGGGCTGCTTGGCTGGCTGGCTGGGCGGGGAGGGGCGTTGGCGGCGCTCGAGCCTGGCGGCCGTTCGCTGGCGTTGCTCTCCGCCTCCCACTCCTCCTCCTCCTCGCCTGCCCGCAGCGCCAGCCCAGCCCAGCCGGCTCGCTCTGTTACCGGGAGAGCCAGCCAGTCAGCCGTCGCCCTCGCCGCTTTTCCCATGGATTTCAACATGAAGAAGCTGGCCTCGGATGCGGGGGTCTTCTTCACCCGGGCCGTGCAGGTAGATTGGGGTCGGGGGGCTTTCCAGGCGGGGTGGGAACCGCTTCTTTCCCCGCCTGGTCGTCTGAATCGGGCCGTTGCGTGAAGCTGGAGGGGAGGGGGCTTCTTTGGGTAGCTCGGGGCTTGGCTGATGATGCCACTTGCGAGTCTAACGCGCGTCTGCAAGGAGTGTCAGGGTGCAGGAGGAGGAGGAGGAGGGCAGGCTGGCTTGTTCCACCACCCCGCGTGCTAGAGAAGCGTGGGAAGGGAAGGCGAGACACCCCAAGAAATAGGTCGAGTGTTTATCGTTCTCCCCTCCCTTCCCAACCCGGGATCTGACTTAATGCAACATGCCAGGCTAGGCCAGGGAGGATGGATGGATGCATGGGCAGGTGGGTGGTGAGTCGGGTTGCAGCTGGTTGGCTGGAGATGTTGGGTGCTTCGGGGTTGTGTGAACAAGGCCTGCGTGGATTTAAAGGGCGAGCTTCCCATTTTTGCTCCGGGCGCTACAGGTCAGCCGTCAATGGAGCTCCCAAACAGGGAGGGCTGAAATTCAGGATTGGGTCCTGCAAAACCCACCTTGACGCCTCCCCTGTCCATCTCTGCTTGTCTGAATGAATGCACAGAGAGATGCTTTGTGGTTTTGTTTCGGTTTGTTTGTTTGTTCCTTCCCGGGGTGCGCTCTGCATGCAGCTGGCTGCTTTTGCCCACCAAGGGTTAAGCCATCATCCGGGTTGCATTTGGCAACTGACGGTTTCCTAAAGACTCCAGAATGGTGACTGTGCAACCTTGCTGGACTCTACATCCGTTTCACCTTTTGAATTTGGGTTTTGCCCGGTGTGTTTGTAAAGGCCGCTTTCCCGAAGGCTGCAGCAGGAGGAGGAAATAAACCTTGGTCTGAAGGCATCTCAAACATAGGGGGCCTGTCTTGCTGACCTTGCAGTTCAAACTTGGGGTGGAGAAAAAAAAGAGACAGTAAAAATGTCACAACCTGATCCTTGGGTAGGCCATGGAAGAGAAATCTGTTCCACAAACGTCCCCTCTAGGTTGCATCTGGCCCTTCAAAGGATGGGACTCTTATTTCTGATCAGTGGATCATTGCTTGCTAGACAAATGGACATTTTCTGAAGATGGGGCTCCATTGCAGAAGGTATAAAATATAGAGAAATAGAATGAAACATGACTGGTGCTTGGAAGAAGAGAAAAAAGATTATATACCAGTATATAATTAGTAGGAATTCTTTGTCCCAGCTCAGCCTCTTTTCTGACTTGTTAATGACAAAAGGGTAGTGGTGGGATTCAAGTAATTTAACAACCGGTTCTCTGCCCTAACGATTTCTTCCAACAACCAGTTTGCCAAACTGCTCAGAAAGTTAACAACCGGTTCTCCCGAAGTGATGCAAACTGGCTGAATCCCATCACTGCAAAAGGGTGACTTGATGTCTGCTGAATTGTTGCTGCTGTTAGTTGTGAAGTCATGTCCGACCCATCGCGAGCCCACGGACAACGTTCCTCCAGGCCTCCCTGTCCTCTACCATCCTCTGGAGTCCATTGAAGCTCACGCTGACTGCTTCGGTGACTCCATCCAGCCACCTCCTTCTCTGTCGTCTCCTTCTTTTGCCCTTCATCATTCCCAGCATTAGGCTCTTCTCCAGTGAGTCCTTCCTTCCTCATTAGGTGGCCAAAGTATTTGACTTTCATTAATTAATTAATTCAATTTATATGCCGCCCTCCTCCAAAGACTCAAGGCAGCTTACAATGCACTTATAGCAATAGCCTTCATTCTTTTGTATATACCTGCTTATTAGGGCTTTTGGCCCCCCATAAGCGGTGTTTCTACAAAGTCAGCTTATTGCCCCCACAATCCGGGTCCTCAATTTACCTACCTCGGAAGGTTGGAAGGCTGAGTCAACCTTGAGTCATCTTCAGGATCTGGCCTTCTAAAGAGCAGTCAGGGTTGATCTCCTCTAGGACTGACCGGTTGGATGGCCTTGAAGTCCAAGGGACTCGCAGGAGTCTTCTCCAGCACCAGAGTTCAAAGGCCTCCATTCTTTAGCGCTCAGCCTTCCTTAGGGTCCAACTTTCACAGCCATCCATTGCAACTGGGAAAACCATCGCCTTGACTATAGGCACTTTAGTTGGCAGGGTGATGTCTCTGCTTTTTAGGATGCTGTCTAGATTTGCCATAGCTTTCCTTCCCAGGAGCAAGCGTCTTTTCATTTCTTGGCTGTAGTCCCCCATCTGCGGTAATCTTGGAGTCCAGGAAAATAAAATCTGTCATTATCTTCATTTCTTTCCCATGTCTGCTGAATAGCTTGTATAAACTCCAGGTCCAAGCAGGGAGCCAACCCTCCTCCTGTTGATTCTGAAAGCAAAACAGGTTTCTGCTTTCCTTCTGGACTTGCTCAGCTCAGCCATTAAGCCACCCCAGGTTCCGCTTCTCCCTGTTGCATCTTGTGAAAAAAATGTACACCAAAGGTGCCTCCAGACAGATGGTTCTCGGGTTTGCCGTCCAAATTATTTATTGCAGATCGCTTCGCTTCTGCTTTTCAAGATGTCACAACTTCAGGCAGCTTCAGGGTTGATAACTGTTGATGGAAATTTTAGGATTTTGTTTTATTGCGATGTATATTTGCTGGGCTATTATATTTTTATTATACTGCAATGTAATTTTATGTTTTATTTAAAATGTATTCACACTATAATATATATATATTTGCAATGTTGTATGAGTATTTAATACATGTATTTATTGCAAAGCATATTTGCAATTTAAATAGGTTACTATATATTTGTGTGCATATATATATATATATATATATATATATAATATATACATACATACATATATATTAGGGAGAAAGTGAGAGAGGAGAAAGATAGATAGATAGATAGATAGATAGATAGATAGATAGATAGATGTTAGACAGACAGACAGACAGACAGATAGAGTCTGGGATCGTCACTCTCAGCCTAGCCCACCTCACAGGGTGCTGATGTGGGGAAAATAGGATGAAAGAGTATTGGGTATGTATGCTGCCTTGAGTTATTTATAAAGAATAAAGAGGGATACAAACAAAATATGCAATGTGACTAGTAATTTATATATACTCGCAATATGTTTGCAGCATTATGTTACCATTTATGCACAAATTGCAATGCATATTTACAATTGTATATAAATTATTTAATTTCCGTATACTGTAATATATATTATCTTTACGCGCACATACATATACTTTTAAAAAAGGGAACTGCTCCCTCTTTTACAGAGTCATTCAGTCCTTTTTAGCGGCCTTCCCTTTGAATTTTAGAAAAAGGGGAGGGGGTGATCTTTGGAAAGAGGGTGGAAGAAAGGGAAGTTGGGGGCCGTAGGAGCAAGGCAGAAAATGCTGCTTCCCTGTTTTCTTTTTCAGCCGGCGGTGCAATTCGGCGCAAGCCTTGGCTGAAATGAAACCTCAGCCTTTCGGGAGATGCATTGTTCCGGTTTTACAGCCGCTGCATTGACTATGTTCTAGAAATAACCCTTTGCACAGTTACTTTGAGCCTCTGAGTTGCTTTTTTTGCAACCAGGCCTGTTTGCCGGGGGGTGGGGGTGGGGGGAAGGTGGGAGGAGGGGGAGAGAAGGCAGGGGGAAGAGCTACAGTTTTGCAACCTGCAGTGGGAATTTTAGCCTGGATCCTTCCAATGCCAGGCTGGGTCCGATGGGCCAGTTATAAAATTATCCAATTGCTAACTTTCTCTCCCTCTTACTTCCTCTGCCCGCCCTTCAGGAAGTCTCCTGTCACCTTTACTTACTTCTCACCTGTCCTCTCACCTGGATAGGTAAAGAGGTTTCCTTGTGGAAGCCTGCATCCCCTGAGCCCACCTGGCATGTTTATTTTCTAAGCAATTTATATTTAACAAGCCACGAAGAACCCAAAAAGCTCTTTATGGGCGGTTGAGATACAGGTAGTCCTTCATTCAGTGACCGTTTGCAGTTACAATGGCACTGAAAAAAGTGACTTCCTGTGACCGTTTTTCATGCTTGGGGACCATTGCAGTGTCTCCGTAGTCATGTGATTAGAATTCCGGTGCTTGGAAACTGGCATGGACTTATGCCTGTTGCAGCATCCTGGGTGCACCCAATTTCCCCCTTTGGCGACCTTCCCATCCAGTTTCTGACAAGCAAAGTTGATGGAGGAAGTTGGCTTCGCTTAACACAACAACACCATCCCCTGAACGACGGCGCCGGTGATTCGGTCGTGAGCAAAAACGATCGTAAAAATCGTGCAAGGGTTAACTTCACCTCCTTCCTTGCTTAGCCGTGGGAATTCTGCTCTCAGTTGTGGCCATAAATCGAGGAATCCCTGTTCTTTTGATTCGGGGGGGGGCATCAAAATGAGCGGCTTGCAGAACCGGAGTTTTGGTGCCTGAAGGCCAAACCTCCTTAGGATGGGAGAGAGAAATTCTTCCGCAGAATCCTTAACCTTGGGGTTTGGGACGCAGGCAGGACGATGGGAAAGAGAATACTGCAGTTGCTGCCTCTTTACACTTGACTGAGCTCATAATGGCTGAAGTTGAGCTTCGGAAACCGGACCGGCTGGTAATTCATCAGCCAAGTTTCTTTGCGAGCTGAAAGCCGGGGGGGGGGGGGGGGGGAGGCCGGCTGGGGGCTGAGTCACCAGTTCGCTCTCTTGTGTGGGGCTGGCTTGGTGTCGTTCACGGGAAAGCTTCAAGTTGTTTTTGTGTACCATTTCCAGGAAAATAACAAAAAACAATCAGCATCCTCATCTCAATGGTGTTTTAGCGCTGGGTTTTCTTTTGAAGGGCAGTAGTTTGGATGTGGGAATTGGGCCATCTGGAGCCCAGCTGATTTCAGAGGAGTAGTGAAAAGATCTCAGTTGTGAGGCGTTTTTGGTTGTGTGTCGTCCGTCCGTCCGTCCCCCAAATGCCAATAAAGGAGAATAGGGTTGAACTGTGGGGTCCTTGGTGCTCTCTGAGCTTGGTGGTTTCCTTGCAGACGTTACATGACCCGACTAGGTAACTTCATCAGTGCTAGAAGGGAAGAGGGGTTTGCGGAGTGGAGGAGGAGGAGGACTGTGAGGTCCTTGGTGCTCTCTGAGCTAAATAGAGGAGCCACATTACTGTGCATTGTGAAGTCTTCATTTCAGGTCCAGTAACACATACACCCCTCGCCCGCCCCCCCCCCCTTTAAAGGTATAAATTACCTTGAAGTCTTCACTCAGGTCCTCCTCACATACATTTAAACATGGATATAAGTCACAGTAATGTGCTGTACTTTTTGCTAATGCATCTCCATATACAAGTGCATAAGCTAGGTGGCTGAATGGCTAAGACGCTGAGCTTGTCGATCAGAAAGGTCGGCAGCTCGGCGGTTCGAATCCCTAGTACAGGTCTCCTGCATGAGTAGGGGGTTGGACTAGATGGCCTCCAAGGTCCCTTCCAACTGTGTTCCTGTTACATTCAACCAAACAGGCTGACACACTTCATACTTTCTTTCTGCTTCACAGGGAGGCCTGTGCTCGGGTTCCTTCACCACAATCTCTCTCCCTCTCTAACCCCCTCCCTCTCCTCCCCCCCCACCCATTTCAAGTTATAAATGACTGTGTATGAAGTCTTCACTCAGGTCCTCTCATACACCTTAAACTGATAGGCATAGATATCAGCCCCAGTACTGTGTATTGTGAAGTCTTCACTCAGGTCCAGCATTTTTTCTCTTTCTCTCTCTCTCTCTCTCTCTCTCTCCCTCCCTCTTCCCCCCTCCCATTAAAAGATATGAATTGGTGTGCACCATGAAGTCTTCAACCAGATCTTAATTTACAGCTTAAAAATAAATAAGCATCGCAATATGGTTCATTGTGAAGTCTTCACTCAGGTCCATTTCTCTCTCCATATATGTACATAAACACACTCACTCACTCACATTCATTCTTTCTGCTTCTTCACAGTGAGGCTTTTGCTCAGGTTCCTTCACTACCACATGTCTCATTCCCTCCCTCCCTCTCCTCCCCCCCCCACCCATTTCAAGTTATAAATGACTGTCTATGAAGTCTTCACTCAGGTCCTCTCATACACCTTAAACTGATAGGCATAGATATCAGCCCCAGTACTGTGTATTGTGAAGTCTTCACTCAGGTCCAATATCCCCCCCTCTCCCCCCCTTCCCTCTCTCCCCTGTTAGTGTTATTAATTTACCATCTGAAATTATTCACTTAACAAATGTGGCAAGAAAAGTAAAAAAAAAAAAATGGGGCAAAACTGACTTAACAAATTTCTCATTTAACATAAATTTTAGTAGGGGCGCGGTGGCTCAGTAGCGAAGACGCTGAGCTTGTCGATCGAAAGGTCGGCAGTTCACCGGTTCGAATCCCTAGTGCCGCGTAACGGGGTGAGCTCCCATGACTTTTCCCAGCTTCTGCCAACCTAGCAGTTCAAAAGCAGGTAAAAAAGGCAAGTAGAAAAACAGGAACCACCTTTGGTGGGAAGCGTTTCCGTGTGTCTTTGGCGTTGAGTCATGCTGGCCACATGACCACGGAGACGTCTTCGGACAGCGCTGGCTCTTCGGCTTTGAAACAGAGATGAGCACCGCCCCCTAGAGTCAGGAACGACTAGCACATATGTGCGAGGGAAACCTTTCCCTTTACCTAATAACACCCTTGCTTTCTTTTGCCACAGTCATTCTACTTCTATTTGTGGGTCTTTGTTCCTTTTCTTCTTCTTAAGCATTCATATTATCCAAAGTAGAGGAAATATAAACAGCTGGCGCAGGAAACAAAAACCATCCAGAAAGATATGTTATTATCGTGCTGCTGCTGCTACTGAGTTTCCAAGGTATCGGGTGCTTTTCTTTCATTAGCAGCTAATTGAAAAAATATATATATATTTTCAGCGAGACCTTGAATTTGTGAGGCAATCATCACCCTTCCCCTCCTGCTGTGTGATCCGCTTAGTTCCGCAGTTACAAGTCTCTCTTGGCTCCTTTGGAGAAATTTTCTTCCAAGCAACTGTTTTTGGCATAAAATATTAAACGGGCGTCGATTGGAATTTGTGCCAGTTTTTTTTTTCCCTCTCTTAGCTGGGAAAAAGTTCATAATGCCCAGATATAAATCAAGTTTAGAGTTTGCAGACCTTAAAATATCTGCAGATTTCCCCTCCCAACAATGCCTCTGAATCCCATAGCCCCCCCTCTCCAAAAGAATGCTTTTATTGATTGGTTTTCTTTATTTATTGATTTACTGATCTGATGCCTACATCTGCCCATCTCCATAAGTGACATGTCCCTCTTACAGAGCCAAAGGACAAATAACGTATAATATTTTATTACAATGCCCTAAAAGCAGGGTATTTCTTCGTTTGTGTTTGGACCAGGCCTCTCCATTTTGTGAGAGCACTTGCAGGAGCATTGCAAGTACGACCATGGCCTTCCCTAAAATATTGTTTTGTGAAATCTTGGATGGCCTCAATGGAAAATTCCCACTATTTACCTGGGGAACCAAATTGATGGGTTTTATTTAAATAGAATGAATTTGTAAAATTAAGACTTGGGGCAAGGAGATCCTTGACTTATGACCAAAATTAAGCCGAAAACTTCCATTGCTCTAACCAAGATCATTGAGTTTTGCTCCATTTTACAATCTTTCTTACCCGTGTGACCCCGGGGACACTGCGACCGTCACAAATGTGAATCAGTGGCCAAGAATCTGAATTTGGATCACGTGACTGCAGGGATGCTGCAGCAGTCGTAAGTGTGAAAAACGGTCATAAGTCACTTTTTTCCAGTGCCATTGTAACATTTGAACAGTCACTAAATGAATGCATAGATAGATAGACTGATAGATAGATAGATAGATAGATAGATAGATAGATAGATAGATAGATAGAGGTTTTTCTTTCGAAGCACCTGGTCTACCCCTATATGGAAGGGAACATAGTACTTCCCTTTCGCCTTTCAGCTCCAATCCAGGAGCTCTCAGGCAGTCGCATTCACGACAAACCATTTTACACTAAATTTATATTTGCTGATAAAGAAATTTCATCTACAACCTTACATTTCAAACTACAATTTAAGGACTAATCTCTTCCGTGGTGGTTTCTCCTTCTCTTCCTGCAGTTCACAGAGGAGAAACTTGGTCAGGCCGAGAAGACAGAATTAGACGCGCATTTTGAGAATCTCCTGGCTCGAGCAGACACCACCAAAAACTGGACGGAGAAGATTTTACGACAGACAGAGATCCTCCTTCAACCGAATCCCAGTAAGCCTTGATTAGCACCCGCAGGTGTGCTAATAAATTAGGACCGGTCATAAGTTATTGTTTTTTTTCCCCCTTTTCTAAGGAAGGCCCTCTTGTTCTCCTCATCCAATGCGTAACACGATTTGTCCGTTCGGTCACAGGTGCCCGAGTGGAAGAGTTCCTCTATGAGAAGCTGGACAGGAAGGTCCCATCTCGGGTCACCAATGTGGAACTTTTGGCTCAGTACATGATGGAAGCGGCTACTGACTTCGGAGCCACCTCCCCCTATGGTGAGTCATGGCCGGCGGAGGCTTCATTCCTCTCCACTATTCGGACTTAGGCTTCCCTAAAAAGCACAAAGCAGAGTCTTGATCCCGGCAAAACCCCTTTTATTTACACGGCTGTGAATTCCTTTCATTCACAATCAGCAAGGCTAGGCAAACAGTCTTTCAGAGGAATATTTATCAACACCGACCGTATCTCTCTTGGAAAGCGGCCGTGTCAGTGGCTTCTAAACGCAGGGCAAGGCAAAACTGGGCACAGAGTCTCTGGGATCCACGGACAGATCTTCCCACTCTTGAAACGAACGAACGAATTGTTTCCTGCAAAAGCCCAGGAAATGCCAACCGTCCGTTCTCTTGGTAGGCAAAACTCTCATCAAAGTTGGTGAGACCGAACGGCGTCTGGGAGGAGCTGAGCGGGACTTCATCCACGGGGCTTCCATCAATTTCCTGACTCCGCTGCGCAACTTCCTGGAAGGCGACTGGAGAACCATTTCGGTGCGTAAAAACGAAGGGCAGGCAGGATGAGGGAAGAGGGGCCCGTTTGGATTGAAGGGGCTCCTTCGCTTGCCTGCCCGAAGCAAGCGGGGCTTTGCTGGAATTTGCTTCCAATGCCAATTTTCATAGGTGTTAATTGTTGTGGGGCTGTGCCAAATTTTCAAAGTCGGCAGGTGCATTTGCATATAATTTGTAAATTTATTTATTCATTTATTTATTTATTACCTATTCCAAAAATGCAAAAGCACCAGTCGAGGGAAATTGGAATACAGAACAGCAGAGGTGGAAGGGACCTCTGGAGGTCATCTAGCCCAACCCAGGACTTTTCTCTGTTTTCCAGAAAGAGAGACGGATCCTGCAAAACCGTCGCCTGGACCTGGACGCTTGCAAAGCTCGGCTGAAGAAAGCGAGGGCCGCAGAAGCGAAAGCTGCGGTAATTTTTCCCCTCTCGCCCCCTCCGCACCGTCCTGCCTGCTCCCCTACCCCATGTGTGTATCCATCAGCACCGTGGCACGCCAGATCCCATCCCTTTTCTTCTTTCTCGCCCGCCGGATGGATTGTATTGTGCGTGTCTCTGATGAGGAAGGGAAAGGCTTGATATGTTTGTGACGTCTTCTGCCCTCACACCCCACCCCCACCCACCCCCCAAAAAAGAAAGAAGACGGAGCAGAATTGCAAATCCTGGACAAAAAACAGCCAGTTTTTCTGGCACAACTTTTTTCCACCCGATCCCTTGCTTCGACTTTCTTTCCCTGCAACGAATATCCTAGTCCTCATTGAACATTTAGACCTCCTGGGACCTTAATCAGCATCCGATTAGGAATCATCCTGGCCCATCCAGCTGGAAGCGTCTTTAACAAGCCTCGTTCGATGCCGGAGATTTTGGTTCCTTCCTGCCTTGTTTCGTTTCCTACACGCTATTTTTGCTATTCTGAATATTTTGTCCTTCCTATGTCCTGCTCTTTGCTCCACTAATCTCTGCTTTCGTTTTGTCCTCTCTTTTTTTTATTTATTTATTTTCGTCTGTTATTTTGCTCAGTGTGAGGGAACTGTGAGTATTACTTGTGTTAGTAGTGCTGTGATGTTGTTATTATT
This sequence comes from Arizona elegans, assembly GCA_022577455.1. Taxonomy (NCBI): domain Eukaryota; kingdom Metazoa; phylum Chordata; class Lepidosauria; order Squamata; family Colubridae; genus Arizona; species Arizona elegans. The sequence continues at coordinate 1,075,113 of JAKOOJ010000034.1, read as the reverse complement.
ATGATTAGCGTCATCCTTATCATCATTCTTTTTGGACATCATTTGAGAAGACCTCTTGGGTGCATGGAGAGAATGGGGTGGGGATTTGGGGATGGGGGCAACGAGCCCCTTCCTCAAATATGGAGCTGGGTTTCAAAGGCAGGATTGCGGGAAACAAGGCTGTGTGTAGATGGTGCCAGCAAAATGCTAAAGTTTAGTTTTAAAGTTTCTAGTCCTTAAGAGATGCAAAGACATTGTTGAAAAGGAAGAGACGACATCTCGATTGTTGGATCTGTTTTCTGGACTGGTCTCTTTTTTTGAGAGCTGCCTTCCATAAAAAGAGGCTGTTGGAATTTTAATTTAATTTTTTTTTTTGAAGGAACCCAGGTTACACACAGCCCTGTTTGGGGAGGGGAAGGGGTGTGAGAATGGCATGCGTGGGGAGGCGAGAGGGAGAAGGGGCTCTTGAGCAAGAAACGTTGCTTTCACAAAGGGGTAGCATGGACATCTAGCTGAATTTATTGTATTTATTTTGTTTTATGTCCCACCTTTATTACTTTATAGTGTAATTCAAAGCGGTGAACACATCCAATAATACTCCTTCCTCCTTCTGTTTTCCCCACAACAACAACAACTCTGTGAGGTGGGTGGGTTGGGCTGAGAGAGAGAGAGAGAAGGACTGGCCCAAAGTCACCCAGCTGGCTTTCACGCCTAAGACGAGACTAGAACTCCCCATCTCCTGGTTTTCTACTGGCCCCAGGGCCTTCACCACTAGACCGATCTGGCCGGGATGCCTTCGCCTCTTTCTCTCCTTAATCCTTAATCCACCCCCAAGCTCAATTTCTTAGTCTCTGCCTGCAAAACACAACTGGAATTTTGGGAAACCTACTGGGATTAGTTCTCAAGGTCTCATAACTTGGAATTGGAGGTACGGATGGAATAGAATAGGATTTATTTAATCATCCTGTGGATGGGCCAAGCTTGCCTAGCTGGGAGACGTATGATCATCTTTTTTTAACAACCCCATAATACCTTGCAGGGTAGAGTCTGGGCAACAGAATGTTTATTGGCCGGATGCCCTTCTTGTCGCCAGTGCTGAGTTTTGTTCAGCAGATATATTCTCATTGTGCCCAGAGAGAGAAACATCTGCCTCTACCTAGGATCGAACTCACAGCCTCCTGATTTTGAGGCGAGAGCTCCACCTCTAGGCCACAGCACCACTCCTAGTGCCAGCCAAGGAGGGCAGCCAGCAGGCCGTTTTTTAGAGAATCCACTGGCAGGTTAAGGAAGCAGCGGTATAGATGGTCCTTGACTTACAATCACTCATTTAGCGGCCGTCCTAAATTACAGCGGCACTGAAAAAAAATGACTCACGGCCGTATTCCATTGCAGAGCTATCCAGAGTCGCTGTGTTCATGAGATGGGCTACTTAGAAATCCAGTAAATAAATAAAGTCATTCTAAAGCCAAGACCATTACAGAACTCTTATTAGAAAATTTTAGACTCCTAAATGGCTAATTAATTCCATCTAGCAAGAAATCGGTGCCCCTTTTACAACACCCGTTATTTCGGTCAATTTTCAAGCACGCAAGTTTGTTTGTTTTTTAAATGGATTTCTTTTATGGTTCCATCCTGCCCATCGTACTCCAGCCCTTACCCACCAAACATTTCCTCCTCCTCCTCCTCCTCCGGCCTGGGTGGATTTCGAATGCATGAAACCTGCATGGCTGGTGTGGAATTTGGCATTATTTCTCCCCCCACCACAAGTTTCTAGTCCTCATGTTTTTCGGAATGCTGTATGTCTGCGTGAGCAAGCAAGCCTGAGAGCGAGAAGAGTTGAAGGCAGGAGCTGCTGGGCGGTGTAAATGTATGCGGCGTGGCTGCTCCCTGACTTCCCCGGCCTGCGGGAGGCGTAATTTCATTTTCTGCCTTCCAAGTAGAGTCATTGAGAGTTGGGCAACATCCGAGTTTAATCAAGTATTATTGTTCTGTTGCTCGGAATGAAAGAGCATCTCAATCTCAGCCCCTTTAAGATCTGGGGGGAGGGGGGGTTTCAACTCCCAGAATTCCCCAGCCAGCATGTTTGTTGGGGAATTCTGGGAGTTGAGGTCCATCCGCCTTAAAGCAGGCTGGCTGGAGAATTCTGGGAGTTGAAATCCATGTAAGATGCTAAGCCCTGAGGAATAGGGCGGAAGAGAATTGGGAGGACGCTCAGGTTTGGGGAGACCCTCCTAACCGTCCCCTTCAGGCCTTGGGGGACCCAGAGGATTGCTCTTCCTTGCCAGTTCCCATACCCGCCCCCCCTTTTCCCGCCCCGTGATCTGTGTGTGAATTTGTATTCCCCCTCCGTAGGCGGTGCCCGACTTTCAAGAGACTAGACCGCGTAATTACATTCTCTCCGCCAGCGCAGCCGCGGTAAGACCAGTCCCAGTTCTCAGATCCTCCCCCCACCATCCTCGGTCATCCCTTCTCCCCCCCCCCCCCCCCAGACCTCCTTCCTCACGCAGACCGGACCCAGCACTGGCTGCGCCCAGCATTTTAACGTGAGCAGCCGAGCGATCCCCGAAAGACTAGGGGTGACACGATAGCAGTGTTCCAATATTTGGGGGGCTGCCACAAAGAAGAGGGGCTCAATCTATCCTCCAAAGCCCCTGAAGGCAGGACAAGCAGCAACAGATGGAAATTCATCAAGTCATGCCTCTTCTGAGGGTCTGCCCCAGCCAAGGGGCATTGCAAACGGGCTCCCATTAGAGGCAGCGTCCCTCCAACGATCCCTTCCCCAGCCAAACCCTGGCAAAAGTGCCAAATTGACAGACGGGCACGGAGGAGAAGAGGTTGGCTGCAGATTCACACGCTGCTTGCTCATTTATTGACTTGATTTACGCCTTTTCAGCACTGAAGCTCAGCTTGGTGGCTGTGACAGCCTCCAACTGAGCCCGTTTCAACTCCCAGAATTCCCCACTCTGCCTTTTAGGCACCGTAGAGGATTCTGGGAGTTGAAGGAGATTCTCCAGATGGGCAAATACGTCTTCCGGAATTCTCCATCCTGCACATGGGCACCGCAGAGCATTCTGGGCGTTTAAAGGGAGACTTTAGGTGGGCACATGTCTGCTCCCAGAATTCCCTGCCCTGCCTTTGTACGTTGCAGAGCATTCTGGGAATTTTAAGTCCACATTTCTGGAACGCTTTAAATGTTCCTTTTTCTGTTTTCATTTCCTCTCAACCTGCCTTGAACCCAGGATCCTTGCAAGCTCGGTTAATCTGATCCCAGGACTGAGCCACTCACTCCAAGCCAAATGGGGGTGCAAGATACTTGAGGCTTTTCTGCATGGAACATCGACGGAGGTAGTGAAGTCCCAAAGGTGCTTTTTCAAAAAGCAACTGGGCTTCCTTTGTTTTTCCTTGAAGACGTTTCACTGCTCATCCAAGATGCTTCTTCAGTTCTGACTGAAGTTCAGTTCTAACTCCAGTTCAGTCCAGTCAAACTGAAGAAGCTTCTTGATTGAGAAGCGAAATGTTTTCAAGGAAAAACAAAAGAAATGCCAGTTGCTCTTTTGAAAAAGCACCTTTGGGACAACCATGACTTGGATGATTGAGAATCTCCATAGACCCCATAACTCCTCCCTGTCTCCCTCCTATTTTGCCATCCTTTTCCTGTCCGTCCCCCCTAATTAACGGGGGACAGTCTTTTAAGGAAGAAAAAACAATTGCCACCTGAGAATTCTTGGCTTTCAGCCAACCACCACCGCACGGTTCCTTCCCAAAGCAGTTCAGGGGGTGCCAGCATTGTCCACCCATTCAGACATTTGTCCGGTTCATCTGGGTTTGCAGCTGTGTTTCTGCCTCACGTTAAAATGTCGGAACCTCGAAACACCTCTCCACTTCCCCGTGTCCGTTTCCCGCCTTGCTGACACTCCCGTTGGGAAGGAACCAGATTCAATCCAGATTCAGGGAGATTGGGGGGGGACGATCCACTGGGTCCCCGGAATCCTGGCTTGGCAGAGGAATCGCTTTCTTTCAGCGTTGCATGCTGGCTGCTCCCTAAATCAGGCATCATCATCACCTCACGGGGGCCTTTCTTTTCCAAAGTGGCGTTTCTGCTCCAAGTTGGCAACTTTGGGGAAGGGGCGACGGCTTGCTCATTCGGCCCAAAAAGGAGTAGGGAAAATGTTAGACGTGGGTGGAAGTCCGGAGAGAAAAGGAGGACATTCAGTGCTACTAAATAGTTTATTCTGATCCAGAGACAGTGGTGGGATTCTACCGGTTCGGACCAGTTCCGTGCCACAGGTTCACCATCACAGGTCTAATCTAACAAAGAGAAGGGCCAGGGGCAAAATGAAAGCAGTTGGAGTCTGCCAGTGTTAAAAGTTGCGATGTTTGGAGGTTTACACCCTTGGTTTTCTGTGTCTCTCCGTCCAAAATCTGCCCTTGGGATGTGGCCCTCTTTGGGGGAACGTTTTTGCCGTGGCAAAGAAAGGCACCCACTTCCCTCCCCTTGGAAATGCTGCTTTGCTTAGGCTTGGTCACGGAATGCATGGCGTGTTGCATTTTGGGGGTGGGCTTTTGTGCCAGATCCCGCCAAAGTGAGCAGACGGGGGGGCCCTAGACGGTCCATCATGAAGAACGAAGAGTTTCTCCTAGTTCGTAGCAGGGGTCCCCAACCTTAGCGACTTTAAGACTTGTGGACTTCAACTCCCAGAGTTCCGCAGCCAGCTGGCTGCGGAATTCTGGGAGTTGAAGTCCACAAGTCTTAAAGTGGCCAAGGTTGGAGACCCTTGGTTCATAGGACAGGTGGGTCTGTCTAGCCGCCAGGAATCTCCAAACTCAGCCAATTTAAGACTTGTGGATTTCCGGCTCCCAAAATTGCTGCATGGCTGGCTGGGGGATTCTGGGAATTGGAAGTCCACAAGTCTTAAAAGTGGCCAACTTTGGACACCCCTGGTCTACCTTAATCCAAACACCTGACTGTGGGGTGGGTTGGGGTGGGGTTTGAGGAGGGGGGGAATGGAATCCCCTCCCCATTTGGAGGTCTATCACCATCTGCCACTCTGGCTGGGGGACGGGTCTGGCTGCATTCCCACAGTCACACTTGTTGTGGCCGCCCCCAAGGCGGCTTCGTTGTGTTGGAATGTGGGTGGTTTGGTGTCTTCTGATGTTGACTCGCTTTTCCGTTTGTCCTGTGGTTCCCCACAGCTTTGGAGTGACGAGGTGGAAAAAGTAAGTACTACCAATATTCCAGTATTCTTTTTTTTTTCTTCTTTTTTTTAATCCAAAAATGTCCATCTTTTCTTTTTCTGGAATGGAAGGAAGTCGAGCCTGGGGGGTGTTGCGTTTGTACCAGACAGTGAATCTGGTGGCTGAATGAACCCCGTTTCTGGATTTACATACAGATAGACTTCGACTTGCAACCATGACCTGCTCATAAGTCACGCTTTCAGTTGTGACTTTGAACGTGTGCTGAACGAATGGTTGTAAAATGAGGAATCCCTGTAGCATCTTCCAATCCTGCCAAAGTCCGTAACCAAAAATAAAAATCCATTGCAGTTAAAAAAAAATGATATTCCATTAATAAAATGCAGAAAACAGGCTGAAAGGCTTCCTTGGGGCAGTGGGTGGGGATGGATATATTTACAATATTTGGAATATTTACCAAGGCGATTGTGCCTTCGTTCTGAGGAGGCTCCACTGTTGTGTTTTGCAGGCGGAGCACGAGCTTCGGATGGCCCAGACGGAATTTGATCGACAGGCGGAAGTAACTCGGCTTCTTTTGGAAGGAATCAACAGCACGCATGTGAGTTTTTAATTCATTCGTTGAATTTATTTGCCCGCCAAAAGGCTGCCCTAGGTGGCTTATGATAATAAAAAGGGAGAAAAATAAAAAGGTGTGTAAACAGCAGTACTGTATCTTTGTTTTCTTTTTATGACTCTTTAATCCCTTGTTTCGGGTGGAGTTGAGGCGACTGAATGGAACTGAGCCTTTACTGGCCAGATGCCTTCCTGACGCCTATGCGGGGGTTCACAGCAGATATTTTCTCTTTCCGCCCAGAGAGAGAAACATCTGTCGCTGCCTAGGAATGAACTCTCAGCCTCCTGAGTGGAAGGCGAGCATCTTCACCTCTAGGCCACCCCAGTAAAATAAATAAAGGCTGTTAATCTCCAGTTTTCAGCAAGAGCCGCCCGTAACCTTCCCTAGACAATACGCTGGACTCTCCTTCTTTCAGGTCAACCACCTCCGATGTCTCCACGAGTTTGCAGAAGCTCAGACCACATACTATGCGCAATGCTACCAATACATGTTGGATCTCCAGAAGCAGCTGAATAGGTAGCTAAATGTTGTTGGTTTTTTGAAGCTGCCCAGGGTGTATTAAGGGGAGGATATCTGTGGGGGTCCCAAAAAGGGCCAGATGCAGCGCACTTGAATGACCTCACCCCCGGTGACTCAGCACTTAAAACATTTGGCCAAACTTAAAAGTTTTGGAGGGTAGTCAGAACGGTTGATGGTCTTCAACAGATTAAGACAGTGAGAACAATGAATCAGTGCAATGATTCTGGAAGTTGAGGTGCTCCATCACTGGAGGTTTAAGAAGAGATTGAACAGCTGTTTGTCTGGAATGGTCTAGGGTCTGTGGCTTGAGCAGGGGGTTGGACTAGAAGACCTCTGAGGCCCCTTCCAATCGTATTGTTCTGTGTTCTCTGTTCTGTTCATATTTTAAGCTCTGAAATTTCAGGGGATTTTTCTTTTCTTCATTTCTTGTCTTCTGTTCTGTCCCTCTCTGGCTTTCAGCTCCAGAGGAGAAATGTAAGTTAAAAAAAAATAATCAGATTTTTTTTATCAGTGGTTTAATTTGTAATGGAAACCATTTCAGGGTTATAATCCTCCGCGCAAGTTCGTATCGTATCCAAAGCTGGGGTTTTCTTTAACATTTATGAGCGCAATTTTGTTAGGATTTGCTAAATTGATCAAATTTCTTAGATCGTTGCCATTTCCTGTATCTCACTTTATAATTTGAGCTGTGTGGGTTGTCCTTCGTTATTGCGTAATAGCCATATAAATAAATTGCATAAATTAGATATATATAAAATTGTCTTAGTTTAGTACGGACATAAAAGTGGATAGAACAGTTTTGAATTTTTTTTTTTTTTTAAAAATTATTTTACAGTGTTTGTAGATCTTTTTCAGCTCCTTTTTACTGGGTGAGGAAACCTGGTTAATGAAAGGTTTTTGGAGGTTGTTAAGAAGAGATGGTCTAGAGCTGTGATGGTGAACCCATGGCATGCCGCGTGCCAGAAGTGGCATACAGAGCCCTCTCTGTGGGCACATGTGCAGTCGCCACCTACTTTTCTGGTTTCTGGCCAGCTGGTCTTCGCAGGCACCTGAGTGCCGGAAAACGGCCTGAAAAGGGCCCCAAAAAGAGCTCAAAAACAAGCTGTTTTCCAGGCTGCTTCCAGACCTTTTTCAGGCTGTTTTCAGACTGGTTTTTGGGACGTTTTCAGGCTGTTTTTGGCCCAGAAAACAGCCCAAAAACAGGCATGCACTGGTATTTGGGTTTCCAGCACTCCAGCGTGCACACACCTTCCAGTTTGGGCACTCGGTGCCAAAAAGGTTAGCCATCCCTGGTCTAGGGTTGAGAATGGAGTTGGACTAGAAGACCTCCAAGGTCCCTTCCAACTCTTACTCTGTAACTGCTTAGTGGCCCAGTTCACACAACTCAATTGCTTAAACCTAGCTAGTTTTAACATGGCGGTGTCTGAACCCCGTGACTTGCCTAGCAGAGGAGTCTGTGCATCCTCTGGAAAGTGAACAGAGATGATCAATTTGGCATGAGAGTCTCCCACCTCACACCTAAGCGGCTGCAAGTTTTGTAATTAAGTGTTAAGCACCTTGAACCGCAGGAGTCAAAACGCTGGAAGGGCCGGCTTGCAACTCCCCTTCATCTTTTCTTCCCTTATCCAGGTTGCCGGGGACTTTTGTGGGCAACGCAGAGTCCACATCGCCTCCGCCTAACGCTGCTTCCCCGACGGCCATGGTTGCCGCCACGGGGCCCGCCGTGCCCACCCTCCCGGTGGTGCCCACGATTGCCGGAGCATCCAATTCGGCTCCGGTGGTTGAAGCTCTGAACCCCAGCGAGGTGAAGCCGCCCAGCAGCGGGACCCGGAAAGCCCGAGTGTTGTATGACTACGATGCAGCCGACAGCAGCGAGCTTTCCCTGCTCTCGGATGAGGTTGGCACCCCCACCATCTCGGGCAAGGCCCTGGGAGAACGCGTGGCACCTGGGCAGCCCTGCCAAAACCCACGACACGGGGGTGAAATCTAGCAGATTCTGACAGGTTCTGGAGAACCGGTAGTGGAAATTTTTTGTAGTTTGGAGAACCAGCAAATACCACCTCTGGCTGGCCCCAGAGTGGGGTGGGAATGGGGATTTTGCAGTATGGCAAGCGTCCAAAATTTTAATCTCGTGAATTGTGGGGAAGCTGCGATGGTCGTGTAAGGTTGTAAGTCACTTTTCGCAGTGCTGTTGTAAGTTTGAACAGTTACTAAATGGTTATAAGTCAAGGACCACCTACAGGGTTAGGTAGGAAAAGGGGCCTTCAGCCTCCATAAAGAGGGGATTTCGTACCCTTTCAGACGCTTCCCTCATTCTTTTAGAATACTTATAATACAAAATTATTATTACAATTATTATTTATAATTATTATAAATGATTGTAATTTGTTCATGATGTTTTAGACATGGCATGTAAGATAATCTTTTATCTCTTGTGCTTTTTTAATCGAAATGTGATGCGAATGGGCCATACAGTAAATAACAATCATAATTTCATTCTGAATCTTGCCCAAAATCCAAGCTGGATTAAATAAAATTCACCTGCCGTTTGTCTGTATGAAGAACCGCCCCCAAAAAAGCACTCAAGTAAAACCCCGGTTAGGCCAACCCTGCCTGACCCCCTTCCGTCTCTCCTCTCTTTCAGATGATCACTGTGTACAGTCTCCCAGGGATGGACCCTGACTGGCTGGTTGGAGAGCGGGGGAATAAGAAAGGCAAAGTCCCTGTCACCTACTTAGAACTGCTGAGCTAAGCGCACCTGGCAAGGACTCTGCAAGAAAATCATCTCTTTCTCCTTCTTCTCTTCTTCTTCTTCTTTTGGAAACTGGTTCATTCCGAGATCCCTCGCTCTCACTATTTATTATTATTTTTATTGTTGTTATTATTATTTGGGGTTCTTAGGTTGTGTGGATTAAGGCCCCAAAGGGATGGTGGTGAATCACTTCCATTCTCCAGGGTTTCAGGGACTCCCTTCCAATTATCCTAGTTGGCTTTGAGAATTGTTGGGAGCTGCTGGGAAGACACCCCCAGCTCGTTGAGGATAGTGGTGGGTCATCAGGACTAGCCACTTTAGAGACCCTTCCTTCCTTCCTTCCTTCCCATCTTAATTTTTCTTTCCTTCCTTCTCCTCCCATCTTTCCTCCCTCCCTCTTTCCATTCTTCCCTTTCTTTTCTCTTTCTCTTCCTTCCTTCCTTCTCCATCTTCCTCCCTTTCCTTTCTTTTTCCTTCTTTTCCTCCTTCCTTTCTCCCTTTCTCCTTCCTTCCTTCCTTCCCCTTTTTCTCACCCTATTTTTTTCTTTACATTTTTCGGAGCCTTCAATCGATTGTAGACATTCCAAGCCGGGGGGGGGGGAATGATGTGGGGAGAGAAGGGAGGGTTTTTCTGAACGCAGGCCGAGCCTTCCCCCCTTTGCCCACCCATCCGAGCCCATTCCCCAACTCGGAGCCAGTCGGAGAAGAAAGCTAGTGGGGTCAATCTTTCCGATAGAAAGATCCTAAGAATTTCACGAAGAAAAAGAGATGGAATTTGCAACTCGGGCTGAAGTTTCTTTTTAACGGTTAGGCTTTAATTATCTGGCCATGCACCAGTTTTCCACACCTTTGTGTTTCCTCTTGCACTGTCTTCAGGTGTGCAAAGACACACACCCACACATCTAACAAACACATCTGCCTGCAGGTTGAGGAGCCCGGACTTTGTCAAATCTCTTCCCGCTCCATAGCTCCGATCCTTGGGGCGCTTCTGCCGAACTCGAAGCCATATGTAGTACCAGTGTAACCTAGCACAGAGCATGGAGCAGATTCGGCCACCGTCCCGCCGCCTGAGGCCGCGTGGTTCAAAGCTTGACCGGTGCTGTTTTTCCCCTTAGCGCTTTCAGGCTGACGTCGGGTTTGCAGAGCCCTTTCTGTAAATGCAATCTATTCTGAACGACTTGCAAACGTTTCTTTTGCTTGCTGGCCTGTTGTCCGTTCTCCCACTTGGGCTTCGTTTATATTATCCCTTCTGGGTTTCTTCTTAAGAAAGCCACACGGGGTTTAGGCAACTCTGCTCTTTCTTGCAGCATTTCTGAGCTTTTTACCAGGCTCTCCAGTCCTCCTTTCCTGGAGGGATCCGCTGAATGTCCCAGGAGTGTGGGACATTGCCAAATCTTTTGGGGCAGATATGTTTTGGCAGGCAGGAAGATTCTCTGCCGGTGCAATCTTCAGGCAAAAAACCCCCTGTGGTTTTCACAATACTTAAAAAAAAAAATACTTCTGAATAATCAGGTTCCACCGGCAGGAGCTAGGAAGCTGCTTTGGGGGAGCCGAAATCATGAATCCTAGAAACAGAAGATTGGATCTGAAGCTCTTATGAGCAGCCGGGGGATCCCCTTCCACTCACCCACCCCGGTTTAAAACATTTTATTATCCTTTTCTAAGTTATAGATGTTCTTTCCTATGTGCTTGGTTTAAAGCTTCTGCACGGTTTCCCCCAATTTGAATGGGGTTGGGGGCTTTGGGGTTTTTTTTCTTGCATTCTCCGGTGTTTGGCATGTTTCCCCCGGTCCGAGTCAGGAACCCCGCTGGGGCTACGGATCTGGGAATCCTCACCAGGGGGAGGCAGCAAGTAACCCCAGGCCCATTTTTCTGGGTGTGTGGGGACCTCCTCCCCAATCTTTCCTTGCAAACTATTTGTATTCTGCTTTTCTTTTTCCTTCCTTTGTCGAGTTCCTTTAACAATTGCAGACTTTGAAACGGCCAAGAGCTCAGATGTAAAGGAAATGGCCGACAGTCTTGTTACTGCAATCTTTGATTAATTAAAAGTTAAGAGCTGCTCTCAAGTTTCGGCTGCTTTCTTCCAAACAAAACAGGATGTCTGTGGCTCTGGAGCTAAATTTATTTATTTCCCCCCCCCCCCACCCCCCAAGGCTTAGGCAGAAATCGGGACTGGCCCCAGGAGTTAGAGAAATGCAGGTAGTCCTCAATTTAGGACCGCAACTGAGCCCAAAATTCGTTGCTAAATGAATTTTTGTTTGCTCCATTTTACGACCTGCCTTGCCAGTTGTTAACTTAGTAACACGGTTGTTAAGTGAATCTGGCTTCCCATTTGACTGGACTTTTTGCAAAAGGTGGGGGTCACATGACCCCAGGATACGACGACCATCGTAAGTATGAACCAGTTGCCGAGCGCCTTGAATTTTGGTTCCAACCGTAAAAAAAACGCAGTTCTAAAGTTCCAGGAGGCCCCGCCCCCTCTGTGGTCACACGACTGTATTTTGGGTACCTATCAAGTTTGCAACATCCCACATCACAACCTGCAATTTACAATGTTTGTGGACTTTTTGGCAGCGTTTGTGAGTGTTTACTTCTGATTTTTTTGGGAAAAAAAACACTCCATGATGAACAATGGGTTCACTTAGCAACGGCATTCACACGATCCCCATGGCGATTCACTCAACAACCTCGGACTAAGCTGAGAATTCTCAGATGTTCTAATAAAATATGTTTATTTAGGACCAATTGTGTCTGGTAATAACTACCTGGGCCACCACCATATACCATGCCGACATGGTAAACAGTCCAGAGAGGGCTGTAAAGCACTTATGGGGCAGTATAGAAGTCTTAAGTGCCATTGCTGTTGCTACACCATGGTCATAATTCGAGGACTACCTGTATTTCAATCTCTACCGAAAGCAAAGCACGCTTCTTTTATTCCGTACATTTAATCGAGACAGTTGCAGAATGTTTTACGGGTCCGGGGTGTTGATGTTAAAGCAGCCAAGAGCCGTAGCTTCACCGTATGAAACATGGAGAGCCGACATTCCCAGAGGCCTCTCTTGTGTTCTTCCAACTGTTTCACGCGCCGCTTGATTCCTTCCGGAAAAGTTGGGCTTCGAAAGCGGAAGCCGAACTGGGCTACACTTCGTGAACATTCAAGAGGTTGGAGCCCCAGCATTGCTTAGAAACGTGTTTAATCAATATAAATAGGAAACAACTCGTACAAAAAAACGGGGAGACTCAAGCAATGGGATTCTGGTTTTCGATCCTGCCTGGAACGAGGATCCAGGACTTTATAAAAAATATCTCTTCCCCGCCCTCAGAACGGCAGAGACGGGTCCCATGGAAAACAGGGGGAATCGACAGAATCTGCCCTTAGCTGGCAAAGCTCTGTCACAAAACAGTCCTCGACCTACGAGATTAATGCCCGATACTGTTTTCGGAGGGGATAATTCAAGCTCTCTCCATCTGCTTTCCATCCTGGGCTGTACGTTAAGCTAGAAAAATAAGGGACAGGCTTATGAAGGCCAAGCCAGATTTACTCGCGACACAATTGCTTTGGGGGGTGGGGGTGGGGGTTCTTTCCCGCAGACGGGGTCCTTTGCTGGAAGAGACCAGCCAACGCCTCCCTGGTGGTGGGTGGAGGTCCCAGAATGGATGGGAGACGAACTGGAGTGAGAATCGTCTTCAGCTGGGGTGGGTGGCATTTATCTTTGCACATGTCTGACAAAGGTCTGCACCAGCTGGAAGAGGGGGTCCTGGCCTTCCGGCCCCAGCTTGGAGGAGGGTTTTCCCTGGGGAGAGGGCAGAAGGCCCCCAGCAGGCGAGGAAGGACCACCACGGCGGAAATAGCGAGACAGGCTGGAGAGCAGCGTGCTCTGAAAAGAGAACACAGGATTCTGTTACAGGAGGGGTTAAGAGGCTGGTTTAGGAACCAGGAGACGGTGAGTTCTAGTCCTGCCTTCGCCATAAAAGCCGGCTGGGTGTCTTTGGGCCAATCACCAGGAATCGTGAATTCTAGTACCGCCCTCGGCATGAAAGCTACTTGGATAAGCTTGGGATAATAAGCAGGAGATGGTGAGTTCTAGTCCTGCCTTAGGTTTGAAAGCTGGCTGGGTGAATTTTGGCCAATCACCAGGAGACGTTGAGTTCAAGTCCTGTCTTAGGCATGTGAGTCAGTTGGGTGACTGGGCTAGTCCCTCTCTCTCAGCCCAACCCACCTCACAAGGTGGTTGTTGTGGGGAAAATAGGAGGAAGGTGTGTCAGATACATTCGCCACCATGAGTTTTATGTACAAATAATAAAGGCAGGATGCAAATAGGTCAACCGGTCCATCTCCTCCTTCCCACCTTTGCCATCTGCGTACATGATGGGACTGCCATCATCCCATTCAGCCCAGCCAAGGGCAGCTGCTGCCAGGGATGATGGGAACGACAGTCGCAGTAACCCACTGAGCCAGGGCACCCCCCCACCTTACCAGCTCTGAGCTGAGCTCCTGTTTCATGCGCTGTTTATCTCGCGAGTGCACCGCCGGATCCTTCAAATATCGAACCGCTTGAGAGATGAGCAGGTAGAAGCAGTTCTCCATGGTAAACATCAGGAGAGGCCTGGAACAAAGACGTGGCTTATTGAGCCACCGAAAAGCGCTAACACAGGGGTGGGAAACTATGGCCCAGGAATTCTGGGAGTGGAAGTCCCTACAAGTCATAAAGGGGCCATAATTCCCCACCTCTGCACCAGCAGAAAGACTGATCGAGAAGCAAACAGCAGTTTCCCCAAACCTATCCCCAAAGGATAGCGTGTGTTTGCCACTTTGAATTATTCATAAATACAATGTAACACAGGGAAAGGAAAGGAAAGGAAAGGAAAGGAAAGGAAAGGAAAGGAAAGGAAAGGAAAGGAAAGGAAAGGAAAGGAAAGGAAAGGCCTAACTTTCTCCCTCTTTTTAAACTATTTTAATATTTTAATATTTTTTAATATTTTTAATCCTCAAAGTTTAATTTATTTTAAATTGATTGGGGTTTTAATCTGTCTGGGCCAAACAATTTAATTCGATTTTATTTCTGCTTTTTAAATTTTGTATGTATGTATTTTATTGTTGGCTGTTCACCGCCCTGAGTCCTTCGGGAGTAGGGCGGTATACAAATCAAATAAAAGTAAGAAAGGAAAGGAAAGGAAAGGAAAGGAAAGGAAAGGAAAGGAAAGGAAAGGAAAGGAAAGGAAAGGAAAGGAAAGGAAAGGAAAGGAAAGGAAAGGAAAGGAAAGGAAAGGAAAGGAAAGGAAAGGAAAGGAAAGGAAATAGAAGCAGCAGGTCCCTTTCTGAGCAATTCAAATATTCCTTGGGATAGCATGGAGAGGACTGTGCTGAGGAACCGCCCTTGCTGGAGAAGTTCCTTTCAAGCCCACAGCAAATATCCTTTTTTTAAAAAAAGGATTTCTTCTCCAGTTCCGTGTTCCAAAGGTGGTCAAAGCCCCGAGGTACCTACTTGAGAGTCTTGTTCCCTTCCTGCTGGGGGGAGGGCCCTGCAGCCAGACTGAAGGGGTCCTTCTTCTTATCCAACTTTGGGAAGAAAGAAAAGCAGCATCAGGACTCAAGACAAAGTAAAAAATAAGTCATTTTTGTTGTTGAGTGCCATTGTAACTTTGGTCACAAAGTTACTGTTCCAACCTATGGAAACAGGGTTAGAAAATACCTTGGAGGTCATCTAGTCCAACCCCCTGCTCAAGCAGGAGACCCTATAACGTTTTGGACAAATGGCTGTCCAGTCTCTTCGTGAAAACCTCCAGTGATGGACTGGAGGCAAGTCGTTCCCCTGATTAATTGTTCTCACGTTCAGGAAATTTCTCCTTAGTTCTAGGTTGGAGCCCTTCTTGATCAATTTCCATCCCTTACTTCTTGTCCTCAGGTGCTTTGGAGAACAGGCCGACCCCCTCTCCTCTGTGACACCCCCTCCAATGCTGGAAGGCTGCTCTCGTGTCTTTCTCTGCGTTAGGCTACACCAGGAGTCGGCAACCTTAAACACTCGAAAGAGCCACAAAGGTCCTAACCGGAAGCCCCCGTTCAATTCTGGAGCGGACTGGAAGTCCGGTTCCCCCACCATAGAGTCGCCTCCTAGCACGGCATCCTTTTTCCGCTACCTGTCCTAACCGAAAGCCCTGTCAATTGTGGAGCCGATCAGCAACAGGGAGCCGCAGCAGAGGGATGAAAGAGCCACATGCGGCTCCAGAGCCACAGGTTGTTGACCCCCTGGGCTACACAGACCCAGTTCCTCACATCCGTTCATTGTATGTTCCCTCCAGACCCCTAATCATCTGTTGCTCTTCTCTGCACTCTTTAAAGTCTCATTATTTATCACCATGGCCAGAATCGGATGCAGTATTCCAAGTGTGGCCTCACCACTGCAGTATACGAATAACTATACGGCATCTCCAAACTAGCAGCCTCGCCGTGCCTCTCCGCTCTGCACGAGCTCTTCTGATCTCTTACCTCCCCTAACATGTTCAGGGCCACGTTGATGGTGGCCAGCAGGGTCCCAAAAGAGGGGGCCACCTCCGAGTCAAAGGCCGGAGTCGTAAAGCTGAGCATGAAAAGGATGTTGTACTCCGCCAGGTCCAGGGACTGCGGGAGAAAGCAGAATCAAAATGCACCCAGAGCAGAATCAGTATTATTTGCTATTTTTATTGGCTATGTTTATTTGGCCGCCTCTATTGCTGTGGGGCTGCCCTAGGCGGCGTACAGCAATACAAAAGAAGAAATGAAAAGAATGTAAACGTAAGTAAAATAATAGAATAAACGAAACTGTAACAAGGAACCCAACGAGAATACATCAGTATGAAAGCCGAGAGCAATAAGAGAAAATAGAAAATATTAGAAATTAAAACATTAGAAAGATTAGAGAAAAGATGAAAGGAAGAATCTTGGCAAAGTCATTGTAGTGTTTCCCAAGCCTTTTAAAATGACTGGATGGTTGGGGAATGGCTGCCTGCAAGGTGTATAAATCCTTCCATTCCCCACCATGCAGTCAGAGCTGAAGAAGCTTCTTGGGCGAGAAGCGATACGTCTTCAAAAAAAAAAAAAAAAAAAACCAGAAAGTCCAGTTGCCTCTGGACCTTTGGGACGTTCATGAGAGGACAAACTATTTGGTGTCTCTCTACCTGGTCGAGAAGGATCTGACAGATGTCAGGGGTGAAGTGACGTAAGGCCGCAAGACACTTGCTGAGGATTTTCAGGAGGCTGTACTGGACGGTGCGCAGTGCCCTCTGCTCCGCTGCCTCCGACTCGGGGCTGGCCGGCTTGGCCGAAATCTGTGGGGCTCTCTGGAGGCGAGGCAGGACCGCTGAGGGAATGGACTCCCCGTTCTTGGCCTGGAAAGAAATCCCAGGAGTGAGGGGAGACCCCAGGCAGACCGAATGTGGCTCGCATGCAGGTGGGACCAGCGATTTACCTGCAAGTAGTGCTGAAGCATTTTGCGGCTGTGGAGCAGGGAAGTGCAGGCCTGGCACAGGTAGCACAAATTGACCTGAAACAGATGAGAAGGAGGGGAAATAGTCCTTGGCTTACGACCAGAAGGGAGCCCAACATTTCTGTTGCTAAGCAAGGCAGTTATTAGTGAGGCTGAGCCTCATTTTATGACCCGGATTATTGGGGACAATATGCAGATAATGCTTTTACATTGAGAACACTTTAAAGCAGGGGTCTCCAACCTCAGCAACTTTAAGACTTGTGGACTTCAACTCCCAGAATTCCTCAGCCAGCTTTGAGGAATTCTGGGAGTTAAAGTCCACAAATCTTACAATTGCCAAGGTTGGAGACCCCTGCTTTACAGTGCCGTATATAAATCTAAATGCTATTGCTAAATGACTGGTTGTAAGTTGTAACCCCTTCCAAGGGGTAAATCCAAGATGGGATTTAAAAAAAATAATAATTCAATTTTAGTATTGCCTCAAGAGGTGCAGTCATGCTCACTATTCCCCCCCACCCCCACTCCCAGGTATCTCGGCCGCAGATGCTGCCACAGTGTGCCACACGAGAAGGCCGGTTCTGCCCTTTACCTGGACATCTCTCAAGAGCTGGGGTAGGTGGAAATGCCACTCCTTCATGAAGTTAGACAGCTGGAGGAGGAAGCCCACGGTGTGATCGGCTTCTTCGAGGCAGGCCAGGCTCTGCACCGTCCGGACGGCGTTTAAGCACTGCGGGTAGAAAACTCTTGAGCCCTACGTTTCCCCACCTCCAGAGGGGAATGGGCTGGCAGGACCCTCGGGGTGCTTTGCTGATTCCCTCAAGAGGCCTTGCCGAGACCCCATCCCCTCTCGCCTACTTGCAACCGCAGATTTAGTCCTCGAAGTTACAACACCACTGAAATCCAGGTGTTTTGGCCACTGGCCTCTATTTAGGAAGGTGACACGTTCTAGGGTCCCCTGATCGCCACTTGCGACCGTCCCAGCCAGCTTCCGACAAGCAAAGTCAATGGGGGATGCCAGTTTTGCTTAAGGACCGTGTGATTCACATAACAGCAGCAGTGGCCTAACGACTGTCTTGCTTCGCTGGTTGTAATTGTGGCCGTAAGTGGAGGACTACCTCTAAGCTTTCTATCCTGCCTCTGCTGCTGGAGCTGAAGTCCTCCTCCTCCTCCATGTTATACTCATAACAACAACCCTGTAGGTCTGACCGAAAGACATGGATAGACTCATGACCAAAGGAGGACCTAACCCCATTTTGGAGTCCCACAGCTGGACTCTTTTTAACTGGCCAGTTGTTGGGGGGGGGGGAGGGGCAGGGATGACCTCCTGTTCCTGGCCTATTTAGGATGCTTCTCTTTCCTCCGCTCTTGAGGGATGGGCCCTGGGCAGGAAGGACAGGTTTGGCCACCTCGTCTTCCAAATTCCAGAAATTGGTCCTCCTTTGAAGCCCCTCCCTCCTTGCAGACCGAAGAGAAGCCCACCTGAAGGATCCTCTCCTGATGGACACCCACGAAGTCCAAGGCATCGGTCAGGAAGTTGTACCGGAGGGTCTTCAGCAGGCGCTCCATCAGTGATACGGAGAGGCGATAGACGCCTGGCCACGACGGGCCGTCCAGAGACCGCCGAGAGGAAACGGGGACCTGCGCAGGCAACCAAGGTCAAACCAAGGAACAAGAAAACAAGCCAGCACCCGGGAGCCTGGATTTCTCCAGGGTGCGTTTCTGGGGAGCCCCCGCTCACCTGTCCCCCTCCGTTGCTGCTCAGCTGGTAGACGCTCAGGAGGGGCAAGCAGATGCTGTGAAGGATGCCAGCTGTGGCCACGGCCGCTGCCCCCTAAAAGAGAGGGGGAAATCAGAGAAACTCAGGGGCTGGGGTAGCTAAGGGGGCAAATTTTACAACACACACAAAAGCTCTGGCCCAGGGGTCAGCAACCTGTGGCTCTGGAGCCGCATGTGGCTCTTTCACCCCTCTGCTGCGGCTCCGTCACTCAAAATATGCGTCACAACCGCCAATGTGCGACACCCGCCAGCACACAATTTATTGAGCTTTTCAACCCCCAATAGGCCAACCATGAATAAATGCAAGAAAAGAAAAGTTTCAGAAGAAAACAGAAGGTTTAATTCAACTACATATGCTAGTTTTGTGGCCGCTCAAGAAATAGTCAGGCATGGGAAGGGTTTTGTGGCTCCCGGTGTTTTCTTTTCTGTGGGAAACGGGTCGAAATGGTTCCTTGAGTGTTTAAGGTTGCAGACCCCTGCTCTGGCCAAACCCAGAAACCGTCCCCTGGCAGGGTTCACACAGCCACTTGAGCGAACCCAGCCTGGCGATTTCTATTTGGTGCCAATCTAAGCCAACTTTCTGCCAGAGACTCTGGCACAGGAGTCCAGAGGGGGGAAGAGAGCGGCACACGCATCAAAGTACACAACTGACACAACTGATTATAGCTGGTCCTTGACTTACAACCATTCAGTGACTGAAGTCACAACGGCACCGGAAAAGTGACCTATGACGGCTTTTCGCACAACCGTTGCGCATTCTCCAAGGTCACGTGATCAAAATCTGGACACTTGGCAACTGGCATGTAGTTATGACAGTTGCAGTGACCCAGGGTCATGTGGTCTCATTTTGTGACCTTCTGGGGAAGCCAGATTCGCGATTCACTTAACAACGATGGTAAGCTTGCAAAATGGAGCAAAGCTCACTTAACCACTGTCTCACTTAGCAATGGGAAATGTGTGGCCAATTGGGGCCGTAAGGCGAGAACTGCCTGTACTTGCAGCCCGTGCCAGGCAGGGACGATGACCCATGTGGGCATATTGTGGTTCTTGTAACGGGAGCCTAGCCGGCCTGTCAATCAACCCTCTGTTTACCTGCTGAGTCTTGGCCAAGGTGAGCAGCAGGTGGAGTGAGGCTTCGGTGAAGTGCAAATTCTGCTTCAGCCTCAGGCTGACCTCCAAGGTGGTGCAGAGGGTGGGGAGGAGGGGAAGGCTCCGCATTACGTGCAGCCAGCTGTCGCCGTCTTCGTCCACTTCGCACAGCTCTTTGGCCAAGTGGAGGCCCAGCACGCACACCTGGGGGGGGAGGGAAAAGAGGCGGGGGGGAGGCTTGAGTCCACCTGATTCTGTGCTTAGAGAGGCACGATTTTGCCCTCAGTGACACAACAGAGATGTAAAGGGGAGGGAGGGGCCTCCTTTGCCTGCAAAATGAATCCCTGAATTGGACAGGAGAAGAGAACCGGTCTGGTTTAGCGGCTGAGGTGCCTCTCCAGAAACCAAGAGACGATGAGTTCTAGTCCCTCCTCAGCCATGAAAGCCAGCTGGGTGACTTTAGGGAAACACCAGGAGACAGTGAGTTCTAGTCCCGTCTTAGCCGTGAGGGCCAGTTGGGTGACTTTAGACCAATCACCAGGAGACAGTGAGTTCTAGTCCCACCTTACGAATTAAAGCCAACTGAATGACTTTGGGCCAATCATCAGAAGACGGTGAGTTCTAGTCCCGCCTTAGCCAGGAAAGCAATTGGTTGGCTTTGGACCAGCTCTTCTCTCTCAGGGTTGCTGTTGTGGGGACATTAGAGGAAGAGGCAGGAGTACCTTCGCTGCCTTGAGATACCGATACAGTAATAAAGGAGGGAGAAATAAATGGCAATAAATAAACCCTGCCATGCTTTCTGCCAGAGACTTGGAATCCCATCTAACAAGCGAGCGAAGTGAGGGCCGCCCCACAGCATCCGATGGCTGAAGGGAAGGAGACTGCGATTATCGAATTCCTCCGTTCCCCCAACGATGCTAAAGAGCAACTGGCATCTCTTATCATCTTCTGGTAAGGCGAGGTGACTTGCCCCGTCTCGCTGGTCCTTCTGCTTGTGCCGGGAGATGTCGTCCGTCTCCATGCTGTCTTTGTCCTCCAGGGAGTCTCCCGAAGTCAAGCAGTGCCGGGTGTGGTCGAAGAGGGCGATGAATTCCTCCTGAAGGGTCTCACACACGCTGAGCACCAGCTGCGAGTACTGAGGGATTTCGCTTGCTGGGAACGGAGAGACAGAGAGAAAGAGAGAGAAAGAGAACTTTGATGCGAAGCAAGGAAAATTCAGGCAGGAGGGGAGTTTTAAAAAGTCAAGTTAGAAAGGACGACTTATTATTGTTATATAATTATTGTTACGTATGAATTAAAGATAAAGATGGTTTATAACTGTAAGTACCTCAATATATTTAACAGAATTATAAATAAGCCAATATAAAGAGCTGAGGTGGCTTAGAGTGCAGTATTGCAGGCCAAAGGGCGGGGGGAGGTCAATGGGTGGGCGGGGAAACATTCGGTGTATAAGACACACCCAAATTTTCACCCTCTTTGGGGGGGGGGGGAAGTGCGTCTTATACTCCGAAAAATATGGCATTTCTTCTAATTTTTCAACTTGGTGAGGCCTCCCCTGTCTCCCACTGACCTTTAGTTTCTTTCATCTGCAGGACGGTGATGAGCGCCGAGAAGACCTTGGCTTTGGTCTTCTCCATCATCTGCTGGTCAGCCTGAAGCACTCCGTCCAGGATCTGCGTCAAGGAGTTGATGATTTCATCCGCCGAGCCCAACTTGCTGACAGCAGGGAGAAAAAGCAGAAAGGAGGAAGAAAGGCTCTTGAGATATGTTAGAACCTGCCAGGTATTTCTGACGGCCTCTGTTGCAGCTTCGGACTTGGGAATCGCTCCGGGAAGTGCGTTTTGGGGTGGACAATAGCTGGCCTCATAGAATGGCTCCCAGGTAACGCCTAAGCAGGGTTGGTCAAGCCTTACACCCACCTGGCCCAGCACGACAGGAAAGGAGGGCGTATCGATTAGGGATGTACACCTGGTGGGACCATGAAAAAGGGCCTTCTCGGTGGTGGCCCCTTTTTCTATGGAAATCATTTCGTCGGAAGTACGGTTGCCCCCGCCCTGTTGCTTTTTCCCAAGGCCCTAAAAACATGGTGGTGGTGTTTTTTTCATTTCTCCATCCCCATGGAAATGGAGCTGATCAGGTGGCCGATTTGTGTTGTTTTATTTATTGACAACCTGCCTTTTTTATTATTTTTACAAGGTGGCTAACATATTCAACACACTTTCCTACTCTTATTTACCCCACAACCACCACTCTGGCGGGTGGGTTGGGCTGAGAGAGACGGACTGGCCGATTATATTAATTAAGTAAATATATTCAAGGACTCAATTTCCCAAACTTCCTCCCCAGTAGAACTCTGGCAGAGCAACGACTGGTGGGGTTTTCCCGTTCCTAGCTGGCAAGACATTTGGGTTTTCAGATATTCTCAGTCCTGCTGCAAAGTCTCAGGACCGAATCTGAGATATTCCATATGCAAAATTAGGTTGTTTGTTTGTTTGTTTTCCTAGGCAGCTGCATCTTTTCACCAAAAATACTCACCTCCTCCACTGTCGCAGCAGAATTAGCAGGAGGGTGCACAGCATGGATCCTAATTGCAGGCAACACCCGGAAGTGGGAACCAGCAGCTGTGGGAAGATTTCTTTTCAATGAGTGTCTTTTCAATATGAAATTATTATTACTCATTTTAAAGATATTGGCCACCCAAGTCTAGGACATCAAACTGAAACAGTCGAGACTTTAAATCAACTAGTAAAGGTGCACGAAAGTTAGAAAGGATTACTGTGATTAGCAAACTTGCATTATAAAATAATAAGAAAGGGGAAAGAATAAAAGATCAAGATAATTTCTGAAGGGACCACAAAGGTTGTAATTTGGTTGCATCTCAAGGAAGTGGGGGTAACACATTGTGGGGCTGCCCCAGAAAAGGCCCTACAAGGAGGACCCTTTTTAGGCAAAATAACTGGTAATTAAAGCATATTTTTCAACTGAGGGTGTTCATTTGCATGTTGTTTTTAATCTCTCTATTCAAGGAACAGAAGAAGGCAGAGTGGGGTCTTCTATTCACTGGGCAGTGAGTTAAGACTCTGAATCCAAGGGCATAGTTTAAAAAAAAACAAAAAACTAGAGGGAAATATTAATATTTTTGCTGACTACTGAGCTAGGCCCTCAGAACTGATGGGCCGAAAAGGGCTAAGCCCTCCAAACAGCCTCTTCTCTGCCATTTCTGTGAGATCACCCACAAGCAAAAATAGGTTTGATGGCTGAACCACGATAGGTTTTTAAAATGCGAATTCTCACCAAAGCCTTGGTCCCACTCAAGACATCCAGGAACAGCTGCTGAACCTCCGTGTCAGTCAAGTTCACGATATCAGCCTGAGAAAAATCAAGCTTGCAATTTAAAACCGGTAAAGCGACAACCCGTTTCTCTTGCCTATAAATCCCAACATTAATGTATAGATATTAATACAAAGAGGTTTCTGTGTGTGCAATAATCACTTAACAACTGTGGCAAGAAAGGCCACAAAATGAGGCAAAATTCACTTAACGAACATCTCCCTGAGCAACAGCAATTTTGGGCTCAATTGACTCAATTGTTAAGCGAGGACTTAATCCTTTTATGAAATTCCTCTTTGGTCCTACACTTCAGCATTTCAAGACCGGCAGCAAGAGATTCTGTGGCCCTTACGTGGCTGGTGGAAACCACAAGCAGCATTCGCCAAGCTGAGATCAGCATCTGGTACTCGGTCACAGAGGCACAGCCGCTGCCCTCCGTCTCGGCCACGTGGAAGGCCAGGGACTTTACGTAGCCCGACCAGTAAGCAAAGCGCTTCTCAGCCGAAAACTTCTTGAGTGTGTCCTTCAAGGACTGGTCCAGAGATCCCCTGCAGGCCACAAAAGACACAATTAGAGACACAATTCCCCCTTGAAATATGATCCAAGATTACAAGTGGGTGGGTTCAAACTACATTACTGAGAATGGAAAAATAAGGTCCTCGATGCAAATTTGCACAAGGGAGCTTCTAAGGGAGCTCGGATATCAAATATGGTGAAGGTTCTAGCTTGGGTAGCTGAAAAGAGCACTGAAAAATTTAAGTGGAGCATTGCAGGCTAGCTCTGCCCTGGAGAGCAATTGATCAGTGGAATGAATTACCTCCAGAATAGAATAGAATAAGAGAGTTGGAATGGACCTTGGAGGTCTTCTAGTCCAACCCCCTGCTTAGGCAGGAAACCCTACACCACTTCAGACAAATGGTCTGACAAAGACCTCCAAGGTCCCTTCCAACTCTGTTATTCTGTTATATAATCTCTGAGAAACAGGTGAGGAACAAGATTCTCAACCCTAACATCTGTAAGGACCACTATACCCTCTTCCTAGGTTGAATTTCTTCTTCACCAAAATTTTCTTAATGCCACTTACTTGACCACGGAATAAATCTCCAGGCAAATTATTTTCATTATCAAGGCACAGGTTTCCAAGACACTCAGCTGCGAACAGAGAAAGGAACACAACAATTGTGTTGCTTTTCTAGGTGCCATTTCTGGCAGGCGTACATTAAGCAGAGAGCGGAAACATCCAACCACGCAGGAATTCTTTGCTTTTTCTTTTCTTCTGCACATCCAGGACATTCCCGGCCCAGAGGCAGAGGAAGCCCACAGGTTCAGAGCGACTAAGGGGGCTAAACTCTGTCCCATCCCGTGAAAGTCCCATTTCCTTACCTCAGATGTTTCGGACGGCGGAGGAAGGGTTCCAAACAACGGGTTGGTTAAGTTTCCCCAAAACTTTGGCCTAGAAACACACAAAATGCTGTGGGTTTTTTTCCCCCCCTCTTCCTCTTCTCCTCTGCTATTTTCTCATTATTTTCATTTTTCTGAATTTTATGTTTTGCTAAACTAATAAAGCTCGCAGTTTGAAGAGGAGAGAGAGAGAGAGAGACAGTGGTTCGCTCACTTGTTCCGGAGGACTAGCATGGCGCTGTCTCGGCGGTCTTGCCACAGAGCGTGGAGAAAAGCGATGGTGGCTCGTTGCAGAAGTGGGGGGCACCAGTAGCGCTCCTGCTGTTTGGAGTCAATCAGCTCCAGGACCACGTGAAGGCAGCTCCATTCCCCTAAGCTGAACTCCTGGAAGGGGAAGGGGAAGGGGGAGGGGGAGGGAGAACAGATCCAGGTCTCGATTTAGGCCACAAAAAACTGAATTGATAGCTGACAGTTAAAAACCACCTTGAACCCAGCACGGATTGTTTCAGATTTCAGTCTGGTGATAAGAGAAGAGTTGTGATCATAAACCAAGAACTGTTGTGGCCCACCAGCAGCCAGCAGAGCTGGTGGCAGACTCAGACAGTGAAGAGATTGGGAAGGAACACGGGCCAGTCCTGGAGTCTGGGGAAGGCTCTGATAAGGGCTCTGTGTCGGAGGCAGAGAGGGAACCAGGGCCGGATGCCAATTATCAGCTGCCTTCAGAATCAGACATCAGTGAGGCAGCTGGAGCCTGTTCCCAGTGGGCGCATGCGAAGAGTTGCCACATGAAGGGAACAACTAAAGAACAAGGATCGACTCAGGAGTAAAGCCACAGGTGGACGGTGAATGCCCCCCCCCCAGGAAAAAGGAGCGAAAGGGGAGTGGAATTAGGGGACGTCCTCTACCAAAAGATCTGTAACGAGTGTTACCTTGCAGCCCTCGCTCCCATCTTTCACTTCCAGGTTAAGAAACAATTCGATCAGGCCGGGCTGGGTTTCCACGGCCACCGTGAGGAAGTCAAGGATCATGACTTTAATGCGCATGTCCTCAATTCTGCTCTGCAGGCGGGTCAGGAAGGCATCGCGGATGGCAGAGGCGTCACTGCCGAGGCAGGCGTAGACAGACATGGGAGCCACCTAAGGTGGGGGAAGAGGAGGAAAGATGAGGAAGGAAGGGCATAGATGCCATGCACCAGGTGGCCCCATAGCACAGGAAGGGCGCACTGCCCCGTGTGGTTTATTACAGGGTTCATGGTAACATAATGTGTTTCTCAACGAATGTACAATGTGTGGACTTCAACCTGACCATCATCTCAATTGGGCTTGAGATGCAAAGAATCAGGACTATTCGTTAAGTTCCGGTTAAGAACCCAAAGGTGCTTTTTCCAAAAGGCTTATTGGGCTTTCTTGGGGGTTTTTTCCCCTTGAAAAAAAATCCGTATTTTTACTGTATTTTTCAGAGTATAAGACGCAGCTTAGTTTTTGGGGAGGAAAAATAGGGGGGAAAAAAATCTGCCTACCAGGTATTCATCTGGCTAGCATCCTTAGCCTGGTCAGCTTCAGGACATCAGTTTGCTGGTTTTTATCCCCTGCTTGAGGGTATCTATAACTTGGCTGGGCCGGGTTCAAGAAGCAAGGCAAGCAATGAACGGTGTCAGAAGAAGAAAAAGGACCACTTACCGTTGCCAGCCGCTTCAGGAGCTGGATGGCTAACCGTGGCAAGGCTGGGTCATGTTTATGATAGATGTACTTGGCTAAGACAGCAATCAGATTGTTCCGGTGGGCCCCTGGGTTTGGGAGAGAGGGCAGAGAATCAAGAGAGTAAAATCACATGTAAAGAAAGTACTGATCAATAGGCAATTGAGTTTCTGCACAGGATCAGCAGGATCCAAAAACTTTTGCTCGGTCAGCTGAAAATTAATGCAGAAGATAAAGCCTCAAAGGGCAGCAGGAAAGGACCTACCATGCTGAGTCAGGGCATGTTCCAGAGGTGACACGACGCTGGAGGGCGGCTTCAACCGGATGACGTTGTTGGTGACGGAGAACGCCAGTTTCACCGTCTGGATCAGGAGCTGGCCCTGAGATTCCCCATCACTGGGTTGCCAGGAAGAAGAACCACGTTAAAAAAACGTCCAATTTCTGCTCAGAATTGCACCAGCAGCCGAAGGACAGGAAAGGCAGGGTGTTATGTTCCTCCTCACTCAGAACCACCCACAGGGTTGCATGGCACTCTTGGACCCCTCAGGCCAAGTCACAGAACGTAGACTCATTGGGCCTTCTGCTGTGGCTCCATCGGGTGATCCCACCACTGGCTGGCCCTAATGACTGGCTGGGTAGGCATGGCTACGGGGGGTGTCATGTGACTGGTGGAAGTGAGTGACATTGGGTTGGCCACGCCCACCCAGGTTTTGTGGCTCCCGGTGTTTTCTTTTCTGTGGGAAACGGGTCCAAATGGCTCTTGGAGTGTTTAAGGTTGCAGACCCCTGCCCTAGTCTAACCCTTTGCTCAAGCAGGAGACCCTGTACCATTCTGGACAAAGGTATCCGGTCTCTTCTTGAAAACCTCCAGTGATGGAGCACCCACAATGTCTTGAGGCAAGCTGTTCCACTGATTGTGGAATTAATAGAATTCTCCTGAATTCTAGGTTGGATCTCTCTCGGCTAAGATCCCATCTGTTACTGAACCTGCCCTCAGGTGCTTTGGAGAATAGATGGACCCCTTCTTCGGCAACATCGAGAATCTAAGAATGAAAGCCCCTTGGCAATGCCAAGAGTGCCCAAACTAAGAAAATACAGGCACTCACCTGCAGGACTGGCTGGCCATCACCATATCGATGGTGTCCACCCCAATGCCCATGATGCTGATGACCGCCTGGCCTGCTTCTGTATTGGCCAGGCTGAAGATGCAAAGGGCCTGGAGGCTGGGGGTACTGCTGAAAGGGGAAAAAAAGAGAGAGAAAGCTCAACTTTCTATAGGAAAAACGTCTGGATGAGCTTCAACCACACACCAGGGATCCAAAGAGGCTTGTTTTACTCCAGTCCACCAGGAGGACTAGAAGCTTTAGCATCCAGGTAAGAATGGAGTGTGAGTTTAATTTTCAGGCAGCAGGAAGAAGGAATAGAGCTGCAGACAGAGTGGGTGAAGGAGGATAAGGGCCTGATATCCAGGATATAAGGTTGCTGGGGAAAAACCCCACCTCACCTGCTACGAGGATCCATTTCAGGGCACAGGTTCAAGATTGCATGGATCAGCTGGAGGATAAGATATCCTGAAACAAGGGAAAAGATGCACCGTTTTTCAGAAGGGAGTTAGAAGGGAACGAGCTCAGCTCTCCTCCCAAGGACCGCTTCTCAACCTTAGTCGCTTTGAGAGGTGTGGACTTCAACTCCCAGGGTTCCGGCTGAGGAATTCTGGGAGTTGAAGTCCACACCTCTTAAGAGCGGCTAAGAGTGAGAAATACCATCCTTGGATGATCTGGAAAACTTTGCAGAGTTTTCTGCCCTCGAGACCCTCACAAGGAAACCTACGTTAATACCAAGGAAGGGTCCCGAAAAAAATGACAGGCCTTTCAATTTCAGTCCTTTTGGGGGGCGGGGGTGGGGGAGAAGAAAGTCCTGCTTACCTATTTTTTCTCTCACTCCATGGGAGTTATAGCGCCACTTGTGGTAATTTGGCAGCATCTCCTTCAGGACAAACACGATGCACGGCACCAGGCCCTGGCTCTGGGTGCTGCCCAGCTGCCCCTGACGAAAAAACAGCCAGAAGGAGAGTTAAACGGGACGTTCCACCACTCAATCACCCAGACAAAAATTAAGAAGCAGAAACGCCAAGTCTTTCTGGCAGCACAGCACCAAAAGGGATGAGAGGCTGCCCCCCCCCCACTCTCGGCACATACCCGGACTAGCGTCATGACTAAATTCAGGAAGGAGATGGTCACGCCGTATTCGCCTTGAGGCTGCTCAATGCCCATCAGCAGATTCCCGTAGCCTCCAGCGTTCATTCCCTCTGCACTGGGGAGGAAGAGAGACAGACCCCAACAGTCAGCAGGCTGGGTAACACAGTAGCATCAGTGCCAGAAGGGAGTTTGTGGGGAGGGGGGATTTGATCTCTTTTTATATACAAGTGGCAAAGTATATTGTGAACATTAGGGCCAGCCTGCTAACTGTTAGGGCCATGATGGCGAATTTATGACACGCATGCCCCAGGTGGCATGCAGAGCCCTCTCTGCGGGCACACCAGCCGTTGCCCCAGCCCAGCTCCACCATGCATGCACACATGCCTCCCGCCAGCCAGCTGCTCTTCGGGTCTCTGCCGCGCATGCGTGGGGGCGGGGCCTTCACCGATCTCTACATTTTCCCTGCCAGCGTGCCCTACCTTTCTCCCCCCCCAGCATGCCCTAGTTTTCTCCTGCATTCCTGCCACCTGTGCCTTCCCTGATCTCTGCAGGTTCCACCCTCCGCAGGTGCCTCTCCATGGCAGGAATCCAGGTGAAAGCCTGGGCGCGCGGGGGGGGGGGGGGGGGGGGAGGAAACTGCGGAGATTGCGAGTGCCCCCCTTGCGCCCCGTTTTGGGCCTGAAAAGCCTCCTGCACCAACCTGGAAGCCAAAACAGGAACCGGGGCGCATGTGCAGGGAATGCACACACAAGCGCGGGGGGCGCTCGCATTGCATTTTGGGGATTGGGGCACGTGCGTGTGTATTCACGCGTGTGTGTGCTTTGGGCACTGGGTGCCAAAAAGGTTTGCCATCCCTGTCTTAGGGTCTCTCTCTCTCTTTCTCTTGTAAGTGGAGAACTATCTGTATAGCAAATTACCTGATCATGTGACTCATATTAGAAACCGGATTTGCCACAAAAGGTAAGAAGCCTGTATGATGAAGATCGGTCCAGACCTGGGGAGAAAGGTCAGAGATGTTCCTTCGTTCATTATTTGTAAAATTTATTGGCCACCCATCTTAACCATAGGGTAACTCTGGGCGGCTTAGTTACATATGCAGTTAAAAACATAAAAAGACATTAAAACCAAGGAGATGTGGGGAGGGCGGGAGCATAGGGAGGGGAGGTGGGATCTGTTATTACTCAATCAAACCCCTCCATTGAGCTGTTTCCCCCACAGCCGACTGGCACAGGCAGGTCTTTAGGCCCTTACGAAAGGATAGGAAAGGGCCAACCTCACATCAGGGGGGTGAGATGTTCCAGAGGGCAGGAGCCACAGCAGAGAAGGCCCTCCTTCTGGACCCCACCGGCCAGAATAATCAAGCTGATGGGACCCTCCGCCTGTCTCTTCTGCTGGCACGAGTGGGACAGGGCTAATCCCAGTGGGGTGAGACGGTCCCTCAAGTATCTTTGCATCAGCCAAGCAACACCAAACGAACAGAAATGACCGAGGGTCTCTTACCTTGGCAGGCATCCGGGAAGCCAGGACCGTTAAGCATTTGACACAAGAGGCGATAATGTCAACCGGGGGAGAAATCACAGTGGTTAACCTGCAAAAAGAAAAGAGCAAAAGAGCTGAAGGTGAAATCGTCTTGCCTGAAGAGAACCTCAGATGGAGTCCCAGGGCTCCGTCGGAAGGCAGAGGTCCCCGTGGACACTCAAGAGCTCACCTGTGTAGCAGCATGTAGATCCGGGAGGTGATGGGCAGGAGGCAATCGGCAATTGACACATCGGTGCTGATGACTTTGTGAACCAGATCGATGATGGGCTTAACCCTCTGGCAATGCTGGATGACATCTGAGAAAGAGAAGAGTTCAAGGTAGACGCAGCTCTTTTCTGCCGTGAACCCAGGCCCCTCAAAAGCAAAATGGCAAAACCCAAAAGAAGTAAAAAAAAAAACAAAAAAAACCAAGGACCTACATACTACACACGGACAGTGTGAGTTTAATGGAAGTGTTTTAAAATACTTCCACTAAACCAAGATGTCATCCAGTTATCTTATAAACAGAATGGAGTAATTCTCAGCTGTTCTAATAAAGTATGTATGTTTAGGACTGATTGTATCTGGTAATAATTACTTGGGCCTAGGTTACAACAGAAGTTAGCAGCGATCATCAAAACTTAAAATTTTGGTCGTAAGTACCTTTTCAGGGTTCATCAAAAGTTAGAATGCAATCAGAAGGAAGGACTACCAATATGCCTTTTCCCCTGTCCCTGTTATAATAGTTGGACAGCCTCCCATTTGGGGGTCTTTTATCTTCCAACCAAACATGCTGCCCACAAGGTCAGGAACAGCTCCTGTAAGTCCCGGAAACTCACCAGCTGTTG
Source organism: Arizona elegans (assembly GCA_022577455.1). Lineage (NCBI taxonomy): Eukaryota > Metazoa > Chordata > Lepidosauria > Squamata > Colubridae > Arizona > Arizona elegans. The sequence goes on along the minus strand of JAKOOJ010000034.1, from coordinate 1,044,735 downwards.
ATACCACATGCAACAGCATCTCAATTTCGCAGGTGAAGAGTGTCCAGCTGCTGTAAGAATACTCCCAGCGTACCAAATAGGCCCGGTCATCCAGCATCACCTGCCCAACCGTCCCTTGAGGGATCCGAAGGTTGGTTTGACCCATCCCTGAAAGGGGAAAAAGAAAACAGAATAAAACCGTTTTGGACAAAGAGGATCTCTCGACAAAATGGGGTCCTTAACAAGACTGGGAAACCTGTCGGTGGGATAACAGAGGTCCAGATAGTTTTGGAACAGCTCGTTCGAACAGTAGAAGGTGGATGTTAGCAATGATAGAAGAGAACGTTTGTAGCGCGGGATTGAACTGTGGGGGTCTTTGGTGCTCTCTGATCTTGGATGGTTTCCTTGCAGATGTTTCATGACCCAATTAGGGAACCTCCTCAGTGCTAGAAGGGAGTGGGGTTTGCTCTTTTTTTTAAATAAGCATTAGACAAACCCCACTCCCTTCTAGCACTGAGGAGGTTACCTAGCTTGGTAAAGAAATGTCTGCAAGAAAACCACCAAGCTCAGAGAGCACCAAGGACCCCACGAATATAAGCAAGCACGTGTGTTTGAAGGGAGGGCAGAGGGTCCCAAAACATCTCTTACCAAGGGGGTACAGCAATTTGGGCGTCTGCCTCCTCCAGAGGGTCCCGTCTTCGTGAGGGAAGACATCTGGTGGTTTGTGCTTATAAAGCTCAATATAGAATGACATCTTGTCCAAAAATGTGTAAACCTTTAGGGGGGGGAGGGAAGAGAGAGGGAAGATGTGCTCATGAAGAGAAGCAGGTAGAAAGGAACTTTGGGAAAACACGTCATTAAAAGGGAGGCTGCAGAAAAAAATTGATCAGCGAGACAGGTGCAAGCATGACAAAGAAACTCCACACAACTCCTCCTTGATTCTGTTTAGTACAAGTGGGAGGAACTCTGTAGATTGTTATTCTACTTTACTACAATAAGAAGCATTTCTAGTAGCCATAGCAATAGCCCTTAGACTTATATACAACTTCACAGTGCTTTACAGCCCTAAGCAGTTTACAAAGTCAGCCTTTTGCCCCCCAACAATCTGGGTCCTCATTTTACAGACCTAGGAAGGAAGGAAGGGAGGGAGGGAGGGGAAGGGAAGGGAAGGGAAGGGAGAAGGGAAGGGAAGGGAAGCTTGTTTTTAAATCAGACGCTTTCCACCACAATCACCCAAGGACCTCTAGTTCTGTGAATGAAAGGTTCACCTTAGCTCAAATTTCTGAGTGAGAGAGACTTAAAAGGGTCTCCTTAAAGTACCCCCCCCCGACAGCAACAGACACTGATTTCTCTCCCTCTGACTTTCATACGTACCTTTTTTGCCGTCGACTTGTCTGAAACGAGTGCAGTGAGTAACTGAAGAAGAGGAGAGAGAAGGTGTGGGAACATGCCACAGACACTATCCAAAATAATGCCCAGACCTGCTGTTGGTTCCTGGCACGAGAAGCATAAAACAGAAGCTGTCAAAAACAGACATTGTTTTGCAACATGTGCTTGCTTACTAGCTCTGCTATGAAATGGATCTACTGCTTCGTTTCAAATACTGGCCTTAAAAAAGGATAGAATCTCATTTTAACTACTGGTTGCCCTTAACTTACGGCTTTTCCTGAAGAAAGCATACAAGAGAGAAAACCAAAATTGTATGTACCTACATATATTTCCTTCTTTTTTTAAAATTCCTTTTCTTTTAAAAAAAAGGACAAAATAGGAAGACAGTATTTACTATGGATAAAAAGTAGCTTTTTTTCAACCATTTTACACCAAAGGAATCTTTTAAAATCATTTTCAAGACTCAAGAGTACCTTAGAACTCTCAGTTAGAAGACCAACTCAGTTTTGCCAATACCAAAAGGCGGATATTTTCCCCAAATTTTCAGAAACAGTGACTCAAAAGGAAACACGGGTCAAGTGTGGCTTTCAGAGTAAGCTCACCGTTTTCCAGAACAAGGGAGGAATGCTGGAAGAGGCCAAAACTTCACACGCTGTGTCGATTATGTCCTTGAGAAAATAAAAGGAAGGGAAAGAAAGAAAGAAAGAAAGAAAGAAAGAAAGAAAGAAAGAAAGAAAGAAAGAAAGAAAGAAAGAAAGAAAGAAAGAAAGAAAGAGGAAGGGACAGAGAAACTCATATGTCACATTATATATCTCATCGTTCATATATTCTCATCGTTCCTATCACCCATCTCCTCCCACCTATGACTGTATGACTGTAACCTTGTTGCTGGTATCCTTACGATTTACATTGACTGTTTCCTAGTATGATTTGATTGCTTATTTGTACCCTATGACTATCATTAAGTGTTATACCTTATGATTCTTGACAAATGTATCTTTTCTTTTATGTACACTGAGAGTGTATGCATCAAAGACAAATTCCTTGTGTGTCCAATCATACTTGGCCAATAAAGAATTCTATCCTATCCCGTCCCATCCCGTCCCGTCCCATTCTTCTATTCCTCTTAAACCCTGGACTCTTACCTGCTGATTGCCGAGCGTGTGCAGCTCCAGGGAAGTCAGCACGAAGGAAAGGAGGCCGTAAATGCACATGCAGGAGGTGCTGGAAATACACTGCAAACAAAGAGCGTTTCACAGCTGGAGCCATGGAAATACAGGTAGTCCTCGACTTACGGCCACAACTGAGCCCAACGTTTCTGTTGCTATGTTAGAGACATTTGTTAAGTGAGTTGTGCCCCATTTTATGACCTTTCTCGCCACACTTAAAGACAGATAGTTCCTTGCTCAGCGACAGCCTCATTTAGCAACTGTTCGCAGTTACAACGGCGATGAAAAATTAACTCTACAACCAATCCAATCCAGTTTGTAAGCAAATGGAAACTGAACTAAGTTCCATGCCTGGCAGCCACATTACCTGTGTGCCTTGAGGATCCAGGCCTGCCACAATCATACCGTGGGGAGTTGGGAGGGGGGATTGCGTGAGTGAAGTATTAGAGACAGCCATAACAAACTGCTCTAAGAGAAGTTCAAGGCCAATGTGTCTGGCAGCTGTGCAAAGAAGAAATGCGAGGACGTCTTCTGTTCGGAAAGAACTGATTGGAGCTGTGGTGGCCACGTGGGAGATGTGGGCAAGGTCTTGACCATTCTTGTGGGTGGGAAAACCCAGAAGCTTTCAGATTCGGGTTTTCCCAGCTGTGCCAATATGACCTCCCTAATAAAAGTTAGCTTTGAGGAACTTCAAGCCTCCGAGTTTGATTTCGTTGGGGGTGTTAATTGGAATCCTGACATTAAGATCGTAGGCAGTTGTAGCTTAGCTAGTGACCCCTTTGCTTAACAACTGAGCTGCCAGTCTCAGTGGTGGTTGCTAAACGAGGACTGCTTGCACTGTCACTAAACAAGGACCGCCTGAAGAGTTTTTATTCCCCATCCGCAATCTGTTTAGTTACAGATATATACAGCTACAAGTATTACATTTTTTTCTTCTTCCCTGGAAAATCTACAGGCTAAACCTAGCAAATGCTTAAATCTACTTTCTTTCCTCGCACAAGAAAAGACGAAATTGTGTGGTGTGGCCTGGACAGAATTCCAAGGTTAAAGAAAAAAGGAAGAAAAAATGGGGCTCGGAGGCCTCTCAGCTATTAAATATTATAAAGAATATTTCTTCCGGGTTAGAGACTCACATTTCCTTCAGAACTTATGGCTTGGAGCAGCTTTGTCAAATACTGGAAGACATTCATTTGGATGGCAGTGCTTCCCATCCGCCGGATCACCCCGCTCGACCCATCAGCGCTCAGGGTGTGCCGGAGTAAAGCCCAGGCCAAGAGAACGGGGGCGTGATGGGGGACATCGCCCAGGGTCAGCAGCAGGCGGTCCATTTCCTGTTGGGAGCAAATGGATGGCGTGTCAAATGTTGCCCAGAGCCAGTTTGCTATAGTGGTGAAAATGCTGGCCTAGAAACCAGGAGACGGTGAGTTCTAGTTCACACCTTAGGCCTGAAAGCCACCTGGGTCGCTTTGAGCCACCAGGAGACGGTGAGTTCTAGTTCTGCCTTGGGCATGAAAGACAGCTGGGTGACTTTAGGCCAATCACCAGAAGATGGTGAGTTCTAATCCCACCTCAGGACCCAAAAGCCGGGTGGGTGACCTTGGGCCTCTCTCTCTCTCTGTCCAACCCACCTCACAGAGTTGTTGTTGTGGGGAGGAGGAGGAGTATAGTGTGTCACAGATAAAAAAGACAAGATAAAATACATTATATATATATATATATATATATATATATATATATATATATATATATATATATATATATATATATATGAGCAGTAATAATCTTTACGAGTACTCTGGTTTAATAATCAGGAAAGAGTTTTATTTTTCCTGCTAATGTTTCCTTGAAAGATTTTACATGGTGAGGTAAAAATAATATCGGAAGATCTGCGAGGGATTTACCTGGCGGATCTGTCCATTGCCAGCAAATTTATGTTCCTCTTTCCTGTCGTCCAACAAACGTTCGTGTAAGGAATCAATTTCCATGCCTTCCACCAGAATTAGAGCACTGAAGTACCTGCAAAGCATGTTTATGGGGGGAAGAGACAAAACACCAAGAAGTTAGAACTGCGTGAGAAGATTCACCTCATAAGCAAACCATCATTTGGCTCGTTTGGCTCTTTGATAAAAAAAAAAAAAAAGCCACACTGTGGGTGATTCGCTTAATGACCTCAGCGGAAGCGAAGCCATAAGTCCACTGCAGTCATGTAAACACAAAGCTGCAGGTCCCAATTTTGATTGTTAAGGCAAGGACTACTTATAGCTGTTCTCCTTTCATGCCCCGACTTACATAAATTTATCTAGAATGGTCCGTGGCCCATCACGGTTCACAAGGCCCAGCGCGTGGCACTCACTCACCCAATCCGATCCACCAGGGGGTCCATGCTTTCATCAACCAGGTGGCGGTTGGTCTGCCGAGAACCGAAGCCCTGGTCCTTGAACATCTTGGCAAAAGTCAGCAGCTCCTCCGGGGTCATCTCAAAATAGGCGTAGTAGAGGAAGATGATCTCCAGCAGCATGGATTGTTCGCGGAGGCACTGCACGAACCAGCGAGACACTTGCCGCTCTGTCTGTGTGCAAAAAGCAGAAGTTGCAGATTGTTAAAACACTGTTGTGGCCCACGGGAAGCCAGAGGAGCTGGAGCCTCTTCCCAGTGTGTGCATGGGCAGAGCTGCCAGAAGACAAGAACTACTCAGAAAGCAGGGTCGACTTGGGAGTAAAGCCACACCTTGGAGGTGATTGGCCCCTCCTATAGGAAACAAAAGAGGAGCAAATGGGGAGGGGGCTTTTGCAGGAAACAATTTATTCGTTCGGTAGTTTCAATAATGGAAAGTTCTGTTTGTGACTCTGTGCCAATTTTTGCCTTGTACTGCAGTTGGAAACAAGTTACGTGGCAGCTTGCCAAACGAGATAAGGTGTGTTGATAAATATTCCTTTGAAAATCACAGGATACAAAGTTCCTTAGAGGTCTTCTAGTCCATTCCGGACTCGCACATACGTGCTAGTCGTTCCCGACTCTAGGGAGCGGCGCTCATCTCCGTTTCAAAGCTGAAGAAGAGCCAGCGCTGTCCGAAGACGTCTCCGTGGTCATGTGGCCGGCATGACTCAACACCAAAGGCCCACGGAACGCTCTTACCTTCCCACCAAAGGTGGTCCCTGTTTTTCTACTTGCATTTTTTTTAACGTGCTTTCGAACTGCTAGGTTGGCAGAAGCTGGCACAAGTCACGGGAGCTCACCCCCTTACGTGGCACTAGGGATTTGAACCACTGCACTGCCGACCTTTCGATCAACAAGCTCAGTGTCTTAGCCACTGAGCCACCATGTCCCTTTTGATACACACACACACACACACACACTCCTTACAAAACTAGAAATGCACTGTACAATTTATGAAAGTAAAGTATGAATGGGGGAAAAAATACCATCAGACTTCCGTGTGTCTCCCATGTAGGCGCTTCTGCTTTATACAGATCTTCAAACTGTTTCCGATAATTAGGAACCAGTTCCTTATCCAGTTTTTCCATACACTGTGAATACGGGACCTTCATAGCAAAACCAAGATGGGAAAAAATAAATAAATTAAGAGACTGTTTCTTCCCTTTTATACTTGTATGTCATTTTTTTAATACTATACCAGAATGAACGAATGAATGAATGAATGAATAAAAACTTTATTACGGTCATCGACCAGCAATAGACATGCAATAAATTAAAAATAATACTGACATTAATCATGAATAATAACATTCCTAATTAACTCCCTAATTTACATGAGTGGAGAGCCGATAAGTGTGTGAGTAAATGTATTTTTCCAATAATTGTTATAGATATCTCCAAAAAATTGGCACCAGTTGACATCTATAATTCTATATATCCTATACCAGAATACTGGAAGGATTCAAAGATAATTTCACATGCAATTAAATGTTTTAAAGTGCAGTTAATAAAATTATTGGCTATGTGTTTCATAATAACGAGAGCCAATTTGGTCCATTAGCTGAGGGGCTGGGCTAGAAATTTGTAATTGTGAGTTCTAGCTTTCCTTTAGGCATGAAAGCTGGTTTGGTGATTTTCCCTCTTTCTCAGCCCGACCCACCTCACAGGGTTGTTATTCTGGAAAACAGAGGCAGGATGCTTCCTTGAGTTGACCCAAAATAAAGGTGAGATAGAACTAATAAACAAACATGTATTTTTCCTTCCCTTAAAAGGTTAAAACTTCATCCCTTTCAAAGATCATTAAAGGCTTTTGGGAATGCCAAGAGCTCTGCTGACTCAGATTATAGTCTTTTACTGGGAGTCCTTATTTAGTGACCACGGTGAGGTCCAGCTACTTGCTTGTTAAGCAAAGGAGCTGCTCAGAGAAACTGTGACTGTACTTATGATCTTACTTCAGCTTTTCTTATCTTTACAAACCTGCAAAGGTCGTAAATGTGATGGTGGCCAAGTTCCCTTTTTATCACTGTCGTAAGTGCAAAGTAACTAAATGAGTCTTCACTAAACGAGGACTACCTGTACTTTAACTGCATTTAATGATCGTAGAAGAGTCAAGAAAGAAAGCCAATACATACCATGTAAGGGTGCCTCTCATCCTGGAAATAAGTGAGGATGTGAAGAACGCACCGAAGAATACAAAACCTTTCCTCATAGTAGTAATCAGCAATCTGCGAACACATATTGTTGTCTTTATCGTAGCAGCTCTCTTGTATTTTCGTGTTTACTTCCCCACAGTCTCTTTGCTGAATTCCCAGGTTCTACCCCACGTGAACCTCTGATTAGCAGGTATTTCATTTGCTATTTATTTTTTCATACAAACACATTATCTGTGAATAATGTTGTCCTTCATCCTCACCATAATAAGATTGTGGTTTATTGTTTTGTCTCTGGGCTTTTGGATAATTTTTTTTCAACTGGAAAAGGAGGATAAAAATACTATCCAAAATAATTGCAAGAAGCCACACAGGGCAAATCAGGAGCAAGTGGCAAGAGCCCACATTTCTTACTTGGAACTTCAATCCTCTCTGCTGCATCGAATCAAGCTCCCCCTCCCCCCCCCCCAATAAAAGACTTGATACAGAAGCAGTGGGGCTGGGAGCAGGGCCCATGGAAGGATGTAGGGGAAACTCACCTTCAGTAGCAGAGTTTGGCTCTGCCTGTCATCTTGCAGCACAGTCTAGATACAAAAAGGAATGCAAGGAATCCGTCATAAAGAGTTGAGGCTTGGACGGAGACACAAACAACGGAGAAAGGTATGTTCCCATCTAGGTTTTAGCTATATTCATCACGGAATGGACAGCATGTATGCCTTTGTTCATTTATTTTTACCCCATCGATTGTTTTTATAAATAACTCCAAGAGGTGAACATTGCTTCCTCCTCCTTTCCCCTCCCCTACACAAGTAGTTTAGGAAGTCCCTTAGGCTGAAAGAGAGGGACTGGCCCAAAGTCACCCAGCAGCTTTCTTGCCTAAGGTGGGATTAGAATTCCCATGAATCTTAGTATTTATGGCCAGTACCTCCAAGGCGGACCTCACCCCCAAGTGGAAATGCAAGCTTACGGCATCACAGTGAGAACTCACTGCATTAAGTCCTGGTCTTCCAGAGCCATGCACAGACACACTTGCCAACAGAAATCCTGGGGTAGAGAGAGAGCGTGCGCCGTTACCCACCTTTAGCGAGTCTCTAGTCCCTCGATAATCCTCTTGAAGGTAACATTGTAAGAGCTGCACGCTTTGCTCCTCATCCAAACCCTGCAATGGCAGACAAACGTTTAGCTATGTTACACACTTTTTAGGAGAGAGGGATAGGACAATGAAGAACAGAACAAGGCCTAATTTTCAGTGCCGCTACCAAGTTCTGCAAAGTACCTCGATTAAACTTCAGAAGTCCCAGACACAAACCTCACTCGAACAGTAGGACTGGGGAAAACCAACTTCTCTCCAATACTGATATTTTCTTCCACCCCCATCCTGAAACACGCAGAGCAAAAAAAGCAGAGCGACTTTTGAAAGTATTTCTTACCAAAAACTTGCTGACTCGGAGTCCCAGTTCCTTCAACGAAGCGGGCACGTTTTTATCAGCTTTCACGATTTCTGCTGAATTGGAACTACACGTAAGAAACAGTTATTCAGTTTGGTTTGTTTGGAACAAAGTGAATCTTGATCTAACACCTGGATAATTTTATATCCACAAACATTCCATAAACATGATAAAGCCCTAAAGGAAATCTAAAATAAAATAATCTACATATGATCAAATTCAGAAAGAACATCCAGAGAAAAACAAGGTAGGGGGCCCACTTATCTTTGTAGCCAAGCCTAAGAATCAGATCTTAACCCTTAAGAGTTCATCTAAATAACATGGGGGGAAAAGGGGTTATACAAATCATTTAGCTTTGTATCTGCTGTTTTTTCTGCTAAGATTTGATTGATATTGATATTATTTCCTAGTATGATTCGATTGCTTATTATACCATATGACTGTCACTGCGTGTTGTGCCTTGTGATTCTTGACGAATGTATCTCGTCTTTTTATGTACACTGAGCGCTTATGCACCAAAGACAAATTCCTTGTGTGTCCAATCACACTTGGCCAATAAAGAATTCTATTCTATTTCAGACTAGATGAATTTCTAAAAGGAGGAAGCAGATTCATGACCAGAAAAACCCATTGTTTCTCCAAGCTTTTCTTAACTTGAGCACTGTGCTAGATACCCAGCCATCTGGTTACCGTACCTGGGTGGTTTATAGTAACAAAGTCCTTCAAGCAACCTCTGCCAATGTTTATTCAACTCTTCTGCGATCTGTGCCTAAATCAGGACAAAAGGATGCTGAATTTAGAGATTCCACTCAACTGTTAAAAACTGTTTGCTTAGTTTCGCAAAGCCGGACAAATGGAAGGAGAAGCATTGTACAGTGGGGTGTCCAACCTTAGCAATTTTTAAGACTTGTGGCCTTTCATTGGTTAACATGATTTGGTTATTTCTCTGAAACAGCACCACATGCTCAGAGGGATGTAGTATGTAACATTCCAAAATAGTCCTAGTATGATCCTGTTCCTGCTCATCATCATATTCAGGAGGTGTGGTTTTTATATTATAATGAGATATAATGAGTTTGCAAGTCACTAAGGTTCAAATCAATGTCCTTGTTGGGTTTGAGCCAATGCTTATCAGACTCTACATTCCTTGTGGAGAGCTCGCCTTGTTACTTCAAGGAACTAGAAACATTAATCTAAAAAATCTGCTTAACTGAATACATTAATCAGAGGCCTCCCTTTACTGCTGCCATGATTAACAAAAACTAGAGGTTTCAAAGGAAACAGCCGAAGCCAACTTTGCTTACCGGTTCTCTCAAAGCTGATCTTCCCAAAAGAATGGTCCACAGTTCTCTGCTGCTCCTTAAAATAAAAATCACACATTCCTTAAAGTCTCTTCAAAGCTCACAGAACCATTTCTCTCTATGCAATTGTATCAAAACTGGGCAGCCACTTGTCTGGAATGGTATAAGGGCCCATGCTTAAGCAAGGGGGTGGACTAGAAGGCCCACAAGGCCCCTTCCGACTCTGTTATTCTGTTATTCAAACACTTTTCAGAGCAAAGTAACCATTCCCCTCAAGCACATTTCTTTCCAGTAACACCTCCTTGCCCAATTTTAATTCTAACCCAACTGTTCTTCCTGAATTCTTTTTAAAGATTGAAGCTACTGGCATGTCCTGCTGAAAATACTCTGGAATATATTAGGATGCAAATGAGAACCCACTGGAAAAAGAAATTATCTGATTATTTCTACCAGAAAAATTATAGAAAACCACCTGGCCTTTGACTGTGCTTTGGCATCAAGAAGCAATGCTAGATAATATAATCAATTTGCAAACATGGCTTTCTGGGTAAAGGGAAAGAAAAGAAGTGAAAGTCACAAAGAATGCACAGTTCAACTGTGATCCACCAACAACTCTAGTTGTTGTCTGGATTATTGGAATTTATTCAATCCATCAGGAATTGTTAAAAAAAAACAGTTAAGAAAAGGCATCTATTCAGGTGATATTATAGAGCTGGAAAACCCAGAGAGATATTAGCACGCAATTCTAATTAGAACAATCACACTAATGTCTTCACCAAGTTCACAAATCTTCTAATTGGATGTTGTTTTATTGTCCTATTATTTTTCCCTTCCCCAATAACAGTTTTGTCCAACTATACTTTTTTTATTGTAAAGACTGATGAAAGAGAATGATAAAGATATTAGAAAATTTAGACCACTGAAGACGAAAAGAGAATAGTATTATATCAGCATTATGATTTAAAAATATCTAATGAACGTAACGGATTTCTCATTATTAATTTGATGTTTCCAGATCACATGGCAAACTAGGAAAAGATCAAGTCAACTGGGAGTTAAAATTTACCCCAGCAATTCTGCTGATACCAGAACCAAACCCGAGTGCAAATTCTGCCTTGGACATGAAAGCCAGTTGGGGGACTTGGAGCCAGTCCTTCTCTCTCAACCCAGCCCATCCCACAGGATCAATCCAACACAACTAGTGTAGTTTCTCATAGGCAGGGATGAACACTTCACTTAGCCAACTTTGAGAAGCATCAAGGGGAATAGGCATACTCCCAGATAGTACATTATTTATTTAGCATATGGCACATCACACATGGTCTAGCAATATATATATATATTCATCTAAATTAATAAAACAGAATGAAATATTTCAAATACCAATGTCTAGGCCGTCTAACCATTGAAGCAGAGCAGATACTGGACCAATTGTATGTCCTTGGCTTACAGCCTGTCACAATGTCAGACAGCACAAATGTGTAAAGAATGCACAGCCAGAACAATTATTATGTCATCCTGCCTTTCTATACATACAGGTAGGTCATAATTACTGCGTGTTCAAATCATTCAATGCTCAATTTAGGGCAAATTATAAATTGATACCAGGTTGCATTTAATTGCAAGTCAAAAATTGGGTGAGCATGAGGCTAGCAAATGCACAATTGTGGTTTTAGACACTCTTTAAAGTTCCTAGGTGCAAAATGGGAGGTTCTATCAGAGGCAAACAGTAAAAGCAACAGTGTTAAAACAGGTCTTTTTTGTTACTTTTACAAAGGATTTTGGAGTTCTATTTTGCTTTCTCTTAACTACTCTGTGACCCCTATATTTAAATTGTATGTGTATTGTATGAGGGGGAGCTTACCGGTTCAAATAAATAGCGGTAAATAAACCCCTCAAATGGGCAGCAATGAGGAAGGCAGGAGGGGGCTGAGGGGGCTTCTTTAGGGGTCCCCCCTCCCCTCCACCCCGCAAGACCCTCACCCCAAAGCTCCGGGAGAGGAGCGGGTGGCCTGAGCGGGCGAGGCTCGGGGCTTCGGCCGGGCTCGGCCTTCCCACAGCCGCTTTCTCCCCTCAGGGCTCCGACAACGACCGCGCGCGCGCCCCGCGCCTTCCTACCTCGCAGACAGCCCGCCGGCCGCCATCTTGGACTCCCCTCCCACGTGACCCTCCCTCCCTCCTGCCTACCTCGCTCGCCCGCCCGCTGAGCCGCCAGGAGGAAAAAAGGGGGGCGGGGCCGCCAGTAAGGGAGGGGAAAAAAAAGAAAAAGGCGGGGCGGCGCTTGCGCGCTGGGAGCCGCCCGCTCGACCGTTAGGAAAGCCGGCGCGCGCCCCCCCGTGGATTACGTGCGTCTGGGGCGTGCCCTCTTGACGTCACCGGCGCGCGCCATCGTCACCCACCCGCAAGATGGCGGCGCCCTGGTGGGTGAGTTAAAGTCAGGGAAGGCGATGAGGCGGAGCGATGATGAGGGGGAAGGCTTGGGAGGGCGGCGGGATGGAGCTCAGCCCCCGAGGGGAAGGGTGTGTGTGTGCATGGCAGGCGGGACCGCTTGGCCTCCTCCTTTCCCTCCCTCCCCCTCCACGATCTGCTTCACAACAGCCCCGCAGGGTAGGGTAGGCCGGGGTTAAAACGGCGCTTTCCAATTTGGGAGTGCCGGACTTGGATTCTCGAAGGTGGCTGGGGATGATGGGGGTGGTAGTCGCAACTTGGCAAAGAATTGGGCGAGGGGTTGGACTAGATGACCTACAAGGTCCCTTCCAACTCTTGTTAATCTGTAATCTGTAATTATCGCCTGAGGTGGGCACAGGGAGGCCTCGAACCATTGACAGCCACAGCTCTGTCTTCTGAATCCTGTTAAAGACAGCTGGGCTTGTGATGTGGGGCGCACCATTGTGGCACCGTGTGCTCCTTTAAAAGATTTGATTTTTCTCTCCTAGGGATGATCCGAACAGAGGAGGGAGCTTTCAGCCTTGAGAGTCCCTGCATTTGAAACGCCCTGGACAGCTGTGGAGATCCTTCGCTTGCGAGACGTAACTGGCCGACCGTCACTATGTGGAACCAACCGGTTCTGGTGGAATCGCTGGTGGTGTTTGCCATCGTGCTTTGCGTGCACAGCGTGGTCTGGGACCGCTTCTCGTGGTCCGTTCTCGTCCTCGCTGTCCAAGCCTTCTACATCCAGTTTAAGTGGGACCATCTCCTTCGTCTGGGTGGGGCTGTATTCCAGTTCCGGACCACGGCCAACAGCGGCCTCCTCCCCTCCTGCATGGTTATCCCTCTGCTGGGCATCGTGATGAAGGAAAGGTGTCGAGTGGCTGGCATTGTGTACTTCGAGCGCTTGGGCATTGTCGTGGCCTCTACCGGCATGATGATCGCCCTCTTCCTGTCAGTGATCGCCTTGGGCATTACCAAGCCGGTGCCAACGAACACCTGCGTGCTGTCCGGGATTGCTGGGACGCTGATCATCTACACCATGAAACATTCCTTGACCGTCTCCGAAGTGATCGAAGTGTTGGAGGTGTTGCTCATTTTCGTCTACCTCAGCATGATCCTGCTGTACCTGTTGCCTCGGTGCTTCACCCCCGGGGAGGCCCTGCTGATCCTCACCAGCCTGAGTTTCGTCCTCAACCAGCTCATCAAGCGCTCTCTGAACGTCAGCGAGAACCGAGGGAGTCCCGTGGAGTTCTTCCTCCTGGTCGTGGTGGTGGGAGTGGCCCTGCTCGGCCTCTCCTTCGCAGTGCTGTTTTTCTTCATGGATTCCACCACCTGGACCTCCTCCATGTTTTTCCACATGATGACCGCTGTCCTGAGCCTCGGCGTGGTCATGCCTTGGCTCTACCGCCTGATCCGCAGGAATCCCTTGATGTGGCTCTTCCAGTTGCTCTCCCAAACCCAGATCAGAATTCACCTGCTGTGTTACTGGGCCCTCCTGGCTGCTCTGGCCTGCGCGATAGTCCTCTACCAAAACGTCAAGCGGTCCTCCGGTTCTAAAAAACACCAAGCTTCAATCGTCACCCGGAAGTACTTCCATTTCATCGTGGTGGCCACTTATGTCCCGGGGCTGATCTATGACCGCCAACTGCTGTACGTGGCAGCAGTCATCTGCCTGGCCGTCTTCATTCTGCTCGAGTACGTCCGCTACTTCACCATCAAGCCCTTCGGACAGACGCTCCGGCAGTTGCTCTCGCTGTTCTTGGATGAGCGGGACAGCGGGCCTTTGATCTTGACTCATATCTACCTTCTGCTTGGGATGTCCTTCCCGGTGTGGCTGGTGCCAAGGCCATGCGCCCCCAAAGGTGCCTTGACGGGGGCAGGAGCCCTGGCTCCCTACTCTGGGGTTCTGGCTGTAGGCATTGGGGACTCGGTGGCCTCCATCTTTGGCAGCACGATGGGAGAAGTCAAATGGCCTGGAACCAAGAAAACCTTTGAAGGGACCATGTCGGCCATATTTGCCCAAATCATTGCGGTTGCCCTGATTGTGATTTTTGACAGTTCTGTGGACCTGAACGCCAGCTACTCCTGGATCTTGGTCTCAATTACCCTGGTGTCGTTTTTAGAAGCTTACACCACTCAGGTGGACAATTTACTCTTGCCTCTCTACCTCCACATCCTGCTAATGCTTTAGCTACCCTGGAAGGGGAAAAAGTTTCTCTCCCCCCAGAGTGTAATCAGATACACCCATACTCTGTTTCTTTGGTGTCTTTGGCCCAGGATGGCAAAAAGCGACACCACGGCCTGTCCCTGTAAGTGATTGCACGTTCATTATTTAAAGCTGAAATATAATGAGGCTGTTCTTTGTGGTCTGTTTTTTTTTTTCCCACAGCTTCTGCAGTATAATAAGCAGCAATTGCCATTCTTACTGTGAGTAGCAATCCTCCAAGGGGTTGTTTTGTTCTTTTTTTTTTAAGCAGGAGGGGTTTGTTCAAGCAGTCAAAGGGCTGGACTTGAAGCCAGCCACCCCACGTTCTAGCCCTGCCGTAAGCACGGAAGACAGTTGGGTGACTTTGATCCAGTCTGTCTCATCTCACCCCTTAGAAGAAGGAGGGAAGACAAACCAAAGAAATAAAGAGTTACTATTTTAACAAGACTGGTCAGGATGATGCTGACCAAGCAGGAAGTGAAGCCGTAACTGATTTGAGACATCTCTGTTACAGGTTATTGGATAAATTTTAATTTTTCTGATCACTTAAGGATAGCAATCAGGATTGTGACATCAGCAAAGCAGGGCCTTTTTAAAATTATTGGGAGGCTATTCGAAGTAAAATGGGAGCCACTGGAGGTTTGAGACATCCATTTTGCCCATCAACAGCCCCCCCTCCATGTATCTCCAAGCCAAACACAGTCCCATCCCAAGGATCTTGTAGAAGATGGCAGATCCTGAGCACCACAAAGAGGCAAGGTTTGGGGGAATCTTTCCTCCAGCTAGCTCAAACTGCAAATTTAGATAGCTCCTAACCCAAACTTGAAATTACAGGAAAATCAGAGATGTTTCTTAAAAGGGTGAGATATAAATCTATTCCATGCTGCTGAACTCTGAGATACTCTTACAAAGGTGTCGTCTACAGCAACTACATAATTGAAATTCCAGTCCACATTTTATTGCCTTTTTAACTTGCCTCTCCTTTCAGAACCCAGGAACAGTGCTTGTTCCCTTCATGTCTCCTTTTTCTTCACAAGGTCTCCCCGTGACGTTCATTGTTGAGCAAAAACTACTGCCTGACTTTCCTTGGTCAGGATCTGATGCTCTTTAACTCCACACCAAACTGATTTTTTAAGCCTGAACAGACTCAGTGGATTCAGAGATGATGATGATGTGAAGCTGGAGCCAGAAATTCCTCAGCTACAGATGCAGAGCTGAAGATCAGCCCCCCTGCCGGTTCCCCAAAACATAGGGGGCTCCCAAAGCAGAGATGCTCTGGGTTTAGTTGCTCGTATACAGCGACGGGAAAGGCAGTTCCAGAGTTGGCTGAAGCCTGAAACAAGTGAAAAACACCGTTAAATGGCTCCTGAGCTCCCGTGCTAGTGAAGCAACGGGGGTTGGGAAAACCTTGGCAGAGTGGCATTGCCCAGGACAAAGCCCTCCCATCCCTCTCCTTCCGCTTACCAGTTCTCGGTGCTCCAAACTGCGTCCTTGGCCTCCATCAGGTGGAAGGTGTAAACCTCGCGGGACTCCTGAGAACAGTTTGCTTCACTTTTGTGCACCACCTCGCCATGGATAAGGACCAAGTCCCCTGGTTCACCGTGAAGAGTGAAATCTACTATCCAGCTGGAAGTAGCGTTTGACAGTTGGACAAGCAGTCCTTGACTTACAACCTACTTGCCTAGCGACCATTCAAGGTTGCAACCCACTTCCTCAGAGTTACTAAACACCCGTTTTGAAAGTTATGGCAGCCACACCTATCCCCTGCAGTGAGATGATTGCTTTTTCGGTGCGTGGCAACCGGCTTGGCTTTGTGACTGTTTGCAGCATCCCACAGACACGTGATCACAATTTGTGATTTTTGTTTCCTGGTTTCTGGCCTTGAAAAAAATGTCCATTGGGGATGATGGATTCATTTAACGACTGCAGTGTTCACTTAAGAACCACCATGTTTAACAACTGCCACAAAAATATGTCAAACATCGGGTGGGCCATGTGATGCTTTGACATTTATTTAATTTTATTGATTCAATTTTCATGCCGCCCATCTCACCTACAAGTTGACTCTGGGCTCCTTGCAAGTTATAAAATAAGTAAAAAAATAGTTAACAGATTAAACCGACAGATTAAAATATGGCCGTGATTTATGACTTATAATTCCAAATTCAGCTACAGTCATAAACTGAGGACTTTCTGTAAATGCAAGCCAGTTGCCGGGCACCAGGAGTGAAATCACAATGACGATGGGGAATGCTGCAGTGGTCATAATTGCGAGGACGAGAAGTGTAAGCCACTTTATCCAGCACCGTTGTAACTTGGAACGGTTGTTAAGCAAACGGTAGTAGTTTATTTATTAGAATTGCTGTTCCCAGAAGAGGGCAGCATATGGCCAATTTTGGCTGATTTAGTTAAAGAAGGGATCAGGGCTGAGTTCCACTTGCATGGGAGAGTAGCCAAAAATTGTGCAAGTGGGAAATCACAACTCTTTTCCCGGAGAAGCCAGGACGTGTCACTGACGTCACTCGTCAAGCTCAACTCCATAATTGCTTCTGTACGGTAGAATATTTCCAAGTCATTTGCCAAGGACTTTCAAAACAAAAATAAAACCAACCCATCTCTAAAACAGATGGTCCTCAATTTACGACCACAATTGAGTCCAAAATTTCTGTTGCTAAGCGAGGCAGATGCTAAGGGACTTCTGCCACATTTTGCGACCGTTCTTGCCACAGTTGTTTGTTTTATTAGATTTATATACCGCCATCCTCCCGAAGGACTCAGGGCGGTGAACAGGCACAAAATAAAATACATAAATACAAAATTTAAAAGCTGAAATAAAACCAGATTAAACAATTTAGCCCGAGACAAATTTAAAACATCCCAATAATTTAAAAACAGATTTAAAATTTTCAATTTCAATTTCAATTTAAAAGCAAAGGGGAAAAAGGTTGTTGTTAAGTGAATCACTGAAGTTGTTAGTGACACTGTTTTTAAGTGAATCTGACTTCCCCATTGACTTTGCTTGTCAGAAGGTCGCAAAAGGGGATTACGTCCTCCCCCCCCCCCGGAGACCATCATAAATATGAATCAACTGCCAAGCATCTGAATTTTGATCACGTGGCCACTGGGGCTGCTGCAACGGTTCTAAGTTTGAAAAATGGTCATAAGTCACTATTTTCAGGGCTGTCGTAACTTTGAACGGTCACTAAACAATTTTTTTTAGCTCAAGGACTACCTGTAACAGTTTGGTTTCTTCCATTCAATGGTGGGAAAGACCTAGATTTAAAATGGGTCTAACTCAGGGGGGTCTCCAAATTTGGCAACTTTTAAGACTTTTGGACTTCAACTCCCAGTGGCTGGCTGGGGAATTCTGACAGTTGAAGCCCAAAAGTCTTAAAAATCACCAAGTTTGGAGACCCCTGATCTAAATGATGGAATTTTAGGCACCCCTCATCTGTGTGCCCCAGTCCTGGCCCCCAAAATATGTTTCCTCTTCCAGGAGAAGAAAACCAATTTCCCTCCCTAACTTATTCTTCGGATGTGGCTCAGCCCACTTAGATTTTTCAGCGGTGCCACCCTACCTTTGCCCACTGGCACAGGGACAAACTGGCAATCTTCATACACTCGCTCGGTGCCAATGAAATCGGTGCAAGGAATTGTCCCGGGGGGAGTTCGGACCATCCGCCGTGTGATGCCAGCTGGAAAGCATAGTATAGTATAGTTTATTGAATAGCCCGAAGGCCTTTTCAAACAAAACAGAAAAGAAAAAGGGAAAAAGATAAAACAGTTACAAAAATAGCAATCTAAAAATATATGATAGATGACATTAAAATTTTACAATATCAAATTTCAATAGCTAAGTTGCCAAGACTAGATAACCCAAATAGCATAGCTCCTCTCTAACTGAGCTCGGGAGGGTGAGCTTTAGGGGCTCCCTTTGATTTGATTCATTCATTTTATTTCTTAAATTGATACCCGACTCGCAGCAGTTCTCAGCATCTTCATGTCTTACTTGTATGTGAGCCGGGAACAAACCACAAACAGCCATTTTCTTGGGTGGCATTTTCCAGAGCGATCCAGAACCCCGTCACTTTGCCCAAAGGGGTTGTGTACAGAAAAGTGGCATCCTGATGTGGCGTCACTGAAAGGAGCAGAGAAGACACATGAAGTCATCCTTGCATTCAAACCCTACGCGGTTTGTTTGCAAATCTCCAGTAAACTGGCTTCAAACAATCCTGTTTGGGTCCTTAAATTTATGAAATACCCACAATTTTCTATGTCCCGTCCCCAGAATCAGTGGGACTCTCCCAAGGGTTGGGGTGGGTCATGGGATCAAAGGAACAGGATGAGCAGCATGGTGACTTTCACTCCCTTTCCTGCAGGGGACAATGGGAGTTGCAGTCCAACATCTCCAGGGCAGCCCCCATGGGAAAGAGTTAGAGGAAAGGTCATACTCACCTTCCCCACCAATGCCCGGTTGCTATAAAACAAGAAAAAGAAAAAAGTCTATTAAACCTGAAAGGGAAAACTGATTTTTTTTTTTTAATTCATCCATTGCAGTAATAATGAGTTTCTGGTTTGGGGAAAGAATTGGACTAAATGGTCTCAGGGGGTCCCTTCCAAGCCTTAGAATGTGGGAGTCTAAGGCTGGGTTCACGTACCTTGAAGATGTACATGCTTTGCACTACCACGGGATTCTCCAGACCCAAATTTCTTGCTAAAGCCTGCGGAATGTCCCAAAATGTAAGAAAATGTTAATTTTCTATGCTTTTCCCTTGCAGCCTGAGAACGTGCTTCCTTCTAACATTTTGCCAATTAAAGCAGAGTTAAAAGCACTTTCCCCCCTCTCACTCAGAGATGGGTTACCAACATTGGTTAAACGATCAGTTCTTTGAACCATAGTTTGTTAACCAAATCATCATGGCAGTAAAAAACTTACATCGCCTTGTAAAAGCCCCAATAGCTGGATTTAAAACCAACCCCAGCATGCAACTCCCTGTAGGTTCTTGGCCTACTTTGCAGGCTGCTATGAAGGACTAAATGAGCAGGGAGGCAGAGCCAATGCCAGTCCATTTCCAGTCTTATAACCAAAGGAAGGAGAGGCTTCTGGTGTTGGCTGGCATTTGCTCTTTCTACAACAGCCCTGCAGCGTTGGCCAGGGCTCAACTCACCTGCACCTTGGCTGTGTGGGTCATTTGCTTGAAGACGGGATCGTAGGCATGTAGCGCTAGAATTAATAGTAATCATTGTACTGATATAAGAATCATTTTGATTAAATGGCATAGGTGTAATAAATTTGCCTTATCAATAAGTCACAAGTGCGTCATATAAATAAAATAAATTAACCATCATAAGTGCTACTTATTGAAAATCCTATCAAAAGTCAGGTAATAATTGGCTCAAACTTGCCAGGGAGAAAAATTCTCTTATCACACCTAGATGGGTATACTGTGTATACATGTACAATGACAATAAAGTTATTATTATTATTATTATTACTTTTAGTAAGTTGCAAACTCAGTACAGGTAGTTCTCGACTTATGACCAGAACTGAGCCCAAAATTTCTGTTGCTAAGTGAGACATTTGTGAAGTGAGTTTTGCTCCATTTTACAACCTTTCTCACCACAGTTATTAAGGGAATCCCTGCATTTGTAAAGTCAGAAACACGGTTGTTAAGTGAATCTGGCTTCCCCGTTGACTTGGCTTCGCAAAAGACATACTGCCAGCCGTCATAAATATGAGTCAGTGTCTGAATCTTGATCACGTGACTATGGGGATGCTGTAAGTGTGGAAAATGGTCATAAGTTACTTTTTTCAGTGCCTTTGTAACTTTGACTTACGATATACTTTCGTAAGTCGAGAGCTACCTGCACACTTTCACCCAGTCCTTCCATTTTTTTTTTCTAACTTGCATTAACTATTTCTTAGGGAAAGGGATTTCCGGGTAGCCCTTTACTTACCGTGACCAATTTTATTGATCGATTTCTCCTTTGGAACCAGAAAGTCCCCTGCAAATTAAAAAATCTGGGTTTAAAAGAACAAGACAACAACCAGATTGCACAAAACAGGGGTGTCAAGAGGCCTTAGGGAGAACAGTACCTTTCGTATCAAAAACTCCTTTTTCGAAAAAGAATCTGATTTTGTCTCCGCTGTTGAGGAAATATTCTGCCGACCCCTGTCAGAAACCAGGTTAAAATATCAATATTAGCCTAGGGTCTCAATAATTTCATATTCGTAGCTGTTTTATATTAAAGTCATCTATATACAACAAGGGACGCAGTGGCTAAGGCGCTGAGCTTGTCAATCGAAAGGTTAGCAGTTCAGCGGTTCAAATCCCTAGTTCCGCATAATGGGGTGAGCTCCCGTGACTTCTCCCAGCTTCTGCCAACCTAGCAGTTCGAAAGCACGTAAAAAAATGTTACTATATATATACTACAGATAGTCCTCAACATATGACTGTAATGGAGCCTGTCCATTCCTGGGATGGTTGAAAGGTGGGTCACCCACATGGCCTACCTGATGTTATGACCTTTTTTCCAGCAGTCGTTAAGTGAATGGTTGCCATAAAGCAAATCCGTTGTTCTTGCGGGCCATTTTTGCTGAACGTTTGACCAGTCCCTTTAGTGACTGTAAGTTGAGGGCTACCTATAAAACTCTTGTATATCTTTATCTGGGTGTGCATGGTAGGGCAACCATTTTTTGAATCAAGGCACCTCAAAGGGGCTCACTTACAGAACGCTTCCGAACTCTGGAACCCAGGACTCCCATGGGATTTGAAAATTAGCCAGTTTGGTAAAACATTTTAATGACATCACAATCATACAAAATGTCATAAAACGTTTGCTGTGGTCAGCTGAGGCTGTCGGACTGCGCTGTACAGTTCAACCTGGACTACTTTAAGGCAGAGCCACATCTGACTATCTCCCCAAATTTTTAAGAAACTTTTCTGGTAGATTACAAAGGCTGGCCTTGTGGGAGGCATTGAGGAATCTCCGGTATGGAAATATCTCTGAAATGAGGGCCTGAGGGGTGACAGCTTTTCTGCTTCCGAAATAAAATCTCTGCATTCAGCTACGAATTCCTTGAAGCGAGTTGTGAACGGAACGGAAAGGCGCCTCCTGAAGTCGCCCACCTGGGCCTGGAGTTGTTCCGACTGCTGGGTTGAAAACTCTGTGCGGCAGTGAGCTGGCACGTCCATAGACACGATTATCTTTTGGATCTGGGCCCTCATGGCGTCACATTCTTCCAGGCTGAAGAACCGTTCGAGGACCAAGAAGCCCTCCTGCTGGAACTACAGAACAAGTTGGAGAAGGTATTTAGACCGGTGGTTCTCAACTTTGACTACTTGAAGATCAGTGGACTTCAATTCCCAGAATCCCCCAGCCTGCAAAGCATTAGACATGGGTGGGATTCAGATGGTTGAGACCGGTTCGGATGAATCGGATGCTACTTTTACATCTGGTTTGCCAAACCGGTAGTTGCAAGGACTGGCTGGCCCTGCCCACCCCTCCCAGGAGTCTCCACGTAGCCCGTTTTGGATGCCAGGTAAGTGCAGCGCCCATGCGGCGGCTCTGGGAGGGTGAAAAACGGGCCTCCCGGAAGTTCTGGAACTCTGGAAATGGGCCTGTTTCCGGCCTCTGGAGGGTCTCTGGAGAGCTGGTGGGTTGCCCTTTATAGAAACTAAACAGATTATCTCCACTAGATTTTGGATTTAAGGACACAGAGGCTGCAGAAATCACTGCAAGTCTTATGTAGAAAATCAATAAAAATGATTTGTAATCTTAGCAAAGAATTGGGGGGGGGGGAAATCCTGTGATCAATAGGATTTCATTGCATATGTTTTAATCTTTCCATTTTTAAAACTCCAGTAGTGTATTAAAACAGTATTTTAGTGCTTAAGTATTCTATTCATTAAGGGAATTTAAAGATATAGTGCGTGATCAAATTAAAATAACCAGCTTCAGATATTTAAAAGTATTTTAGTATTTTAGCTGATTTTTTTTCTTCTTGTGGTCTTAGGATCAGCATCCATTTTTATTGACTATCAGTTTCCAGAAACTCTTTTCTGCATTTTTATTTAAGATGTGCAATTTTAGTAAAACTTTTCTTTTCCAAAGAAAAGTTGCTGCCTCCCCAGGGCTGCGGCTGTGAATCCAAACTTTACAATTATTATTTTTTTTCACAGAACCAGAAATGACTCAAGAGGCATCTGGTGTGAGCTGGGCAGCCAGATCACTCTATTTCATTAATAAAGAAATAAAATTCTCGGTGCGTTTCGTTTCTCTGCTCCCTTCGCTTCTTACCTTCGAGAGTTGCTCTTGGCTGACGGGGGCCATTGAAACTGAACGAGTCACTTGTTAAAGCAAACGGTGCCCGTATGTCCAGTTAGCTCCATGTCCAGGGATCAATCTTCCCCTGCTAAGCTGGGCGGGTCAGTTCACCGTCATGTGATAAAACTGCAAAGGACAAAGACATGGCATGAGCCCAGCTGATTCTGGAGGCCCCTGCAGTGGACTTTGGCGTTGGACATTTGTCTCATAGCCCAGAAGCCCCGCAGATCGAGTTTCATTCTTCTCGGACAGCTAAAGGAGGAAGTGGAAATTTTGGCACAAAGATGAAAAGATTCAGGAAAGGGAATGGAAGGGAGAAAAACAAAGAAAGGAAGGAAGGAAGGAAAGAAAGAAAGAAAGAAAGAAAGAAAGAAAGAAAGAAAGAAAGAAAGAAAGAAAGAAAGAAAGGGAGGGTGGGAGGGGAGGAAATAGATTAGAATCCTATCCTATCCTCATTATATTAATGTTAAAATTAACAAACTTGTCTGGGATGCTCAATTTTTCATCATGTGCTGAAAGTTCATCACACACCTTTCATGGTTTTCTTTTCATTTATTAGAGAATTTTTTTTAATCCTGCCTTTATTACTTTATAAGTAACTCAAGGTGACAAACATATCCAACGCATCTTCCTCCTCCTCTTTTCTGCACAATAGCCCTGTGAGGTGGGCTGAGCTGAGAGAGAATGACTGACCAAAGTTACCGAGCCAGTTTTCCTGGCTAAGGTAGGACTAGAACTCTAGAAGTCTTCTAGTTTCTTGCACCGTTTATCCACTTATACCTTCTGAAACGATGTCTTTTTAAAATAGATTTTGAAAAAAAAGGAAAATAAATCTTGGATAAAAGGCAATTCTTAGCTCGCCCAACATTTCAGCAATTATTAAATAGGCACTTTTAATCTTTACTAGGCTGGTTGGCCTAGTAAAATAGAGGAAAACAGCTCTATTTTATTATTATTTTTGGCCTTTCTATATATTCAGATAGGTCTAAAGGTCAAAGTATCAGGCTAGAAAACGGGAGACTGCGAGTTCTAGTCCTGACTTAGGTATGAAAGTCGGCTAGGTGACTCTGAGCCAATCTCCAGGAGGTGGGCGAGTTTTCCCTAATACTCCTCCTATTTTCCCCACAGCAATGGGGTGGACAGGGCTGAGAGAGGGACTGGCCCAAAGTCACTCAGCTGGCTTTCATGCCTAAGGCAGAACTAGAACTCACCACCTGGTGATTGACTTCAGTCTCCAATTGGCTTTCATACCTAAGGTGGTACTAGAACTCACCATATCCTGGTGACTGGCTCAAAGTCAACCAGCCTGCTTTCATGCCTTAAAGCAGGACTAGAACTCACAATCCCCCAGTTTCTAGCTTGGTACCTTAACCACTAGACCAAACTAGCTCTGATCCCCCTAAGATTTTAAAAAAAGGAAGGGGCAGAGGTTCCTTTTTGGTCCCCCCTTTTGTTCTCATTGGAATTTCCTTAGGGCTGCCAGAAAACCAAATTTAAACTCCCCCCCTCCCACCGTTTAGATTCAGGGAATTATACAGCAAGCTCTGGAGAAGTGGACCTGGCCTTCAAGAGACTTGTTCAAGTTTCCCCTGTTTCTTGGACACTCCCTAAATTTAGGACAACCAACCCACCCTCCCAGGAAGCTTGCAATCCCAGGAAAACTTGGCTGGGGCGGATGGGAGTCGGAGTGCAGCATCCCCCCCCCGGGCCATCCTCGGGCGCTTCCCAGGCAGTTGCCCCCCTGCCAGTATTCCCCAAATACCCAGGAGACTGGATTGACGTGCCAGATCTTGAAAGAGACAAAAGCCGATCGGTTCTGACCTGCGCAGTTACCTTAAGAGCATCTCTGGAGAAAGACGCCGCCGGTCAGCCGATTCACCTGGCTGAAGATCTTCCAGGCAGCTGGAAGTGGGGAGAAGGCAGGAAAAAGAAAAAGAGGGCAGAACCAGTGTGGAGATCGGAGAAGCTGGGACTTGTTCCCCCACATTCCAGAGAGATGGAGACAGGGCCGAGTGTGAGAAAGTCGCTGGGCCAGTTTTTCTCCCTCTTTGCTAACAACTTTTCTGTTGTTATTTTTTCCCCGACTCGCTCCTCATCAAGTCTCCCCAATGTAGTGCAAACTAGGAAACCAGGAGTCCTGCATGCTGCAAATACTGCTTTTATTGTTAAGGCTACAGTTGCAGAAGCTTGCAGGTTTGAATATGCTTCTCCCCTCCCTGTTTGCCTTTCAGATACTAGGGAGGGTCTTGTCAGTTTTGGCTCAGGCTCAAGATTTCTTTTCTCCAACAAGTGGTCTTGCTGGTGGCTCTTCCTCCCGTTCTTCCAAATTATTCCTTCTGTCCACGATAGACAGATGGACAGTCGGATGATAATAGATTGGTAGATAATGGATAGATGACCCAGAGAAGACGATAGATTGATGAATTGTCGTAAATCAAGGAGTACCTGTACTAGAAGAGTTAAGCACATCAGGGAAACCTGTGCGGTCCCCATCCATCCCATTTTTCTAGGATCGTGATTTAAAGCAGACCAAAGACCCATCACTTTGTGAGGATTTCCAAGAGTAGCTTTATTTTAAACACGAACAATGCCTGGATAACATCGCTTTGGGCGTTGGTAGCATTGCCAGCCTGCAGAAATCCTTCCTAATACGGCGGACGGAGGCAGCAAGGAAGCTTGCAATGGCTCTGCCCCATTGGCTGCTGAAAAAGAGGGAGAAGGGAGAAAAAGACGGGGGTGGGTGGGTGTCCCCCATCTCTCAGGGATTGGCCAAGACCGACCTGCCAGCAGCAGAGGTGCCCCAAGGGATGGCTACCAACCTTCGGCTGCTCTACCCTTCTTCACAGATCTCAGCCTATGCAATTCATTTCCAGCGGAATGGAGCAACTCTCTTCCAGATACGATATTTTAGTTTTAAGCTATATTAATGTATATATTTGTGTATATATATATGTATGTATGTATATATATATATATTGGAACTGCACGTTCAGTAAGTCCCAGTCCTTCTGGATAGGATGAGACTGTGACTCCATCCTGGCCAAGAACCTTGGGAATTTAATTCCTTGCTCCTCTGGCAGGTGCAATTTTCCAGTTGCAAACAGAGATGGAAAGTTTAGGCCACGTGTGTGTGTGGGGAGCACACAGGGGTAAAAAAAATAAAATAATTCATTTTTCACTAGGACAGGCGTGCTGGACAATAGTGCAAATTCGACTCCTTCCTCGCTTCCTCACAAAGAAATGCGTCCCTCCCCTCAAACCTCGCAACCAACTCCACCCCTCCCCAACCCCTGCCCTGAATTTTCGGCCACGCCTTTTTTAAGACTTGGTGCTGCGTTGAGCCGGATCATGGAGGCAAAATACCTGTCTCTTTGGACAACCGAGGCTTCAAAAACAAAAACAGACCAGCTGTTATTTTTTTTAAAAAAAAAGCCATAAAGGGAAGAGGGAACATTGACGGAGTCTTAAATCTCATGGAAAGATGCTGGTAGCAGGTTACGCATGTTAAGGATTCTGGTTTAGTGTTTTGACCCCAGTTCCCCTCAATTGTAGCCGTGTTTTAAGTCTTATAAGGAATGTCAAGCGTCAGTTTAAAAATTAAACTGAACTTCTCCTGCCCACCCCAGCGTTAAATGTTTCTGCAACTGCTAAGACTTTTTTTTCTTTTTTCTTTTAACGGAAAAATACAGGCTGGCATCCTTCAACGTGGAAATTCTTTGATCTCACACTCTTCTGTCGGAACCAAAGCCATCAAGATTTGGGGAAATCTCAAATTTGGGGGTGTGTGGGAAACTCCAGGACGAAGGGGGGCTGGGTGGGTTAAGTCAGACTTTTGCAAATAAGATTCTAAAGTAAAATACTTTTTTTTTAAAAAAAAAAAATGCCACTGTGGGGAAAAAAAAAGAAAAATGAAGGCTGGATCTTCTCCGATCCATTCCTTGGAGAGGGTCATTGCTGGGAGTTAGGATTGGACTTGGGGCAACGCGTAGCTGGACAGCCGGATGCCATTCTCCCCTTCGGATGGGGTGCAGCACTCAAGGACGGTCCCAACCACATGAAACAGCAGCGGGATCAGGCTCTCTGCCCCAACACACAGTCGAGCACGCCAGCCCGTGTCTCCTTTCTAGCAGGGACGGCGACCAGTTCCCACTTCCTGCCCCGCAGAGAGCCACGGACCAAGATCCCTTCCTTCCCCAGTCACTTCTGCTCCTCCTCTCCTTCCTGAAGCAGGGAAGAGTCTCGTTTTCCCAGCCACTCCTGATCCTTCTGGGCTGTCAGTCAGGGAGCCATGCCCCTCAGCGTGAGGGTCTCCAGAGCAGGGGGCTAGGGGAAGCGGGGGGGTGAGTCCAGGGACCCCTGGAACCCCCTTGGTCAGAGATGGGAAATGGGCGAGCCTGCAGCTCCCCAGCTCAGCGGAATCTGCTTCGTCCGGCAAGGCTTCAAGCTTGCTCTTTGTCCGCCCTCCAAAGCCTCTCCTTGACCTCCAAGGGCAGCGTGTTGAAAAGGTCCTCCTCTACCACCAGCCCACTGCGCTTCAACAAGGGGCAGTCGCCCAGCTCCACCGGCAGGCACTCCAAGCGGTTGCCCCGCAGTTCGATCTGAGACAGGTTGGTCAGCTCGCCCACCCGGGATGGCAGTGACTGCAGGACGTTGTTGCCCAGGTGTAAAGTCCGTATTTTCCGGCACTGGAACAGCTCGGCGGGGAGACCCTCGATCTGGAGGGAGGAAAGAAGGAAAGGAAATAAATAAATGAGAGAGAGAGAGAGAGAGAGAGTCAGGCTCTGCTGCTTAGACAAGGGATCAAAGCTAGACGTTCTGGTTTGCAGAGAAGGAAGGTTAAGAGGTGGAGGGGGGGGCAAGCTTTACCCACAACAGCAGAATCAGAAAACAACAGAGTTGGAAGAGACCTCGGAGGTCATCTAGCCCAACCCCCTGTTTGAGCAGGAGACCCGATGATCCCATTCTGGACAATCTCTTCTTAAAAACCTCCAGTGACAAAGCACCCACAACTTCTGGAGCCAAGCCCTTCTGCGGATTTCTCCCTGCTGTACAGGTAGTTCTCAACTTATGACCACCATTGGAACTGGACTTGCCGCTGCTAAGCGAGGCAGTGGTTGAGTGAGTCACACTCGCCTTTTCACGGTTTTTGCAGCCTTCCTTTGCCGAGGTAGTTTAGCAAAATCACTGGCAGTTGTTAAAAGGAAGGGTGCAGTTTATAAGTGAAATTGGCTCCCCTCCACCCCGCGGACTCTGCTTGCCAGTTACCAGAGACCCAAATTTCAACTGTATAATGCTGTGCTGGTTGTAAGTTCAAGGACCAGTCATAACTCACTGTTTTCCCCCAGGGCTGTTGTAACGAAAGAAATGGCTGTATGTTGAGAACTACTGTAGGGGACGATTAGAAGAAATACGGCCCGTATTTTCCATTGGGGGGAGAGGAAGTGGAAGACTTCAGGGGCAAAACTGATGCCTTAAAAAGCTTCTAAAAACTTTTAAGACACTCACCGGAGCTGTTAAAACTCCCTTGTGAGACCTTCTGATGAGCAAAATCAACGGGGAAGCCAGATTCAACCGTTTCTCGCCACTTTCTTTTTTCTTGGCAAGAAAATACGGCTTTTAAAACCCGTTCTCTCTCTGTCTCGTCCTGGGAGAGAGCCTCCATCCTCTGCTGAAGCTGGCCTTGGGAGTTGGAAGGGAGGGAAAATAAATTGTTTCCAAGCAAACAAAGCAGGGCCTAGAAAACAGGAAGAGCCTCCAGGGAGGGGAGACAGCTACAAGGGTCCGTAATTAATCTATTGCTGCTTTGTTGTCATGGAGTTAATGAGATCAACATATCATTTGTGGGAGCCACAACAGACGCCTTTCACGGAGGAGGAGGAGGAGGAGGAGGAGGAGGAGGAGGAGGAGGAGGAGGAAGCTTGGTTGTTTTCCAAAGCAGCATTTTGCTAAATTCTGCAATGGAGAAGCAGGGGGAAAAAACCCCAAGCGGCAATGAAAGAATACATTTGAGACGAAAACTCAAGATTTTGCAAAACTTTTTAAAACAGCGGGAGACGGAGGAGGAGGCAGACGGCCAGGAAGGGAAGTGGGTGGGCGAGAGAGACGCGTATATTTGAAGGAGAAGCAAAGAAAAATATCCACCAGGCATTTTAGTATCCGGAGTTCATAAATCAAGTGAACTGATTTAGGGCAGGGAGTGGAAATTTTTTTTTTTAAAAAAAAAAGCTGACTTTAACATTTTAATTGCAAGTGTTTCCTTTTTTTAAAAAAATAAAATAA
This sequence comes from Arizona elegans, assembly GCA_022577455.1. Lineage (NCBI taxonomy): Eukaryota > Metazoa > Chordata > Lepidosauria > Squamata > Colubridae > Arizona > Arizona elegans. The sequence goes on along the minus strand of JAKOOJ010000034.1, from coordinate 1,015,620 downwards.
ACAAACACTTTTCTTTTGCCCCGAATATTTGGGTTTGGAAACTTTGAGGGGAAATACTCATAATAAACATAATAATAAAAGAAGCAACAAAGTTGTTGGTTAGGTCTAGTATTTAAGGCTAGAAAGCGGGAGGCCCCGAGTTCAAGTTCTGCTTCAGCCATGAAAGCCAACTGGGTGATTTGGAGCCAATCACCAGGAGACTGGGAGTTCTAGTCCCGCCTTTCGCATGAAAGCCAGCTGGGTGTCTTTTGACTACCAGGAGCCTGTGAGTTCTAGTTCTGCCTTCGGCAATAGAGCTACTTGGGTGACTTTGGGCCGGTTCCTCTCTCTCTCAGCCCAGCTCACCTCACAGGGCTGTTCTTGCAGGGAAAACAGGAGGAGAATGCATCCACCACCGCAAGTTATTTTTAAAAAATAGGTGGGATACAGATAAATGAAAATAAAAGTACAAAACTCTTTAAGGAATTAAGGCCCAAAGGTCCACCTCTGTGAATAAAGTACATTAGAAAAGAAAAAGGCAGACTGTTGGGAAAAGATTTCTTTAGGGTAACTTTTGCAATTACAAAAACCCAAATGGTCTCGCTTCATCTTGAGTCCCTCATCACCCCAAAAACTAGCCCTTACCTATAAAATCACCTTTATTCATCTCCTGTTTGTCCTCTGTATGTCGTGGCTTTTTCAGACTGTAAGACTGCCAGTTCCCAGACTGGCAGTTCCAAAAACAGCCAGAGATTGCCAAATTAGAGAAACCAATTTGCAGGAGAAAGATTTGCTAGAACTTTTAAAGTCTTTCTTTCAAAAAAAAAAAGGGGGGGGGAATGAAACCCTTTCCGTGAACAAAAGAACCCCTCCCATCGCTGGTCAGCCTCGTGAGAACTGGAGTTTTGCCCAGAACAGGGGAAATGAAAAGGAAAGGAAAGAAATGAGCCTTTTTGATTAGTTGCAAAACAATTTCCATCAGCTGCTGTTCCTCTTCACGAAGAGTAAAAGAAAGAAATCCATATTTATTTATTTATTTTTTTGGGGGGGGAATTGTAAAGACACGTGCAGCACTGCCCTGTCCCTTAAAAGAAATAAATCAAGGGGTTTTTTTTCCAGATGAGGAGTGATTTTGTGGAGGGTTTTGTACTAAGGAAGGAGCTGACCCCGGCACTTGAAAGAGGTACAGGCAGTCCTCCATTTACCACCACAACTGACCCCCAAATTTCTAAGCAAGGCAGTTGCTAAGTGAGTTTTGCCCCATTTTCAGACATTTTTGGCCACATTCGTTAAGTGAATCATTGAGTCACACGGTTGTTAAGTGAGACTAGCTTCCCCCTTTGACTTTGTTGATGTGATCCCGGGACGCTGCGACTAATATTGCATATTAAATTTAATACTTAAAAAAAAAAGAAGAAGAAAAAAGTCATAGGAGGTGGAGCCTAACCTTCCGACACTTTTAAAGAAAGAAATAAAAATTATCAAGGTAATAATGATAATGACGTCATGACCAGTAACTGTCGTTAGTCAGTTTTGTTAATGGTGGCCTGATGCCGGCACAGAATCCCCATGAAATGAGTTATCTCCTAGTGGTTAAAAATACAAAGGCCAAACAAAAAAAAAAAAAAAAAAAAATCCCCGGATTAAATTTAATCCTGGCCTGCTGCATGACATAACAAGTTTTCTTTTTTTTTTAATCTTGACAAGCCCTTTTGTTCCAAAAGACCTCTAGCGAGGCTGTTCCCTGATAAATCCACTTTAATCGTGCCAAAATCTTATTTACTTTTGCAGCAGCAGCTCTGATACAGTGGCCGGTTCATGCTTCTGGGTAGCTTTGTCCCGTTCTCTTTTTATTTTAAGCTCTCAACAAGTAAACAGAGCCCAAAAGGTACACAGAGCTGTGTTATTTCAGCTCACTGCTGTTCGTGTAATTGTCAAGCCCGAAACTAAAGCCCTGTATTATATATATCTATCTATCTATATATGTTCTTAAAAGGGATGCAGTGGCTCAGTGGCTAAGACGCTGAGCTTGTCAATCAAAAAGTCGGCAGTTCAGCGGTTCGAATCCCTAGTGCCGCGTAACTGGGTGAGCTCCCGTGACTTGTCCCAGCTTCTGCCAACCTAGCAGTTTGAAAGCACATAAAAAATGCAAGTAGAAAAACAGGGACCACCTTTGGTGGGAAGGGAAGAGTGTTCCGTGCGCCTTTGGCGTTGAGTCATGCCGGCCACATGACCACGGAGACGTCTTCGGACAGCGCTGGCTCTTCAGCTTTGAAACGGAGATGAGCCCTGCCCCCTAGAGTCGGGAACGACTAGCACATATGTGCGAAGGGAACCTTTACCTTTTTATATGTTCTTAACTGCAAAATCCACACAGGATTTTATTGCGAAACGCACCCGCAACAAGCACACACACCCTTTCCTTACCCTGTTGGCCGTCACCGCCAAGTTCTGCAGGTTCTGCAGCGCCCCGATTTCCGCCGGTATGCAATTCAAGAGGTTGTGGCTGAGATCCAGATAGCGAAGTTTCCGGCAGAAGAAGAGCTGGGTGGGCACCTTCTCAATCTTGTTGCGGTTCAGGTAGAGGCGCTCCAGGTTGGTAAGGTTGCCGATCTGCACGGGGATGTAGGCAATTTGGTTGTACCAGAGTTTAAGGCAGGTGAGGCGATGGAGGTGCTGGAAGCTGATGATCTCCTCGATTGTCTTGAGGTTGTTGTCCTTGAGGTCGATCTCCTGCAGGTTGTGGAGGCTGAAGATGGAGTGAGGGATGCGCTCCAGGTCGCAGCGGATGAGCTCCAGCTCCGTCAGGTTGACCATCTTCTTCAGGCTGTTGAGGACCATGAGCTTGGTGCCTTCGTTGTTGATGGAGAGCTTCTGCAGATGGACGCCCACGTCCGTCACCACCTGGGGCAGCTTGGTCAGGTTGCTCTTCAGCCTCAGGACTTTGAGCCTCTTCAGCTCCCGCAGGCCGTCAATCACAATGTAGCGGTTGTTCTCGGCACTCAGGTTCCCCGTCAGATGAAGCTCTTCCAGGGTCTTCAGGCTGTAAATCCACAAGGGAATCTCCTTAATGTCCGTGAACTTGATGTGTAAGGATTTCAGGTTCTCCCTCAAGAAGGCCAGAGCCGGGGCCTCGATTTTAGCCGCCGTGTGGTACAGCCAGAGTTCCTTGAGGCTGGTGAGCTGGGCGATGCTGGGCGGGATGGTGACGTCAGGAATGAGCTCCAGTTTCAAGACCTCCAGCTCAACCAGGTCGAAGACTGTATCGGGAATGCCGCTGAGCATGAACAGGTGCAGCTCTAGTTTGTCCTGGGAGTTCTTGGTGATTCTTTGGCGCAGCTTCTCCAACGTCCATTCGTTGTTGAGGTTCAGCTGCCGGAGCTTGTTTTCACTCACCTCCGAGAGGAAGACGGCAAAACGCTTGGAGTAGAGAGGGTCGTATTGGTCGATCAGGTGGAGCATGAAGGCGAAGTCATTCTTGACGTCGGGAATGTCGCTGTAGCTGCTCTCCTCCCGGATGGACTCGAAGGAGTACTTCTTGAGGGATCTCCGGAGCATCCACCAAAGGGTGTACATGCAGATCAGGCCGTAGAGGACCACCAGGCTGATGTAGAAGGACGCCAAGATCTTGAAGAGGGTCGCCAGGGGGTGAGCACAGCGGTACATGCGGTAGCCGGTCAGGCTCTCGATGTCCACTTTGCAATCGATGTCAAAGGTGATGTTGTTGACGTAGTAGACCGTGTAGCAAATGATGAGGATGAACTTGATGACCTTGATGATGGTTTGCCTCATGTAGAGGCGGTAGACAATGTCTCCTTCTTCCACGTGGGTCCGGAACTTCTTGACCTTCTCGAAGAGCGCTTTGGCTTGCTCCCCTTCCTTCTTGTCCAGGACGCCGTTCTCCGTGCGGTCCACGATGCCTTGTTCGATCCGAGACTTGGTCCTTTGTAGCATCGGGGCGGTGGCTTCCACATCTTCGCTGACGTTGGAAGACTTCTTCTCCATCGAGCCGTTCATCTTCCCGAAGGCCGGCTTAGGGTCGCTTTCCTCCACCACCGTCTCGGACAGAGCCCGCGTGGTCCACGGAGAGTCGAAGCATTTCAAGAGGATGGAGACAAAGTGCTCCAGCTTGGAGCTTGTCCTGGGGAATTTGAACCAGAAGTTGCTACAAGCCAAGAAAATCAGGGTGTGCAGCAGGACGAGGTAGGGGAAATATTTGGCAAACCAGTGAAGGCGGTTTTCGTAACACACGGCATCCACGTAGTTATATTGATGACGGTCGAGATCGTATTTGATCCCGGTGGGCCCAGGGTCCAGGGGCGTCCCCAGGGAAGCATTATAGTATCCGGAGTCCAGGTTTGCAGCCGTCCATTCGCGCGAAGAATCGTTGCAAGCGTCTTTGGTGACCCATTTGCAAGGCAAGCAAATCATTTTGTCCTGGGTGACCTGGAGGGTCCCGCCAAATACCGCGATCATTAGCATCACGATGGAGATGTAGTCCGTAAAGACGTCCCACCAGGGCTTCAGAATGCGGTACGCCGGCTGGGTATCGGCAAAGTAGCGCAATTCCGTGACGGGAATCATGGCTCACCTGAAAGAGAGAGAAAACCATCAGCAGGTGTGACCAACATACATAAGGAAGAGTTATTTCGCCTTCAAAGTGTTGTGAATCCCGCTTACCACATTTATTAATTCAGCATATGGCATAAAACAGGGGTCCCCAACCTCTGGGCCTCGAGTGGACCATGGAAGTGGCGGCTGAGCACACATCTGTTAGCACAGACTATCATGTCAGCCGTAGTCCTTCTCTTCGTTAGACTAGACAAACCCGATTCCTGTAACTATTCTTCATAGGTTTTAAGGTAAAGGTAAAGGTTCCTCTCGCACATATATGCTAGTCGTTCCTGACTCTAGGGGGGCGGTGCTCATCTCTGTTTCAAAGCTGAAGAGCCAGCGCTGTCTGAAGACGTCTCTGTGGTCATGTGGCCAGCATGACTCAACGCCAAAGGTGCATGGAACACTGTTCCCTTCCCACCAAAGGTGGTCCCTATTTTTCTACTTGCATTTTTTTTTTTACGTGCTTTCGAACTGCTAGGTTGGCAGAAGCTGGGACAAGGAACGGGAGCTCACCCCGTTATGCGGCACTAGGGATTCGAACTGCTGAACAGCCGACCTTTTGATCGACAAGCTCAGCGTCTTGGTCACTGAGCCACCATGTCCAAGCAAAGCAGAAACAAGGATGGAGCCAATGACCAAACTCAAAAGCCCAGCCCCTTCCCATCTTGGAGAAGACTTTGTCCACCAGGACTTGTTCTCATGAGAGACAACCAGAAGTTTCTCGTTGGTGCTTTGAGGGCAGATACATCTGAAGGGTGACAGGAAGACAGAAGGTGCCATCAAGAACTTAAGAGAGGCTGTTTTGACTTTCAGAGCTGGGAGAACATTGGGAGGAAATGACCTCCACGTTAGATCCCCTGAAGCATCTGCTCAAAAAATGAAGAACAAAGGATGAAAATAGGCCCATCAGATGTTCTCAATCTCTCCACCTTGGACCTTTCTGGTTTCCTCTCCTTCCAACCAACCCACAGGCTGGACTGAGTCATCCATTGTTTTTTTTCGTCTTCTTCTCCAAAAGGCCTTTTAAGGAACTCAAAGACTTTCTTGGAAATGAAACCGTAAGGCCAAGGCGGATGCTTTGTCTCCAGATGGGCCGGTTTCCTGTTTGACTTAAAAAATATGTAATTGAACGCAGGTAAGGGAATCAGAAGGGATGCAGTGGCTCGGTGGCTAAGACACTGAGCTTGTCGATCGAAAAGTCGGCAGTTCAGTGGTTCGAATCCCGAGTGCCGCATAACAGGGTGAGCTCCCGTTCCTTGTCCCAGCTTCTGCCAACCTAGCAGTTCGAAAGTACGTAAAAAAAAAATGCAAGTAGAAAAATAGGAACCACCTTTGGTGGGAAGGTAACAGCGTTCCGTGGGTCTTTGGCATTGAGTCATGCCAGCCACATGACCACGGAGACGTCTTCAGACAGCACTGCCTCTTCGGCTTGTCTGGAACGACTAGCACATATGTGCAAGGGGAACCTTTACCTTTACATTTAAGGGAATCAGGTGAGTGCAGAATGCGGCAAACATTTAAAGCAATGGTTTGCAGCGTCCCACGGTGATGTAATTGCATTTTTCGATGGTTTTGTCGCAACTGGCACTTATTCTGGGTTTTTGGCAAAGCCGCAGTCTTAGCAAACCATTAGTTCACTTAACAACCACTGCTAAAAAAGATCGTAAAATCAGGTTGGTCCTGTGAAAAATCCATTTTATGACCGTAATGGGCAGGTTCCATTATGGCCGTATGTCGAAGACTACCTGTATAGAAGTCGGTCAGCCTTAATTTGCTGTATTAATGCCAAACCAGAAGATGCCAAGACTGAAGAAGCATTCATTAGTAGAGGGTTTGATTTTCTTCCTGCAGGGGATTATTCATTTCACTTCTAGTTTTTTTTTTCTCAAGGACGAAGACAGGAAAAATTGAAGGCAAAGCACTCTAGCATCGTAAATATGCATTCAGCAAAAACGAGATCCGCGCAGGGGTTTTTTTTCCGCAAACGGCTGCAAACTTCCTTACACCACCCAACCCCATGTAAAGCTCTACACATCCCCTGAAATAAATCACAGCTTTCAGAATTCAGAAGTTGTACTTCGGAATACAAGGGAAGCAAAGAGAACTGCCAAAAAGGAAAAAAGAAAAGCAGTTTCAATCAGCTGACAAGTTGGGCTAGGCCAGCCTTATTTGTTTAAACTTATGACTGCAGGAAACACGTTCCTTTGCATGACCCAGTTTCATTTTTCGGCACAAACAATTTCAGGCAGAATCCTCTGAAAAGGATCTTTAATTTTCAAGGTCCAAAGACAGCTACGCAGAGTCTCAACTTTGTTGGCATTACATTGAAAAGGGCCTGAAAAGATTTTTCTACTCAATTGGGTGTCTGACAATTCATTCATCCCTTCATTCACCCCAGGGCAGGGGTGGGTTCTACTTACCTTTACTACCAGTTCACATTGCAAAATGTTAAGTACCTACAATTACAGAATTGGATGGGGAAGAATTGTTTGATGTTAGCCTCTCTGGTCTCCAGAGGTCTGTTCCGAAGCAAGAGTTTGCAAACCCATTTCTTAAACCTTCTAAATTTTGGTTTGGGGGTTCATCTAACGTTCTTCTTTAATTCTGCTCAATTTCCCAGCTGGAAAATCTTACCTCCTGGGCACTTGGCAGATTTCGAAAGGATAAAAAATTTTTTGCCCAACAGTTATCTGTTTTATAAACAGCGCGCTCTCTCTCTCTCTCCGCTAAAGCAGTGGGTGGGCTGTTTTTCTCCAAAAATGAGAGCTTTTGAAATGCAGCTTTTTTGTGTGTGTGTGTTTTTGTTCTAGTACCAGAAAAAGAGATGGTCAGAAGTTCTCAGGCCTTAACAATCCAGCCTGGCTATTCTATTCCTTTTTAGTTTCTACCCCACTCCCAAGCAAGGACTTTGTAAACTTTGTAAACTTTGTTGTTGTTGTTTTTTGAACAGAAGAAAAATCTCAACCTTTTGAGCAAAGTTCCTAAGCAAAAAAAAAAAAAAAAAAAAAAGCAAAAACTTGAAGATCTGGTTGGGAAAAACTAATGAGGAGACCAATTCCCAAGATTTTCAGCCGATTCCAAAATTGACTCCTTAAATTGTGGAATTGTGCACGGCTATCCTGAAAGAGGAAGAAAAATTCAAGGATGTGTTGGAAAGCTCCAGAAGGCAGCCTCCGGAGCACCACTTAATTCTATTTTGTATTTTCCAGAAAAATATGCCCTGGTGACTCCTTGCTACATAAACAGCTGTTTGTCTGGCCGAATATCACTATTTAAATCAATTAAAAGATTCTAATGCTGCATTGGAGTCTGTGTTGTGTTCTTTGGGGTCCTGGGTGCTCTCGGAGCTTGGTTGTTTTCTTGCAGACCTTTCATTACCAAACTAGGTAGCATCATCAGTGCTAGAAAGGTTTGCGGAGTTGAGGAGGAAGACTGTGGGGTCCTTGATGTTCTCTTGAGCTTGGTTGTTTTCTTGCTGACATTTCGTGACCTAACTAGGTTACATCATCCGTGCTAGAAGAGAGTGGGGTTTGCTTCCAGCACTGACAATGTCACCTAGTTGGGTCATGAAACCCCTGCAAGAAAACCACCAATCTCAGAGAGCACCAAGGACCCCTCGTTCCAATCTTGAGCTACAAATATTCTCTTCCACCGGATGATCACATTGGTGGAGTCTTCATCCTCACAACTCTGCAATGTACAAGTCATCCTTGACTTACAACCATTAGTCTAATCTAGTGACTGTTCCAACAAGCCATGCTTTGCCAATCACAACCACTGGGCTCCTTTTCAAAGGCTAAAAGCAATGGAGAATGTGACGTGTGAGCCTGGGGTGAGCTCAATCAACTTATTTGTGGCTTACTTGTGGGGCAGTTTGGTGGGTGAGCTGGCAGGGATTGTCAAAGAGCTCGGACAACATCTCCTCGGGCCCCTGTGGAGATTCAGCTTGGGCCCTCCTTCTCCTTGCACGCTCTTCCTGATTCTGATGCTCAACTTACCCATTGGGACTCCCAAACTCCCAGAATTCCTAGCCAGGATGGCTAACGTGTTTCAGAATAAGAGAGTTGGAAGGGACCTTGGAGGTCATCCAGTCCAGCCCAGTTTCATTTGATTTGTGCCTATTTTTTTTTTTTTTTGCCTGTGGTTTTAGGTTTGAATCAGTTTAACGTGGATTTTTTATTCTATTTTGTTTGATGCATCACCCAGACTCCCACTGGAGTTGGGCGACTGTTATATATTTAAAAAATAAATCGATAAATGATTTTAAAAAAGCAGAACAGCTGGGGCAAACTCTTACTAATTATGCTGCTTTCCCTAGCAAATGAATAGGCAGGTTTGCATCCGATGCTACAGTCTGATCGTAAGTAGAGAGGTTTGGGTAAGTTAAGCAGACAGAACCTGTTTCAGCTCAATACAAAGCGACGGAAAATGCAAGCTAAATGAAAAGCACCCCGTTTCCTCCTTCCCGGAATTCGACTGGAGGGGTACCCTAAAGCTTGGCACCGAAATGGGCAGCCGTGACCAAGACCTACCGATGCGATGACACAGCCACACGAGCCAGCTGTGCTGCTTAGGAGTGAGGAAAGTGCCAAGTCACCGTGATCTGTGCATTGTCCTTTCAAGGGCAGCATTTTTACAGTTCAGCAGCCAAAGGAGAACAGGTGTGGTGCAGGACAGGCTGGGATGGCAATGGGGGGCAGGGGGGCTTCCCAGCACTCAACCGGGATCTGTCCCAGGTGCAGAATTTTTTTCCCACAGGGCAATTCTGATCTTTGCAAATTTAGTCAGAAATGAAGATCTCCAACTCTGGAGTGCTGGAATCTTCAACCGAAAAGCATAGCTAGTCCTTGACTTGTGACCAAAATTGACCCCCAAATCCCTGTCGTTTTGTTAAACGCCTCACTTAGCGTAAGTGAATCTGGTTTCCCCATCGACTTTCGCTTGTTGGAAGGTCATAAAAGGGGACCACATGATCCCAGAAAGGTCATCGGGCAAAACTCACTTAACAACAGAAATGTTGGGCTCAATTGTGGTCGTTAACTTGAGGACAGCCTGGGCCAACACTTCACACGACCTTGTTACTCTCCTTCCGCGGATGCAAATCTAGAAAGCTGCACTGGCTTACTTTTTATTCCTTTTCCCCTTATTAAAATTATTAACGATTATTAATAATTAATAATTGCAGTTCCACTATGCCGCTAAATCCTTTTTATTTTTTCGCTGGGCTTTTTCTCCGACAAACGCAACAACCGTTTCAAATCCTCCATTTCCCAAGAAGCCGGCCTCCAAATAGCCAGGCTGTTAGGTTTTTCTCCCAGCAGCCAAAACCCGGCCCAGGATCCCATTTTGGGGGTGCTAGGAGGGGTGGGTGGGGGCGGAGGGCAAAGACAGCAATGAAAGGAAGTGAAGTTCCTAATGGGAACCCCACCTGCCCCACAAATCGTAATGCAGGGAGGACGGAACACAAGTGGAAGCAAGTGGTTTCTAAACCCTGAAGATTTTTGCTTATTTAATGGCTTGGATTTTCTCAGATGCGAATTCTAGAAGCCAGGAAGGCTAAGCGTTCTAAACTTCAGCAATTATGACATTCGATTGGCTACTTTTTTCCCCAGATTGGAACCTGGGGGGGAAAGGTCTACCCCCTCCTCAAACACCCACCCCCTCCGCCAAGTAGTTTGCTCACAACCTTTAAAGTTGCGATACAGGTAGCTCACGACTTATGCCCATAATTGAGCCTGGAATTATGGTCAGAAGTCATTGCAGTCCTAAGTCAAGGAAGCCATTGTGACCAGAAATAATTTTCTGGACTTTGTCACAGCAGTCGTAAAACGGACACCACGGTTGTTAAATCAAACCCCTTCATTTCGAGTGGGGAAAAGGTCAGAAACTGGTAAAAAGAAATAATAATCACAAATCGTGATTTACGTGTCCTCAAAATGCCGTAAACCTGACCTACCCAATGTGAAGTCACGTGATTGGGGGGGGGGCTTTATAACGGCCTGGGTATTTTATTCACTGCAAACCACCCGTTCTGCGGCCGTCGTAACTGTAAACAGTCATAGAGCGATCGGTCGTTAAGGGAGGACTGCTTGTATTGCTTTATTGGAGCATTTCTTCACCCATGCTGCGATTCCATCTTCTTTAATGAGCTGCTGTGGCAGAGCCGACCAGCACGTAGCACACACACACACACACACACACACACAAACACACCCACGCGGAGATGTGTGAGAAAAACGGAAGCCGCTTCGCCACTTGCGAAGTTTTGCCCTCCGTGAGGTGTTAATAGTAGTCAGTCATTAAGAAGGGAAGCTGAGATTTCTCTGCCCCAAGCAAAGCTACGCGTGCCAGCCTTCCATCTCCAGGAAACTCAACGCGGCGTTTTGGACGGCGACTTCATTTCCAAAGCTTGCAGAGCCAGCTTCTCCGAGAGCCGAAGGGGAATAATTTATGATTCCCTTACGTAATTCTAGCCACAGGGAGGGCTTGTTCCTTTCCTCGTTTAACGGCATAAACGGAGCCTTTTTCACACTGGGGAGTCCACCGCTTGGACATAAGGGGGCCTCTGGGGAAGGTGGACCTGCCGTGAAGGACCTCTGAAAGTCCACCAGATGGGGAAGACCAGCTCTCAAGAAAAAAGCACTAGTGCCAGAGATAGTCCTCGACTTACAATCCTTTGTTCAGTGACGGCTTTAAGTTACAACGGCACTGAAAGAAAGCAATTTAATACCAATCTTCGCACTTGCAACAAAGCGCAATCAAAATCTGGAGACTTGGCAGCGGTTCTGTATTTGTGACCTTAGGGGCTCATGCGATCACCATTGGTGACAAACAAAGCCAGACTCGCTTAATGACTGCGTTATTCACGTTAACAGCAGCAGCAAAAAGGTCTTAAAATGGGGCAAAACTCACTTAGCAACAAAACTTTGAGGCTTCGTTGTGGCCGTCAGTCAAGGACTCCCCATTTTGAATCGGGAAGGCAAGCGGTTTGTATGGAGCGGCTCCGTCATCCAATTTAAGGATGTGCCACTCGCCCCACCCATCTCATACAGGCGGTCCTCGACTTACAACCACAACGGAGTCCAAAGTTCCTGTTGCTAAGCGAGACAGTTAAGTGAATTTTGCACCGTTTCACGACTTTCTTGCCACCGTTAAGTGAATCACTGCAGTTATTAAGTGTATAATACGGTTGTTAAGTGAATCGGGCTCTTCCGATGACATGGCTGGTCGCAAAAGGGGATCACGTGACCCCAGGACACTGCGACCGTCATAAATATGAACCAGTTGCCAAGTGTCTGAATTTTGGGGATGCTGCAGTATGAAAAACGGCCGAGTCACTTTTTTCAGTGCCATTGTAACTTTGAACAGTCACTAAACGAAAGATTGTAGGTCAAGGACCTTCTGTCCTAGAAGCCATTTCAAAATTGCTTCCTTCACAGCTGCCTTGACTTCTGACCAGACCTCTCTCCTACCAACCGAGGGCTTGCTTCCCCCCCCCGACCCCGTTTTCTGGTTTTAAAGAAAGGAGGATGGCCTTACCAAACTGGTCATTCCCGGGATGGCCCCGCCCTCTTCCAAAAAAAGGTTGCCGGCTTCTCGTCTCAGCTCTGCTATCTGCACTTCAGCAGTCTGTGCTGGAGTTCAAAATTACTGGCCCGGGAACGATCCTGAGTCGGGAGCCGGTCTCCAAACGCCATGGAAGTCGTTTTCCTGAAACGAGAGACATTCCGTCAGGGGTCTCTGTTTTCAAAGCAAAGGCTCAAAAGAACAATCAAAGCACGTGGGATTAAACTTTAAAGTTCGCAAAACTGTTTTTTTTTTTTTTTTAATTCCTCCAAGTTCTGAATATTAAAAACGCTAGCTATAGCAAAAAAAGTCCGAAGTCGATTTCCCATCCCAGGAAGAGATTACCCACATAAAAGAAATTTCTGGATTTCCATCTTCGGCACTTATTAATACTTGGGAACTCTCCAAAGGCACATCCTTCAACCCCCAGAATGCTTAGCACATGCCCAAGTCACCAGGGGAATGCTGGGAACTGAAAACCTTGCAGCTGGTTGACTGACGGCTTTTTCCTCGCTTAATGATGGAGAAGGTGGAGCCAGCATCGTTCAGGTACCATGGTCTGGTGTACCGTAAGCCAATCCCTACAAACTGGCACATTACAGAATAACAGAATTTGGGACCTTGGAGGTCTTCTAGTCCAACCCCCTACTCAAGCAGACCTTACGTCATTCCGGACAAATGGCTTGTCTTGAAAAACCCCCTGTGATGAAATACTCACAACCTCTGGAGGCACTGATTAATTGTTCTCACCCTGAACCTTAAAACAATTCCCTCCAGAAAAAGAAACCAAATTTACATCTGTTTACTTCGATTGGAATTATCAGGAAATCTAAACTCTTTTGTATTTCTTGCCCCACCTATTTTAATGATCCTGTTTTATGACATGCTTTTGTTCTGTCATTTATTTCTGTTTTATAACACTTGGGAGATGTTTTGGCATGGAAAGGGGCAAATAGCAATAAACGCATAAAAATGCATCCATCTGGGCCTTTCTCCTTGTGCCGAGATGTGAATTCTAACAGCGGAAAAACTCAACAGGTTAGGCAGCCTCTTTTGTGAAGACGACACAATCAGCATCGTCTCCGTACAACATCTCCATAAATCAGAAGGAATCTAATAGCACTTTTTCTGCCTACACCAATTATATTAAACAGATTTCTGATGCATCTGATGAAGTCATCTACACCATAATGGAAGCTTCTGCCTTTTATTAAGGCAGAAAAGCTTAGTTGGTAAAGATTGATGGGGTTTTTTTGGTCCCTTAGATGGTGGCAGCTAAATTTGATAAATAAAAATATATCCTGCAAGATTATGCATCCAGTTTCTCACTCCTAAACCCCCCCCCGACCAAAACATCCTTTCCCCATTCAGTTCCTCTCTTCCAACACCTTTCAATAGCTGACCTTCCCCAGCAGCCAAACAAAGGAAGAGCTGCAAAATGTTTTGTCTTGTTTTTAAAAGTTCCCGGAATCTCTTCTATCTTGTCTGTCTGCACCCGGACCAGCCCTGTTTATTTTCTCCATCCTTGTCTTAAAGGACATTTTGGCATTGTTCCTGGAATGACAACACTCCACTATGTTCCTTTTCCTTCCCTCCCAACAACTCCAGGGAGAGCATCACCCCAGATGAACCAGCGGGAAGGGATGCACACACATTTGCACAAACGCAACGCTAGGCTAGAATGGTGCAAAGGTACCGGCAGCACCACAGAGCCACAAATGTGGGGCGTCTCCTGCAACCGAGCCTTTGAAGTAAAAACAATGACGGTTGAAGTTTGGTCAGAAAATGCAAAGTTAGTCACCTAATTGCACCCCCTTTTTCCCTTAAATCCTGCCCACGCCTACATTTCTTTCGGCAGGCAGCCAGTCCTAGTTTGCTTCACACATTCCCTCCATCTTTTTCCTGCTCCACCCAGTTTTCACCTTTCCGGGAGACTGGATTAACACCCCCCCCCCCAAAAAAAAAACGCCTCAGGGCTTGGCCCAACTCTGAAGTCAAACCCTGCCCCCCTCCCCCGCAAGATTTTAGCTGGGCCACCTCTTAAGTTTTCTTCCCATCTCTGTTCTCTTTCGCCTCCTTTCCACTCTCAAGGCAGGGACTAGTAACATGGCCAGTCCTTTCCCGCTTTCCCAAGATTTCCCAATCTCCACTTTCATCTTCTGCACATTCAGGGACACACAGACAGAGAGAGAGAGAGAGAGAGAGTCCTCGTGGGCTGCCCCAGGGCTCTTTCCCACATCACCCCCACAAACCAGAAATTCCTAAAATGCATTTAGGTCTCTGGTTGCAGCTTCCTTCAAAAAGTTCAAACGCCAAAGGGGGGGGAGGGAAGAGGAGAGGGAGGGGTATGGCTCTCTGACTTACCTGGCTGTCTTATCCCCTGCTCTGAAAGCCCCCACCTCCCCCCCCCCGCACGTGAGAATCAGTCAAGCCCCCTGCATGTTTTGAGTTTCCCTTTTTTTGATGTCCCCCAACTCCCCCCCCCACTTTCTGACCTCTCCCTTCACTAAAGTGACCCATTTGGGTATATTTTTCTTTCTGGGCTCAAGGCCACCTTTGCTCAAGGCACCCCACATATATTCTGGCATACAAGGTCTGGGGAGGGGAGGGGGCTCTCTTACCAGAAGATCCTGTGCAAAGAGCCCCCAACTCTTTTCCCCAGCCTCCTTCTCCCCCTAACCGTCTCCGGGCTGTCCCCTTCCTCCAGGAGCCCCCCCCCCCAAATCTGCCCTCCTTGGCAATGCCATAAACACCCCAGCCCCCTCCGTGACCCCCACCCCGTCTCCCCTCCCCCACCCCGCCTTTCCTGTTTCTCCCCAAACTCCCCACCTGCTTCCCCGCAGGGCTCCCAATTCGTTGGGTCCAGACAGACCCCCCCATTCTGTAGAGCCGCTCCGTCCTTCGGCCAGCCTGGCATCCAAGCCAGCCAGGTCGCTAGTCCTCCTTGAGGCTCTGCCTCCCGCCCATGTGTCTGGGCTCAGCCCTCCCCACTCCCCAAACCCTTGCCTTCCAAACAACGCCCCCCCCACTCCCCAAAAGCAGGGGTCCCACGAAAGGAAAAAAAAATCTGGGGAAGGGGGGGGAAAACGCCTCTTCTTTTATATGAACGAAGTTACTAGTCCTCAAGGGGTGCTGAGCCTGCGCTGTTTTCGGGGTGGGGTGGGGGAGGCAAAGAGGCGTGTCTGCGCCCCCTTCTCTCCCCCTCCCTCGCCCCCTGCCCCATAGCCCCTGAGCCAAGTTCCTAGTCCTCAAGCTTTCCAGCTCTGCCCCTCCCAGGGGGATACCGCTCCTGTCTGGGGAGGGGGGTCTCCTCGCCCCCTCCCCCACTGCCCTTCCCCCCCCCCACACCCACCTGGTGGCGCCTCCCGCGGCGGAGCCCCGTCTTTTGTCCGCCCCTCCTCAGCCCCTCAGTGCACCACTCCGCGCCGCCGCCCCGCCCCGGAACTGACCTCACCCGGCCGGCCTGGGCATCCCTCGCGGCGGCGGCGGCGGCGGCAGGGACGGAGGAGGCGGCGGCAGAGGCGGCGAAGAACGAAGACCGCGCGAGGCCGCCACTAGACGGCGCCATCTTGGCGGCTGTGGGCGGGGCTCCGGCGGCGCTACGTCGGCAGGAGGGGGCGGGGCGGAAGGAGGAGGAGGAGGAGGAGGAGGAGGAGGACGTCGGCTCGGTGCCATCTTTGGAACGGGCAGAGGCTTGGCGCGGAGGCCATGTTGGGCAAGGGCGCCAGTCAGACGCTGCTGAGGGGATCTGACGAATGATCAATTCAATTCAAATCCAATCCAATCAATTCCATTCCATTCCATTCCATTCAAATCAATCCAATCCAATCAATCCAAATCCAATCAATTCAATTCAAATTAAATCAATTCAAATCAATCCAAATCCAATCAATTCAATTCAAATCAAATCAATTCAAATCTTTATTGTCAGTGCACAACATATGTACAATGAGATTGGTTGAATGATCGATCAAAATAGAGCTGGAAGGGACCTTGGAGGTCGTCTAGTCTAACCCCCTGCTCAGGCAGGAGGCCCTGTTAGTCCTATAGCAGAGTCAATGGGGAAGTCCTATTTCGCTTAACAAAACAGTCATAAATCAATCAATTAGTAACCCAGCAGTGATTCACTTAACAACTGTGGCAAGGAAGGTTGTAAAATGGGGCAAAACTCAGTTAACTAGTGTCTATCTTAACAGAAATTTTGGCCTCAATTGTGCTTGTAATTTAAAAATCTACCTGTAATTTATAGGGAACTGGCTCAGTCCTTTAGCATATTATTACATCTAGTCTACACAGATAGATATTAATCTCAACAGGGTGTTGTCCTTTTTGCTGTTTTATTAAGGAAGTAAGACCTGTTGGTAATATGTCGACCACAATATAATACGTTACAAAAATAATAATGCAAAGTAATAACAGGGATTATGTAATCAGAAAACAAACTAGTATATAACATTGATTAAAGTGAGTTTAACCTGGAGAAAAAAATTGAATCTATAAAATACTAATTACTAGAGAACTGGCTTCGATCTTTAATTACTTTATATTTTTTATAAACTCTCAACTTTAAGATTGAAAAGTGTTTTTTTTAAACCATCTTATGTGGCTCAGGATTATACACAAATTTTATGTGATCAGCTGTGTCAACCCAATCTCTGCTTTGCATTATTCCTATTTTATATAGATATATCCTGCATGTTCGCCAATATACCGTGTTTCCCCAAAAATAAGACTGGGTCTTATATTAATTTTTGTTCCAAAAGACACATTAGGGCTTATTTTCTGGTTATGTCTTATTTGTGGGGGGGAATACAATACTAAATGCATCCATCTGGCTGACAATCTTAACTGGGGCTTATTTTAGGGGGTAGAGTATCCTGAAAAATCATGCTACGACTTATTTTCCGGTTGGGTCTTATTTTCCGAAAAACAGTATTATTAATTAAACCCTTAGGTGATATAAAGAATAAATTATTAGGCTTGAAGAACTTAATTCACTTCAATTCCATCCAATCAACCAACCAAACACTTAGCTTAGTTTTAAAAAGCAATAAATAGGCCATCAAGCCACTTTTTTCAAAATTGGTTTCTAAAAATAGAAAAGTATATGCTGATATCCCAACATGCACAATACCACAAGCATTCCAAAGATATTTGTTTTAATGGCCCCTAAATAGCAACCTAATCTGAAGACTTTCATTCAATCAGATTCCAGAGAAAAGTCATTGGGGGGGGGGGGGGGTGAATCACTAAGTGGTATTGTTTCCATTGCCAAGTTTTGACCCGACTGAGAAAAAAAAGCTAAAATATTCATGAAGGAGAATGGAAAGACATTTTTTTGCCATTTCATCAGAAGGGTTGCTTTTTAATTAACAAAAAAAGTAACTTTTTAACAATCATATTTCCAGCAGGCACCCATGTACATTTAGGTATGCAATAATACAATACAGGATGATGATATGTTGATAAAGGAGAACATTTGTAGCTCACGGTTGAAATAAGGGGTCCTTGGAGGAAGAGGAGGAGGAAGAGGAGGAGGAGGACTGTAGGGTCCTTGGTGCTCTCTGAACTTGGTGTTTCATGACCCAAGAAGGGTAATATCACCAGTGTCCATCATTCATTCATTTTCATTCATTCATCAGTCAAACATTTCTTAACCCAGCTAGGTAACATTATCAGTCAGACGATCTCATTATATGATGATGTACAATGTGGGAACTAGCGTGCAATTTTGCAAAATAGTCAGCTGCCACTTTCATCAACAGAGAACAACCTGGATTAAAAGGCCAGGGGTTTGAAATGGACCAAACCCTGATTTGTGGGCAAACAAAGGAAGCATGCACACACACACGCCCCTCCCCAATCCACCCAACCAGCTACGGCTCACATGGTCTAATGCGCCAAATAGAAGCGCATGGCCCTCTCACACACGCCTATTTTTAAATGCAGCCAGCGGCTTTTCTGGTTGGCTGTCAGTTCCTTTTTCTCTCCACTAGAAAAGGGGAACGAATCAGCTGTTGGAAGAAGCTGCTTTGGGGCTCCGACCAGGAAGGATGATAGATGTTGTGTTGTGAGAAAGCAAAGTTGTAAGTGTCTTGACTTTTTTTGGTGTGTGTGTGTGTGTGTGTGTGTGTGGCCTCGGTTTCTTCTTGCCAGCTGTGGCTTTCCACCTCTGGCGTCACACGTTTGCTGAATTAATCCTCTTTCAAAGGTTGGGCTGTGCAACGACAAGATAGACTTCTAACAGAAGAGAACATTTTTGTAGCTCAAGGTTGAACAGGGGTGTCCTTGGGGCTCTCTGAGACAATTTGGAGATCTGCCACTTTGCACAGGAGGGGGGGAAACGACGGGGAGGACACACAACAAAGGGATCTGGCTGCCCCTCTAAACTATGAGATTTTAGTTTATAGTCCTGGTTTTTTTCCTGAATGTTACCAGTCCAGTTTCCATTGGGAAATCGCCTCTGGCTTTTATACTCGAAAGAGGTCCAACGACAGAAGTTAGATTTTAGTTTGAAAGTTGAGTCACTGTGTAGTTGTAGCAAAGGGCTTGTAGGAACTAAATGCAATGCGCAAAGTTCAGGCTGTGAATGCAATTAAACCACTGGACTGGAAAGAGACAGAAGTCCATAGTCTCTCTCTGTCTCTCTGTCTTTCAAACCTCTTTCAGCCTATTTTCCAGGAAGGAATAATTAAATTTAATTTACCTGGGAAGTGTGTTGTGCAAACTTGGTGACGTTGTTGAGGCTTTTTGAAGCCGGTTGCAATAATCTAGATGCCAGATAAGAATTCAATAGCTCACAGACATTCCAGTTTTTCTGTCCTCGCCTTTAGATTGTCCGGATTTTCTGCAGCTCAGATCCAGCTGATTGTATTGTTTCCTCTTAAGCTGTTTGCTTTTCTTTCTTGTTTTTTTCACTATAATCTTCCTTTGTTTTTCCTTTTTGGGTATCCTTTCATAGGCCAGATAATCTGTAAAGCTGGTCTCCTGGGGTTGGTTAGCGATAAGGGAAATGAATGGAGGACCTTAAGAGGCTATTTTCAGAAAGTGTGATGGTTAATCAGTATATTTTAATTTGGGTTTCTCACTGTTTCTCAACCTTCTCAGCCTTAAGATGTGTGGACTTCAACTCCCAGATCACCCTGAGGAATTCTGGGAGTTCCACACCCCCTCGGACCGGGGAATTCTTGGAGTTAAGTCCATATGTCTTAAAGTGACTGAGATGGAGAAATCCTGGTTTAATTAGTACTTGAATGAACTTTCTTGGAACTTTGAACTCTTGTAGACAGGAGAGAGAGGTGAGGCTGGGCTGTTCAGTTCTAACGTAGATGGCCTCTTTGACCACTCTTTCAAACGAAGGTCCTCTCCATCCTTCCATCCCACCCCCACATCAGGGATGCTATTCAGCAGGTTCTGACAGGTTCTGGAGAACCGGTAGCGGAAATTTTGAGCAGTTCGGAGAACCAGCAAATACCATTTCTGGCTAGCCCCAGGGTGGGGTGAGAATAGAGATTTTAGAATATCCTTCCCACAGGAGTGGGGTGGGAATGGGGATTTTGCAGTATCCTTCCCCTGGAGGGGGGTGGGAATGGAGATTTTGCACAGATTTTGGTATGCACAGAAGATTTCTCCAACACCAAAGTTCAAGAGCATCCACAGTCCCTTCTGCTTGCTTTACTAAACCAGGGTCAAATTCACAAGAGTTGGTTAGCATGCAAACTCGGCTTTAGAAAGGTTGAACTAACAGGTGTCTGGCGGTGGGGAACAGGACATCGTGGCTTGTCCCAAAGAGAGGAATCCCAACTCAACTGTTGAAGCAAATGTGGGGATTTTTGTTGTTGTTCCTATTAATGGCCCAAATCCATTTCAAGAGGAGGAGATTGCATTATGCAGAGCATTAAACGTTTATTTTGTTTTATTTTATTTATGCATGAAAAGGTGCAGAGCTCTTCGGACCGCCAGCTGGCCTTGTCGTAGCCTGCCTTTGATTCATGGTCTGTGGAGAACAACTCCGTGTTTGTACTTTGGCTACTATCGTACCAAGGTAGGAAGCACAACTGATTGGCCCGTGGTTGGGTAACTACTAGGATTTGTTGCCTTGAGGAAAGGCCTCCAAACTCGGCAGCTTTTAGACATGTGGACTTCAATTCCCAGAATTCCCTAGCCAGCTGGGGAATTCTGGGAGTTGAAGTCCACATGTCTAAAAGTTGCCAAGTTTGGAGAGCCCTGGCATGGAGCATGAGGTTCGCATGCAAGCAGAGAACTGGCACAGCCAGGAAAAATGTTTCCCTCCCTGCCATCTTCACTCAAATAGGTGCATTGTAATTCCCCGCAAGCAGAGAACTATCACGTCGGAAAAAGAATGCAATCTTCCTCCCTGAGGCACTAGCTTTCTCTTCACAGTTTCTCTGCAGAAATTCAGGAGGAAAGCAGGGAATAAGAAGCTGCTTTCTGCTCAGTGTTGTTGGAAATTGGGTGGCATATAAATTGAATGCAATGTTATTATTTATTTGCAAAATGGAAGTGTTGTGGGGAGTGTTGTGCAAGAGGAAAAAAAACCCTGCGCATGTCACAGTTTTTGCTTAATTGTTTGTCTAAAGTCCCAAGTGTTGTAAGAAGGTTAAGAATCAGCAGCTGAAACAGAGTTGGCTTCCATTTCCACAGGGGCAGTCTTGAAAGAGCCGTGCAATTTCTCCGAAGTTTTCTCCCCTTTCAAAGGAGGTTGTGAAGTTCTCCCTTGTGTGTGTAAGAGAATGTTTGTGAGCTGTTGGTGGTTGTTTTGGGTGCCTGGGGTGTTTCCTGTGTGACACAGGTTTGTGTTCTTCTGGGTTGCTGGCTCTTTTCATTCCTCAATCTGGGAAAAAAAAACCTGAGATATTTTATTTGCTGGAATAGCGTGGGAAAAAACACGACTTGTGCAACACAAGGAATTACACTTGCACAATTTCCCTAGATCACACTCAGACGTTCTGCTGAATTTCTCTGGAATTTTCCTTGGCTCTGATTTTTTTACCAGGATGTTTTTCCAACTTCTCAGGCCGGCCTCTCCCTTGCATCTCTGAGTGGTCTCCTTTCTAAGGGTGAACAGCACTGGTTGGGCCTTCGGGAATCGGCTACAGTTGCAAGAAAGGGAAAAACAACTACAGGCAGTCCTTGGTTTACGACCAAAATTGGGGCCAGAATTAGTTGCTAAGGAACTTGGTAGTTAAGTAAGTTAACTACCAGATTGACATTTTTTTTAAATTAAAGCTGTTAAGTGAGTCATTGCAGTTGTTATGCAACTCATGCAATTGCTAAGGGAATCCAGCTTTCCCCATTGATTTTGTTTGATGGGGAAGATCAGACGTGACCTGGGAGGATGCAAACATCTAAAATACCGTTACATGCTGGTTCCCAAATACCCACATTTTGATTATTTTATTTGCGGGGATGCTGCAACAATTGTAAGTGTGAGGACTTTTTTCAGCACCATCATAACTTTGAGCGGTCGTAAACTGAGGACTACCTGAAGAGGGACTTAGCTGGGATGAGTCAGCCCATGGTATGGAGTTATTCATGATCGGATAACTTTTTTATCTAGGAAAAAATGGCCAAGGCAATTCAGGCTCGGCGGCTGGAAGGCGTGGACCAGAATATCTGGTAGGCAGTTTGTAATTTGCTTCTTCGGGAATGAGTTAGAAGCCAAGATTTCTTAAAGGACCCCTGGAGTCTTCCCGGGACCCTCTGAGGTGCCCACAAAATCCAAATTATTTGTCAGATATGGAAGACATTTGCAAAAATGTAAAACCATCCCATTCTTTATGGAAAATAAGGTTTTCCATGAAAAAAAAAATATTTTAATGTATACAGTCATGGGTTTAATATTTGACTTATTTATTTATATTTGTTATTTTAAAATAAATAAATAATCCAAGTGGGCAAGCCTATCCAACACACCTTCCTTCTCCTATTTTCCCCACAACGACCACCCTGTGAGGTAGGCTGGGCTGAGAGAGGGGATGGCTGGCCCAAAGTCCCCCAGTTGGCTTTTATGGACAAGGCGGGACTAGAACTCATGACCTCTGGCTTTCTAGTCTGGTTGGTGCCTTAATCATTAGACCAAAGTTATCCCAATTTTTGAAATGATTTTTATCTCCTTAGGGTGGAATTTTCCCGACTAGCAGCGACTCACAAGGCAGTGAATTTGGGTCAAGGTTTCCCCAATTTTTCCCCGCCGGATTTCGTCAGGAAAGCCTATGTGGAAGCGATCAGCGGAGAAAACACCATGTTGCACCAATACACGCAGGCCTTCGTACGTGAAACATCTCCCTTTCTAACACAAATTGCGTGCTGCCAAAATGGATGAAGTTTGTTTCTTGTTAACTGTCTGGAACAAATTTGGCCACTGTGATTGGTTCACCAACTTTTAACTGCAGTTTGTTGTTGTTAGTTGTGAAGTCATGTCCAACCCATTGCAACCCCATGGATAACGTTCCTCCAGGCCTCCCTGTCTTCGACCATCCTCTGGAGTCCATTGAAGCTCACGCCGACTGCTTCAGTGACTCCATCCAGCTACCTCCTTCTCTGCCGTCCCCTTCTTCTTTTGCCCTCCATCGTTCCCACCCTTAGGCTCTTCTCCAGGGAGTCCTTCCTTCTCATGAGGTGGCCAAAGGATTTGAGTTTCCTCTTCAGGATCTGGCCTTCTAAAGAGCAGTCAGGGTTGATCTCCTCTAGGACTGACCGGTTGGATGGCCTTGAAGTCCAAGGGACTCACAGGAGTCTTCTCCAGCACCAGAGTTCAAAGGTCTCCATTCTTTGGCCCTCAGCCTTCCTTATGGTCCAACTTTCACAGCCATCCATTGCAACTGGGAAAACCATGGCCTTGACTATACGCACTTTGGTTGGCAAGGTGATGTCTCTGCTTTTTAGTAGGTTGTCTAGATTTGCCATGGCTTTCCTCCCCAGGAGCAAGCGTCTTTTAATTTCTTGGCAACTGCAGCTTACAAACATCAAATAATCACCAGTCCTCGAATTACGGCCAGCCTCTTCATGACAATGCAAAGTTACAACAGGCCTCCTCAGGGCTATCTAGGACCCGGGTTTGAAATTCCGACGGTCGCACATAACCCTCCACACACACACAGAGTCATGTGACTGCGTTTTGGGCACTCAGCATCCGGCAAACAATTAGGGCCATTTGTGACATCCCGAAGTCCCAAGATTGACAATGTTTTTGCTGGAAACTAGATTTTTTTTTCCCAGACTTTCGGTCCCAACAGGAAAAGGATCCTTGATTATTTTCACAGCATCTGATCTGATTTTTTCCCCAGGGGCATCCGCGATTGGTGGAGATCTTGGCTCGCTTTTTTGGGAAGTTGCTCCAGCGAGATCTGGACCCTCTGAAGAATGTAATGGTGACAGTGGGGGCGTACGAAGCTCTCTTCTGCTGCTTCCAGGCTCTGGTGGATGAGGGGGACGAGGTAATTAACGGGGTACCCCTCCTCCTTCAGTGAAGTGGGGGTTCAGGGCTTTAATCACAGTGGGCAGGGAGCAGTGGACTCAGCTTGTCCGTTGAAGGAAGCATCTCAGCTCCTGTTACTGGGTTTCATTTGGTCAAGTTGGCAATTGTTTCTCCCATGCTGTCCCCTTTCCAGGAGTGCATGGACTTCAACTCCCAGAATTCCCTTGCCATGGTTTATCCAGTGCTGAGGATTCTGGGAATGGAACTCCCAGAATTCCCCAGCTGCTAGGGTGTTTGAAAGTGGGTGGATTTGGGAGCCTAAAAGCTATCTCTTTTGGATTATATATGCTAAATACTGGAAAAATATGAACAGCCAACCGGACGAGGTTGTAATTAAAAAAATTTGGGACTCACTGTGCTGAAATGGACAGACTAACTTTAAAAATTAAAGATAAAGAAGATTCAGAATACTATCAGACATGGAATAAATTTTATGAATGGATAGAGAAAAGAGGTAGAAATTAGAGAAAGTAGATTATGAATGTCAATATTATAAGTATTGAAAGTAAAGAGGTATATAACTATAAACGTAGTAATTGATAAAAATGTAAATAAGCTAATGTAAGAAGAGACCTAGTTTGAACTTTCTGGTTATATTATTATGACTGTTATTATATTACTACTATTGTTATATGATTAACTACCAACTCTCATTGGTCGTGTTCTATTTGTAAATGATACTCTGACAATGCACTGTTTTTCATAAATGTTTATGAATGAAAATTTAAAAAAATAAAAATAATGAACTGTAAAAAAAAAAAGCTATCTCTGTGTTAGAGTGTATTTGTGTGATAAGATAACATGCCTATCCTTGATTCAATTAAGCGCCAAATCCCCTCTTGGTTTTCTCTAGGTGATTATAATTGAGCCGTACTTTGACTGCTATGAACCCATGACCAAAATGGCAGGCGGGAAACCCGTCTTTGTACCCCTCCGGCTGGTGAGTGAATGCCCACTAATGGGTCACCTAAATAAGGAAGGGAAGGACACATTTCAGATTTAAGGGCATTGATGGGTCTGTGGGAAAGACCGTGGGAGTTTGTCAAGGGAACAGATAAGAGACTGCTGAGTCCTCGGTTGTATAATGGATGGAGAAAGAGGTTCAGAAGAGACCCTCCCTAATTTCTCAGGCTGTAAAAATTCTCCAATGTCCTTTTTCTCTCCTCCAGAAAGCTGCCAAAAGTGGAAAGCTGGCATCCAGCCGGGACTGGCAACTCGATCCAGCCGAATTGGAGGCAGCGTTCACGAAACGAACAAAAGTTCTGGTTTTGAATTCTCCCAACAACCCTTTGGGGAAGGTAATGATGTATTCTGCCATTGTAATATGCCCATCGGGGGGTATTTAAATCATAGAATCCTAGGGCAGGAAGGGACCTTGGAGGTCTTCTAGTCCAACCCCCTACTCAAGCAGGAGATCTTATACCATTCCAGATAAATGGTTGTCCAACCTCTTCTTAAAAACCTCCACAACTTCTGGATTCTTTCCCCGTTTCCTTTTTATCAAGTGGAGAAGCTGGAAGCTGAGCACAATTGGAGCATCCGGGCCAGGTTTAGCCCACCTTCCAGGGTTGTTGTGATAGTTGCATTTCAGAGGGAACCAACCGCCTGTCTCTCTCTTCGTGCCCTGCAGGTTTTCAGCAGAGAAGAAATGGCACACATTGCGGACCTGTGCGTGAGGCACGACGTGGTCTGTTTCAGCGACGAAGTCTATGAGTGGCTGGTTTACGACGGAAATGAGCACGTGAGGATTGGTAAGGCCCATCCGACTCAGGGCTTCTGTTCTGACCTAGGCTTCCCCAAAAAGCATGAAGCGGACTCCTGGTCCCAACAAAACCCCTTTTTATTAAGTTACTGCGAATTCCTCTCATTCACACTCAACAAAGTCTTTCAAGGGAGAACTTACAGTCACAGACCTTATCTGGTTTGGAGAGCTGCCAGGCTGATATCTTCAAAACTTGGAAAAGAGTCTTGGAGAGTCACAAACCAATTAAGCGAACTAATTGTCTCCTGCAAACTCCACTCCCCTTTCACTCCTCTTTTATTCCCTCTGGGAGGGGCCATTCTTCATCCACCCGTGGCTTTACTCCTGAGTCGACCCTGTTTCCTTAATTGTTCCTGTCTTCTGGCAGCTCTGTGCATGCGCATACTGGGAACAGGCTCCGGCTGTTTGTCTGCCTCACTGATGTCTGACTCCGAAGACAGCTGATAACTGTCAGACGGCCCTGGCCCCCTCTCTGCCTCTGACGCAGAGCCCTCATCAGAGCCTTCCCCAGACTCCAGGACTGGTCCAGGTTCCTTCCCCAACCTCCCCACTGTCCGAATCTGCAGTCAGATCCGCTGGCCGCTGGCGGGCCACAACAGCTTCTCCCACAAACGTCTCCACCTGTATTCCCAGTTCCTTACAGGGAGTCTCCTTGGGTGAAAGAGGTGGGGTGTTCATTTCTTTTCTCTCTGTTTGATAGCCAGTTTGCCAGGAATGTGGGAGCGGACGGTGAGCATTAGCAGTGCTGGCAAATCCTTCAGTGCCACGGGATGGAAGGTGAGGGATCTGGTGTGGCAGCAGCCACACATCTGAGCTTTGATGGGTTTTGCACACAGGAAGGTCTTCGGTTCGACACAGCAACGGTCATAAATATGAGTCAGTAGCCAAGTGTCTGAATTTGGATCACATGTCCACGGGGAGTCTGCAACCGTCGTGTGGAAAACAATCCTAAATCATTGTTTTCAGTGCCATTGTAACTTTGGTCACTATAGAAGTGGTTGTAAATCGAGGCCTATCTGTACACACTCCCCACACCCAAAGACACACTCACATGCACGCTCATCAGCATTTCTTTTAAGGGCAGAACTAGCTGTCGACTTAGGAACAGACCAGCCGAGGATGTGAAGAAGAAACACGAAAGATACGAAATCATGACGTGTCCTCTTTCGTCTCGACAGGTTGGCTGGGCCATTGGGCCCGATCGCCTCTTGAAGCACCTAAGAACCGTTCACCAAAATTCAATCTACCATTGTGCCACAGCGGCTCAGGTAAGAGGACAGGGCCGCAGGACGCGTGGTGTTCACACATCCGGGATCACCCGGCTGCCAATAAAACTCGTTTAAAGGGTTGTCTATTTACTATTTACTGTTGTCTATTTATTATCTACCTTATGATTCTTGACGAAGCCCAGAAACTAAGTGAATTGTGATTTCACTGAACTAGGGCTGCATGGCTTGTTCAATACATTGCACCTGCCGACGCTGCCTTGCTGCCCCATCATTCTCTCTTTCACCTTTGCTTCAGCAGGAGGCCGTGGCCCGTGGGCTTGAAGAAGAGTTGGGGTGCCTCGGCAAGCCCGAGAGCTATTTTGTGCAGCTGCCCAACGAGCTTCAGCAGAAACGGGATCTGCTGGTGGAGAGCCTGGTCTCGGTGGGCATGAAACCCATCGTGCCGGAGGGCACCTACTTCCTGATGGCCGACCTCTCGACGTTTAGTGAGTTTGCCCCCAGCCACGCCAAATGTCCTGGGGAGGGGGTGAGAGGAACTTTAGTAAAAAGAACCAGGGGAGGTTGCCAAGGCCTGTCATTATCCTTCGTCTTCTCTTCCAGAAATTGATTTGCCGCCTTCGGAAGAACCCTACGATTTTCGTTTTGCAAAATGGATGATTAAGAACAAGGTGAATGGAGAATGCGGGGCTCTCATGTGGGGTCTCTCTGAGCACCAAGGACCCCTCGTCTCAACCCTGAGCCTCAAATCATTCTCCCTCACTGGGGCTCTAAAGCTTCACCAGGAAGGTTCTTACCAGTTGGCTCTTCTATTCTGTTCCATTCTCTTCTCTACAAGTGGCTGTCTAGTCTCTTCTTAAAAACCTCCATTGATGAAGCAGCCACAACTGTTGGAGACAAGCTGTTCCACCGATAAATTGTTCTCACTGTCAGGAAATGTCTCCTTAGTTCTAGATTGGATCTCTCCTTGAAGAGTTGATCACTTTCTTTATGATAAGTTGGCAACCCCAATAATTCAATTCTAAAACATGCATCCAGAAGAACTGGAATAAATTTTTGTTTGTTTGTTTGTACACTTTATTTGCCGTCCTTCTCCTCGCCAATGACTCTGGGCCTCTTACAACATAAAAAATGTTCCTTTATTAATGTTTTATTCTGAGCTGGGAGCATTTCAAACGCGGGAAGAGGCGCTGAAAAACTGCCAGTTTTGCCCCGTTTTTCTCTCTTTTTTTGGAGAAAGGTAAACCTCAGATTTTTAGGGGTGGTGGACAAGAAGACATTGGAACTTCCCAAATTGCCTTTTGAGTGGTTGATAGTTTAATGACCTTAACATGGAATAAATTCTGTTCTCAGCTCTTTTTTTATTTATTTGGGGTGGGAGGGGGAAGAGAAAGAGAGCTGTATTTTGCCTTTGGTGCTGATTTCTCATGTCCTTTCCTACAGCGACTGGCTTCCATTCCTGTCTCTGCTTTCTATAGTCTCCCGCAGAAGAAGAATTTTGACCATTTCCTGCGTTTCTGCTTTGCAAAGGTGAAGAATCCGGGG
This sequence comes from Arizona elegans, assembly GCA_022577455.1. Taxonomy (NCBI): domain Eukaryota; kingdom Metazoa; phylum Chordata; class Lepidosauria; order Squamata; family Colubridae; genus Arizona; species Arizona elegans. Next base: position 987,425 of record JAKOOJ010000034.1, on the reverse strand, counting down.
GGTCGGTGAAGTTACTTTTGCAGTCTGGGTTTCAAAGCAGACTAGAAAGAAGGATCTCCTTGGAATAAGTGGATTTTTTAAAAACCTGCCCAATCCAACATACAGGGTAGTCCTCAACTTACAAATATTTTGTTTAGCGACTATTCAGAGTTACAATGGCAGTGAAAAAAGTGACATACGACTGACCATTCCTCACACTTATGACTCTTGCAACATTTCCACGGTCACATGATCAAAATCTTCCCTTCCCTTCCCTTTTTCATCCATTTACTTCCTTCCTTTCTCCTTTCCCTCTGCCTTTCTCCTGTCTTTCCTTTCCTTTCCTAATCCTAATCCTAATCCTAACCCTATTTCCTGTTTATCACTTTTTTCAAAATAACGATTCAATATATTTTATTTTTAAAAAGCTCATCCTTTTGTCTTTCAATCTTTTAGGAGGACTCGACCTTGAATGCCGCCGGGGAAATCTTGAAGGAATGGAGCCAGGAAAGGCAAAACCAGTGACTCATCAACCCTGGGGAAGAGAAGCAGAGGCAAGCTTTGGGGCGTGTTGGCCACCTGCCCTATGGGGGAGACTGATTTCCTGGGCCATTTGACACTGATTATCTTTCCTCCTCCTTCTGCAGGGTCTATGAGGCTCCTGGCCAGCTAGTCTTCCAAGGTCTCAGCAAGATGATGGGGGCTCCTACCCAGCCCAGTGGCGATGCAGTTGTGCGTCAAAGAATATTCACACCCCTGGAGATGCTGAAAACCTCCCAGGGGTCCCTACTTTCTCAGGGTGTCAAATTTTAATTAAAGCTGCACTCTGTACTGTTTGTCTGCCAATTGTTTGTTCCCAGCCATGTGTAGCATCCTAGGGCTGGAAGGGAGCGTAAAACTCATGCACAGAGCAACAATTCAGGACGTTGAGCTCCCCTCTCATTCCCACGATCAATTTTATCCTACATTGGTAGTCTGCCAGACCATAATAGCAGGGGTGAAATCCAGCAGGTTCTGACAGGTTCTGGAGAACCGGTAGAGGAAATGTTGAGTAGTTCAGGCCCCCGAGTGGAGAGAGAATGGGGATTTTGCAATATTCTTCCCCCAGGAGTGGGGAGGGAATGGGGATTTTGCAATATTCTTCCCCCAGGAGTGGAGAGGGAATGGGGATTTTGCAGTATCCTTCCCCCAGGAGTGGGGAGGGAATGGGGATTTTGCAGTATTCTTCCCCTGCCACACCCACCAAGCCACGTCCACAGAACCGGTGGTAAAAAAATTTGAATTTCACCACTGCATAATAAATAGCCAGCAAGAACCTCTCATTGCTTGGATGCACCGGCGGAAGAGGCTATGGTTACACGAAGAATTTTGCAAGGGTTTCTTGATGATGTGCTAGGTCAAAATTAAGCCGAATGGTTTCAGCCAGGTTCACACGACCATGCGTTGTTTGGGGGGTTGCTTGAACCTGGCCCTTGAACCAAGGGGGTCTTCGATACACTCTCCTTGGCACATACACACCAGCCATATTTTTTTAACCTGAGGTTTCAATATCCTACCCAAGTAATTTTTGAAACATTACTTGGATTTATGTCAAAGTTAGTCTTTGCTTCATAAAACTCAGAGCAAGAGAACCGTTAGGTTTTTTTTTCTTTTTCTCATTTTAAGTGTCTCTTTTATTAAATAAAAAGGAACATTCCACCCCTAACAAAAAGGAGTTTTTTTAAAAAAAAAACACCAGCAGAAAAATCACATAAAAACTGGGTTAAAACCTACAAGGACATTAAAAAAAAAACCAGAAAGAAAGAAAGAACGAGATACACAGAGAGAGAGAGAGAGAGGGAGGGAGGGAAGGAGGGAGGGAGGAAGGAAGAAAGAAAAAAGAAAGAAGAAAAGAAAGGGAAGGAATAAGGGAAAGAAGGGGAAAAGGAAAGGAAGAGAATGAAAATAGAAGGGAGAGGAAAGGAAGAAATAAAGGAGAAAGGAAAGGGAAAGGAAGAGGAAGAGGAAAGAAAAAAGGGAAAGAAAAGAAGGGAAAAAGGGAAAGAAGAGAAAGACTATAGAAGGGAGAGGAAAGGAAGGAATAAAGGGGAAAGGAAGAGGAAAGAAAAAAGGAAAGGGAAAGAAATAAAAAAGAAAGGGAAGGGAAGGGAAGGAAAAGAAGGGAAAAAGGAAAGGGAGAGAAAGAAAATAGAAGGGAGAAGAAAGGAAGGAATAAAAAGGAGAAAGGAAAGAGGGGGGGAAAGAAAGGAAAGGAAAGGAGAAAAAGCAAGCTCACTAATTCCCATATATGAAGCCGGATGGCCCCCTCTATATCTTTTTATCAGTCTGTGGCTCCTTCTCGCCCCACCCAATCAGCGGCCGCCTCCGGAAGTTGCCGGCCGGGGATTGGCTGGCTGCAACATGGCGGAGCGGAGCGGGGCGAAGCGAGTGCGGGAGGTGCACGTGGGGCGCGGGACGGATTAACGGGGGTGGGGGGGCTGGTAGGCTGCTCCTGGGCATGGAGGCTCCAGGCGGTGCTGGCTGGGCATTTGAATCCTTTTTTGCTGAGAATTTGCAAAAATGGATTTTGATTGATTTGATTGATTATTTAATTGAGTTGATTGATTCATTGGCAAAACTGATTGATTGGATTGATTGATTGATTGTCCTAATTTCAGTCAAAATTTCATCCTGTTTAGTTGGTCATCCCATGTAATGATAACCCTCCCATTTATTTATAACATTCCCTTCCTCCCTTCCTCCTTTACTTTCTCCTTCCTCCCTCTCTCTCTCTCTCATTCATTCAATCAATCAATTTTATCCTGCAGCACTTCAAGCTGCATTTACTCTAATGCTGACAGATACTTTTGCTCTTTTAACTTGGGTTTAGCGTGTTTTGTGAACCCATTTTAAGAGATGGGGGGGGAAGGTTTCAAGGTTTACGCTTTCTACACCAAGTAAGTTAGCAAAACGGATTTTGAAGGACTTCAAATGGTAAACAAGAGATCAGTTAAGAAATACAATAAATCCATGTTTTTCATACTTGGAAAGCCAATTGAGAAGAGGCAGCCCTGTCGTGGAGGGGTTACAGAAGCAGTTGGGCAGCAGAATAGAGGGAACAATTTGGAAACTCGGGTTAGCTTTTGTCTTCCAAACTGACCCAAGTCTCTCTACTGTTTTCTAGGGAAAAGAAGAAAAGGTTGATTGGCGCAAATGGAAACAACAAAGTAAGTATTGATTTTTAAAAGATATTCTTTTAAAAAAGGGCTAAAAGGTTCTATAACATTTATGTTGTAAAACTAGAAGGCTAAAATCTTTAGAGCCAGAAACTGTGAATAAATGGAGTTTTCCTTTTAAACTCTATAATAAAAAGGTGGGAAATGCGCCAGATCTGATTGTCCAATTCTGTTATCCAATTCTACATCTTGTTTACATCCATAGTTAGCTTTACTATGGCTTGTTGAATAAAGTGCCACTGTCTGGATCCAGACAAATTTCAGCCCAAGCTAACCCAATCAAAATTAGAACCACTTTATTTTGTCTTAACTTTATCTAATTTGAAAAGAGATTAGTATTGGCATTGATGGCTAGGTCAGCCCATTGCACTAAGCCATGGTTTATCTAGCTATGGTTTCTTTTTCTTTTTTTTAAAATTTGATTTATATGCCGCCCTTCTCTGGAGATTCAGGGCGGCTTACAGTGTGTTAAGCAATAACCTTCATACTTTTGTATATACAAAGTCAGCTTATTGCCCCCACAAACTGGGTCCTCAATTTATTTACCTTAGAAAGGATGGAAGGCTGAGTCAACCTTGAGCCTGGCGAGATTCGAACTTACTTTAATTGCAAACAGCTGGTGTTAAATTACAGTGCTTCTGTCTGTTGAGCTAAACCAGGCTCCTTAATAAATCATGAATCATGAATAAACTATGATTGGCTGGGTTGGCACAAGAACCCTTGTCCTAAACCAGGGTTTGTGAATCACAGTGCGCAAGTTTGCTCAACGTGATGGAGAAGAGTGTGATGTTGATAGCCTTCGAGGGCCCCGTTTCTTCTCCGTCCGAATTTCTTCTCTCTGTTCTAGAAAAAGAAGAGACGAAACAATGGAAAGAGATGAAACTGTTGAAGAAGCTGGAGAAGAAGAGAGCCCGAGAGCTGATGGAGAAAGAGAGAGAAGAAGCAAAGCCGACGGAGGAAAAAGGTAGCAGCCAAAATGCAGGAAACCTATTTTGGGTATCAGACTAGAATTGAAGAACAAGAAATTGAATTCAGACAGACAGCTTGGGCCAAGAGTGTTTGAGTGTATTTTCATTGCATGGTGGATTGAGGGTTAATCCTAGTTAGGTTTCTTTTTCTTTTTGTGGCTTATCCTTTTCTTGATCAGCAGCCCCAAATCCAGAAACTGAATTAATACAGTAATATTAGATTAGATAAAGAGAGTCACTTTGGGGCAGTGATGAAGGTGCTGGCCAGAAACCAGGTGATGGTGAGTTCTAGTCCCATCTTCGGCATGAAAGCTGACTAGGTGACTTGACGTCAATCGGCAGGAGACAGTGAGTTCTAGTCCTGCCTTAGCCAAGAAAGCCAGCTGTGTGACTTTGGTGCAATCACCAGAAAACAGAGAGTTCTAATCCCAGTTTGGGATGAAAACCAGATGGGTGATTTGGGGACAGTGCCTCTTCTCGGCCTAGCGCCCACCTCAGAAGGTTGTTGTTGTGGGGAAAATAGGAGGAGAAAAGAGTATTAAGTATGTTCAGAAGAAAGAGCAAAGGGAGATGGAGGGAAGGAATGCTTTTGGGGGGCGAGTTGGGATTGCTTTTTCCTAACTTCTCCCCTTCTTTCCTAGGGCGGCACTACACAGTCAGCGTGGCTGTTCCCGGATCGATTCTAAGCAACGCACAGTCTCCTGAATTGCGGACGTATCTGGCCGGACAAATAGCCCGTGCCTGCGTCATCTTCTGCGTGGACGAAATTGTGGTGTTTGACGAACAAGGAGAAAATTCCAAGTAAGGGCGTGGCCTCAGTTTCATTCCGTTCTGTTTTCTGCCAGCGGACAGAGTTAGCAAAATGTCAGGCTCTGCGTTGGTACGATGGTTTTTTCCCACCCGAGCAATTTTTAGGCCGAGAAGTGGCATTTGTACAAAACTGGGTCGCCAGTTCGAGGCACTCGGTGACTTTTGCTGCTTGCCTTTCAGGACCATCGAAGGCGAGTTCAAGGGGGTCAAGGGCAAAGGCCAGGCCTGCGTCCAGCTGGCCCGGATCCTTCAGTACCTGGAGTGCCCGCAGTAAGTCAGCCTGCCAAGACTGTCCCGTTCAAAACGGGCCAAAACAAGGTGCAATCATGACCTTGGAGCCTTTTAGCTCAACCTGGCCTTGGGCTTTACCTGCACGGTTTTCTTAAGGAAAGCAATAGGTCTTCTGTGCTCTTCTTTTGTGAACAGGTATCTAAGGAAGTCTTTTTTTCCCAAACATCAGGACCTGCAATTTGCTGGTAAGTCCTGGATTCCCGTTTCCTCAATTAGGTAAAGGTAAAGGTTCCCCTCGCACATACGTGCTAGTCGTTCCTGACTCTAGGGGGCGGTGCTCATCTCTGTTTCAAAGCCGAAGAGCCAGCGCTGTCCGAAGACGTCTCCGTGGTCATGTGGCCGGCATGACTCAACGCCAAAGGTGCACGGAACGCTGTTCCCTTCCCACCAAAGGTGGATCCTATTTTTCTACTTGCATTTTTTACCTGCTTTCGAACTGCTAGGTTGGCAGAAGCTGGGACAAGTCACGGGAGCTCACCCCCTTACGCGGCACCAGGGATTTGAACCACCGAACTGCCGACCTTCCAATCGACAAGCTCTGCGTCTTAGCCACTGAATTATTATATTTATAAAATAATTATTATATTATTTTATATTATAATATAAATATATGTATAAAATAATTCCTCAATTAGCGTTACCCAAATTCAGTTACTTAACAAGATGTGTGGACTTCAGCTCCCAGAATTCCCCAGCTGGCATAAAACATTGCAAGACCTGATCATGGGGCTGCGGGATTTCTTTCTTTCTTTATTGAGTTTATTTGGCTGCGCATCTTACCTCTAGGAGGCTTACAGTGTTAAAAAAGAATAAAACTATACAAAGTCTGTATAGTTAGTCCTCAACTTAAAACAGTTCATTTAGTGACTGTTTGAAGTTACGACTGAAGAGAGTGACTTATGACCATTTTTCACACTTATGACTGTTGTAGAAACCAGATCTTAGCCACAGAAATGTTGGGCTCAATTGTGGTTATAAGTTGAGGACTACTTGTATGAGAAATTGCCTACTCATGGATCATTTCAGGGCTCTTGAACCCTCTGGACAGTCCACACCATGTCCGAATGGATGAAGAGTCGGAGTATCGGGAAGGGATCGTTCTGGTCCGGCCCACCAAGCCTGGCCAAGGGTCTTTCGTGAACTGTGGGATGCGGAAGGTAATTCATGGAGGCCGAGCCAGGTCAAAATAACTAAGCATTGGCTGCTCCATCCACCTTCTCTGCCCTCCCACGAGATGAATGGGGAACCTTCTGTGACAGGGCAGCTGCTCAAGCCAATGGCTGGCCGAGTGGGAGGAGCCTATGGGCTGCAACTGGTTGGTTGGACAGACAGATGACATGGATGGACAGATGGATGTCTGGAGAGATGACATGAATGGATAGATGGACTGAAAGAGATGATCACAGATAGGGAGAGAGAGAGACAGATATGGTTGGATGGACAGACAGATGGGAGGGCGGTAGAGATATGGATGGATGGAAGGATCGATGGAAAGACAGATAGACCAGTAGGTTTGACTGCTCTGCCCAGACCAAGTGATGCTCCAGGCTGGCGTTGTTTTCCTACAGGAGGTCCAGATAGATAAGCAATTGGAAGGGGGCCTTCGTGTCACCGTCCGCCTGGAGGAAAAGCAGAATGCAGGTACGGTTCCACAAATCCTCGTCTCGACTTAGAAGCTCAAAATCAAAACTTCTGACCAGCCCTGACTCCTTTCTCTTTCAGAGAGCAAAAAGGAGAAGGGTGTTGTTGTATCGTCACAAAGTCCTCGCACCGTTTCTGGCCTTTACTGGGGCTACAGCGTCCGATTGGCTTCGTGTCTGAGTAAGTCTGCATGAACTTTCTCTCTCGCTCGGTAAAATGTTTACCCAAAGCTGGGAAGAGGAGAGAAGGAACTGAATGCCAAAGGATGCTTTTAGGGGAGATCTCTGAGAAATGGCAGGGAGAAAATACAATATGTTTTTCTTAATTCTCCTATTTCTTCCTTCCTTCTTTGTCCTTCAAATCTTGAGGGAATGAATGGCTTCTACCTTGGGGATCTTAGCGTGTAAGTTATATTTTCAAAATTTTGTCTTTCTTCCCTACCAGGTGCCGTCTTTGCTGAATCTCCTTTTAAGGATGGCTATGATCTCTCCATTGGAACTTCGGAACGCGGATCCTCCATAGATGAAGCCACTCTACCTGCCTTCAGGTAGCCAGAGTGAATTTTCTGTGTTATGTTTTAGGCTAAAACTGTTGCAAGAATTAGGAACGTCTAATTTAAAAAAGAAAATCGCTAGGAGAGACATGATGGCAGTCTTCCAATATTTGAGGGGCTGCCACAAAAAAGAGGAGGTCAACTTAATTTTCCAAAGCAGCTGAATTCAAAGCTTGAATTTAACCTGAATTTAAGGAGAAATTTCCTGACAGTGAGAACAGTTAAGCAGCAGAATGGCTTCCCTCCAGAAGTTGTGAATGCGTCAACACTGGAAATTTTGGGAGAGCCATTTGTCCAGAAGGTCTCCTGCTTGAGCAGGGAGTTGGACTAGAAACTCCAAGGTCCCTCTTGCATTCTGTCTCTGCCCTGCAGGAGCCGAGACAACCTTCCCAAAACCCTTTCTCCCTTTGTCTCCTCCTGGCAGCCATGCTTTAATCATCTTCGGGGGTGTGAATGGTCTTGAAACCGGAGTCGATGCAGATCCCAACCTGGACGTCAGCGACCTCAGTACCTTGTTCGATTTGTATTTGAACACCTGTCCGGGGCAAGGAAGCCGCACCATCAGGACGGAGGTAAGCCAGGGTTGCTACAGGTTACCCCTGCAGTCGGATGGCCTGTCTCTCCAGGCAGCTTCTCAAACCGAGTCAGGACCTCCCTGCAGGAAGTTTCCTAATTTCATCTGATCTGGGGGATTCTGGGAGATGAAGTCCACATGTTTTAAGGCAGGAGGGGTGTCTGGGTTTCACAGCCTGCCAAGGTGGTCAGTTGGAGAATGTGATTTATGACATGCCCAGGGAAGAGGGGGGACAGGGTCATGGGGGCCCGTAAATTTATGTGAGGTCAGTTCTGACTCCATCGGAGTATTGCCGGAATGGTGCTCCTAAATAAATGAGCGTATTTCTTTTGAAGTTTGGCTCATGAATTAATTAGGGCATCTTTCGGAAACTTCACACCGTGGTTGCCCTAAAGATAGTCCTCGATTTATAACCATTGGCAGAGGAGCAGATTAAAATTACAAAGGCACTAAAAAAAAAACGGGCCTATGGCCAGTCCTCAGCTATGACCGTCCCAACATCCCCATGGTCACGTGTTCAGATTTTGAACGCTGAACAATTCTCATATTTATGACCGTCGCAGCGTCCCGGGGTCACATGATTTCCTTTTGCGACAGTCTGACAAGCAAAGTCAACGGGGAAGCCAGAATCACTTAACAACCGTGTGACTAACGTGACTGCAATGATTCACTTAACAGCAGCGGCAAGGAAGGTCATAAAATGGGTCAAAAACTGACTTAACAACTGTCTCACTCAGCAATAGAAATTTTGGGCTCGATTGTGGTCATAAATCGAGGACTAGCTGTTTTTCTGTTTCTGGATACTTGACAGATCCTGTGGGACCTGTCATTACAGATCCAGGAAGAAGCGATTCTTTTAATCCAGTGGCTGACTTCAGACCTTGTCTTTGTAGGAAGCTCTCCTGGTCTCGCTCTCGGCGCTGAGGCCTAAGATCGACGCAGCGGCTAAGAAAGGACGAAGTGGGAGCTGAGTGCCAGATGTGAGGCAGAGCCCCCCACCCCTGAGGGCCAAATGGGGAACAGATGCGTAAGGACCGGTCCAGCTGCCCCTAAATGGACCAACTGGGGCACCCTGTGAGTGGGGTGCCAAGATGGTGGCACCCACAAACCCATATGGAGTTTAAGACGGACCATAGAACAAGCTTCTTAAATTTGGCAATTTGACAAGGTGCGGACTTCAACTCCTAGAATTCTGCAGCTCCTTTCCCTTCCATAAGTGGAGAGGCCACACCTGCATTTTATTCATGCCGGTATTTTTTAAAGTTATTTATAACGATGGAGGGGACCCGCAGTCACCTCACTCCAACCAAGAAACTACAGTTAAAGCTGAAAGAGGCTGTTTCGTCATTTCTTTTGGTGGGGAAAAAATATGTCTTCAAAGCATTATTTATGTGGCAGAAATAAATGGGAGAAGGGGGCTGTCCCCTCGTCCCCCAAGTCCCAGTTGTGGTCATAATTGGAGGACCTTGTTTACAGATACAAGGCAGAGATCAGCTGGTTTTGGGAAACAAAATTCCAGGACCATCTCCGAGCAATTCGTCTCGTTTTATTGTGCAAAACAGATCCGGAGGTATCCATTTATTTCTCTCTGCTCCAAAATACAACCCTCAACCTGAGTTTTGGGCAAAGGACAGCATCGTTTTCCCTGAGATGAGGCAAGCACCCCTCTACCTTGCTGATTCCACCCCCACAAAAAAAAATTTCCCTGGAACTGGAGAAATCCTAAAAAATAAATTTTCTTAGTGTTTCTAAAAGAAACTAAACGCTCTTCCTTCAATGACCGTTTTTCACACTTAACGACCGTTGCGGCATCCCCATGGTCACGTGATCAAAATTCCAGAGGCTTGGCAGCTGATTCACATTTATGACGGTCGCAGAGTTAGGTGATTCCCCTCTTGCGATCTTTTGACAAGCAAAATCCCCAGGGAGGCCAAATTAACAACCCTGTGACCGAATTAAATCAGTGATGGCAAACCTTTTCGGCACCAAGTGCCCAAACTGGAACTTCCGTGAACACTGGAAACCTGAAGACCAGCTGACTGGCGTGCACATGCCTGTTTTGTGGCCGTTTTTTGACTGTTTTCAGGCCGTTTTTCAGGCCAAAAATGGCCTGAAAACGGCCTGTTTTCCAGCCGTTTTTCAGCCGTTTTTCGTCCTGTTTTTCAGCTGTTTTTTGACCTGTTTTTCAGGCTGTTTTCTGGCCATTTTCTGGCACTCTGGCACCCATGAAGGCCAGCTGGCCGGCATGCCAGAAACCAGGAGAGAGAGGGCTCTGCATGCCACCTCTGGCACACGTGCCATAGGTTCTCCATCATGGGACTTAACAATTGCAACGATTCACTGAAAAATGAGGGCAGGAAATGTCGTAATGTGGGGGCCAAACGCCCTCGACAACTGTCTTGCTTAGCAACAGAGATTTTTCGGGCTCAATTGTGGTCGCAAGGCGAGGACTACCTCTATTCAGATGCCACTCACGGGGGTGGGGGAGGGGAGTCCATCTCTGCAGTGGTCATCAGGCCGAGCTCCCAGCCGTGATTGCTTTCAACCTGGTGGTCTTTTTCATGATGTTGGGGACGAAGAGGAGGCCCGAGGACCTCTCGATGCTCTCGATGGGGACCAGGAAGCGTTCCAGGGGGACGTTCTCATCTACGGGTGCGTTGGGCATGACGTAGGACTGCAGCTCCACTTCCCCCCGGGGTTTTTCTAAGATCAGTACCTTGAAGAAGTGGGTGGGGACGGCCACGTGGTTTCGGCCGATGACTTGATACTTCACGTACATCTTCCCATCTGGCTCCATCCTGCGGAGAGAAACGGCCCTTAAAAATACCATCTCTATTCAGCACCCCCCCTCCCCAAAAAAGCCACGTAAGTTTCTAGTCCTCGCCGCATGGATTTTCATATCAAAGACCGAATGGGATATTAGTTTGGCTTCTTCCAGAGAAGTGCTCAGTTTAACTCCAGGTGTTTATACAAATTTTCTACAAGAATTTATATTTTCAATTTCTTTTTTAAGATTCAAGATCTTCCAAATTTTCAGTTTTAAAAAAAGATTAATGATCTTGTTTATGAGCACTGCTTCTTGCCTCTTATAGCTGACAACTTTAATTGTTTTACACATATAGTAATTTTTTTAAAAAATAATATAGCCCAAATACAAATGTTTGCATGACACCACCACACTTTAATGGCATTAAATTAATTTTCTGCAATGACATTCGGCCAATAAAAGAACTCAGCAGGCTGAGCTTGCCACAGAGTATAGAATTTTATTCTGCACCCAAAATTTTTCTATGCCGTGGCAACCAGACACGTTGCTTTAAGATCTGCTTGGATCTTTTGGTCAACCTTGTGGTAAAAATTCAAAATAACTTTTTTTAACAGTGCCTTTTCCCTTGGATCCTGCGACAGGTGGGATGACTACAGGGTAGAAAGGGGAAACTGAGGAACAGGTACCTGGGTAGGAAAAGCGGGCCGGTGCAGACATAAACATTCTGGTGAGTCTTCGTTAAACTCCGAGAATATTTTTCCAAGTTATTCCAGGCGTTTTGATTTAAATGAGGATTCTAGGAAGTCAAAACCACCAGGTTAGATAGAAGGCGAGAGAGGTAAAATGTCCAACATTCAAAAGTACAGGAAGTCCTTGATTTATGACCATTCGTTTAGTGACCAAAGTTACAACAGCACTGGAAAAAGTGACTTATGACCATTTTTCACCCATGACCATTGCAGCATCCCTGGGATCATGTGATGGCAACTGATTCATATTTATGACGGTTGCCATGTCCGGGGGGGGGGGGGAGGGGGGTCATCTGTTCACCTTTAGTGACTTTCTGACAAGCAAAGTCAACGAACGGGGAAGCCCGATTCACAACTGTGTTATAATTTGATTAATAAGTAATAAGCAATGATTTGATCATTATGACTATCACTAAGGGTTGAATCTTAGGATTCTTGAGGAACATATTTTATTTTTTCTTTATGTGCACGGAGAGCATATGCACCAAAGACTTGTGTGCTTGTGTGTCCAATCACACTTGGCCAATAAAGAATTCAAGTCAACTCATGTCAAGTCAATAAATCTAGTCTACTCTAGTGAGGGACTCCTCCGTAACTCAGCCTGGGGTACGGGAGGGCACCCATCCGTTCCCCCAGCCACCCACCGCTTACCTGCGGGGCGATGTTGCTCAGGTAGAAGGTGTCTCCCATGGCTTTCTGGCTCCACTTGTGGTTGGCGGCGGCGGCCAGGTGGCCTCGGTCGAAGCCGCTGCCCCGGTAATCCGCGTTGCTGGCGCGGTGATAGGGGTGGATGGAGTCGTCCTCGCGGAAGTCGCAGGCGGCCCGCTCGGAGGAGCCGCGAAGGGCCGCCGCGTCCAGCCGCTCCACCACCCAGAGGGCGCTCCGGGCTCGCGGGTCGTAGCACAGCACGTAGGAGTCGCGGCTCCGCAGCTGAGACAGCCCCGGCAAGCCGTACTTGGCCAGCTCGCCGCTGCCGCCCCGGCTCACCTCCAAGGAAGAGGCCGCCGCCGCCGCCGCCGCCGCCACCGGCACGACGGGCAGCCGCGCCAGCAGCCCCTCCGCGGACGCCCCTTCCCGGCTCTGCCCACCGGCCCAAGCGGCGCCCAAGCCCAGCCCGAGGGCCAGCGAGGCCGCCGCGGGCGCCAGGTTGCACCACCAGCGCCGCATCCCCGTTCGCGCAGAATGGAACGCGCCGGGATCAAAGGGATGGAACGTTGGGAGGAAGCAAAGGGGAGAGAAAGCGATACAAGGAAGCTTCTCTTAAAGGGGCAGCGGCGCCCAGCGGGTGGGGCCAAGGGCTAGTTGGGCGGACAGGACAGGACCTTCGCCCATTGGCACCTTTTGGGCTGGCAGCGCTGCCAACCTGGCAAAATTTGGAAGATCCAGCTGAAAATCCCCCCCCCCCAATCCCTTGTTGATTTAGATTTATATTAAATCTAAATTTATTAAATTTAATAAAATAAATAAAATAATTATTGACCACTTCCCTATGACTATCATTAAGTGTTGTACCTGATGATTCTTGAGGAAAGTACCTTGTCTTTTTATCTACACTGAAAGCATATGCACCAAAGACAAATTCCTTGTGTGTCCAGTCACACTTGGCCAATAAAGAATTCTATTCTATTCTATTCTATTCTATTCTATTCTATTCTATTGTATTCCAGCCTACCTCATGAGGCTGTTGTGATGGGAAGAAAGCTAGTAGAAAGTGGCTGCTTTATCCTCCCAATTAAAGCCCTGAAAATGGGATCTTAAGAGTTGCCACCCATCAGGCATTTCCGTTTTAAGAAACGTCCGTGTTCTTTGCACTTTCGCGCCCTCTACCTGTCCTTGAAGATATTTAAACCTCCTCCAGGGGGTTTAAGGCTAAATCACCTTTGATCGCAACCGCCTCTTTTGTTAATCCATTTCAGTGTTTCTCAACCTTGGCAGCTTTTAAGATGCGGAGACTTCGAGTCCCAGAATTCCCCAGCCAGCAGAGCTGCAGAATAAATAAAAATAGTAAATAAAAAAAGTCCAGTTCCTTTGTCTACTTTAATTTCAATTTCAAAGCCTCTCCAAAATAATATTTCAAAATAATTGTCCCCTCTATGCATCATCTCTTTTAATTCCAATTTCTGCAAATAACCTTTTGCCCCCGAAATAATTCTGTGAAATAACTATTCCCTTTAAATTTATTTTAATTTCAATTTATGCAAAAACCACCAAAAACAATCTTTCGAAAGTCATTAATGATCCTCTGTCATTAATGATCCTGACTTTGTTTCCACGAAAGAGAAACAAAGAAAGAAAAAATACAAATCAAGGAAGGAAGTTGTAGATAATCTCCTGTACAAATTATACACGTGTGAATTCATTTTTGGGTCAAGATCTTTCTTTCCTCCCGCTATGTATTTCAAGGGCAATTTTTAACTTATTCTATCGTTTTCCCCATCAATTCTTTTTATGTAATTTGGCATCTGATATTGAAAGTGGGAAGCAAAGCAAAGAAAGATCATTTGGCCAGTAAAGATATAAATAATATGAGGAGAAAAGTCTATTGAATTCCTTCATTCCTCAAAAGACCGTAAAGGCCAGTCAGGTTTTACAAAGGAGAATCTTTATTTAAGAAGCAAAAAAACAAAAAGAAATTGAGCGATGCTGAAAAGCTACAGAACACTCTGGGAATTGATGTGCTAGCTAGAACAAATTTGCTAGTACAAAACTTTTACATGCATCTGTGCAGAATTTGGGGAGGGGAGTGTCGAGCCTTTCCCCAGTCAAAAGCTGATCAGGATTTTTACCACTGATAGAAGGTGATCAGCAGAGAGAGGTCAAAAAAAGATGAAAGGCTGAGCTCCCATCGCGCCTTCATGGCTGCCATCGTGATTGTTTTGACCACTCTGGCAGAAAAATCACAGCAAATATCTCAGATCTTCTGGCTTGCTTGCTTGCTCACAGATGGTGTTGCCAAAAGAATTGAAAAGCAAAACACAAAATATCCTGTTTCGTATTGGCAACTGCTCTCTACTCAATTAAAAATAATAATAATAAAGCAGCACTTATTTCTGCTGTTCCCAAAATACAGAATTAAAAAAAAATACAGATCGACAAAGAGCTGTAGAGAATTTACTGTACAAATTATACACTTCTGAACTCACTCGAGTCAAGATTCTTCTTACCTATTTCTACGTACTTCACGGGCAATTTTTTTTTTTTTACCTTATTCTATCTTTTCCCCATCAATTCCTTTTTTTACATAATTTTACATCCGATGCTCAAAGCGGGAAGCCAATGTAGCCAGTAGAAATAAAAACGCTATTTAGGAAAGTAGAGGAATATGTAAAGAAAGAAAGCAAAATTTGGCAGGACGGCGAAATAAAATGGCAGCAAAATTGAGTCGATCCGATCTATTATATCTGCCAAGAAAAACAAACATATTTATCTCTTTGCGCAATAGAGCACTGCCAGAGAGATTCACAAAAGCATTTTTACACACT
Organism: Arizona elegans; assembly: GCA_022577455.1. Taxonomy (NCBI): domain Eukaryota; kingdom Metazoa; phylum Chordata; class Lepidosauria; order Squamata; family Colubridae; genus Arizona; species Arizona elegans. The sequence continues at coordinate 972,396 of JAKOOJ010000034.1, read as the reverse complement.
GAACTTGAAAGTAACAATAGGCTCAATGATTCTAAGCAGTTCTAAGGGATGGTGTGCATGGGCGTGTAAAAATCTTGACCTAAGGTATATATGCTACCTCAATATGCAAGAAACTGGAATTTTGTATGCACACACATAATCACACACACAAACATTTTTCGTCCCTTCATTGCAACATGACATTTTAAATATCATAATCCGAATATATTTTTTTTTACATTCAATTTAACCAACAGAGAACAATTTTTAGGCCACGCAAAAAAACAGCTGCTACGTATCACACATCCTAGCTGATAACTGGCTGCCAATCAAAATTTTAAAAAAAGAAAAAGAAAATTATAGGAAAAAGATGAAAAAAAAATGTTTGAAGACAGCCATCATTTCTGTCTTGCAAGAAACCTAATATGAATTTTGGGAGAAGAGTAATATTTTTTTTTCTCCTTTCTACTGGGAATGTCAAATGCTAAGTGGCTGTTTCACTGTTTGTGCAAGTTCTACATTTTTGTGTCTTTTTAAGTTTGCTCTGCAGAAGGAGGCAGGAAACTAAGCTACAGGATTTGGCAGTGGTTATGCTGTATAAAAGCTGTAAGGCTAATTTTCAGGCAGCCTTCAAAAGTGCTCAACATACTCCTTACTACACAACAATTTCCTTCCATCAAGATAATATGTAATAATTAGGGAACATAGGGATCATAATTTTTGAAACTCCATGGTTCTTGCTCATTTTCTTCCTTTTGTAACCAAGCAAAAATGCCTTTCCTGCAGTGGGGTTCCATTAGAGTTACAGTTTATTGACGTATAAATTTAGAAATGTTTTGATACCATCTCCTGGTTTCTGGTTCCATCATGCATTATCAAAAATGCCATAAAATGGACCCTGGAGATATTTCCTGTTGCAAAATTGGGAGTGGAAGCAGGAAGGATGACAGAAATAATCTTTTCCACATTGTTCTTGGAAAAAGCAGAATTCTTATTTTAAACCCTCTTTAAGCACAGCATAAAACGTGACATCTTCAGGGCTGTTTGAAAATGATTTTAAAATGAAAATCCTCTGATTGGCATCAAAACCCAGGGGAAAAAAAAGTCTTGCTTTGCTCAGCCACATCGAACCTCTAATTTCCACCTAATATTCAAGATAATAGCATTCCCCACCCCCCAAAAAATCCACACACTGCACATACTACATTGAATTTAACTAGAGGAAACGAAAATTACCTCCTCAAATGTCACAAAAGCCTAATTACCTTTTGGCAACTCAAACTAATCCAGAGTAGCACGTTGTTAACATGGTAAGAGTTCTGAAAATAAATCAAAATTCCTTTTTCATTGCTAGAATAATCACTTTGCATCAATGTTCCTGGTGGGGGGGGGGGATTTTCCCTGCAGGCAGAAAACTAGCAGAACAAGACTTCTGTCTCTAAATTATTAGTTATTCTGGCTCGCAGGAAACTCTTTATTGGGCAAGGATAGGCTTTTACCAATTTGGGGGGAATAATTTATAATTCATTGCAGAGCACTGACAGATCAGAGGCGATAGGGAAACGCAAGAGCTGAAAGTCTTAGCTCAGCAGCGAGAATGTTGTTCTGCGTTCAGCAATGGAAGAAATAGGTCCACTCTAAGGCAGTAGATAAGGAGACCTTTCCAGCAATCGTTCCAAATTTTTTCTTTTCTTTTAAGCTTCCCAGAACAGCTGGCCTCCAAATGAAGAAGGAAGGAATCTAACAAAGAAGGCTAAAGATTGAGAGCGACTGGGAAGAACTTATCCCAAAACTATGACGTAGAAGCTTGGTTTTGGTGGCTTCCTGCAGAAGTTCCCAAAAGGGTTGGTTCTTTCCCATCAAGTCCAATTCCAGGTAGGTCCTGCTTCTTGGGTCACTTCTGGAGGCGCCTTGTAGTTCATCTCCTTAAGAGTCCCTTGCCCAAAAAGATGTGGGAAGGAGGAGACATTTCCGGTGGAAGAGAAGAACTGGACGCTGGCCAAACTAAGACTTCCTTCAAAGGTCTTTCACAGAGGAGACAAGCGGCCATCACCTCTGCTGAACCTTTGGATGGGCGAGCTACTTAGATTCCTGAAGATCCTTTGCTGTCTTCAGAATCAGGTGGACATCCGAGATAGGGTAGTCCTGAGTGGGAAAGGAACAATGCCGGCATCGAAATGAGGGAGAAATGCTTACAAATTGCAGGCAGCCCCAGGGGTGAACCTCTAGCTAAGATTCTGTGCAGTTCGGAGAACCCCCAAATCCCACTCCTGGCTGGCCCAGCCCATCCCGTCCCTCCCCTCCCAGGAGTCCCCACGCGGCCCGTTTTGGATGCTGGTAAGTGCAGAGGCTCTGGGAGGGTGAAAAACAGGCCTACCAGAGTTTGGGAAGAGGCCTCTAGAGCCGGGAAAGGCTGTTTTCAGGAAGCCAGGAAGAAAAATATTTTGCCTTCCCCTCTTTCTTTACCTGCAAAAGCCGCATATTTACAGTAAAATCCCCTTCCAGTAGTTGATCCCGAATGAGCCTGTAGGATAACAAGAGAGAGAAAAAATGGACTTAGCTCAGATCCACTGGGATCCAACAGGAAAGGGATCGAGGATGGACAATGCAAGAGGCAGAAATGAAAAAAAAAAATTTATTTTTATCGATTTATTTTACTTATATCCTTCCTTTATCACTGTTTATAAATATAAACAATATAAAATATACTTAATGCTCTTTTCTTCTCCTATTTTCCCCACAATAACAAACCTGTGAGGTGGGTTGAGTTGAGAGAGAGAGGGACTGGCCTAAAGCCACTCAGCTAAAGCAGGACTAGAACTCACTGTCTCCTGGTAATTGGCCCAGTCAACCAGCCAGCTTTCATGCTAAGATGGGACTAGAACTCACAGCCCTCTGGTGATTGGCCCAATCACCAGAGAGCTGTCACCCAGCTGACTTTCATGGCTAAGGCGGGACTAGAACTCACCATCTCCCAGTTTCTAGCCTGGTGCCTTAACCACTAGCTAGCTGGGGAATTTAGTCCCATGGAAAGAGAGACACCCTTCCATGGTTCTTGTGTTTCCAGGTTGGCTTCTTTAGGATGTGCAGCACTGAACTCACGTCAACATGGCGCAGCAGACGAGCAGGAGGAAGTCGAAGCGACTGTCATCGGCGAAGAGGGAGTCCCAGATGCGAATGACGTCAGGCAGCAGGAACTCCTGGGAGAGCAGCAGGGTTAACCAGCGGAAGGCAAAGAACTGGGGCTTGATATTCTGCTCTTGCTGGAAAAAAGAGAAAAGTGAACATTGGCGCAGTCTGTGCTAGAAAAAGCGGGAAGGAGAAGGATCAAGGACTTCCTTTTAATAATAGTAAATTTATTATTATAAACATTGTACAGAGTACAATAGAATTGTAATCGTCTGGAATTCACCGTCTCCTGATGATTGGCCCACAATTCTCCAGTTGGCTTTCATGGGTAAGGCGGGACGAGAATTCACCAACTCCTGGCGATTGGCTCTAAATCATGGCTAAGGCGGGACAAGAATTCACCAACTCCTGGCGATTGGCTCTAAGTCATGGCTAAGGCGGGACTAGAATTCACGATCTCCCACTTTCTAGCCTGGTGCCTTAACCACTAGACCGAACTGGGCACCGACTGGAAATAAAGTTTTCTCGCCAATGGCAAAGCAGCTCATCCTGAGCCAGGATCCATTGACTAGAGCCAGGCCTCTTCCTTTATTCAACCACTTTATTGCCCTAAAGGAAGCCCATGGGTTTCAATCGGTAGCACTTCCTTCCTCTTCTTCTTGAAGATAGAAAAAAGAAGGGTGAGACGTAACGAAGCAGATGGAGGCATCACGAAAGGACCTCCTAAAACAGAAGGGAAGGGGCTCCTCCTCGCTTTGGAAGAACGCCTTTGATTTGGCTCCTAAACTGAATGCATAAAAGACCCCACAGAAATTGAGCCCTCCAAGAAATCCCCGGGGAGCAAAACTCACTGAAGACGGGAGAATTCAGTTGGGCTGCAGAATTTCCTGGTCTGGGAACAGCTGAATTGTTAATATTGCTGTTTCTTAAGTATCACACTTAAAGCGACAGCCGGCTTGGTCTAGTGGTTAAGGCTTCAGGCTAGAAAGTAAGAGACTGTGAGTTCTAGTTCCACCTTAACGATGGAAGCAGGCTGGGCGACTCTGGGCCAATCACCAGAAGAGGGTGAGTTTTAGGTAGAAAAAATGGTTGAGTGACTTTGAGCCAACACCAGGAGACAGTGAGTTCTAGTCCCACCTTAACATGAAAGCCAGCTGGGCAACTCTGGGCCAATCACCAGGAGGTGGTGAGTTCTAGACTTGCCTAGGCACAAAAGACGGCTGAGTGACTTTGGGCCATCTGCTCGAATAGATTTATGAACCCTGAGCTCCAACAAAGTCGGTCTAAGTGGTGGACATTCCTGATTTGGTGGCCCACCATGGACCTTCCCCCTTCAAGTTCTCCAAAGGGCCACTTTTGCTCAAGGTGGAAACTTCTCACCAGCTTCATGTAGAGCTCCCTGTCTTTCTCCTTCAGGATGATGTAGACCTTCTCCATCTTGTAGGTGATCCCACACTGGGAGTCATCCAGGCTCTTAATGAAGTTGTCCCTGATCTCGGACATGAGGTTGGTGAAGCAGAAGAAGGTGTCTGCCTCGGCGTGCTCTGTGCATGGAAAAGGGGACGGTTAGTAATCTGGATTATCCAGCGTTCAGATTCAGGAAAGAAAATCTACCTGACCCAACTCAACAATTAATAATAGGCTTCAATGCCACTCCTGGGCGAAGGATGATTTTGCAATATCCTTCACCCAGGAGTGGGGAGGGAATGGGGATTCTGCAGTATCCTTCCCCTGCCACGCCCACCAAGCCACGCCCCACCGACCAAGCCATGCCCACAGAACTGGTAGTAAAAAAATTTGGATTTCACCACTGATATATACAGTATATATATATTAGTATGTTATCCGTGTTCTCTATCAATCAGACCCCAGGGTGGCAGGAACTTCTCGCCCCCCCCTTACCTTTCCAGGCGCTGTTGGGGTTTGTCGCAAAGGTGTAATAGAGGGGCCCTACAATTTCGTTCATTCCTTGGACATAGGCAATTCCAGGGTTCAGTTTTGCGTAAATGAACAGGATCCGTTCCACAACTTCCCAGTGGGCTTCTGAGCCATCAGGGAGAACTTCGTATTCGCTCAGCACCGGTGCCTTAAGAGGGGAGCTCACCTGCAAAAAAACCACACAGAGAAAATGGGGACTGGGATCTTTTATGGGTACAGGGAGTCCTCGGCTTACAACCGTTCAAAGTTACAACGGCGCTGAAAAAAGGGACTTACAACCAGTCTTACAATCATCACCGCAGCCCCACGGACACCGGATCAAAAGTCACTTTTTGTACTGTTGTAACTTTGAATACGAAACAAACGGTTGTAAGTCAAGGACCACCTGTCTATGAGTATTACGACTGGCTCCAAGCAGTCGTCTTACGAGACCACCTGTGACGTGTTCCCCAAAACCAAAATCTGCTTGTTCATCCCCAAAAGCTGGCAGGGAGCCGAGTTTCACCCCACCCCTCAACTTGGTACCCAAAATTATTCCCTTACATTAGTTACTCCACTCCGGTTCCGTGCCACTGTCTGTGATTTGAGGGTGGTCTGTTCCACCCTCTTGCGAAGGGTCTCAAATTCGTTCTGGGGGTCGAGGATCAACAGACAAGGATACTCTGTCGGGCGCTGGAAGAAAGCCATATCGGGATACAGTCGCCTACGGGGGAGAAAGAAACCGGGTTTCTCAAGCCATCCCCAACATTTTCTTCTATATTGGAGCGACTCGTCATGGTTCAAGTACATCCTAGTTTGGGATTAATAAGTTTATGGGTCCCTGGATGTAGGAGATGACCAGGCTGAGCCCGAGGGAGGGGCCAAACACATCATAAGTCATGAGTCCTTGCACACCCGCAAGAGATTGAAGTCTAGCCCACTTCGAATGCCCTTCTTATCTCCCGCTCATTTCCCTTCATGGCCAGTTGGCCAGATTCTTGTAGAGAGCTTAAGCTGGCAATGAATCTTTATACGCATTTGAACTGCCTGAATCTCCTGATTTTTGAAGGCCGACTCTACCATCCTGACCTACCGGACATCCTTGTCGATTTGCAACAGGACTTCGTTGTCCTTGAAATAAGTGTTCCACTGGCTGTTGGGGTTGGGATTCAGCGGCTTTGAAGAAAAAGATTTGGAGAGAAGAGGCAGTCAAAACCAAGCTGAGAGCAGAAACGCAGGTTTTATTTTATTTATTATTTATATCCTAACTTTATTATTTTTACAAGTAACTCAAGGGGCGAACATCTCCAGCATGCCTTCCTTCTCCTATTTTCCCCAGAACAACAACCCTGTGAGGTGGATTGGGCTGAGAGACAGGGATTGTCCCAGCTGACTGTCATGCTTAAGGCGGGACTAGAAGTCTCTGTCTCCTGCTGATTGGCCTGAAGTCACCCAACCAGCTTTCATGCCTAAAATGGGACTAGAACTCAGAATCTCAATCAACCTACAGGTTGTTATGGCGGGGGGGTGGGGGGGAATACCAGAAGCAGTATTATATATGGGAGTTTGAGCTCCTGTTAGATGAAGCAGGATCTAAATCAAATAAACACAGGCAGGCAGACTGACTGACTTCCTAAACCCCCAATTGAAATGTCTGTAATTAGAAGAAAAGGGCTAATCAGGGGTGTCCTTACATGATCCTCCAAGGTGACATCCTCTCTGAAGACTCCGAATTCAGCTTTAGCTATTCCAGGCTGGATAATCATTTCCTTCAAGAACTGGGCATAAAGTTCCCTTCAAGGAGAGGATGCAGAAGGAGACGGTTCAAAAAAAAATCACATTATCAAACAATTGCACTCCATTTCCCTCAGCGCTGCTACGTTTTTCAAAAGCAAACAGAGCTGAATATGGTTTAAGACAACACACAGTCTCCATTGTTTCAAACATACCCAACAAAAGAAGGAGGGAAGGAGAGAAGGAAAGAAGTAGATGGGAATTAAAAGGAAGGAAGGAAGGAAGGAGGGAAGGAAGGAGATGGTAATAGAAAAGAAGGAAGGAAGGAAGGAAGGAAGGAAGGAAGGAGATGGGAATGAAAAGGAAGGAAGGAAGGAGATGGTAATGAAAAGGAAGAAAAGAAGGAAGGAAGGAGATGGTAATGAAAAGGAAGAAAAGAAGGAAGGAAGGAGATGGGAATGAAAAGGAATGAAAGAAGGAAGGAAGGAGATGGGAATGAAAAAGAAGGAAGGAAGGAAAGAAGATAGGAAGGAAAAGGAAGGAAGGAAGGAGATGGGAATGAAAAGGAAGGAAGGAAGGAAGGAGATGGGAATGAAAAGGAAGAAAGGAAGGAAGGAGGGAAGGAAAAGGAAGGAATAAAGGAATAAAGGAACGAAGGAAAGAAGGAGATGGGAATGAAAAGGAAGAAAGGAAGGAAGGAGGGAAGGAAAAGGAAGGAATAAAGGAATAAAGGAACGAAGGAAAGAAGGAGATGGGAATGAAAAGGAAGGAAGGAAGGAAGGAGATGGGAATGAAAAGGAAGGAAGGAAGGAAGGAGGGAAGGAAAAGGAAGGAATGAAGGAATAAAGGAAGGAAGGAAGGAAGGAGATGGGAACGAAAAGGAATGAAAGAAGGAAGAAAAGAAAGAAAGAAAAAGAAAAAGGAAGGGAATGAATTGGTTAGATTCACACAACATGCTACAGAAGGTGAACATGGGAAGTTTCGTCTGAGCCTGATCACTCTGTTTTAGCAAACTATGTGAAGCAGCTCATTTCTCTGAGCCACAATACAGAGGCGTTTATGACACCCACATTTCAGAAGCCACATCCTGAGCTTCAGCGCAATATCGAAACTACAGCCTTGGACATCAAATCTGAAATTATTTCGGCGTATATATTTTGGATGTATCTCCTCCCTCAGATTCCTTGAGCGATTTTTTCTTTCTTTTTTGGCAAATACAACAAAGTCCTTAAAGTGATTTTCCAGGGAAAATACAAAAATACACTCGTAGTTATGAAGCTCCATGCATTATTAAGAAGCGCAACCAATTTGCAATTTGATCTCTGCTTTTAAAGTACTATGTTGTCACTGCTTTTAATTGATTTCTGTTGGAAAAGGCCATCGATGGCTACTCAGAAGCAACATCTGCAAATCTGGCCAGGCAGAACACTTAAGAACACAAGCCCGGTTTTAAATTTTTGATGTAATTTCTTTAACCACCAAAAAGCACCGCTTTCACAGACCCCAAAATAGCTAGTTGGACCCATTTGACTTTCTACCCAAAACACCCCGACCAGCAATGTGGAAATAAATTTGCATCAACAGTGTCTCTATGACATGTATGCATCATTTTCCCAACTTGGTCAGCTTAAAATTGTATTTCTCAACCTTGGTGACTGTAAAATGAGTGGACTTCAATTCCCAGAATTCCCCAGCCAGCATTTGGGGAATTGAAATCCACCCATCTTACAGTCACCAAGGTTGAGAAACGCTGACTTAAAAGTTTTAAAAATTGGATAGGAAGTGTTAGCGCTGCTTCTGATGAGTCATCAGCTCTGAAGTTTAGTTAATCTATAGGGGGATTTTTTTAAAAAAATCTACAGGAAGAAAATGCTTTTAATGGATTAATTGATTAGGCAGGTTGGTCAAATCAGCCTCAACTCTTTAAGCAACCACATTGTTTTGGTTTTGTTAAAACTCACTAAAACAATCCAGACGGACACGCAAGTTTTTAAGTAATTAAAATCAGTTCATTTTAAATAATTTTAAAATTAATTTAATATTATAAAATTAATTTTAAATTATGAGTCGACTCAAACCTCTGGCAGAAAGGTGAAAAAGCAATAGAAATCTAATTTTTAAAAAAATAAAAATCAGTTAGGCAGCTAAAATGCTTGCTTGCTGCTTCACAGTTGAATTCTCAGCAATAAGAAGGAACTGTCAGGCATGAAGAATCAAGACAACACCTTAAATTCCAGTTAAACTGATTTATTGCTCATAGGAATCTACACAGGAATCTACACAATGAACGGTCAGCAGAATTGGTACTAGATTAAACATTCCCATTCCTGCAGTTGTTCTTCATATGTTTTAGCCCCCAGACCCCTAATCCTGTTTGCTGCTCTTCTCTGCACTCTTTCTAGAGTCTCCACATCTTTTTTACATCGTGGTGACCAAAACTGAATGCAGGATTCCAAGGGTGGCCTTACCAAGGCATTATAAAGTGGTATTAACTCTTCACGTGATCTTGATTCTATCCCTCTGTTTATGCAGCTCTGAACTGTATTGACTTTTTTGGCAGCTGCAGCAAACTGCAATTAACGGAATTCGAGAGAGATTTGATTTAGACCGTTTGTGGCCACGGAAGGACTCCAGGCTGATTGCTCTCTTGACTCCACCTCCCTGCTTCTGCCTGTCTTTCTCCCACAGGGATGTTCTGATTTTCCATGCCAAGAAGGGAAGAATGCCAACGGTTCAACGTACCTTTGCTTTCTCAGCTGGGAATTCCAACCACCCCTTTCCACAGGAAGGTAGTTTAAGAGGATCTGCAGAAAGGCAAACGGAAAAAGAATTTGCATGGGGGAAAAAGGAATTCTGAACTCCTCAATTTGGTAAGCAGCCTTTCCCCAATCCAGGGCCATGAACCTTTCTTTATTTAACATGGGGAGTCTTCGAATTGCAAGCATTCCTTTAGTGACCAAAGGTACAACAGCACTGAAAAAAAGGGACTTATGACCGTTTTTCACATTTACGACCGTCGCAGCATTCCCAGGGTCACCTGATCAAAAATTCAGCCGCTTGGCAAAGGATTCATATTTATGACAATTGCAGTGTCCCGGGATCACACAATCCCCTTTTACGACCTTCGGCCATGCGAAGTCAAGGGGGAAGCCAGATTCATTTAACGGCCATGCGACCGGCTTAACAATTGTAGTGATTCACTTGACAACCATGGCAAGGAAGGTTGTATAAGGGGCAAAAAACTCATTTAACAACCGTTTTGCTTAACAAGAGAAATTTCTCAAATGGTTACTGAAGAAACGGTTGTAAATCAAGAACCGCCTGTACGATAAAACAGATTTAAAACACAGTAATGCAAAGTTGGAATAAAATGAGCAGGTGGAGCGAGGCTGCTTGGTCAGGAGGGCCTTACCTTCCAACAGAGACAGCGCAAGCCACCTTCGAAGGGAATCCCTGTGAAACAGAAGAATCAGGTGATTAAATGCAAGTCCCTTTTAACATGGCCGCCTCAGGAGGATTAAGAGGTGAGATGAACATTTTATTGGTAGCTGCACCTCAAAGAGAACCGAGTGAAGCTGGAGGAGGTTCAGACGACAACTAAGTTGGTGCAGGGGCTGGAGCAGGTTCCTTGACAGGAAAGCTTATGACTGGGGGGAGGGGGGGCTTTCTGGTCTAGAAAGGGGCGAAGGAGAGGAACAGAGGTGGGTTTCAGCAGGTTCTGACCAGTTCTGGCGAACCGGTAGCGGAAATTTTGAGTAGTTCAGAGAACCTGTAGTAAAAATTCTGACTGGCCCCACTCCCATCTATTCTCTGCCTCCCGAGTCCTACCTGATCGGGTGGGAATGGGGATTTTGCAGTAACCTGCCCCTGGAGTGGGGTGGGAATGGGGATTTTGGAGTATTCTTCCCCTGGAGTGGGGAGGGAATGGGGATTTTGCAGTATTCTTCCCCTGGAGTGGGGAGGGAATGGAAATTTTGCAGTATCCTTCCCCTGTCATGCCCACCAAGCCATGCCCACAGAACCAGTAGTAAAAAAATTTGGATCCCACCACTGGAGAGGAGAATATGATGATGGAGGCACACAATATTATCCACGACAGGGATGAAGTGGACAAGGAGAAGCTGTTCTCCCCTGCTCAGAATACTAGAACTGGAGGCTACCCAGTAGAGTGAAATCTTGGAAGAACCAGGACAGGCCAAAGAAAGTATATATTTTTATGCAATGTGTAATTCAGCTTTGGGATTGGCTATCTCGAGATGGGGTGCTGGACTCAAAACAAAGGCTGGAGCAATTTATGAACATCCTGGGATGAAGAGCAGCGAGGCCACCTCTGAAGGCCACCTGCTGGGAGAATGAGTCATTATGAGAACAGATGGCTGGACTGGATGGGGCAGGTACATAATCCAGCAATCTCTTCCTCTTCCTCCCTCCCCCTTCTCCTCTTCTTCATCCCCCTTCTCCTCCTCCTTCCCCTCTTCCTCCTCCATCATTTCATCATCTTGCTTCCCATCATCTGCTGGGAGACTTCATGAGCTTCCATGGGCAGTCAGTGGGTCACTGTGAGAACAGATGGCTGGACTGAATGGTCCAGAAGTCCAACCCAGCAGGTCCTGGCTCATGTTCTCAAACCAATTTCCACTCCTTCTGGCATTCCCTGCTTCATCTTTACGCACGCAATGGTGCAGTGAGAAGCATAGATTTAGAGGTTTGATGGCTTTTAAAGAGATTCATCATTGGATAGAGTTTTTTAACTAGATCCTCATAATCCAATCTAAAGAGGTGATAGCCACACTACACCAATGCCTTTCTACATCTGAAAAAAGAAGAAAAATGGACTTGACGCATAGGGCATTTTTAAGCTTGCAAGAACATTTTCTGTTAAATATTTATAGAGGTGGTAATTCAGTGACCTTTGGCCTTTAAACACCAGTTGGCAGAGGACTGTCAAACCCTACTTGGGAATTTCATGGCAAAAAGAAGGAGAAAATTTGTTTGTATACAGGAACTGGATTTTTTTCGTGGTGGGGAGGGAAATGAATACGAATGGCAACGAATTGCATTGGGTAAATATTTGATTCAACGATTCAGTATTAGAAGAGTTCAAACAATCGTATTTCAACAGTAATGAATGAGCTGCAAAAAGTGGACACTCAGGAAAGAATAAAAGAAAAAGAATAAAAGACAGAAGGTTGATGTCTTCTCTTCTATCGAGGTCTTTGATTAAGAACTGGGGGAGACAATGAAAATACCATGGCTTGCAAGAAAAAGGGATAGTACCACTTTGTACTGCCTTGGTAACACCACTTGGAACACCGCTTCCAGTTTTGGTCTCCAGGATACAAAACAGATGTTGAGAGTCTACAAAATTCAGAGAAGAGCAACAAAGATGATAAGGAGTCTGGAGGTGTTGATGAATGGTTGCAGGAATAGGGTATGTCTAACAAAAAGAAAGATTAGGGGAGACATGATAACACCCTTCCAATATTTGAGGGGCTGCCACAAAGAAAAGGGGTGTCAACCTATTTTCCAAAGCACTTGAGGGCAGGACAAGAAGCAGTGAATGGAAACTAATCAAGGAGAGAAGCAACCTAGAACGAAGGAGAAATTTACTGACAGTAAGAACAATTAATCAATGGAACAGTTTTCCTCCAGAAGTTGCTCCATCACTGGAGGGTTTTAAGAAGAGAGTGAACAGTCATTTGTCTGGAATAGTATAGGGTTCCTGCCTTAAGCAGGGGGTTGGACTAGAAGACCTCCAAGGTCCCTTCCAGCCATATGAATTTTATGAAACTTTTCTCGGTGGAAACTGAGCTTTCTTAACCAGCTTTCTGTGTACATTTTGCAAGGCTAAGCCGCTGCCTTATCTCCTTACCATTGAAACAAAATTCCCGCAGCTTTTGGAGCACGATGTTGGGCTCATTCAGGATCTCTTCAAATTCTGCAATTCTGCAGGAAACACAACCCAGACGAAGCTGTTAGCACACACACACCCACACACACACACTGAAACCACAAAAGATTCTGTCTTGCTTAAAAAGCAACCTGCAACCTGCAGGCTGGCAAAACACAGCACTTTGTTGTGGTTTTAGCTAAATACATATGAAGTTTCTTTCGGGCCCCATTCAGGATGGAGTAAAACCCAGAAGCCCAAAATATGAGTGTGCAACATTATTTGTATTCCCCTCCCCCCCCCAGGTCACATGGAAGCTAACTGAAAAAACCCCGCAGTATTCTGATAAGGGCTTTTATCTGAGCTTAAACCAAGTTTGAGTGCAAAAAAACCGCCTGAATTGTTATCAGCGACAGCTGCAACAGTCCCAATGTCTCCCTGGATCTATACAGGTAGTCCTCAACTTAAGACCACAATTGAGCCCAAAATTCATGTTGCGAAATAAGTCATTTGTTAAATGAGTTATGCCCCCTTTTTACCTTTCTTGCCAGTTGCTTAGTGAATCTTTGCAGTCGTTAAGGGAGTCACACGGTTGTTAAACGAGTCTGACTTCCCCCATTGACTTTGCTTGTCAGAAGACCTCAGGATCTCGAGACACAGCAATGGTCATAAATACGAACCAGTTGCAAGCATCTGTATTTTGATCAGGTGATCAAAATGGGGATACTGCAAAGGTCGTAATTGTGAAAAATGGTCGTAAAGTCACTTTTTTCAGTGCCATTGTAACTTTGGTCACTAAATGAACTGTCTTAAGTCAAGGACTGCCTGTATTTCCCAGCTAGGTTCCTTTCCGCCCCCAGATATCTTGGGAGAACACATCTGAGTAGCACCTGGCTGAAAAAACGGTATCCTAGATGTTTAAAATCTTTAAACGACCACATGAAGAATAGTTGAACAAAAATAGCAACTTCCCCCTTCCTCAAAACAGAAATTATCATCTTCTGGCTCTTTGGCCCTCTTAAAACTTTGGCCAAATACATATTTATTTTTTAAAGGAGCAACCCAAAGAAATGCAAGAGCATTCTTGGGCTAAAAACTCAGTTTTTCTACAGTAAAAATCCATACACTTTTCTTTAGGTGGCTATGAATTTTGTTCCGTAAATTGGAAACGTTTTGCTAATGTCCTAATGTAAAAATCCATCTAAAAGCCTCTTTTATTCCAGATTACATCCCTTCAAGAGGGGGAAATCCACCATCAGTTAACTTCCCCTGCCAGAAACAGGGAAATTTGGAAAGGAAATAATCCAAGTTTTGTTTTTGTCTCTTTCTGTATTTTTTAAAAAACAATCCGCAAACTATTGTCTCTCTGTGTGTTTTTTTTAAACCATCAGCAAAGAGCTGGTCTGTGCCCACCACACCATTCACAGTTCCTTCTACAACTGTAGTAATTTGAGGAGTAGCAAAGGTTTAATTTTTTTTGGGGGGGGGGGGAATGGGAAATGTAAATCAACGGCCTTCGGGGAGGTGAAAAAGCTTCCTTTTTCTTTGATTCATTGTTGCTTTTAGTTGGGCAATGAAACAGAGAAAAGAAAAACCACCAAAGGACTGGGAGAAAGAACAAAAGGAAGCCGAGAGCCCGTCCTTGGAGCCGCTTGTCAACAGCCTCCACGTACACACAAACACACAAACACAAACACACACACACAGGGGATTGTCTTTTCAGAGTCGCGCCCGGTTGCTCCATCATCGCCCTCGGGCCAAGGAAAAAGGCGATCCGTTAGAGAGGCAGGGAAGCCGCCCAGGGAAGGAGGCGAGTTGCCCGGGGTCGTCGGCATCTGTGCCCCCAAAGGCGTGCTTTCCCTCCCTCCCTCCCTCCAGGGTCCAAAGCCCCCCTTCCCTTCCCTTCTGCCCCCCCAGCCCCAAATGGGAACGGAGGGGGCGATGCAAGCCCCCCCCAGGGTTTTTTTTTGCAAGGCTCCCGCGGGGAAAGGTGGGCCGGGGTCCCCCTTTGGCATCCCCTCCGGGGGCTCCTTACCTGCTCCGGTGCAGGCGCGACATGATGCGAGGACCGGCCCGGACCCTCCCGCCGCTTCTCCCGGGCGCTCCGGCGCACCGCCGGGAGGACTAAATGGCGGAGGCGGAGGAAGAGGAGGAGGAGGAGGAGCTGGACTGCCCGCCGGCCAGCCTTGCCCTGCCTCCCTCCTCTCCCTCTTCCCCGGCGGGCGGGCAGGCAGGCGGGACTCCAGAACCCATGAGCCACCGATGACCAGCCTACACTCCAAGGCCTGTGCTCCACAATCAGCAGTCACAGCTGTCTGAGTCTTGGCTCTGTGGCCCATGCTCCACAGCTGGCAAAGCGCCCACTGTCTTGGGGAGAACTTGGACTCTGTTGCTTATTTGCTCCAAGTCAACACAGAATTTTTTCCCCTCGTGGCCAGGACTCCGAAGCCTATGCTCCACATCTGGCAAAGTTCCAGCTATCTTGGCAGAGCCTGGACTTCATTGCCTGTGCTCCCACAGCCAGCATCATCTCTTTTCTGGTGGCCAGGGCTCCAGGGTTCCATTCCAGAACGTGGACTACAACTCCCATCCTCTCCGCTGGACTCCCCCAGCAACCATTAGCCAAAATGCAAACTGGCTCATGGTTGTGATTTCCTGTGGTCAGGAGATCCTAACTATGATTCTCAAGCCATCATTGTTGGGTTTAAACTGTACATTGAGTTACATGTCAATAAGCCATTGTTACAGCTAAGCGTGATGGCCAATTTGATTTTGTGAATCCTAAAATATTACAAGCAACTTTTATTGGAAGAGAAGTAAGTGCTTCCTTTGAAATAATAAAACAAAAAGAGGCAGGATTTTTTGAGTGGGGATAATGGGATAAGGAGTCTAGCCACCCCAGATGGATGGGGAACTCTATTTCGAGATCACTGTTAAGGGGAATGAGGACCCCCGTGATCTTTGATTAGCATCTAGCATCTTCTTTGAGGAACAGGGAAAGCAATTTCCAATTTACTTATTGCATAAGATGCCTAACAATTTATATATTAATTATACATTATACTTCATATGCGTAATACAATCATTGTATTACGCATATGGAATTGTGTCTGCTAATACTGATCATTAATATAATACTATCTATTATGCGTTAAAGGCCCCATAGAGGCAAATATGCAAAATAGCTTGTGGTTGGCTAAGACATTTATAGCAGCTGTGTTTTTAGTCATATTTTTATATTATTTTCTGTTTGAAACACGCCCAGAGTCTCTTAGGTGAGATGGATAATGTAAAAATTTGATGAATAAATGAATAAAATATCAGATGGTTAAAATACATATGTTTGGATGTATATATCTTGTATATATGTAAATGTGTGTAAGAAAGCAATCTATATCTATCTATCTATCTATCTTCTACATCTAACCATCCATCCATCCATGTCATCTGTCTGTCTATCTACGGTATCTATTTATCTATCTATCTATCTATCTATCTATCTATCTATCATCTATCTATCTATACAGTATCTACGGTATCTGTCTGTCCGTCCATCATCTATCTATCTATCTATCATCTATCTATCTATCTATCTATCTATCTATCTATCTATCATCTATCTATCTATCTATCTATCTATCTACAGTATCTATCTATCTATGGTATCTATCTATCCATCCATCTATCTATCTATCTATCTATGGTATCTATCTATCTACGGTATCTATCTATCCATCCATCCAATCCATATCTTCTGTAATCAATCTATCCATCCATCTATTCTATCCATGTCTATCTATTCTGTATCTATCAATCTATCCATTCAGTGTCTGTCTGTCTGTGCTGCTGCCCAAAATACACCCCTCCATACATCTGAAGGAGGAAACGCTTGAAGAAACGCTTGTAAAGTGTTGTAAAGCAAAAGGTACCTGGACTACTGCAAGGCGCTTTTAGGCAGGGCTGCCCTTGAAGACTGCTCAGACGGGGTCATGGGTGCGAAATGCAGCCTTGTCAGGGCAGATGGGGGCTTCTGGCCACACACCTAGGCTGACCTTCTCCTCCCCTTAAGAAAAAAAACACACCCTCTTTTCTCTTGAGGAAAAAAAAGGGGGAGGGGGGAATTGCTAACACAATCCTGAGGCGGCCTTCCTTCCTTCCTTCCCTTGTAGGTAGCACCAGGATTCTCTAACAGCACCTCCTGCCCCATAATCCTTGTGGGGGTGGTGAGGATTATGAGCTCATTCCAAGGCAACTGCAGGGGTTGGACTACAACCCCCATCAGCCTCCTCCTCCCCACCCCCCAAAAAAGCCCCCCACAAGGTGAGATGGGATGCTTGGGGATGAACTGCGGCGGAACTCCTCGCCGTCCGCCTCTGTTTCCCGGACTGGGGGAAGGCTTTTTTCGTTGCACCCCTAGGCACGCGAAGTGGGTGGGGGGAGAGCAAGAGAGGGGGGTGATAGAAAGGAATAGCTGCCGGAAGTGACGCAGGAGTTTGTTGACAGCGGCGGCCGCTGCCAATGCCAGGGGAAAAAAAAAAAGGAACGGGGAGAGCGGACCCCGGTGGGAACTGCGCTCTCTCTTTTTCTCTCTCCCCCCCCGCCGGAAACGGAACCAGCCGAGAGGCGGAGCTTTGTTTCCCTCCCCCCCAAAACACACACCGCCCCCCCCCCAGCCAGGCGGGGAGTCCGGTGAGTGCGGGGGACGGGTGGTGGGGAGGGGGGAGGCGTCGCCGCAGCGCCAGGCGCCCCCGGGCTCCCCCTTGACGGCGCCGGAGGGGAAGGAAGCCCCGCCCCTCCTCCTCCTCCCCCCCCCGCCTTCCCCAACCTGGAGCCCCCGGGATGGGTGTATGGGTGTGAGTGTATGAAGACCCCCCCGTTGGCCCTGGGGAGGAGGAGGAGGATGGGAGTTGTAGTCCGGCACCTGCTGCTCCCCAGCTTGGCTGAGCCCGAAGGAGAAGCAGATCTGGTCTCCTGCTGGAAAGGGATCTGGTGGGATCTCTCGGGGGATTCTCAAGTTATGGGGGTCCCAAAGGTGCTTTCCTCCCCCTCCCCTTCCAAAGGCAGCTGGATTTTTGTCTTCAGTCCAATTTTGCCTTTTGGAAAAGAAAAAGAAAAAACAAAAACACCCCAGCACCTTTGGGACAGTCACAGGGGTGAAATCCAGCAGGTTCTCACAGGTTCTGCAGAACCGGTAGTGGAAATTTTGAATAGTTCGGAGAACCGGCAAATACCATCTCTGCCTGGCCCCAGAGTGGGGAGGGAATGGAGATTTTGCAGTATCCTTCCCCTGGAGTGGGGAGGGAATGGTGATTTTGCAGTATCCTTCCCCTGGAGTGGGGAGGGAATGGTGATTTTGCAGTATCCTTCCCCTGGAGTGGGGAGGGAATGGTGATTTTGCAGTATCCTTCCCCTGGAGTGGGGAGGGAATGGTGATTTTGCAGTATCCTTCCCCTGCCACGCCCACCAAGCCATGCCCACAGAACCGGTAGGGAAAAAAATTGGATTTCACCCCTGCCTTGAGACCCTCTGGTGAGATCCTTCAGTTGACAGTTGATATTGAATGCATGGTATGGATCTTTCTTCAGATCCGCCCCTTTTAAAGGTGGGGGGGGGCTCTTTAGGTGGCTTTGCCCCTCCAGAATCCTAACAAACCCAGAAGACCATGGCAGCAATGCAGAAAAGCAGGACTTTTAAACGGGAGATCAATTTATCCAAGGAGGAAAACTGAAAATTAAAAAAAGAAAAAAACAACCCACCTCTCTATGCCCTTAAAAATAAGTGAGGGGGGGAGTTATTGAAAGCGAACCCAGTAAGATGAGTTAGATCAGTGTTTTTCAACTGTCTGGGGAATCCTGGGTGTTGAAGCCCACCCACCCCTCTTAAAGTTGGCCTCCCCAGCCTCTCCTTAGAGGAGAAATTTCCTTTCACAGTTAGAACAATAAACCCATGAAAGAACTTGCCTCCAGAAGTTGTGATTGCTCCAGCACTGGAAGTTTTTAAGAAGAGACTGCACAACCATTTGTCTGGTATAGGGTTTCCTGCCAGAGCAGGGGATTGGACTAGAAGACCTCTAAGGTTCCTTCCAACTGCTATTCTGTTAATCTGTTAAACTGACAAATTTGAAAAAAAAAAACTGAGTTAGATAGAGAGGTTGAATTTACCTGTGTGCAAGTCGTATTTTTCTTAGTTGGGCATCATCCACAGAATCTTCTTTTGAGATGTTGGAGTTTATATTTGGCACAACTTGCCTTGTTATTATCTTGTGATGTTGGGCCTTTGGCCGGGAGAATTGATGTAGAACACCCAATATAAACTCATTTCACGTTTTCTTTTAACAAAATGATTCTCTGTGCCCTTCACTTAAAAGGCAGCCTTGATAATCACTGACATTTTATATGACTTTTTAACTTTCTGTGTGCTTTGCTGTGATTAATGACCCGTAAAAGCCACCTCTGCCAGCGGTGATCGTAGTCCCATTTAACGCTAAGGATGGCTTCACACGACATACAAAATCCTTTTTTTTTCTTTTATACTACGATGTTGTATTAATTAAAATTCAGCTCCCTGAATTCATATCATACAAATTTGAAACTCTGGTGCCCTTGGTGCTTCTGAGCTTGGTTCTTTGCTTGCAAATGTTTTGTTATCCCAGGTAACATCAGTGCTACTCAGTGTGGTTTTGGCTGCCTTTATATATACAATAGCTTGGCCTGCTAGTGTTGGTAAGGCTGTGGTTTTCTCCTTGATATTTTCCCTGATTAAGGTATGGTTTTCTGCTTGATTGTGCGTCTGGTGTTAATCCCTGCTTATCAGGATGTTGTTTGCTGGAGAGCATGCATTCTGCTCTTTCTGTTTCCTTTGCTTTTCGATTGTCTCTTTTGAACGGTGAGTAAATGTGGTTTATCTCTATGTGCCTGTTGATAGCTGATTTCTCTGAGTGCCAGGCTTCTCAGAATTCTCTAGAATTTTTGGATTTGCTTGGTCTAGAATGCTCACAGTTTCTGTTATGAAACTATGGTTGAGTCCATCCATGCGTTGTGAGATTAAGGAGTTTTTCATCATTTCTTCTGACCACTAGTTAGTGTTCATGGATGCAATCTGCTAGTCTTCTGCCTGTCTGTCCTACATACATAAATTTTGGGCTCTGTTTTTGTTTTCTGGGGCTGCTGTGTCTTTTGGTTTACAAGCTGTTTTGGAGAGCTTTAGTTGGCTTGTGTGCCGTGGTTTATGCCATATAGTTGTAATAGTTTGGTGGACGTTTCTGAGACATTTTTGAAGTTTGGGAGTGTTACCCTTTTTGCATCTTATGTCGGCCGTGCTGTAGTGGGTTGTGTAGTCAGGCATATTTTGATAAAGTCACGTGGACATTCATTGTGTTGGAAGACGTTGTGTAATTGGTCTATTTCTTTTTTCTGATGATCTAGGTTGCTGCAGTGAGTTTGTACTCATCTGAAAAATGTTCTTCCACGGTTTCTCTTGTGGGAGGCTGAATTGTTACTTTGGTTTTTTTTAATGCTGCTGTAACTTCAAACGGTCACTGTAAGTGAACTGCTGTAAGTGGAGTACCTGTATTTTAACATTCTCTTTTTTGCTTTTGACCGTAGCTGCCTGGAAATATACTTCAAAGTCCGCTCAGAAATCTCTTTGGAGGGATATTCCAGGAAAACCCCAGAAGAAGAATCGCTAAATTGACTTCACGTTCTTCTCCCTTCCCCTTTTCCCATCCTCCACTGCCCCAAGATGGCTTCCGACAGCCCAGAGTCGTTGATGAGTTTGTGCATAGATTATTGTCTTCACAACCTGGAAGGGACTCTCTGCTACCTGTTGGACAATGAGACTTTCCGCCTCCAGACAGATATTTTCCTTCCGAGCGAGATCTGTGACAGGCTGGTCAATGAGTAAGTTACAAATACTCACATTTCTCTCTAGGTTGCATCCACCCAGCTTCCGGTGGGTTGCCAAGATCCCCGCCTCTCTGCCTTGACACCTGCTTGTCTCCTTCTTTCCTAGCTACGTGGACCTAGTAAACGCAGATACCTTGTTTGAACACAACGAAAACTTTTTTAGTCTCTTTTCGGATCCCCGGAACACTCGGCTCGCCCGCATCCACTTGCGGGGCGACATTGTCCAGGATCAAGACCTGGAGGCCATTCGGAAGCAAGTAAGGGTCCCATCCTTGCCCGTCGTATCGGAAATCTCTTTGTACCCCACCCCATTGCAAAGTGTGTCTGAGTTGAGAACGTTGGCTTCTGGTGATGAGAAACCAGGAGGGAACCTGAAGATTTTATCTGTGAGGTCCTTGGTGCTTCCTCCCCCAAGGCCGTCCTCATATTCCATTTCCCCCATCTATTGGATAACTGTGTTTGCATGGATGCTCCTTCTCTAGGCATGCTTCTTTGAAATCCTAGATTGGGTCTTCTGTAAGACATGACAGCCCCTTAAGAAGGCCTGGCTTGAGCCTAGGTAAGGAAGCAGTTCTTCCCTTCATTCCCCAAGGTCTTCCGCACATCCCTTCACGCTCCCCTTTGCCTCGTTTGCAGGACCTGGTTGAGCTTTTCTTGACCAACTGTGAGAAGCTGACGGCCAAGAGCCTCCAGACCCTGGGCAGCTTCAGCCCCACCCTGGTGTCGCTCAGCCTCTTCGGCTGCACCAACTTCTTTTACGAAGAGGAGAACCCGGGCGGCTGCGAGGACGACTTCAACCCCACCCGGCAGGTCTTGGTGAAGGACTTCACTTTTGAAGGCTTCCGGCGCCTCCGTTTCCTCAACCTGGGCCGGTTGATTGAAGGGATCAACGTGGAAAGCCTCCTGCGGCCGCTGGCCTCCCTCACCGCCCTGGATCTCTCCGGGATCCAGCTCAACGACATCCACTTCCTGACCCAGTGGAAGGACAGCCTCGCCTCCTTAGTGCTGTACAATATGGATCTCTCTGAGGAGCACATTCAGGTGATAGCTCAGCTGCGGAAGCTCAGGTCAGTCTCTCTGAAAGAACTGCTGGGTTTTTGAGGTAGGGGAGGAGAGAGAAACAAGAAGAAAGAGAGAATGAAGAACAAAACTTGAATAAACCAGGAATTGATAAGCACCACAAAATGAAATAGGACAAGATCTTTAGATAAGGATTTCAGCAAAAAGTAACTCTATGGCTCATATGCATCGTTTTATGACCTTTGCATGCGATCGTCATTAGAATCAGTACACATCCTGTGCCAGACATATTTTTTCTCCCCCCCTTCCCCCCAAGTCAGCTGCCATCTCATGCTTACTTGTGCTTTGTTACTATTCGATGTCAGACTGCCATGAACTCTGGGGAGTGGGGCGGAAACGTAACGGGAAGACTTGGGGGAAATTGAAAGTAAGCGCTGAATCTCCTCCAGAGGCTGCTTCAAGGTCATCAGGCATACCAGCTGCCTACCAAGCTGTGCCTCGATTGTGAGAGCCATGGCCTAGGGCAGAGTTTCTAAACTTCGGCAACCTTAAGATATCTAGACTTCAACTCCCAGAATTCCCAAGCCAAAGGTGTATGGAGTCCACAAATCTCAAAAGTTGCTAAGGTTGGGAAACATTGGTCTATAATAACCCAAAATCAGAAGGAGTCTACTTAGTACATATCTACCACGTTTCACCAAAAATAAGACCCTGTCTTAAATTTTTTGGAATCCTGAAATAGGTGTTTGGCCTTATTGCCATGCACTCAAAAGCCCAATTGGGCTTATTATCAGGGGATGTCTTATTTTGGGGGAAACGGTATTAAGCTTTGTTGACCAGCAAAGATACACGAAAGCTTGTGCCATTTAATAAATATTTAAGTTGGAAAACCCGACTCCTTCCCGAAAGTGCTTTTTCAAGAGGCAACTGGACTCTCTTGGTTTTTCCTTGAGGACGTTTCGCTTCTCAGAAGCTTCTTCAGTTCTGAAGACCTTTTTCACATCTTCAGAAGTTCTTCAGAACTGAAGAAGCTTCTTGGATGAGAAGCGAAACGTCTTCAAGGAAAAACAAAGGAAATCCAGATGCTTTTCCTGGAAAAGCACTCTTGAGACAACCGTGACCTGAATGACGGAGAAACTCCTTCCCATTTGCCTTCAGACATCTAGACATCTCCCGAGACTGCCTGTCCAGTTATTACAAATTCAAACTGACTCGCAAAGTCCTGAATCTCTTCGTGGAGAATCTGATCAACCTGACTTCCCTGGATATCTCGGGTCACACCATGCTGGACAACTGCACCGTCGCCTGCTTGGATGAGAAAACAGACCAGACCAGGTGTGTTGGACAAGGCTGACCATGAAGGGAGAAGGTATCCACAGAAGAGAATAATCTTTGCAGCTCGGGGTTGAACTGTGGCTCCTTGGTGCTTGCAGGCATTTCATGACCCACAATCTCCTGCCTCGGCAGGGGGTTGGACTGCAAGACCTCCGAGGTCCCTTCCATCCCTACGATGCTACATTCTTTGCACAGGCTGATTATTTCTCCCATTCGTTCTTTCAGCACCAACCCAGGGAAAAGCAGCATCGCCCCCTTCCGGAACCTGAAAAGACCCTTGCAGTTCTTGGGGCTGTTCGAGGTGTCTCTTTGCCACGTCACACATATCCCAGCTTACAAGGTAAAACCGAAGCCCAGCCAGGTGTGTGTTCTGACCTTAGAAAGTAAACAGCACAAACTTTAGTCCCGGCAAACCTCTTTAATTCATATGGCTGTAAATCACTTTCATTTACAGTCCGCAAGGTTTGATAAACAGTCTTTCAGAGGAAGGTTATCAACACCCACGTAATCTCACGTGGAACGCTGCCAGAGAGCTAATTTCCAGACGCAGGGCAAGGCCAAACTTGGCACAGAGTCACAAACAGAACTTTCAAATCTTGAATCGGCCGGATGAACTAATTGCTTCCTGCAAAAGCTCACGTCCCATTTGCTTCTCTTTTATGTCTTATGGGAGGGACCAATCATCTCCAAGCCTTACTCCCAAGTCTACCCTGTTTCCTTAATTGTTCCTGTCTCCTGGCAGCTCTGTGCATGCGCATACTGGGAACAGGCTCCAGCTGTTCTTTTGCCTCGCTGATGTCAGACTCCGGAGACTCTGGAGGCAGCAAAGAACTACCAGATGGCCTTGGCCCCCTCTCTGCTTCCGACTCAGAGCCCTCGTCCCAGCCTTCCCCAGAATCCGGGACTGGCCCACGTTCCTCCCCAACCTCTTCACTGTCTGAATCTGCTGCCAGTTCTGCTGGCTGCTGATGAAGGCTGTTCCTCGTTTGTCTCCTTCCCGGCCTCTGATCCGTCTCCTTTTTTAACCACACCAGGTGACCGGGGAGAAGAACGAAGAGCAGGTTCTGAACGCCATTGACGCGTACACCGAACACCGGCCGGAAATGACATCGCGAGCCCTCAACATCCTCTTCGACATTGTGCGGATCGAGCGCTGCACCCAGCTCTTGAGAGCCCTCAAGGTGAGGGGGCTGCCACGGGGGAAGAGGCTCAGGTTCAGCCCAGTTGGAAGCCACCCTTTCTTGAGAAAGAAAGAAAGTTACCAAGGAATTGGATTTATCATTATACTGGTAGATCTGCCATTTAGTGATCATTCAAAGTTACAACGTCGCTGGATAAAGTGAATTATGACCGTTTTTCAGAGTTACAACCTTTGAAGTATTTTCCCCCTCCATGATCATGGGATCAAAAGTCAGAGGCTTGGCAACTGATTCATATTTTATGACCGTGGCGGTGTCCCGAGGACCCATGATTCCCTTTTGCGACCTTTTGACAAAGTGAACGGGGAAGGTGGATCCATTTAACCACCGGGTTACTAACTGAAGAACTTCAGAGATTCCCTGAACCGCTGTGTCTAGAAAGGCCGTAAAACGGGGCAAAACTCCCTTAACAGTTGTCTCATTTAACGACAGAAATGTTGGGCTCAATTGTAAGTCGAGGACTATCTGTTTTGGTTCAGCTTACTGGAGCAAAAATCAGATTTTTCCAGGCCTGTTTGAAGTCCAACCTGGATGACGCCAATTTGATTTCCCAGGGGAGTTTTTTTCCACAGCTCAGGCGGTTTAATTATGTTTTTTTTTGCTTTATGTGCTATAAGGAAAATCCTGGAGAGCTGCCTCCTTATTTTTCTTTCTCCCCAATTCCCTTGGGCTAAAATGCAGCAGGTGCCAGACCTATCTGGCAAAATTATATTGACTTCCCAGCACGCTTCCTTCTCCTCTTTCTTTTCCAACACTGGCTCCCCCCCCCCCCCAAAAGGAGTACGAGTAATCCTCCACTTACAAACACATTTGGGATCAGAATTTCTGTTGCTGAACAAGCTGGTTCTTAAGTGAGTCGTGTCTGATTTTCTGACGTTTTATATCACAGTCGTGAAGCAAATTTGAGAGAATCACGAGGTCATTAAGCTTGTCAGAACCTGTCTGGGAAGGTGGCGAATGGCAGGATGCTTCAAGGTCATAAATAAGGGCCAAATTTTTATCACATGACAGTGAGACGCTGCAACCGTTGTAAGTCTGAGGATTGGTTATAAGTCTGTTTTCTTTCTTTCTTTGGTGCCGTTGTATCTTTGGCCACTCAACGGATGTTCGTAAGTTGTAAGGCTATCCATCCAGAAGGGCAAAAGGCATGAAAATGACATCCTTTCTTCCTTTTCTGCAGCTGGTCATCACTGCCCTGAAATGTCACAAGTACGACAAGAATATCCAGGTGACGGGAAGCGCCGCCCTCTTCTACCTCACCAACTCCGAGTACCGCACGCAGCAGAGTACCCGGTTACGACAGCAGGTCATTCAGGTGGTGCTGAACGGGATGGAGTCCTACCAGGAGGTGACGGTGAGCATCTTGTTCCTGTTTTGCATCTTTCTGGGTGTTTGGGATGCAGAATCTTCTACAGCCAAAAAACTTGTAGTTCCAGGACCTCTGAGTACCGCTGGGTTTTTGGGGAAGTCGTACTAGAAGCTTTTGAGTTTCAGGGGAACGCTGGATATTTCTGCAGTTTTGTTAACGGAAGGCATTTGCAAATCCAGCAAATGAAAGGATGTCTAGTATAATTCTTTATTTGAATCATTTTTCATTTCTTGCTGCTGCTGCTGCTGCTTCTTGTGCCCTGCCCGTCATCAGACGTTGGCGATCCTATTTTTATCAACAGCCGCACGAAAAAGTGCTGCTGAGTTTAGTCCAAACCGGTCCCTCAGATTTTGAAGCCATGATGTTCTCCTTCTGCCTGGACCTCATTTTAGGTCTCTTGATTGACATTCTACTATTGCATTCACTGCCCTGGTGGCACAGTGGTTAGAATGCAGTATTGCAGGCTAACATTCCCAGGGATGGAGGTGGGTCTTCCTTGCCCCCACCCCCTCCCCTGGTTTCCTTGAATTTGGCTCTTGTTCTTTTCTCTGCTTATTCCCTTGTTTGGCTCGCGCATGAGAAGCCTCACGCTCTGGAAAGCCAGGATTTTTTCCCCCCAACGCTGATTTCTCTATTGTTCCTCAAGTCAACCACCCGACATCAGAGACCCCCGTGGGGGGTATTGGTTGTTTTTCACTCCTCCCAGACATACGATCACAACTGAGCCTGGAATTTCTGTGGCTGAGGTGAAACATTTATTAAGTGAATTTTTGACCACACCCCCTCCCCTTTTACGACTTTTCCTGGCACAGTTGTTAAGTGAGTCACTGCAGATCTTAAGTTACTAGCATAGTTGTTAAGTACCGTAATTCTGGCTTCACCATGGAAGGTCGCAAAGGGGAAATCACCTTGGGACACTGCACCCTGTCAAAAATATGAGCCAGTTTCCAAGCACCCAAAGTTTGATCATGTGACACGGGGATGCTGCAACGGTCATAAGTTGGAAAACTGGACATAAGTCACTTTTTTCCTCTGCCATTGTAACTTTGAATGGTCACTAAATAAATGGTTGTAAGCCAAGGACCGCCAGCAAAGGTGGGAAGGATGGCGGCATCCCAAACCCCTGGTCGGTCTGCCTGGCTGGCTCATCCAGGTGTTTTGTCCACAGGTGCAACGGAACTGCTGCCTCACCTTGTGCAATTTTAGCATCCCTGAAGAGCTGGAATTCCAGTACCGAAGGGTCAACGAGCTGCTGCTCAACATCCTGAACCCGACGCGGCAGGACGAGTCCATCCAGCGCATCGCTGTGCATCTCTGCAACGCCCTGGTCTGCCAGGTGGACAACGACCACAAGGAGGCTGTCGGCCGGATGGGGTTCGTCATGGTGGGTTTGCCTGAAAATAATAATAATAATAATAATAATAATAATAATAATAATAACAACAACAACAACAACAACAATAATAATAATAGTAGTAGTAGTAGTAGTAGTAGTAGCAGCAGCAGCAGCAGCAGCAGTAACTAGAAATAATAATGCAATATCGCAACCTGGCCATCGAAACTACACGGCTATGGATGAAACATGTCACAGTGATACCCACGGTCATCGGGGCACTTGGTACCATGTCCAAGAATTTTATAAGGAACATCAGCAAATTGCAGCTTCCTGCAATCACACCAGCGGAACTGCAAAAAACTGCACTACTCAGAACAGGGTACATCTTAAGAAGGTCCTTGGTTGATCCCTAGGACGCTGGCAGCAACCCCTATCAACCATTAGCACCAGTCCATGGTATTTGTGGCGCATTTTTGAATGTTCAGTTGACTGTGTTTCATGTTTAATGAATAAAAGATAATTATTTATTTATTTATTTATTTATTCAATTTGTATGCCGCCCCTTTCCGAAGACTCAGGGCAGCTCATAATAACTTTATTGCCATTGTACGTGTATACACAGTATACCCATACAACGAAATTCACTTAACGCCCAAAGACCAGGTCCAGCTCACCCCTCTGTAATTCAGTTCTTCGCTGTTTTCTTCCGACAGACCATGCTGAGGCTGATTCAGAAGAAATTGGGGGATAAAATAGTAAGTTTCGGATTTGCTGGTTTTATATCCCACCTCACCACCACCACCTGGAGCCAAGGGGAATACTCTGCCCTCCTGCCATCCATTCCCCCCTCCCCCCCCTGGGAGTTTGGCCAGACGGAGAGTGAGGGATGGTGTGAAGTTTCCCAGGACGCATTCATGGCTGAGAGGCTGTCTGGACTCTGCCCTTAACCCTTAGCAATAGCAATAGCCCTTAGACTTATATACCGCTGTACAATGCTTTACAGCCCTCTCTAAGCGGTTTACAGAGTCAGCATATTGCCACCAATGATTTTGGGTCCTCATTTTACCCAAAAGGGGTAAAAAAAAGGGGAAGGAAAGAAGGACAGCTGAGTCAACCTGGAGCCTGATGAGATTCGAACTGCCAAATTGCAGGCAGCCGGCAGGCAGCCGAAGTAGCCTGCAGTACTGCACTCTAACCACTGAGCCACTGCGGCTCATAGAGTGCAATACTGCAGTGTAACCACTGTGTTTTGTTCCTGGCCATGAACGTTGTTTTTTCCTTTTCCTCGGCTCGGGCAGTGCGATCAGGTGATGGAGTTCTCCTGGAGCGCTTTGTGGAACATCACCGATGAAACGCCAAGCAACTGCGAGATGTTCCTGAACTACAGTGGCATGAAACTCTTCCTGGAGTGCTTGAAAGTGCGGGTCAAATTTCATTGGATTTCTTGGCTTCATTTTGGCAAACGGGGGTGGTGGGGTGGTGGAGCCCCTTCCTCCATCCATCCATCCACTTAAAACTCACTTAACGGATGTCTCACTCAGCAACATAAATTCTGGACTCCACTTGGGTCGTAAGTGGAGGGCTTACCTGTTTAGGGTCCTATCATTCCGGGGCTTTCTGGGCTGCTGAGATTCCGTTCCCGATGGACTGGCTTTTTTCCCCGCAGGAGTTTCCGAACAAGCAGGAGCTGCACCGCAACATGCTGGGCCTTTTGGGAAACGTAGCCGAAGTCCAAGCTCTCCGTCCTCAACTTATGACCTCCCAGTTCATCAGCGTCTTCAGGTGAACCTCCCCTCTCTCGCATCGTGGTGGTGAGGTGAAAAGAGCAGCCGTGGGGGTGCTTGGAGCCAACCTGTCACGAAGGCCTAGCCAGAAATGCTGAAATGAATCAAATGGGACCGAGGACGCATCTAAGCGACAAACAATTATTTTTCAATTAAGAGTTGGGAGGGACCTTGGAGGCCTTCTAGTCCAACCTCCTCTGTTTAATTTTTATTTTGTTATTGCACCTCGAAGTCCGCCAGCTGAGGCTAAATGTAAGCAAAGGACAGGCAGAAAAAAAAAGGGAGCCCAAAGCAAAATTGGGGTTTGTGGCAGTTTCACTAAAGAGGGAAGAGATTTGAGTGCCATGCACAGCCTGTCCCTTATCTGGTTTTCAAGCGACTTAAATAAAAAGCCATTTTCATTGGCCTGCTGTTAATTTCTCTGGGGTACAGAGTCTCAAGTTACGACTGTGATTGAACCCGGCAATGATATTTATAAGTCATGATGGTCGTAAAGCGAATCACCAGGTTTTTAAAAAAATCTTTTTCAGAACAGTCGTAAAGCAAACACCTTGATTTGCTCTGGCGAAACTCGTAAGTGGGGTGGTTGGAAGCGCCCAAAACCTGGTCATGTGAACACAGGGAGGGGGCCAAAGTCAGAGCTTTGATACGGGGGTGTAAGTAGCCTTTAGGGGGCTCCGTCAGAACTTCAGATTCACTAAGCGGCCGGTTGCAAGTTGCAGGCTACCTGTGTTTCAGTCCTGGAGTTTCCAGCCACCCTGGGTGGACTTCGAGTGGGCAAAGTTGAGAAGGCTGATCTAGATGGCCTCTGGGGTCCCTCTTGGGCTGGGGGGAGGGTGTTCTTGTTTTTTTTTAAGGGGTCCTAACCTCACCTCACACTGTTTGGGGACCGAAATCCTGACTCCTGGAACACGTTTCTGCGGCAGCAATTTATTAGACAGCGAAGCCGACGGGATCGAAGTGTCGTACAACGCCTGCGGGGTCCTTTCCCACATCATGTTTGACGGGCCAGAGGCCTGGCTGATCGCTGAGCCCAGCAGGGACCAGGTGGTGGACCGGATGTGGGCGGCCATTCAACGCTGGGACGTCAATTCCAGGCGGAACATTAACTACAGGTAAGCAGGTCGGCTGGATTCCCCTGGCTTGACTCTCTGCTCAGGCTTCTCTGCTCCTCAGGCCTCTGCGGTGTCCCTGCCTGCTTTGGAATAGAAGGATGTTGCTTGGGTTATTTTTCATTATTTATTTATTTGTCTCTCGTCTTTATTATTTTTATAAATAACTCCAAGAGGCCTCTCTCCTTCCTTCCTTCCTTTCCTTTCCTTCCTTTCCACCTGCCTACATTTCTCCCTCTCTCCCTTCTCTCCCTTCCTTCCTTCCTTCCTTCCCTTCCCTTCCCTTTCCTTTCCTTCCTTTCCACCTGCCTACATTTCTCCCTCTCTCCCTTCTCTTCCTTCCTTCCTTCCTTCCCTTCCCTTCCCTTTCCTTTCCTTCCTTTCCACCTGCCTACATTTCTCCTTCTCTCCCTTCTCTTGCTTCCTTCCTTTTCTTCCTCCCTCCCTCCCTCCTTTCCTTACTTTCCTCCCTCCCATTTTACCACCTTGATCTTAATCTACTTTTTGTGGTCATTCGCACAGGTCCTTTGAACCAATTCTGAGGCTCCTCCCTCAGTGGGTCTCCCCCGTCAGCCAACACTGGGCCACGTGGGCCCTTTACAACCTGGTCTCCGTGTACCGTAAGTCTCCTCCTTCCAGTGGTTTTTTTTCTCTCCTGCCCTAATTCCACCTTTTGAACTCCTCCAAACAACGACGACCCTCAAGAGCCAAAGAGCATTTTGGTAAAACCGGGCCCCTGTGGGCTGGGCAGGAAGTGGGCCTCAGAGGTGCCTCTCCAAAGGGCTGCCTCGTGTTTGTGTTCCTTGCATGCCCCAAGGGAGCCACAGTGGAGGGGGCCTGGATCTGGCTGAGGAAGGGGGCATCTTACAAAGGGGGTTGGTTGGGGGGGGAGATACAGACCCAGTTTTTCAGATTGACCTCCAGCCCCTCACCGCTTCCTCTTTCTCCCTACATCTCCAGCGGACAAATACTGCCCCCTGTTGATCAAAGAGGGGGGCCTTCAGCTCCTGCAGGACATGATTCAGATGGCATCAGCACGGCCAGAAACCCAGGTGATGGGAAGGTGAGCTCTCTTGCCCTCCCCTCCCTATTGACCCCTCCTCCTCCTCCTCCTCCTGGCATTTCTTACCAGAGAACAGTGGGGAACTATGTTGTCAGTCCTCATCCATCACAGCTGGCGAAATTAAAAACGGCAGCTGGCCCCCTTTTTTCCCAAACCTTTCCGTCCTCCTGCAGTTTTGCCCCATTTCCTCTCCCTGCCCTAAAATAAGAAAAACTCCCCGTGGAGGCGATGCCAGTTGGCTGTGTCTTAAGCTCTCTCTCCCTCCCTCCCTCCCTCCCTCCCTCTCTCTCTCTCTCTCTCTTCCTCCCGTACCAGGAAAGTCATTGAACACTGCAATCACTTTACGGATGAGAACATGGACACCTCCAGATAGAGGCAGGTGTTGGAATCCCAGGGGCAGCCCTCCTGTGCCCGCCTCCTCCCCAATTCACCTGTACATAGGTTGGACTGTCTCTTCTCACCAGCTTAGCTGTCGGAAAGAAGAAGCCCTTAGTGCGTGCTGGGCTGTGTTGGAAGTGTGCGTACCTGGACATTGTTAGGAAGACGAGAGAGGCTCAGGAAATGGGGGGAGGGAGGGGAAACGGGATTTTTTTTGTTTGTTTTTTAGAGAAACCACACCTGAGCAGTTGTCTTTGAGGGACCATTTTTTTTTTGCACACTACAATTGCTTCCCTTTAAAGGTGGAGTTTGAGATAGGAAAGTGGGGGGGAAGGGTGTTTAAAAAGTACTGATTGGTGTTTTTGTTTGTGTGTGTATGTGTGTGCGTGGGTGTGTGTATCATGAGTGTGTGAAATGAAAATCCACGCTGTTGTGTATCTGTGGAGCTTTTTGACAAGAGCACAAAGGTCTCCTTGGAATCACAGAGCAGCCCTTCGGCTGAGAGCCGCTTCCCCTTTTGCAATGCCCCGGCGGGGGGGAGGGGGGGGAGGCTAAAAGATTTAGGCACCGCAAAGCTGCTCATCCCAAGCCAGGAAGGACTGTGGGGCTGGGGATTATGGGTGCTGTCGACCCACCTGAATGGCCTCGGAGCGCTCCGATTGGAACACTAAGGCGGAACGGGATGGCTTCGCTCTCTCTTTCGAAATCTCCCCTGTTTTCTTGCCAAAGCAGCGAAGAAATTTGGGCCAGTTAATATTGAGGTAGGTCAAAACCGATCTACCCTCCCCCTCCCCTTCAGATACATGCCGTTGGTTGGCAGTTGCTTCGGGAGTTTTAAAAAGCAGGAGAGGGGGGGGGAAAGCTCATCCTTGGTCAGTCCTGCAAATCCTTGAGGGTTATTGCTGTGACCGGACACTTGGGGTGCTGAGAAGGGGTTAAAGTGAGCAGTAGTTTCTCTGCAAAGGGTCAGGCGTGGAAATAAACCTGTTGTTCCACTCTGGAGACAGGGCAGAGGTAGCTGCTCACTCCCTGGACAACACACGCGTGAGGCTGAGACTCTCGAGGCAAAGAGTCAACTCTCTCTAGCCAGGAAAAATCAGAATCTTCCTCTTAGCTTAAACTTTCTTTGGAAGCCGCTTGAATGTCTGGATCAGAAAAACCGAGACCTTGCAAAATGTGGATTAAAACTTGCGAAATTTAGATCCTTCCTTCCTTCCTTCCTTCCTTCCTTCCTTCCTTCCTTCCTTCCTTCCTTCCTTCCTTCCTTCCTTCCCAGGCTCCAGGAGGGAGCACACAGCACCGCAGAATCTCCCAGAAGATGTCTTTAGGAACATCTCGGCGTTTGGTGGAGAGGGCCACCTTTAGACCGTATCGGTGACAAACCAAGGAAAGTTTGGCTAACTGGTTGCAAAACCAGGCTTACATGTATATATATATATATATATATATACATATATATATATATTTTAAAAAGTTTTAAGTCTGTAAAAATGCCCCTCCTTCTATAACGCAGGCTTCCTTTAATCCCCACATGGAAGAAGGCTTGTTTTGAGTTCAAATGTGCAATCCGACATGTAATTTTTCTGTTCGGCCATCCTTTTTAAAATATATTCGGAAATGGGAGTTGAAGGAGTCGATGGTCTCCGAGGCCCCTTCCCATGTCCTGATTTTATGCAGTTGTTGATTGATTCCTCGTCGACCACCGAGGTACATAATCAACCAGGGTTTCTTAAATTGGACAACGTGCTGGAGAATGAGATGCAACAGCAAATGTCCGAGTTCCAGTTTGTTCTCCTGACTTGGATTTGAGCTCCTGGGAAAGAGAAGCTAGCAAAAGAGATGGGAGGGCAGGGTGGGGCAGAAGGCCCTGGGTTTAATCCCAGGTGTACCTCTAAACCTGGCCTTAAATCTCGGGGGGGGGTGGTTCCCCTCCCATCAAGCCTGGAACAGTTTTTGCCTGCTTGTCCATTTAGTGACGGACACATTTTAAACCGTAGCATTAATGCTGCAGCTGCTGCTATTACTACTTTGGATAAGCTGAATGTGCAAAATGCTTTTTGGAAAAGGACCAGAGGTTTTTGATCAGGGGTTGAGGGGGCCTTAGTGCTCTCTCGGCTTGGTTGTTTTCTTGCAGACGTTTCACCACCTAACTAAGTAATATCATCAAGGTTGGAAGGGAATGGGTTTGCTCTCTCCTCCTTCCAGCACTGAAGACGTTATCTAGTTTGGGTAATGAAAACATCTGCAGGAAAACAGCCAAGCTCAGGGAGCACCAAGGGCCCCTCGTTTCAACCCTGAGTTTTAAATATTCTCTTTTATTGATGGGTTTCTAAGCAAAGACAGACAGGAGAGGTTGGGGAAGAAGCGAAAAGGAAATGGACAGGTTCCCACTCTTTGCAGTGTGTGGCCTTCAGTTAAGCTTCCCCCCCAAAAAAAGTCCCTGATTTGCTTGCATTTTATTTCAAATCAACACACAGGCCTTCCTGAATAAATAAAATTAGGCCGTGCCAGCTGCAAAGCCAGACATTTCCCCAGCAAATCTCAGATTTGCCCTGCATGACCCAAACCTCTTGACTAGAACATGGTGCTAAAATAGTTCCCAATTTCTCTTATTTCAAGTTCTTTTCCTTGGAAGGCACTTCGGCTGTTTTTGGAGTTAGAATATTCCAAGAAATTGGAATAATACCTAATTAGGAAGTTTTTAAAATAATGCCTGGGCTGGGAAGCATGATGGGTACTGCTATCACCAAGTTGGAGAACAACGCTGTGGAGGATTGTTGGCTCCATCTTCAGCAGGCCAAAAAGCATAGATGATCTTAAGGAAGCCCACTATATTTGCATATTCCAGCTCTCCTCCGCAACTGCCATGGGATCAGACTTGGAAGATATTCGCAAATTCCTGAGGTAGTTTATGACATTTTGAGCTGAGTCTTCCTTTGACTGGAGTCAACAGAAGACATCTTCAGGAGAGGTCTTCTCACAACTTCTGGGGCCCAGAAAACATCTGGCATAGAAAACCCCAAAGGAGAACCCCAAAATTCTCCTTTTCATACAGTTCTCCTAATGGTGCCCTCAAATTTATCAGTTTTATCAATTTATCTATTTTTCCTTCTGGATAGATAGACGCTCCCTGTAAATATTATATTCCTTTCTAGAGCAAGAGTCGTGGTAAAACCTTCTCGCAAGTGCAAAGCAGAAGGAATTGATTCCTGGTGACCTTATTGATAAAGGGAATTTGAGCCATTAGTTCAGGGAAGGCAATTTCCCAGATAGGTGGACTCTACAAGTCCCAGAATTCCCGTCAGCATAGCCATCCCTGAGAATTCTGGGAGTTGAAGTCCACTCGCCTTCAATCGACAACGGTTGAGAAACACTACATGAGTTGGGTGTCAGTTGGTGGAAGGAGCAACAGGGCTCAATGTTTGTAAGCCACCCAGAGTTGCCTCGCGGCGAGATGGGCGGCAAACTAATGAATAAAATTAGGAAACCTGACTTGGTGAGGACCTAAAAAAGGAGAATTATTTGTGCGTCTTCCTCCCGAGTCCGAAGAAAGGCAGACTGTGATGGGATTTTTAGAAGAAAAATAAATCCTGAATTTTCCTTGGCCTGGAAAAACGCATCTTAAGGTGTGGACTTGTTAGATCTCCCAGGAGGGAGGTGGACTTTATTTCCTTGTCTTCAGAAGAAAGAATGGAAAACAGACTGGAGCTGCTTAACAGAGATGGGGAAAGTCATAAAGAGAAGGCATCATTTGCTGCTTGGATTTGTAGCTTCTGCTGATGATGCCGTAACAGAAATGCGGAAAAAGAGCTGTTTGAAAATCCTTTGTAAATTTAACTAAGCTAATTTCCTGATCCTGTCCACTTTGAAGAGCCTTTCCTGGGTCCTATATCTGTGACGCAAAGGTTTTTATTCTTGGACGGTTATTAATTCTTCCATTTGCTGTTATATGTCATCAATAAACGAGGAAAACGATTATTGTCTTGGGCTCATTGTGAATACGTTGGTTCCTATATAATACAATCTTCTGCATTTATCTGCAAGGAAATTTGGCCTTTCACCGATATATGTTTACCTTTAAAATAAAACTTAATTTTACCAAGGATGAAGGATTTAAGAGGTTTTTCTCCCTGGTTTTGGTTTGGCTGGAGGAAAACAGATCAAATGGAGGGAGGGCTCTTCCTTTTTGCTAGGTGGGGTGTATGGTTTGTTAAATACTTTTTTAAAAAATTGCTAATAAAAAGTCAAATTTCTCCTGGGGCTTTTTAAAGAATGTGAAATGGGAAGGCGTTGATGGCGTAGGGGTTTCTGTCTCCAAAACAAAGAGAATTGGGTTTAGCAGAAAACCGTTTGAAATGACAACCATGTCTGAATAACGTATGGGAGTGCAAATTATCTCCAGTGTGTTTCCAAAACAACATTTGGAGATGGGCGTTTTGCATGGCATTTCTGGAAAGGGAGAAATCGCCACTACGTTGAGATGGCCAGTGAGTTTTGTGCAAGGAATGAGCTCGTCATTCTCTTTGCACTCAGTGGGGTTGGACTAGATGACCTGGAAGATCCCCCTTACCAGTTCCTGATGATAGGACGACACCTTTGTGAACCCTCGATGGCGAATTTTAATTTTTTTTTAAAAAATCCCACCTTTATTTCACCATAATTGGTAACTCAAGACAGCCCATTTTCTTAATGCTTGTTCCTCCTGTTTTCTCACTTAACAACAACCCTGTGAGGTGGGACCCTCTCCCCACTGCGGAGGATGCCCACTCCCATAATCCTCGCCCGCGGGGGGATTTATAGGAGTCGAAGCCCACCCCGATCGCTCCCCCCGCCCCGAGTTCTTCTTGCAAAAGAGAATTTGCAACATTCCGAGCCTCCCCAGCCAATCAGCGCGCGGCGTTCCCGGACACGCCTTTTCTCTGTCTTCTGGCCCGCCAATCCCGTCCTCCAGCCGGCGGGGGCGGGGCTTCCGCGCTTCCGCTTTGGGCAACATAGTAGCCGCGGGTCGGCGGGGAGGATGCGGCCGGGGGCGCCCGCGGGCGGCGGGTGGGCGGTGCGGGCGGCGCAGACGGGGCTCAGCTGGGGCGTCGCGGTGGCGCTTTTCCTGCACGACACAGGTGAGACCCTTCCCCCCAATGCTGGGGGAGGGGGTTGATTCGGGGGGCCCAGCAGGAAGATTTGGGGGAATGCCCGAGAGATCGCGGGGGTGGGTGGGGGTGGTCCTCGCCAAACCAAGCCACGGGGGAGCAATCGTGGTTTGTTGAGCGTAAGCCACGATCTAGGTAGCCACGGTGTGTTCCCTCCACCCTAAGCGGCCGTGAGTTCAACCTTAAGGACTCCCGTCCAAGGATCGGCGCGATTGTGCCAACCTTAGGATGGGTTAGTGCAAAGTGCACGCGCGTTTCTCGTTCTTCCTTTTTTGGGGGGGACAAAACGCGTCTGAGTTTTCTCACACTCGGACCTGCCTGGATGAAAAGAGGTTCCGGGGCTCGTGGGCGTCTCTGGGCGTGCTTTAAACCAGAGTTTGTGCTCTGATCTGGCAATGGGCATTGCGCCTTCTGCGAAAGGGGCACCTGTGTTCCTGGGAACCTCGCTTAAGGGGGGCTTAGTGGTTGCATCAAATCGGTCCGGAGGTGCTTTTCCACTTTCTGAGGTTGTTTTATCCTGCCTGTTTATTTCTGTCAATCCTGACAGTGAAGCGGGGAGCCTTTGGGCCATTATATTGAATGAACTGGAGTGATTTCTAATAATTTGAAGATGAGACACCCTCTCAAAGGAACCGTCAGCCCTTTAAGGGAGGCCGTCTCAAGAGACAGATACTGCAAGATTCCAGGATTCCACTCTTACTGTTCTAGAACAGAAACTTCATTGTTTTTAAAGAAATATTTTATGGTTTGACATTTCTTCAAGCAGGATTGCCGTGATGGAGGAAAACAGGAGGAGGAAGAACTATTCGGCTTGTTTGCTGCCTTGTTTATAAAAATAATAAAGGCGGGATTAAAAAAAATAAATCTATAATAGTGCTAATAAAATCAGAAAGTAATATACAGAGTGGTGATTAAAATGAAAGAGGTTTGAAGAAACTAAAAATGCCCCCCATAAAGTATCAATCCTATAACATATGAATCGTGATTTCCAATTTGATTTCCTCTCCCAGATCTCCGGAGGCAGCTTGAGCAGGGAGAACTCCTCCAACCTCTTTTGTTCATCTTGCTGGTTCTCTCTTCCGTTGTCCTGTATTTTGTTGTGTCCCTCATGAATCCGGGATACGTTGAGGACGACAGCGGGGATGAGAAGGTGGGTTGATCCCGCAAGGGAAAACTGGGAACACTTCAGGGGCTGTTGGGAATTTAAAGCAGTGGAGGGATTCAGCCGGTTCAGGAAAACTGTTTTGTTAAATTGCTGGCTGTCCTCTCCCCTCCCCCCCCCAGGAGTCCCCACACGTCCCTTTTTTGCTCCGAGGTAAGTGCAGGGAGGCCTACTAGGCCCAAAACAGGGCATGGAGGGTGCGGTGCACCCCCCTGTGGCTTGATTTTGCTCCCAGGAGGGTGGCAGGAGGCCGAATGTTTCCTGTCACACCCCCTGGCCACGCCCACCATGGCCACACCCACCCAGTCAGTCATTAGGGCAGAGAAACAGTTGTTAAAATTATTTGAATCCCATCACTGGTTTAAAGGGTATGAAATTGAAACCCTCGATGGAGGCAAAGCACAGGGCTACACACAATCCTCACATATACGACCTTCGCAGGCGTGTAAAGCGAGGGAAAACTGAAGACGGGTCATAAGCTCCATCACAGCTTCACTTAGGGACTGTTTCACTTAAGTGACAGAATTTCCAGTCTCCAGCATTCGTTTTACGACCACTGCGAAAAGACGGTAAAATCTGGTCAGTCATAGGGGTGACCCGTTTTATGACGGTCGTGAGTTACAACCAGAATCGGCTGACTGCATCATGGTAGTAAGTTGAAGAGAACTTGTACATCGACTGTCTTACTCTTTTTTTAGTCTTGATTTACCTAAAGGTGTGTTTTCAAAAAAGAGACGTGGGGATTAATAGGTAAGCACTGAGTTGGTTCATTTTTTGCTCAAGATTATTTGATATAATTCTGATAGGACTCAATGGCCGGAGAAGAGAAAGCCAAAATGTTCTCCGAAGCTCCCAACGTTCGTCTCAGGCGGTGTGGATACTGCATGGTGAAGGTAGGCCTTGGTTTCCTGGGGAAATTGCTTGAGAGAGACCATAGATAGAATCGCAGGATAATAGGGATGGAAGGGACCTTGGAGGTCTTCTAGTCCAACCCCTTGCTCAAGCAGAAAACCCTACACCAGTCCAGACAAATGTTGTCCAATCTCTTTTTAGAAA
Source organism: Arizona elegans (assembly GCA_022577455.1). Lineage (NCBI taxonomy): Eukaryota > Metazoa > Chordata > Lepidosauria > Squamata > Colubridae > Arizona > Arizona elegans. Next base: position 933,882 of record JAKOOJ010000034.1, on the reverse strand, counting down.
CTTCCAGTGTTGGAGCACTCACAACTTCTGGTGGCAAGTTGTTCCACTGATTAATGGTTCTCACTGTCAGGAAGATTTCTCCTTAGTTCTAAGTTGCTTCTCTCCTTGATGAGTTTCCACCCGTTGCTTCTTGTCCTGGTTTCAGGTGCTTTAGAGAATAGCTTGGCTCCCTCTTCTTTGGGGCAGCCCCTGAGATATTAGAACATACTTCTCACGTCTCCCCTAGTCCTCCTTTTCATCAAACTGGACACACCCACTTCCTGCAACCGTTCTTCTTTATATGTTTTAACCTCCAGTCCCCTAATCCTCTTTTTTGCTAGCTTCTCTGCACTCTTTCTAGAATCTCCACATCTTTTTTGTATCGTGGTGACCACTTTGAATGTTGGCAGGGCATGGCAATGGGCCCTTGAGAAGGCCCGAGGAGTTCCACTCATGGAACAGATTTCACTGCTTCCTAATTGAACAGGTGGACTTTGAAGGGTCCCGGGTGCCCTCCGAGCTTGCTGGTTTTCTTGCGGACATTTCATGACCCAAACTAAGTAGCTGTCAGACTTCGATGCTATCTCAAAATAAATGAATTTCCAGACTGCCAATCTTTAAGGAAATCTTCTCTTTATTTGAGCACAGCAACCGGATCATGACTCGATGTGGACAAGACTGACCTTTTGCCCCCCAATCCCTCCCTTTCCGATCCCCAATTATCTGCTTCTCATATCTTCAAAAGTCACTCCACTGACTTCTTGTCTCGTCATTTCACAGGAATGTCCCCCCTCCCTTCATTTCCACAACGACCCAGCTTCAAAGAGATTTAGCAGGCAAAAGTTCAGGGCTTATCTCTCTCCTCTCTATGCCAGCAGTGAGACGCTGACAATAGCATCACTAGCACTGATGACGTTCCCTAGTTGGGTCATGAAACATCTGCAAGAAAACCACCAAGCTCGGAGGGCACCCGGGACCCCACATCTCAACCCTGAGCTACAAACGTTCTCCTTTATAGGTGGAATTTCCCCCACGATTTCTGATGCTGAGGTGTTTACGGGTGGGGAAAAACAGGGTCAAGAGTAGGACTTGGCCATAGAATGTCAGGGTTTGAAGGGATTCTGAAGATCATCCAGTCTGACCCCACTCCCAACCTGCCGCTATGCCATCTCCGACTGATGGCCATCCAGGCTATGTTGAAAGGCCTTCAGTGATGGTGAGACGAGTGTGAGAGAACGCCTTTTGCCATCTTGCAGCAACCTTTGCGAGCCAGGCATTGCCAGGCGTGCCAGCTGTGCGTCCGCCGCTATGACCATCACTGTCCTTGGATTGAAAACTGCATCGGGGAAAGGAATCACCCATTTTTCGTCCTCTACTTGGGGGTGCAGCTCGCTGTCCTGCTCTGGGCTCTGCAGGTGGCTTGGTGAGTAATGGGCATGACAGCCATGGGGATCAGGGACCCTTGTGCTGGGTCTGAAGGGGGAACGGTGGCATCTCTTCCGTGGTTCGTCAAAATCAAGTGGCTCCCGTCCACGGCGCCCTCCACTCCAATGACACAAACAAAGCTTTTGCCTTAAGAGCAGGGGTGTCCAATCTCAGCAATTTTTTAAGACTTGTGGACTTCAACTCCCAGAATTCCCCAGCCAGTTATGCAGTTGTTAAGATAGTCACACAATTGTTAAGTCAATCTGGCTTCCCTATTGACTTTGGTCATCAGAAGCTCACAAAGGGGGATCACGTGACTTGGGGGACAATGCAACAGGCAGATGTACATGCCAGTTGCCAAGCATCCGAATGTGGATCACGTGATCACAGGGATGCTAGGACGGTCGTGAGAAAAATGGTCCCAAGCCACCTTTTTTTTAGTACTGTTGTAACTTTGAATGGTCACTAAGCAAACTATTGTAAATCAAGCACTAGCAATATTCCAACAGTCATTCCCAAATTCCCTTTTTTTTCTTTCTTTCTTTCTCTCTCTCCTCTTCAAAAGGTCCGGCCTGAACTTCCAGTCGTTTTCCTGGCTCTGGCTCCAGTGCCACCTGCTCCTCCTCCTCTCCTTCCTCCTCCTCATCATCTGCACCGTGATTGCGACGCTGCTGCTGGGCTCCCACCTCTACCTCGTCTCCTGCAACACCACCACCTGGGAATTCATGTCCCGCCATCGCATTTCCTACTTGAAACACTGCAAGGTGGAGAACCCCTTTGACCAGGGCGTCCTGCTCAACCTCTGGAGGTTCTTCTGCGCCTGTCGCCTGATGGCCTGGGAGAAACTATACCCTTCAGAGGAAAGCGAGTTGGTGTGAGGGCCAGGAGGGTTTCGAGAGACGGATCGGACCGACTGGGTCTAAAGTCACAACGGAAGCTTTGGAGATGATGCCGAAGCACCAGGTCTCTCTTCACCATGACTAGGAGAAGGACTTCTTTTTACCTCTTCTAACCAAAGGCTAAAATCTGACGGGTCGTGTTGGGGTGAGCCGATGGAGGAACCTAACCCTAATAACGGGAGGTTCAGCTTTGAGAGTTGGAGATACAGAGATCTGGGCAGCTGCTGCAAAGAAGAACCGAAGGAAGCCTACAGGAGGAAGAAGGATATGCAGGAAGCCAAAGATGAAGCTGCTTTTGAAACATCACAAGGCGGGTTTTGACCACATGTTCATATCGAATTGAGGCCGGAGAGATGGATGCTCCTTGGAAGCCGAGCTTAAGGCTTTGCTAAGTAACAAGGCAGCTTCACAGCCGGCCGTGAGGTTTAAGAGCTTAAGAAAAAATGATTTTAACCCAACACTAATTTTAATAAAAAGACCAAAGCTTGCATCAAAGGATGCGGTTTTGTTGGCTCGGGGTGGTACGTGTGCCAAGAGATGGGAGGGTGGGGCTTAAACATGGGCAGGGCCTGAGCCAGTCATTTTCCCACGTCCAATTTTGTTCCTTCTTGCTTAACAAAACAAAAAAATGCTGGTGAAAAGAAAAATGGGGCTCTTCAGTATCTTGTACTACGGTTCCTATCATCCACATCAGGACTGGAGATACCAGGTAGCCCAGGACATGGATTTGCAACTGGGGTGGGGGCGGGGGAAGAAACTTTCTTGCCTCTTGCAGATGCTCAATCACCCTAGAAGGATTTCCCCATCTTAGAAAACATGCCCTTCTTTCTTATTGAAATGAGTTTAATTTTAAATTAATTCAATCACAGTGAATGACCGAAAGGCGAGATGCATTTTGCATCGAGTTTCCTCTCTTCTCTCTCCCGCCCCTCCCTCTGAACAGGAGGGTATTTGCATCCCATTCCTGATGTGGAGAGGAAAAAAAAATACAATTCTCATAAATTCACTCTATCGCCCCCAAAAGTGACATCTCCGTAGGCGAAGCAGACAGGGAAACCGAGGCAGCTGACGGAGGAACCGTCTTGAAAGGGGCATTGTGCGCCCTGGGCTGAGTCCGGGAACAAGGAAAAGGGCTAACTTTGTTTCCAAAGCCACAGGAAGAACAGAAACTCACTTTGTTCACAACCAAAACTGGACATCTCTTGCAGTCGTCTGCGGGAGGATAGAGTTCGAATTCCACGCCAATCATTCCGCCTCCTGCCTAACTGGAGGTCCCATATGGATAGAGACAGCTTGGCCAGATGTGCAGAGTTTCCAGCTGTGGGACCCAACGGGATGGGGGAGCAGATTTCCCCCCTCCAGGGCTGGGGGTTGCAGGCGAGGCCAAGAGATCCGAGTGGGTCAAATACTTCATCCTTTAAATCATAAAGTCTCCAAACTTGGCCATTTTTAAGACTTGTGGAGGGGGAATTCTGGGAGTCTTAAAAGTGGCCAAGATGGGAGACCTCTGCTTTAGGTCAGTATTTCTCAACCTGGACAACTTTAAAATGGGTGGATTTCAACTCCACCCAAAGTCTGGGGGGAATTCTGGGAGTTGAGGCCCACCCATCTTAAAGTTGTCAAGCTTGAGAAAAATCTACTTAGTGCAAACTACACCCTGCTATATCCCTACCTTTTTTGAGAGCCAGGTTCCTTCCTTCGTCCGGTCGGAGTCGACTCATCGCAAAATGCAGACAAGAAACAATCCGGAGTTTCATTCATACACGTCTAAAAATGGTATTAGGTTTTCCTTGGAGGGTTCTGGGCCCACTAGAAAGCATCTTTGAGGGGCTGGAGAAGAGACGAGGTTCCCAAACACACAACAATTGTCCTCGTCCTGCTTTTTGGATGCTCCATCTTGTCTTGATGGAGGAGGCCAAGCGAAACAGTCCTTGAACGGACCGTTGGTTTCTTAAGTCTACTGGATCCTACAGCAAAACTTTTGGAGGGGGACTTGATGGATTTTCAGAGCAAACCCCAAATGGCAGGACGGACATTTGCACGCACAGCTTTTATCAGCCTTCCAGAAGGCTGTATATAAAGTCACAATTCCTTCTCAAGACTCACAATCCATCCAGCATAAAATCTCTATAAATTGTTGGCCCCGTCCCCAACAATTCAGAATTAGTGGGGAACCGATGGAAGTTGACCAGTTCTTAGATGGTCCTTGCGGCCAGAGTCAGAGGATTAAAAAATTGTGCCTGGACAAATGTAAAAGAAATAATGCTTGGAAATGTCGGTTTCCACAAACTGTGATCTGTTAAAGCTTGTCTTGAAAAGCAGCTGAGAGGGGATGGGTGGGATCTTTAGCAGCAGTGCAGGGATCAGGTCCAAACTCAGACATCCAGGAGGTGTTTGGAAAGGAAGTCGAAATCCTTGAACCTGGCTTGTTCCTTGACGGAGAGAGGGGGGGCGTCATCCGGAGGTGTGAGGACGGGCTTTTGAGACGTGAACTCCTTGTCAAAGTTGCTGACGTCAGTGGCACTTTTGAGGATGGGCACCAAAGGTGGTTTGAGCTTCCGTGAAAACAGCGCAGCCCAATTTATCTCCTGGGGAAAAAAAAAAAAGATAGAGAAAAAACAGAAGTCAAAAAATGGCCCAAACATTCAAATTGCTTAACTTCGGGAGTCATAATCACCATAGGATCTGGCAGCACAAAATTACAGGACAGGTAGTCCTTGACTTACATCCATTAGTGACCATTCCAAGTTACAATGGCACTGTAAAAAAGTGACTTATGACCACTCCTTACAAGAGTGAAGAATTGCAGCATCCCCGCAGTCATGTCATCAGAATTTGGATGGTTGACAATTACAATAGCTCTTAAGACTTATATACCCCTTCACGGTGCTTTACAGAGTTAGCCTGTTGCCCCCAACAACCTGGGTCCTCATTTTATTGACCGCCTAAGAATGGAAGGCTGAGTCAACCTTGAGCTGGTCAGGATCGAACTGCTAGCAGTGGGGAGAGTTAAACTGCAATACTACATTCTAACCACTGAGCCACCAAGATTCTTAAAGCTTCCATACATCCATATACATTTAATATAAAAATATATCAAAGGTATTCTGAGCTAGGCTTCCTCAGAAAGCATGAAGCAAAAGTCTTAATCCCGGTAAAACCTCTTTTATTAACATGACTGTGAATTCCGTTCATTCACAGTCAACGAGGCTTTGGCAAACAGTCTTTCAGAGGAGTGTTTATCAACCCTCACCATATCTCCCTTGGAACGCTGCCAAAGAACCAATTTCCAAAGGCAGGACAAGGCCAAACTTGGCACAGAGTCTATTAAGAGTCATGAACAGAACTTTCCAATTTTGAAACGAGATGAGCTAATTGCTTCCTGCAAAAACCCACATCCTGGTCACTCCTCTTTTATGTCCTCTGGGAGGGGCCAATCATCTCCAATCCTCCAGTCCATCAAAAGAAGAGGCGATTTAAAAACAAAGGCAAAACGATGAAATTATGGAATGCAGGAAGATAGAAAGAGGGCTTGCAAAGGCCTTTTGAAGAACGAGAGAGCAAACATTGTTTTGCAGACTAAATTGAGCTCTTTTCCTTTCTTTTTTAATCTCTTGTACTGCCTTTCTTCAGCTCACCACTTCTGGCTCCTTTTGGGGCTCAGTTTAAGTGTTGATTCAAGAGATCGGAAACGCAAAGAAGAGGGAGTTGGGTGGACCATTGTACCTTGAAAAAAGGATGAATTTTGATCTCCTCGGCGTCTTTTGCTCCTGCTCCGAGACGTCGCTCGGGACACTTTTGGAGAAGCTGATGAGAAAAATGAAGAAAAACAGAAAAATGGGACTGGGTTCCAATCCAGCCCAAAACTTTACTGTGGGACCCCACCACAAATCCATAACGCTACCTTGTGCATAAGCGAAGTGCTGAGCTCGGAGAGGAATCGCGGGAAACGGGCTTCTTCGCTGATGATGCTATCAAACATCTCTTCTTCGTTGTCACCGGGGAACGGAGACTTGGAAGGAAAGAATTTGGAACCGTTTTAATCCTTGGGTACCCTTTTTTCCAAGGGGGGAGGGGGGATTTCAAAACAGCCTCCTCTCCACACAACAACCCTATGAGATAGGCTGGCCCAAAGTCACCAACTCTTGCCGAAGAGGAATTCAACCAAGAAGCCCTGCTTGGTTAGTTTGAAATAATTAATGTTAATAAGTAATTAAGTTAGCGCTGTCCCTCTTGTTGCTTGAGAAGACTTGATGAGGTTACCAGCTCACCTCTCCCACGAGCATCTCAAAAATAAGCACGCCGAGACCCCACCAGTCCACTGCCCGGGTGTAGGATGGATCCGTCAAAATTTCCGGAGCCAGGAATTCTGGGGTGCCACAGAAGGTGCTTGTCCGGTCTCCAAAACCTACACCTTTGAAGCAAGATAAACGAGAGTTGAAAAACCTGTCACTGGATTGCAAATACTCCCAGCTATCCCACCCTCTGCCCTGCCAAGCAAAGCTCTTTCTTTGCTCTCACCTTCTTTGCAAAGCCCAAAGTCTCCAATCTTCACAAATCCTTCAGCGTCTAGGAGCAAGTTATCCATTTTCAAATCTCTGCAGAAGGAGCAGCAGGGAAAACGGAGGTGAAAGGGAGAAAGGGAAGACTCGCCGTATTAAGGAGACAGAGAGCCAACTTGGTGTAATGATTGAGGTGCTGGTCTAGAAACCAGGCGACAGTGAGTTCTAGTCCCGCACTAGGTATGAAAGCTGGTTCGGTGTCAGACCTGCCACCACTTAAACTTCTGCACAGAAGCTATCCGTGGCTCCATTTGTTGAGAAAGGCATAGTTTTATTAGAAGCCAAGTGTACTGCAGTAATGCAAAGCCAGAACTGAGAATTGTGCGCCAAAAATCCTAAGTCCCTCTTTTCCCTGCTTTAACTGCCTCCCATCGCGGACCCCCGCATGACCAATCAGGTTCAAGCAAGATGTTTTCAGAACGGTCACTTCAATTGCAGGTTGGTTTGCAGCCGCTCTGTTCTCCCAGCTGGGTGACTTTGAAGCAGCATCTCAGGGAGGAACAGCGCCGTTACTTTCGCTTTCCCCCAAGCATTTCCCCTCCCATTCACTCTCCCCTGAGATCATGGCAGCCTGTCACTGCATGGTAGCGAAGTACAAGCAAGAGTAAGGTGGCAGCTGACACTAGGTGACTTTGGGCCAATCCCCAGGAGATGGTGAGTTCTAGTCCCGCCTAAGGCACGAAAGCCAGCAATTCTATTCTTGCGTTTCAGATGTTTTACCTGTAAATGATGGTCTTTTCATGTAAGAACTGAAGTCCTAAGACAACACAGGCAGAGCTGAACCTTTAAAACGATTGAACAGGGAAGGGAAGGGGATCAAACACACAGCATAGTTAAGGGTACAAAATTAGTCCTCTGCTTAGGACGGGGGCACCTAACGAATATTTGAAGTTAACAACAGGGCTGGTATAGGCTCTCCCGCTTGAACAGGGGGCTGGACAAGATGACCTACAATTTCCTTTCCAACTCTTTTATTCTATGTTCTGTAATTTTCATCCACTCACCGAGCTGTATCTTCAGAGAAATTGTTGAAGCTGATGTGCATCATGAGGTCCCCGCCAGGAGCGTAATCCATCAGAAAACATACGTGACTCGAAGTCTGGAAACAGGCAAACATGTTGACCAGGAAGGGATGACCAGAAGAATTGATGACTTCAAAAATACGTTTCTCACAATACAAGCTGCCAGAGATAAAAAATGTTGAGGAAACATCAAAAGACAATAAAGATACCCTTTGTTCCTGTAAGTATATTTTCCCCTTCACTTTCCCCTTTCTTTCACTTTCACAAGGACTAGCACCTTTCCTAAAAGGGCTTTTAATTTCTTTTTTAAATGATTTGTTATTTGTTTTGGTTGTGTTGTGTTTTTGACTTTGCACACAGCTCAGAGTCCCATGACTAGGGATTCGAACCACTGAACTGCCAACCTTCTGATCAACAAGCTCAGCATCTTAGCCACTGAGCCACCATGTCCTTATTCAAGCTAACTATAGGGAGACCCAAATTCAAGTCCACCACCAACCCGACAGACTTTGTCGTCTGCTTTTCCCATCTGTCCCAGCTGACAAGAAGCCCTCAGGGCTCCTTCCCAGAGGAGAAACCAAATGCAAACCCTACAAGCCAAGCAACAGTTCACCTCTCCAGGTCATCGCGGCTGATTATCTCCTGCTTCTTCAGGGCTTTGATGGCGAAGAGCTTCTGGGTGGCCTTGTGACGGGCGAGCAAGACCTAGAAATAAGCATCCAATCCTCTTGGGAACAGGCCAAAATCAAAACCAGTTTCCCCCCCACCCCCTCCCAGCAGCTTTGCACCTGCCCCACGAACACTGAAAGGGCTGAAATCGTTTTTTTAATGAAGAAATACTTCACATCAATTCTTGTCTGCTCGCTGTATGGGTAGTCCTTGACTTACAACCCTTCATTTAGCGACAGTTCGAAGTTAAAACAGCACCCCCCACCCCAAAAAAGGCAGCTTGCAACCAGTTCTTGCACTTATACGACTATCTATCACAACATTCCCACGTGATCAAACTTCAGACACCTGGCAAGGGACTCATCAATCGGTCCTTGCACTTATGACCGTTTCAGCCCGCCCCGTGATCAAAATTGGGGTGGGTGTTTACGATGGTTGCAGCATCCCAGGGTCACGGGATCTCTATTTTTATGGCCCTACTTCAGGTTTACTCTACCTTTCCAAAATGGCCCCTCCCAAGCACTGCCATACAACAGAAGTCTTCAAGCCGCAGAGTGGTCCTCCTGGGAAGGAATATTATATTATATTATTTGATTCTTTTTTATTAGTTTTATTGTTTTAAGTGAGGTTTTACATTCTGTAAGACGTCTTGAGTTGCCATGTGCGAATAGGCAGCAATATAAATTAATGAATGAAAGAAAGAAAAAGAAAGAAGAAAGAAAGAAAGAAAGAAAGAAAGAAAGAAAGAAAGAAAGAAAGAAAAAGAAAGGATGGAGGGAAGGAAGGAAGGAAGGAAAGAAAAAGAAAGAAAGAGAAAGAAAAAAAGAAGGAAAGACACGCAAAGTTAGCAGGGAAGGTAGATTCACCCTGCAATCCTGTTAGTAATTTAAGAACTGCAGTGATTCAGTTAACAACTGGGGCAAGAAAGGTTGTTGAATGGGGCAAACCTCCCTTAACAACGATCTCACTTAGCAACAGAAACGTTGGGCTCATTTGTAGCTGAGGAGTACCTGGACCCATCATCCCTACCCAGGCAGCAGACGGATGCTCCCACCCACCAGCAGGGAGCTACCGACTGCAGCAAAGGAGGTTTAAAGCACCTGCCAAAAACCTGGTTAATCACGTTGTGGTTCGTACCTGATGCTGGTTTGTTGCAAGTTGTCTGTTTTTCCATGGAGGACGCGAGCCTTCTGGTCCTATAAACAGAACACAGGGAAGGAGAGGAGGCCACTGGGTGATCAACCAACTTTGGGCCAGTCAGCAGAAGATGGGAAGTTCTACTCCAGCCTTAGGCGTGAAAGCCAGCTGGGTGACTTGGGGCCAGTCCCTCTCTTCCAGCCCAACCCACATTCACAGGGCTATTGTTGTGTGGAAAATAGGAGGAGGAAGGTTTATTAGATATGTTCACCCCCTTGAGTTATTTATAAAAATAATAAAAGAATAAAAACAAACAAACAAATTTATACCTTTAGGTACTCAGAATCTACAACTTCCCCAACAGAACCCAAAAGTCACCTGGACCAAAGAACAAACCGAACTAAGCGGGACTTACCGCCGGATCTGTTGGAGACGCAACAGTTTCCTTGCGCGAAAGAGGCAGAAAGAGGCGGGGGGGCTTAGGGGGCGGCTGATTTCCCCGGATCAGCTTCACCGGAGGGGAAGTGCTGAATGTGGAAGAGAGATTGTTTCTTTTTACATTTTTAAACTCTCCTTTTCTCTCCAAATACCTAAATCAGCCTTGTCTGCCTAACACAGGCAGTCCTCAACTTACATTGGTTCAGCGACCGTTCAAAGTTACAACGGCCCTGAAAAAAGTGTTTTACAACCGGTCCTCGCACGTACAACCCTCCACGATCACATGATCAAAATTTGGGCTCTTGGCAATTGGCATGTACTTATAACAGTTGCATCGTGATCTCGGGGTCGCCGTTTCCCAGCTGCTTCTGACAAGCGAATTCAATGAGGGAGGCGGGATTTGCTTAGCGACTTTACGATTCGCTTAATAACTGCCGTGTGATTTGTCTGGCAAAAGTGGTCCTAACGTTGGGTGAGACTCACTCAGCCGCCTTGCTTAGCAACGGACGTTCTGCTCGTAAGTCAAGGAATACCTGCCTTCCATTCCTTGATCACCCACCAATGGATCGAACAAACTGGATTCCAGATTGGGCTCACCTGGACCCCAAAGGCCTCGGGCTGTCCTCAGCAGCAGCTGCAGAAGCAACATCTGGTCGCAGAGACCCTTGGAAAGGGGGGCTCGAAGCATTCAAGGAACTGCAAGGGGGCAGAAGGCTCATCATCAAACGTCCCCAGGTGGCAATGTTGACGTTCATCTGAGAAGCTCGGAGAAACTCTTTCCCTGCAGGGAAGGACACCAAAGCCAGTGATGCTCAACCGGTGGTCTGGGTGGGCTTTCCTGGCGGGCGGCCACCCTCCTGACCATCCTTGATTCTGGATGTCCAGCATTCCTCCTCAAAACTCAGTCTGAGTTCTGATGGACAACAAAGAAGTAGAAGGTCTCCTGCCTTGACCTCTGAGGTCTCTTCCAGACCTAAGAGTTTATGTTCTAGCTCTGTGATGATGAACCTATGACACGCGTGCCGGAAGTGGCACACAGAGCCATCTCTCCGGGCACGCCAGCCGTCACCCGTTGCTCTTCCAGGTTCCAGCCAGGTGGTCTTCTCGCGCGCAGGAGCATCAGAAACTGGGAGAGCAATTCCCTGGCGTGCATGTGGTGCTGGGAAGCTGAGCTTCCGGTTTCTGCTGCTCCCGCCTGTGCGTGCTGGGGAGCTGCTCTTCCGGTTTACGGTGCGTGTGTGTGCACACTCCCCTTTCGGCACTCGGTACCGAAAAGGTTCGGCAACACTGTTCTAGCTTCTAAGAGCTGTTCAGCTGTCCATGATGGTCATCGGATGATGCAATGGAAGTTCTGAATGCGGGGGAAAATATTGGCATCAATTATCTTCATCCGTAATTCCGTCAGGAGCCTCTCTTTACCTTTCTGTTTGGGGAAAATACGCTTCTGGCGTTGCAACTTGGCGTGGGTCTCAACGACAGGCTGGCTGAACGTCACCTATGGAGGAAGGAAGAACAATGGCTGTGAATTAGGCAACTTCAAGACTTGTGGACTTCAACGTTGCTAAGCAAGGCGGTTGTTAAACGAATCAGGCTTGATTTTACAATCATTTTGCCACAAGGATTGAACAAATCAGTGCAGTTGTTACGTGAATCACATTGAGTTTCCCTCCCCGATTTTGCTGGAAGCCAGCTGGGAAGGTCACAAAGGGGGAATCACATGACCTCAGGATGCTAAAACCACCGTAAATTTATGCCAGTTGCCAATCGCTCAAATTTTGGTAACGTGATCTTGGAGATGCTGCGTTGGGCGTAATTGTGAGGACTGGTTCTAAATCAGTTGTAATTCTGACTGAATGGTGGGTAAGCCGGGGACTACCTGTAAAAGAGGAAAGCACCCCTCACCTCTAGGAAGAGCGTCCCTCGGGGTTCGAGGGAAACCGCCATGGGGTGCCTGGCATTGTCCAGGAAGCCATCCAGGCGCAGAAATGCCACCCCGCAGAGTTGGCGCCAGTCATGCCAATAGACCGAGATCTCCAGCTCCCGAGACTGCAGGGCGAAGGGAAGAGAGATCAGGAAAAGCTCAAAAAAAAAAGGGAATCCTTTCTCTGATTTTCCAAGTCTCAACATGGTGTCTGATCTGCTCGTTGCGGTAGTGGTGGCAGGAGATTAGCGGTTTGGGGGTTGGCTGGGGATGTTGGATTCTAGTCCAGCCTTAACCTTCAGGACCGCAAGGTGACGTTGAGCCAGCCCCTTCCCCTTTAGGGGCAAATCCCTCCATACCTTAACAACGTGTGACTTAACAACTCTCTTGCTTATCAACAGAAATGCTCTGTCTTACACATTGGCAACAAAAACCAGAACACAAAATACAATCTGGGAGGATAAGACCTCGTAGACGACCCTCACTCTGTCAAGGACCCAGGAGTACTCATCTCAAACGATCTGAGCCCCAGAGCTCTTTGTAACAGCATTGCCAAAAAGGCATTAAAAGTTGTTAACCTAATCTTGTGTAGCTTCTTCTCCAGTAATACTGAACTGCAAACCAGGGCATACTAAACCTTTGCCAGACCAATTCTCGAATACAGCTCATCAGTCTGGAATCCACACTGTATATTGGACATTAATACAATCTAACGAGTCAGGAAGTAGTTTACGAGAAGACTCCTCCACTCCTCTGCTCGCAACAGAATCCCTTATGGCACCAGACTTGAAATTTTGGGCCTGGACAACCTGGAGCTACGCTGCCTACGATCTGACCTAAGCTTAGTACACAAAATTGTCTGCTGCAATGTCCTACCTGTCAATGACTACTTCAGCTTCAACCACAACAATACACAAGGACACAACAGATCTCAACTCAAGGTAAACCGCTCCAAACTCGATTGCAGAAAATACAACTTCAGCAACAAAGTGGTCAATGCCTGGAATGCACTACCTGACTCTGTGGTTTCTTCCCCAAACCCCCCAAATTTTAACCTTAGACTGTCTACTGCTGACCTCACCCCATTCCTAAGAAGTCTGTAAGGGGCGTGCATAAGCACCCCAACGTGCCTTCCTTCCCTGTCCTACCGTCCCCATTTATTCATACTCATTTTTTATGTTTATACTTATACCTGTTTATAATTATATGTTATGTTTATACTTATACTTATTTTCTCATACACGCTTGACAAATAAATAAGTAAATAAAAATTAAAAAATCTTGGTGTCAATTTCTCATCTTCCCTATTACCTTCTCTTCTTATGACTATAACTTTGTGGCTTATCACTATTGTTGTATGTACATTGAGAGCTTACGCACCGGAAACAAATTTCTTGTGTGTCTAATCACACTTGGCCAATAAAGAATTCTATTATTATTATTTTTTTTGCTAAAATTGGACTGCTTGTATATATGCTGTGTATTTGTTCTAAAGCCGATTTGTAGTTCGTTTCCTCCTCTGGCAAGTAAGGCATTCTGAGGAGGTGGAAATGCAGACTTACCCTCTCCAACTCAACCGTGAAACTCTGGTTCCAAGATTGCCTGCTAACCGGGCCCCAGTTGGTCTGACCCGCAACCTTGTTGTCGACTTTGAGAACTGCAAGGACTTCTCCTACCAAAGGAAGAAAGAAAAACCAGGGGTGACATCAGATCTTTGGGGTGCCGTGTCTTCTCGGGAAGAGCCTGTGCCAAGGCCCCCTAACGGTGGCAGGCAGTCCTCACTTAGAGACCACTGGCATTTATTTAATGATGGTTTTAAAGTTTCAACGGCAGTGGAAAAAAGTGACCTAGGACCCAGTTTTAACACAGCCGCTGCAGCATTTCCGTGATCAAAATTCAGAGGCTTGGCAACTGGCATGTACTTATGACAGTTGCGGTCATCCCGGGCTCACGTCATCCCGTTTGTGACCTCCTGACAAGCAAAGTCAATGAAAAGCCAGATTCACTTAACACGACGTGTTGCTAAGTTCGCAACTGCAGTGATTCACATAACGACTGTGGCAGGAAAGGTCGAATCTTTGTTTAGCCACAGAAGCTTTGGGCTCAATGGTGGTCGTAAATTGAGGACTACCTGTACGTTGAGTTCATTCAGGGACTAGAAAGCTGTTTTAAAATAAAATTAGAACAACAGATTATAGGGTATCTCTTTATTACCCACGTCACTGTCTTAAGAGTGGTTTCCGATCACTTTTATTTGGATAATAAACCTGACTCGGCTCTATCGGCTGTGAGGGTCTTCAACACTTACTGCTGAGTTCCTCCTGGCGAAGGAGCTTTCCTGCAGACCCCCGGCCAGGGATGTTGACCCCAACCCACGTCCGACTCAAGAGCTTGAAGTCCCCGGGGCTCGTGGAAACCGGCAAGGAAGTGGCCACACGGGAACGGCCCGAGATCTTCTCTAGGAGGTCTTCACAGCCGACCAAACAGACTTGAAGGCTACCTGCAAGCCAAAGAGAAGAACCACAAAGGGTGGGACAACTGTAGCCAAAGAGATACAATTCAAGTTCATAGAACATAGAAGCTTAGGGCTGGAAGGGACCTCGGAGGTCTTCTAGTCTAACCACCTGCTCAAGGTGTTTTATAAATTGGGTGTTTTAAATTTGTTTTCGCCAAAATATTTAATAATTTTAATGGATTTTTAATGTTTGTATTATCTGTATTTTATTTTGGCTGTTCACCGCCCTGAGTCCTCCGGGAGTAGGGCGGTATAGAAATTTGATAAATAAATAAGGCAGGAGATCTTATACCATCCTGGTCAAAGGACTCTATTTTTGAAAACCTCCAGTGACACAGTTTGAGCTCTCGGACTTAACTTTCCATGACGTCGCCGCAGATATGCTGCAGGTTGTAAGGGGAAAAAAAGGTTCAAAATATATATGGTAGTTTTAATGAGAAAATTGCCAGAATAATTCAGAACGGAAAATCCAGATGAATTAGTCAGTAGATCTAAAAGAAATCGGATTTTATCTCTCTGGGATTGGACAAAGATGTTGGTTCTTTGACTAATCTGATCCAGTTACAATACTCCGAAAACAATACTTCTGTTTATTTGGTATACTGGGAAGTTTTTGTGGAAATTGGCAAACTTGTCTGCAGCTTTGTTGCCGTTTGACTTAGTGTTTATACATAAACACACACATACACAACCTCTAAGGATGAGTGAGATTACTTTGTTGTTAAACTAAACACAGTCAATCTGTTTAAAAATGCCACAACATTTTCCTTATCACATAAGAACATTCCTTGATTTTGTAAAAAAAAAAAAATGCTGTTAAGTCTAAAATGGAGAAACTTTCATGTAATAACGCTGGCCAGAGTCACTGTAGGGGAGGAGCGGTGTAGAAATTTGATAAAAGAAAAGGGGGAAAAAGGGGAAAAGAAAGGGAAAAGGGGGAAGGGGTATTGGAAGAGGAGGGGAAAAAAGGAAAGGGAAGAAAAGAGAAAGAGAAAGGGGGAAGGGGAGAGAGGAAGGAGAGGGAAAGGAAGGGGAGGGGAGGAGTGTAGAAATTTGATAAAAGAAAAGGGAAAAAACGGGAAAAAGGAAAAAAAGAGAAAAGGGGGAAGGGGTATTGGAAGAGGAGGGGAAAAAAGGAAAGGAAAGGGAAGAAAAGAGAAAGAGAAAGAGAAGGAAAAAGAGGGAAGGGAAGGGAAGGATCAATAAATGGATGAAAAGGAAAGGAAAGGAAATTAAATAACAATAAAATCTTTATGGTATTCTTTGTTTCCAGTAATCTATGAATGCACAATTTTTATTGTCTTTTCATTTGCATTCAGACAAGCTCGAACAGAAAATCATATTTAACGGGTTTGATGACGGGGACTTTAATTAGTGCAGGCAAATTCAAAAAATTTTACATTTGAATCTTTATAGCTGCTGGAAAGTCGGGATGTGGTTAGAAAGGGAACGTCTTTATTCCTTTTTAAAATATCCAGGGTTTTGTAAGTCAAAGGATTGTTAAGACTTCATTGTGGCTGGGTTTTTTTTTTTCCATACACAAAACTCCGGATTGGCACTTCCTCTCATTCAAAGTGATTTCCTCCTTCCCAGCCTGCTAATTGCATCCTACCGTATGGGTATATCAAGGTTTGAATTCGCCGAAAGACACACACAAATGTTGAAATGAAATTAACAGAATGACAGAGTTGGAAGGGACCTTGGAGGTCTTCTAGTCCAACCCCCTGCTCAGGCAGAAATCCTTATCCTATCCTGGAGAAAGGGTTGCCCAATCTCTTCTTCAAAGCCTTCGCTGATGACGTAAAACTATTTAACACCGCCGACAATGGGGAAGTCTGGGAGTTGAAGTCCACAAGTCTTAAAGTTGCCAAGGTTGGAGACCCCTGGCTTAAAAGATACCTGTGAGAGCCGTGGGCCTGATCGAAGTCGGGGGCGACTCTTGGGCCCCGAGGGAGAAGGTGTCCCTTATCTCTTGCTTGATCAGCCCCCGTTTTGGGTCATCTGGAGAAAGTTGGCTCAGAAGATGCTCGAGAGCCAGTCGAAAGAGATTGATCTTTTGGGAGGATTCCTGCAGACAAGCCTGAGCCTAGAGCACAGTGTAAGACAGAGAGAGGGGGAAAAGGGTTAAAAGTTTGAAATAAGGGTAGTCCTAGACTTAAAAGTAAAAGGGAAAGGTTCCCATCACACCTATGTGCTAGTCGTTCCTGACTCTAGGGGGCGGTGCTCATCTCCGTTTCAAAGCCGGACAGCCAGCGGTGTCCAAAGACGTCTCCGTGGTTATGTGGCCGGCATGACTCAACGCCAAACGCCCACAGAAGGCTCTTCCCTTCCCACCAAAGGCGGTCCCTATTTTTCTACTTGCATTTTTTATGTGCTTTCGAACTGCTAGGTTGGCAGAAGCTGGGACAAGTCACGGGAGCTCACCCAGTTACGCGGCACTAGGGATTCGAACCGCTGAACTGCCGACCTTTCGATCGAAAAGCTCAGCGTCTTAGCCACTGCGTCCCTGGACTTACAACCACAAATGAGCTCAAAAACTTCTGTTGCTAAGTGAGACATTTAGTAAGTGAGCTTTGCCCCATTTTACGACCTTTCTTACCACGGTCATTAAGGGAATTTTAACATGCAAAATTCAGCGTGGATAATTCAAGTGTGAGATCTAGCAGGTTTTTTTCTTTCATCCAGCAGTTTCCAGAAGTCTCTCTACAGTGCTGCAAATCTAGTGACTGTCTTTGCTGGGGGATCCTGGGAATTGTAATCCAACATATCCGGTGGAGGAAGCCCCCTTGAACTGCAGGCTTCACCCTCCACGGGGACTAGAAACATGCAGAGTCACCAACTCTGGTTGCAGAATCCGTTTGCTGCAGACGCAAAGCTCCACTCACCTCTGCCAGCATCTTCCTGTCCTGCACCCGCCGTCCGCCCAGGATCTTCACCACGTTTTTGGCTCCCTCAGCCACCGCCGCTTCAATCCGCAGGCGATGCCTCAGTTCTTCCAGACGCAGCTCCAGAAGCAAGGTGGGCCCCCTGCCTGCTACCTCTGCAGAGACGGAAGGGCATAATCAGGAGGAACCAGCAACAGCCGACAGACTGAGCGACCTTCTACCACTGGAAACAGGAACACAACCCCTCCGCCTGCAAAGGGCTCCCTGCTGCTTTTCATGCACAGAACACGGGTTTTTTTTTTTACTGATTTTTTTAGTAGAGAAAGGAAAACGAAGCAAGTGGCTAGTCCATATTGAATACAAATAGGTAAAACAGGTTCTCGGGACCAGCAATGTGATTTTTTTTTATCTGCAAGGGCAGGAGCTGATAAAGAGAACAGCTTCCCTCTTTGCTGGAGGACAGAGCTGGGGGAAGATTACAAAATAACCACAGGGATGGTTTTCCCTCGCAGGGTTTACCATCAGCAGTTGCCTGATTTCCGTTTGGAAAAACAGTGTCTATTTGTGTGTGCGTGGGGAGCGAGGGTTGTTGGGGTATCCAAGCAGTACCTGCTGTTTGCATGCCCACCGGTCGGGTTGAGGGGAATTACCTGGAGCACCCGTCGCCTGAGACAGCTTCAGCATCTCCATACGGATCTGCTCAATTTTCGTCTTGCTGTCCTGAAATGTTTGCTGAGCAGCTGCCAGGAGTTTCCGCTCCTGGAGGAGGAAGAGAGAATCCGAGATGAGGAACATCAAGTGTTTAAGGTGTGAAAAATCAGGATCATACTTGAAGCCCCACTTAAGCTGATGTATTACTCATTACCCTAAACACAAGAATCCAGACAACGAATGGTCAGCGCCAAATTGGTGCTGTATAATCTGTGATTGGAACAGCGTCTTACCCACTGAGCCGCCCCGTCCCAATCACTGCCATAAGGCAGCCTTAAGGGAAGAGGGGTGGGTTGGCACTTTGATGGACAAAGGGGACCCCACTCACCTTTGCTGTGCTGGAATAGACCTGGAGCATCTTCTCGGCTCCCTGCTTCACTTTCAGCTCAATGTGAAGCTGTTTCTTCAAAGCCTCCAGCCTTTTTGAAATGTGGTTGGGGTCTTTTCCCCAAAGCTTGAGATCGGGTGGGCCGTTTGCATCTGGGGAGGACACAAAAGCCAATCTGACAAGAGGCAACTAAGCAGCAGCCCCTTGGGTAGCAGGGGCAGGATCCGGATGGGAGACCACTCAGAAATTCTGAACTTGCATGCTTTAAGACTCCTAGAATTCCCCAACTGACAGGCTTTAAGATGGGTGAACTACAACTTCCAGAATTCCCCAGTTGGCATGATTTAGGAGGCATGGACTTCAATTCCCAGAATTCCCTAGCAAGGATACTTTAAAAGGCATGGACTACAATGCCCAACATTCCCCAGCCAGCATGCTCAAGATGTGTGGATTTCAATTGCCAGAATTCCCCAGCCCTGTGCACTTCCACATCCCACCTGATTGGCCACCGTCTCGCTCCCCGGTGACAATCCGTGCTTGGAGTGTTTGGAGCTGGCAATGCAACTGCTCCAACTTCTGGCTGGACGATTTCAGAGCCGTCTCCACGTGGACCAAATTCTTCTTGTCTTTGGTCGCCCTCCGCAAATTCTCAGCCCCTTCCTTGATTTTCAGCTCTTTCTGGATGGCTCGGTGGATGGATTCCTTTTGGGATTCCAGTTTCTGCTGGATCCCTGCTGGATCTGGGACCTTCAGCCAGTTGCACAAATATAAGGACAGATAACAAAAGGCAAAATTCAGAAAAAGAAATCAAAACACAAGTAAACAACTTAAAACTTTACTGAATTGTCGTACGCTGCCTAGAGTCACTTTTAATGAGATGGGTGATGATTTAAAATAGGGGTCTCCAACCTTGGTGACTTTAAACCTAGAAGCTTAAAGTTGCCAAGGTTGGAGACCCCCGATTTAAAATATGACAGGAACAGGAATCAAAACAAACCCAAAACTTAAAAGGCAGAAACATGAATTGAAACACAAATATAAAATTTAAGAGGCAGAAATACGAAAAACAAACACAAAATGTAAACAGACAGACACAAACAGAAATCTCAAAGTGCAAAAATACTAATCGAAACACAAACTCAAAACTTAAGAAAAACAGATTAAACCTGAAAATTAATAATAAGATCATATCCTTTGGCTTCTCAGCTATTGCTAGAAACCTGACCATCTTTAGGGCATGTGTCCAGATTAATTCTGACAGAAAGAAGATTGTAATTTTTCAATTTTCGGAACTTTCTTGGATTCTGATCATTGGGTTCAAGAGTGCCATAAACGGGCCGCATAGCAATGCCTGCATGGTGGGTTTCACATGTACAAAATCAGGTTATTATTTAGCAATTTGTTTTCCAAACTGCTGCCCAACCCTCGCTTTGAAAAAAGAGACAGAGCTAGGGAAAGATAACATTTAATTTCATTCAAACTGAAATTAAAATAATCTTAACATAAACGCTCCATCTTCGGCTCTAAGAATGCTAATTTATTAGTGGCTTTATTGATGAAAGAAATCAGCAAAGCACTTTGGTCTGAAGAAATCTTTCTCTAAAAGCTGAAGGACATATCTGCTAAAGTCACTGAATGTGACTACAGGTAGTCCTTGACTTACAACCATTCATTTAGTCACCGTTCAAAGCTACAATGGCACTGAAAAAAGCGACCATTTTTCACATTTATGACCGTTGCTGCATCCCCATTGTCACCTGGTCAAAATTCAGATGTTTAGCAAACTGGCATGTACTTATGACGGTCGTAGTGTGACTCGGGTGATCCCTCTTTTGTGACCTTCTGACGATCCAAGTTACTTAACAACTGTGGGACTAACTTAACCATGGCTGTGATACACTTCACAATTGTGGCAAAAACGGTTGTAAAAAGGGGCAAAACGCACGTAACGACTGTCTTGTTTAATAACAAAAATGTTGGGCTCCATTGTGGCCGTAAATCAAGGACTACTTGTATCCTGTAGGAAATTAAGGAAGAAGAAGGCGGCCTCGAAGAGCCACAAGGGTTGAGTTGCGGTGTGATGCTTCACTCTTTTGCATTTCAAGGCAAAAAAGGGCGAAGGGGGGGACACACACATGTGTGGCGGTGAGATATTCCACGGCTCAACTCCACACACACACACACACACACACACCGGAAATCTGGGAAGGTTTCCCGTCTCTAAACAAACAACTCCTGGAAATTGGAGAAACAGTGGCAGAGGCAGGAAAGTCTCGCCCAGCGAGGAAACAGACCGGATTTCGGAGGAAACGCAGCTCGGCTTAAGGTTAAGGCAGGGCAGAGGGGCTGAGATGGCGATGGTGGTGGTGGTGGGGCAGCCTTTCCAACAAGCAAAGTCAATGGTGGGAGAGGAGAAGCCGGATTCACTTAACAACCATGTGAATCACACCTCCCTGCCTGGCCTAACACAACACACACACACACATCCAAGAGACCCTCTCCCCAGGCGAGAGAGACCCAACCCTGACAGAACCAAGACAGGCAGGGAAGCCAGCAGCACAAACGTTTGGGCAGCCCATCCTTTTTTCTTTTTTTCTTTTTTTTGTGGGGGGGGGTCTTTGCAAAGAAAAGGAAGGCAGGTTTAAAGACCCCTCCGCTGCAAAGCCAGGGGCAGCCCCTGGAGGTCCCAGTCCTCGGAGATCCTGGCCCCCGACCTCCAAACAAGCCAAGCCACAGGGCTCGGATTCCTGACCACCCCCTCCTCCCACCCACGAGTCACACAAAACGCGCGTCGAGCGTTGGAATCCCCAACTCGCGCCTGGTATTGCAAATGCCCACTTGGACAGGACCCCCCCCCCCCCGCCCCTCCAGCCGGTTCCCTGGCGGCGTAGGCGCAGCAGCCCTGGCTGGGGAAAGGAGGCGCCGGCCTTGAGGCCACTTTGCAAAGCCCCTCCTGCGCTCTCACCTGTTGGATCTGCCCGGACGCCATCGCCGCTGCAGCCACCGGAGCCCGTCCGGCGCCGGCGGGGAACTTTTTCAAACTTGGCCCAGCCCAGCGGAGGAAATGCAGCGCGCATCTCGCGCCCTCTGCTGGCTCTCCGACCCGGCCGGGAAAAACTGGCCCTCGCAGGTAGCCCCCGGGCCCTAGGAAGGTGGCGGCCTCTGGGGCAAGTTTCGCCTTGTGCTCCCCAAAGCCCCCTTCCCCCTCCCTGGCCATTGATGGCAGGATGCCGGCGGGAGGGAAGATGCTGAAGGTGGCAGACTTGATTTCAAGCCACTCATTCAACCTTGTTTTATTTATGAATGAAAATAATAAAGGTAGAAACCAGGACAGCATCCCAATAATTCTTTTAATTATCTTAACTTCTGCATTTGTATGTTTTTTAATTTTGGCTGTTCACCGCCCTGAGTCCCTTCTGGGAGAAGGGCGGTATAAATTAAAAAATAAATAAATAAACCTTTCTTCATTGCAATCGTATGCTATATACCAGGGGCGTTTTTCAATACTTTGTTGTGCCCAATAAAACCCCTTCCAGCACATGGATTCTGTTTTAATTAAAACAATTTTTGTAATTTTGGCCTTTCTTCAAACGTTTTGGTGCAGTCTCAATCCGCCTTGTAAACCTGGTTTTAATCTTGGGAGAAACAATTCTCATTGGGTGCAATTTGCAATGCAAACGTTCTAACAATATCCAATTTGTATTCAGAGGGATCTCTAAATTGGATCCTGTAAACTGTTGGAAATTGGGCCTGAATTTGTTTCATGTCAGATCCAGATTAAAAATAAGCATATTTTTTAAGGCAGTTACTCAGAGACGGCAGAAGAATCCTGTTATTTCAACAGACACTTTTTTGAGTGAAAGATGTAAAGAAAAACCGGATAGAAAATTTAGTTTGGCTGCACCAATGAGAAGTCACATTTCATTTTTCAGTAGGCGATTCTTACTATTTGAGACTGTCCTTCAAAATCATAGATGGGATTTACTTATACTTCTTTGGTGGATTTAGCAATACAATTTCTCAAGTGCAGTTTAATTTGCTTGTCTGATTTGCAACTGAAGCGAATCCACATGCGAAAAGCTATTTTTTAAGGCGGTAGCATCAACTTAAGATATACATAAGAGCGCTTTAAAAATTTTGACCAATAGCGCGAAGGCTGAGGAAGAGTAACCCCAATGAGCTCTGCCCCACAATTCCCAAGGGAAACAAAAGCTTTTTAATTCAAGACCAATCCAGTGATGATCTTTATTGATATCAACAGATGAAGTTACATAATTCTTCCTACATTGAATTAAAATTTAAAAGCATCACGCTAGGATACCTCAAAAGCATCTTCATCTCCCCAGAAGCCAGTTCAGCTTTGTTTAGTTGGGTTGTCAATTTATACAGGGACTGCCAGGTTTTCCCACCCGAGAGAACCAGCCAGTCACAATTCACAGGGGAAAAACAAAAGGAAGGAATGATGATTTAGTCTGAACCTGGAGCCCACCAGCCCTGGACAGATGGATACCAGAGAGGGGAAGGGTTGCAGCCGTTTGCACAGCCAACGTCTTGGTCTTAAGGGTCCCTTGTGATGCGTTTTGCTCTAGTGGCATGCTGAAACACCAGGCTTTGTTTAGTGAAGACTATCAGCCCCCTTGTGTACACATTAAGTTTTATTGTAACAAAGCAACTTGTACACTTTTTAACGTTTAAAACTGAGCATTTCTTTTCCAGTGAAACAAAAAAAAAAGTTGGAAAAAAAAACCAAAGCAAGGAACAAAATTACAGTAGAGAATGTAAATTCCAAATAAAATCCTACAGGGGGTCGGCTGATTCTCCATCAAGTGGAAGGGCTGAACTGTAATCATTGGGAGAGAATTTATAATTTTTTTGTTTTAAAGTGTCATCTTAAACTGCAAAGATGTTTGTTAAACATCACGATTAAACATGCCAAAAGGAGAAGAATCCATGTTTTGTCAAAATGCCCATTTAACCCACCCCAACATCTGAAACCCACCCCTTGCTTACCCTGTCTATAACCCCCCCATTTTTTTTTAGCTTTTTCATTTTTTTTTAAACAAGAGAAATAGACAGATACATGTTGGTAAATGCTAACTGTCCATATTCACATAGAGACACAGTGTAATCTCCGAACCCAATATACAGAGAAAGAAGGAAAAAGCTAGATTCTATGCAACTACCACACAGGGGGGCCTAGCACTCCGCAGCCTCCAGGCTGGAGCAGACGGTTCTCGTTCTTCCCCACAGAACACAGTGCGCTGATGCCACTGACAGTTTTTTTTTTTTTCTTTCTTTTTTTTTTTCGTTTCAAAAAACAGGGATTTAAAAAAATTGAAATGGGTCGAGATTCTCTTCCACTGTATTCTGCTCAAAGATATTTTTCTCCAAAATTATTTTGTGAACCATGGTGAAGAGGAGAAGAAAGAAAAGACCTCAGGAGAACAATGCGACTGAGCACAAGAGGGCAGGGAGGGGGAGGGAAAGGGTGGGGGGTGGGGGGTAGGAATAAGACAGCAATTTGCTCCCAGGGACTGGTGGAGGGAAAAGGAAGGATGGACTGTGGTTGGAATCTGTCAGTGTTCAGTCATCTTCTCCTTCATCCTCCTGTGGAGAGAGAAAAAGCAACATTTTCAAATAAATGGCTGAGTTAATTAAGTAAGCCACCCGTGTCTCCATTTTCTTCGGAACCAGGGAAACAAGCAGGAAGAAGGGGGCAGGGTTTGAACAAACTTGATCTAAGGCTCTTATTATTACTGGGGAATGCTTAGTGGGGGTTCCGTTTTGGGATTGTGAACGGCTCTCTGGTTCTACTTTGAAGTCCTTTTATGTTACATGGGTATAGCACTGCCAGCAAATATATTACGCTAAAAGATGAACCTGAATTTGAAGCGACCACCACCCACTAAAAGAAAACAAAATCTATTGTGACTGAATTGAAGGCAATTTTCCAGATCAAAATTAGTGCGCAGGGTGAAGTGGGCTTTGACTGTGGAAACTACGGAAGCGAGATTCTTCTTTCAGTGCCTTGGGGCCATGAGGTCCTTTGGAGCAGGGTTTCCTGACCTCAGCAACTTTAAAGATGTGCGGACTTCAACTCCCAGCATTCTCCAGCCAGGCTCTGGAGCATAATATGACCTAAGTAAAGTAGCAGGTTACACCACCTAGAGGAGAAAAACCATTAACTGGTGCTTATGCCACTTGCCCAGTGGCATTTCTCCCCTATGGTGGTAGCGGTACATCAGATCATGGCGATAAAAAGAAACATTTCCTTCCAAATCCATTCACCTGCCATAAATAAGCTAATTAGTGCTAATCCAATCCTGTGTGTATATATATACTTTTTAATTACGTGGGATTTATCAGCAAAAATTAAGTTTCTCCTGCTCGCTGAGCGCAAGTTATGCAACTTGTAACCACAACTTTAGCAGAGGCTGAATTCGAACTACGAATCAGCCAAAGCAACGGTTTATGGTGAAGTATTCAGTCTGGGGAATCTTCAAAAGGCTAGTTCTGTTCTGAGCTTACAAGTTTCAGGGCAATGTAAGGTCCCTAACTGCCATCCCAAGAGGGAAATCTTAGAGCTCTAACCTCTCCTTCTTCTCCCTCATCATCATCTTCATCTTCCTCACCCTCATCTTCATCACCTTCCTCATCGATGTCCTCCAAGCCTTCCTCCTCTTCATCATCGTCATCATCCTCTTCTCCCTCACCTTCTTCATCGTCCATATCGGGCACCTTGTTGGGCACAAAGGAGAGTTATAGCAAAGGGAGCCCCCCCAAGCGCTTTGATCAGCCCGGCAGCCAACGGGCCTTCCCGGCAGACACTCACCAGGTAGTACTGCAGCGGGTTTGGCCAGATGTCGTCCTTGATGACCTCCCCTAGTTCATCGGCCCCCGCATCGGAGTGGTCAGTAAACCAGGTAAAGAAGCTCTCCGGTTCTTCATGCTGCCTCTTTCTGCTGGCCTTGTTCTGCGTCTGGCTTGAGCGCTTTGTCAGGTCCTTAGTCCGCAAAAGAGCAAAAAAGAT
Organism: Arizona elegans; assembly: GCA_022577455.1. Taxonomy (NCBI): domain Eukaryota; kingdom Metazoa; phylum Chordata; class Lepidosauria; order Squamata; family Colubridae; genus Arizona; species Arizona elegans. The sequence continues at coordinate 908,361 of JAKOOJ010000034.1, read as the reverse complement.
CAGTCCTCCCATCCACTTGTTTTCTCTCCACAACTACTTGCATGCCAACTCACAACTCGGTTTGTTATTAGAAAGTTAGCAACTCCCTCCAACGTAGTAGTGGGTCTATCTGATGTTTCTGCTAAAATTTGGTAGTGGAGTTCATCTGCCTCTCTTCTTCTGACAGTCTTATCATGGCACAACAGCCAATAACAGTGAAGGAAAACAAGAGCTTGGTACTGGGAATAGTTTAAGAGAATCACAAACATTGCAAGCAGACCTGACCTTGAAATTATTTCTCCCATCCTGAGGGGAAATAAGGATGGGATCCTGACTCCAGGAGCAGTCTGTTGTAGCATCCCACCCTCCATTGCTAGAAAAATGCGATTTTACTGGCCTTAAGGGTATTTCCTTCAAAACTTTGTCATAGTTCAAAACTATGACATTTTACCACAGCCTAGTTTTGCCACATAAGGTTGTCGGGAAATTTTTTTTCACACCCATTGTTTCCATTGCCCTGTGGCAGGCTGATCATGGATTCCAATTAAGACCCTCCCTTTCATGTTATAGGGTGGGATTCAACTTCACATGCTGCAAGGATTTTAAGGAACAATCCCCCAATATTTTATTTCATGTAGTTTGTCTGCTCCAAATTCTGGCCGGAGGAAATGCTACATTTAACAACCTGAATCAACATTCTAATCAGAGTGACACTATTAGATAAGCAGATGTACTTTTCATAGTAAAATAAATAGTCTAGGAACACTTTTTCCAACTCTACATGTTTTATTAAAAGCCACCAGCTTTTTGTGAGCTTCTACTATCAGACTCCTGTTCTTATCTTTTTATAGTTATGTATGGTAATTTTATACTTAATGGAGTTAAATACCTTCCCAGATTTCCATTTGATTTCGCTGGACTTGGATGAGGGGTCTCCACTTTCGTTCAGATGAAACTCTTTGGAGAGCATCTTGTTTTCAAAATAGGGATTCTCATCAAAATACTGCATTCAAAGGAACAGACAAAAATAGAAAGTCTTGAAATTTACATATTGCATATAGTATGACCTCTGAATTGCTTACCATCCGTACACTAAGCTTGCACATTTCCCCCCTGCACAACCCAAGTGCAGATTGTTGCAACCCCCGCTTCCCCCAATGACCAACAAGCACCTCAAAAGGGTTTCAAAGCATCAATCCATCCTCTGGAAGGATATTTTGAGACATGCTGCAGAGGAAATGTATTCCAAACAGCATTTTCTTTTTTTTTTAAAAAAAAGTGTAAAAATGGTGTGTCCTACACCTGTACTTACAAAATCTATTCTGTAACCTGATTTGATGTCCTCAAACTCCGTCACCTCCACTCTGATCAAATAATGCAAGGCTTCTTCATCTTCCTCTCCCAACAGTGCAGATACTAAGGCAGAAAGATGAAATTTGTATTACAAATAATTTCAGATGAAGCCACTATCTCATTAACCGGATCGGTTTCTCCCTCAAATGTATGCTTTCCTACTTAATTCCTGCTTAAGTGTTCTAGAATGTTAAGTTTAACAGAACTCAAGGCAATTGGGAGGAGGAACAATATTAGATATGTTCACTGTTTTGATTTATTTATAAAAACAATAAAGCTGGGATTAAAATAAAATCTAAAATCTAACTGAAAATAGGAACTAGCTAACTAAGGACCTTTGCATTTCAAGACTTTCATTTGCATGTGATATGAAAGACTACAAGGCACTTAAAGTGTTTTGTAAGTTTTCAGAAAAATAAACAACTTTGCTTACCTTGTGGGTGGTTGACAAATGTTGTTACCCAAAAGTTGGGAATTTTGGCGATCAATTCTGACCTCTTCTGGAAAAATGGTTGGCGGAGTTTGTTGTATTTCTGTTCTACTTTCAAAATTTCCTCACTGGCTTGTTCGTTCAGTCTGAACACAAGATTTAAACATGCGTAAAAACCTTTACGTGGTACTGAAAGCTGGAGTATTAAGCAGATTTTAACCCAACATGGAAGCTTTCACATAGCATAATGCCAAATCCACACTTCCATCATCAAATGTAACATTTATCAAACTAAGATTTTGTTTTGCCTTTAGGTAGAAAACCTCAACTGAGAAGTTCCAGTGTATGAAAGAAATGAATTGAGCATTAAACCGTTTTAATTGCTCTGCATGAGAGCTCTTGTTTTGCAGAAATGTTACAATTTATGTCAAATCCTCAAAACAGTAGGTGGGAAAAAAAAACTGAAACAGCCAATTGTGTTACATTGTTTAAAAAAAAAGGGGGGGAGGAGATTTTTTTCTCAACTAATTCCAAGTTCAAATTTTATTGAAATTCTATATATTAAAAATCATCTTAGACTACATCCTATCAAGCTAGTTATTAAATCAGGAAAACCTATTTGCAATACAGTCCTTTTACAGGAGAGGAAACTAACCACAAAACACTTTTAAAAGCAGATTAAACACATGGTTTACCTGTCTATTTCATTCTGTACTTCATCAATATGTTCAATTGCTTCCTGCTGCTCTTTGTCTGGAGGGAAAATAAAAGTTTATTGACACCCTTTCAAAAAGGATCAAACTGGGGACAAGGCAATGTTTTCAAACATCACACATGGCGTCAAGACCGCCCCCCCCCCCTCCCGGAACTTTTGCTAAATCCGGCACCCTTAAAACAGATTTGAACATTTTGGCCTTTCTTTTTCGGCAGCAACCCTACATCCTCCCTCCAGGAAGGGAAGCCCCCCTTCAGACTTTCCCTTGCAACAGAAAACACCAGCCTCCCTCCCATATCTGTTTAAAGGGGGGGAGGGGCGTGCAATCGCTTGCATTGGGTTCAGTCCTTCCCTTTGGCCTAGCAACCTGGCCAGGTGACTTCGGGCCAGTCCCCTTTTCTCCCGCCCCAACCCACCTCACAGGATTGTCGTGGCGGGGAGGGGAAAACGAGGCTCTTTTAAAAAAAAGGCGGGATTGAATGAAACTTGGCTGGAACAACGGGCGGATTTTTTTTTTTAAAAAAAAGGCCCCCAATCCGAGTCTAAACATCTGGCGGGGCCCTGAACCGTAAGAAAAGCCGCCCAGTCCTTTCGCTTCCGGTCCAATCCTGCCCCCCACCCCCACAGCAGGAGCAGCCCACCCCAAATTCAAAAACTTCCCAGCCGCATCGAAAGGCGGGGGAAAAAAAAGGAAAGAAAGAAGACCCCCTCCCCACCTTAACGAAGTTTCCCCCCCTCCCCTTTTGCGAATCCCAATCCATCCCACATTCGTTGCAGCTCCTGCAGCCGGAAGGCGCCCCCTCCCCTCCCCTCCCCCCTGGTGGGGGTGGGGAGGAGGAGGAAGGAAAAAAAATATAAAAAAAATCCCACCCCCTCCGGGACGAACCACCTGCCGGGCGACAAGTTTCCCCGGCACGTGCGGCCCTCGCAGGCGGGGGGAGGAGGAGGAGTGGGGGCGCCCCTCCCTCCAGGAAGGCGCGGGTGGGGGGGCGGCGAGGAGCGCACGTGGCGCCCCCGAAGAGGGAGGGGAGGGGAGGGGAGGGAGGGGAGAGCGCGGGGCCCCCGGCCATGCGGCGAGCGCAGCCATCATGGCGGCCTAATCGGCGTGGGGGGGGGAGGAGGGGAGGGATCGGCGCCATCGGGCCGGCTGGGCCTCGCTGGAGCGGCAGACAAAAGGGGCGCCGAAGATGGCCTCCTCCTCCTCCTCTTCTTCCTCGGCGGGGAGAGGGAGGCCGTCCAGGCGGCGATCGGCGGTCCAGGCCGCACATCCGGCCCCCTCGCCCGCCTGCCTCCTCCGCCTCCGCCGTTCGCGCCTCCGGGGAAGATGGCGGCCGAGCGGCGAGGGCAGAGAAGCCGAGGGAGGGAAGGAAAGAAGGAAGCAGCCCGGCCCCGCCCGCCCTTCCGCGCCTACCGGAGATCTCGTCTGCCCCGTCGTGGTTGGAGTTGAGCTCCTTCTTGGTGACTTTGGCCGCCGGCGCCGACATGTTGAGGGAGGAGGGAGCGCGGAGACTCGCCTCGCCTCAGACCGGCCTGGCCCGGCCGCCGCCGCCTGCCTCGCTCGCTCGCTCGCTCTCCCGCTCCGACGGCCCGCCCGCAAGGCCGCGCGTCGACCGAGGCGGCGCTGGGTGGCCGAGCCCGGATCCCCTCACGCGATGACCGCCGCCGCCGCCGCCTCCTCCTCAGGCTGCTCCAGGCGAGGGGCGAGCGCTGCGCAGGCGCAGAGAGGCGCTTTTTCTCCTCGCCCTCCCGCGGCCGCCAGCCGACTGAAGGCGCGCACGGAGACTGCGCGCAGCGGGGCCCGACTCCGAGAATTCTCCCGCCCCCTGAGGCGCGCAGGCGCAGACGCGGCCCCGCCCGGACGCTAGGAGACGGCGAGGGGGGCGGTGCGCAGGCGCGGAGGGCCTCCTCTCCTCGGCGGGCGAAGGCCCGCGGGGGAGCGCGCAGGCGCGTGCGGGGCCTGTTAAGCCCTCTCCCCAATCGGGTGGCAGCAGGAGAGAGGATGAAGCCAAGCTAAACCGCATGCGCGGCCCCGAGAGAAAGAAGGAGAGAGAAAAAGAGAAGAGGGAGAAAGAGAAAGACGTCAGCGCGGCTCCCTCCTTCCCGCCCTCCGCCTGTCTGCCTTCTGCGCAAGCGCATAGGCGCCTTTCTTCCCCCCCACGTCCCTACAGGAGTAATGGAATAAAGAGAGGTCAAGCGGCCCTCCTCGAGAAGAACAGCGTTCTGCGCAAGCGCGGTGGCGCGGCGTCTCCCTCTCCCCTCTTGAAACGCGCTTCACTTTTTTTTTTCAAGCAGGCGATGTTTTGAACGAAGGGGCGGGGCTGAGGGCCAAGAGCCCGCCCCTCTCCCCTGTGGATTGGTGGCCGGGGGTTATAATAGGCAGCGCAGAGGCTGGGAGTGGGCGGGGCGATCTGGCTCTATCTGGTCCCGATGCCCGCAGGGGCGAGCGAAAGTAGGGCGGCGGGCGCGCATGCGCGGGCAGGGGGGAACGCGTGCGTTTGCGGAGAAAGGCTGCTGCGCGCGGGAGTTTCCTGCCCTATTGTGCGCTGGGGAGGAGGGGGGGGAGGCTCTTTGGGGCTGTTGCATGCATGTTACATGTTGCACGTCTCCGACCTGGCTTGCAAATGACACAAGCTGTTGCAGAAAGCCCCCCCCCAGCTTTCCAAACGGGGGGGGGAAGAGAATTGGAGATCAAGCCCCCCTCCCCCTTCAGGCATGCCCTTGCAGCGCAAAAGGAGGCAGGGCCACAGCTGCACCCCTCCCCCCCCGTTGCCTGGGGGGAGCTGCAAAGAAATGCTGCAGAAAATGCCAATTGTTCCAGCTTCTCAATCCTTAAATCGTTCTTGCCCCACTAAAGGCAAAGCAGAATCAAGACTTTGGTGGGGGCGGATTCCTCCTCCCCCCAAGGTTGATGCGACTGGCTGCCCACCAGCCATGGCACCCGCTTTCCTGCTACAGCCCCAGCTTGCCCTTGCACCAAACATGCGTTTGTACCGTCCGCTGAATCACGGCTAATTGGCCCTGGGTTTACCCGGTCTGGCGCTCTGGGAATGCACAACCTACCCGTGGGAAGCGGCAGCGCAAGGCTCGGCGGAGAGGCGGCAGAGCTAATTGGCGGCTTAAATGTGTTGCGTGCAAGGTTTTTCCAGCAGGGTCGGTGCCAAATCCCTCCTGCACAAATCCTTGGCTGTTTCCCTAGGCTTTTAATTCCCCAGAGGCAGAAAAACACAGCTGGAAGAGACCTTGGAGGTCTTCTGGTCCAACTGCCCCTGCACAAACAGGAGACCCTATACCCGTGATGGCGAACTTATGGCCCCCCTGCCACAGGGAGCCATATCTGTGGGTACACAAGTGTTGCCCTAGCTCAGCTCCAGTACACATGTGGGCGCCGGCCAGCTGATTTTCAGGCCTTCTGGGCCCACCGGCAGTCAGGAAACGGGCCATTTCCAGCCTCTGGGGGGGAGGGGAGGCCGTTTTCACTCTCCCGAGGCTCCAAGAAAGCCTCTGGAGCCTGGGGAGGACAAAAAACGGGCCCACCGGTAACCTTTTTGCTGGGTTGTGCGCAGATGCGCGGGGGGGAGGGGGGCACAAAAAGGTTAGCCATCACTGCCCTGTACCATTTTAGACAAATGGCTGTCCAGTCTCTTTTTAAAAGGCTCCAGTGATGGAGCACCCAAAACTTCTGGAGGCAACTTCCGTTGCACTGTTTGAGCCCAAAATTTCAGTTGTTAAAATGAGTTGCCCCATTTTATGATCTTTTTTGCCACAGCTGTTAATAATTGCAGTTGTTAAGTTAGTCATATAGTCATTAAATGAATCCAGCTTTCCCCATTGATTTTGCTTGTCGGAAGATTGCAAAAGGGGATCATGTGGACACTGCAACCGTCATAAGTACATGCCAGGTGCTAAACAATCACTCCGTTCATCGACAAAACTTCAAGAGGTCTCCCTGCTCAAGTTGGGAGACAGGGCGATATTCTGGCACATACCCCAAATGTGTTTCAGGGATGTGTCTTGTTAAAAATGGCTTTAAAAAAAAAAATCAGAAGAGACTGAAAGATTTTTAACATCCCTAAGGCAGGGCTGGTTGAGGTGGGGAACCCTGCTGGGTCTCGTGAAGCAAAAACTCTCACACCGTCAGTTTAAAAATCCTTCTGTATTTTACAACAGAAATAACTTAAGAGGAGAAACCAAACGTCCCGAGAAAGAGCAAACGAGCCCTGTGCCGTTCCTGAAGTTCTGCATGTACGGATGAGGCTGTCTTATTTTTCCAATCGCTGGATTCCTAATTGCAAGCGCCATTTCCGGTTACAAGGATGGATCGTTTTCTGATTTTCTCTCTCTCTCTTTTTTAATAGAAACACTTGAAAGAAAAGGAAATGGCGTCTCATCCCACTGTCTCCTACACCACCTAAAAACAGAGAAACGGCGCAGGGCGGAAGCCGGAAGTGCAACCAAACCGAAAGTCTGTTAACACGTCAACCCAAAGACTCAAAAGGCAAAAGAAAACACGCGTCGGGCGCCTTCCCGAAGAGCTCAGCTGCCCATCGGGGCCTCGGCTTCCTTCTGGGATTGGAGCAAAGCGGAAAATCCAACATAGCGGAGCGGAGATAGCCGGATCCCTCTAGGTGCGATTCAAGGTCTGGAAGATCCGGGAGATCTGTAACATGACCGGCCCAGTTTCGGGGTCGTTCATCCACTGCGTGCTATTCAAGGGGTTCTCAAGCATGTCTTCAAAAGCTGCCAGAGAAAAGAAGAGAGAGTAGAGCTTAGTCCCCCACCTCGCCTTACGTCCGCAACTTGGTCCGCCTTCCATGTCTCCGAAGTCTGGACCGAAATTCCTGGGAAGCCGTGGGACTTACCGAGTAGAGTTTTAGGGTTGGTCAGCCCCAGCTGCACCACGGGGTTTTCTAAGATGGCTTGGAAAAGAGGACTGGCAGGGTCAATCCCCTTGTCTAAATCTTCTGGGGTCGGCTTCCGGTCACCCAGCAGCCACTCGCACTGAGCGGAGGGAAAAAAGACAAAGAATGACCCTCTCTGCATCCCTCCAAGGGCGAGAAGAAGTGCAATCAACTCAATTGATTCTGTCATTTATTTATACTATGGCTGCCTGGTCTGGTCTGACTACCAAACAGGACAGGTAAACACATCAATGGAAAGTTAAAGACTTCAGAAAAAACAATTGCAACCAGCCTGCCTTCCAATAGAACTTCCTGTGTATTGCACGGGTCAGAATCAGGAATACATCTATAGACCCCTCGCATCCTGGACATAAAAAGTTTCAACTCCTCCCCCTGGGACTCGGCTACAGGGCATTGCAGGCCAAAACCAACTAGATCCACAGTTTTTTTTCCCCTCCTGCCATCGCTCTGCTGAACAGCTAATTCTCACAGAGCTGTCTAATGTCTATGTATATTTACACATGTAGTATGGTTGGATATTATTGTTTATCATTATTATTTTCTTACGCTCCCCTCTTACTGGTATTATTTGTATGGTTATTACCATTATTCTGTTGCTTTGTATGTATGCTGAGAGCTGCTGGACCAGAGACAAATTTTCCTTGTGTGTCTAACTAAATGAAGTATTCAATCCAATTTCAATTCTGCTTTGGCACTGACCTTGTCTGAGTTTGGAAGCTCAGCAGGATCAGGCTCGGTTAGTGTGTGGATGGGAACCTACCAGGAAATCTCTGGGTAGATTGGGGAAATGTAAAAAAAAAACCCAGAGCAAACTCTTCCAAGAACACAACCCCCTTGGAAAAAGGTTTTACTTTTATTTTAGCCATCCAGAATTGGGTGGATTACAAGTTTATCATCGTTATCTCGCTAAACATGCAGTCAGTGGGGTTTTTGAAGGAACCCATCGAAGCAATTCAGAACACAGAATCATAGGATGGGAAGGGGCCTTGGAGGTTTTCTAGTCCAACCCCCTGCTCAAGGCAGGAGACCTTACACCATTCCCCAACAAATGGCTGTCTAATCTCTTCTTGAAAACCTCCATTGATGGGAGCACCCACAACTTCTGGTGGCAAGTCGTTCCGCTGATCAATTGTTCTCTCTATCAGGAAATTCCTCCTTCCTTCTAGGTTGGATCTCTCTTTAATAAGTTTCCACCAGTTACTTCTCGTCCTGCCTTTAGGTGCTTTGGAGAATAGGTCGACCCCCTTTTCTCTGTGGCAGCCCCTCAAACATTGGGAGAAGCTGCCATGTCCCCCCCTGGACTTCAGGCCCCTGGTTAAGCTGCGTGTGAGAAGCGGGTCTGCCCTGCTTAAGTCGGGAGAGACTCACGGCGGCGTTTTGCTGGTTGTTGTTAACCCTGAGGGCGTCCACCACTTCTTTCTCGTCAAAGCCCATCTCCATTAAGGCCGCCACCGCCTGAAAGACAACCACGGAATCGCTTATATGGGGGGGGGGGCAAACCGTGTCCCTGCGCCTCTTTCCCAGGACTCCCAAGGCCAGCAGGTAGTTTTGGATGGAGGAAAGTCGTGAGCAGCTGCTAAAGTAGCAGGCTTGGCTGCTTTAGTGGGGGAGGAATTCAGAGCAGGACAGCAATTGGTGGAAAAAGGGGATTAGAGGTGAGCAGGCTACCCGAAGGAGACACGGAATGCCTGTGCATCCCCTCGCCCAGCCTTTGGCTCCTTAAACAGCTCCGGTTCCAGTGGAAGTAAAGAAAAAATAATTATTTTAAAAGCTTTCTCTGTTAGATGTGCCATGTGGGAAGGGAGTTTTGGGGAGGACCTTTCATTCCTTCTATGGGGCAAGAAAAAAAAAACGGGCAACAGTTGGAAAAAAACTTTATGTCCTGGGGAGGAAGCTGACAGAGAAACAACTCAGAGGGAAGGGTTGGCTCCCCTAGCAGCTGCCCTGAAAACAACAAGTCGACCTTGAGATAAGACTGTTATAGAGCCTGGCCCCAAGAGTTTTAAAGTAGGGCATCAAGTGACCGGTCCCGATTTTACGACCTTTTTTGCAATGGTCCTTAAGCCAACTCATTGCTCTCTGGGAACCAGAAATTGGAAGTAAAGAAGTTTCCAACAAAAAAAAGACTGTAAATTGCAGTAATGCAAGCATGGGGGCACTGCAAACAGCCGTAAATGTGGGTCGGTTGTCAAACGCTTGAAATGCGGCCATGTGACTGCAGAAGGTGTGTGTGTGTGTGTGTGTGTGTTTTTGTGTGTTGTCAGAACTTTGAAACTGGATAATAGTTTTTGGGAAGGGGCGGGGGGGTTCTGTTGTAACTTTGAACGGTTGCTAAGTGACCAGTTGTAAGTCAAGGACTACCGAGACAGAAGACTGGCTATCCTAGAGCAGTCCTGGGAGTCCATTATACTTGGAAGGGGGTGGGGGGGGTGGGGGCAAACAGGGCTGGCGAGTGGGAAAACCCGGAGCAGGGAGAGTACCCGCGGATCCGGACGAAACTCTCGTTTCCTTCGTATCTTCTTGAATATTTCTGTCAGCTCGTCCTTGGGCTCCTCCGCTGAGCTGGCCCCGTTGACTGCCTGGGGGATGGCAGACCCCGCTTCTTCGGCTGCGCTTTCCACGGGGACGTGGCCTGGCATGGGGGCGTCGACCGTGGGGTCGTCGGCGTGCTCGATGAGCCACTCCATGGCCTGAGTCACGGACATGCTGCAGGACGAAAGACAACACGTCAACACACGGAACATATAATTATGGATAATATATAATAGGATATAATGAGTAATAATATGCACCAGAGGCCGATTCCTTGTGTGTCCAGTCACACTTGACCAATAAAGAATTCTATTCCTATTCTTATTTCTATTCCTCTTTTCTTCTATTCAGAAGGGACCTTGGAGGTCTTCTAGACCAACCTCCTGCTCAGCAGGAGACCTTTTCCCCCCCACAACGCTTTCATTGCAATTGTGGGAAGAGGAGCATTTCACTCCAGTTCCTGACCCTGTCAAGCAGCTCCCCTCTCCTGAAAGCCCCCCCCCCCAAACAGTTGGGACGTTCCTCAAAGTATCCCTGGCTTTGGGGAAAGGAGGGGAGACTCCCAACAGTTTGAAATGTTGTTTGCGGAGGACAAACCTAGAGGCGACATCATGGGGGAATGGAGCACTACCCTATCCTATGTTCCATGTGTTGATGTCACACAAACATACACGGTGCTACCTACTGGCTGAGGCGAAGGGCTTTGATGGCTCTGCTCTCCGGGAAGCCCATCTCGGTCAGCTGGCGCAGAGCAATTTCGTCCACTCGGTCGTCGTCATCCTCATCCAACATGGCTAGAGGAAGAAAAAAAGAACTGGGTAATGTGACTACAATAGACAATTAGTCCCAAACAAACCTATTTTATTGTAACAGCTGAGAATTACATCCATTCCCAGCTGAGTCCCAATTAGTTGCAAATCAAGTCCTTCAGAAGAAGTCCTTCAGGATAATCACCAACCTTTATCTTCTTTGACAAAGGCCTTACTTGGCAAAGCCCCACAGAGTTCAGAAACAAACAAGAGATGCCAACTGGAAATAGAGTTAGCAATGTTGCTTTCCTGCAAAAAGGCCCAAGTGCCTTTGTTTCTCTTTTAAGCCTTTTGGGAGGGGCTCTTTTTGCTTTAGCTGCTCTTGCCTTCTGGCAGCTCTGTGCATGAGTGCACTAGGAACAGGCTCCTCCTGTTCCTCTGCCACTCTGCTGTCTGACTCTGGGGGCTCCGGAGTCCGCGCATCGCTCCCAGATGGCCCTGGCCCCATCTCTGCCTCCGACACACAGCTCTCATCCAGGCCTTCCCCAGCCTCCAGGACTGGTCCATGTTTCTTCCCAGCCTCCTCACTGTCCGACTCCGCTGCCAGCTCCACAGGCTGCTGGCAGACCACAACAGGTAAGGAAGGACGGACTGGAATCTCTAGGTTATTATCTATAAGTAGTCCTTGACTTATGACCACTTCCCTGGCCACCTTTCAGGTAGTCCTCAGCTTAAAACAGTTCGTTTAATAACCATTCAAAGTTACAGGTAGTCCTTGACTTGTAACAGCTAATCCAGTGACCATTTAAAGTTAAAACAGCACTGAAAAAAGGGACTTATGACAGTTTTTCAGTTATGATTCTTGCTGCACCCGTGGTCACCTGATCAAAATTGAGAAGTTGGCAACTGACTCCTATTTATGACGGTCGCGGTGTCCTGGGGTCATGTGACCCCCTTTTGCGACCTTCTGACAAGCAAAGTCAATGGGGAAGTCAGATTCACTTTACAACTGTGTTACTAACTGAGCAATGATAGTGATTCACTTAGCAACCAACTGTGGCAAGAAAAGTTGACTTTTCCCCTGACTTTGGCCAATCATCAGGGGATGGTGCCTTCTAGTCCTGCCTTAGGGACACAAGCCGGCTGAGTGACTTTGGGCCAGAGTCTTTCTCTCTCTCTCAGCCCAGCCCCACCTCACAGAGTTGTTGTTGTGGGGAAAATAGGAGGGGGAAGGTGTATTGGAAGTATGTTGAATAACCAAGGCAGGATAGAAATAAATAAATATTTTCCCCGCACCATTTGCCTTCTTGAAGAGTTCGACAGCATCTGGGTTCAGCGCTAGCAGCTTCTGGGCTACTTCGATGAGTGAGACCAAGATTTTCCGAAGCTCCGTCTGAAACTAGAAGGAAGAAGAAAATTAACATCTCTGAAGAAACCTCCTCCAAAAAATGCCTCTTTCCTTTTCTTGGCGTTTCACCTTTAGCACTGACTTTGGACAGAAGAATTAATTTCAATTTACCTGATTTATTTTAATGTACGGTACCTACCTCCCCCCTTTTTTTTATTTGCTGGGGCTTTTGAGAATCTCAAGAACGATGATTCGCCTTTTAAAACAATCTTTGTGCCTCTTTTGTTGTTATTCCATGGATACACTCCTAAAAGTTGCCTGTTTTGCAGTTGACTTGACATTCACAGCTCCTGCTTTGAAGATTTTCGGTGATGTTCAAGGTCCATTCTCCTCCCCCCCCCCACACACACACTCCCCCCCGCCCCCCCAAAAAATGCCTGCTGTCTTTAAGAACTTGATTAGAGTTGAGATGAAATTATTGCCTTGACAAATGCCAAGGGGCTTTGGGGTGGATCTGCTCCCTGGAATGATTCCAGATTGGGAATTTGCAGGGATTATCATCCCACCCGAGGCTGTCGTTTCTCTTTTAAGGAAGCATCTGAATTGACAATACGGATAGTCATCGACTTACAACCGCAATTGCGGCCAACAATTCTGTTGCTAAACGAGATGTTGAGTTTTGCCCTATTTTACACCCTTTCCTGCCACAGTTCAATGCATTCCTGAGGACTTTTTTTTTTGCTGGAGGGGAAAAAAAGGACCCATCATAAATTGTGTTATGTAACCAGCTGTAAAAGTCAAGTTATTTCCAAGTGGCTGAAAAATGGTCACAAACTGTGTACAAGTGTGTGTATGTGTGTGTGTTGATCTCATCACAACGGGGTTGTAAGTAGCTTTTTTTGGGAGGGGAAGGTCTGTCATAACTTTGAACAGTTGCTAAGTAACCGGTCGTAAGTCGAGGGCTCTGCATATTCAGATGCATTTTGTACCTGCAGCCGAACGAAAGCATCGGCGGTTGTACAAAGAACAGGACTGCCTCCTCCCGTTGCGGTTCCCCCTCCAAGACTATTACGGGATGCCCGGATGTTGGGCCTGGAGAGAAGCGGGCCAAGGAGCAGCCCCCAAGAGAAGCCAAGGACTCACGTCTCTCATGTTGTGGTGGGCCACGCTCCGATCCACGCTGTGGGAGGGGAGGCTGGTGGTGGCTTTCAGGATCGCCTCCTTGTCGGGCGCCTTCTGCTCCTGCTTCCGCTAAACGGGAAAGGAATCCGTGTTCAGACAACGTGGCCCCTCACCTCCAAACCTCCACTCTGTGATTGTGGCAGCTATCCGGTTCCCCCAAGGGCAGCTGATGGGAGGCCTCTCTTTTATTTATGAATTTGTTTGTCTCCTGCCTTTATTATTTTTGAAATAATTCAAGGTGGCAAACATATCTAACATACCTTCCTCCTCCTATTATTCCCACAACAGCCCTGTGAAGAGGTTGGGCTGAGACACAAGGACTGGCCCAAAGCCACCCAGCCGGCTTTCATAGCAAAAGCTCACTTTGGCCTCACAGGGTAAAAGAGTCCAGGCTGGTGATGTGACCCAAGGATGAAAGGAGGGACCAGATGCTAAAGAGCAGCTTTGAAGGCGGAAAGTCTTTCCACATCCTGGCCCTTGGGACTCACCTTTTCCTCGGCAGAGACATCGGCCATTTTGGGAGGTGCTGGTGGAGCTCTTTTCTTCACTAGCACCAAAACATCTAAGGAGACAAGAAGAAGATAAAGGGAATGAGATGTCATGGCTGCCTTAATTTCTTTCTTTGATAGGACAAAAAAAGTTGGAGGAAGGGAAAAAAGAATATCTTGCCCAGTGCCAAAAGGATCAAGGAAGGGAGGGAGGGAGGAAGGAAGGAAAGAAAGAAAGGAGTGAGGGACAGAAAAAAGTCAAGGATATAGAGTAGAGAGTAGAGTAGATGGGAGGAAGGATGAAAGTAAAAAAGGAAGAAGGAAGGAAGGAAGGGGAAAGGAAGGAAGGAAGGAAGGAAGGAAGGAAGGAAGGAAAGGAGTGAGGGAGAGAAAAAAGTCAAGGATGGAGAGTAGGTAGGAGGAAGGATGAAAGTAAAAAGGAAGGAAGGAAAGGAGTGAGGGAGAAAAAAGTCAAGGATGGAAAGAGGAGAGTAGAATAGATGGGAGGAAGAATGAAAGTAAAAAAGTAAAGAAGGAAGGGAGGGAGGAAAGAAGGAAGGAAGGAAGGTTGGAAGGAAAAGGAAAAAGGAGGAGGAAGGACGGAAGGAAGATGGAGTCAGTAAATACCAAAGGAAGTATCTGTGGTCACTCTGAAGCAGAAGGACAGCTCTTATCCGGATAAGAGATGGCCAAATGAGCACTGGCTCTTTGCCACAAGGGTTCAAGCAGAGGCTTGGATGGCCATCTGCTGGGAATCCCCTAGTGGTGGATTCCTGCAGTGGAAAGCAGGTTGGACTGGATGATCTCCAAAGTACCCTTTCAACTCTTACATATTCGGATTCCCTGAATCGAGCCTGCTGCCAATACCGATTGTAAAGAATTAGCTGAAACGGACCTGCCTTGCTATTTGAGACAGCTCTCAAAATCCCGTTCAACCTTGCCTCCCATCCTCTGCATTTCGGAGGGGGGGGGTTTCTGAACCCCTTGTGACCGACCCCCCCCCAGCCATTCCCTCACCTCGATCCTGAATGTTCTCCTCCGAGACCGTCTTGGTGTCATTCAGCACCTTCTCCGAAGCAGCGTGGATGAGTTTGTGGTGCGTCACGCATTTCGGGTCTTCGAGGCTGCCCGGCAGGCACTGCAGGGAGGGAATGGACGGGAGGGGAAAGAGAGTGAACCTTTTAAAATAGCCTCGGCCTCCTCGTCACTACATTTCCTGGGCAAAAGAGCCTCTTCCAGGGGAAAATGTAAAAAAAAACTGGATGGAGACACAGGATGAGGAGGAGGAGAAGAACGAAAATTACAGCATACACGTAGTCCTTGACTTACGACCATAATTGAGCCCAACATTTCTGTGGCTAAGTGAGACAGTTGTTAAATAGGGTTTTCCCCTTTTTACACAGTTGTTAAGTTAGTAACATGGTTGTTAAGTGAATCTGTCTTCACTATTGACTTTGCTTGTCAGACGGTCTTTTTTGCATTCTTTTACACTTAATGACTGGATGATTCACTTAACATCCATGGCGAAAGCATTGTAAAATTGGGTTTGAAGCACTTAAATACCAGCTTGTTTAGCAAGGGAAATTCCAGTGCCAACTGTGATTGTAAGTTGAGGATTACTTCAGGGGTGAAATCCAGTAGATTCTGGAGAACCGGTAGCGGAAATTTTGAGTAGTTCGGAGAACCAGCAAATACCACCTCTGGCGGACCCCAGTGGGGTGGGAATGGGGATTTCGCAGTATTCTTCCCCCAGGAGTGGGGAGGGAATGGAGATTTTGCAATATCCTTCCCTCAGGAGTGGGGAAGGAATGAGGATTTTGCAGTATCCTTCCCCTGCCATGCCCATCAAGCCACACCCACCAAGCCACGCCCACAGAACCGGTAGTAAAAAAAAATGGATTTCACCGCTAGATTACTTGTACAGACCGGTCAGAGAAATAATGGGAATTTCTACACATACATGAGGTTCGTACAGGGCTTTGCATGACGTTCTCCTGCGATAATGTCAGGGCTGGTTTATTTTTATATTTCCCCCGCGATGACCTTTTGCAGGCGACAGGAGATGTTATCAACTGATCCCAAACATAAGGCTTGCCACTCTGCTTTAATGTCTGAGTTAAGATCCCTTTCAACAACCTGATTGGCTTTTTAAAAACTAGAGGGGGAACAGTCATTCGCTAAAATATTGTTTATTTTGGAAATCTGTGCCCATTTAAAAAAGAAAACAAAATTAAAATGGAAATGCAAAGAGCCTCCCCTTTTTGCTCAAAATAAAGTGGGCAGATCCACCAAGAATCAAACTAAAGATTCACTTGATGTCCTCCAAAAAGTTCACTAAAACTCACATTGGCCCATTTTGGGGGTGGAGTTTCTCTGTTTTGAGCCACAAAAGGAAATTTGGCTCTAAGCACAAAATTCCCTTTAGCTAAATCATCCCAAATATTATACAACAGCGTGACCTTTGTTCTCAAAACATTTGTATTTTTTCATACAAATATGCAAACGACGCCAAAAACTAAATGCACATTTTTTTTTCCTTTACGGGAAGCATCTGTTTTGGGATATTTCAGTCTTGGAATGTTATTTCAGTCTTTGATTCATTTCTCAAAATAACTTTGAAATGCAAAGTCAGGATTGGCTCAGGACACGTCTGTCTGACTGTTAAACAAGGCAGTTTCTTTGTTTTTCTCAAAAGGGAAGGGAAAATGCACCTGGATTCAGCTGTCTGGATATGCCCCGGAGACTCCCACCAGTCCCGTCCCCCCCAAAAAGTGGTTTCTGCTGATGCAGACTTTTAAACCCGGTTACTGCAAACATCTTCTTGGGTACAAAAAGCAACCGGGGAGATAAATTGCTTTCGAGATTAGCCCACATCAAGGGTTTCCCACTGAAACCCTTCCAGCCCTGGCCAATTTTTTAAAAGGTCTTTTTAAGCTTCAATGCCAAGTATATGGTCCTCAGTGAGGGTCCTGGGTCTTTTCAAACCACGAAAGGTGGCTTAGAAGGGGTGAGAATGGTAGTCTAGCCTTCCAGGGGGATTTGGAACCTGGACTGGTTGGCTGTACAAGCAAAGGATGATGGGCGTTGTATTTGGAAGGGATGAGAGTGTCTGGCCGTGCCAGCAGAGGATTATGGGCATGGCAGAATTGGATTGGAAGTACTGCCTGGCTGTGGATGATAGGAGATGAAGGCCCTGACCTCCAGAGGGCCAGCAGATCTGGAGATGAGCTGTCTTGGCTGGGAACCATGGGGGCTGCAGTCAATCCCATTGGAAGGGCATTAGATGGCTCCTTATGATGGGTCATGTAATCCACCACTCCCGGTCAGGAGCTCCACATGGAGGTGGTCCATAGTGCTGGCTGAGGATGATGGGCACTGTGGACAATGCCCTCTAAAGGGCACGAGGAGTTGCAGGGGTCAGCCTGGTCAAACATGATAGGCTATGTAGTGCGTCACTTTGACAGGCGTCCCAAGTGTGTATGAAGACAGCAGCGCTGATGGAGGATGAGAATGATGGGCACTGTAGTCAATCCAATCCAATCTGAATGGCCTCGGGGGGGGGCACAGCATATGAAGGACAAGAGAGCCCATCGCTTCTGGCAGGGCATGATGGCCACCGGGGTCGCCCTCCCCAAGGGGTCTTGGGCAGTTCAGGGCCGGCCAAGCGAGATGGGCTATGTAGTCCACCACCTTTTCTCCAGGAGCCCCAGGTTTGGGGTGGGGGACGACTTAGCAGCCCCGGCTGAGGATGATGGGCACCGTAGGCAGCCCCTTTCCGGGGCGGGCTGCGGATGAGGGGCTCTGTAGTCCACCCCGTGGGGAGGTTTTTTTTTTCCTTACGTGCTTGAGGCAGCGCTCCTTGAGGCGCTCGATGGCCGTGTCCTCGGCCACCTCCTCCAGCCACTCGGCGCCGTCCAGCGCGCAGATGCGCAGCCGCAGCACCTTCGCCGCGAAGATCTTCTCCTCCTGCACGAACATCGCCGCCGCCGCCGCCGCCTCAGGGCCCGAGGCCCGGCCCGGCCCGGCCCCACCGACTGCCCCCCCCGCGCCGGAAATGGGAGCGCCGCGCGGCGCCACGGGAGTTGCAGTCCCGGCCGCGGAGCCCCCGCCCCTTCCGCTCTGCAGGCTCGCTGGTGGGTGGGGGGAACCGAGAGAGAGAGAGAGAGTCGCCCCTTTGCTGCCCCCAGCGCCCGCGGCAGGGATTGCAGCCTCGTAAAGCGCGCTTCTATGCGGATCCTCAAAATTTGGGGTTCAGCTTTGGCTCACCCCCATAAAGCCCCATCCACCCACCCAAGTCTTCCCCTTGCATAGGGATTCTCTTATTCTCCAGGCAGGGGAAGGCGTTGATACCGGGCATCTTCTTGACCGCATCACAAACGCCACCGTTAAGACAACCTTTTGGTGTGGCACCAATTCTAGAGCAGAGGAGCGAAGGCTGACTCTGCTGGGGTGGACCGTCCTGGGAGCAGCGCCTGCCACCGTGGCCAAGACTGCCTACCGATAGAAGTCAATGGCCGGCAACCTTGCAGACGTCCAAAACAGAGGTGGATGCACCTGCGGGAATACGAGGAGGAGGAGGAGAAGGTGTTAAGCGATTGCATCGCCCCTCTGGTTTGCAGGCAAAGAGCTGTCCTGACAAGGCAGGAAGGAAGTGCCATTCCTTTGCCTGGCGCCTTCTACGTGCAAGCTCGGGAACTGGGTTATATAGCCCACTAACCAAGTTAGAAGTCTGCCGGGCAACTGCCCATCCGGGAAGGTGGCTTTTGCACAGCTGATGCCCCGCCACCTCTTCCATTCTCCAATGTTGGGACCCCAGAAGCGCCTTCTGACATGAGGCTGCACCACCAATTCTGGATGGTCCGTCCCGCCGTCTCTGCTATTGCTCAAGAGTCGTGAAGACCCCCGGCTCTCCCCCCCGAGTCTTGGGCGAGCAAGAGAGGGAGCCTCACTTCATTGCACTTGTGTCTTTTATCTTTATTTTTTATTGCATCTATTTTATTGTAATGCCTTTGTTGCATTGTTGAGTTGAATCACCGAGAGCCAGGCAGCATACACATTTAATAATCATCACTGTGGGCTAATCGCCAGGAGACGGGGAGTTCTAGTACCGCCTTAGGCATGAAAGCCAGCTGGGTGACTTTGGGCCAGGGCCTTTCTCTGAGGCGAACCCACCTCACAGGGTTGTTGTTGCAGGGGGAAATAGGAAGCAGGAGGAGCATTAGGGATGTTACGCTGCCTTGAGTTACTTATAAAATAATAAAGGTGGGATAAACATATAATAACAAACAGATGCTATTCAAATGCACCTTGTTGGCAGTGCTGTATTGGGGTGCTTCATCCCAAGCTTTAATTTATTTATCAAATTTCTTTCCTGCCTATCTTGTGATTCAGGCGACCCTGAGCGGCTTTTGAAGACGCTGGGAAAAAATAGGAGCAAGAGGTGTAATTTTCAACATACTTTATTATTTTGTAAATGTGAATTTTACAAAGCATTTTCTCATTCAGTATCACATTTTAATGGAATTTTTTTTTCCTTTACGGTGTATGAAATAGGTCTGACCACACTCTGAAACTCCTATTAGAGCTCCGCCAAGGGATGACTTTAAACCTTGCTTTAGAACTTGTATGCAGTGACGGTTTAACAGATCATCAATCAAGGCTTAACGTAACAGTCTTGAGCTAGATATGAGAGAAATGGCACGTAAACAACCAACAGAAAAGAAGTGAGTTAGCACGGCTGAAACGTAATTTTCGGCAGCACTGCAAAAACTTCCCTCTAAGCACTGGAATTATTATTTATTATTTTTTATTATTAACAGTCATGAATTACAGTACTATTGGATATTTTAATACAGACTCTTTGAACATCGTTGTTCCCTTAAGATGCTTCTCTGACAATTGCCAAGATTGACAGTTTTGAGACTCAAGTGCCATCCAAAGATTCAAGTTAAAAATATCTATAAACTTGCGCATAAACTTCTGGGTTGTTTTTTTTAAAATAATTTCGGAACACTCAAAAAAAATAGTATATTGCAAGGTTTGGCCCCCTCGCCTGCCCTTTTTCCCTCCCTCCCCCTCCCAGTTTTGGTCGCAAAAGTGCAAAAAAGGTGGGGGGAGGGGAAAGCAGATTTGAGCCTTAAAAGGTTTGGAGAAGTTTCGAAGCACCAGTGAATTTTGCTTCTATCCTAGCAAAAAAGAGGTTTTGGCAAATTTGGATAAAAAGGGTTTTCACAGCAGGAAGTATAGGAATATGGACATTAAATGGATTTCCCCCCCTTTTTTTATTTATACAATTGCCTCTGTTTTTCAAGAGGCAATTGGACTTTCTGGCAGTTGCCTCTTGAAAAGCACTTTTGGGACAACCATGACTTGGATGACTGAGAATCTCTATAGACTTTTTAATTTGTTTATATTTTGCATTTCTGGACCTCCCAACTTTTTAATCTACCCCACCACCACCCCCGACCCCAAAAGGAGCCTTAAATTCACTGCAACTATTACGACTGTTGAACTGATCCTATTTGGTGAGACTCATACATCATCTTGGAAGAACAGACCAAAATATGTCCCTCTGTCCTTGTGCCTTTTGGGCAGCTAAAGCAGAAATGTGATGGGTTGAGCCTTTTGTCCAGCAAAGATGTCCTCGAGAAAGGTGCGGCCATCTCTGCAATAGCTGGGCACATGGAATTACATCTGGGAATGGCATCAGTCCTGCAGAGGGCTCCACGCAACCAGTTTTGGAGGGGGGGTAATTTAGCTAGAGAGGGGCAGGCCATCAAAAAGTCTGCAAAAGGAAATTGCACGAATCGGTGCCAAGGGGAGAGAGCTGCCATGTTTTCTGCAGCCTTTCAGGGAGCTAACTGCTGCAGCCTTTATAAGGGAGCCCTCTCTGCCATCCAACTGCAAGGGTCTCTTCCTCTCTTTGAGACCACCTGGCAAGTAGGGAGACTGCTTGCCCCAATGGCTGCCAGGTTTCGCCCCAAGAAAATGAGTGACAGAACCAGCAGCCTTGGGGCTGCACTCGGAGGGCATTGGATGAAAACAGGCAGGAAAAATAAAACTTTATGCCTGTAAAGTTAAGGATGTCTTTATTAAGGCCACATCGGGGGGAGGGGAAAGGGGGGGATACAGCAGAATTTGGGGCTGTAGTTAGGGGCCGGTGAGAGAAGGGCCCGATATTTTAAAGTTGAGGTCAATTTGGAGCCAAGTTGTTTTGGGGACACACGTTTAAAAAGAGAGAACACAGGGAGAAACAGAAAAAGAAACCGAGGAATGGAAACCCTAAGAGCAAATCTGAGAACAGGCAAGAAGGAAATCAGAAAGAAAGAAGGAACAGAGGAGAAAGAAAGAGGAGGGGATAGAAGGGGGGAGAGGGAGGGAGGCAGAGAAAGGAGGAGATGAAGGCAACAGGAAGGAAGGAAGGAAGGAAGGAAGATTTAGCTGTGTGATATGATTTATTTTAACATCCAGATTGCTTCTACAGCAATTTCAGAGTAGAATTTAAAGCATTTCCCGCTGAAGAAATTAAAGCAAAAAGAGAAACAGGAAACCAATGATCAATGTCCAGAATATGGCTTAATACCGACTTTGGAATGAAAATGAATTTCTGGAACCTTAAGTTTCAATTTGTCAAGGGCTTTGTGGTAGACCCCAAAGGGAGGCTTCGGAGGGCAGCCCCTCTACCCTGTCCGCCCCCATGGAAGTGAAGACTACAGATTGGGGAGAAGGGCCGCCGGAGACCCACAAAATCCCAGAAAATGGGACGAGCTCCTACCAGGATTTCCCAATCATGGCCATCGCTAAAGTCCATCCGAGTTTTCTTTTTACAGTCTTCTCTTCTTTAAAAAGGTGCTTGATATAACTTTTCATATACATATATAATATTTATATATATATATATAATATAATATACACAGGTAATATTGCTAACAGTCAAGCATTCAGAATAAAGGTGCAGACATACCATAAATACGTATTTTCTCTTTTCCTAGGTTAAATCTACGGGGGGGAGGGGGGGTCGTTCCCGCCTCACACAGGACGCGTCATTACAGTCCGAGAACAACTTCCGGGCACCGATGCCCTTCCCGGAGTCACCTGGCTGGGAAGCATGGGGGTCGGAATCCAACCCAAGACGGGAGCGCCAGGTTGGGGAAGGGCATGGTCAATGAATGGGGGGTGGGGGGGGAATGGAGAAAGGACTTTGATAGGCTATTGAAATCAAACCTTTTTTTTTTCTCCATGGGGAGGAATAGGATAAGGCACTGAGAAAAAAAACAGATTGTGATTAATTTCCCCCTTTGTTTCGAGGTCCTTCATGGCCAAGAGTCTTTTTGGAGGGGAGGGGTTCTCACCGTTTTCCTTTCTGGCTGGGAAGGAGAAAAGCCTCCGAGGGGGGCTACCAAGGACCCCCGCCTCACATTTCGGGGGTCATTTAGTGCAAGTGGCTGGCCTCCCCATTCAAAGACTGGGAACACCCTACCCTGCCTTAAAACTCTTCACATTGTCTTCAGGTTCTTCGTTTTTCCTTTTCCCTCTTTCCTTCTTGTCTTGACAGTCAAAAGCCTGACTCTGCCCCCTCCCCCCAACGACTCCCCCCCCTCCAAAGAAAGACGTACATAAAATTGTGCTTGGTACAAAAATATATTCGAACTGTGCAACGCGTGCTCTCTTCGGATCCTGTTCTGAGCCGTTCAAGTATTTGCTTCCGTCCTGCGACTTTTACCAGGGGTGGGTGGGTGGGGGCTAGGACAGCTACTGGGGAGTGGGGGCAGGGTGGATGGACCATCAGCCCCATGGCCGACTGCAAAAGAAGCTAAGCGCAGGTGGATTTGGTTAGGGGAAGGGAAAGGAGACCACGAGGAGATCTCGTCGTCGTAAGCTGGGCTGGGGCAGGTTTTTGTTTTTTTTTTAAATTAATTTCTTATTGCTGCCAGGAAAATAAATTGAAAAGTCCTTGAAATCCCCAAGAGGAGGCAGGCTCTTCTTTCATCTCCCTGAAGCTCAATGCCAAGCAAAGAAGCCACAGCTGTAATGCCTATCACAACCTCAACCTTGTCAAAGCAAAGCTCAGTCGCCACAACAGGATTAGGTCTTCCCGTCGTAGATTGGGAGAATGACCGAATGGATTGGGGGGAGGAGGGGGGAAATCCAAAGCCGGCTATTCGCCTAGGGCGCATAATCCCCGACGCAAAGCGAGCAATTTATTTTATTAGTCCAATTTATATGCCGCCCTTCTCCGTAGACTCAGGGCAGCTTACAATGCATTATAGCAATAGCCTGCATACTTTTATGTATATACCTGCTTATTAGGGCTTTCGGCCTCCCCTAAGCGGTGTTGTTCTATACAAAGCTGGCTTATTGCCCCCACAATCCGGGTCCTCAATTTACCTACCTCAAAAGGATGGAAGGCTGAGTCAACCTTGAGCCGGGTGAGATTTGAACTCGCGCTAATTGCAGGCAGCTGGCAGCTAAGTGCTAGCACTTAACAGCACTTAGTCCGCTGCACCACCAAGGCTCTTCATTTCTCTCGTAAAGTTAGATTCAAACACAGCTGGGGGGGGTGAGGGGGGGAATCCATGCGAGCTACAGTAACCTCCATGGCCAAACGGCATGCATTTCGTTAGAAGCAGCTCCCCCATTCCCGGGAGAAAGAGCCCAAAAGCCTATGGTTCCCACCATACATCACCCCCACCCCCCAAAATCTCCATTTTGCCCCGAGCAACTAAGCAGGACCTCATCCAAATGGCTTCAGACCGATGCTTTGCAATCTTGGTGGTCGCTTTAAGATGGATCGACTTCAACTCCCAGAATTCCGTGCTGGCCGGGGAATCCTGGGAGTTGGAAGCCTTAAAGTGACCAAGTATGAAACCGCTCTGGGTAGGAAACTGAGGTACCTCAAAACTACCTTAAACCCAGAATACCTTCGGGCCAGAGCTTCCTCGCAAACGGAAAGGAAGCCAATCATCATTTTCTTTGCAAGCATGCCAGGGGACCAGACTGAGGTTGGTCTCGTCCTGCCCTCCGGGAACCAGGGAAGAAAACGCAAGGAGAAAATGGGTGAGAAGTTGGAGGAGAGGAAAGGAAAGATATCCCAACTTTTTTTTATGTCCACGAGTGTGGGGAACGTAGCTCCCCGTTTACTACAATGGTGGTTCAGGGAGTTTTTCCATGTTGCTCAACAATGCAAGATAGATCTGAGCCAAGGACCTGCGTCAAACTGAAGCGAATCAAACCAGAATAACGATCACGGCTAACTTCTCCCAAGACCAGATGGCCGGTTCTTTGCTGCTAAACAGGACGGCGGTGGGGTGGGTAGGTGGGTGAAGAGAGCCTCGTTCCTTATTTTTTTGGGGGGGAGAAGGAAAGGAACCCCCGCTACTCCTTTCTGTACCAATCTGGGAAACAAAGGGGCTCTTCCCACCTTGGTGGCAATTTCGTCGATCCTAAAAACACGAGCAGACTCAAAAAAATCAAATTTTCTCAGGCAACGGTAGCAGTTCAGTAGGTAAATGGTTTGATCATATGGGGGGTTGTTGATTTTCGTTTGTTTCTTTTCTAATAAGAACATGCAAGCAGCTTTAGGATTACAGATCCTTCCAGAGAGCGATTCCCCACCCTTGGCGGTCTGGTTCATAAGGGGGCCCCGTAGGTCGCTTCCGGTCGCCCCGCAGGAGTTTCCGGCCGGGTGGGGGACCCCGATCCTTCTTCAAAGGGCTGTGAGGTGCTTTGGGTATCGGAAGCCATGGCTTCGGGGCCGGCCGACTCCTGGATGACTGAGCTGGCCCCTTCGCCCTCCTCGCTCGGCTCAAACAAGGGGGCCGTCCCGTTGCTCTGGTCGACCGTGACGGTGTTAGTTCTGAGGGCCACAATTGTCCCAGAATCCCCTCTCCTTTCCGCATAGATCCGTTGTTCAAACATCTGAGCGCTGGAAGGCTGGAATTCGGGGTCCAGGAGGACGTTGGCGGTGGTGGAGCCCATGACGGACCGGTACATCTCCATCCCCTCGGGCAGCATGGACTTAATCTTGGGCAGCCATCGCTTGCGCACTCGCCGGGCGTTCGTGCACATGTCGGCCGCGATGACGTTCATCTCGCTTTCCTTGAAACTGGGGGCAAAATTCTGACAATACACTGCAAAGACAGGGGGGGAGTGGAGACGGTTTAGCCGAGAGAGGGAAGGGGCTGCGAGGGGGGCTCAAGGGGCGGGCTGGGCAATTACGGCCAGGGGAGGTTTCCCTCAGTGCTGTCCGGTAAGCGAGGATCAAGAAATCAAGGGCATGAAAGGACTTTGAGGAGAGTTCTGGTTGTCTAGACAGATCATGGTGGGGATAGCTTCAGAGTCCCTGCCCGTCCGTCTATCATCTAGCCATCCATCCATCCACCTATGTAATTATCTCTATCTATCTATCTATCTATCTATCTATCTATCTATCTATCTATCATCTCTCTATCTATCTCTCTATCTATCTCTCTATCAATCACATATCTTCTATTATCTCTCTCTCTCTCTCTCTCCTTCCCTGCCTCCCTCCTTAGCTCCCTGTTCCCACCTAGCTGGGCCCAAAGGGCCACTCGTATCCACCTACTTACATTTCACAGCATTGAGCACCCGGCTCTCCAGGGGTTTCCGGCTGGGGTCACTGGTGGAAGAACGGATTCCTGTTCCGCAGCTGTTGGCCAAAGTGTTCCTGTTTCCAGAAGAAGCGGGGGGGGGGGGAGAGAGAAAAAACCTCAGGAAAATATACTTCCTTACAGGTACACCTCAATTTATAAGTTAGCCTTGCTGGTTGGGGAATTCTGGGAGCTGCAAGGACACCTCTCTGATCTCAGAACAAAACCTCCAGCCAGCCATTATCTCCCACGGCTGGACAGAAGAGCCGGAGGCCTTCAGGAAGATCCTAATCCACCCTAACCCAGTTTAAACATGGAACCCAATGCAGTCCCGTCTTAGCCATGGAAGCCAGCTGAGTGACCCTGGGAGACAGGTGAGTTCTAGTCCCGCCTTAGCCATGAAGGCCAGCTAAGGAGATGGTGAGTTCTAGTCCTGCCTAAGGCATGAAAGCCAGCTGGGTGACTTTTGGTCAGTCCCTCTCTCTCTCTCTCTCTCAGCCCAGCCCAGCCCACCTCAGAGGGTCGTTATGGGGAAAAGAGGAGGAGGAAAGCGTGTTGGCTTTGTTCACTGCCTTGAGCTATTTGTAAAACTATTAATGCTGCGATACAAACAAAATAGATAAATAAAAATTAAAACAATTCCTGGTTTCCGGAGTGGTTTGACATTCCTTTTTCTGGCTGTAGGAAAGCATTTTTTTACCCGGTCAAAACATTGAAGAGCTGTGCAGGTGACGCGGCCATCCTACCTGTCGAAGAAGGTGGCCAGGAGGCGTCGAAGGAGGACTTTGTGTTTCACACCTGCGCAGAGGTGGCAATTCATGAGCTGCCCTCGGGTGATGTAAACCCCAGAACCTGGGAACAAGAGGAGGAAGAGGAGAAAGGGGGAGAGGCTAAGGACCCAAGGCCGTGTGAAAGAATTCAATTAGATGCTTTTTTTTAAAAAAAAAAATCAATCAATCAATAATTCCCAGCAGAGCAATTACACCGTTTGATAAATCCCGGGTTTCTCACCGGTTGTGAGTTTCAGGCTTTCATCTGTTATTACTGATGGTTATAATTTCCTTTTAATGTTTATGGGGCTCATGGCATAAAGCGGGCACCTTGTTTTGCACCCAGACGCAGGTCCTGTTTACACATTACCTGCAACCAATTCAAGTTTCTCTCCAGGATCGCCTTCCGAGTAGAGCTTCGGGTGGCAGCGGTAACCGATCTGGCTAATCAGACTCGCCGGAAGAGCTACCAAATCGCGCCGGATGAGGACGCAGGAGCGGCTCTCCACGGGAATTTGCTCCGGCTTCTCTGGAGGCCCTTGGGAAGGAGGAGGCGGAGGAGAAAAGTCACACTCGGGAACTGGGAGGTCTGTGTGAAAACCTGTTCTTGCACCTCGGCTCTTTTCTGGACTGATTAGCCCAAAGTCACCCAGCCGGCTTTCATGAAGAAGGTGGGACTAGAACTCCCCGTCTCCTGGTGAGTAGCCCAAAGTCACTCCGCCAGCTTTCGCGCCTAAGGCAGGACTAGAACTCACCATCTCTGGCTTTCCAGCCTGCTGCCTTAAGCACTAAACCAAACTGGATCTGTGATTATTTCATATAAATATTACTTGACGGGTGGATTCAAAATTCAGATGCTTGGCAAACTGCATTGCTGGATGGGAATTATGGGAGCTGAAGTCTCGCAATTCTGCAGGCAACCTGGTTTGGAATAGATTCTGGGTAGATTTTAAAGGCAGAAAGCCAGTCCTGCAATGCTCGGATTCCTGGAGACCTACTACATTTCTCATGTGGTACATAAATTATTTTTATTTATATATTTATTCTGGAGGAGGAGGAGCAGCTGAAAATGCAGGCTGTACTGCACTCGTATTGAGCCTCCCATTGTTTCAACCATGTGCAGGTTTGAATGCACAGGCCGTCTCTGATTTGTTTAGTAACCGTTCGAAGTTACGACGGCACTGAAAAAAGTGACTTACGGCCGTTTTTCACACTTACGACCACTGCAGCATCCCCAGGGTCACATGATCAGAATTTGGATAGCTGGTGTGTATTTATATCCCATGACCACCGTTTGCGACCTTCCCAGATGGCTTCCGACAAGCAACGTCAATGAGGTGGCCAGATTTAATTAACAACAAACCAACCACAGCCCCAAAGGAGCATAAAACGGAGCAAAATCTCATTTGGCAATGGGAGTTTTGGGCTCGATGGCAGTCAGGACTCCCTGTAAGGGAGGGGTGGGGTGGGGGGGTTATAATAAACTGGCATTTGGTCCAACCACTGTTAGTGATATTTCATCCTTCCTCTCTGGCTTTCCCTGGGCAGCATCCATTTCCCTCCCACCAGAGAGGTTTCTCATGGGAACCAGCAAGTGGGGAAGGATTTCTGCCTTCCGCTTCTCCCTCTTAAAATAGCCCAAGATGCTTATCAATTTGAAAGACAAACACAGCGACCCAAATCAGAGGCTCGGTTCCTGCAGTTAGGAAATCCCAGGTTAGGCACGCACGAGTGGGTATCTATTTCCAGAACCTCTTCCGCTCATTATTAAATATATATATATATATATATTTTTTTCTAAGCTGAAGAAGAACATTTTTCTCAGGCTTAATTATAGAGCAGGGACTGTCCCAGGAGTCACGGCAGAAGATCTCCATCAAATATATCACTACAGGCAGGTTGCAAGAACAAAGAAAGGAGGGAGAAACTCTATACGGGTGATCCTTGACTTAAAACTGCTCGTTTAGTGACCGTTCGAAGTTACAATGGCACTGAAAAAAGTGACTTAAAAATGGTTTTCGGACTTACGACCGCTGCAGCAGCACCCCCATGGGTCACGGGATCGAAATTCAGATGGGCAACCGATTCATATTTACGATGTTTGCAGTGTCCCTGGGGTCACATCACCCCCCTCCCCCTTTTGCGACCTTCTGACAAGCAACATCAAAGGGAAAGCCAGACTCACTTAACAACCGAGCTACTAACTTAACCAATGCAATGATTCACTTAACCACAGCGGCAAGAAAAGTCGTAAAATGGGGCAAAGCTCTCTTAACAAATGTTTCACTTAGTATAAATTCTGGGCTCAATTGTGGTCATAACTCGAGGACTGCCTGCAGCCACCAGAGGCCCTTCACTCTAGGGAGGCTCAGTTTCATTACTGCTTATAAACAATATTGGGGTTGAGGAATCTGTGCCTCACTCTTTAAACCCACGGAAGAGGAGGAGGAGGAGGAGGAGGAGGAGGAGGAGGAGGAGGAGGGGGAGGAGAAGCGAGATTTGACAATGATCATCAAACAATCCAAATCCATTTCTTCTGAGTGCCTGGTTGGCCTTCTCAGGATCTCAGAGTAGTGGCTCTCCCTGAGCATGCTGCAAATACAACCAGAGACTTTTAACATTCAGTGTTAAAACCCAAATGCGCACTATTTCTTCCACCCAAAGTCAGAAACACACCCCTCTCCTGAACCACAGTTCGGTGTTACCCAAAAGATGGCCAAAGCCAACATTTGAGGTCTGTCTCAGCATAAATGCAGAGGAGCTGAGATGTCTTTGAGTTCAGAAGAGGTAGACAAAAGCTCTAGAAAAGGACTAAGGGGGACATAATAGCAATGTTCCAATATTTGGGGGGAGGGGGCTGCCACAAAGAAGAGGGAGTCCACCTGTTCTCCAAAGAACCTGAAGGCCCAGCAAGAAGGAACTAAGGAGAAATCTCCTGACAATTATAACAATTAACCAGCAGAAGGACTTGCCTCCAGAACTTATGGAACCTCCATCACTGGAGGATTTTAAGACGGGACTGGACAACCATTTGTCTCCAATGGTATACGGCCTCCTGCCTGAGTATGGGGTTGGACCAGAAGACCTCCAAGGTCCCTTCCGACTCTGTTATTCTGTTAATAATAACAGGGAAGGGGAAGAAAATAGGGTTACCTGCGTAGCTGCCCGTAGACTTGATGTACATCTGCCCGTATTGCTCTTCCGTCATGGTGTCGTAGGCTTCGTCATCTTCCTCATCCTCTTCGTTGTGGTAGGACGTGGGGCTGTCCGTGGTTGGGATGCTGCTGGCCCCGGGACTCGTCCGCTCCCCCTGGACATACGGAGCCTGCGGGATGTTGGAGATGAGCGGGCCGAGGCTGGGCACCCCGTAGTAGGAGACGCGGGACAGCTTCACCGCCGTGGTGCTCGAGGAGCTCCCCGCCGCCGCGTCTCGCAGGCCCCCCTCCAGGGCCCTCTTGGCCGGCAGCGGCGTCTGCTGCTCCAGGTTCTCGTGCTTGACCCGGGTGAGGAGCGGGATGGGCAGCGAAGGGGACATGACGTAAGGCATGGACGCCATCTGCACGGGGTTGCACGGGCTCTGGGGCTCCGAGCCGGCCTCTTCGATCATGGCCGTTTGAGAGTCACAGTGGGGCGAACTGACTTTGAACATGAGGTCGGTCCCTTTCTCCACAATGTGCTGGATCTGCAGGAAGCCGGCTGTGTACATCACCACCAGCTGCTCGCTGGCCGCCATGGTCAGCTTGCCCGTGTAGCAAAAGGAGAGGATCTGTTGGAAGCAAGTGGCCGGAACCGAGCTGGGCAGCTCAAATGCACTTTTGCTGTTCCCGCTGAACAGATCCCGGAAGTACAAACTGCTGGCGGCCAGCACCGCCCGGTGGGCCTTAAAGGCCTGGCCCTTGACCACGATGGAGACATCGCAGTAGAGGCCCAGCAGCCTCTGCTCGTTCAGGGAGCCCAGCACGGTGTTCCCAAAATTGGGGATCTCGATGTGCAGCATCTGAGACATGTCTCCCCTCCGTCCTTACGCGTTCAGCGCCACGACAGCATCCAACAGAAAGTGCATCTATTGGGGGGGGGGGAGGAGGGAGGGGGGAAGGAGAAGAGGGAGGGAGGGAAAACGCTTGGTTGAGTTGAATACAGGCAGTCCTCGACTTACAACATTTCGTTTCATGAGCATTCAAAGTTACAAAGGCACTGAAAAAAAGTGACTTAGGACCGTTTCCCACACTTCGGACTATCTCGATGATCACGTGATCAAAATCCAGACAGCAAAAGCGCTTAGACTTATATCCCGCTTCACAGCCCTTTCTAAGCGGTTTACAGAGACAGCCAATCAATCTGGGTCCTGGTTGGACCCACCTCGGGAAGGATGGAAGGTTGAGCCAACCTCGATCCGGTCAGGATCGAACTCCTGGCAGTGGGCAGGCGTTCAGTTCTCGTCGTCTTTTAAGAAGGGACCGAACAGCCATTTGTCTAGAATGGAATAGAGCAGAGGTCTTCAAACTTAGCTGCTTAAAGACTTGTGGACTTTAACTCCCGTAATTCTGGGCGTTGTAGTCCACAAGTCTTAAAGCTGCCATGTTTGAAGACTTCTGGTATAGGGTCTCCTGCTTGAGCAGGGGTTGGACTAGAAGACCTCTAATGTCCCTACCAACTCTTGTTGTTCTGTTAGAAGTATCCTCGGTGGCCAGAAGTGTCTCCTTGGTGTGGGCCAGCAAGTCTCCAAAACTTTTCTCCTCCATGGAGGAGCCTCTTCCGCACTTGGTCCTTGGAGCCCAAGGCAGAAAGTGTGGACAAGGGACCTATTTTCCAGATTTTGTGGGGGAGGGGGGGGAGAGGAGGGGGAAGGAGGCGCTTCTGTGGACGTCTGCCGGGCTCCCTGCTTGGCACCCCAAACTGAGGCATTTTAAGGATGAAGGGATGCTTCCCACACACATGCAGCAAAACCCATAAGCAGGAGAAGGAAGCGGCCACCTTCAGCTCCTCCAAGAGAAATTCAGCGTGTTTGACTTTGGCAGACGGAGCGAGGCTCCCCATCCTTCCCTTTCCCCAGCTGGTGCCTCAAATGGGATTACCCGGGGCTGCAACAATTCCCCCCTCCCACCATCGAAACCCCAAGCCCACCCACCTATAGACACCATCACATTTCAACTCTGGGGTGGGGTGGATGTCATACACGGCCAGGAAAGAGGCGACTTTCCCAAGAGGAGGGAATTAAGAGCCAGGAAAAAAAGAAAGGAGCTTTTTAAACAGATAACTGCATCCCTGGGTGCCAGCCTGGCATCTGCCCACCTCCCCCCCACCCCCGTTCTGGGCAGCCATCCCTGGGGGCCAGCCGATGCGATGCGTACCCCCGTGCAGCAAACTTCTGCTCTGCTCAGATCTGCCTGCCTGCTTTCCCGCGGACGGACGTACCTTTAACGGGGGATGAAAACAGGAGCTCGGCTATTCCCGGGAAGGTCCCTTAAACCAAAGGGAAGAGGAAGGGGCCGAAGGAGGAACAGAAACAGCCGAGCATCCCTTCGGAGTCCCTTCCTTCTCCTTCGCCCGGCCGATGAGAAGCTCCTGGTTTTTTCCAGCTAAGTCTGATTTCTCTAGCAGCGGTGGTGGTGGCAGCAGCAGGAAGATCCAGGGCTGGCAGTCCCGGTGGTGGCTGGATGGTGGTTGAACGGTTCAGCCAGTTCCCTGCAATGAATAGCAGCCTTTGATAAGGTTCCCGGTGCAAGTGCCAATTTCGAAGCAGGGAAAAAGAGGGGAGGGGGGCAGAGAGAGAGGGAGAAAGGAAGAAACTGGGATGGGGTGGGGTGGGGGGGGGAGGAAATCAATGCCAGGGAAATGCTGTGAAGTCTTGGTTCAAGACAGACTTCTGATGAGTCACTGCAGCCTGAACAAAGATGGCAGATATACTGCACCCTGCTGATGAAGTGCTGAGACGATGCCCCACCAGCCACCACCACCAAAGAGTGCCGGGGGGGGGGGGGTGTTCTTTCTTTCTTTCGGCTTTCTTCTTCTTCTTCTCCTCCTCCCCCACTCCTCCCTCTTCCACCTTCTCACTTTTTTGGGAGTGGGGGAAGGGAGGGGAATTTATTGTGCGGGTTTTGCATATGAATTGCCAATTGTCAAGCCCCCCCCCCCTTTCCTCTGCCACTCTCTAGGACATTTGGAGTGTCAGAGCAGTTCCGAGTCTTTCAAGCAATCTGCAGTGCTGATGCAGCTTTTGGGTTAACCCCCTCCTGGATGGAGAGGAGTTGAATTGAATTGAATGGCTTCATTTGGCCAAGCGGGATGAGACAGACCCACACGAGGAATTTTTGTCTCCGGTGCGGAAGCACAGAAGCGTACATGCAAAGCAGCAGTGAGAATAATAATAATAATAATATTATTCACATTTAATATGTGAAGGCAGCAAAATCGCACAAACTGATTACAAAGCTAGACACGACCGACTTGCTAAATTAATCCACTGGTCATTATGTAAAAAATACGATATTCCTGCATCCAAAAAGTCATGGGAACATAAAGTGGAAAAAGTGATAGAAAATGAGAAGGTGAAGATCTTGTGGGACTTTCGAATACAGACGGATCGTCAGTTGGAACACAACACGCCAGATATCACAGTTGTCGAAAACCGAAACGTACAATTTATTGACATCGCGGTACCAGGAGACGCCGGAGTCGAAGAAAAAGAACTGGGAAAAAAAAATCACGAAATATCGCGACCTGGCCATCGAAACTACACGGCTATGGATGAAACATGTCACAGTGATACCCACGGTCATCGGGGCACTTGGTACCATGTCCAAGAATTTTATAAGGAACATCAGCAAATTGCAGCTTCCTGCAATCACACCAGCGGAACTGCAAAAAACTGCACTACTCAGAACAGGGTACATCTTAAGAAGGTCCTTGGTTGATCCCTAGGACGCTGGCAGCAACCCCTATCAACCATTAGCACCAGTCAATGGTATTTGTGATGCATTTTTGAATGTTCAGCTGACTGAGTTTCATGTTTAATGAATAAAGTAAATAATAATAATAATAATGTGTTGGAAGAGATGTGAGAAATACCATTTGCCTGCAAGCAAGAACTGGGGGGCTCAGTTCATAGAAAAACGAAGAAGTTAAAAACTCTGGGACTTTCGAATGAAAACAGACAAGGACCTGCCAGGTAACACCCTGGACTTTACAATTGTTGATAAGAAAGACCCCCCAAAAAGTCTGGATAATGGATATGGCAGTTCCCGGGGACAGCAGAAGAGAAGAGAAAGAACTGGAGGAGGTCACAACATACAAAGACCTTTATTGATAGAAATGGAACGACTGTGGCACAAGGAAGCGAAGGCAGGACCAGTAGTCATTAGGCGCCTTGGGTGCAACTGCAAAACATCTGGAGCTCCACTTGAACACTATCGTCGGCATTGACAAAAATCCCCGTCGGTCAATTGCAAAAAGCGGCTGTACTCGAAATAGCTTACATTCCCGTGACGAGACCCCTAACGCCACAAAACATCAACAACTGCCTATCCCGGGTGCTTGGGAAGGACTCGATAAGCAGGCAAAAATCCAGTCTGAACATCTGGCCGACTGTGCGACCAATCATGATACCAATAAAAGGGGAAGTAAGGAAGATCATAAGGAGGATAAATAGTACTATTACAACCATACTATGTGGGTTAACATATAGAGAACTGGGAGAAGGAAGTGTTTGCGAGGCTGGGAGCAACCTCTGTTCATCGGCCTCTCCGTAAACTCTTCCGGGCCATCTTGGCAAGAAAGTGGCTTGTTTGGGTTCCCCAATCCAAGCCCTCCTCCCAGCTAAAATTGGGGGCTCAGAGGAAGCAGGTTGAAGGGACAGAATAACAGTACAACAGAATACAGGCAGTCCTCAGCTTAGGACCACAACTGAGCCCAAAATTTTGGCTGCTAAGGGAGACATCTGTTCATTTTGTCCCATTTTATGACTTGTCCTGCCACAAGCGGTAATGCGAATCACAACGGTTGTTAAGTGAATCGGGTTTCCCCATTGACTTTGCTTGTCAGAAGGTCGCAGAAGAGGATCGCGTGACCCCCGAGACATTTGCAACTGTCGTAAAAATGAGTCACTGACCAAGCGTCTGAATTTTGATTCCCCGTGACCACGCGGGTGCTGTACCGGTCATAAGTGTGAAAAACGGTCCTTTTTTTCAGTGCCGTTTTGAACGGTCACTAAATGAGCTGTTGTAAGTCGAGGACTACCTCGAACAGAGTGGCAAGGGAGTGTGCCAAGTGTGAGAAGCGCCACTTTGGGTGGCAAAGTTTTCTCTAGCGTGGAAAAGTCAGGAAAATGATCTTGAGAGAAACAGGGCAAGGATCGTCACCGCTTCTCTTCAGGCCAGGGGAAGAAACTTTCAGAAGAAACTCGGACAGACGCTCCCTTAATTCACGGAAGGACAAGAGGGAGGGAAGTCCACTACAATCGGACCTTCAGGATTTGGTGATGGCCAACCATCTCAATTCAAACAGTATCGGGAGGGGGATACCCATAATAAGCCAACTGGCTAAATCCAGGCAACTGAGACTGGCAAAGATGCTGGCAGAATCAAACCAGGTTAAATTAAAGGTGGTCAGCTAACAAGGAACTGCCAGCATCCTGCGTTAATACCTCTGCTAAAATTGCTCTCCAGATACCCAGGAAGGATTTTAGAAATCTGGGTAGCCGGTACAGGTCGTCCTTGACTTACAACCACTTATTTAGCGACCGTTCGAAGTTACAATGGGCACTGAAAAGGGGGAGTTATAACCACCATTCACACTTATGACTGTTTCAGCATCCTCATTTTTACTACCGTGTTTCCCCGAAAATAAGACCCTGTCTTATATTTTTTTGAACCCTGAAATAAGCGCTTGGCCTTATTGCCATGCGCTCAAAAGCCCGATTGGGCTTATTATCAGGGGATGTCTTATTTTGGGGGAAACAAGGTACTATTATTTATAACATTTTCTGATCAGGTTTGTTTTCTTTTTCTAAATTGGCCTAAAATCTATTTCAGGGCACTGTCATTACACCATTCACTCACTCCAAACTTTTGGAAGTTGTGACGGCGAATTTTTGCTCGGTGTTCAAAAGTCCAGGACGGACGCTCTTCTAGCAGATGGAACTACAACTCCCAAGATGCCGCTGGTGGCCGGTTCTGAGAGTTGCAGACCCAACAGATCGGGAAGGCTGCCCCGTTAGGGGAGAGAACCTTCCAGAATCCCAGAGGGGTCTAGGAGAACTTCTTCTCGTGTTAAGAAGCAAAAGGCCCTGGAAATTTCTCCAGCAACTGCATCCCGTTTGGCTCTTAATTTGGGGTATGCGTTTGGCATGCCCGCCAGGTGGCATCTGTGTCCCAACGCCATCTTTCTCCAAGACAGTCCTTTCCTTGTTCAGCCGAGAAATGCTGCCACCCGCCCCGGCCGGCTGCAGAAATGTGCCCCTTGGCACAATGCAAACTCCTGAACCAGCCTTGCTTTGAGGGAAGGGATGCTGCCCATTGAAGGGGAGATTCCTTCCGTAAATGTATTCTTCTCTCCGGTGCCAAAACTTTGGGCATCCTATGATTGCTTCCCCCCTCGAGAAAAAGCTCTCTGCCCTGGGGAGAGACGTAATGCAATTCTGCAGCCTGCTGTGAAATGCTGCAGTTTAATAGCTTCTCTGGCTAGGCTTGGTCTTCACCAATAAAAGAAAATGAGGTTTATTTGCAAAGTGGGGGGGGGGCAATTGGGATCCAGAATCATAAGGGGGAACAAGTGCTGTGATCCCCCACTCCAAGCATTG
Organism: Arizona elegans; assembly: GCA_022577455.1. Classification (NCBI taxonomy): domain Eukaryota; kingdom Metazoa; phylum Chordata; class Lepidosauria; order Squamata; family Colubridae; genus Arizona; species Arizona elegans. Next base: position 872,491 of record JAKOOJ010000034.1, on the reverse strand, counting down.
ACAGGTTGAGAAAACCTTCTCAAACTTGAAACATGGCCCAGATGCGTAGACATCAACTCCCAAAATTTTCAGACATGACAACATGAAAGTCATCGCTAGGAAATCTGGAAATTGAAAGCTGCCTCCAGAGATAGCTGCCTCAACTCTCAGAATTTCTCAGCTCGCATGGCCATTGCTAAGGATTCTGGGCATCGATGACTAAACATCTGGAGACTTAGAAGAAGGTAAGAGTTGAGGAGGGCTTGGTCCACCTTCTCCAACCTGGCGCCCCTCCAAGTTGTGTGGAATTTCAACGGTCACTTCCCTTGGCCAGCATGGCTGCGATTCCGTGATTTCATCTTATTTCGCTGACCTTGTTTATATTAATTATCTACCTAAGGTGAAGGCCAGCAGGATGAGGAAGGCGCCTCTCTTAACATCCAAATTCAAGGTCCAGGGGAAAGAGAAAACAACAGCGCAGACCGAGAGAGGAAGAATGGAATCACGTCACAGCATAAAGAGAAGCCCGTGAAAATAAAAATAAAATTAAAAAGTCTCTAGGGATGTGTAGGGTGGGAGGGACCATCCGTGCAAGGAAAGCCAGAGGACCATAACTGGACAGCCATGTTCTCTCCACCTTTCGCGGAATCCCTCGACAAATTATGCACTCTCAAAAGGGTGACAACCAGCCCTTAAGGGGGAAATCTACTGGCTTTCTTTCAAGGCAAGCTCCATTCTCCAGATGCCCCGAATCAACTTGGGGGGGGGGGGGGGCAGCTGGAAAGCTTCCCAGAAAACCACTTCCCACCTTTGGTCCTGCCCGCCTCAAAACTGGACCAAAATAAGTCAAGCAAGAGATCCCACCCCGCTTTGACTTTCTTCCCATGCAGACCCCCCTCCTCCAAATTCCCACAAAGGGACCCCTCCCCATTTCTCCAGTCCTGCAGACCCCCCCTCCGCCCCTCCCGCAAACTCAAGGCATCCCCGAGAGAGTTTTATCTCAAGCCCCCCCCCCCCCCCCACTTCCCAATGACAGCCTTCTCCACGATCCAGACCGAAGGGCAAGATGCAGCCCACCTTAGGTGCCCGGCACGGGGAGAGGGGCAAAGGAGAAAAGCAGGCAGTGCCACCGACACACTCACAACAACGCCCCCGGAGAGATCCCTCCTTGCTTCGGCTCCCTGCCTGGGGATGGTGGACGGCCTGAGCTCTGGGGTTTCTTGGCCCTCCCTCCCTCCCTTCAGCCACTTACTCTGTGAGTCAGCAGAAAGAGGCATGAGCTGCCTAGTCCTGATGCAACCACACGGGGGGTTTAAGAGAGAGAGAGAGAGAGAGAAGGAAAGCCACATGAAAAGGCAGAGTGGGGAAGCGGCACACGCCAGCCAGCCCTGCTGTGTGTATGTGTGTGTGTGTGTGTGTGTGTGTGTGTGTGTGTGTATGTGGGCTCTGTTCAGCCAGCTGGAGGACAAAGCCAAGGAGGGTCCAGATCCCTGCAGAAATCCTGCCCCCCCACCCCCCCTGGAACCCCTTCTGGAAAGCAGAATTAGAATGAGAGAATAACAGGAGTTGGAAGGGACCTTGGAGTTCTTCTAGTCCAACCCCATGCTCGAGCAGGGACCCTACAGCATTCTGGACAAGTGGATGTCCGGTCTCTTCTTAAAAACCTCCAGTGATGGAGCAGCCACAACTTCTGGAGGCAACTTCTGTCCCACCGATTAGTTGTTCTCACTGTTAGGAAGTTTCTCCTTAGTCCTGGATTGATTGATTGATTGATTGATTGATTGATTGATTGATTGATTCCTTCCTTCCTTCCTTCCTTCCTTCCTTCCCTCCCTCCCTCCCTCCCTCCCTGCCTCCCAAGGCGGCATACATATCCAACACACCGTCCTCCTCCTATTTTCTGCATAACCACCACCCTGTGAGGTGTGTTGGGCTGAGAGAGAGAGGGACAGTCCCAAGGTCATCCTGCTGGCTTCCATGGCTGAGGCAGGACTTGAACTCACCGTCTCCTGCTTTCTGGCCTGGTGCCTTAACCGCTGGACCCAACTAGCCATGTTCTCCCACCTGTTACTTCTTGCCCTGCTCTCAGATGCTTTGGGGAAATAGCTTGACACCCCCCGCCCCCGTGAGAAGCCTTCAAAGTTCCAGCCAAGTTGCGAGGGGGGCTGCAGCAGCCCCGTCACTGTGCAGCAGCCCCATCTTGGCCGTGGGTGACCGCTGGACTAGCCCAACCCGCTGCCCAAGGAAAGATGTGTTATAACCAGGCATTATAACCAAGGGTTTCTAACCTTGGTAATTTTAAGTCTCGTGGATCTCAACTTCCAGAATTCCCCAGCCAGCTGGGGTTGAAGTCCCAAGTCTTAAAATTGCCAAGGTTGGAAACCCATGCCTTATATGCCCTTCTGGACAAATGGCTGTCCAGTGGTTGCTTTTCTTGAAAACCTTTGCAACATGACAGCCAAAAGAAGGGCACCTGGCACTTCCCTGTGAACCTCACAGGCCAACGGATGTTCTCACACACCCCAATGCTACAGCCTTGGCTTAGCCAAAACTTGCCACCACCGTTCCGTATGTTCTTACATCGCTCCGTCACCAGAGACAGAATTAACAAGATGTTCCTATCAATTCCTTTCAAAAACGGGAACAGAAATCCAACTATTGAGAGAGCTCAACGGCTGTGCAGATGTTCAGTCTCTTTCTCTCTTCATCTGCTGCCTTCCAGATGTTACAAGAGACAGTGTTCTCCAGCTTTGCGCCTGGGGGGGAGGAGAGTACAAGGCCTCTATCATCTAGCCATTATGAGCGAAGGGTGTGGATTTTGGCAGCTGGAGTCCTGTCATTTACGGAAGGCTGGCATTGGGCGTGTGAATGGACAAAATAGGGGGGCAAAGATGGACAGTCAGGAGACTCTGAGGAGACCCTAAATCGGAACCTCACCCACTTATTTCAGGAGAAACTCAAGATATTTGGAAATTCTCCTTCAGACTCTGCTTAAATCTCCATCTCTAGATAGCGATCGATGTCTAAGGACTGCCATTCCCAGAATTCCTCTGGCTAGCTGGACAACATCTGGAGGGCACCAGACTGGGAAAAGTCTTCCAGAACACAGATCCTCTCAATACAGTAGACAAACACAAGTTGCCTTTCGTTGTTTCAAGCAGCCCCTTTGGCTAGAATTACCATATTCCTCCTGGGTGCTTTCGATGTGTCATTGTGGGTTTCAGATCCTTAATTTCATAGGATTTCTTCAGCGATGTTTGTGCTGTGGTTTCTGAGACGGACAATCGGATGGGGGAAAGGCAGAGGTTGTGGGCAAGATGAACACCCAGCTTCTGTCGGTTGATGGGATTTTATGATTTATCCAGAATTGGCAACTCTGGGGAGCAAAACACAAGTCTCTTACCCCTCAAAGGTCACAATCTAAAACAGGAGTGCCCAAGGTTGTCAACTTTTAAGACTTGGGGACTTCAGCTCCCAGAATTTCCCAGCCAGCCATGAGTTGAAGTCCACCAGTCCAACCAGAAATTTCCTGACAGTGAGAACAATTCATCGGTGGAACCACTTGCCTCCAAAAGTTGCGAATGCTCCAACACTGGAGGTTTTTAAGAAGAGGTTGGATAACCATTTGTCTGAAGTGGTGTAGGGTTTCCTGCCTAGGCAGGGGGTTGGATTAGAAGACCTCCAAGGTCCCTTCCAATTCTGTTATTCTATTCTGTTCTAAGGCTCCCTTCTGTCGTGAGATTTCCCTGGACCAGTTGACAAAACTACATTTTGAGGGCCTTCTCGAAGGCTGCAGCCAGAGAGAAGATGAAATAAAACTGCAGCAAAGGAACAAATAAAAGGAACAAGCCAGGCTACAGACTTAGGTATGTTATCTTTATATAAAACTCTACCCTGCCCGTCCAATGCAGATGTATCTCTCAGGGATTACATAAGATAATAAAATGCATTTAGGGCAGAACAGAAATCTCATTATGAAGACATTTTAGGAAGCGTGTGACACAACCTCCAACCTCTTCTTGGCATGGCTCACTGCGAATTTTCCCCCCGTCGGGCACCCAATGAGCCTCTTTGGCCCCACAAGTCTCTAAACTCCGCCGCCCACCTGGGAATTTGGAGCATTGCAGAATGATGAAAGACACTTATGACCAGTCCTCGCACTTATGCAGTATTCCCCACGGTCAAATTTCAGGCGCTCAAGGAAACTCTAATAATACAACAATTGGGATTCCAATAAATTCTACGTAAACTTTTTCAGTTTTCTCTTCCAGCTATGCTGAAGTCAAGAGATTTTTTTGCTAACCAGAGAACAGAGGCTGGTGTAATACTTTTTATGTTCTTTGATGCTCCCGGATGGAGCTCAAGAGAAGATTGCCCCTCATCTGTCCGTTACCCACATCACTCAAAAACCCAGCAGGTGGGTGGGTGAAATAAATAAATAAAAAATTGCAATGCGCAAACAGCATTTTCAAAACAGCCAAGGGGGCTGCGCCCACTAGCGCGTTTGCTTAAAGGCAGAGGAGATAGTACATAACTCATTCATCTTTAATATTCATAGCCGGTTTGATTTGCATATTGTGCCATAAATAGTCGAAGCCGAGGTGAAATATGAGGTGCCCCACTTGCATTCCTAATTCTGCCTAAAATCAAACGTTCTTTTATCTCTTAGATGGGCATTGTGATTTATGCCCCTTGTCTTGCAACTGCTGGATCCTTCCTTCTTTCCTTCCCTTTCCTTCCTTCCTTCCTTCCTTCCTTCCCTTCCCTTTCCTTTCCTTTCCTTTCCTTCGCTTCTTCTCACCTGCACAGCAAATGAATCTGCACCAGGGATGCTGGCTCCCTTCCTGGAATTTCATCCTTCTCCTCGATTTAATTTGGGAAATTAAAGGGATCTGCACAAATCCCATCAAAAGCTGCGGTCCATTAAACTACAGGCAGTCCTCGACCTATGACCACAATGGAGCCCAAACTTGCCACCCGAGGCATTTGTTTGGTGCATTTATCCTCATTTTACAACCTTCCTGGCCTCAGTGGTTAATCACATTGTTAAGTGAATCTGCCTTCCCCTTCGACTTTGCAAAAGGGGATCATGTGACACCCCCTCTCCCCACCGGGACACCGCAACCGTCATAAATACAAGTCCGTTGTCAAGCACCTGAATTTGTATCACGTGACCACGGGGATACTACCATGGTTTTAAGTGTGAAAAATGGCCCTTAGTCACTTTTTTCAGTGCTGTCGCAACTTCGAATGGTCACTAAATGAACTGCTGTAAGTGGGGGACAACTTGTAGATGCACAAAGAGGAATTTGGACCGGCAAAGGTCAGCATGATGGAACCCATGGTCCGCTATTTGGTAAGCATAGGTAGTCCTTGACTTACAACTCCTCGTTTAGTAACCGTTCAAAGTTATGATGGGGCTGAAAAAAGTAACTTACAATTTGGTCCTCGCACTTGCAACCGCTGCGGTATCCCCGTGGTCACGTAATCGCAAGTTTGGGAGCATGCAACTGGCGGGTTTTGCAAACTTCCCAGCCGAAGACCACAGTCCATGGAGGTAGCTGGATTCGTTTAGCAGCCGCAGCAAAAAAAAAAGATCATCACTGCAGGCAACTCTTGATGCTCTCCTGGTGCGAGTTGCATCCTTTTGCCCGAGGCTGTGAGGGCCCAAGTGCAACTTATCTGATTCCCTGCAGCGGAGGCATTAATAAAGCCAATGGACTGAGGAAGCCTAAGAGGAATATTTAGCTCCGGCGAGCATCCTGCCTTCGAGGTCTTTACGGTCTCCAGGCGGCTTACGGGGAAAGAAATTCCCGCCGGGCCAATGAACCTCACCAGCATCCAGGGACAAAGGAAAGGAAGTCCCCACCACCCAAACCCAGCCCAGCCCAGCTGTTTTCGGCTTTGCACCGTCTTCGGATGCACTTGAGCCGGGTACCGGCGAGGGAAAGGAAATGCGGATCGTGTTGCAAGAATCCTTCCAGCCGAGGAGGAGCTCGGCAGGACCTCTTCAACCACAAAAGCCAGATTTCTCCAAAGCTCTTTTGCAACCGACAAGAGGGGAATCTGGTGGGCTTAAAGCAGAGTTTCTCAACCTCGCAACTTTATGACGGGAGGACTTCAAGTCCCAGAATTCCCCACAGCTGGCTGGGGAATCCCTGGAAGTTGAAGTCCACCCGCCTTAAAGTTGGCGAGCGGGAGAAATGCAGGTAGTCCTTGACTTACAACAGTTTGCTTAGTGAACTGAATTCACAGTTACAACAGCACTGGAAAAAAAATGGTCTTAGGACCGTTTTCCACTTACGGCTGTTATAACATTCCCACGGTCACGAGAATACAATTCAGACTTTCTTGGCAACTGAATCATACTTATGACGGCTGCAGGGTTCCTTTTGCCACCTTCTGACAAGCAAATTCAATAGGGAGGCCAGATTCACTTAACAACCGTGTGACTGAATTAACAACGGCGATTCACTTAACAACTGTGTCAAGAAGGGTCGTAAAAGGGGGCAAAGCTCACTTAAATGTCTCACTTATCAACATAAATTTTGGGCTCAATTGTGGTTGTAAGTTGAGGACAACCTGTAATGAGTGGAATAGCTTTCCTCTGGAACTTGGGAATGCTCCATCCCTGGAGGTTTTTAAGAAGAGGCTGGAAAGTCATTTGTCTGATATGATCTAGGCCAGGGGTCTGCCACTTTAAACACTCAAAGAGCCATTTGGACCCATTTCCCCCAGAAAAGAAAACACCGGGAGCCACAAAACCCTTCCCGTGCCTGACTATTTCTTGAGCGGCCACATATGTAGTTGAATTAAACGTTCGGGTTTCTTCTGAAACTTTTCTTTTCTTGGATTTATTCATGGTTGGCCTACCAGGAATCAAAAAGCTCAATAAATCGCATACCTGCAGGTGTCGCACATTGGAGATTGGGACACATATTTTGAGCGACAGGGAGCCGCAGGAGAGGGGGGAAAGAGCCACATGCGGCTCTAGAGCCACAGGTTGCTGATATCTGGTCTAGGATTTCCTGCTTAAACAGAGGGTTGGACTAGAAGACCTCCAATGTCCCAAAACTCTAGTTATTCTATATTCTGCATAAGTAAATCATCCAAGATGTATGGATAGGTTTTAGAGAACGTTAACCTCCAAAATCTCTTTGGGCATAGATCCGCTTGAAACGGTACTTTTTCCTTCTGTTAAAATGGGTCAGAGGTTGTTTTTTCTCTCTCACACTTTTGACGATCAAATAATTAGTACGGAACCGTTTCCCTTCCATTTTTTAAGTTTAGGGTGGGAAGGCCTTACAAGGCTCCAGACATCTTGGAGGCATCCGACAAATCACTGCCAAGGCTGAATTTATTTATTCATGGATTTAACATATTAAATATTAATTTATATCCTGACTTTTATCTCTGTCTCTCTCTCTCATTTTTGCCTAATTCACTCTGGGCACCAGAGTCAATGACTGTCTACTTTTGGAAAACCCTCCTGAGAAATAACAGGGCTTCTTTTTGGTTTTTGTTTAAAAAGAGAATTTCCCCTTTTGGCTTTCAATGGGAAGATCTTTTTCTTACACAGAGTGCTTTGCTTGAAATTGATTTTTGATTTTTATGAAGTGGCTGCCTTGATATCGAACTCTCTGCTTCCTGTTGCAAGCACTCCTCGTGCTCTTGAAAACAAGAGAGGAATGATGTCACCCATGAACAAAATTGTTCTTTTGGAATTGTCATTCTTGCCCCTGCCTTCCCATGTAACTTATCGTTGCTTTGCTAACTCCCCGCCAATTTTGTTCCTTCTTGCTATGGTTGATCTGCTCTTCCAAATTATTTCTTCAGGCTAACCTTCATGAGTCCCTGTTCCCTTCAGGTTGGGGACAGGTAACTTGGGAAGGTAAAACCTTGATGATTCCATGTTTCTTCCAAGTTATTCTTCAGGGCAAAATCTTGATGATTCCTTGTTACTTCCAAACTTGTACATAACCGTCATAAATATGAGTCGGTCGCTAAGCAACTGAGTTTTGATCACGTGACCAAGGGGATACGGCAACAGTCATAAGAGGGAAAAGCAGTCATAAGTCACTTTTTTTCTAGTGCTGCTGTAACTTTGAATGGTCACTGAATGAGCAGTTGTAAGTGGTGAACTACGGTGTTTGCCCCAAAGTCAGACTGGGTCTTATATTAATTTTTGCTCCAAAAGATGCATTATGGCTTATTTTCTAGTTAAGTCTTATTTTGGGGAAAATACAGTACTAAGTGCCTCTGTCTGCTGACGACCTTAACTGGGGCTTATTTTTTGGGGTAGGGCTTATATTACAAGCGTCCTGAAAAATCATGCTAGGGCTTATTTTCCGGTTGGGTCTTATTTTCGGGGAAACAGGGTACCTGTACAGTTGCAACATCCAGCTGTGTTGAGTGTTATGAAGCCACAGCTGCTCTGGGCACCAAGGTGGCCTAAGAAAGTAGTTCTGTTAAGTCTTTAAAAATCAATTAAATCTCTTCCCCACGACCTGAGAAAGACATACGGTTTAAAAATAAGGGTGTAAGGTTGAGCTGAGGCTGCCCACATCTGCAACATCTGGAGTTTGTCCTTAGCCTTGGCCATCTGTCCAGGGTCCTTGTGTCTGGGGTGAGTCATCCCCAATCTAATCTCCGCTCTTCAGCAGAAGGAGAGGCTCTCCCATTTTAAGGAGAATGGTTTTATGCTGAATTTTTTTAAAAAAAAAAAATCTGATATTATTTTTGGTGGCAACAGCTGCTTATATAACATAGCCGATGGTGAGATGCTTGTTAAGAGTGTCTCAGTTAAAAAGTCTATTTCTGGAGGCCATACACTCTTTCTTCACAAACTCAGAGGAGAAGTTAGAACATTTATGGGTGCCATAAATTGTAAAGTGAAGGGGGAAAAAACTGTTAAATTGCTCCATTTACCCTTTTTAGCCAATTTAATAATGTTTGCGAGGAGCTTTCAATCCCCTGCAGTATTTAGGCAAGGCGTTAGGAAGGCTAGAAGCAAATCTGTGACCTTGGGGGAGGGGGGAAGGAAGGAAGGAAGGAAGGAAGGAAGGAAGGAAGGAAGGAAGGAAGGAAGGAAGGAAGATTATTCTTTCTCAGTTGAGATAGAGGAAAAGAAAGAAAGAGAGAGGAAAGAAAGAATGAAAGAAAAGATAATAAGCTTCTTTCTGAGCTGAGGGGGAAAAGGAAGAAAGAGAGAGAGAGAGAGAGAGGGAAAGAAAGAAAGAAAGAAAGAAAGAAAGAAAGAAAGAAAGAAAGAAAGAAAGAAAGAAAGAAAGAAAGAAAGAAAGAAATGCCAACCAGCCTGAATGGCACAAACTGGCCCCACTTTCTTTCCAGCCTGCTCCTTTCCTAAAAACTTTAAGCCAGCAAACTTTCCAAGGCTGACTCTGTTGGCAGCTAATCTCATTCTCTCTCAGGGCCCACTTTGCCACAATGGCTTCGTGCCAGTTCTTTGCCAAGTTTGCAGACCTGGAAAATGACAGCGGGGCACATTGTAAGGCGAGAACAACGCGGAGATGCCTGTCCTTTCCCACAGCCCATCACTGCGCGACCAATTTAACATCCTGGCAGAGGCTAGGAGCCCCTTCCTCCTAACTCCCCCACCCCACCCGGAAATTAAGAAATGATTACAAGACCAGGCAACTCAGAGACACAAGCATGTTGCTTAGTCACGGGCTATTTTCAGATTAGTTAATCATAAAACAATGCAAGGAACAACAGGAGAATACTCTGTTCAGCAATGATTCACTGCAAGGATGCAAAAGTTTTGTGGGGGGGGGGGGGGCTGAAGATGGAAAGAGCTGGGTTGTTGTTTTGTTTTTTACTGGCAGGACTGGAGGCCACATTCCCGAAGGTGGAGATAGCAGTAGCAACAGCCCTTAGACTTATATACTGCTTCACAGTGCTTTCCAGCCCTCTCTAAGCGGTTTAAAAGAGTCAGCCTCTTGCCCCCAACAATCTGGGTCCTCATTTGACCCACCTCGGAAGGATGGAAGGCTGAGTCAACCTTGAACTGGTCAGGTTCGATCTGCCGAACTGCAGCTAGCGGTCAGCTGAAGTAGCCTGCAGTGCCGCACTCTAACCACTGTGCCACCTCGGCCGGGAAATGCCCCAACCCCAGGACTACATTCAAACATGCTAAATTAAAATGCAATGGCTCTTTGCACAGATTTCCCTCCGCGGTGGGGAGGTTTAAACGAAGCTAGAATGATCCATCTTATAGTGTCCCGTCGGCTCCATCCACAAGGGCTGGGATACGTTTATTCTGCCCCAGTATGTCACATTCTTCCTTCTCCTGTATGGAGAAAGCCAAAGTCTGGAGAGATAACAAACAGCCCCTGACACTTTCTCATGACCTTCTGGAGAATGTCATGACAACCCCTGGTCGGCTCCAGCAGACACCGAGGACAGTCGGCAAGGAAGGCAGGCAGGCGGGAGGAGAGTTGTGTTAGGGTCTGCTCTTCAGACCTTCCAGCGGCCACTCAAGGAGCGGCTTTCCAAGAAACAAGCTGAAGGGATGGCCGAGGCCTTGATCAACAACTGTTTTTGAAATATTATCTCAAACCCTTGTAGGTTTTGGAAGGGAAGGGAAGGGAGGGAGGGAAGGGGGTTGCAAATCTAACAAATCTTAAATAATAGCCCAGGAGAGAAGTGAAACAAGGAAGAAGAAGAAGAAGAAGAAGAAGAAGAAGGAGAAGGAGAAGGAGAAGGAGAAGGAGAAGGAGAAGGAGAAGGAGAAGGAGAAGGAGAAGGAGAAGGAGAAGGAGAAGGAGAAGGAGAAGGAGAAGGAGAAGGAGAAGAAGAAGAGAAGGAGGAGGAAGAATCGCATCATTAATCAATGGGAGCTTCATTGCTGAATAAATCTAAATTTTTAAGTTTCAGCGACAATTAAGACGCAAGCAGGGAAGGTAACTTTGGGATGGAGGATCCAAGGTGCCTCCTGGAGGTTTCGTGGGACATCATTCTGTGGTTTCCTTGGAGCAGGGCTTCTCAACCATGGGTGGGCTTCAACTCCGAGCATTCGCCAGCTAGCATGGGGGATGGACTAGAAGACCTCCAAGGGCCCTTCAAACCCTAGGATTCTATGTTCTATGCAACGGCATCTTCCTGGTTTCACTTGACTGTTTGGTAGCCATGTGGGTTGTCCTTGACTTAGGACTACAATTGGGATTGGAACGTCCTAACCTAAGGGACGTGGTCATTAAGTGAGGTGCACGCCCAACTTGTCAACCTTTTTGGCTGCGGTTGACAAATGAATCCGGCTTCCACCATTGTGTCTGCTTGTTGGAGATCCCCTGGGAAGGTCTGAAATGGGGACTATGTGACCCGAGCAAGTACAGGCAGTCCTTAACTTATGACCGTTTGTTTAGTTACAACGGCACTGGAAAAAAAGTTTTCGCACTTACAACCATCACCGGATCCAAATCAGGGAGATGTTGTGATGGTTGTAAGTGCGAGGACTGGTCATAAGTCACATTTTTCACCACCACTGTAACTTTTTTTTAAAAAAATTAATTTTATTGAAAAGACAGTGCCATGTCAGGATAACAATGCAAATAAAGCCAAGCCAGAGAGAAATCAATGGTAAATCTTAACATACAAGCTAATATAACTATAACTGTACTATATTAACAGTAATTACAGTGATACAACCAAAAAAAAAGAAAGAAAGAAAAATAAAGGAAAATAAAAGAAAACTTCAACTAAATTTCTACTTACAGTAGCTTATTTACAAATTTTTCCATATGATATCCATAGTTTTATACATCTTTATTGTACCATCACTGTAACTTTTGAACAGTTGCTAAACAGGTGGTTGTAAGCTGAGGACTATGTATACTGGCAGTCCTTGACTTACAACTGTTCATTGAGTGACGACGGCACTGAAAAAAGGGACTTACGACCGTTTTCCAGACTTACAACCATTGCGGCATCCCCAGTCACGTGATCAAGATTTGGGCATTTGGCCACTGACTCATATTTACGACAGTCGCAGTGTCCTCTTTTGTGACCCTGTGACAAGCCAAGTCAATGGGCAAACCGGATTCACTTAACAACCGTGGCAAGAAAAGTCACAAAATGGGGCAAAAGTCACTTAACGAATGCCTCGCTTAGCAACGGGCTCAGTTGTGGTCGTATGTTGAGGACTACCTGTATGATAGACATGGATTGCCAGTGTCTTCTTGTAGGATGTTGTCTGGTTTCCCAGGCTGGCAATTCCCAGGATTGTGGTCCTAAGTCGAGGACCGCCGGTCCCTGTTTATCAAATGTGCCGGGCTGAATCTCGTCCCAAGCAAAGTGAGAAAACTGTGTCTTAAATTCTGCAGCAATGTTTGTTACCTGAGCGAAGCGACAAAACTGATCTAGGGCGAGATGAGCTGATTTAATTCAATTTAAGCATCCATTTAAAGGTAATAAGGAGTTTGCAACCCCGCATCTCCCTTCGGCACCTTCAAAGGCAGAAATGGGATGCTTGTTTTATCCAAGATTGCTTTAAACAGCACGGCTGCAATTCATTTTCCAGACACCTTTTATTGCAAAGGCTCACAAATTAAAGGAAGAAGTTGGAATAATCATGTCGCCTGCCTGAAATTTACATAACCAATTGACATGCCTGTTGCCTTCCTCCCTGGCGCAGGCAGTGGGGGAGGGAGCCCATTTAAAATATGCAAATGGCATTTTAACTCTTCCCTGGTTTTTAGGGAGCAAAGGTAATTACTCAATCTTACAACAGCAATGCACTTCGCCCGGCAATGCACGGAGAAGAAAATGCAAGGGAGATTAGTTAAAAAAAAACAAACAAAACAAAAATACAAATACAATATAATATTGTGTTTCCCTCAAAATAAAACTAGATCTTAACATTAATTTTTGCTCCAAAAGACGCATTATGGCTTATTTTCCAGTTTGGTCTTCAGCAACCGTTCTTCATATGTTTTAGGCTCCAGCCCGTTAATCAACTTTGTTGCTCTTCTCTGCACTCATTCCAGAACCGTGATGGCAAACCTATGACACACGTGCCACATGTGACATGCAGAGCCATATCTGTGGGCACATGAGCGTTGCCCTAGCTCAGCTCCAGCGCGCATGTGCACGCTGGCCAACTGATTTTCGGGCCTTCCGGGCCCACCGGAAGTTGGGAAACGGGCTGTTTCCAGCCTCCAGAGGCCTTCCGGGAGTTGGGGAAGGCTGTTTTCCCCCTCCCCAGGCTCCTAGAAAGCCTCTGGGGAGGGCGAAAAATAGGCCGACCAGGCCCACCGGGCCATCAGGTGTCAAAAGCAGGGGCAGCGTGGGTGGGTCACGCGCATAGGCACAGGATGCTTTCAATTATGGGTGTGGGTACACATGCACTCAACCCCTCGCGCTTTTGGCACGCGACGGCAAAAAGGTTAGCCATCACTGTTCTAGAGTCTCAACACCTTTTTTATATTGCGGTGACCAGAACTGGAAAAAGAGAAGAGGACAGAGCAGCAGAATTTCTGAAGGACCAAGTTAGACAGACCCTCTCGGAGAAGATCTATCTGGGTGGTTGATAAGAGTCAGCCCTGATTTGATGGCGCCTAACGTTTAATTATGGATTTGGAGACTATGACTAAAAATAACGCGGAGGAGCAAGGAGGAGGAATCCATCCTGAACCAAATCAAGGGTGATGGCTCCCTTGTGGCCCTGATCAGCAGGCAGAAACTCGCAGACTTTGGGCATGTGATGCAAGCAGATGGTAGATTATGAAGATGATTCTGCCTGCAGAGGTGAAGGGAAGAAAGGAACGAGAAAGGAAAAGTGAGGGAGGGAAGGGAAGTCTTCGGAAGAGCCACGTCTTACTACTTACAGCGGCAAAGTCTACATGTAGTCCTCAATTTACGTGCACAATTGGGAGCAGAACTTCCATTGCTAAGTGAGGAGGCCCCCAATTTTGTGAAACATTTTGCCGGGGTCGTTAAGCAAATCAATGGGGTTCAGTCCTTAAGTGAACCCAGCACTTCCCATTGACTGCTTGTCAGACGGTCGAAAACGGTGATGTTGTGATTCCCAGGACAGCCACCACCACGGTAAATACAGGCTGGGTTGCCAAGCACCCCTGTTTCAATCGTGTGACCGTGGGGAATTCTGTGACGGTCATAAGTGGGAGGACAGGCTTTAAGCCACTTCTTTCTGTGACGTCGTAACTTAGAACGGTTGTTAAACAAACACTCGTCGGTAGAAGGCTGCCTGTGGTTGCCCAGAACTGAGCCAGATCTGTGAAATCTTTGGTCTTCATTTAGGGCAGGGGTCTCCAACCATGGCAACTTTAAGCCTGGCAGACTTCAAGTCCCAGAATTCTTTGCTGGCTGGGGAATTCTGGGAGTTGAAGTCCGCCAGGCTTAAAGTTGCCAAGGTTGGAGACCCCTGATTTAGGGAGTGCCTACTGCAAGTCTGAGAAAACAAACTCACAAAGGAAGAGAGGCACCAAATTTGGGGTTTTCACACATACAATAGTCCTCGGCTTGCAACCACTGGTTTAGTGACGGCTCGAAGTTACAATGGTACTGAAAAGAATTGGCTTAAGACCATTTTCCGCATGACCCTGGCAGCATCCCCACCGTCACCTGAGCAAAATTCAGAGGCTTGGCAACTGGCATGTACTTATGACGGTTGCAGTGTGTTCCGTGATCCCCATTTGCGACCGGATGGGGAAGCCGGATTCCCTTAATGGCCGTGTGACTGACTTAAACAACTGCTGCGATTCGCTTAACTACGGTGGCAGGAAAGGTTGCAAAAGGAGGCAAAACTCACTGAACAGATGTTTCGTTTAGCAACAGAAATTTTGGGCTCATCGGTGGCGGTCGTAAGTCGAGGACCGCCTGCAGCCTTTCCAATAGAGTAGTTGGCTCTGATCAAAGAGATGAATGAAAACCGCAGCATGAAGTGGCGGGGGGAAAGGGGGGGGACTGTTCCATGCCTCGGTTCCCCCCACCCCCGTTCTTTCAGAAGCAGCCCATTTTCTTCCTCGTGTAAAACACAGCAGAAATAATTGCGCAGAACTGTTCGGCAAAATTGCACAGGGAGGGGGAAGGAGCTGTTTTTCTGCTTACTTGCACAATTTGTGCCTTTCAACTATTCCTCCTCTTCCCCCCACCCCTTGACTCTAGCTGAGAAAACACACACACACACACACACACACAAAACATCTTTTTACAGCAAAGGGCCAGGATCTCCGTACATCACACGCTCACAATTACAAACAGCCATTTAATCTTGCAAAGCCCAAAGCAGCCTGAGATGCAGAGGGGCTCCTGCCTTGAGGTTCTCTGTTTCGTCTTCTCACACTTACCTAGGTACCATACAACCGGAGGGGGGGTAGGGGTCAGATCCAAAAGGTATTACATAATCGCAGAATGCCCCGGAAGAAACTCAGCTGGAAGGAGACACAGATTCTCCCAAGTTTCTTTGTAGGACATCAAGTTAAAAACACACGAGGGTCATTTCTGGCCCTGATAGGTTTCGTTACCACACCTGAGAACCTGCTAATCACACCTTTTTCAGCCAGCAATCAAGGCAGAGGTGGCACCCCAAGGAGAAACCATGCACTCCTCCTCCCCAATATCACACTAATTACTTCGGGATAAGCCACGCAACTGCGAAAATGACTTCTCACATGGAGACCGGGAGACTCTGCAGGGCCCTTCACACCAAAAAGAGAACACCTCCCCCCCCACCCCCCACCCCGCCTTCTGGGAAAGGAAAAAGGAGGGAGACATGGGCAGGTTCTGCTCCCCTCAACGGCCTACATCAAAAAATCCCACTGGAACTAAGGTACTTGCTGGAATTCTTGGTAGTCCTTCTAAGAAAGGCTAAGCATTCTAAGGACTTATTCTAAGAATTTATCAGTATTCACGCCACAGGCAGAATAAAAGAATTGGAAGGGACCTTGGAGGTCTTCTAGTCCAGCCCTCTGCTCAAGCAGGAAATCCTACACCGTTCCAGGCAAGTGGCTGTCCAGTCTCTTCAATGTTGGAGCACTCACAACCGTCCCACTGGTTTATTATTCCCCCCTGGCAGGAAATTCCTTCTTAGTTGCAGGTTGCTTCTCTCCTTGATAAGTTGTCCTGCCTTCAGGGGCTTTGGAGAATAGGTTGACTCCCTCTTCTTTGGGGCAGCCCCTCAAGTACAGGAACAATGCCTCCATGTCATCCCTAGTCCTTCTTTTCACTAGACCAGCCCCACACCCAATTCCTGCAACCGTCCTTTTCTTAAGGAAAAGAAGACCAGCTGAGGAAGAGCCTCAACAGTTGCTATCAGCATCGAGAAAGGATGGAGAATTAAAAGCCCCAATGTGGAAGCATTAGGAGGTTACCCAACACACCTTCCGAATTGCATAGTACCTGCAAGATTGTGATGTCCTTGAGAAAAAACTTATTTTGCCGTGCAACTTTTTTCTTCTCACCTCGCCTTCAAGCAAGTCAGGCTGCTGCCGCCTTCAACCATGGAAACTACACAGACACCTCCCTGGGTCTCAAGAAAGCTTTGAAATGGATGCCAGAAGTCCTCCCCGCCCCCCCCTCCCCTCCCCTGCTGATTTACTCAAGGGTAAAGATAAGGAACTCTTTCTTGTGTTCAGGACTTAAGAAGAGTCATCCTGTTACCATAACAAGAAAGAGGAACTGATTTGGCATCCAGGCCTTTGATAAGCTAATGCCTACTTGTATTTTACAAGGTATCCGTGTCTTTGGAAAACAACAAAACCAAAGGTTGAGAGGTAGCAGCCCTCCTGCGAGTCCCTTGGACTGCAAGGCCATCCAACCGGTCAGTCCTAGAGGAGATCAGCCCTGACTGCTCTTTGGAAGGCCAGATCCTGAAGAGGAAACTCAAATCCTTTGGCCACCTAAGGAGAAGGAAGGACTCCCTGGAGAAGAGCCTAATGCTGGGAACGATGGAGGGCAAAAGAAGAAGGGGATGGCAGAGAACCCAAACTGGATTAACAAATGTAATTGCTATGCCTCCCCCAGATTCTGTCTCCTCATGCACTGGACTCTGGCTGGCTTTCTGACAACAACCATAGATAATCCAGTGCTGTTTTAAAAAAAATTATTTATGTATATCCCACGTTGATTGTTTTACACATAAATTGGGGGATATAGTCAACACATCTTCCTCCTCTTATCCCCCCACCCCAACCACCCAAAATAACCCTGGGAGGTGGGTTGGCTGAGTGAGGGAATGGCCAAGTTGGTTTTTATGCCTAAGTCAGGACTAGAACTCCTGTCTCCCACTTTCTAGCCTTAACCACTTGAACATACTAGCTCTTTTCGATTGCATGAAGCCAGCCAAGATATCAAATGAATGAGGAAGGGCAGGGGAAGAGATAAGCAGGGGAGGAAAATATTACTTGCAACAATGATCCTTACAGGACTACAAAACCCACTTTCCAAGCTGGCGCAACCTTTTTTCTGCGCCTATTCTGTTGCAAGTTTTGCCCTCTGTAGCAAACTGCCCATCTCACAGCTTCACACTGTGAGAAAACCTTTTTTTTGTTTGTTTGTTTAAAAAAAGGCATTCATCATGTAAAGTTTATTTTCTTTTTAACCCACCCACAGAAAATCCCCATAATATCACCAGGGGCTCCACAAGGGTCAGGGTAAAGTTAAAGAACCACGGCTGGCAGTTGAGGCAAGAGGCCGCCCAAGACAAATGTCTCAACAGCAATAAAAGCTGGATAATGCAGACAGCATTAACATTTTAATTGTTATGCTTCTTTTTAATCTCCTTTCGCACTGGCGACTTTGCAGTCTTAAAAAAAAAAAAAACAGAAGAAGAGAGGGAAAACTGCTGAGATCAAAAGAAGAGCCAACGTCTCATAAAACCGGAATTTAACTCTTAAGAATTAAGAGGAGCACATCAGTTAAGGTGTATAAAAAGCAGGATTTGAGGTTCCTGCAAGCCTCAGCAAAAGCAGATAGAAGAAAAACAGAGTTGGGAGGGACCTTGGAGGTCTTCTAGTCCAACCCCCTGCTCAGGCAAGACCCTATACCTATAACATTCCAGACGAACGGCTGTCCAGTCTCTTCTTAAAAACCTCCAGTGATGGAGCACCCACAACTTCTGGTGGCAAGCTGTTCCACTGGTTTTGTCAGCTTTGGAAGACAGTTCCTTGGAACCATGACAGGTTTATTGTTCTGTCAGGAAATTCCTCCTTAGTTCTACGGTGGTTCTCTCCTTGGTTAGTTTCCATCCGTTGCTTCTTGTCCTGCCTTCTGGGGCTTTGGAGAATAGCTTGACTCCCTCTTCTTTGGGGCAGCCCCCGAGATAGTGGAAGACTGCTATCATGTCTCCCCTGGTCCTTCTTTTCTTTAAGATGACAGACACCCTTCATTCTGGCTTGTTGAAGAAGTGTTAATGGTCACCAGACTTCCAAAACGCAGCCTTAAATTATTTTTTTTCCCCAAAACCACGAAGGGATATAGTTCTGGCATTCCTCAACTTACAACCATTTGTAAGTGTTTTTGGAGATTCTCAGTCCTCCAGGCCATGGTTGTCCCAAAGGTGCTTTTTCAAGAGGAGGTGATCAGCCTATTTTCCAAAGTACCAGGAGGCAGAACGAGAAACAACGGGTGGAAACTCATCAAGGAGAGAAGCAGCCTGGAACTAAGGAGAAATTTCCTGACAGTGAGAACAATAAACCAGTGGAACAAATTGCCTCCGGAAGTAGATGCTCCATCCCTGGAGTTTTTAAAGAAAAAACTGGACAGCCACTTGTCTGGAATGGTAGGGGGCTGGACTAGGAGACCTCCAAGGTCCCTTCCGGCTCTATTCTGATTGATGGATTGGTTCCATGCAAGGAACAACTGCTTAGCTCCCTCGCATCTATGATTCCTTCGAATCTCACAGCATCACAAGAACCGGATCACCAGTTTGGAAAGAAATCCTTCAGGATCCTGTTTCCAATTGCTCACAGACATGACTTATCGTCATCACTCCAAGTGTTCCGCTTTGTCTGCTGAGCGATTCTTCCGCCAGGCAAAGGAAGGGACGAAGGGAAGCCACGAGAGGCAGGAGGGAAAAGCGGGATCAGAAGAAAGCAAGCTTAGAGACCCAGGAAAACCTGGCCGGGCCATCCTGATGCGACACGCATGCACAGGTAGTCCTCGAGTTTCGACCATTGCTAAAAGCAAGGTGGTTTTATGCCCAATTTGATGACCCTATTTTGCCACAGTTGTTCAGCGAATCACACGTTCATTAAACGAATCAGGCTTCCCACTGATTTTGCTTGTCGTTATGCAAGCAGTGCTCGCATGTCTCGGGGACGCTGCGCCGGTCGTAAATAGAGGACGGTTGTTGAGCATCTGAATTCTGATCACGTGAGCGTGGGGATGCTGTGACAGTCGTAATCACTTTTTTCCAGCGGCGACTTTGAACGTTTGCTGAACAAATGGCTGTGGATTGTGGGTCCACCTGTCATGAACAATGCAGTGTGTGTGCTTTCTGAATTCCTATGCAGGAATTCTTGATTTACAACCATTGTTTGGTGACCGTTCTGTTATGAAGAGTCCAGATTCTTAGCTGCAGAGCTGGGAAAGAAATATTTCTGGTTTCCTAGAGACCAGCACAACATTCAAAGGCACCTGGGCTCCCCAAGCCGAGTCTTCCCGTGCCAGAGGGAAGGATTGCTTGTTCTCCCTTTGGGGTCTCTCTCCTGGAGCCCAGTTCCAGGGCTGAAAGTAAAACCCATTAGTCCTTTGGATGGGGCTGCCTTGCCTTCTGTCACCCTCCCCACCCAAACAGGGGAGCTCTTTCATGAAAACAAGCCTGGTTGATTTTCTGTTTAGAGAGGACGGGTGTGAATAAACGGATCTCATTATGAATGCCTATATATGGTCATCTGAATAGAAGCCCAGCTCTCTCCCTAGTCAAGCCAGCTCAACTCCCAAGCAAACGCCCCAAGCGTGGGGGTGGGGGGAGCTGAACCAAAATAGGCACAATTCTCCCACCCCCCCACCTGCCCATTAGAAACAATTCCTGCAAATGGGGGAAGAAGAGACAACCATGAGAAATTCTGAGGGGGTAGTCCTCGATTTATAACCGCTCGTTCAGTGACAATCTGAAATTATAGGCGTACATAGGCAAATCTACGCTTGGGATACTACGGATAGTCTTCCATTGGTGATTATTCATTCAACAACCATTCAAAGTTATGACGGTACTGAAGAAAGGGATTTGCGATTGGTCCTCACACTTATGACCCGATTTGCTTAACAACTGCGTGATTGATGCCATTGCAGTGATTCACTTAACAACCGAGCGAGGAGTGGGGGGGAATATCCTCATAAAATCAGATGTAATTCACTTAACAACAATGTTAAGTGGCAATGGAAATTCTGACTTGAATTGAGGTCTTAAACCGAGGACTCCCTATAGATTTCGTATCGGATGGAGTGAGGAGTTGGAAGAGGCGACCTCTTTAAATTTTGGGATAAAGACGGCGGAGGCCTCACCTTCTCTCTTTTGCAGTTCTGCTTTTCACACGGACCGGATTCCAGGCAGATCGCTTAGGATCCTCAGAGGGGATGAAATATGATCTGGGGAGAGCAGATAAGATGACATCAAGTTACAAAAGGATAAAGAATCTTGCAAGATTTCACCCAACACAGTTGCTGAGTGAGTTTTGCCCCCTTTTACATTATTTCACACATGGTTGTTAAGTGAAGCTGGCTTCCCCAATTGACTTTGCTTGTCCGACGGTCGCAAAAGGGGGATCGCGTGACCCTGGGACACTGCAACCGTCATAAATGTGAATCAGTTGCTAAGCATCTGATCACTTGACCACGGGGGCTGCTGCCATGGTCGTGTGAAAAATGGCCCTACGTCATGTTTTTCAGAGCCATTGTAACTTCAAACAGTCACTAAATAAATGGTTGCAAGTCGAGGACTACCTGTATAGCCACTCTGGAGTCCACACCGGGGTCCTTCACAAGCGCCAGGAGCTGCCTTTCCTTTTACAGAAACAAGAGAGGCTGTTTTCTAAAAACGACAACACCCTGACAGATTTCGCACACAGTTTAATTATCCTGAGGATTTCCACGCCGGGCCCTCCGCAACGTGACTTTTTTTGGGTATGAAAAGCAAGCCCCGCCGGATCCCTGGCTAAACATGGCTGTTCCCGATAAATGAGCATCATCAGCCAAGGGAGATGATGATAAAAAAAAGAGAGAGAGAGAAAAAAAAAACTCCTGCCTGCAGCAGGCTGAGAAACATATTTTGCCAATGATCTCACTGGAAACCTGGCAGGGCGCGAGATGCGCTTCGAAAAGGCAGAGCGAGCTTGTCAAAAGACGCGTCACTTGGAAACCGAAGTGGGAAGAAAACAACACTGGGTGGCCTGCGGCTCCGATCCCCGGGACGTCGCGTTTCTGCCTCGGAGAGAGACGGCTCGTTTGGCTCTGCAGCGCCGGTGAGCAAAACGCAAACGGAACTAAACTCTCAAGGTGGATGAATTGTCTCGGATGAAGGTCGAACCCACAGAAAGATTAAGACACCCCCCCCCCCCAATTCTCCCAGGCTTCGCTTTCTCCGTTGACACACAAACAGACACATACAGACACAAACCCCTTGCAGACTTATAAGTGGCGCCCCGTTCTCTCTACAGCCATCAGCGCTTCTACCTTGGCAACTTTAAAACAGGTGGACTTCAATCCCCAGAATTCCACCCTCTGCTCCAGTTTTGGAAACTTCGGAGAAAGCAGTGGCATTTTTAATTTGACAACGAGGGGCCCTTTGCCGCTCTCTGAGCTTGTTTTCTTGCAGACGTTTCATTACCCAAATAGGTAACGTCATCAGGGCTACTGGGGAGTGTGGGGTTTGCAGAGTGGAGGAGGAGAGGGAGGACTGTGGGTTCTTGGTGCTTTCTGAGACTGGTTGTTTCTTGCAGAAGTGGGGATGCTACCCAATGTTATTTTTCTCGAA
This sequence comes from Arizona elegans, assembly GCA_022577455.1. Classification (NCBI taxonomy): domain Eukaryota; kingdom Metazoa; phylum Chordata; class Lepidosauria; order Squamata; family Colubridae; genus Arizona; species Arizona elegans. The sequence goes on along the minus strand of JAKOOJ010000034.1, from coordinate 850,560 downwards.
ATTGAAGATTCGGGGGGGGGGGGCGTGCTACTTTTAATGCACACCCAGATGTCTTTCCCATCTTTGGATGCAAAATATTTATCCTGCTGGAACTTCAAGAAGCTGCAGGACAGGGGGAAACTATTCTGTCCAAGCTCTCTGGAATATCAATTCTACCCCGACCGGAATGGCCGTAAATTCCATTCTGTTGACCAAATCCAACTGCAACAGCTCTTTAATATTTCAGTTAGCGAGGTAAAAGCATGTACCCGAGCATCAATTACGCAGGTCACAAGGCAACCGTTGGACAGTGGCCAGAGCATCAATTCGCCCAGCTTTGCAAAAGGCCTCCTGAAGTATTCCAATTAACGAAGCCAATGTGTAACGGACACGTCATTTTTAAGTGCTCCTGTACTTGGCCGTTGGCGCACGGACCCTCACGTAGGGAAGTTCAGCGTGTACTCTTGGTGTAGGGCTCCTTTACCGGAGCAGCTGAGCCAGTCGAACACAACCCTCGCGGGGGGGCAAATGCATTTTTCAACCGCAGCATGTTCAGGAACACGCTCAGGTCAGGAGAAATGCAGAATAATAGAGCTGGAGGGGACCTTGGAGGTCATCTAGTCCAACCCTCCCTTGCTCACGCAGGAGACCTGTACTAGGGATTCGAACCGCCAAACTGCCAACCTTTCTGATCGACAAGCTCAGTGTCTTAGCCGCTGAGCCACCTAGTCAGGCTTAGTAGCCATTGCCAAAAAAGGTCTGGATGTAGAGAGGAGGTGGACAAGACCAATTTGGCAGAAATAGAAGATCAAGCAGCTCTTTATTTTATTGACCTGGGAAGGACTTCCTGCTCAGAGCTATTATAGGTGGGAATTTCTTTTGGCTACCGCCCCTCGAGGGCTGAGAAAAAAAGGAGGGGGAGGGGGAAGGTGGCCACAGGGGACTTGCACCTGAAAAAAACGTGCAGGTCTGCCTCCTGGAATTGCGCACCAACCACGATGCTACGTGCGTGCCCCTAAAGGACTGACTCTGTACACCTTATATTCCAGAAAAACAACCCTGTGAAGTAGACTGGGATGAAGAAGAGTGACAAGTCCAAACTCACCCAGGGGACTTCCATAGCCGAAGGTTGATTTGAACCTGGCCTTCCTGCTCTTAGTTAACTTAGCCATAGGTAGTCCTCACTTAGCAGTCACAATTGGGACCAGCAATTTGGTCACTAAGCGGAACTGTAACTGTGCTTACGATCTAACTGCAAGTAGTCCTCATTTAGGGACCACAACTGGGAGCGGAAACTCGGTCACTAAGTAAAACTGCAACTGTACTTACGATCTTATTTCGGGTTTTGTTTGCTTTACAGACTTTGGAGATTGCAAATGTAAGGATGGGCTTAAAAAATTACGTTTTAATTACTGTTGTTAATGGCGAGCAGTCGTTAAAGAAGGCAGTTGCTAAACGAGGACTGCTTGTACTGCACCACACTCTGGCTCTTGCCTCGGGAGTGGAGCCAAATGGAGACTAAAAGGACTGAGTTTACAACATCCCATTAAGGCTTAATGTGATTTCCCGGGTTTTATGCAGGATGAAGTCAGTCGCTGTGACTGATGTGAAACTGCAGCTGAAGGGTGAATCGGGGTTAAGCCAACCCTGGATTAATGGCAGCACCAGGTCTGAAGTGGGGAAGCAAAGAACAACTCCCCACATTTCTAATAAAGGCCCCGATTTATTTTCGAGAGGCGTATTCATGTTGCACATGCAGGCAGCCCTCAACTTACAACCACAACTGAGCCCCAAAGTTTCTGCTGCTTAGCGAGACAGTGGCTAAGTGAATTTTGCTCCATTTTACGACTTTTCTTGCTAATTGTTAAGTGAATCACTGCAGTTGCTAAGTGAGTAAACATGGTTGTGGAATAAATCTGCCTTCCCCATTGAGTTTGCTGGTCAGAAGGTCGCAAAAGGAAGTCACAAGGGCCTGAGGACACTGCAACGGTCCTCATAACTATGAAGTAGCTTTACTAAGTGTCAAGAATTCTGATCATGTGACCATGCTGCAAGGGTCGTAGGTATGAAAAATGATCATAAATCATGCTACTGTAACTTTGAAGAGTCACTAAATAAATGGTTGTAACTGGAGAACTATCTGCATACAAGACCTAATTCCAATTACTAGAGAAAGGGAGGGAGGGAGGGAGGGAAGAAAGAAAGAAAGAAATAGAGAGGAAGGAAGAAAGAAAAAGTATGAAGAGGAAGGAAGGGAGGGAGGGAGGGAGGGAGGGAGGAAGGAAGGAAGGAAGGAAGGAAGGAAGGAAGGAAGGAAGGAAGGAAGGAAAGAAAGAAAGAAGAGGAAGGAAGGAAGGAAGGATAGATTATACTTTGATCCTTTCTCAGGCGAGGAAGAGGAGGGAAGGAGGGAGGGAGAACTATGGAAAGGCAAGAAGTTGACCCCAAAGTCCGAAAGCTCTCAAAGGTGGGTGATGATGATGATGGCCAATTTTAAACCAGGGAGGGGGGTCGTTTTCTGACTTCAGGATCCCCCCCCCTTCCAGCCCTCTCTCTTTCTCCTTCCATGCGGGGATGCGGGGAGCCGGCAAGAACTTCCGAGCCGGAAAGCCTGGAGCCAGGAAAGGGGCGCCGGGCAGAAAGACCCCAGCCAGGCTGGTGGGAGAGGGGGCTTCCCGCGGGGGTGGGGGGTGGCTGGTCCTAGCAGAGCCCGGAGTGGGAAGGGGGGGAATTGCCTGGTCGCTGCCCCGCAGAGCCTCCCCGCAAAGGCGCAGATTGCGGCTGTCCGGTCCACGGGGAGCCCCCGGGGGTCCGCCAGGCCACGCAGCTTGGAAGGGACTCCGACGGGGAGCGGAGCGGCCGGGGGTCCCCTGCGCCCCTTGCCCGGGGCTGGCGCGGGAGTCGCGGGCGGCTGCTCTTACCGGGCACGGGCGGGCAGTCCCGGAGGGCGGCCGGCGGTCCTTCCCTTCCTCCTCCCGGCTGGCGGCAGGAAGTGATTCCCGCGGCCGGGAGGGGACGGCCGAGCCTGGGGGGGGGGGGGGGGAGGGCGGAGGGGACGAGGCGGGGCGGAGCCCGGCGCCCCCTCCTCCCTGCGCCGGGACTACAAAGCCCGTCCTCCCCAGCCGCGCCGTCCAGGGAAACGCCCCCGGCCGCTCTGCCCGGGGGCCTTGGCCAGGGGACCTAATCCCGCTCCCCCCAGGCCCTGCCCCGTGTCGGGAAAAGACCCCCCCCCCAAAGGGAAGGGACTTCCCGGCCGTGGGAAAGCGCCCGCCGGGTCCGCTTCCAAGGCATCAGCGCCAGGTGCAGCCGCCGCAGCCCCAACTCGGCAACCGTGGGAAAGGGAGATCCCCCAGCATCCCTAGGGAGCCCCCAGACCCCTCCTGGCTGCCCGCAAACCTGGATGCCCAGAGGGTCACCGGGGAGGGGTCCCAGGAGCCTTATTCCCAGGTGGCCAAAGAGCAAGAGAGAGAGAGAGAGTCCTGCGGGCACAATGATGCCAGGTTGCCCACTTAGCCCCAGGGCCACCTCCAGAAGCAGAGCAGGCTCCATCCTCACCCTTGGGGCAGGTGCCCACTTTGACCAGGTGCCCACTAATAGTCAAAGCTAAATTGGCTCTAGATAAGAATCAAGGGGGGACTTTGGGTCTAACACAAGCATTCAAAATGAATGACATGTTTAACGCCACCTTCCAGCACAGGTTGTTTGTCTCCTGCCCAGTTCAAAGGGGCAAATTGTTTCATGCTGTAAAAGTAAAGGTTCCTCTCGCATCTATGTGCTAGTTGTTCCCAACTCTAGGGGGCGGTGCTCATCTCCGTTTCAAAGCTGAAGAGCCAGCGCTGTCCGAAGACGTCTCCGTGGTCATGTGGCCGGCATGACTCAACGCCAAAAGCGCACGGAACGCTGTTCCCTTCCCACCAAAGGTGGTCCCTAGTTTCCTACTTGCATTTTTTACCTGCTTTCGAACTGCTAGGTTGGCAGAATCTGGGACAAGTCACGGGAGCTCATTTACGCGGCGTTAGGGATTCGAACCTCTGAACTGCTGACCTTTCAATCAACAAGCTCAGCGTCTGAGCCACTGAGCCACCGTGTGCGCTAGTTTCCTGCTACTCACCCACAATTCCGTGCCAGGGGTTATGATGGCCCCACTGTGATTTTTTTTCACCCTATATCAGGCACAGTGGTCTTGCCACCTCATCTTCAGTTCAACAGGTGAGATTACGGTAACCCTAGAAGCAGGCTTGTAACAATCACCGAGCAAAATCTACCTGTGATTCTTCTCCTGTGTCATAAATAACCCACAGACAAAGGGGGAAGGCAGGGCAGGTGGCAGGGAACTGGGCAGGCTTAGTCATATCTGGACATGTCTCAACGTGTGTCTGGAGAGCTCTCTCTTACTCAGCCTGGTGCCAAGCTCAGTATAAACAGTTGAGAGATCTACGGCCTCTGTATTCCAGTTAAATATTAGACTGATGGTTATTGTGTTGTGCTTATCTACCTGGGGTTATCACGCCACAAAACTCTGTAACAACATCCTGATCCTTTCTGCCACGAGGGGGGTAACTTTGCATGCCAATCTCGGAAACAAAGCCTCAACCCACTTTTCAAACAACAGCAAAAAAAAAATGCCACGGGCTTTATTTTGGTTATTAAACGGGTGACCAAGATACAGAATGTGGCCCTCACACTTGTTGCATCCAATGGGATAGTTAAGAAGTTCCTGCCACGTGGCTTTAGATTCTGGAAAGAGTGCAGAGAAGAGCAACAAGAATGATCCGGGGGCTGGAGGCTAAACCATATGAGGAACGGTTGCAGGGATTAGTTTAATGAAAGGGATGCGGTGGCTCAGTGGCTAAGATGCTGAGCTTGTCGATCAAAAGGTCAGCAGTTCAGCGGTTCGAATCCCTAGTGCCGTGTAACGGGGTGAGCTACCGTGACTTGTCCCAGCTTCTGCCAACCTAGCAGTTCAAAAGCAGGTAAAAAATGCAAGTAGAAAAATAGGGACCGCCTTTGGTGGGAAGGGAACAGCGTTCCGTGCGCTTTTGGCGTTGAGTCATGCCGGCCACATGACCACGGAGACGTCTTCGGACAGCGCTGGCTCTTCAGCTTTGAAACGGAGATGAGCACCGCCCCCTAGAGTCAGGAACGACTACCACACATGTGCGAGGGGAACCTTTGCTTTTACAGCATGAAATAGTTTGCCCCTTCGAACTGGGCAGCTTTTAGGTATTATTTTGGGCAACTTGTGCTGGAAGGTTTAAGTTTAATGAAAAGAAGGACTAGGGGAGACATGATAGCAGTATTCCTGTATCTGAGGGGCTGCCACAAAGAAGGGGGGGGGTGTCAGCCTGTTCTCCAAGGCACCAAAGGACAAGAACCAACAGATGGAAACTAACGAAGGAGAGAAGCAACCTAGAATTTAGGAGAAATGTCCTAACCGATCAACCAATGGAAGAGTTTCCTTTTAGAAGCCTCCTTTCAGAAAAAGACTGGACAGCCGTTTGTCTGGAGTGCTACAGGGTCCTCTGCTCGAGCAGGGGGTTGGACTAGAAGACCTCCGAGATCCCTAGGAGTCTACGTTCTATTCAGGAAGCACGGCTCACGTACGGGAGGGAGAGGTCTCCTGTGCATGCCTTTGCTTTCCCATCTCAGGAGCGAAATCACAAACAGCAAAACAGATCATATGATGCTTCAAAAACAGCCCAGGGCTTTAGAAATTTAATTAACACCTTGCCTTAGCAGGGAATGGAAATAAAGGCACTGCAAAGTAACGTGTTTTGAAAGATTTTTACATTTACACAGAGGGGAAAGAATGCTCTAAATTCACGGAGGCATCGCCAGGGCGCCCTTCCCGAGGGTTTCGATCGTATTCATTTTACATCTTGGGGTCATCCATGGTTATGCCGGGCTCGGTTGGCTTCCTAGTCTGGACTTCTCTTTGCTCACTAGGGCCCAAGAGTCAATTTGGCCTAGTGGTTAAGGCACCAACTCAAGAAAGCGGAGACCCCGAGTTCAAGTCCTGCCTTAGCCATGAAAGCCAGCTGGGTGACTTTGGGCCAATCACCAGTCCCACCCCAGGCATGAAAGCCAGTTGGGTGAGCCAATCAGCATAGGATGGAGAGTTCTATTCCCGTCTTAGCCATGAAAGACAGCTGACCAGGGCCCTTTGACCAGGCCCTCTGATTCAGCCCAGGCCACCTCGCAGGGTGGTTATTGTTGGGGAAAGAAGAGGAGGAAGGAGTGTTGGATATGTTCACCGCCTTGAGTTATTTGTAAAATACAAGAAGGCCTTGACTTACAACAGTTCAATGTAGTGACCGACCAAAGTTACAACAACACGGAGAAAAGTGATTTATGCCTCAAATACAGGCCGTCCTTGACTCACAACTCTAATTGGGACCTGAATTTCCACTGCTGAGCAACAAGTTGTTAAGTGAGTCACGTCCTATTTGTTGATCTTTTTTGGTTGTTAAGCGAATCGCTGCAGTTGTTCAGTGAATCACAAGGTCGTTAAGCGAATCCAGCTTCCCTCATCAACTTGGACCCCGAGACTCTGCAACTGTCACGGATACATGCGGATTGTCAGGTGCCTGGATTTTAATCACAGGATTGTGGCCAATGCTGCACTGGTCGTAAGGGTGAGGATTGGCCACAAGGCTCCAGTTTTCCAGTCTGAAAACTCTGAACAGTCGCTAAATGAACGAGGCTGGCTGTGAATTCCTTTTCTTTGCAAAAGACATGATAGTTTTCGTTTCACGTGCCCGCCTCACCAGCGCCCCTTCCCTTGTCCACGCAAGGCTTGGCGGGGAGGGGGGAACCGCCAAAAGATATGCCGATTTGGACCCCCCTCGGTGCAAATTAACACCTCCCCCTCCCCCGGCGATCAATTTAATTAGCCGTTTCTTTTTCTCTTTAATAGCATCCTTGATTAGTGCTCAAGTGACATCACTGCTGGCAGAGCCATTGATTTCTCTCCCCCCCCCCATCCCGCCCCACTTCCCCGCTCATGAATATTCGCCGAGCATTTCAACCGGCAGAAACATTAATATTCCAAGAAGCAAGGATGAAATGTACGCTCCAATTTAATGAAGGATTGTAGATACGGATCTGATGGATGACATGACAAGGAATATTTCAAAAGGCATCCATATTTCAAGTCCGAAGCTATTATTAGAAGCCGGCAGAAAAAGGCTAGCGAAGAGGGAAATTAAGAGAGGAATATGGATAAACCTGGATATATTTAGATGGTGGGAAAGCCAGAAGTGGCTTTTAAGGAAGGAAGAGCAAAAAATGTTTGTAGGATTAGAAGGATTCTGCGCTCGGAAATTGATCCCCGTGATAATGGCAAGAAGCAAGTTTTCGTGGTCATTAAATGGCGTTTATTGACAAATCTATTGCTTTTGAGGCCATGCCAATCAAACCGATTTACCACAGAATAACAGAAACACAGGCTACATCAACTGGAGGGGGACAACTTGAGGTCCTCCAATCCATCCTCTCTCCCGCTCAGAGTAAACACTCACTGAGTACCCAGAGAAGGGAGCGGTGTCTCCACTTCTGAACCCCGGATCTTTGTGGTTCCTGAGATTTCAGTGGTCTCCTTGGTTCAAGAGTGGCAGAACGCTTTGAAGGGAAATTGGGGTGTTCCTTGCAGGTCCCTCTTTTTGCTTTGGGATCAATCGGAGGAGGGAGATGTTTAAATAACCACAAGTGGCCTCAAGCTTTGGGTCCCCCAATGGAGGAAACTGGTGCCCTTCAAAAACATGGAAAGAACCAATTCTTTTCTATGGCATCCTTGGTGGTCCCTGAACTTGGTTGTCTTCTTGTAGACGTTTAATTACCAAACAAAGTAACATCATCAGTGGTAGGTGGGAGTGATCTCCTGGGTGGGTCCCTACCAACCTGACCTTCTGCGATCTTCGGAATCCAACATCCATTTTGGTTGTTGAAATGCCCCAAAATTTGTTCGTATCTGAAGGCTAAGTCTGTCAACTTCCTTAACAGTTATACTTTTCATTGGATTCTTTCTTGAAATAAATCCAACTGGATTGTCTCCAGATATAATTTCCAAGTCAAAGTTCACACTGATATGGAAAAAAAACCCAAAACCCTAATAGCTTGACTTTATTAATAGTTTCCTAGCTTGATAACCTTAGGCTGCTGAAAAGGTTGCCTTAGCCATTCAGGTGTGTGTCTTCTAAATCCTTTAACTGCAGTCAACAATATTCTGCAAAATTGATTTTTTTTTTTTTGAATGGCAGAGCTCAGTTCTACACACATTACCGGAAATGATTGTGTCGGCTCACAGAACGACCTCAACAAAAAGGGGTCATACATTTGGGTGTTTCCATGTGATTATTATTATTATTATTCATTTTTTATTATTTTAGTTATATCCCACCTATATTATTTTTACAAATAACTCAAAAGCGGGAAACATATCAACGCATCTTCCTCCTCCTGCTTTCCCCACAACAACAACAAACCTGCAAGGTGGGTTGGGCTGAGAGAGAGGGGCTGGCTCAAAGTCACCCACTGGGTTTTCATGGCTAATGTGGAACTAGAACTCCCTTGTCTCCTGGTGATTGGGCCAAAGTCGCCCAGAGGTTTTCACGGCCAAGGCAGGACTTGAACTCACCTCTCCAGCTTCCTAGCCTTATGCCTCACTTAATGATTGCACTGCTTTAACAACAAATGTTCTCTATTATGGTCGTAAGTCAAGGTCTACTACCTGCAATATTGAAGCCCAAGGTTAATAGCAACGGAACACAAAACCCAAAAACCTGGACATTTTCCTCAAAATTTTTGACAAATCCATAAACTCCTTAACTTAAAAAAAAAAAAAAAAAAAGCCTAAAAACCTGAATAAGTCAGCAGAATAAAAGGTAGCTTAGCACCTGGGAAGCCCTGGGAAGCTGTAAGTAAGTCTCTAAGTGCTCTTGCTAAGGCCCCAGGGTTAGGGTTAGGGTCTCGTGCCCCAGGAAGTCAAATTTGTAGATTTGTGATATTCTTTTCCACAGACTCTCCATCCCAAATCTCTTTTTCAACAGGACCGAACTACAAAAGGATGGTTTACTATTCCAAAACGCCAAAAAACCGCAAGGATTTTGAAACCGTTCTTGCAAATCCGTGCCCAAAAATGCTTCATGATTCCTGGTCTACGAGTTAAATTCTATTTTTTTTTAAAAAAAAAAAAAGGGGGAGGGGGCAGCTAAACCTCTTCTGGTAGAACCAGCCTTCTCTCTCCTGGAGGGAGAAAAAAAAAAACTGGCCCGAAATGGCCCAGGCTTTAGTGAGATCCCAGGAAGAAGATAAAATGCCAAGGAAACAAAACGGGCATCATTAACTGGGCGCAGTCAGAATGAAAAGAGCACAAGGTTTTACCGCCGCCTCGGCTTCCCTTGGCAACCAACTGTCCAGATAAACATTTATTTAAAAAGTGCAAGGCAGAAGAAGAGTGGAAAATTATAGGCCTTCGGGGCAGAAGACTGGAGAGGTGGGGGGGGGGGAGAAGATTCCGTGTCCAGACTGATAACAAAATCCCATCACCTGCCCTGTGTCTGCAGGAGATAATGGCTTTCGCATGCAACCTCGCTTGAAGTCCAGCTTCCAGGAACGGGCACCGTAAACTGGGCCAGGAACAAAGAGCCTCAGAGAGCTGCATCACCCACCCACCCCCAACCTCTGGCTCTGCTCCAGGCAGCTAAACAGCCCTCTCCCAGCCTCCTTGGCCACAAGATGCAGCAAATGCTGAACAAACACGCCTGGCAGAACCGGTGCCAGCTCCCTCCTTGGTCCCACAGATCACGTGCTCCGGGGACGGGAGATCACCAAGGTCACCCAAACAGAAGGACTACTTGGGCCGCCAAGTCTGGGTCCTGCCCCCTCGGCAAACAGCAGCAAAGGTCCGTGCCTGGGGCTGCATGGATCAGCGTCCACCCTCCAGCCCCCAAAAGCCATGGGGAGATGTGGGGGGGGAGGAGAGAACACTGCCTTCTGCACCAGCGAGAGCCTTCCAAGTCATCCTTTTGCTGGCTTTCTCGGGGGGATGAAGGAGGAACTGGACACTGCTCAGAAAAAGAATTTAAAAAAAAAAGGAATTAAGGGGGGGGGAACGGGCTGGGAGATGCACTTTTGCAGAGGACGACGACTGAACCTCCTCAGGCGGTTTTGCAGCTCCAGTGTCGGAGGCGTGCAGAGAGAAAGGGACACGGCAATCCCTCCCACCCCCTCCCTTATTTTCAAAGGTTCTTGGATATCACTGCACTGTGGCTATCAGCATTAACATGAATTATGGTGCAGCTTGAGCACAGGAGGGGAGGGGAGGGATGAGGAGCTGGGAAGAAAGACAAACTCTGCTATGACCGCAGTCGGCTGGAATCCAAAGGAAAGGACCCACTCCTATCCGGTGCCATTTTCTGCCCTTGGCTTGCAAGGGATGCCAGCCTCTTCTCCCTCAAATGACCTCAAGTGCCCAGCCTTAAGGGTGGGCAGGTTCCTGATCTGTATCATCCCAAATTGGCACCCCGATATAACCGCACTGGCCCACGAGGCGTGCAAAAGACGCGCTCTTGGATAAAGAGAACGCTTGGCTGTTTGGCAAATGGAAAGTTGTGGTATTAAAACGGGGAGATTCCAGAGTCACCTGAATGACCCCAAACTGCAGCTACTACGAAACAATGGATGGAAACCAAAGAGAGAATTGAGGAGAAATTTCCCAACAGTGAGGACAATTAATTGGTGGAATGGAAATTGTGGGTGCTGCCTCAGAGATTGGACAACCATTGGTCTGGAATAGTATAGGGTTTCCTGCTTAAGCAGGGGGTTGGACTAGAAGACCTTTAAGGTCCCTTCTATCTACTCGACTCGATTCTACTAAGCCGCATGGCCATTTTAGGAAATCAAGAGAGTGTAAACGTATCCACGGATTATCACCTACAGCAAAAAAAAAAAACACCTTGATTTTGTGGTGAGCTGCCCAGAGTCACTCAATGGGGAGACGGGTGGCCATAGAAATCCAATCAACCATAAATAAATCAATTTTTTTTTTTCACTGCGATCCTGCCCATCAGCGACGGGTCTTGCTTGGCTGATGGAAACACGGCAAAAATGTGTTTTCGTTTCTGGGCTTGTCACTGTGATTCCAAATAAAGAACTCAAGGATTGAGCCTGTCAATTTAGCTGCAGTTGCTTCAGGATGAATTTAAGCAGCAAATGCCATTAGGCTAACCTAGGAATGGTGCCAGCTTCCAAACTGCATAGGATTCTTTCATTTGCAAATGTTGCAACCAGCTTCGACGGGAGAAACTGGATTTGCTTAATGAATGCATGACCCCAGCAAAAGCATTGTAAAGTCAGATGCAGCTCACTTAATGACCACTCGGTTAGCAATGGAAGTTGCAACCCCTTCCCTCCCTCATCTTCCTTTTTCCCCTTCTCTTTCCTACTCTTCCTTATCTGTCATCTTCCTTTCCTTTCCTATCCATTTACTTCCTTCCCTTCCTCTTTCCTTTCCTTTTTCATCCATTTACTTTCTTTCCTTTCCTTTCCCTTCTTCCTCTTTATTTCCCTCCCCGCCTTCCTCTGGCCTTAGCTTCAGGAAGGTGATTCTCACCCACAGCCTACTCCACACTGCCAAACCCAGGCAGCGGCTCAGCTGCCCTGCCTGCCTCCCCCTCCCCTCCGGACCCCCAATTACTTTCAGAGAACAAGACAGGCGGAGGACAGCCTCGAGATCCCCCCTCCCCTCGCTCAGGAACAGGGAGCCAGGTTCCACACGCAGCCAGCAGGATGCCTTTGTTCAGCATACCAGGCAGAACCTGTGATTGCACCCAGCAGAAACGGGGCTGCTGCATAGCGGCACGGCTGGTGCTGCGTGATGCAGACCTGGGAGGCTCAATGTCACGGCTTGGCAGGCAGAGGCTGAAGCCGCCTCTTCCAGGCCCACCTCAGCATGGAGCGGCCCTGCGGAGCTTCCTTTAATTGCAGCAGGGGAAACCCAGCCTTACACTAAGCAGAGCAAATCTGTAGGCAGGTGAGCTGGGCTTTGGGGCAAAGGAAGAGACGTTGAGCTCAGCCGGGAGGGCTGAATGAGGGAGAGCGAGTGGGGAGAACCCTTCAAGGGCAATGCAGAGACAGGAAGAGGAAGCTGCTGCATTTGGCCACTCTCCCCCCTTCCAGGAGTAGTGGAGGTGGGGGGCAAGAGTTGAGAAAAGATTGCATGGTAGTCAGATCCCGTTCAGTCTCTCCCTCTGTGATTTTAAGGGCAAAGTTTTCCCAATCTTGAGAATTTCCAAGAGTGAGAACTTCCACTCGCAGAATTCCACAGACAGCATGACCATCAATGAGAATTGAAGTCCACACATACTGGCTGGGGAATTCTGGAAGTTTGTGTCCGGATAGATAGAAGTATAGAAGAATAGATGTAGAGGGAGGGAGGGAGGGAGGGAGGGAGGGAGGAAGATAGGTAGATGGATGGATGGATGTGCGGTGTGGTGATTTAGTGGTGAAGACCCTTGCTTCTCACTGGGAAGGTTGGGGGTTCAATCCTTGCTAGCAGCAGATTTTCTGTCTGGGCGCAAAGAAAAAACTTTGTGAACTCCCCCATAGGCATCAGGAAGGGCATCCAGCCAGTAAACGCTCAGCTCCATCCAGTTGCCCTGACTCTTACCCCAAATTAAGGGATTAAAGGGTCATAAAAAGGGAGGACATAATCATACACATTCATATTTCCTAATTTCACCTCCGGCAGGTGAGGTCCACAACATGCAGGCTAGGAATTCTGGGAGTCGAAGTCCACACATCTTCAAGCTGCCTCGGTTGAGAACCACTGCTCTATGGAACGGTTCTTCCACCCAATTTTTCAAGGAGGAAGAAAGAAAGATTTCCTTTTCTTTGCGGTTCTCACCAGCCCCTGGGAGAGAGGCGTTTCTCTGCTGGACAGCAGCACCATGGCTCATATGCGTGTGCTCATATGCACAAGAGGCTATGTACATGCAACATGATTTCCTGCCACAACATGGATGCCGAAGAAGGCATACTGGAATGTCCTAAGGGCAACCCATACGTTGTCCTTATTTTGACCCCCATGGCTCCGTGATACAGGCCACAATCTGAGGGATACAGCGGATGGGTTGAAAGCAAGGAATGATAGATTACTGAAGTCCATGTGAAGGCTGTGTTTGCTCAATGCACTCAAGTGAGTTGTGTGAATTCAGTTATTAAATTCCGGGCAAAAACAGGAACTGAACCTGGGAGATTCTAACTCACAGCCCGATCATCTCTCTCCCATATTAAAACAGCCCACAATCTTCAACCTGAAGGGCACGTAAGGGGACGTAAAGGCAGCCGAGTCCTTACTGTACAAGATCACACATGAGCCTGGCAGCAACACCCAGGTCTCCTTCGAACGGTAAACTTAGAGGCTGCTCGCCAGCAACTGCGAAATGAAACAAGGCCACTGAAGAACAAGTTAAAATTATTACTAGGCTTTTTTTTGGGGGGGAAAGGAGGAGAGATATTTCTAAAAACACATTGGATGAACAAAAATATTCCAGATATTAAACGAACAGAGACGATCGACCCAACGAGAGAACTCGAGAGATTACTTCCATAGACCGAATAGCAGAAGGGAAAGGAAACGATGCAGGATCCACAGAGAAGAGGCAAGGGTCAGCCAACGGTTCTCCTGTTACTGGGGGGAGGGAACCAACTGCAACATCTGGTGCCAGTCTTCCTGAGAAGCATCGGCCTTCTCTGACTTTTATAAGGCGATCAGAGCCAACCCTGCTTTCTCTCTAACCTGCCTTTATCATAAGCCAAGTGACCCTAGAGCCACAGAGGGGAGAGAGAGAGAGATTGATTACAGGAGGAGGGTGGAGGAAGGATCAGAGACAGATCTGACCCCCAGGCCAAGAGTCACCCTGGCTCTGGCTCCCCCCGCCCCCACTGACCTTTATTTACATATCAACAAAAACCATGAAGCACCAGCCTAGCCCGCCCACCAGCAGCATGGTGACATGAATGGCATAGATGAGCAACTCGTTGACCAGGCTAAAGTCCACCCGCCGCCTGCCCATCAGCAGCAGGGTAATAGAGAGTTTGTATTGGAAGCGGAGGAAGAACCGGATGCCGAGGTACTGGATGCAAAACAAGACCGCCAGCGCCACCCAGAGGACGGAGGTGAACAGGCTGCAGCTGAAGTACAGCAGGAAACGGATCACCCCATACATCCAGCGGGATTTCAGGTAGATATCAAAGTTGTTGTACTTGGTGCGCACCAGGGGGGCGGTCCGGACCGGCCCGCAGGCCGAATGCAGGCATGTCGTGTGGGGCCCGTGGAAAGACCGAACCCGCCGTGGGATAGGAATGACAGGCATCGGGCAACCCGGGTTTTTACAGGACTGGAGAGCCAGGCTGGCAGGGGGCGGCCCCGACCGCTTCCGTGAAGATGGGAGGGGAGGCCAGCGAGCCAGGAGGGTGAACACGGCCTGGACGTGCTGAGACGGAAGCTGCCTGCAGGAAGGAAGAGAAGGAGAGCTAGGTTGAGGAAAAGGGAGAGAAGGACAGCCGGCTGAAGACGCGCACCCGGTACTCTCCGCAAGGCTGCCAGGTACTGGATCCACCAGCAAACCAACCTGAATTAATTCCTTTACTGGGATGTGGAACGTCACCACGGCTGCAGATATGTCACTGTTGCCACTGTTGCATTGGCTCAAAAGTCTAGCCCAAACTTGGCAACTTTAAGACTTGTGGACCAACTCCCAAAACTTCTCGGCCAGCCATGCTTGAAGTTGTCAAGTTTGGAGGCCACCGGTCAAGAGCAAAGGGCTGGAGGGAAATCAATTATAAAACCAGAGGTTTCAGAATTCTTTAAAGTCAGGAAAAGAAAGACAGAAGCACAAGGAAGGTACTCGTTCAGCCTCTCAGACTAAGTCACCCAGGACGTGACACAAAGGCAACACAGCCAGAGAACTGATATGAGTCCCTTTATTATCACCAACTGTGCCCCCAATGTCCCTTTGGCTAGCAAACGTTGTAAGCAGAAAGCTTCTAACAAAAAATCCAAAGGCAAGGCAAGGTAATTAATCCGGCAGGGCAAGCAAAATAAGGAATTCCACCAGTAAAGTAGCACGGCAATAAATCAAACCAGTTGGGAGGATGTCAGGATCCCAAAAAACACCAGATAAACTCAGCGTTTGTTCCTGACAAATGCCCGTCCCATTTGCCCCTCCTTTTAAACCACGCAACCCATGTTGCTCTCTTCTCTGTTCCTCCCTGCGCTGACTAGGATGAGGAGGGGGTGGGCCTTGCTCTTCATCTGAACCCCCCCCTTTCCTTGTTCTACCTCTCCCCTGCTTTGCCCAGCCCAACTTTGCTCTTCCCCAGTTTTTTCCACAGCCAACGGATCCACTCTCTCGCTCTCTGTCAGCCATTCCTCTTCCCCTTCGGATTCAGAAACCGACAGGGGCATGATAGGCGGGGAGTTCCAAAGGACTGGCAAAAGTTTGGGAAAAGAAAATATCAGAAAGTGGATGAATTGTGTCACCTAGGCAGTTGGGAGGGAGGATCATTCAGGCGCAGAAAAAGACGTGTCAGATTTAATGGGAAGGAAGAGATGGGAGTGAAGGGGGAGGGGAGGGGAAGGTGGTTTCTTCCTTTCTAGCAGGTTCTGCACCTGCCTACTGTCAGCCCTGCGAGGTAGTCCAGGCATGAAACCCAACAAATACGAGTGCTAAAAACACTTTCTTTTAAAGTATCTTCTCCTCTCCTCTCCCATTTTGCTTTTCCAAAAACTAGGGAGGGTCTCTCTCTTCTGAGATGCTTCCTCCCCTCCCGTTCCTTTGGTGGGCTACAAGGCCCTTTCGCATGGTACTTCTCTGAGCCAGGCGGCTCTTTCTCCTCTCTCCCAAGGTCATTTCAGCCCTTTAACGCAGATACACCAATAGTTCTCACCTGCCTTTGAACAGCATCCCGATATCTTAGTGTGGCTTAGATACAATCGCATCATTTTTTTTTAACTTATGATCCTGTGTTTTATTATTTTAACAAACAACCCTGGGCAGCGAATACCCGTTAACACTGTACTCCTTCCTCCTCCTCCTCCTCCTCTTTCCCCCTCCCCCCGCACAACAACAACTACCCTGCAAAGGCTAAGCATCAAAGCCTCCCAAACTAAGGCAGGACTAGAACTCACCGCCTCCCAGTCCCCCAGCCTGGTGCTTTCACCCAAAGGGCTCGCATGAGGATTCCCCTCGGATATGAGGATTCTTTCACTCCCTGACACAACTTGCAGAGTCTGGCTGCAAAGAGGGCAGCCACCCCCCCACCGGGCAGGATTCGCACCCAGGCTCCGGCTGGGATGTTTGCCCCGCGGGGGGGGCTCCCATCCCCCACCCTCAGGAGAGGGCCAAGACCCCCCCCAACCCCAGAGCCCCCCCCAAATGCTCTCGGGCCCAGCTTGGACCCGGCCAGGCTCTCCCGCTCCGCTTACCGGACTCGGGGTCAGCCCTAGGGGAGGGGGGGAGTTCCCCCCCAAAGAGACGCGGCGGGGGAGGATGGGACCTGCAGTCCCGACAGCCCGCGCCCGAGGGGGTGGGGGGAGCACCACCTGCTGGGCCCGGCCTACCTCGCGGGGCTGTCGTGCGGGCCGGCGCTGGGGAAGGGGGCCGTCGGAGGACTCACCGGGCGTCGGCGGAGGCGTCTGCGGGCCATGGCGGCGGAGGGAGGCCGGGCTCGGGCGGCGGCGGCGCGGCGACTCCCCTTCCTTCAGGCCGGCGGCGGAAGGGCCCGCGCGCGGCGATGGCGTCATCAGCAGGCGCCGCTTCCCCGAGGGAGAGCGCGCCGGGAAGCCGTCGCCTAGCAACGGGCGCGCAGGCGCGGGCGGGGGTCTTATTTGCTCTCTGTGGCAGAGGTCTTCAAACTTGGGTGCTTTAAGACTTGTGGACTTCAACTCCCTGGCTGGGGAATTCTGGGGGTTGAAGTCCACAAGTCTTAAAGTGGCCAAGTTTGAAGACCTCTGCTCTATGGACTCCAGTTCCCATCTGTGCGATGGACACTCTGATGGGGGAGAGCAGGAGCTGGGCTGGACTCTCCCTCCCATCACCCACCAGCATTGGCCCACCTGATTGGGGAGGATGGGAGAGGGAGTCCAGTTAACACCTGGCTCTGGCTGGATTTCCCTTGCCCATCCTCCACCAGCATGGTGATCGGGGATGATGGGAATGGGAGTGTGGCACATTGGAAGGCAACATGTGGCCCATCATCTTTAGCCTGATTTTCTGCAAAAGTGCTAGACTCCCCCACCCATCATCCAGCAGTTAGTGAAGAATGATGGGAGCGGGAGTCCTGTTTCTTTGGGGTTGCATCATCCCAGTCAGTTTGGGATTTTGGCAGAAAGGCCGGTGATGCCTATTTGAACCAAACGTCTCCACAAAGCCTGAAAGGAAGAGGCGTGCCTTTGCTGGGCCCGATGGGCCAGTGGAGGATGGGCACTGCAGTCCAAAACATCCAGCCAGTGGCTCCCTTTGCCCCACATCAGGCTCTGGCCAAGCACCATGCGAGAGACGGGAGATTAAGGAAAAATAAACAAAGATCAAATGCCGCCTTGGCATCTTTCATCATCCTTTCGTTATAAATTCAGCTGCAGGGAAAGTGAGATGCATTCAGTCTTTTGTCCCAGCATGGTGGCAATTTCCCTAATGCTGCCGCAGCTTCTCTTCCTGTTGATTGAACAAGAGTTGCGTTGATGGGGTTTTACTGGCAACCGGCAAAGAATATTGTGCCTTAGACGGTCTGCGTGCATTTATTTCAGGCTGCCTTCCACCCCTATAAACGATGACTTCTCAAAACTTTAAGTAAAATGCATGCATTGCCAAGGATTTATACTATGAGCTGAAGAGCAGCAAATATTACTTTCAACGTATTTGTCACTTTGGCAAAAGAACAAGAATGGAAAGGAGGGAACCGCCGGACCAACCTGTGACAGATACTGAGCTCGAAATAAATTATAGATACATGCATCTTAAAAGAGTTTATTTAGGTCATGAATAGGTGATTGGGGGAGGGGGGGGCTCCTCCTGCGTAGAATATAAAGTTAAATTATGCAAAATAAAAAAAAACCCAGCTTATAATACTTCATCAAACATGCATAAAACTGTCAGGTTCCCATAAATTCTCTCAATTAAATCGCTTCAGATCCTGATTGCATTTACTAATTTAATCAAGAGTAGAATAACTCGGATCTCCATGAGTGATGAATTACGATGGCTTTTTTGTCCTGAGAGGAAAGGATGATGGCAAAGCAGACAGGACAAAAACTTCATGTTAGGCTCAGAATCTGCTGGTCTTTTTTTTTTTTTTTTTAATTCTCAGTTGGGAATAAAGAATCCGCTTTCAGATCCATTCAGGTTTGGGGGAAATGGTCACGGACAGAGTCTGTTGTCCTGGCTGTCAGTCCAGGCTGGAATGTCCTCCATTCTCTGCACAGGACTAAGAAGAGAGTTGGGAGAGACCTTGGAGGTCTTCTAGTCCAACCCCCTGCTGGAGCAGGAGATCCTATGCCATTCCAGACAAACGGCTGTCCAATCTCTTCTTGAAAAGCTCCAGTGATGGAGCATCCACAACTTGTGGAGGCAAGATGTCCCACTGGTTAATGGTTCTCACTGTCAGGACACCAAGTCTTTTTCAAAAGGAAGCATTGAAACTGTTTGAGACAGTTGAGAAGTCCAGTCTCGACTGTCAGTAGCAATCCTTCCATTGCCCGCCATCACAACTCTTGGATGAGAAGCGAAACGTTTTTCTTCTCCTTCTTCAAGGGGAAAAAAAAAACCAACCCTCCAGTTGTCTTTTGAAAAAGCACATTTGAGATCAAAACGAGATGTTCTTGACTAGAGGCACTTCTAACATTTCACCAGGAGAGGGAGCGCTTGGCAAAATTATGGCTCAAACCAGCCATTTCTAATAGGAAGGGGGAAAAAAGAGACAATGTTAATTGCCACTTCCCCAACCCTATGCCCTCCAGATGCATTGGGTTAGATCTCCCAGAACTGGCACTTCACATCTGCAAAGTGCCACCCAGGGAACTGGTGCGATCTCATTTCCCAATGGTATTGTTGCGTAAAATGCAGAAAATCCGTAAGAATCACTCCATGGTTTTAAAAGTTGGTGGCATAGACCAGCAGAGCAGGGACTCATCCTGCCAGCTATTTCTAGCTATTGTTGGAAGATGAAGCAGCCGGTACTTCTTGCTGGAGCGGCTGTGTATGTGAGAATGATCCTGGGGCACAGGAGGAAGAGCCACAGAGTAGACAGCAGTCAGATAAGAAGGAGCTGAGCCCGCAGAAGGAAAAGGGGCACAGAAAACATCCCCAAAGGGACCCTCCCTAATTTCCTGGACTGTAAAAGTGATGGTGGATGGGTGGAGAAAGATACCTTCAGGCTTGCAAGATTGTTATGAACCTTGCAAGGTAGTCCAAATAAAAAAAAAATACTCTAAATTTATGGTAAGGTTACATTAATAACAGAATTATAGAACAGAGTTGGGAGGGACCTTTGGAGGTCTTCTGGACCCTATAACATTTCCGACAAATGGCTGTCCAGTCTCTTCTTGAAAAGCTCCAACAATGGAGCACCCACAACTTCTGGAGGCAACTTCCATTCCACCGATTAATTGTTCTCATCTGCAGACCCAGACGGCGGACCATTGGCATGCTCAGAATATTCTAGAATACCAGCTCACATCGAGGTCCCCTATGAGTCAAATGGAAGATCTGTCACTAAGGAACAGCAACTGGAGTTCAGTAACTTAACACAACAAATCAACAAGGTTCAACCCTCAAAGCCTCCACAGAAAGTGAATGCATGGAAGTTGTTCCTGGAAATAAGTGAAGCCATCAATAACTCATAGAGTTTGCAAGACGTCAGCCTATTCTCCAAAGCAAATGAAGGCAGGACAAGAAGTAATGGGTAGAAACGAATCACAGAGAAAACCAGCTAGAATGGAGGAGAGTTTTTCCTGACAATGAGAACAATTAATCAGTGGATCAGCTTTCCTTCAGAAGTTGTGAGTGCTCCATCACTGGAGACTTTCAAGAGGAGACTGGACAGCCATTTGTCTCTGTTTCTCTGTGTCTCTGTCTGTCCTCCCCTCTACCTACCTACCTACCTACCTACCTACCTATCTATCTATCTATCTATCTATCTATCTATCTATCTATCTAATTGGTATATGCATAGAAATTTCTGCTGCAGAATGAGGTCTTCCCTCAGGTCCTCACAGCTTAAAAGAGATAGGCATAGCTATAAGCCACAGTACAGGTCTATCTGTCTCTCTCTCTCTCTCTCTCTCTCCCCCCCTCCACTATGAAGTCTTCACTCAGGTCCTCATATACATCTTAAATAAATAGACATAGATATAAGCCACCCTAGTCTGCATGGTGAAGTCTTCACTCAGGTCCAGCTTTATCTGCTTTCTCCCTCCCTCCCTCCCTCCTCAAGAAAAGCATCTCTAGGGGCCAACTCTGTGGATGACCAACATTTTACCAAGCCATCTGCTGTGGTTTTTGTGTGGCAAATGTCTAGAATGACTCAGAGTCATTCTAGAAATTGGAAAAACTCCAGTGTAAACTCATTTAGCCTGGCCTTTCCCCAAACACCACATACAGTAACTTGAAAGTGCTTGAAATTTGTCTGCCTATTAAGCAAAATTGCAATTGAAAGGATTTTTTTTTTTTTAGGTTTTAGTGCTTTTTCTCTTACAACGTCCAAAACTTTTGAAAAGATGCTTTTGTGCGAAGGGGAAAAATGGCAGATAAGAGCAAGAAAACGTAGCCACATTAAACTGAAACGAAGCTTCAGAAAAGAAGCCCCCAAACAGAGCTTCAGAGGCTTTTTTTTCTGAAGCTCTGTTTCAGAGACTTTCAGACGCAGGAAAAGTTTTTTTCTGAAACTGAGTTTCAGAAGTTTCAGAGGCAGAAAAAAAAGCAAAAAAAGCAAGGCACAGAGCTCACAACCTGTTGCTAAAATTCACCTCTGGAAACAGCTGATTGGGGGTATTCGGGGAGGCCGATCCACCTGCCAATCAGCTTTTTTCTTATTCTCCTCCCCAAAAATTAAGGTGCGTCTTATACTCCGCTGCGTTTTGTACTCTGAAAAATACGGTAAATAAAATACCAATAAAGAAGAATATTTGCAGCTCTTCTCAGCCGTGTGTTTGGCTGGGTGTGCACAATGCCCCCTTCTCACCTCTCCCCCCCTCCCCCCACAGGCTTGGCTGGCCCGTCCCATCAGTTCATTCCAGAGCCAGGATCCTCACTTAATAGAATTCGAGCAGAGCATTAAATCAATTAGCCGGCCTAATAAAGCACCCAGGGTATTTTGTGTTTAATTAAAGCTTTTAATTAAAAGCGGCGATGATTGCGCTTTTTGTCGTCTCTGGCAACCAAAACCCTCCTTCTGGGACTTGGGAATCGTTTGGCTCTTTGAGGTGGTGGCGAGGGAACTCGTGGAAATGCAGAGTGAAAAGTGAGAGGGCTTTTGTTTAGTTGGGAAGACAGGTGTTGCTTCCTCGCACCTGAACCTGAACAAACACAATGAGGTGGGGGACGAATGGGGAAAGGTCTTCTTCTCTCACGTCATCCTCCCTGGCTGCTCAGTTCAGGGTTATACCCCTTGAGATTTGGCTTTCTGGTTGCTTAACTGCTGTGTCACATTGATGGATAAAGTTGGACAATGTAGGCAAGAAGAGATGAGTTTCTGATGAGCCTTGGCCCTCACTCCTAGACTGCCACTATTTATTCACCAGATCCATTTTAGATCACTGTGAAAGTGCTTAGATCCAAGCCACCTTCACGTAAACCAGTCAAGATGGCCCTTCTCTCAGGTACTTTGGAGAACAGATTGAGCCCCTCTTCTCTTTAGCAGCCCCTCAAAAATATTAGAAGACTGCTATCATGTCCCTCCTAGTCTCTTCTCTTCTCTTCGGTAGACTGGACGTGCCTAATTCCCTCAACCGTTCATTGTTAGTCCTTTTCTACCTATGGCTGGAGTGGGCAACTAGGATGCTTCACGACCTGTGGACTCCATGCTGGCTGAGGAATTCTGGGAGTTGAAGTCCACAGGTTGTAAAAGGGTCATAGTTGCCCACCCCTGAATCTATGGGGTCACTAAGAGTTGACATCAACATGATGGCGGATAATCAATCCATCAGCTGCAGCTATTTGAGAATCTCTCTGTCAATTAGCAGCTGCAGGAGCGAAGGTGGGAACCTGTCTAAGCATAAAAGGGAAATTCTGCATAACTTGCTCCATCCATACTGTAGGAATCACACATCCCGACAGGAAAATCCATCTGGTAGGAATGGCGACACTGCAAACTGGGCACTTGGGAAAACTCCTCGGCCGTCTTCTTTTCTAACATCTGTCAAGTGGCTTTTTTCTCCTCTGCTCCTTGTTTCTGTAGTCTCGTTTGGCATACAATATGCCCTGGGCAGGCTTGGCTCCTTAAGAAGATCAGACGTCTTTACGTAACCCATTTTTTTCCTTAGCATTAAATCTTCCTCGGGATTAGCGACTCCTGAAACATCTGTGTGGGCTTGGAGACAAGATGGGCAGCTGGAGCTGCCGAAAATAACAGAAGATATTAACTGTCGAAAAAGGGCATTAAGAAAAAACAAGATCAAACCCCACAGGCGAAGTGAGTAAACAATGCTAGGATAAGGTCTTGTCGCTAAAAGGGGTGAAATCAGAATGGGTTGTTTTAAACTTTTAGCGCGGTTACATCCTGCAAAGAAAGGAAAGAAGAAGAAATGTTGAGTTTGGCTGCCAACAATGTCTAACAAACATTTTTTGGCTTGTGCTGACGTTCTCGCTCTAGGGTCTCCAGGTGGTTGGACTTCAGCTCCCATCGTCCTCAGCCAAAGAATGGGATAGTTGTCCGGGCTCTTCTTAGAAACCTGCAGTGATGGAGCATCCAGAACTTCTGGAGGCAAGCCATCCCACTGCTGAATTGTTCTCGCTGCCAGGGAATTTCTCCTTAGTTCCAGGTTGGGTCTGTCTCTGATGAGCTTCCACATATATCCAGGGGAACTGCTTGCCTCCAGAAGTTATGCTCCATCACAGGAGATTCTCAAGCCCGGACAATCATTTGTCTGGGCTGGTATAAGGTCTCCTCCCTTGACCAGGGATACTATGATTTTGAAAAATTGTTCTGTAGCAATCCAGGTTGTTTGCGGTCCTAGCAAGGACAATATAACTTGTAAAGTGTTGTTTCCTTTGCTTAGATCGGCAGGATGTGGGGTAGAAGATCTGCCTGTACCGCCAGCCAGAAGTTCAACGAGGACAGACTTTCTCCTCCATTTTTCAGCCCTTTCCTGCCCCCCCCCCCCCCGCTATCTTTTTCAGCTCCCCCTCCCTTCATCCCGGGCTCTGCAGTTTAACCAATCCATACAACTCCATCAGCCTAACCTGGCCTGGCTCCCCTTCGGAGGCCATTAATGTAATGACAGAGGTCACCAAGTTCAAGCCAAAATGTCAATTTTCATTTGGCGAAATGACCCTGTGCTAGAAACCGGTGGGCTTCCCCTCAGCTGCTGTCCCCCCACCCCAAGACAAACTCTGTCAGGAGCCTCCAAGGGGCTGCAATGTCCCCGCTCCCCATTCAAAGTGTCCATGATTAACAAGGGGCAGGGCGGTTTTGCTCCCTAGCCAGACCTGAAGACCCAGGGGCCTATTTCAGACCCATTTGGCACTGACATTCTCTCCTGAATGTCCATCATGGGCCTCGGCTTCTCTATGGATTTATTGACACATTTCAGACATTCATCTCCCACCAGGATAAGGTTGGCCTTGTGTTGACATTCCCAAACCTCCCCCTGGTTCAGCAAGAGTTATGCCCACACGGTAGCAGCTGAGCAAAGAATCTGCCGTTTTCAGTGCCAAGATGTTGGTGAGAGAATTCTGCAATTAAAAGACTCCATATATCTTGGTTCACCTAGTTACTTGTTAGGGTGGCTCAGCGGTTAAGACACTGGGCTTGTTGGCTGGAGGGTTCGACAGCCGAGCGCCACACAACAGGGTGAGCTCCCATCCTCGCCCAGCTCCTGCCAACCTAGCAGTTCAAAAGCATGCAAGTGCGAGTAGATAAATAGGTACCACTTCGGTGGGAAGGTCACAACGCTCCGTGACATCATGCTGGCCACACGACCGTGGAAACGTCTTCAGACAGCGCTGGCTCAATGCCCTTGAATTGGAAAGGAGCACCCACCGCCCCATAGATTTGGGAATGACTAGTTCCCAAAATCCATGGGGCTACTCAAAATCCACCGGGCTTCCTTTTTCTTATCTTCTTACTAAGTCTTCAGGAACATTATACTACTGAACATTTTCCCTTTCTGGGGAAGAATACAGATATTCTTGACTTGCAACCAAAAATGGGACCAGAATTTCCATCGCAAATGAGTTGGTTAAGTGAGTCGGGTCCAATTTCATGACTTTTTTTGGCCACGGTTGTTAAGTGAGTCACTGCAGATGTTAAATGAGTCATGTACAAGAAACCCAGCCTCCTCCATGGACTTTGCTTGTCCAAAGCCAGCTCGGAAGGTCTCGAATGCCCATCACGTAATGCTGCAGCAGCCGTCAGAAATACAGGCACCCGAATTTTAATGACCTGATCCATGGGGATGCTGCAACAGTCGTAAGTGTGAAAAATGGTCCAAAGTCATTTTTTTTAGTGCTGTTGTAACTTCAGTGGTTGTGAGGGCGACCCGGTTTGTAAAGAGTGGCTTTCTCCAGAGAGAAAGATCTGCTTTCTATCCACCGTCCACTTTGTTCCAAAAACGAAAATACGGCATGCAGAACAGCAGAGAGGCCTATAAACAATTTCCCTTCTCACAGTCAATGGAGTCTCTAATTAAGTGGTTTAATTGGACTCTGGCAGCTTTAATTACCTTTTGGGATTACGAAGTGGGGTCAAGAGAGTCAATTATGTGCCTTGGGCACCAAGCCAGATCGGCCCAAAAAGTTTTGTCCTCCCCCAAACGAGGTAGAGGAAGTCCTTAACTTATGACCACAGTTGAGCCCAAAGTTTCTGCTGGTAAGCGAGACATTTGTTATGTGAGTTTTATACCATTTTACGGACCTTTCTTGCCACCATTTGCTAAGTGAAACATTGCCATTGTTAAGTTAGTAACGGGGTTGTTAAATGAATCTGGCTCCTCCAATGACTTTGCTTGTCATTGGGGGGGGGGGGGTGTCACGTGACCCTGGGACACTGAAACCGTCATAAGTACATTCCAGTTGCCAATCCCCTGAATTTTGATTACATGACCACAGACAGGGATGCTGCAATGATCATAAAGATTGAAAAACAGAAATAAGTCATTTTTTTTCAATGCCGTTGTAAGTGGTCGCTCTAAAAAGCAGAGACATCATCCCGCCAACCAAAGTCGTCTAGTTTAGTTTAGTTTATTAAACTTCTATACCGCCCTTCTCCCGAAGGACTCAGGGCGGTGTACAGCCATGTTAAAACACACATAAACTCACAACATTTAAAAACAATTTAAAACAAATATATAAAATTTGGCCCACAAAGTTAAAAATTAACAAACAACCCAATTTAAAATTCATATTCTAAGCCTGGAAAGCTTGGAAAGTGCGTAGAGTCAAGGCTACGGTTTTCTCAGTTGCAATGGATGGCTGTGAAAGGCTGGACCATAAGGAAGGCTGAGGGCCAAAGAATGGAGGCCTTTGAACTGTGGTGCTGGAGAAGACTCCCGCGAGTCCCTTGGACTGCAAGGCCATCCAACCGGTCAGTCCTAGAGGAGATCAACCCTGACTGACTGCTCTTGAGAAGGCCAGATCCTGAAGAGGAAACTCAAATCCTTTGGCCACCTCATGAGAAGGAAGGACTCCCTGGAGAAGAGCCTCATGCTGGGAACGATGGAGGGTAAAAGAAGAATGGGACGACAGAGAAGGAGGTGGCTGGATGAAGTCCCTGAAGCAGTAGGCGTGAGCTTAAATGGACTCCAGAGGATGGTAGAGGACAGGAAGGCCTGGAGGAACGTTGTCCATGGGGTCGCGATGGGTCGGACACGACTTCGCAACTAACAACAACAAAGTGGTCACTAAACGAATTGTTGGCTCAGGAATTCTGGGAGTTGAAGTCCACGGGTCGTCAAGGGGCTGGAGCTGCCCACCCCTGCTATGGGGTGGGGTCCCCAACCTGGAGTCTGCTGGCCTTAAAAAATAATGCCTCTCTAGATGTTCAAGCCTGAATGAAAATCCCCCCTTCCTTCTCCTCCTCCTGTTTTTAAGAATGGCAGGATGGAACCTGCCAATAACCGATCCATTTGAGGGACAGATCTCATTTGTTAAAAGCTCCACTATAAATTTTCTCCGGGATTTTGTTTCCAAGCCTAGCAGCCTGGCTGGCGTCTTTGCACAAGACAAAAGCAACCTCCGGCCAAGGATTGCTCCTCGGAGGAACCAGACGTCTGGATGCAATGGGAAAGCTGCTCGGAGAAGGACTCGTGTTTGCAGCCAGTCCTCAACTTGCAACCACTCCTTTAGTGACCGATCGAAGCTGACAACGACACTGGAAAAAGGGACTTATGCCCGTTTTTCACACTTACCACTGTTGCAGCGTCCCCTTGTTCACGTTATCAAAATTTGGCTGCTTGAAAACTGACTCATACTTATGACGGTTGCAGCGTCCCAGGGTCACGTAATCCCCTTTTGTGACAAGCGAAGTCAAAGGGGAAGCCAGCATGATTCACTTAACAGCTGTGGCAAAATGGGGCATGTTTTGCTTAACAACTGTCTTGCTTAGCAATGGGCAGTTTGGACTTGGTCGTAAGTCGAAGATTAGCCTTATATGCAAGGGAAAGAAAAAAAGAGACATCTGTGGGACGGCAGGTTTTCATCAACATGCAAAGCAAAGCCTCACACAGAACACGTGATGGGACAACAAAATGCTTCTTTGCTGCTTAACTCCGCTTAACTCCTTCCCTGGATGCGACCACGTCAATTGTGGTTTGTTGACCTGCATCCAAAGCCATCAATTATGCCGGTTGTGTGAACTCAACCGTGGTTATTTTACAATATCTTCCACCGCAGAGTGCTTGCAGCCCTTCCTCCTTGAGCGAGAGAGAGATTTTTTTTTCTTCCTTCAGGGACTTTTAAATAATATAAATATGTAAGGCTGTCATTAATCCCGCTCTTGGCTCGGAGAGCACGGTCAAGAGCTGCGGTGATGAGGGCGGATGAATAGGCAAGACATGAAACATTCATTGGGCCACAGGTGACAGACGGAAGGAGTCGAGCGACAGGTAGACCGGTGGGCAAAACTGGTTGCAACAAATTTCCTTGGTTTCTTAGGAAAAACAAGAATCAAAATCAACTGACTTTTTTGAGTAGAGACCTGATCTTCCTTTAATTGGGATTGGAAGCCTCTTAAGGACTCTTTGAATAAAAATGAGAGTCTGCCAAGAGTCTGAATTTTGATCACACGACCGTGGTCATAAGTGTGAAAAACGGTCATCAGTCACTTTTTTCAGTGTCGTACGTTTGAATGGTCGCTAAACAAACTTGTGTCAAGGACTACCTGCATTTTCAAGGTACCTGGAGTGCAGGGACAAGGAAGTGGTAGATCGGACTCTGGGCACTCTTTAAGATTTGGGGTGACCTTTGTGGAAAGCCTTCTGGGAAGAAGACACCCAGGAGAGGAGATTTAGCTCTTCCTCTCCCGTGACCCTGGTTTGTTTCCAGTTGCCCTGATTAAGAGCAGATTCCCCAGCCAAGGAGGGATCTAAATTTCAGGTCTGGACAAAGAACGGACTGTAGTAATCAGAGATGCCCTATGTGAGCGATGCGAGGCTTTGCTCGACACGGAAACATTTTTCTGAAAATCAACACTGGTCCAATTTTCTACCCTTAAGTCTCTCTTCCCAGCCCTTAAACCCGCCATTGTGTGCAGGATTTTAGAGCAATTAAGGAGTGGTAAGTGTGCACCGTTCAGGCCCTAATGAATTTGAGGGGTTTTTGTTTGGGTCCAGGAACCCAAGGCCACCAGTTAATCCCAGCAAGTCCCGTTCTCTGGAACGGATTTCAGAGCTCATCGGGCTCCAGCTGGGAGCTCCATGTGCTGAATGCTGGAATGGGCTTTTCTTTAAACGCTTCTCCTTCCGGCTTTGAAAAACACCTGTATAAAACGTGCAATCTGCCCTTTTCGAGCAATTGAAGGTTTTCATCTTTCTTTGGATTTTCTGTTCCGTCCACCTTTGGTAGAACGGTGGGTTCACTTAACGACCAGCCCAAAAAAGGTCTTGAAATGGGGTTGGTCGCATGGTCCCAACCAGTCGTGGGTTCCACTTACGTTCGCTACCGGTTCAGAACTGTGAGTGTGCTCGCGCATGTGCTTGTGCGCAGTGCTTCTGGACATGTGCAGAGGGTCCGTGATGACGTCTGGGGTGGGTGGGCGGAGCCTCCCACCACCATTATTACCGGTTCACCCAAACTGGGGCGAACCGGTACAAACCCATAATGGGTCCCAACTGTCACGATTTCTGGCTGTAATAGTTTTCCCATTTTCTCCTCTGCAAAGCCCCGTGCCCAGGTGTGGTTAAACAGTAGGTTTTACTTTATTTGTTTATTTTTTTTGCAAATTAAGTCATTGTTTTTATTCCGATCTGCGACAGATTATTATTCATCTGGCCCGGTTTAATTGCTCAGCGACAGATATTATATCAGGGAGTTTTTCTCCCCGTTCTTTTCTTTTCTTTTGGCTTTCCTCCTCTCCCATTGTATGGAGAACGAGGCCTGCCAAATGTTAGCTACAGGTCTCTTGTTAATGCTCGGAGTTAAATATTAATGCAGGATATCGTTTAAAAAATGAATGTCAGCAGAAACGGAGAGAAGGTGGCATGTCGGTCTCCAAGATTCACAACCGACATGAAGGATGCCGAAAAGAAGCCCAAACTGGAAATCAAATGTCATCGCTATCTTGGGGTTTACCTGCAATAAGGACTACAAATCCCAGAATTCCCTGGACCTGGCAGAGGATGCTGGGAATTGGAAGCCTCTCTACAGACATAAGGGATGCGGTGGCTCAGTGGCTAAGACGCTGAGCTTGTCGATCAAGAGGTTGGCAGTTCAGCAGTTCGAATCCCTAGTGCTGCATAACAGGGTGAGCTCCCGTGACTTGTCCCAGCTTCTGCCAACCTAGCAGTTCGAAAGCAGGTAAAAAATGCAAGTAGAAAAATAGGATCCACCTTTGGTGGGAAGGGAACAGCGTTCCATGCGCCTTTGGCGTTGAGTCATGCCGGCCACATGACCACGGAGACGTCTTCGGACAGCGCTGGCTCTTCGGCTTTGAAACGGAGATGAGCACTGCCCCCTAGAGTCAGGAACGAGACTAGCACGTATATGTGAGGGGAACCTTTACATTTACCTACAGATCTGCCAATTTTCACTTCTGGAATTTCTCAGTCAAAATAAACATAGCCCTTGACTTACGACCACAATTCAGCCCAACATTTACATTCCTAAGCAAGACCGTTGTTAAGTGAGTTTCACCCCATTGTATGACCTTTCTGGCAACCATTGTTAAGCAAATCACCCGATTGTTAAGTGAATCTGGCTTCCCCCTCACAAAAGGGGATCGTAGCTGTTGCAACAAGTCCATGGCCAAGTGTCCGAATTGGGACGTGGCCATGGGGGATGCTGCAACATTGGAAGTGGGAAAAACACTCCTGCGTCATTTTTCCCCCTGGTGCCCTGGTAACTCCGAACAGTCAGTAAACCAACGTCTGTAAGTCAAGGACCACCTGCAAAAGAATAAAATAGTAGAACAATAAATCTAAAATTGGAATTAACAGAGAGGTAGCTGAGGTGGTGCTAATTTTTTTTCCTTCTCTTCCCTTCCTTCGAAGGGCAGAAGGCACCCGGTCCCTTTTCACCCGTCCCGGACTTGCCCAACCGGGGAGGAACAATGGCAGGGCGAAAGGACAAAAGAGCAGGAATCACTTGGGATGGGAGGTGTTGGGTTACAGAGACCCCCAAGGCTGCCTCTCAGAGGTGCCCGTGAATAGCCCAGCCAGTGTCCCCGGCAGGCCTTGCTCAGTGCCCAGTGAATAATGCACGAGACTGGCAGCTGTTGATGCCAGCGCAACCCGAGCTTCCCTTTTAGTGAGTGCAGACAGAGCAAGGCAGGTCTATTTATAGCGGGGTAGTCCTTGACCTACAACCGTTTGTATAGTGACCATTTGAAGTGACGACAGCCGTGAAAACGGTGACTTATGACCAGTGGTGAAATCCACTCTGGGGCCAGCCAGAGTTGCTATTTGCCGGTTCTCCAAACTACTCAGAATTTCCGCTACCGGTTCTCCAGAACCTGCTGGATTTCACCCCAGCTTATGACCCTTTTTCACACTTACAACTGTTGCAGCACCCCGTGGTCACCTGGTCAACATTTGGATGCTTAGCAATTGGTTCATATTTGTGACCGTGAACTGCTTTTGCAACCTTCGGAGAAGCAAAGTCAATGGGGGAGGCCAGATTTGCTTAATGACTAACTTAACCGCAATGATTCATTTAATGGCTGTGACAAGGAAGGCCGTGAAATGGGGCAAAACTCACTTAAGAACTGTCTCGTTTAGCAACGGATATTTTGGGCTCAATTGTGGTTGAAGCAAGATCTGTTTTCAGCATCTATCTATGTTGTTTGCTTGGCTTTTCATCCAAGTGGACGGCTGTTCCCCTGACCCGTAGGAGTTTGGATGTGGGTTCCTCTTCCAGCTGGTGGTTGGGGGGGAAAGGTCAAAGTTCAACTGCCTTTTTCCATTAGGTCTCAGAAGGAACTTGGATCTCGTAAAGACGGGAAGTTCAAATTAATGTAATGATTCTATCTGTTTTCAGGTTTCTCCCGAATGAGTTAATTGGATATCCTGGGTTGGGGTCTCGCAGAGGAGGGGGAGGAGGGGGAGGACTGCAGGGTCCATGGTGCTCTCTGAGCTTGGTGATTTTCTCACAGGCATTTCACAACCAAACTAGTTAACATCATCCGTGCTAGAAGGGAGAGTAGATAAACAGAGGGCAAATCCCGCTCTCTTCTAGCATGGATGATGTTCCCTAGTTGGGTCATGAAACGTTTGCGAGAAAACCACCAAGATCAGAGAGCACCAGGGACCCCTCATGTCAACCTTGAGCTACAAATATTCTCTCCTGTCAGTGGACAAAGCTGAAGACCCCCGCCACCTCAGGACTTTTCCCTGGGGCAGTGATAGCTAACATTTTCCGGACCGAGTGCCCAAAGTGCCCATACACATGTGCATCCGTGAATGAGCACGTGTGTGCCCGAATCCCCAAAATGCAATGCGCATTTTGCCCCCTGTGCATGCGTGGCAGAGACCTGATGAATAGTGGGAGGCACGCACATGCACGGCAGAGCTGTACTGGGGCGATGGCTCGTGTGCCCACCGAGAGGGCGCTGTGTGCCACCTGTGCCATAGGTTTGCCATCACAGCTCTAGTGTCTCCCCCTATTTTCTTGCCGATCTCGTTGGGTCCATCCACAGCCTCCTCCCCCATTATTTCGGCCAGCGGGCCCCACCAATCACCTTGACAGAACAATCAAGCCGCGGTCGCAGTTTCCATCTTCCGCCTGCGCCCGCGTGTCTCCCACCCTTCCTGGTTGAAAGATGGCTCACCTTCAACCGCGCATACCGGAGCATTGGAATAAATCCGTCAAGGGACTTGTTGCTCTCATCACGGCCTGGATTTTGACCCTCCCCTGTTGGGGGGCGCCTCCAGACGGGTGGTGGTCCTCCTTCCGCCCCAACCACCATTTTCTCCCCTGATTTTCGCCTTTTGTTTCCTTTCCACTGACAACTTCATCGTAATAGCCTCCCTGAAGGAGTAATGACTACCTAAGCTGCATATTGAGCAGGCCGGCCGGTGATTGATGGCCGGATCTCTCGGACAGATGAAACGCCTAACAGGGCTGCCAATATGGGGCAGGTTCGGGAAGAGCCTCACCTGCTCCGCCATCTAATAGTCCTTGACCTGCAGGGGCAGCACCCCACTTTCTCATTTCAGGGGGAGGCGAAGGGTTTTTTTCCTTTCTTTTTTTTTTTTAAGGCTGGCAATCAAGTAATTCATAGGAAACTTAAAACACTTGGACACCCGGAGATTGCAAAAGGAAAATATGATGGATTATAACTTGAAAAGAGCCGACTTTGCAGCGGGAAATTGATCCCCTGGAAAATGTTTTTGTCTGCTGTGAAAAATGGGCAATATCGCAGCCGAGCCCCCAAAAAAGGGTCTAATCTGGAAAATAATTTGCTCTTGATTTTCCTTTTGTTGAGGCAAACCGTTTCTGCTTCTCCCCCTCTCTTTCTCTCCTGTTCTTCAGACAGGCTTCCTTTTCACTCCCCCACCTCTCAATACACAGGTTCTCATACAGCCCATTTGGGGGAGCAGGATAGTTTTCTTAAAAGAAAAAACAAGAGCAGGTTTTAATGCGCTATTATGCCCTTGTTATTATTATGTGGGTGGGGGAAAGAACCGAAAATGGAGAGAAAT
Source organism: Arizona elegans (assembly GCA_022577455.1). Taxonomy (NCBI): domain Eukaryota; kingdom Metazoa; phylum Chordata; class Lepidosauria; order Squamata; family Colubridae; genus Arizona; species Arizona elegans. Next base: position 818,012 of record JAKOOJ010000034.1, on the reverse strand, counting down.
AAACCAGGGTGCAGATTCCGCAAAGTGTATCTAATAATGCCAATATCCGTGCCGGGCAGTTTTTAAAGGGGGATAAAAAGGCTTCGGAATCAATTTTCTCCCAAATTGGTCTCCTTCTGATGCAACGGCCACAATTTCCAGCCAAGAGAACCTGTAGGATAGGCTGTTGCTTCTAGCTTGAACGCATGTATTTATTTTACTTATTTATTTGTCAAACAAAAATTACAAATTTGAACGAACAAAATGTAAAAACTGAAATGTGACAGGGACGGACGATAGGCAGGTTAGGGCACTTAGGCCTGGCCCCTTCTTTTAGGGGCTGCCCCAGAGAAGAAAAGGGGCTTCGACTTATTCTCCAAAGCACCAGAAGGCAGGACAAGAAGCAAAGGATGGACACTTGTGAAGGAGAGACCCAACGTAGAACTAAGGAGAAATGTCCTGACAGTGAGAATCATTCATCAGCGGAACGATTTCTGTCCAGAAATTCTGGGTGCTGGGTCACTGGAGGTATTTAAGAAGACAGAGGATGGCCCTTTCTCCAGTATGGTATAGGCCTCCTGCCTTTGCTGGGGGTTGGACTAGAAGACCTCCAAGGTCCCTTCCAACTCTGGGATTCTGTTAAGAGGGGGCATAGCTCAGAGAAAGAGGTCTTGGTCTTCCTGCAATTGGGGTCCCATTCTAGAGGAGCCTCTGCTCAGCCTTCTTTCTCCCCATCTCTTTCCACCCCCGGAGGAGAGCCGATTGAAATGCAAGGAGCAACCGTGCTCCCCTTCCCTTTGGGCCCGATCCAAGGGCCTTCCAGAGATGCCTCCCTGTCTCCCTGTTCAGAGAGATTTGCATAGACAAACATCTCCTGCCCCTGAATTAAATGGCCCGGCCAACCCGCAGGTATGAATTGGATGGCGGGGCTAACCTATAAATCAGGCGCCCCTGTCAGTCCCCGCGAAAGAGGGGGACCGGGGCGGGCAGGGGGCACGGCTCCCTTGCTAATTCGCCCGCCTGGTCATTTATGGAAATCAGGCTGTGGGGATAAACGGCAGCCGGATCAATAGGGATCTGTCTAAGACGATCAGGGACCAGCCCGCTTCCTGCAAGGGAGAAAACGCCAATTTTTTTCCTGCCTTTTTATGTTTGGAGTGAAGTTTCCGGAAGCGCTGATTATTGAGCGGGCTCCGTCTTTTATCACGTTTATTGCAAGCTGCTTTTGCAAGGCATCGGGAGGGGAAGGGGCGCCCGGCGGGGATAAAACAAGAGGCAAAGGCTGGAAGGGCCCAGGAGAGTCACCCCAACATTAGGCAGCTCTTCTTCTTCTTCTTCTTCTTCTTCTTCTTCTTCTTCTTCTTCTTCTTCTTCTTCTTCTTCTTCTTCTTCTTCTTCTTCTTCTTCTCCTCCTCCTCCTCCTCCTCCTCCTCCTTCTACATCTCCATCTCCATCTCCATCTCCATCTCCATCTCCATCTCCTTCTCCTCCTCCTTCTTCTATTATTTATCCTTCTTCTCCTTCCTATTATTTCTTCTTCTTCTTCTTCTTCTTTTTCTTCTTCTTCTTCTTCTTCTCCTCCTCCTCCTCCTCCTCCCTCCCTCCCTCTTTCTTTCTTTCTTTCTCTCTCTCCCCCTCTCTCCCTCTCTCTCTCTTTCTTCTCTCACAGCAGTTCTCAATCACTCTGCAATAAAGTTGAGAATCCCTGGGGAAAAGACAGGGCTGAAATTATTCCTACTGGGCAGATTCTAAGAGTGGGAGGAATGCTCCTCCCAAAGATATTTTTCCCCCATTGAATGAATAAATCACTGGATGAAAAATAGATCTGTCACCAACTCGCAGGAAGTAAGCCCTCCATCCCTCTTCCTGTTCTGTTCTGTGATATTAAAAGGAGAGTTTTCCAGCTGCAGAGAAAGCTTTCGATCATAAGGCCTCACAAGGAAGACACACACACACACACACACACACACACACACACACACACACACACCGATCTCCCCCTCTGGGGAGTCTTGCACAAGGAGGGAGGAATACATCGGATTAAAATAAGACAAGGATGATCTCCAGGTATGAGCAAAAAGCAGCAGAAGGGTCTCCTTGAAAGATGCTCCATTCATCTGAAGGGTGAATTCATCTTTATTTTTTTTCAAAACCTTCCCTTGGTGGAATTCATTTGCAGGACATGTTGGTTGATTGCTAATGGACAACAGAGGGTCTCAGTTAGCTCCTCCTCCTCCTCCTCCTCCAGCTAAATAGAGACCCCTCGAAAGAGTTCCTATACTGTAATATTTATCTGCTCCACCTGAGGTTGGACAATGTCCAAGGTCATCACTTGATGAGCCAAAGATTTTGACATGCCCAGTTGAAGATTTTTCTGAGCTGGTTGACAGATCAGGGAAGGGAAGAATAAAACCAGAAGGGTTTTGATGGTTCCTGATTCCTCATGTTTGTCTCTCATTCATTCATTCATTTCCCCCCTTTATTACTTTATAAGTAACTCAAGGTGGTGAACACACACAATATTCCTTCCTGTTCTTATATTCCGCACAACAACAACCCTGGGGTGGGGGGGTGTTGGGCTGAGAAAAGGGACTGGTCCACATAAGTTAGGGAACATAATCAACACATCTTCCTCCTCCTATCCCCCCTCCAGCAACAACCCTGTGAGGTAGGTTGGCTGAAAGAGGGAATGGCCCAAAGTCAGTCAGCTGGCTTTGGCATTTTTGTCCATCGATGGAGTCCTTTCCAAGGGCCTGAGATAGGCAAATCTGGTTGTTTGGTTGTGTCAAAACTATCATGGCAGGATGTAAGCTGTGCCAGGTCAAGCTGCCTTTTGCTATTGACTGATGTGCGTTTTGTCAATGCCGATGGTGTTTCAAGGGATGCTCCAGTTGTTTTGGGACATGAATTTGCTTTCTTTTGCCACTCTATTTCTTTGTGCAGCTCTTTGTTTTTTCTGATCTTCTCCAGTTCTTTCTCTTCTCTTCTTCTTTCTTCAGGTACTATTTTTTATGACTTTCTCTGTTATTTTTATTATTATTTCTGGACTCGGGATTTAAGACTACAGGAGTCAGATTTTCATCATTTCCAATTAATTCCTTAAAAATCAAAGACAGACAAACTAGCTCAAAAAAACTCAGCAGTTTTTGAATGTGACTGTTGTCAAATCAATCCCTCTCTCTCTCTCCCTCTGTCTCCTCTCTCTCTCTCATCTCTTTCTCTCTCCTCTCTCTCTCCCTCTCTCTCTCTTCTCTCTTTTTTCTCTCGCTCCCCCCTCTCTCTTCTCTTTCTCTCCTCTTTCTCTCCCTCCCTCTCTCTTTTCTCTCTCTCTTCATCTCCCCCCCTCCTTTCTCCAAATCAGTTTCTCTTGGTCTCCAGATTAAGGAATTACAAAACTCTTCTCAATATTTAAGAAATGAACCATCTGGGACAGAATCTAGGGCAGATTACTCTTAATCTGATTTGGAAAGCCAAACAGGGAGATGAGAATAGAATCGGGCATTAACATGCTGCAGATGTTGAAGCCTAAATATGTATATTTCTTATTTCTTTTTTAAATAAGAAGAGGATATGCGCGCGAGGCCTTGAGGCCATGGGTGGCATTTGGCCTTGCTTTCTTCTCCAGGGTCAAATTCTTTGAGAAGAATGTGATCGTTTGGAGTTGTGGATGCTCCATCCCTGGAGGTTTTCAAAAATAGACTGGACAACCATTTGATCGGGATGATGTAAGGTGTCCTGACTTGAGCAGGGGGTTGGAGTAGATGATCTCGGAAGTCCCTTCCAGCCCTAAGATTCTATGTTTGGATGAGATTATGAAACTGAGTCAGCCGGTGAGTTTTCATCCTCTCTGCCTGTGCTTCTCAGCAACTTTTGTCTGGATTTCAACTTCCAGAATTCCCCGCCAGCATGTTGGCTCAGGAATCCTTGGAATCGAAGTCTACCTGTGCTGATTGAGGAATTCTGGGAATTGAAGTCCACCTGTTCTGACCATGGGGATGCAGCCACAGTGTGACAAGTGATCATAAATCACTTTTTTTCAGTGATGCTGTAACTTCAAACTGTCACTAAACGAATGGTTGTAAGTCAAGAATAGCCTGTAGACAGTTTATGAGTTGATTAGCCTTACGACCATATTAAAAAAAAGCAAAAATAAAATGCAGGATTAATTCCAGGGTACGTAAAGACAAGAAAATTCAGTAATAAAACACCCAAGTGGTAAATATAAAGAATCCAGATTCAGATGAGTACCCCATCTTTACAGGGTACCCCAATGTACCCTGCACAGATATTTTTCCTCCTCCCTTCCTGCCCCCCAACCAACCCAGCACGACGTCAGCTCCCTTGTCGGCTTCAATGGGTCCCCAGCGTCAGCAAAGTATCGATTTCCTTGCCTGGTTGACGTTGGCAAAATAACACCTTGATAAATCGCCGAGGATTGATTTGCACTTAATTGACAATTTGGTGAACCCTCTTTTAAGAGGCCCTGGAGTTAGCTCGGGGAAAGACCAGGCAAGCATTTCTGGATAATATATCGCCTGATCAATAAGTCTTGGCCTAACATCCCATAGTCTTAGCGACAAAGCCAGTTGAGCTGTCAGCTTGGGTCTCGAGAAATTAGTGGTGGTTGTGGGGCGGGGAGGGGAGGGGGATTTAGGGGGCAGGGAGATGTTGCTCCCTCTGGAGACCAGAGGGCAGCAGAAGCTTTAGAAACAATGGAAAGCAGGTTGAGAAGAAAGAGAGATCTTAGGGAGAAGTAAGGGTTGGTTCTATGTAGATCACTGTGTTTCTCAATCTTGGCAAGTTGAAGATGGATGGAGTTCCACTCCCAGAATTCCCTAGCCAGCATTGCTGCCTGGGGAATACTGGAAGTTGAACTCTACCCATCTTCAACGGACCAAGGCAGAGAAATGTTGCAGATGCTCTCATGGTCAACCATTCTGCCCTTTTTTGGAAGGCAGAAGAAGATTTGTTTAATTCCCATGATTTCTTTCACTTCCTTCTTTCCTATAGTTTGCTCAGTAAACAGGGGCGTGTGGGCACCCCTTGCTCAAATTCTCGAAGCTGACGTTTAAGCACGAGTTTTAAGGCCTTGGGTGAAAGGGAACAAAAGAAATATTGAGATCTATTTCTTGTACAGAGTTGCAGACCTATATACAAAATGAAAATTGTAAATATTTTTCCAGATATTGTTAGCTTAGAGGATGTTTTGCCAAGGATTATAAAATAATAGGAAGGGATTTTAACGGAGTTCAGAACAAAGATTGAGATGGCAGTAGGAGTAAATATTAATACATAATCGTTATCAAATACTTTTTTTAAGCTCTGGAAAGTAATAATTTTGATGTCTAGAGGTTCTTTAATCCATATATTTTATTTCAAATCTGCATAGAATATTTTTCAGAGATTTTTTTCCCCCCAGCTGTTGATGTTACTAAACTTTGGGAAATAAAAGGAAAATCATCTTCAAAGATCAGTCACCTGTTTTTATAAAGCTAAACCAAACTGTACTATTTCATTAAAAATAGTACCTAGTTTATCTTTCATTTAAACATAGCGACTTCTGTCATTTTATTGTACTAGTGATAAGCCCCTTAATGTCCATCTGAAGTGGCCCACGCATTTGGCAAACGAGTTACACGCAGTTCTTGACTTACAACTGTAATGTAACGTTACCATCTCACTGTGACCAATTTTATGATCTGTTTGGAGCTCATCCTTCTCATTTTTTCTACGACTTTCTTTTACTGGTATCATTATTATGATTCTATTACTTTGTTGTCTGTATGCACACTGAGAGCCTCTGAACTGTAGACAACTGCTCCAACACTGGAAGTTTTTAAGAAGAGGTTGGACAACCCTTTGTCTGAAGTGGTATAGGGTTTCCTGCCTAAGCAGGGCGTTGGACTAGAAGACCTCCAAGGTCCCTTCCAACTCTTTTATTCTGTTCTATTCTAAATGACACACCTGGAGGGTGTGTTTTTGTCCCTGAGGCAGGTTGCTCCACTTTGCAACGCCCTCATCTTCCCGCCACCCCAAAGCCCAGCGTCACTCCCCTTTAATCTGGCCAGGCCAGGACTTCCTCGGATTCATAACGTGTCCCAGCTCCGAGGACCCTTCTCCCCTCCTGCAAATGCCATCCATTAATGCATTTCATCATTTCAATCAGGGATGTTAAGGCTGCGATTCTAAAGGTCTCAACTGTGTCTTTTTACATAATTAAAAGACGGGGACTGCTCGGAGCCCCTCGCCCGTCTCCGGGTATTATTTACATACAATTTGGATGGGGGTTGGAGGAGCATGCATGCATACATATTTTATATTTTAAAACTTTATTAAAGTGCTCCAAAAGGTTGCACGGCTGGTTTGGTCAATCGGATGCTGGAGAGTATAAATCAAAGAGCCGATTTGATTTGTTATTCTTGGCTGGCCATAAATTAAGCTTTTCTTGATGAAAAGGCGGCTGGTAGAGTCTGCCATTTGGGGCGGGGGGGAAGCGTTTCAGAAAATGTGCAGCCGAGGTTGGCACCAGCCAATGAGGGAAAACTGGCTTCAGGGACCCTGAATGGATCTCACAAGTAATTCCCCCCCCCCTCTTTTCTTTACCTGCAGTTCCTATTAAGCTCAGACCCAGTTCTTTGTAAGCAATAATTCTGGGTTTTTTTCCCCTCTCTCTCTATTAATTTGATTAGCAGCCTCTTATTTCTTGGTTAGGGTTTCTGCAACAATTCTAATCACACGCCCCTTGATTTCTCTTTCTCTCCGTGTTTCATCCTTCTCTGAATGTGAATCCGTTTTTTGGGCACTGCAGCTGTCACAGAGATCAGTCAGTTGCCAAGGCTCCGAATTTTGACCATGGGACCATGGAGATGCCGCAACAATTATAAGTGTGAAAAAAAATCACTTTTTTTCAGTGCCCTTGAAACTTCAAATGGTCACTAAATGAACGATTGTAAGTTGTGGACTACCTATTCATAAAGGCCAGACTTCCCCCTTCGTCACAATGATTCTAATCATGAATAATGATTCTAATTGGTTTGCCAGTTGCACAGTGGCAGATAGGACAGTGCTCCAGAGGGTCATTGGTTGCCCCCTCCCTACTTTGGAAGAGCTTTATAGCTCCCGCTGCCTTAAGAAAGTTCAAAACATCCTTAAAGATCCATCTCATCCTGGGCACCTCTTTTTTTGAACTATTACCATCTGGCAGCCGGTACAGGACAATAAAAACAAGGACAAATAGGCTGAAAAGCAGCTTCTATCCCAGGGCAATAACCATACTGAATTCTATGGTATAGTACAATATTGGGTTTTCAATTTTAATTATATAGAATGTAAAGGATGTATGTTTGTGTTTTTATTTTTATACTTATAATGTACACTGAAGACGGCATTTAATTTCGTTGTACCATGTGCAATGTCAATAAAGTAAACTAAACTAAACAATTTAGTTTAGTTAGTCGGTCATCTTTTCAAAGAGAGATTCACAGATCATGATATTAGGCAAGAAGGGCACGATGGGAAAATAATGGAAAACCTCCCCATTTTTAGCGCATCTCATGGCTGTGGGCCCCGTTTTGACACAGACCCTGCACTCTGCTGACCCCCCCCCATCTCAAAAGGATGCAACCCCCCCAAAGCCCACAAACGGGCGGCCGCACAAAGACTCCCATTAGAAGGTCCCTCCACTCGGGGGGGGGGCTCTAAATATTCCGCTAATATATATTCGCCATACAGTATTTTGAATTATATGTCTCGATGAGCCCCGATAAATTACAGATCATAAAATTCTCTGCACATAATTATCCGGCAGAAAAGGAGTGTTCAAAGAAATATTTTCCCTGCCACCACCTCTGTTCCCATTTCTTTACCATATAACATTTATTCTAATATTAAAATGGCAGCAACTCAATAGATTGTGAATCATTAACGCACTCCATTGATTTCACCCCCACTGCTCTCCCCCCCTCCCCAACCCACGCCCTGCCAGCAGCCTTCGCCCGGTGTGTGAAGATCAGTCTATTGGATTGAGATTCATAAGCTATTTGGGGGTCGGCGCCCAAGACCTTCAGCGCTTCAATTGCGATCAGTCCCCAAACTGATCAATACGCGGAGATAGATACCTTGAATCATTGGCTGTTAGCAAAGAGCTCAGAAGGCTGCACGTTTAAATGCAAGGAACGGGCCGATCCGGATGGAAGAATCTGATGAAGAACATGGAATGGCTTGGAGAAATCTGCAGGGGCTCCTCCACTTACAACCACCATTGGCACTGGAAACTCCGACGCTAATAAAAGAGAATATTTGTAGCTCAGGGTTGAAACGAGGATGCTCTCTCAGCTTGGTAGTTTTCCCACAGATGTTTCATCACCCAACTAGATAACATCATCAGTGCTAGAAGGGAGTGAATTGTGTCCCATTTTATGACATTTCTTGCCCGTTGTTCAGTGAATCATTGCAGTTGTTTAGTATTGTGGTTGCTAAGAGAATCTGGCTTCCCCATGGACTTGGCTTGTCGCTAAAGGGGATCAGGTGCCCCTTGGGACACTGCAGCCGTCATAAACACATGCCAGTTGCCAAGCGTTCAAATTTTGATCCCGTGACCCTGGGAATGTTGCAACGATCCTAGGTGTGAAAAACGGTCAGTTTTTTGTAACTTTGAATGGTCACTAAATGAACTGTTGAAGGCACCTACGTATTTCCATATATATTTCCAACCTGCTTCTTCTGTAGCAGCTGGCATTAGTCACGTTCTGGTCCAACCAAGTGCAGAAGCATCAAATGTTGTCCCTTGTAGTTTGGGGACCCCAGAAACCCCCCCCCCCTCAATTGAGTGCTAAATCCAGGAATTTTCTAAGAGCAGGCAGTCCCGGGGGGAGGGGCAGGCTCTAGGTTTTATTTTCCTTTTCTTTTTAACCCTTCTCCTTGAGGTGCCCTTGGCCACCAGCTTTCGTTAGCATAATCCGAACATTTGCAACCCACAACATATGACTGTCTTGTATATTTTGTGACATAACCACGGGCCTTTGTGCTTACACACTGAGGTCACTGACAAGTAATATATTCACCCCGTTAAGTTATTAGGGAGATAAATAATTGGGGTGCTGGCTGAACTGTGAACTTTTCCCCCACATCCTCTGGGTTTCGCCAGCTCCAAGCTTCGCAATTCCATTATGGTTATGAGCCCAGCTGTAACTCCAATACAATTTCTTTATGGAGATCAGCAATAGGAATATTAAACTTTAAGCCCAAAGAGGTTGTAATTTAACCTGTATTATTTATTACAGACACAAATCCTTTACAATAGGAAAGAAGGAGGAATTAGTTTAAAAACACACACTGGCACAAACAATCCATATATAAACAGAAAAGGGAATAAAAGGCATCCCTTCCTTGAATGCAATTAGATTGGAGTGTTGCCCCAGAGGGGAGAGAAAGTGGCTTTTTTTGGTCTGGGGTGGGAGGAGGGGAGGGGTGGGGCGGGGGGCTTCCTTTGTTTGAATTGCAAAGGGAGATTTTCTTGTCTGCAGCACCTGGGATGGCAGGTGGGCACAAAACCATCCTGATATTTAATTATTCAATAATGGTGATGTATAAACAGGAGGGTTGGGTTTGAAGTTCACACAACTACCTGAACATCAATTGATTCAGCCAGTTAAGCTGGTGACGGCCTGAAAAAAATAATAATACCGTATATAGGTAGTCCTCGACTTACGACCACAACTGAGCCCAGAATTTATGTCGCTAAGTGAGAAATTTATTTTTTTTGTCCCATTTTAGGACATTTCATGCCACATTTGTTAAGTGAAGCAGTGCAACGGTCAGCTGTTTCAGGTCCCATTTCTAAGCTTTCTTTTTCTCAGCAAATTAAAAAATAACTTTCCTTCTCTTTGTTTTTAACTGTGGTGAATTTTTTCCTGTTGATTATATACATCTTGTACATGTACGTGTTTGTCCAAATTGCTTCTTACATTCACATTAGTATACAGCATTCTGAAATTCTCTTCCTCTTCCAATCCTTTCTCTTCTCTTCTTCTCTTCTCTTCTCTTCTCTTCTCTTCTCTTCTCTTCTCTTCCCTCCATGTCCTTCTCTCCTCTCCTCTTCCCTCCTTCTCCTCTTCTCTTCTCTCTTCCCCTCTTCCCTCCTTCTTCTCTTCTCTCCTCTCCTCTCCTCTCCTCTCTGCCCTTCCCTTCTCCTTCCTTCCTTCCAGTAACTCAACAGACCTGAGATATTTATTCAGCCTTCTTTTTCTTCTTTCAAAGAAACTTCAAAAGCGACTTCAAGCTTCATCCACTGGAATAAGAATTTGCAGAAGGGAGAGAGGGAAAAAAACTCAAGCAACTTTCCCTGGCTGGGAGAAGATTGGATCTGATCAAAATGATGAATCTGATTCTTTAATTGGCGAAAATGTTATTTTCCTCCTTCCGGTGACATCAGGTTTTGTAAGGCAAAGGTTTTATTCTTTCGAATCCTAAATATATCAGAAACATGGCAGGCTCTACTGAGGAGGCTGCATCATATCCTGAAAGGATTTTGACAGCATGTTCTGCATGCGTTGAAGCTTTCTGCATGTCAGCTCCCTTTCCGATGTCGGGTTCTGATGCCAACCAAAATGTCATTTTTAACCAACATTGAAATTTGTAGTCAACATAATTAACTGAGTTAGGAGCAGGATATTATTTACTATTCAGGGGAACAGGGCATGGGGCAAGGGAGGGGAACCGGAAAGGAAGGCAAGCCATAAAATCTCCCCTGTCAAGGTTATTAATTTTCACATGCCAAATGGTAATATATCCAAATAACTTACATATTTTAATAAGACACTTAGTTTAATGAAAAAGGGGTTTGCATAATGGGAAGTCATTAATTAGATTCTAAATTCTTGCCTGTTGCCTGTATGATAGTCTACGGAAAGGGGATAAAGAGGAAGTTTTAATAAAGTTATAAATTAATAATCAATAATAAAATTATATATACACACACACACACATACACACACACAATTTATACTTATACAGATATTTTAAGTAAATTATATGTATGTGTATGTGTTTGTGTAAAATGTATCTCCCTGTGGTCCCCTGTCCTATTAAAACAAGATTTTTCTCACAGAAACCTAGATACGGCCGTCCTGGGAGCCCCCAGGGTTGAGTGTTGCATCTGGCTTTCTACTCATTGGCCCAAAAACTTGGGGGTGGGGGTGGGGGGATTAGGCTTTTGGCCTGATTCCTTGGAGCTCATGATTCCCCTAAATTTCCAGCAAAGCCACAGCTCGCATCATCATTCAACCCGGCACGCAATTTATTCAAAAGCCAGTTGGCAGTTGAGGATTGACGACTGTCCAGGATTTGTCCATGGCAGATGTGTGTCAAGCACCACTAATGAAAAAGCCCCCCTTTTGGGGAGGGTGAGGCTACTCCCCACTGCCAACACCCACCGTCTACTGCCATACGGAGCCCAGCTGGACTGATGTGACTTTTGTTGCCCCAAAACGTGAGAATTTACGGCATACAAATCAGCAGCTCTGATGAGGCGGCTGCTTTCAGGGCAACAAGAGAGTTTTGTTTATTTAAAAGATGCTGAGACTCTAGAAAGAATCACTGAATCCTAGGAATGGAAGGGACGTTGGAGGCCTTTGTTGTGGCCCACCAGAGCTGGCAGCAGAGTTGGACAGTGAGGAGGTTGGGGAGGAACGTGGGCCAGTCCTGGGGAAGGCTCAGACGATGGCTCTGAGTCGGAGGCAGAGAGGGGGCCAAGGCCATCTGGTAGTTCTTTGCTGCCTCCGAAGTCTCCGGAGTCTGACATCAGTGAGACAGAAGAACAGCGGGAGCCTGTTCCCAGTGTGTGCTTGCCCAGAAGACAGGAACAATTAAGGAAACAGGGTCGATTTGGGAGTAAGGCTTGGAGATGATTGGCCCCTTCCATAAGACATTAAAGAGAAGCGAACGGGATGTGAGCTTTTGCAGGAAGCAATTAGTTCATCTGGTCAGTAAAAGCTCTGGAAAAACTCTGTTTGACTCTGTGCTAAGTTTGGCCGTGCCCTGTGTGTGGCAATTAGTTCTCTGGCAGCGTTCCAAGGGAGATAAGGTGGGTGTTTGTAAACACTCTTCTGAAAGACTATTTGTGAAGCCTTTCAAACTAATGAAAGTAATTCACAGCTGTATGAATAAAAGAGGTTTGCCGGGACTAAGATAGTGCTGTATACTTTCTAAGGAAGCCTAGGTCAGAACAGTCTTCTATCTGACCCCCTGCTCAAGGCAGGAAACCTGGCTTATACCATCCCAAACATGGCTGTCTGGGGAATTCTGGGAGTTGAAGTCCACCCTTCTTAGAGTTGCTGAGGGATTAAAACAGAGATTCTCATCCTTGGCATGGCTGGCTGGAGAATTCTGGGCATTCAAGCTCACCCATCTTCAACATGGCAAGGTTGAGGAACATTGCCCGAGAGGTCCCCTTTGTCTGGTCTCCAACCCCTGAATTCTCTCTCTTCTTCTCTCCCCGTTTCCATCACTCAAGTGGGGTGAGAGGAAAGCATTTCAACTGAATGGCAGGCCAAAGGTTTTGGGAATGGCGTGATGTCATACAACAATTAGTCAATGGGAAGGGGGAGCACTTGGGAAGTGTCTACCCTTCAGTGTGGTCCAGACCAGGAAACCAAAACCAATGAATACCAATTATACTTTTATTGTAAGGTTATACTAACCAAATCTTGCATGCCTGAAAGCATGTTTCCTCCCTCCCACCCCCCACCCCCATCCTGCCTTTATGTTCCAGGGAAGAATCAACTCTTTCAGCAGCTCCATTCATTTCGTAGGCTGAGATATTTCTTGTTTGTCCATTGTCTAGGTAGGATGTGATTCTTCCAGCTTCCAAAGTTATTCTCACAGCCCATTACAGGAAGTGAAGGAAGGTCGCTTGAACTCCAGATAGATTCGTTCCTTCCTTCCTTCCTTCCTTCCTTCCTTCCTTCCTTCCTTCCTTCCTTCTGCCCTCCCTCCATCTTTTTCTTCCTTTTTCTCCCTCCCTTCCTCCCTGTCTTTTCCTTCCTTCTTTCTTTCTCTATCTCCATCTCTTTCTTTCTTCTACTTCCTTCCTCTCTCTTCCCCCTCTCTCTCTGTCTTTGGTTCTCTCTTTCTCGCTCTCTTTTTTTCTTTCTTTCCCCCCTCTCTCTCCCTCTTCATCCTTCCATCTCTGTCTTTCCTTCCTCTTCCTAATTTCTCCTCCTGTTCCTTCCCTTTTTCCTTCTCCTCCTCTTGATCTCCCTACGAACGATGGTGGGAGTTCCCACTTTCCTGCCTGGCTCATCAGCCTCGCAGAAAAATGGTACAGGTGGGATTCTTTGCCTTTCTTGGGGGGGTTCGCCTGAAGGAGCCGACAACGACCGCAGCCACAGAAGCCATTCCCAAATTAATTTAGATTTCACACAGCCCAACTGGGCCAGCTGGATTTGGCAGGTTGGTCTTCTCTGGGAAGCGCTCAAAGATCCCGAGGGGACACTTAGCAGTTTATAAATCTGTCAGGGGGGGCATTGCTGATGACCCCAGCTTTCACCACCAAACGCTTTTAAAGAGGCAGCGTTGCCCAGGTCCCCGGGGGCCAGTTTTCCTGCAAACATTGCACGCGCTGGAGATATTCGGGCTGTACTTTTATGCGGAATCAGGGAAAGAAATGGAAGAGCCCCCCCCCAAAAAACCTATATCCTAGCAACAGACCCCTTTCCTTCTTTGTTTAAAAGTAACAGCCTATGAGATGGGGAAATATGTCTGTCCTTCAAAGGAAATAAAACCATATCCAAGCAGGTTTATATTGTGGAGTTAGCCTCTGCCGTTTAATAACATCAAAGAGCACTTGATAATAAAATAGGTAATATTACACAAATGCAACAATCGTTTATGCGGGCGGATATTCTGGTGCATCAGATCACCAGCACATCAAACACACAATTGCAGCTTCCTCAAGTCCAACCATCTTTCTTTCTTTCCCATTCATTCATTCATTCATTTATTCATTCTCTTCTGAATCCTTACTATTCCTTATATGCCCCCCAATGAATTTCACAGTAAATTTCAACTCCTACAGATGCCTTTTGGGGGACGGATGGAGGGACATATAATCAGTCACTTTGGCTAGTAATGTATTTACAGGTAGTCCTTGACTTACGACTACAGCTGAGAAGGAGGGAAGGAAGGAAGGAAAGAGGGAGGGGGAACAGGAGGAGAAGGGATGGGCAAGGGCAGGGCAGAGTGAAGGAGGAAAAGAGAGGGAAACGGGGAAGAGAGGAGGGAAGGAAGGAAGGAAGGGAAGGCCATAGAGGGAAGGAAGGAGAGAGAAGGCGAAAAAGGGAGAGGTTTAGAAAGGAAAGGAGGAAAGGAGGGAGCAGGGAGGAAGGAAGAACCCCCCCCAACTCCCATCCCCTTGGCTACCAGCCTCCCACTTGCTCTTGCCGTTGCCCGCCTGGGTTGAGCGGCACCTGCTCCCTTCCCTGCCCATCCTGGCCATCCATCCATCCATCTGACTGGCCCTCCCTGCCTGCTGGAGCCGGTGCCAGCCCCTCTCCACCGGGGGGGGGGGAGGGGGGGTGCTTCTGCATCCCGGGAAGGCCCACAGGGGCCACCGCCCTCCCTGCGCATCATTAGGTGCCCAATTGTGCCATTAATTCCAGCTGCTCCGCGGGGATGTCGCTGTCAGTCCTGATTTACTCGCCTCCCGCTGATGGGGCGGCACTGGGTGATGCGGGCCGGGGGCCTCGGAGGGTCTTCCAGGGGTGGCAGGGACGCCAGCCGCAATTGTGCCCTCCCCCTCTCGACTTAGGGCTGGGGGCCACCCGAGTCCCCTTGAAGAATCGCTGAGGAAGGGGCAAAGGAGGAAAGGGGATTATTACACCACATCCCACCACCCTCCCTCCCCCCCTCTCTCAAACACACACACAAACTGTTGGTTTAAAAATGGAAAAGGGAAAGTACTCTCATTTTTCTCTCCCAGATATGTCTTAATTTTTTCTTTCTGTCTCTTTGCATTTCCCTTTTTCGTTTCTTTTCGTATTTTTTCCTAAGTTGGTACCCATCTTTTTCTCTTTGTACTTGTAAACTCTAATAAAATTATTCCAAAAAAAATAATTCTCTCTGCCAGGATTGGTTGCATCCACACCATCACCCCAACAAGGTCAGCGACATCCCCCATTTTAATATTTAATTTTACACCCGCGGCTCCTGGGACTGTTTGAGCTTGTCTTGCAAAAGCCCCCTTCGGATAATAAGGGGCATGGGAAAAGGACTTGGGAAAACGCCCTGTTTTTTTCTAACTCCCCAAGGAAAGGTAGGAGTTGAATCTGCAAGGTAAATAAATCTGAAGGTAAGATGATTCAGGGACAATTAAACCCACCCACCCTTCTCTTTCCATTTCTTTAAATGGAAGAGACGCACTTTGCAAAAAAGGTAATTTGGTTGGGGAGAGGGGAGAGAGAAATGGCCAATAGACGATAAAGGTCACACAACATGTTGTAAGCCGCAGAGAGACAGAAGTCACTCAAGGTTTACTAATCACCTTTAATGCTCCTTCCTTTTCAATCTGGGTTTAAATGTCAGCCTCCTTGGCTCTCACCTGGCTATTTATAACTCCCTAGTTTAGCAGGTCTGGTGCTGCCTAGAAACCACATTCATGGTGGCTTTTCTCTCTCTTGTCTTTCGTTTTCCTCTCTTGGTCTTCACTGCCTTTCGAGGCAAAGCTTAGGTGTCTTTCCGCTTTATCGAAACTGGGCAATGGGCCATCCTAGCAAGGAGGAAACCACCATCAGGACCAGTGGCTGCTTAAAAGGGCTTCCGTAGGTACCGTAGAGTATGAAGCATTGGACAGTTAATGCGAATGCTCAGAGTGTGGTTTTGCTTTTCAACAGTTTACACCGCTCTGTATCTCAAAACAATTGGGGAACAAAGAAGGGGGAGGTCAGAAATTCCAATTTTGCCTGTATTATCTTCAGGGGTGTTTTTTCACACAGCCATCTTTTTTTCCTCCCCTTCTTCCTTTTAATGTTTCTAAATAATAACATAGTGGAGATGTTGGCATTCTTTCTCAAAAAAAAAAAGTATATTTTCTTGCTTTAAATCATAAAACAATGCAATATAAGAAAAGGAGGGAGCGAAGGAAGGAGGGAGGAAGGAAGTGGAAAGAAGGAAAGAAAGGAAGGAAGGAAAGACAGGAAGAAAGAAAAGGAAGAGGGAGGGAGGGAGGGAGGAAGGGAAAAAGGAAATATTTTAACCACCCTTTCCTTCCCATTTGCCAATCTCATGCTCGTATTGACCTTGGTAATTATAATCATTAAAGGAAAACCAAGCTCCAGATGTATGTCTAAATGCAACCTGCTGCCCAGTCTCGGCTGGCATTCTGATACCCACATCCAACTAAATATCCCATAGGACCTTTCTTACAAGTGGATTCATTATTTACTCACAGGGCAATTTATTTCACACATTTTACATGTTCTCTTCAACCAGCAAAAGCTTCCAGAGCAAATGCTTTCATACAATCGGGGGGGGGGGGGGGACAATACAAAAGATGGCTTGTTTATAACCTAAAGAACATGGCATAAAAGGAAGAAGTCATGGAATGGGAAGAGGAAAAAGAAACCCATCTCAGCTATCTGTTCTCAAATTTCTCTGTCAAGACCTGAGGGAAAGAATGTCAAATCAAAAGGCTATTTTAGCTCTTTCTTGCCTCTTTGACCTGCTGCTCAGTTGGAAAAAAAGGAGAAAGAATGAAAAAAAAAAAAGAAATAAATTCCAAATAGAAGGCTTAGGAAATTGATAGGCTCAATGGACAGCTGCCTGGACATACAGCCGTATGAGATTGTTTCAAGTTAGGATTTTTTTAAAAAAAATTATTACAGCTTGTCTTATTTTACCATATTGCCACCAGCACAGAATAGAATGGAACATATAAATTAAATTAATTAATTAAACAATTGTTTCCCATGCTTGGAACTGTATTCCTAACACTTCACTGGCCCTTTCCTAGCCAAATTCACTCTGCTGATTCAAATCCAGTTTGTGAATAATTTTAAGATCTTAAGGCAGTTAACCTCAGTCCTTTAGCCACATTTGAATTTTTTTAAAAAAACTTTCTCTGTGAAAAACGTCAAACGGGTTTATGTTAAATCCCATTCTGTGCTTTTTACCACCCAGATCTGCATGCCTTTACAGTTGCCTTTGGAAATTTCTGTTGAATAATTTCCGGTTTCGTGAACTGCAAACTTGATAAGCATTTATCCCACGCTATCAACAATTCATCTTTTTTTACTTAAAACCTTTTTACGTTGGTCAAATGTTTCTTTCATGTTTTCTCTTCACTTAAAAAGAAAAAATGTCCATGGCAAAATAGCGTCCATTGAGCCTCGTTAATCAGGGTGCAATTTTTTTTAATCAAAATAGATTAAATTCTGCGAAAGACCTCATCAATCTTTAGCTGACAAATTTATTGAAAATCTTAATGGTATTTGATCAGAGAGAAAGCGACACCAAACATTACACATAACCTACACTTAATATTTAGCTTTACAGGTTATGAGATATAGATATAGATATATAGATATAGATATTCTTTCGTCATACTTAAATCATCTGTCTGCTCTCGTCGTCTGTGAAAACACACAATATAAAGGGACGATCAATGGTGTGTTTTTTTTAATAATAAAAAAAGTGAAACCAGGCTGTTCTTGAACATACAAAAATTGAGCCTAAATTTTAAAGGTTTTCAATAAAAGATGTGGACAGGCTGCTCCAGGTGAGGAAGCATTTGGCAACTGGAAAGCAAAGACATAAACTTGAGAAATACAGATCGATTGAATGAATTTTCCTGAACTGCATCGTTCGTGTCCCTTTCTCCATAGGAGTAAATAAATTCAAACCTTGAGAAATCGCAGCTGGTTTTAATCCTCCGTCTTTTGGGGGCATCCCAGAAAACAAGTGAAGGAAAAAAAAAAAAAATATATATATATATATAGGTAGCCCTCAACTTACGACCGCAACGGAACCCAAAATTTCTGTAGCTACGTGAGACATTAGTTAAGCGAGTTTTGCTCTGTTTTACGACATTTCTTGCCACTGTTGTTAAGTGAGTCACTGCAGTTGTTAAGTGAGTCACACAGTCGTTAAGCGAATTTGGTTTCCCGGTTGACTTTGTTGGTTAGAAGGTCGCAAAAGGGGACACTGCGACCATCATAAATATGAGACAGTATCAAACATCTGAATTTTGATCACGTGACCATGGGGGAAATGCTGCAATGGTCGTAAGTGTGAGAAACGGTCATAAGTCACTTTTTTCAGTGCCATCGTAACTTCGAACGGTCCCTAAATGAATGGTTGTAAGTTGCGAACTGCCTGTATCGCAGCAATTGTTGTCAATGAAAGGAGAGATCTGTTAAAAAAACATTTTAGCAAAGGCTTAAACACCTGTCAGTTTTGAATGCACAGGTACTTATCGAAAGTGTAAGCATTTTCTTAAAAAGGAGGGTTTTTTTTCCCCCTGCTTGCGTCTATGTGCTGGTTGTGTCTGCAGTATGGCAGATTCCGTGGTATAATGGATGTATGGAAATGCGTGTTATTGGCAGTGACCCCTTTAACCAGGTCTGTTTGAGAACAGCGTTGGGTTTATGGGCTGCCAATCGATAAAGGGGGATACACAGACCCCCCTCTCTGCCAGTGGCTGATTTTACGTCCCCCGCCTAAAGGCAAAAGCTGCCCTCTGATCAGGGGAGACACACGGGAGAAATTGGTAATTGGTAAAAAAAAAATGATTTTTAAAAATTGTTTAAAAAAAAAAAAAGATCCAAAATGACATTCAGTCTGTATAGCTAAAGCAGCTCATTTACAGCGCCATAGAAAATAGCCTACAAATTAATTACAGTGACTTTTTATATTTATATTTATATATATATATATATATATATACAGATATATACAGATAAAAATAAAGGAGTCTCGACGCTTGGCTTTTGGAAATCTAGATACACAGTTGAGGCTGTTTTATTCTGTTGGGGAGGAAAGGAAAGGAAAGGAAGGGAAGGGAAGGGAAGATGCTGGACAAATCAATGCTAAATGCAGCATCCTGAACATAAAGAGGCGGATGAAAAAATGCATATTAAAAAGAGATGTTAAAGCTTCATTTGCTGGATGGAAGTCAATATTAGGGAAGGGGAGGGGAGGGGAAAGACGAAGGGAAAGAGGAAGGGAAGGGAGGAAGAAAAGAAAGAAGAGGGAAATGAAGAAAAAGGAAGAGGAAGGAAGGAGAGAGAGAAAGAGAAGAAAGAAAGGAGGAAGGGAAGAAAAAGAAAAGGAGGAAAGGGAAGAGGAAGGGAAGAAAGAAGGAGAGGGACAGAGAGAGAAAGGGAGGAAAGAGGAAGAGGAAGAGAAAGGAAAGGGAGGAAGAAGAAAGGAGACAGAAATGAAGAGAAAGGAAAAGGAAGGAAGGGAGGAAGGAATGAGAGAAAGAGCAGAAAGGAAGGAAAGAAGAAAAAGGGAGGAAAGAGAAGAGGAAGGGAAGAAAGGAGAGGGACAGAAAGGGAGGAAAGGAAAGAGGAAGAAGAGGAAGGAAAGGGGGAAGGAGTGAGTGATGAAGGAGGGGAGGAAGAGGCTGAGGGTGAGGAGGGAAACCAAGGAAGGAATCCACCTCATCTCTTCTTTAGGGAGTGAGAAGAAGTCACGTTTTCTTGCTCTACTCACGTACGATGAAGGAAAGCTAAGGCTATTTTGGTTTCTCTTCCTTCCTCCTCAGGTGACCTCGGTTTCCTCGGGTTTTATAAAAAAATATCTTCTCTTGGGCCAGACCCTGCCATGAACAAACGCACAGAGAACAGACTAAGGGACCCCAGGAGCCCCTCCGGCACCTCCTTCCTTCCTGATACTCACATACGCTTCGCCAAACTTGGAAAGCAAAGTCTGTTCAGGTCCAGCCGTATCTGGGGAAGAAGCTGCCCAGAGGGCTCCATCAAGCTGAAGCTGTGGCCTGGTCCCATCATCACCTCCACTCCTCCCAAGATCCATCCTTGGACAGGAGCTTCCATGTCCTCCTTCCGTTTTTTCCCCACTTGTCTCTGCTGGCTGACCTTTTTCTTGTCCACTCTCCTAGGTCATTCCAGGTGGATGTCCAGTTTCTACCAAGGAGTTCTCCAGTCCAGTATCAAAACTGTGCGTGGTCAACTTCATCTAGCCAAGAAGCCGGACTGGCTGGGAAATCCGGATACCCTCCGCTGCTTCCTGAAGAGAGATCTGAATTGGGTCCGTTCCCGCTCAAGACCCTCATGGGTTGAGGCACAGATTGTCCGCCTTGGCCCACGATGCCCAAGCCGTGGTCTGGGTAAACCAAGCTGGACATTAAGGATGGGTGACCAGATATAGCTTGTAAGGACCCTGGTGAGGGGGGCATCCCGTAAGGGCTGTTTGACCGAAGATCGTGGAATTGATCCTGAGTTGGGATGCCACCATGTTCCAAGGAGAAGTTCCCGCTGCTCCCGGGTGGTTTCGCCAGAACAGGGGAGTTTTCCCCGAGAGTGCTGTAAATCCCGTTGGGATGGTTGATGTCGGATATGGAAGGTTCATCTGGAAAAAGGAAACGGGAAAGTGGGAGAGAGAGAAGAAATCCCACAAGGGATGTATCCCTCAGGTCTTTCTTCTCAACTGGTTTCTGACAATCATGTCAATGGGGGAAGCAAAAAAGATCAGAAAATGGGCACAGGAATGTGATGACTCATTTAATGACCACATTGCTTAGTGAGCAGAATTATCTGGTCGTAAGTCGAGAACTACTTGAACTTAATTGCATTCAAAGGGACTTGGTCATAGTTTGCTTTCCCCAGAAAGTCCTCACATCCTTCTGAACCTGATTCTAATTCTGACCCAGAGTAATATTCAGGGGTGAAATCCAGCAGGTTCTGACAGGTTCTGGAGAACCGGCAGCGGAAATTTTGAGTAGTTCAGAGAACCGGCAAATAATACCTCTGGCTGGCCCCAGAGTGGGGTGGGAATGGGAATTTTGCAGTATCCTTTCCCAGGAGTAGGGAGGAAATGGGGATTTTGCAGTATCCTTCCCCTGCCATGCCCACCAAGCCACAGCCACAGAACCGGTAGTAAAAAAAATTGGATTTCACCACTGGTAATATTCATACAACCCACAATAACAGTCAGGAGTATCTGTGCAAGGCAGGAGAGGAAAAATAGACCGAAATAGTGACCACCACTGGGCAATCAAAGCTCTGCCCTTTTTCATGTGCTTTGGCATTTAAAAAAAAGGGGGGGGTGGAGTGGACCATGGATGGTGGCAGCCTTTTATGACCTTCCTTCCCTTGTGCTACCCAGGAAGTGTCCACGCCTTCCTTCATGCCTTTGGGAGCACAGATTTGCACGCACACCGTTGCACTCTTTCGTGTACCTGTGAAAGACACCTCCGCATCGCTGTCTGGCCCTCCTTCCTGGATGCTGTCCTTGTCCGATTTGGAATTCCCCCTGGACCGTTTCATGTTCCTGAAATATTGGCCCCACCTCTGCCTTCCGGCGTCTTTCTTCAGGCGTTTCTCTTTGGCCCGTCTGTTCTGGAACCACACCTGGAGGGGGGAAAGGAGGTTCATTCGTTCCTTTGGTTTATAACACAGGTAGCCCTACGACGACCTACGACCACCATGGAGCCCTAAGTGTGGAAAACGGTCATAAGTCGCTTTTTTCAGTGCCCCTGTAACTCCAGACAGACACTAAATGAGCTGTCACAGGCCGAGTTTTTCGCATTTGTTAACTGCACATCTCCTTCGGTTGCAGGTAGAAAAACCAAGCAAGGTGTGGCTTCAAACCTGGACTAGATGACCTCCAAGGTCCCTTCCAACTCTGTTACTGTTACCTCTTAGAGCAAGATGGATGTCCTCTAAGGACCGCTTTCCCCTTTTCCTCCGGGTGAAAGAGTTGCACGACGCAAGAGATATATGGAGGCATAAATTTGTTTTTGTTGTGAAACACGTATTTCTGAATGCAAGCAGAATTTGGAAACGGGGAAGGAAAGTGGCAGTGAAGAGAATCTACGTGGTCTGGGCGTCTGGGGCGTTTTGCAGATAAATTCACCGTGTGACAAAAATGTTCTTTCTGCCATGAAGAAGTTTAAAGCTGGATCTGGCCAAGGGCCACAAGACAACGTTTCCTTTGCATCCCAGTCTATTAATGTTAGGGTTTGTAAGACAAGTAGTCCTCAAACTTACAACAGTTTAGTGACCGTTCAAAGTTACAACAGCACCGATAAAAAGTGACTTATTGACAGTTTTTCACACTTATGACCACTGCAGCATCCTCAGGGTGATGAGATCAAAATTCAGAGTTGGCAACTGACTCGTACTTATGACGGTGGCAGGGGAAGGATACTGCAAAATCCCCATTCCCACCCCACTCTGGGGCCAGCCAGAAGTGGTATTTGCTGGTTCTCTGAACTGCTCAAAATTTCCGCTACCGGTTCTCCAGAACCTGCCAGAACCTTGGCTTCCAAGGTCCGTCTGGATTCCAGCTCCATCCCTGGGTTATTTTCCCGCTCACCTCCAATGCCGTCACCCACCTGGACCACTCTCATATCCAGGCCTGTTTCGGAGGACAGCTGCTCTCTGACGTGGCGGGCTGGTTTGGGCGAGTTGTTGTAGGCGTTTTTCAAGGTTTCCAGTTGTTTGGCGGTGATGGTGGTGCGAGGTCGCTTCGCCGTGGACTCGGCCTCTGAAAACGCCCCCAAGAGCGAAAGTGTAAAACCCCCCCAAAAAGAGATGCCCTCCCAAAGAAGACTCTGTGGGTGCCACCTCCCTTCCGATCCAGCAAATGTACGAGAGACGATAAAGAACAAAAATTGTACACTGATAGTCCTTTACTTACAAATAGGCGAAAGCAAATAACACATGTCACTTTTTTCAAAGCAGCTGAATCTTCGTGAAACGAAGGCTTGTAAGTCAAGGGCTACCTATCAAAGAGGACGCCTTAGGCAGAGGAGAGGCAGACAATATGGCTGCCGGTTTGGCCTAGTGGTTAAGGCACCAGGCTAGGAATCAGGAGATCCTGAGTTCAAGTCCAGCCTTAGTCATAAAACGTTGACTTTGGGCCAATCACCAGGAGACGATGAATTCTAGCCCCACCTTAGGTGACTTTGGGCCAGTCGCTCTCTTTTAACTCAACCCACCTCACAGGATGGTTGTTGTTGCAATGAATAGGTGGAGGAAGGTGTTTGGCCTCTTTGAGTTAAAGGTAATAAAGGTAGGATGCAAACAAGCCATTCTGCCCATCCTAGTTATGGGTAAAGTGGCTTAGCAACCTCTCCACGGGTGGGAATCCATCTGCGGTGACTTCCTAATTTTGAGAGGCGTGGGACCCCCCCACTCGCCATCTGCAGGGCCAAGGGGGAGAAGGAGGTGGGCTGCCGAACCCAAATGCAAACTAACTCACCCCTCTGCTTGGCGGTCTCGTAGTCGGCCTTGCAAACCAGCCGGCTGTCCTCCATGAGGTAAAATTCGTCCCCGGTGGCCAGCTGCCTTTTGCAGACGATGCAGGAGAAGCAGTGGAGATGGTAGACGAAGTCCTGGGCCCTTCGCACCACCTGGGTGGGTGGGATGCCTTGCTGGCAGGCTGCGCATTTCGTCCCAAACCTCCTGTGGATGAAAACCCAGGAGAAGTTAAGCTTGGTTGGATGAGAAGGATGAGAAGATTCAGAACGTCTGGAGCTCCCGCGTTCAAAGTGGAGGAATTATGACCATCGCATCATCCTGGGGGCTCATCTCAGATCAGAAGGCCAACCTGGAGCACCGACTCCACCTTCATTGCAAGGTTATGAAGTTCACAGAATCCCGCAAGGTGGAAAATATTTCTCTCCTCCTTTCCTTTGACGCGCCTGAAAACTAGGTGAGGGAAAAGGGTGGAAGGAAGGCGGGAGGAGAAGGCCGGCCTTTGTCCACTCACTTAAAGAAGTCCTCCTTGCAGTAGACGCTCTCTCCGCGGCTGAAGCACTTCTCCGCCAGCTGCACCTGGCAGTCGTGGCATCGGAGGCATTTGCTGTGCCAGTGGCGGTCCAGCACCTTCAGGATGAAACGGTCCACGATGTGTTGGTTGCAGCCTGCACAGAGAGGGATGTCTGGGGGGGGGGGGGAAGCGGTTCAGAGAGAACAAGGACATCCATCAGCTCCTTCCTTCTTTCCTTCCTTCCTTCCTTCCTTCCTCCCTCCCTCCCTTTTTTCCCCTCCCCTTCCTTCCTTCTTCCCTTTCTCCCTTCCTCCCATCCTCCCTCCCTTCCTCCCCCACTTACTTCCATCAGCTCCTTCCTTCCTTCTCTCCTTCCTTCTTCCCTTTCTCCCTTTCTCCCACCCTTCATTCCTCCCTCCCATCCTTCCTTCCTGCCATCTTTCCTTCTGTGCTTCTCCCTCCCTTCCTCGCTGCCTTCTCACCCCCCTCTCTCCTGGCAGGAGGAAGGCTGGATCCTGACCCCTATGTGGATCAGTCTCTATTTATTTATTTTAATACAACAGCTTAATTAATTAATTAAAATTTATTGGCCGCCCAGCTTGTGGTAGGATAACTCACTCTAAGCGGTTTACAATCATAAAGGATGAAAATTGCATAAACTAAAAATGTACATAATTCAAAGCCATTTAAAGATGGGAAGGGTGGAAGCAGGATTTATTTTATAAATAAAGAAATGCTTAACCATTCACCAGGAAATTAAATCTTCTGAGTGGTCCAGGCCGCCCCTCCCCCCTCCCCCCCATTTAAGAACTGCGGAAGGAATTTTGCGTTTCTGTTTCCCTGTGAGTGTGAAAAAAATTGCCATCCAAACGCTTCCAGTCCTTCGGACAGCGAGGCGCCTGGGCGCTCGCAAGACCCTTCTTGGAAGCCTCTGGGTCTCCCCGGCCGGCCTCCCCTTTCGGCTCCGCGGACGCCCCACATCTCCGGAAACTCTCCCTTTCAGATTTACTCAGTCGTGCTTTTGTACAGGTGTTTGCAAAAATAAAAAATAAAATTCTGGAAGTGGGTTTAATTTAAGGAAAGGATCTGGAAATGGATGAATCTGGAAGAGGCCCAAGAAACATTTTTTTCTTCCCTATTTATTTATTCTAGTTCCTGTATGGTCCCAATGATTTTAAAATAGGAACACCAAATTAAACAGGTTTACTTTGTGAGAAAAAGTAGGTGAGTCTTCCTTGTATCTCATTGAATGGAATTAACCTGTTATAAAAGATGACCCAAAGGTTAGGATTTCATCTACTTTCCCACAACACTGTCAAATAATTTATTAAGACTGCATTACTGTTATTCTTTTCTTCCTTCCTAGTAACTTCTCTTCCCACTTATGACTATAACCATGTTTCTTGTATCTTTCAATTTATATTGTTTTTATTTGTTTACTAGTACGATTTGATTGCTTGTTAGTATCCTATGGCTATCACTCATTGTTGTATCTTATGATTCTTGATGAATGTATTTTATTTTTCTTTTATGTACACTGAGAGCGTATGCACCAAAGACAAATTCCTTATGTGTCCAATCACACATGGCCAATCAAGAATTCTATTTTATTCTATTTTTTAAAAAACATGGTTTGCCTTAGTGGCCTGATTCACACAGAGTTAAGAGTCACAAGCCATGGTTTACCCAAAAGGCTCAACTAAGTCATCAGATGACTTGTTTAGTGTTAACCTTGGTTACTTTAGGGGAATTTGCCTGGTTCATTTGACTATATTATGATTTAATATGTGGTTGACATTCAAGAAAATTGGGTTCGTTCAGTCATCAGATTGTCTGTGGGAAGAAGAGTCAAGAATAGTCCAGATCTTTCTCTAAATGACTGTGGGTTCAGGCTAGTTTATAGTCAACAAAATAACCAAGTTAAAAAGTGTTTCAATTTCTTGGCCATGGATAACATTTTGCCTTTTTTGACCCAGCCTTGGGAAACCCCTCTTGCTTAGCTTAATGCCTTTCCCAGGGAAAGGGTTTTTTTGAAATGTGTGAGAACAGTGTGGTTATCGAGAATGGCATTGTCTTTGTTATTTTTCTCTTTCTTTGTTTCTCCTTTTTAAAGCCCATCTTTTGCCTCTCATATGGTGTAATAAAATAAAATAAAAATACAGACGGGTTAGATAAACTTGAGGGAGGCTGGGAAAGATATATATGGATAAATAGGAGATGGATGGACAAATGGATGGACAGATGGATATAAAATGAATAGATATAAATTATAGATTGATTGATTGACAAATAGATGGTGGATAGGTACATAGATAGGATAAAATAGATATAGATCGATAGAAAAATAGCTGAACAAATAGAGAGATGGATGGATGGATAGAAAAGAGAGACAGGATCCTTGTTTCTTCTTTATAGATGATGCTATAATCCGAATTGTTCCAGATCTTTGATCCGCCTTTCTGCTTGTTGCCAACCAGACCTTGCAAAGTTCCATTTTAAGCTGACTATGGAGGGCCCATGAGACTCAAATTGCCAACATAGAAATCATTCTAAATAAACGCAATTTGTAGCACAGCTGAGACGAGAATGAGGCAAGAAGGCCGGAGGAAGTACCTGTCCCACATTTTTCTACTTTTATTCCTGCTTTCTGTGCCAAGGTGGGTCCTGCCTGACGCCTTCAAGGCGCCTGCGCTAACTTTCTCTCTCCAAATCAGTGTGGGGTCTTGCAAGCGTCTAACTTTAGGCGGGTCCCATAATTTTTATTCACATCAAATAAATGTTGCAGAAAAACAAAGGAGATCCAAGAAAATCAAAACTCTCACCTACAAATCACACCAAAACGAAAAAGCAAACACCGATCATTGCTGGTGTTTACCCCAAGGATAAATAAATCCGGATTTTCGGTCGGAGCCAAAAACTGTCTATTCTTTGCTTGTGATTGTAATTATTTGTATCATCATTTATCATCATGAAGCCACTTGAGGCAAGCAACCCCCACATCTATGCTATTTTTCCTTAATTAAATTATTAATGTCTCCCCAAATTATTCAGTTGCTGATTCAGAATCTTTGGAGCAAGGGGAGACCAGCCATTAATAGCTCGCTCTGTTACCATGATTTCTTGCCGGGTAAAATATCACAGCAAGAAAATCAGTCTCGTAAATCTCCTTTTTAACAGTGGTATTTATTATTTCAAGAATTATCTGGTATTAGTTTGAATTTACGAGTAGAAATAATAATAACTATAACTATTACTTATAATTATCTATTAAACTATTTCTAATTATTATTACAACTAATTATTACTATTACCAATAGTAATAGGAGCAATACCCAAAGGGCTGTCTAGATACATGGACATTTTGAACTTATTAGACCAGAATATTCTGGCTTTGCAAAAAGAAACCCACCTTACTAGAACGGCCCTATAATATACTCAGACGTTACTTTAACAGGTCCTTGTAGGACTCGAACTGTTAGTGTTTACAAGTCCCAGACTGAATCAAATTGAAGATTAAATTATAAATAATAATAACGCCAGCAAGGAATTCATAGTTTTTGTTTTAGTGAAGGGTAAATTTGTAAACCAGCTAAAACTGTCCCTTTGAAAAGAAACTCTGGAAAACGGAGCCTAATGATGGAGCTCAACTTTGAACCCCGGTAGATTAATCAAGGTGAAGGAAGCCCAGAGGCAAATTAATCAACCTGAAGCCTTGGTTGATGAGTCGGTCGAAGGCGAAGGGAGCCAACGCTTAATCGGTTGAACCGAGAGGTCGGGGCTGTGCCCCCACCCCCACCCCCGCCCCAGGCCTGCCTCGCCCGTTTTGCTGCTGGGGTCTGTCATCGTCGGGGTGGGGAGCCCCGAAGAAGAAAGGGAGCGCAGCGCTCCTCAAGGGAAGGCAGTCCTATTGCCTGGTCTGGCCTCTCCACGGGAGTGCAGATCAGAGGATCCCGACCAAGAAAAAAATGTTGCGTCCTGAGCGATCCAAAGCTTCCGATCGCATCTCCACCCTGGTCTGATCTTGCTCCCCAGCTCCTCTTCCACCCGCCCGCCCGCCTGCCTGCCTGCCTGCCTTGGGGCGCAGCCAGACTAAACCCAGAAGTCCCGCGGAGCCTGGGCAGCTCGGCCGGGTAAGGGTAGTGAGATTCTCAGCCCTCCGAGAAGTTCGTGGCCAGGGCAAGAGCCCATCTCAAATTCCTCCGGGTGGGAGACGGAGTCCCCTTCTCGGGAAAATGGGAGGCATTTAATATAAATTTAATAAATATACATATAAACGGACGGGAGAGCCCCCGGAGGAAGGAATAACGGATGGACCAGCGCGCTTCCTACCCGCTTGCGCGCTTTTTACGCGGCGCCGGGCAGGGCTCCATTCCCGCCGTCAGAGGCCCTCCCGTCTTATTTCTTTATTTGTTGACAACATAAAGGAGTCTTGATCTTGGGAGCGTCTGTAAATCCATGGTGGCGATGATGATGATGATGATGATGATGATGATGATGATGATGATGATGATGATGGGTGGGGGAGACGGGCTTCAAAGGAGGAAGGGTCCAGTTGGATGCAAATAAGGCGCCCCCATCTCCCCCCAGGGTAAATTCGGTCAGGCTGGATCCTCGGTCCGTGAGCGCCACTTTCCCACGAGAACGGCGGGGAAAGCCGGAGGGAAGGGACCCCTTCCCTAAACGGCGGTTCCTGCGAATCCGGGCAAGGAGTCCGGGTTGCGAGGAGGGAGATGGGAAAAGAAAAAGAGAAGCGCGCGATGGACGGACGCGGGGTTCAAGAGCGTTTAAGCCTCTGGGGTCTCCTTTGAAGGGCTGGAGGGAGGAGGAAACGCTCAGAAGGAGAAAGGGAAGGGAAGGGAAAAGGTAGAGGAAGGAATCGAATTAAGCTTTCTTGATTATGACTGTAACTTTGTTGTTTGTATCCTTACGATTTATATTGATATTGTTTCCTGATTGCTTATTTGTAACCTATGATTATCATTAAGTGTTGTACCTTATGATTCTTGATGAACGTATCTTGTCTTTTATGTACACTGAGAGCATACGCACCAAAGACAAATTCCTTGTGTGTCCAATCACACTTGGCCAATAAAGAATCCTATCCTATCCTATCCTATCCTATCCTATCCTATCCTATCCTATCCTATCCTATCCTATCCTATCCTAGTCTAGTCATCCTCCAGACTAGACAACTTCTCTTCACCTTCCTTGTCCCACGCAAGACAGAGAAAAGATTTGATCAAAATTGCCTTCAACCAAAAGAGGAGGCGGCGGACCAGTTTTTGGCGCCCGGGATCCTTCTAAATCCGGAGTCAAGACCCCCTAACATCCGAAACCTTCCGCCCTCTTCCAAGCTCCGCGTCTTCCGCAGCGGCCATCAGCTCAAGACCAGGCTTCACAAGGGGGTCCCCAACCAACATCTCACGCCACCCTTTCCTGCCAATGCAGACGAGAAAGCGAGTCCGCCGCGGGCCTCTCCGGCTGGCAACCGCAGCTGGTGCGCCTCTCAACAGCCCGAGATTAAAAACGGGTTTCCCACCTCGACGCCAGGCGCAACCTGTACTTGGGAAGGGAGCCCGCTGGGTTGGAGGGACGTGGGATCGAGAGAGCCGCGGGATTGGGGACTCGGGTTGGAAAAGGATCTGAAACGGTGGAACCGAAGGGAGAAGGTCTATGGAGATTCTCACGGTTGTCCCCCAAGGTGCTTTCCTCGGGAGGCAACTGGGCTTTCTGGTTTTTCCTCTGAAGACGTTTCGCTTCTCATCCAAGAAGCTTCTTCAGCTCTGAAGCCGAATTCCAACCAGAATGGGATTTGTAGTGCTTTCACCAGGAGGGCGGTTGTCCGTCAAGCTGAAACGGGCGTCTTATGCTTTCCCCGCTTTACAAGTGATCTGATCGATGACAAATCAATAATAATAATAATAATAATAATAATAATAATAATAATAATAATAATAATAAATAGTATAGCTGGGATAAGATTTTCGCTCTGCCTACAGTTAATCCCCTACTTCTCGTTATTTCAGGGTTTGTGTGTGTGTGTGTGTGTTGTGGTGGTGGGGGGACTGTCATTCGACTTTTTAAAAATTACATCAGGGCTACCCGTGTTTTCCCGAAAATAAGACCCTGTCTTATATTTTTTTTTGAACCCTGAAAGAAGCGCTTGGCCTTATTGCCATGCGCTCAAAAGCCCGATTGGGTTTATTATCAGGGGAATGTCTTATTTTGGGGGAAACGGGGTATTAAGTCATCTACCTTCACTTTTAAAACAATTATATAGTTTGAATTGCTTTGACTTGCTTTGAGAGAGCAGCAGAATCGAGGAGAGGATATTTCGGCGGCAGTTTTCATTTTGTGCAGGTTTTAGAAAATGGGCAACTCGTTTTTCTTGCTCTGCAATTAAATTTAATTTTTCTGTGTTGTTGTATCCTCCTTAAGAATTTTCCATATCCGGAGTTCCTAATAATGTCAATTACAGTGCAAGAAAGTTCCATTATTTTTTCCAGGCTAAGAAGAAAAATAAAAAGTGACAGGAATTATTATTATTTCCAGCTCTTCTCTCTCCACCCCACCCCCACTCCCGTCCATCTAGGAAAAGGAAAGGAGGATGAGGAAGGATGAGAAGGAAAACAGAGAAGGAAAGAGCAAACACAAGAATGGTTGGTTGATTAACCGTTGAAGCAATACCTAAGAAATCGAACTGAGGCCAAAGAAAGGGAAGGGAAGACAAGATGGACGGAAGAAGGAAGAAAGAGAGAGAGAGAAATGAAAGCGAGGGATGAAGTGGAATGGAGGAGGAAAACGGGGCTGGGCGCAAAAGGTTCCGGTTGGGGCTGCGGGTCAGGAGACCCCTTCTCGGGAACGGGGGGGGGCGGCGGGGCAGAGGGGAGGCAAGCCCCCCCTCCGACCCTCCTCAACCCCTCGCGCCAGGAGGAATTCCCCCGGGACCAGGATGCAGCGAAGGCGGCCCGGTTCTTCTCTCCCCTTTTTTCCCTTCCTTCCTTTTCAAGATTTTCTGGTTCTCAGCAGCGGCGACCAGTTCTCCCAAAGAGAAAACGGCTGCCCTATTTTGTGTGTGTGTGGGGAGGGGGGGATCACGGCTCCCCACCCTCCCAGTAAAAAGTTACTGTGCTACTGCCTGGCTCCTGAAGAGACCCCTCCGCCCGCCCGCCCGCGAGGCTCCCTCAACGCCCATCTGCTCTCCTCGGGGCGGCGACTGTACCCCCGATGGCGGAGTTGATCTGCCGTTATCTTAGCGATCCTTCCGAATCTTCTTTCCTCCCCACCCCAAAATAAAGGAAGACGCCAGAGCGGTGGCGTGGGGTGGAGGGCGAATCTCCTTCAGGGCTCCTGCTCTGCTCCTCCCGCGGGTAGGTCAATAGCCAGGGAGAGGGGTGGGAAGTCTACCCTGCCCCAATTTCAACCTTTCTCTTCTATTCCCCGGCTCCGGGCTGCAGACCCCTTCATCACTTTGGGGTGTTCTGTCCTGAACTGGCCCAAACTGGAATTTTGCTTGGAATTCGGCGAGGGTGCCGTGCCTGGGGGGGGGCGGGGGAGAAGGGGTTCAGGGCCAAAATATCTGGGCGGGATGACTGAGAACCATTGGGCCTTTCCTCTCCCCTCTATCCCCCCCCTTACCTGACCGGCCTTCCTGGTTCCGTGCCAACAGCGCCAACAGCGTCTCGGTGCTGCTGGGGGGCTCCCGGCCAGCGCCCCCCCGCCGCCGCCGCACCTCTTTCCCCGCGTCCATCTTGCTCGCCTCCCGCTCTTGGGAAACTCGACCAGCCGGGCACAGAAGATCGGGGGGGGGGGAGGTGGACGACGCGGGGGGGGGGGGCGGAGAAAACCTCCGCAGAAACCTCCCCTTTAACGACAGCGAAAGCGTCTCCCCGGTTCCTGGCCAGCGCCGCTCCGTCAGCACCACGGACAGCGGCCGGTCGCCAGCGGTGAGGCGGAGGAGCCGGTCGAGTCCAACCCAAGGGGGGAGGCGGGGTGGAGTCACTCGTGTCCCCCCCCCGAAAGGGAGGACATTAGACGGGGGGGAACAGCAGGGATGGAGGCCTTCCAGGGGGACTCCTTGCCACTTGGGCCTAAGAGAAGAGCGAGAACAACAGCTGAGCGAGAATAACAGTGGGTTAATCCGGACCTAAAAACGGAGCAGTTTTTCCGCCGAGGATCTGATGAGGATCGCCCCTTCTTCAGGCAGCAGCCCAGTAATGGAAGAGTAGCCGGAGATGGAAGAGGGGAGACGGGAGGGGAATAAATATCCCCTTCGCTCGTAGTCTTCCTCACAGGCTGGGCAAGAGTTTATTGAGGCATAAGAGAGACGGAGAGAATCCTAGCCTGGAAGGAGCCAGCGAGGCCATCCAGCCCACCCCTCTGTTCGTTCCAGATTCCTGGACACACCTCGGCTTCATCAGACAGTGACAAGAAGAGGAGGCCGGGAAGATGCGTCCACAGGAGCCTGAGGAGGAGGAGGAGAGCTTTAGGGCAGCATAGTCTGATTTTCATCCAAGGGAAGCTTTGCTGAAATAATTCAGAGCCACCGGCCTGTTTTGTGGGACATCTGAATAGGAGCCAACGTATTTTGCGGGAAGCTTTGAAGAGCCATTCAGGCCGAGGGGGTCAGGTTCAAAGGTAGCCCCCTCGCTTGCCACCATGGGCCCTCAGAAGAACGAAATAAAACCCAATTTCTGCTTTTGGGGATTCAAAGAAGCGACTTCTTCGAAGGTGGTAGAAAGCCCAACGGAGGACTTTTGCCAGGTTAAATGTGTCCCAAGAAGGCGTTTTCTCCGGAGGTTCTGGAGATATGCAAATTTATTCTGATTTAATTTACTAATAGAGAAAGGAGAAGTGACTTAATCAGCTAAAACGTTCCTGAATGCCTTGACCGACATAATATGAATGATCTGGGCCTGCTGGGGACCTTTTCCTTGTAAAAGGATTCCAATTTTTTGAGGGGAAATGGGGGAGGGGAGAGAAATCAACAGCACCTCCCCCCCCTTCAGCCACGCGGAATCTGATTGGGGGTTGGGGGGGGGCTCCATTTGACTAACAAGGGCCAGATCGGATCCTTAAAGGAAATATCGGTAAATATTCTGCAAAAGGCGGAAAAGTCGTTCTTTCTAAATGAAAATATATTCTTCGCTTCCTCCAGCCTTTGCTCTTGCCACGTTGAGAACCTGCAGGGGCGATTTAGCTCCCTTTTTCTTAAGCAAATGAAAGGAAGTTTCGGTCCCGCTAAGCTTCTCTCTGAACTAATTTGATAATCTTCAAAGTGCAATAATCCTCGTTTACTACTAATCCTTTCTCTCTTCTCTCCCTCCCGTTTTTCCCTTTCCCTTTCCTTCCTTTCTTCCTTCCCTCTCTTCCGTCCTGTCTTCCTTCTTCCTTTCCTTCTCTCCTTTCCTCCCTCCCTCCTACCCTTTTCCTCTCCTTCCCCTCCCTCCCTCCCACCTTTCTTTTTCCTTACCTCCCTCCCTTTTTCCTTTCCTTTCCTTTCCTTTCCTTTCCCCATTCCTCTCTTCCTCTCTCCCTACACCTTCCCTTCTCTCTTTTCTCCTTTCTTTTCCCTTCTTCCCTTCCTTTTTCTTCCTTCCTTCCCCCCCTTTGTCCTTCCTTCCTTCCTTCCTTCCATCTCTCCTTTCTCCCTTCTCTCCCTCTCCTTTCCCCCTCCCTCCCCCTTTCCACTAATGCAAAAGGGGGGCACAGTAACCAAGACTTTCCAA
This sequence comes from Arizona elegans, assembly GCA_022577455.1. Classification (NCBI taxonomy): domain Eukaryota; kingdom Metazoa; phylum Chordata; class Lepidosauria; order Squamata; family Colubridae; genus Arizona; species Arizona elegans. Next base: position 784,356 of record JAKOOJ010000034.1, on the reverse strand, counting down.
CCTACAAACTGGTTATTTGGAAGCCAGTCAAAAGGCCTTCCGGGAGTCGATTCTGGTATTAAGTGGCAGAAATCCTGTCCCAAGAGAACCCAAAACTTCGAAAGGCTTTCTTGTTAAACATTGTGCGGTCAATTTGAGGCATTTATCGAATCTCCCATCTAAGAAGAGGGAGCATCGACGGGGCGAGAGGGGCTTCGCATAACAAGGATTGTAAATTCAAAAATCTTGGAACTTCCTTTCAAGTAACCAGGCTCGTCCCTGCTTATCGTTTTAAAATCAACCATCCTCCCTTCCTTTTTCCTTATCCCTTCCCCCCCCCCCCCCCCCAAGGTCCTGGACACGTTTTCAGAAAGCGAAAAGCCTTCCCTGCGGCTGCCACCCATCCCCACGTTCGGTTTTCACGGAGCTCCGCTCGAACACCCCAGGTGGCAAACGTCCCCTCCCTCCCTCCGGCATCTGGCAGGTAAGCGAACCGCAGGCGATCGGGTTGCTTGGACGCCAGCAGCTCCTGGAAACTGCTGGGTCGCCATGACGAGCCCAAAAGGTCAGGGACAGCTGGGATGCCAGGGTCTGCAAGGGCGGCGGGAGACCCAGAGGCTCATATTTTCCAGCGAGAAAGGAGCAGCAGGTTCTCCAACCCTTCGGAGCCGCTTCTCCAAATTCCCCACGAGTCTGAGGACAAGCCAATTTATTCCCGGTTTTAAGAAATCCGCCTTTCTTTCTACCCCTCGAGCGCTCAAGGGGCCAAGCGACCCTCCCGAAGCGGACCACGCCAAGCAGGACTTGTGGCTTCTCCAGCTGCACGCCGGGCAACAGATGCCCTTGGAGGCGGGCCTGCCGTTCACCCTTTCCCTCCTTCCAAGCCTCTCCAAGCCGAGAGCCGGAAGCAGCTCGCCCGGCTCTGAAAAGAGCCCCAAACGGGTAAGGGACTACTGGGTCCCGAGCTGACCTTCAGGAGCGCTTGGGGGGGGGGGGGGTCTGGACCAAGGTTGACTCGCGGCCCTGGAGGGTCTCCAGGCAGAACGGCGGTGGGAGGGCGCTTTCCGTGGTCGGGAGAGCCGCCACTCTGGGAGGTCCCTGGGCTGGAAAGAGACGCGCCTGGCAGCTGTTCAGCCCAGCCAAGCCAGGCGCGTCCTAACGACTTCGGGTAAACTGGAGTGGGGGCAGCTTCTCCTCTCCCCAACGGAGCCCGGCGGGGTTTTTTTCTTCTTTCTTTCCTCCCTTCTATCCCCAAAATAACGTGGCCCCCCTCGCCTCCTGGGTTGGGCTTTCCCACTGACTGAAGAGGAAATTGAAGAGGAAGATGTCCTATTAAGCACAGGGTGACCGATGCATAAGTTGAACCCGGATTCTTTGAATGGGTCCCTTCCTCCAGGAAAGACTTGTATCAAGGAAAAGAAAGAAAGAAAGAAAGAAAGAAAGAAAGAAAGAAAGAAAGAGGGAGGGAGGGAGGGAGGGAGGGAGGGAAGGAAGGAAGGAAGGAAGGAAGGAAGGAAGGAAGGAAGGAAGGAAGGAAGGAAGGAAAAGAATAATAAAGGCGACCAGGAGGTAAAAGATGAGAGGAAAACCCCAGTCTGTCTCCAAAAGTTTACAGCGGGGGCGCCTCCTTGGAGAAGGAGAAGGAGAAGGAGAGGTGGAGAAGACAAGAACGATCTTAACCTTCAGCACAAACGAAGGAGAATAAGGGCTGCGCAAACGAGAACAACCGTCCGATTCAAGAGCGCTCAGCGAAAGATTGAGAGTCCTTCCTGGAAAGAGACACCCCCCCACCCCCCACCCGCCGCCGGGATTTTCTTCTCTTTTGGCTGGGGGCGGCGGGAGCGCAGAACAGGTGTCTTTCCCCAGAAGAAGGAACGTCTCCCCCGCGGGCCAGCCGGGGACAGGTCCCCTTCGAGAGTCCCGCAGAAGCCTCTCCTCCCCGCAAGCCCTGGGCGTTTCTCGGGGGAGGCCAGCGGGTGGCGGCGCCCGTCGGGGCTGACTTACCTGGGTTCCTACCGAAGGCGCAGGGCTCGGCGGGGGCCGCTTTCTCCCCGCGGGCGCGCTCCAGCAGCATGGCGCTGAGCTGCCCGGCCGGAGAAGAGACCTCCGCCCGGGGTCGGAGGTAGAGGGAGCTCGGCCGGACGCCGGAATAGAGACACCCCCCTCCCCCTCCCCAGCCTTGGCCCGAGGGACGGTGGCTGGCAACTCCGGGAGGCTCCAACCGGAATGCAAGAGAGCAGGTTGGGTGGCTGGCGAGGGGTTGGAGGGGGAGTGGCCGCGGGGGACGCAGCGGGGGGACGAGGCAGCGAGGGATTTCCCCCCACCAACTGCCCGGCGTCACTTGAACCCTGCAGCCCCCCTTCCCCCCCTCCTGTTGCCCCGCCCGGCTCTGAAGAAAACAAAGGCCGAGGGGGCAACGCGTCTCAGGGGGAGCTGTCCGCGGTGCTGAAGCGACGGCCCGTTAATCAGTCCCAAGTACGCAAAGAGGTTGGATTGGTGCCTCTCCTGAAGCCCAGGAGAAAGCCCCCGAGTTTAACTTTGCCCGGATTCCCGTGGATGCAGCTCACCTTTCACAGATTAACCGTTAGGTGAATGCAGACACAAAGAGAATAAAGAATGACAAAAGTTGGAAGGGACCACAGAGATCTTCTAGTCCAACCCCTTGCTCAAGCAGGACTCTACGCCTTTCCGGACAAATGGCTGTCCAGTCTCTTTTTGAAAGCCTCGAGTGATGGAGCACCCAGAACTTCTGGAGGAGGAACAACGATATACAGGCATAGCACACACGATGATTGCATTTGACAAGGGCTACTATGGACAGATAGTCCCCGACTTACGACCACAATTGAACCCAAAATTTCTGTTGTCAAGTTAGACATTTGTTAAGTGAGTTTTGCCCCATTTTACGACCTTTCTCACCACAATTGTTTTGTTTTTTTTAATTTGATTTATATGCTGCCCTTCTCCGGAGACTCAGGGCGGCTTACAATGCTTTTAAGCAATAAAGCAATTGCTTTTAAGCAATTTAAGCAATTGTTAAGTGAATCCCTGCAGTTGGTAAATTAATAACCCCGTTGTCAAAGGAATCTGGCTCCCCCATTGACTTAAGAAAAGTCAGGTTGCCAAAGGCCGAGTCACATGACCTTGGGACGCAGCAACAGTCATAAGCATGAAGCAGTTGCCAAGCATCTGAATTTTGATCACGTGATCATGGGGATACTGGAAAGGTCGTAAGTGTGAAAAACGGTCCCAAGTCACATTTTTCAGTGCTTTTGAAACTTTGAAGGGTCATTAAATGACCTGTTGCAAGTCGAGGACTACCTGTGTTTATTTGTTAAATAAATAACTTGATATGGCAATTTAAATTTAAAACACCTTTAATTTATATGGTACTTTTATTTCCTTCCCCTCCCTTGATAAAGAGTGTCAAGGGGGCTGAATTGATTCTAGTTACTAGAGCGAGTAAGTAGATGCCCCTTCGTTTCCTACACACACACACACACACACAGCCCAGCCTGCCCCCCACCCCCCGGCTGCCTCGGGATCAACCACTAAAGGCGAAGCGCTTCCAAAATGACAAGGAAACCCACAGAAATGTCGCAGGAGCTGGGATTCAAAACACTTTACTGGCAGATCTTACAAACGAATCTTAAAAAGAATGGAGAAAAAAGGAGGAAAGAGAAGAGAGGGCACAAACATGGAAGGAAAAGAGGGAAAGGGAGGAAGGGATGGATTTAGAGGGGAATTTAATATTTTAAAAATCCACAGATGCTCAAGATTCCCAACCTGTTGCTTGCTTGCTCCAACTTGAGGAACGAAGCAAAGCAACTGAGCAAATCTGAGAGCCTCTCCAGCCATCCAGGATTTCAGCCTGTTTAGGGGATGGAGACCTCACCCACTGAAGGACCTGTCTCCAGCCCCGTCCCTTTCCATTCTTTATTCTTTTGGGTTCCTTCTTGGGTATGGTAGGGGGAGGAGGCACCTGCATTGGAAGTCCCTCATTGGGGTCCTGAGTCCCATGCCTGGCCCTTTGGAGCCCCCACTGGTCCAGTCCTTCCAATTGCAGCAAGCCAGAGGGCAATCAGCAAGCCCTTTCCTGGGGGTTTGCTGCCCCACCTAGGATCAGCCTTTGGCTTGCTCCTCTCACCATCCAGAACTGGGCTGCTGGGTGCAGACAGGAGAAGCCCCCAGAGGCGGCAAAACCAGGAGGTTGGACTAGAAGACCTCCAAGGTCCCTTCCAGTCTTATTGTTTTATGTTCTATGTTCCTTCCATTGTGGCTCGACTGTTGTGATAGAACAGCAGCGCTAAGAAGGAACTGGGAATTATGGGAGATATAGTCTGGCAAAATGTTGCACGACCACTAGATGGCAGCCCGGAACTTGCTTTTTCTGATCTCGTCTAGTCGATCATAATAGAGCTGGAAGGGACATTGGAGGTCTTCTAGTCCAGCTCAGAGTCATCTGTGAATTTGATGAGTTCCTTTTCTATTCCCTCATCTAAGTCATTTCTGAAGATCATGAAGAGTACTGGGCCTAAGATGGAGCCTTGTGGTAACCCACTTCTTATTTCCCTCCTTGAAGATGTAGTATGGTCTTGTCATCCAGTTACAAATCCATCTGGTGGTGAGGTTTACCAAGAAATAGGTTGTGGTCTACTTTGTCGAGTGCCTTGCTGAAGTCTATGTCCATGGCATTTTGCTGGTCTACTAATTTAGTCACTTTGTCCCCCCACTATGTCCCCATGTTAGGCTGATTGGTCTGTAGTTTCCTGGGTCTCTTTCTTTCCTTTCTTTGAAGGTGGAAACCACATCAACTCTTTTCCAGTCCTCTGGTAGTTCCCTGGCGCTCCAGGATTTTTGAAAGATATGGTACAATGGTTCTGAGATAATATCTGCTAGCTCCTTCAGAACTCTGGGATGTAATCCATCAGGTCTCGGTGATTTATATTCATCAAGACCAGACAGGTTTTCTCTTACCATTTTCTTGGTTTTTTTAATTTTTACTTCTAGTCTGTCCTTTACAATTATGTTTTTGGTAGGTTGAGCTATAATTTCTTTTTGCTTGCATTCTTTGTGCAAAGAATGAGTTAAGCTCTGCTTTCTCTCTGTTGCCTGATACTTTCTTGCCATCTTTTCTCTTTAGTGGACCGACCGTTTCCTTGACTTTTTTCTTGTTATTTTATATGTTGAAAGAAACATTTTTAAAATTATCTTTGACTTTCCTTGCAAGTCTTTGTTCATTCCTTTGTTCATTGCTTTCCTGACTTCATCTTTGCAAATTCAGGCTATCTGCTGATATTCTGCCTTAGTTATGTGTCCCTCTTTCCATTTTTTGTACTTAAGCTGTCTGTCTTTCAGTCTGTCATAAAGATCTTTGTGCAACCATGCTGGCTTCTTCTTGGATTTCTTGTTTTTCTTTTTCAATGGTATTGTGTTGGATTAGGCTTTTATTATTCTATTTTTCAGAGTTTCCCGTGCTTCTTGAGTTGTTTCCCTGTTTAGGATTTTTAATCCATGGAAAGTTTATTAGGCTGTCTCTGAGTTTGTTAAAATCAGCTCTTTTAAAGTTTTTACTGGTTGGATTAAATTCTATAGTGGTCATCTAAATGTTTGCACCCAAATTTGGTTGCTGTTATAAGTACCTGTTTAATACCCTGATTTTCTTGAACCATTTCATAAATCATAGCACACTAGGTAACCCAAGGAAAAAGATCACCGGAACCGTTTTAATGTTTCTTCAGAAAAACACTTTTTTCTACACCGTTCCAAATTCAAAGTGTCCAATAGGAGAGAAGCAGATCATCAGCGAATGAGGATGAGGAACAATGGCATGGTCTCTTGAAATTTAAAATATGGCGCTGTAAAAAAAAAGAGAGAGAGAAAATCCCTGATTCCCTGCTACCCGAGTTGCAGGCGAGCACAAGAGAGCCGTTTCCAGACCGAAACATGATTTCCTATGGATCCGCTCACTATACGTAGGGACGGTTGTGTCTCACTTTCCAGCGCTTGGATCTCACGCGGAAGAAAAAGAACATGATCATTAAAAATAAAGACGATGTGACGTAGAGGACGATGCAGAGGCTCATGTCGATGTTGGAGAAGCCCACTCCCAAGAACGACACCGCCTGCTTCCTTTCCTGCTCCACCACCGAGCCAGCTGGCCTTTTCCCTGGATCGATTACGGAGTCCTCCTTGGCTATCACGGGGTCCAAGCCTTTGGACTTTGAGCCCAAGGACTTTTGTGGATCTTGGCCCTTGTTGGCCCCCCGAGCGGCTTCCTTCGGAAATGCTTCTCCTCCACCTTGGGCCTCTTGTTCTTCGGCATTGTCGGCTTCTTTGAGGTAGGTGTGGTCGAGGTTGTGGTTGCCATAATGCTGTTTCAGGAACTGGAGCACCTGCGTCTTGTCCCAGGCAGAGGGGCCTTGGGTCCCCTTGTGGCACGCGGGACAAAGGGCCAGGGTGGGCCACTGCACTTTGGGGAACTGGGGGTCTTCACTCAAATCGCCTGTCGGAAGAAGAGGAGGAGGGGGGAGACAGGAAAAACCAGGGGTTGCATTAGTTTAGGAGCTGAGTATTTATTTATTTACCAAACTTGTGTGCAGCCATCTTGCCCAAGGAGACTCTAGGTGGCTTATAGACCTTGGATAATGCATAGTTGAAAACATTAAAACGATGAATAAGGAGATTTTAAAAGTTCAACTAATATAAAACTAAATGGGATGGAGAGGGAGGGAACAAAGTCAGGAGGAGGAAGAGGTGGGAAATTCTCTGTGTTGTGGTCCACTGGCAGCAGAGTCAGACAGTGAGAAGCCAGCTGGGCCCATCCTTCTCTCTTAGCCCTAGGAATGGCAAACCACTGGTAAAAAAAACCTTGCAGGAATCAAGACTGATTGGAAGACAGACTCCCCTCCCTCCCCCCACAGTCACCAAGACAGGAAAGTGCCAAGTTGTCCCTTGAAAACTACCTGCCAGTCGGGCATTGACTACGTTGTGCTTCTCCCAGAGCCACAGCACAGCTTCGTCCCAGCTCTTCACGGAATCCAAAGACGCTCTGGCCATCTCCCCAAAGTGCTCAGCGCAGGCTCGGCAGCCAAAGAAATCCTGGACGTATCTCTGCATGATCTGGAGAACCACCCGGGGATTGTCTTCAAAGCCTGCAAGGAGCAACCGACAAAGAGTCTGTGGATTGTTCCCTGGCCGGACACAGGATCGGCGCCTCTTCACGTCTCAGGTGAACATCCCAGGTCTGCCTCTGACGGACTCCAAATCAAAGAACTTCAACCTTTTTCCTTCCTCCTTTTCATCAAGCGTCGGATTTAATTGCACTGAGCCTGAGTGTTTCTCTCTTCCTGCTTGTTACTCTGGACTCACAAGCAGTCCTCGACTTACAACCATCCGTATAGTGACCGTTCGAAGTTACTACGGCACTGAGAAAAAGTGACTTATGACCACTGCAGCATCCCCCATGATCACGTGATTAAAATTCAGTCGCTTGGCAACTGGGTCGTATTTATGACGGTCGCGGTATCCCGAGGTCCTGTGATCCTCTTTTACGACCTTCTGACAAGCAAATCAATGGGGAAGCCAGATTCACTTAACAACTGTGGCAAGAAAGGTTTACAATGGGGAAAAATTCATTTCACAAATGTCTCACTTAACAACATAAATTTTGGCCTCAATTGTGGTCGTAAGTCGAGGACTATCTGTACTTGCTTTTAGACTATTGTTAGCTGTCCAGCATGGTTGACACCTAAATATTCTTCTTTTCTCTGCCAAGAGCTGGGAAGCGATAGGGGAAACAACAATTTCTTGCTCAATTTTCTCTTTCAACCTACTTACTTGTTCATAGAATATATCACTTCTCTTAGAGGAACTCTGATCTTAAAGCCAAGAGGGGAAAACTCCCTTTGGAAAAAAGAGCATTTATTCCACACTTCCTGCGCAGAATCTTTCCTCTGAATTCTCAACAATTATAAGAAAAGAGACTGCAAAGCGGCTATTGTGTGTGTCTTTCATTTTATTAGCCCCTTGTACCTTGTAAACAGATGTCACATCTCTTGACCTAATCCTTCCTTTCTCTTTCCCCGCAAAACTGTCTCAATTCTGGATCCTTCTAATCTTTAAAATGGGCAAGAACCATAAAACTCCACCTGTGGCTGGGAGGATTAGGGGCTCTCTAGAAGGTGGGAATTAAAGCAAGCAATAAGAAGAGGAAACCCTCAAAGACATAATCCTGCTGCTTCGGCCTGACCCAATTCTCCTGTTACAAGAAACGTCCCTTATCACAACCAGACCGGTGGAAAAGGAACGCTCGGCCATCGCACTGAGCTTGAAAAATGGGTTGAAACTTTCAACTTGCTCCCAGGGAAGAAAATCTGGGTAAAATGACCCAGTTCAAACCATGTTCTAGCTGTAGCTCACAGCCGGAGATGTTTCTTACACCAGGGTATTAATTAAGGGAGACACTCTTTATTTTGAAAGCCACACACACACACAGGATTTCCTCTTTTGTGCTGAGGTTGGTTGTGGTCACAGAACAGAGAAGATGATTTCAAAGCAGGATGACATTTCTGCCTTGAAAATCGCCCCTGTTGAACTGTAACAGCACAGTCAAGCAAAAAGCATTGTTTTATGACATTTTGCATTGTGCCACAAAATGCTTCACGATCGTTTTGATCTCATAGAATGTTTGATAAAATTTGCCAAATGTCAATCCCACGGAAGTCACAAGTCCTGAATTTTGGGTGTATTCTGTAAATTAGCCCGTTTGAGGTACCTTGGTGCAAAAATTTAGAATGGAATCGAATCCAATATTCTGGGCAGGTCCACCACATATGATAATAGGTGCCTTTGTGGTGCTTGCATTTCCAACATGTTGATGGCGTGCTGGGGAACATTCTTGCCAATCTGGCTGATGGCAAGTGCAACCTATAAAACATTTTGTAGAGATTTTCTTTATAGGGTACAGACATTGTCAATTTATAATTTATTTTCCATAGTTTTTCCCATTTGTCTAATTGAATACTATAACCGAAATTTTTTGCCCAAATTATATTTTCTTTCACTACCTCTTCTTCTAATTTATATCCTCGTAAGTAATTGTAAATTTTTTTAATCAATTTGTCCTGTGTCCCTTGCAAAATTTTGTCCAATTCGGTTTAACCTTTTTGGAATTCAAATTGAGCCGAATCTTTATTGTATCTTGATGTATCTTGATCATCCTTGCTGATACATCCAAAATTCAGGACTTGTGACTTCCGTGGGATTGACATTTGGCAAATTTTATCAAACATTCTATGAGATCAAAACGATCGTGAAGCATTTTGTGGCATAATGCAAAATGTCATAAAACAATGCTTTTTGCTTGACTGTGCTGTTACAGTTCAACATGGGCTATTTTCAAGGCAGATATATATATATATATATATATATATATATATATATATATATATATATATATATATATATATATATATATATATATATATATGCAAATATTCATTATTTTCATTATTTCATTAGAATTTTTCCAGTACATTAGAAGCTCTGTCATTGTTGAAGGCTTTGAGAAATCTGGAAGGCTGCTATCATGTCACCCCTGGCAAAGGCCGAGTTGTTTGCTCAGCCAAGATTAAAGCAGCTGGGGTGCCATTTAAGTTCCCCTCTCCCTGCCAGCCACTCTTCACCTGCAGGGGCATTTACCCTCTTTTTTCCTTACCTGTGTTGAGTAAGGCTCTGGGCTGGGCTGCTGCTTGGACTGTTAAGGTGTGGAAGAGCTTCCAGAAGGAACAGGTGTAACCTCTCAGTCCCACCTGGCTGCCCTGACACCCGACCCACTGGAGCCGGCTGGGCAGAAACAGGCCAGAGATCTAGGAAGGGGGAAAAGATTGGATGAGGCCACTTCCACACACTCTGTTAGAACGATGAGTTAGACAGAAATCTATTGTGGTACAGCTGACTCCCAGGGGGAGAATTTTAGAAGTTCTTGTCCTAGACTAACATCTTGGGAGGACTCATCTAACTTTTAAAAGACAGGGAAGAGGAAGAAGAGGATGAAGGAAAAAAAGGGGGGAAGAGAAAGAAGGAAAGAAGGGAGGGAGGGAGGGAGGGAGGAAAATGGGAAGAAATTCCTGGTCTGTTGTGGTTGTAAATTGAGCACTACATGCATCTCATCTGACCAAGGGACTCAACACCATCGTAAAGTGAATCCATTCTTTGGAATGGGCAGGGTGTTTTTTTTTTTACAACCGATCATGGCAAAAAACTTTGCAAATTGTGGTCATGTGGCACGCGCTGCCGCAACTGTACGTAAACGCAAGCCAGCTGCCAAGCACCCAAGATGCAATCATGAGTGCATGAGTGAGAATTGTAACTTCAAGGATGGATCGTAAATAAGTCTATTGTAACTTTAAATGGCCCTTAAGCAATCGGTCGTATGTCGAAGACTACTTGTAATTCTATTCTCCTCCTTCCTTCTTCCCATCTTCCTCCCTCCTTTCCTTTTTTCTTTCCCTCCCTCTTTCTTTCCTGCACCTCTTCCTCCTCCTGTTTTCCCCCTTCTTTTGGTTACTAAATCTACGTCTCCAAACAAAAACCTAGCAGTAGCTTACATGCATTTTATTGTTGAGCAGGTCCAAGATGGCATCGTAGGGGATCCGGTCCAACGGGAGACTCAGCAGCCACACCTGTAAGGTCTCCAGAGACTTCATCACAGGTTGACGGCCAGGAAAGAGCTGAAGAAAAGGCCAAGTTAGTGACAGGTCTCCAAGGAATCCGAGTTGTTGTATCTGACACTTTTTCCCCTTCCCCTGAAGCCACCGGGGGCGCAGGTGGGGGGAAACAACCAAAAGGCAACACAACCAGGTTCCACAAACCATCAGGGAGCAAAAGCTGAAACTGAAGTCAACACTGAGAAACTGAAGTTCAGCTATTCTGTTTAAAATGGATCAGCTGCCGAGGGCCCCACGCAGAGCTCTTCCTTTGTGCAACGTACCGAACAGCAGGATTATCTGTTTTAGTCCTAGGTTGGCTGGAAGATTTAATAACCTATGTGAGCTGACTGGGGGTGGGGTGGGGGATTATTTATGTATTTACCTATGTATATTTTTTTAAAATCTCACCTTTATTATTTTTATAAATAACTCAAGATGGTGAACATACATAGAATGACAGAGTTGGAAGGAAGCCTCCCGCGATGGAGCACCCACAGCTTCTGAAGGCAACTTCTGTTCCAATCGGTTAACTGTTCTCATCTTTAGGAAATTTCTCTTTAGTTCTAGGTTGCTTCTTTCCTTGACTGCTTTCCATCCATTGTTTCTTGTCTTGTTATATACCTAATACTCCTTCCCCTTCTTTTCTTCACAAGGACAACCCTGTGAGGTGGGTTGGGTTGGGAGAGAGGGACTGGCCCAAAGTCACTCAGCCGGCTTTCATGCCTAAGGCGGGACTAGAACTCAGAGTCTCCTGGTTTCTAGCCTGTTGTCTTAACCACAGGCTAGATTAAATTGGCCCTGTTTGGAAAAAGCTGCCCAGCCTTCCGGGATAGCGAATTTCTTTCTACAAGATAAAATCTTTGTTTCTTGCGATCAAAGCTGGAGCTTCCCTGTGCCGCTCAGGGAACTCTTGAGCTAATTCATCTTTATCATAGCATTCCCTTCTCGGCTAAAACAAAATCCTCTCTATGAAATGTTTTTAAACCCATATGCTGCCAAGCAATCAATCTGCCTATTTATCATTATTGACTTATCTGATTTATATCTTATATTTCCATCCAAGCAGGATGATCGAGGGGCTTTCCAATGCGGAGATACAGACAGAAAACAGGACTAAAAACAGTGCAGTTAAACGTCCTTTAACAAGAGCCCGGATTTCAAAAGGTCTGGACACGGAGAGAGCCACTTCTGATGAAGCAGGTTCTGCATCTTGGAAACCATGTCCAAATGGATGAGCTCTTTGGCAAGCTCACCCCAAAACAGGAGATTCAATATTCAGGTCTTATCAAGTCAGGAGTCTTAAGATGAAAACCAATGTTATAAACCTGCGTTTCTCAACCTTGGTAACTTTTAAGAGATATGGATTTCAATTTCCAGGTATTTATAGGGTGCCTGGTTGTGGCACCCTATAAATACCACAAAGAGAATAGCTCGAAGCACACACTCTGCTAGAAGTTCCCTGAGGATGGGCTCCAGCAGGAGTTCAAAAACTTCAGGTCCCGGTGATTGGACCCTACAAATCTCCTTGGCACAGACTAGTCCTCAAAGGGCTGTAAAAATGGACACAGAAAGGCAGCAGTGAAAGTCCTGATTCTAACTGGGCCTTTCTGAATGGGCTATTTGGCCTCCAAACAGGAATCCCGTCTTCTCCTTCCTTGTAAACACATCCAACATCCGTTTATTAGGCGAGTCCTGGAGCTTAAAGAGTTCCTGCTCAGCGTGATTTATCGCACGCTGCAAAATCCAGTGAAAAGACTGAGAGTGTTCACCTTGGCCAGGAGTATAACAATGTCTTTCAAGGTCTTCAGCTCAGCGCCTTCTAGGGTTTTGTGGGTGGCAAGTTCGACCCTGAATAAATAATGCAGCCCAGATTCAAGGTCAGCCATATATAATTTGGACCTGAAAAGCAAAAGACATGGATAGTTTTAAAATGTGGATGGTTTGCTTTGTCTGCACAAGTGAGGAAGTAGGAATACTAAAAGAGCTGGAGTTTTTAAACATGAGATTTATCTTTAGCAGCTTCTATTATTATTATTGAGAATATTCTCAAGGAGAATATTCTAAAATACACAGATTTAAAGTAATTATCAAGATGACTTGTCAACTGCAAGAGAAACTTGCAATATTATTATCAGCATTTTTGCTATAGTGTTTAAGATCCAGCAAGGATACACCACTGCAATATCTACCTCACGCTCCGTCTCCTGAGTGTAGTCTCCATTTTATGAGCCAGTCACTCTCTCTTAGCCCAAACTACCTTATGCTTGTTACAGGGTTGTTGCTGTGGGTAAAAGAGATTTCTCCGTTGAAACCCACCAAAAGGTTCAACTAGTTCTGGCCATTTTTGAAATGCAACTTTTGAAATACCACGAAAGTTCTGGAGAGGTTCACTGGCAGCCCAAATAATATAAAATCATCATTTGCTCTCAATTCACACATTCAAAAGTGGGAGAAAAGCCACAATTGCAAAATAAAATGCTGTTTAAAGAGAACTGGAGAACTGCTTACTGGTCGAACTCTTTCCATTCCTTGATGCTCGTGTTTCCTGGTCTCTTTTGCTGGAGAAGTGGGAGTGGGGAAGTGAGTTTTCTTTTAACTCCCGGGAGTGACTTTAAATGGGAAGAAAAGAAAGACCGAAGAGGCTTCAAACTGTGTATGGAAGGACAGTATAAAAGTTAAAAAAAAACTCAAGCTAAACAGGCTACAGAAGTTCAGGGATTGCTGGTAGCTTGCCTGAAATTTTCCCATATATACAGGGAATCCCTGACTTACAACCATTCGCCGTGTGTCTGAACTTACAGTGGCACTGAAAAAAGTGACAATTTTTCACACAATTTTGCCTGCTTGGCAACTGGTTCATATTTATGACAGCCGCAGTGTCCTGGGGTCATGTGATCCCCTTTTGCGACAAAGTCAATGGGGAAGACAGATTCACTCAACGACCATGTTACTAACTTAACAGCTGCAGGGATTCCCTTAACAACTGTAGCCAGAAAGGTTGTAAAATGGGGCAAAACTCACTTAACAGCTGTCTCGTTTAGGAACAAAAATTTTGGGCTCAACTGTGGTTGTAAGTCAAGGACTAGCAATAACAATAGCACTTAGACATATATACCGCTTCACAGCTCTCTCTAAGCGGTTTTACAGAGTCAGCGTGGGTCCTCATTTGACCGACCTCGGAAGGATGGAAGGCTGAGTCAATCTTGAGCCGGTCAGGATCAAACTCCTGGCAGTGGGCAGAGTCAGCCTGCAATGCTGCACTCTAACCACTGCGCCACCAGGGCTCTATCTGTTGCAAGTACTACCTGTACTTATCAAGGCAAGAGACTTAGAACTGGTGCCCTAGCATCCTCCAGATAAGGAGTTGGTCTCCTTGAATATTTATTTGGCCCTCTGTGATACAGGTAGCTAAAGAGCTCCGTGTTATCAACTCTCTGTTTCCCTTGGCACACCCTGCAGATTGGCACACCCTTGCTCAGGTAACTCACCCAATTCCAAGCCACCAGGGTCACCCAGTCATTACTGAAGCATGTTCTTGCCCAAATTCTACTTGATTAAGAATTCTGACCATCTTGCATATATCAGGAATTTGCAAAATAGTTACTGACATGTCCACAGCAACCCCCAGCCCAACTGTCACTGCAGCCCACAATTTAAAAAAACAAACAAACTTTTAAATGGAAGCCAAAATCTCATGTGCAAATGCTGAAACCCTGGGATGGTTGCAAAAATTTATAATCACTAATACAGAGATTCTGTGCAGCTTATATTATCACAAAAATTAAAAAGCGCAAAAAAAACCCAGAAGTTAAAAATTAAAATTAAACACCAAGATGATGATTATTGCCAACTCTTAGCAGAGACATAGACAAACCTTTTTTAGAATGAATACAAAGTGATACACAGAATACACCAAACAACAGACTTCTCCATAAATCAAGAGGTGACTGACAACTTACAAAGTTTTGCACAGTGGATTGATGGCTCAATTTGGGGAATTTTTTCCAGCACATGAGCAAATAAGCAGTCACTTAATGGCTTCCCAACATCATACCTCCCATCAATTGCCTGCTCTAGCTTTAGCTATTATATCTGGAGCTACCAAAGAGGATCCTAAAATTACTTTCACATAATGTTTCTCAACCTTGTCCACTTTAAGATGGGTGGACTTCAACTCACAGGATTCTCCAGCCAGCATTGAAGTTGAAGTCCGCCCTATCTTTAAAGGGCCAAGGTTGAGACACGCTGCTTTAAGGTTTCCGAAATGCAGGACCCACAAACTCACATTCACCAAGACTTACTTGTTAATTAATCCATGGGATCCATTGGGATAAACCAGGTACAAAGAAGGGACTGAAGTAATACCAAGTTTTTCAAGTAAAGCTGCCTCAGAATTTAGAACCCGTTTGATAGCGATCTTTTCATACTGACCCAGGTCCAAGATCACCTGGAGGAGAAAACATACAGAGTTACCAGTGCTGCTCTGTGTTTAGTCACTACTGCAAACAGAGGCAAAGTTTACTCACACCCAGCTTCACAAAGATTGGCACTTGGAGACCAGGGGAAAAAAACCCCGAAGAGCCTCACAGGCTTAGCTGGGAGATAATTCCACTACGTTTAAATGGGATCTGTTTGTAAATAACTGCCTAGGCCTGCAGTGTTTTGCTGCCAATATTTTTGGCAAAGTGATAAAAGATGCACTGAAGTTGAAGTCCACAAGCCTTCAAGTGGCCGAGGTTGGACACCCTGGTACAGGGTCTCCTGCTTGAGCACGGAATTGGACTAAAGCAGGGATCTCCAACCTTGGCAACTTTTAAGACTTGTGGACTTCAACTCCCAGAATTCCTCAGCCAGCAAAGCTGTTAAGTCCACAAGTCTTAAAGTTTCCAATGTTGGAGACCCCTGGATTAAAGGACCTCCAAGGTCACTTCCGACTCTGGTATTTTGTATTCTTCTTCTGAACAACTTCAGAGTCTGAATGAAGTTGGCCATAAAATGAACTGTCTTCTTTCCATGCTTACAAAGTAAAGGCTGGAAGGCTGGATGAGGGTTCATTCCAACCAGGGCTAGATACAGAGAGACCCTGACGTCTAAAAGAGAACAGGCTTATGGTACTTTCATTGGTTACGTTACCTCTCGGCCAAGATAGGAGCTCCCGCTCTCAAAAATGATGGCAGTATAATGCTGACTGTGTTTATTGAAAAGGGAAAATACTTCTTCTGGCCTGTTAAGAACAAATAATTATGAATAATGAATTAGTTAAGAAAAATTAATGAAAGAATCACGGGAGAGATAAAGGTAAGAAGACATTTACTGATAATATCTACGGCTTATCTACAAGTGTTTTCAACTTACTATCAAGCAGCAGAAATTATGAAAAGGCTTTTTTACCCAGTTTGCTGCTCAAAAGAAATAATTTCTTTTATTCACAATTGTTTATGCAGCTTTCGTTGGGAGAATGATCATCTTGAGAAGCAGGAAATAAGTTATTGTAATAAACAAACAACAAAATAGATATAGAAATGTGTGGTTTGGATTTCTGAGTGCGCTGTGATATGCTGCTGTATTTGTAGTGGCCCTGCTTTGGGGGGTTTTTAACAGTCCAGAGCGTGCCAGGGACCCCTCATTCCCACCCTGAAATTCTCCTTTATTGATACTACAAGAAAGGCTCCTCTGGGTATTTCTTTCTTTCTTTCTTTTTTTAGCCCAGGGTGCTTCAATGCTTGCAAGGGACTCACAGAGTTGGCTCCAAAGAGGGACAAGCTGGTGGCTTTGCTTCTCGGGAATGGTTCTGCAGAAAATCAATCATTGTTTGGCGGATGGTCTGAAGATCCCGATCTGAGGTTGCTGAGGAAAGGGAAAAGGATGGCACTCAGGCGGGCATCCCGAAAGGGAACCTTTCTTGGCATCTGGCAAAGCACTTCACTCATCCCTCTTATGAACAGCCACTGAACATCCAACGGGGTTTGGCAAGACACGGCAGGAAAGGACCAGGGCTCTGAAGGGCACTCTTCAAGAAAAAAGCATCTCCAAGTACAGTTGGCCCTCCACTTACAACCACTTGTTTAGTGACAATGAAGTTACAACGGCTATGAAAAAAATGACTTATGACCGGTTTTCATCCTGACAACCACAGCAGCATTGCATGATCAAAACTGACACTCTTGGCAACTGGCTCATATTTATGACGTCTGTTCAGTGTTGCTAACTGAACAACTGTACGAAATCACTTAACAAAATAGGCAAAACTCGTTTAACAACAGTCTTGCTTGGCAATGGATATTTGGGGCTCAATTTTGGTCATAAGCTGAGGACTGCCTTTAGCATCTTTCAAGTTAGGGATGCCAGCATGCAGCCTGTGACCTTACTTCAACCCTCTTTTCATTACTGACTTGGCTGATTAGGGCTACTGCTGCTGCTGCCGCAGCACAGAATGTGCTTTGTGCCCTTAAGGACATTCGTCTTGCGGATGAAGGCACAAGGTGGCTGGGAGTGATCTTCAAGAAGAAAGGAGGCTAGCATGTGAACTTACCGTGATGATTTTCTCCAACTGTAAACTGCTTGGTAAAAGCTTTGAAATACTGGAAGGGAGGGGAGGGGGAGGGGAGGGAGAAAAGAAAAGGTTTTGCTTAGAACAGCCCAAATTAATAAAACCCCGGGGGTAGAGCAGTCCGACTCTAAATATAATCACCCCCATGTTTTAAAAGCTCTGACCCAAAAACCACCAGACGGCTAACGGAGAAGTGCAGAGAGACTCAGATTTGAGGAGTGAAGGAGCATCCCAGTTCTGGATTTAAATTTCCTTGGGAAATCCTTCCCCATACATTTCAAACTACGTGGGGCCAAATCAAACGGCAACCATTTCTAGGAAGCGGGAAAGTACTTACCCTGAAAGTGGGATAATACTGAATTCCATACTCTTTACACTGTTTGTAGTTTTTCTCATCTCCGCAATCCAGCACGCCAATCCTGATCGCTGGCTCCCACTCTGAAAGGAAACGAGGGGTCAGATTCTTTCATCTGGGCACAGAATGTGCACACCCCACAATTCCAAGGTTCTCGACATCCAGGAAAACACACACGCCTGTTTTGCCCAACTGTGCTTAGACCACAAGGAATTTGTCTCCGGTGCAAGGAGCAAAGGTGGCCCCAAACGCCAAGATAGAAATTTAATGACAATGCTGCAGACGTCTCAGTTTAAGAACTAATTTTATGAAATGTGGAAAGTCTGCTTTTGTTTGAAATAGTTTTAAAAGAACCTGTTGTGGATAAGAGGACTGTTTAACAAGCACAAGTCTGCCAGAGAGAAAGACAAAATGAGCATATTTGCTTCTCTTTTGAAAACCCTGGGAAATAAAACCCACCCTAAAAAGAAATGCTTCCATTAAAAAAAAAAGGGGAGGGGGGAGAGAAAAACTTAGAAGCATCATTTATTTATCGAATATATACAGTCTTCCTTCCATCTTGCCAGAAGTGACTTAAAACCCCAAGCCAGATGTTCCTCGGAGGGCTGCAAAAAAATCCACCTTCTCTTTGTTTACTTATTAAACAGATGCGGCGTTTACCAACAGGATGCAAATGGCCATTGTAAATGGGACGCTGTCAACGCAACAGGCGCCAAGATAACCATCAGCATTTCGGAACAGATGGGTGAACACACAATAGGGAGCAAGCTAGTTTGCCGCTGAATAAAACCACAAGCTTGAAACGTTTGGCTTCGGGTTATCTGCTTCATTCATGCTTCGGCACTGCTGTTCTCCTCTTCCTCCCCCTTCTACCGCTCCACTCCACCCCACCCCAATCTCGAGCCCTACAACTGCAATGAAGTGAGCCTTACAAAGGACATGCAAATGTTGTCTTTTTCCACAAGGCAAGCCAGCCTCAACCCAAACACTTGGTTAAGGGCGCCAGCTGGGAGGCGGGTCTGGGCCATTCACAAAAGGCAGCCTCAGAGGGGGAAGGGAAGGGAAGCTCTGCTTCTCAGAAGGTCGCAAAAGGGGATCACACTGCAACCGTCGTAAGTACATGCCAGTTGCCAAGCATCTGAAGTTTGATCACGTGACCATGGGGATGCTGCAATGGTTGTAAGTGCAAAAAACAGTCAAAAGTCCATTTTTTTCAATGCCGTTTTGACTTCGAATGGTCACTGAACGAATGGCTATGAATTGGGGATAATCTGTATCGCTTCTTTGCCTTATCAGTGTCAGTTTCAGTTGTAAGAAAACAAACTGACAATATAAGAAATTCTCAACTGGCTCATTAACAGTTTCAGGCACTATAACCGTATTCCTGTCCTACAGCATTCAAGAAGTAGTTTAATTATCAAGACGGCATTTTGCTTAGAAGCTCCACTGATCAAAAAACGAGAGAGGTTTTTTCCTGTATATTATTCCTGCTAAGATGACTATATACATTTCAAGCATCATAAAGAACAGTACAAGGACGAGTGGTTAAGTGAGAATTTGTTAAGGCATCAGGACATATGTTTTCACAAGCAATGGTCACTTTTACTTTGATATTTGAGTGGTAAACTAACAATCTAGTTCTTTTTTCTGCAAATCCCATCAGAGGCCTCAACAAACTCAGCTGGACTTCGTTGGAAGTAGATTTGTCAATGATTGTACTAGGTTGTACTACCTAACCTGGCCCTCGCCCACTGTTTTGCGGGGTCCCGCAGGGCTTGCTACACTCTCCGCCTCCGTTTAACATCTACATGAAGCCGTTGGGTGAGATCATCCATCACCATGGACTGAGATATCATCAATATGCTGATGATACCCAGCTGTCCGTCTCAGCCCGTGGGGAGTTAAGCGATGCCATGACCTCCCTCTCTCGCGGTTCCTGGAGGCTGCCAGGGGCTGGATGGGGGAGCAACGGGTTGACACTGAACCCAGGGAAGACTGAGTGGCTCTGGGTTTGGGGTTCTTGGCTGGCTTGGGAATTCTGGGAATTCAAGTCCACTCATCTTAAAGTTGCTGTGATTGAGAAATGCCGTGTTAGACAGCTTCAAGAGGCATCTTCCTACACTCTTGATTTGCACAAGGCAGCTCTTTCAAGAAAAAGTGCTGCTGAACCAAAAGGACTAGCTGCTAAATCCCAAACTTTTGAAACGTCCTAGATTTCTCCATCGTGTAAGTTCCAAAGCTTGCCATGCCAAATACAGTACGCCCTCTCAAACTCTTCTTCCTGTTTGCTCCCTTTAAGCTAAAGAGGGAGCGTGTGGAAAGAACGTGCTGTTGCATAAAAGCATAAAAATGTCCTCACTCAGCTGAACACACAAAAGAAACCACACTCTTATTGACACGTTGCCTTGGGAGTGTTTAGAAAATACGCCACTTTTCTCAGCTGCTGAGATACTATCTCAGACTGACACGTTCATTTCTCATTGGACAAAAGGCACTTAAGCTGCAATTCAGGGGACAAAATATTCCCAGACACAGTTTCTTTGATTGGTAATATTCAGGAATAAAAAAATCAGTATCTGCCCTCCTCTAGAAGGTACCTTTTCAATGACACTGAGGATGCTAGAACTGAACCTGCAACTCAACCAAAATATGTAGAATAGAATAAGTTCATCCTGGAGAAAATCTATCTATGGAGCTGCTAAGAATTGACTCGGATTTGATGGTGCATAGTCAATCAGTCAAGTGAAGAGTACGGGAGCCTTCAGAACTTGCTGGACTACAAGTCCCAGCAATCTCAGCCAGAACAGTCAAGGGTGAGGACCTGGGAATTGTAGTTCAGCTATCTTTAAGACGTCTAATTTCCAAGTCTCTCTGATAAGAAAGCAGAAGAACCTCTTACCTGAAGTCCATATCTTTCAACCAGGAGTCAATCAGACCATTGATCCAGCCAGAACGGCCAGGAGATCTTTGAAAGTGGGGGGGGGGGGGGGGGGATCTCTGCATCTCAAGGATCTGCTCTGCTGCTTCTCAGGGTCCTACCCATCCATGGATCTAAGATCTAGCCTAGAGATCTAGCCACAACTTCCACGGAGAAGCTGTGGAGCCTCTTTCTGCAGATGGGACAGCCCGCAGAGGGAGAGGGGCTTTCTCATCCCATCCCTCTCTCCAATTGGGAGGACGATTGGGAGTTGGAGGTCCCCATTTCTGGAGGGCAACCGAAGGAAGGCTGCCTAAAGAGAACTGGAGAATTCAGCCCTTATCACAGAATTTTTTTAAAAAAATCCAAGAGAATGGAAAATTTAACAGTTTGCAAACTCTCTCTGCTTGCAAACCATCTTCCTTCTTGGGCAAACGGTTGCAAGTTCTCCGTGGGGTCCAGAACCACCAGAAGGAAGACTGAAGGGGGTCAAGAACCGGGGTGCAAAACTGCACCCACTTGCCACGGTCACCCCGCAATTAAACCCTACATACATACATTTAATTTAATTTAATTTAATAAATTAAATTAAATTACATACATACATACATAAATAAATCTATTAAGCCCTGAAACAAAATGCACCCACTTATCACTGTCACCCCACAATTAAACCCTAATTAATTAAATAAAGCTGCAATTAAGCCCTGAAACAAGGCTGCCTTCCCAGCGCCCTCCAAGGCGATGCCTTCACTTCCTTTCCCCTGGGGGGTGGCTGGGGATGATGGGGCGGGGGGCTCTGGGCTGTGCAAAGGGGGGTGGGGGGGGAGGGGGGTTCTTGGACTTCCTCTCCCATCATCCCCGGCTCACCGTGGACGTCCCCCGCCAAGGCCCGCCAGGTGGGCGCGAAGGCCACGCAGTGTCCGCAGGACGAGGAGTAGAACTGCAGCAGCCAGGCCGAGGCCGAGTCCCTCAGCGCCTCCCGCACCGCGCCGTCCTCCAGCACCCACACCGGGTCCACGCCGGCCTGGTACAGCCCAGCCCCGGCCGGCGGCGCCGCCATCGCCAGCAGCGCCAAGAGGCATCGCAGCGCCCGCCGCGGCGCCGGGGAGGAGCCCCAAGCAGCCGCCGCCGCCGCCATGACCGGTCCGGAAGGCCCGGCGACACCCAGGCCTCGAAGGCCGCCCTTAGCAACGGGCCGCCGGCCCTGGAGACGGGGGTCGGGCTCCCCGCCACGCCCACTGCTCAGCGCCCAATCAGCGGGCCGGGGGGCGGGACTTCCTGGCCATCGGGAGGCTGCAGCCTCCGTCAACCGGGCGCCCGCCGCTCCCTTAGCTTGGAAGGCTGGGGATTAGGGGGCTCGGACTTCAGAGCCCATCATCCCCTGCCCCTCCGGCTTGGCTTCCCCCTCGCCTTTCCTTCCCCCTTCCCCAGAGGGGCCGCTGGAAACCCTTCCTTCCTTCCTTTAACAGTATCCGAGTTGGAAGGGACCTTGGAGGTCATCTAGTCCAACCCCTCTGCTCACACAGGAGACCTAGACTAGGGATTCGAACCACCGAACTGCTGACCTTTCTGATCAAGTGTCTTGGCCACTGAGCCACCTAGCCAGGCAATTAATTCCCATCTTCTCCTTTCCTTCCTTCCTCCCTCCCCCTCCAAGAAGAGGGCGGACAGTTATTTGTCTGGAATGATATGGAGGGGGTCTTTTGCTTGAGCAGGTTGGACTAGAAGACCTCTAAGGTCCCTTTCAACTGTTATTCTGTATTCTCCCTCCCTCCCTCCTATCTCCTTCTTCCTCCCTCCCCTCCCTCTCTTTCTCCATTCCACTTTCATTTCTTCTCCTTCCTTCCATCTATCATCCCTCCCTCACTCCACCCTCCCTTCTTTCTCTTTTCTCCTTCCCTTTCCTTTTCCCCTCCCTCCCTCTTTCCTTCCTTCCTTCCCTCTCTCCTTCCTTCCTTCCAGCCTCCCCTCCCTCCCTCCTTGTTCCTTATTCCCTTTCTCTCTTTCTCCTCCCGTCCCTCAGAATTTCCCATCTATCAGTCTAAGGAAACCCGCAAAGGGCTGTGGGGACACTGGGGCTCTGGGTGCCCTTGGGGGGGGGTCTCCCCCTTTGCGGCAGCCATTCTGCTGCGGGGACAGCTGGAAAAAAGACGGATGGCTTGGAAATTAAACGCAGAGTTTAACTGAGAAATAATCATTTTCTATGAAAGCTAATGACTTCTCTGGAGGCCCCTACAAAGATTTATTGACCCCAGAGGTTAATATTGATCAAAACCACGGCAGGCAAAAAAAAAAAAAAAAGGCCTTGGAGTACGTATAATCTTGATATTGAAGCCGTGCCAGTGACAGTCCTCGTGATCTATCTGCTGGGACTGGCAGTTATGGCGCCTGCTGTTTTAATGTGACGCCATCTTTGGTGTGCACCAGTTTTGCCCCTCATCAGCCCCATTTTCAAAATTACAGTTGCTAAATGAGACATTTCTTAAGTGAGTTTTGCCCCATTTTACGACTTTTCTTGCCACAGTTTTTAAGTGAATCACTGCAGTTGTTAAGTTAGGTTGTTAAGTGAATCCAGCTTCCCCATTGACTTGGCTTGTCAGAAGGTTGCAAAAGGGACCCCGGGACACTGCAACCGTCATAAGTACAAGTCAGTTGCCAGCATCTGAATTTTTATCACATGATGCTGATGATGCAATGGTCATAAGTGTGAAAAAAGGTCATGTCACTTTTTTCAGTGCCGTTATAATCTTGAATAGTCACTAAATGAATGGTTGTACGTGGAGAACTACCTGCATTTGTTTTTAAACCAACTATAATTTCCCTCTCCAGTTTTACGCCAAAATTTGAATGTGAGAATGGAGAGAAATCTGCTCAGGCCTGAGGAGAGGACCCTACACCTTCTGCTGGGAGGTCGCGAGGTGAGGAAAGTTCTTCAGCTTCAGAAGATACCACTGGACCAGGTGGAGAAGGGAAATCGAGGAGGCTAGAGTTGGCCTCGTCATCTTTTCCACTCAGGTTTTCGGGTGGAGCTGGAAGATCGGTGCTCCAGGAAGAGACATCCTTTTCAGTTGAAGATGGGAGATCACTGCTTCCATAAGTCAACATTTCATCCACAGGAGACACCACATCATCCTCCGATTCACAAAGAAGCTGGTCGCTTAAACACATGGCGTCCCTTTTCTTTTTCAGGAGGTCCTCTTGGGGAGAACTTAAATGAACTGTCGGCATTCCAGCTTCGTTTGTATTTTGGTTCTTGGCTGGAGAACTTTTTCGATGTTCCTCAGCCAGGTCCCTGTTTCCCACGGATGTTTTGTTGAGTTGGAGACTGGTTTCATCTGGTGCCAATGTCATGATTGCCTCCTTGTTACCAAAATGAGATGGGTTTTCATCCTCGACATCTTCTCCGGTTACATTAAAAGAAGGCACAGGGTCCTTCTTTCCTTCAGCCTCAGGACTCTGAAAAGGATTGTTGGTGGAGGAGAAAACCATCCCTAGATCAACTGGGCTTCGAGAAGTCGTCTCGTTCCCACCACTTTCTGCGCAGGAGAGCTCCTCAGAAACGGTCAAAAGGGTTGCGCTGCTTCTCGAAGTTGGTGTATGAACGTGATCATTTTTGGTCCCCTGCAGCCTTCCACTGTTGCCTTCCCAGATCTTTTCCTGGCTGTACAGAGCACACTTTGAGTCTTTTGACTCACCAGAAATTTCCCCCTGAGGTTTCTTCTCAGAAGAGGACAGAGTATTTTCTGTGTTTATTACTATCCTTGGCACCTCTGGAGCTTCGTGATGTGTAGAGACACCCAGGTTGTCAGGCAGGGGTTCCTGGAAGATAAATTCTTCAGGGAGGCTGACATCCGTGTCTTGTAGGCCGTCATCTTCTAAATCTGAAGGGGAAGGAGAACTTCCAGAGAGATTGACTAGGACTGCGTAGCCCTTATGAAATTCAAGACCGGACGGTGACTTTTCTGGATACGGACAGAAACCACGAAGTACGGAAGAAAATCCTGCAGAAGCAAAAACTTCTGGGCCTTTGTCCAGCGGAGAACCAGGATGGTCATCTTGGGAATTCTTGGTCAAACCATTATCATGTTCTTTTTCTCCTCGACTGGCCAAGTAATCTAGAAACAGCAGAAGCATAGAAATTGATTTAATTTTGGGTCTCAATATCAGATTTCTCGGTATGCCCCCAGTGTCTCTACAACCTATTATTACTTAATGTTGTTCTATTAGCCAGTGCAACAATTGACTGGGGACATTTTCTAAGTGAGATTCTACAGCAAAAACGGCATTTCATCATCCTGAAATGTTGTGAATAAGTAGCGTTCTGCGGAACTGTAATTCCTGACTCAATATTTATAATTTCCTATAGACGAGGCACCTACAAGGCTAATAAATTATAGAACTGTCTACGATAGAAGATCTGGAGTTAGTTTCTATAAACTGAATGGGAAGGCAGAAGAAATATGAACTACTGGAAATATTAAGAAAGCAAAATCTCTCAGATAGATGGATTTCTTTTTCCTTTCTTTTTTTTCCTTTTTAAATGCGGGCTCTTAAATTATGTTGGAAATACCTCAGAAGAAAGCACATTTTTAATAGCCCAAACGGAATAAGCTCTGCCTTGTTTTTTCTGAAGAAACCACATCATCATATCCCCTAATAAACTCGGACACATTTCGGCTCTTGTGTGATTTACACCAATGAGATGTCGAGCAGGACATGCTAGTCATCAAAGGGGAAACTGAGGCTCTTTCTGTCTGCATTAAAGGGTGATTGAAGTGGCCAGAGTGGCAAATTAGACGTCACAAGCCCCAAGTTTAATTTATTATTTCCTTGAGGAGCCTTTCGGGAAGACATAATTTACAGGGAGAAGGTTAAGGAGGACATGTCGGTTGGAAAATGGCTTAGAAAGGTTTCGCGGGTAGCCAGAAATGCCGGCTTGATTCCATCCAGAAAAGTCCAACCACTTTCCAGCCACTTTCTATTCCTATTCAACCCTGGGAATAAAATTCTCTTATCTTATCCCATCACTTGTTTTTGGGTTCTCAAAGAATCAAGGAATTGTGGGGGTGGGTGGGTAGGGGTGCTCCTCTTTAATGTTTTTTTTTCTTTAAAGTTTTAAAAGTTTTGTGGGAGTTGCATTTTCAGGAGCGAATCAAAGCTATGCAGGAAATCCTCAACTTACAACAGTTTCCTTTAGTGACTGTTCGAAGTTACGACGACACTGGAAAAAGTGACTTATAGAATGTTTTTCACACTTACGACCGAGAATTTTTTTTTTTGTCAGAAACTGGCAAAATAGTTACCTGCTGTTCTTCCATCTCCGAGGGCTGGATCCTGAGATCTTTGACCAGAAGGGTCATATAGATCCTGGATTGTAGTTTCCAAGACCGTAGATGGGTCTCCTTTTCCTGGTTTCCACTTTGCAAATCCTTCTGCCGCCCGATTCTCCGGTGGCAAACTGTCCTTCGACTCAGCCAGATGTCTATAAACAGACCAGCCTGAATTAATAGGGAGGGAGGGAGGGAGGGAGTGCTGAATGCCATGTTTCTCAACTTTGGCAGCTTTAAGATGGGTGGACTCCAACGCCCAGAATTCTGGACCATTCTGGACGAACGGCTGCCCAATCTCTTCTTAAAAGAGCTGGTGATGGCACAATATTGCAGGCTAATTCTGCCGACTGCCAGCAGTTCGATTCTGACCGGCTCAAGGTTGACTCAGCCTTCCATCCTCCTTATGTCAGTAAAATGAGGACCCAGATTGTTGGGAGCAATACACTGACTCTGTAAACCACTTAGAGAGAGCTGTAAAGCACTGTTGAAGCGGTATATAAGTTTGGGCGCTAGTGCTAACAACCCAGTGATAAGAGCACCCACAAGTACTGGAGACAAGCTGTTCCACTGAAAAGGGAATTTCTCCCTTTCTAAGTCGGATCCCTCTTTGATAAGTTTCCATCGGTTACTTCTCGTCCTGCCCTCAGGTGCTTTGGAGAATAAATCTGTCCCCATTGTCCGTGACAGCCACTTGAATACTGGATGACATCTGTCAAGTCACCCCTGGTCCTCCTCTCCATTAGACTAGACCTGTCCAATTCCTGCAACTGCTCTTATGTTTTCTTTCTTGCTCTTGGAGGCAGATCAAGAAGCCACGGATGGAGAGAGACCAAGGAGGGAACCAACCTAGAACTAAGGAAAAATTTCCTGACCACGAGAACAATTAATCAGTGGAACAGAAGTTGCCTTCAGAAGTTGCGTGGGTTCTCCATCACCGGAGGCTTTCAAAAAGAGACTGCATCGCCATTTGTCTGAAATGGTGTAGGGTCCCCTGCTTGGGCAGGGGGTTGGACTAGAAGACCTCCAAGGTCCCTTCCAATCTGTCATTCTGTTATTCATCCAGCTGGAAATGGAGTCCCAGAAACTGGACTTATTTTCTCGTTGGCTTGAGACGTTTCCCTATTACGGATCTTCACCAGGAGCCCAGCTAAAAGACTTCACGGTGTCCAAAACAACTAGATGGATGAGCGCTCTCTCTCTCTCTCTCTCTCTCTCTCTCTCTCTCTCTCTCTCTCTCTCTCTCCACCCCGCCAGCCAGCTCTTCCATTTCAGAGAGAGTGCAGTTGAAGCCAACAATCCATTTTAAAGGTACCAGTGACCTATAATCAATAGCAGCGTGAATTATAGATCTGCTTCATGCAAAGATTTATTTGCAAGGTTCTCCATTAACCAAACAGACTGCCTCCCACTTATCCATCCACGCTTCTCAATGGGAAGTGACAAGGCCAGGAGGAAAATTTGTGAAAGAGAAAGGGGTGTGTATGTATATGTGTCACAAAACACCCCCATTCATTCAGAGATCTGCAGGAGGGTGGGCTTTCAAAAACCAGGACCACTCCTGGGCAGAGGTCAAGGAGAAGATCAGCCATGGAAGCCCAGGGAAAAAAATGGCCTCTGAATAAATCAAAGTGAAAAGTAATGATTCACTTCGCTGGGCAGTCTACCCCAGTCCCCCTTTTCATAGACGAATTGCCTTACTGGAGATAACACAATTAGCACAAAAGCACAATTGTTACTTAGCAGCAAAGGAAGGGTGAGTCCTCCTTCCTTGGTGGTCATCTGTCAGAAACGTTGCAAAAATCTTAATTTTACCAAACTAAGGAATGGTTTACTCACTTCTTCTCAGCTTCATGGCTGCTCCTCCTCCGTTCGGTTCCCCCTGAACAGGTTGCAAGAAGAGGACTGGTCTGGAAAGAGGTTTCCAACTTTTCTTTCTCCAGCGCTCCAACTCTTTCAGGGTTATAATTCTCAGAAATCTGCCAAGAGGTAGAGAAATCTGTCTAACTTTTTTTAGGGTGATCTCAACTTCATTTACACTTCGTGCGTTTGTCTGAAATGGTCTAGGGCCGTGATGGCGAACCTGTGGCACGCGTGCCAGAGGTGGCACACAGAGCTCTCTCTGCAGGCACACTCGCCATCTCCAGCTGCCCTTTTGGTTTCCAACATGCATGGTCTTCACGGGCACCAGTGCCGGAAAATGGCCTGAAAACGGCCAATATCCAGGCCATTTTCCAGGCCTTTTTTGGGCCGTTTTCAGGCGGTTTTTCAGGCCATTTTTGGGGTCTTTTCAGGCCATTTTTGTGGGCTGTTTTGGAGCCATTTTCAGGTTGTTTTTGGCCCAAAAAACAGCCTGAAAATGGCCCCAAAACAGCCTGAAAAATATAGAGCTTCCTGTCTGAGGAGGGGAATTGAACTAGAAAACAGGAGGGTAATCTAGAGCTCCTATCTCAGGTGGCTTCTCATAGTTTGGAAGCTGGAGAGTAGAGCAACATCAGGTCCTCTTGCATGGACATCACCAACCTGGTGCGGCAGCTGCCCAGCCAGCTGTAGCCACAGCTGTGTGGTTGCCTTCTGCACTTCTAAGAGCTCCTTTTGCTGCTGGAGGAGAAGTTTCCGCTCCTGATGGGCAGCTCGGCCGATGTTCTGCAGATGTCTGATTTCTGCCTGCAGAGAAGGCCGGGGAAGAGAGGCCACGAGGCAACCCTACAGCCTTAAATGCTTTCAGTCTTGCAAGATTCCGTCCATGTAGCTTTACAATGAGGACAGAGTTGGTGCTTCTGGTCGGGCTTTTTGCCTGGACCACCTCGCAGGGCTAACAACAAACCCTCCAGCCTCGCCTCCCTCCCCAGATAGATATATCACCTGCTCTTGCTTCAGCCTGGTTAGGATGGAGAGCTGCTTCTCGGCTGTGGATGATGGGCCTCCTGTTCCCTGCAATCCATTTGGGGAGCTGAAAGCAGGAAACGGATTGAACTCAAACTTTGGGAAGTGGATTTCTATCCTTGGGATCCAACCCATGGCCCCTCCTCCCCACAGCACAACACAACCTACACACACACACTTTCCACTGGAAGGCAGAACTGCTGCCCAGAGCCCCATGGAGTGGAGCGGCTAAAAAAAATTAAATAACTAAATTTTTTAAAAAATTATGCCCAAAATACCAACTTTTGCTCCTGTCACTGCCTCTGCCTCAAATCGAGATTATAAACTCCTCCAACTTCAGGACCATTTAATTTAATTTAATTTAATTGATTATATCTTTACCTTCCTACATTCTGTTAAATCAAGATCTTACTGCTTCCCTTTCATTTCCTTTCATTTCCTGTCTTTTTCTAAAACTCTTCTTCTCCTTCTCCTCCTTCTTCTTCCTCCTCCTCCTCCCACTCTCCCTCTTCCTCCTCTAACATTGCTTAACCTAGAAACAAAAGTGTTTGGTGGAAGGCATGTTGACCCCATGGCATCATTTTGTGCGTTGGCATCATGATATCTTGATGTGTAACACCAGAGGTATGTCAGTATTTGGAGGGGGTGGGGAAGGGACTAAGTGGGGCACAAGTGTCCTCACCGCTCCCCATGCTCCAGCCAAGCCAGCTCCGCCTGGGCTTTCTCCTGGAGGGCCTTTTCCCGCAGCCGGAGGAGGGCGCTTTGATGCCGGGCTCGCAGCTCCTCTTCCCTCAAGGATTGTTCCACCAGAGTCAGGCTCAACCGGCCAAAGGAACTGGCTCCTCCGTAGAACTGGCCAATCTCACTCCACTGGTGACAGAAACAGAGCTCAGGTAAGGATGCCCCAGAGGATGCACCGTTGCCAAGGTAACCTCTCCTCCCCTGGACCACGCTGGCATCCAGAAACCTTTTGAAACCTCGGAGGAGGCAGTTCCACGGCCAAGGCTCACACACACACACACACACACACACACACACAATCCAGAGAAGGGAAGATGCCATACGGTTTGGGACATGACTTCACAACTAACAACAACAAATGTGGAGAGACCCTGGCCCATAGAATGGCCAAAAGTCGGACTCGACTGAACAGGGACAGTAACCATCATCATCATCATCAGAAAGGGTAGATCCGAGAGGAGACAGAGGGAAGGGGCTCAGCTCCCCTACCTGGCTGTTTGAATCTGTGGGCTCAGACAGATCTTCTGCAGCGCTGGCTTTTCCAGGAGGCAAATTAATGGACGGGAAAGGAAAACCGGAGGGCTGGTGCTGTGCTGTGAAGGGAAGGCCGCTTTGTCCTGATGGGTTTTCTGGAGAAAAAGAACATGCAGGCCTCCATATTTGGCATCCCTTCTTTTTTAATGCAATGTATCTCGCCCCCTCAGTCCGTCAGTATTTGTAGAGCATTGTGGTAAAATGCAACAGTAATCATAAATGATACCCAAGTATACTAAATCATTAACCTTGGCTTTTCTCCAGCTCTTCCCTGAATAGTCAGATGAAATCACAAAAGTTTGGGAACCTGCTGTCCATCTTGCTTTCTGCTACTAGTCAGTTTTAGCCTCTTTGGATTTTGCACTAATCCACCTTTGGGTTTTTAGAATTCAGTTCGTGCCGTTACTTTACAAGTTTAAGGAAAAAATACTGGTGTGATTTAAGAAATGGAGCCATAAATTTCTTTTTTTTCTTTCTTTCTTTGTTTCTTTGTTTCTTTCTTTCTTTCTTTCCTTCCTTCCTTCCCTCCCTCAACTCTCCCTCCCTCCCTTCCTCCTCCTCCTCTCCTTCCATTGCTTCCTTCCTATTCCTCCCTTTGTCTTCCCTTCCCCTTCTTCCTTCCTTCCACCCACCCATTCATTTTTGGCAGGCAAAATAATTGACTGATACTCTCCAGTTCAACTAGAAGTTGCCAGTGGAGAAATAATTGTGGCCTCTGCCAATTTCCATCAATGCTGGAGGCCAATATTTATGTAGGGAACAATGTTGAGGAAGACGTGAACCTCCCAAAAATCTCAGGAGTTAGAAGTTCCTTCAACCTTACGAGACAGAAGAATGGAAGCATTTCTGATGGAGCTAACCCACACATTCACTAGACCCAAAGAGTCACATGTCTCCCTGTGCAATTTTGCTTTACATCTTACCTGGAGGTTTGTTCTGACGATTGTTTCCTCCTGGCCAGTTCTTCATCAAAGAAGCCTTTGGAATTTCAACCAAGGTATGGATTGACCCACTAAAATGAAAGAGAGAGAGAGAGAGAGGTGAATTCAGATGCTGGATTTTCAGTAGCTGAAACAGCCTGCTCCACCCCTAACATTGCATCTGTTGTGGCCCAGGACAGGAACAATTAAGGAAACAGGGTCGACTTGGGAGTAAGGCTTGGAGATGATTGGCCCTTCCCATTCCCATGGTTTTCTCTCTCACACACACAATGGCCTCCACCACAACTCCAACCTATTCCAAAACCAGCTACAGATAGTCCTCAATTCACAACACTTTGTTAAAGAGACTGAAGTTACAACAGCAGCATTGAGAAAAGTGATTTATGCCCGTTTTTCCATTGGCTGGGGAATTCTGGGAGGTGAACTCCAGCCATCTTCAGGTCGCCAAGGTTGAGGAAAGGGGCTTAGGAGGTGGGCTAAGAAAGCTTTTATTCTTGGGGACGCAGGGCACAGAACTCAGCCTGTGACACCGACGGCTAAACCGATTAGTGAGGGATGTGTGAAAGAAAGAGATGTTTCTTGATCGGGTGGAAGCCCAAAGCCAAGGAGATAAAAGTCTCGGCAGATGTTTCCTAGGGCAGGGAGTCGAAGGAGACAGACGGGGGTGGGGTGGGGGGGGTGGAGGGGGAGTTTTTATTCCAATCAGCAATCTGCTTAGCAAAAAAAAAATCTCATTTCATTTTTCACGTTAATAAGCTTTTTCCCTCCTTCCCTTCTCACAGGATGACCCAGAAACAGCAGAGTGGGGGCGAAAAGGAGAGGGAAGAGTTATAAACCAGAGCTTGGGGATGATGGGTGGAAGGAATATATATATATATATATATATATATATATATATATATATATATATATATATATATATATATATATATATATATATATATATATATATTCTCCCTTTCTTTCTCGAGGGGCAAATCTTGGGAGGTGTTCTATGTGCCTCAGCATTTCAGGGACATGCTTTAAAAATAACATTTCAAGCACGCCAACATGGGAGATCCCGCCTACACACCAACTCCTCTTTCTGCCTTTCTGCTGTCCAGGGCCCAATAATTATCTGCCATCAGTCCCGCAATTCAGGTAATCCTTAACTTACGACCATAGTTGGGGCCTGAACTTCCCTTGCTAAGTGATGCGATGTGTACTAATTAAACCACCGCGGTGATTCACTTAACAGGAAAAGTCATAAAAACGGGGCAAATTTCTCACTTAACAAATTTCTCACTTAGCAACGAAAATGTTGAGAATTGTAGTGGCGAGGACT
Organism: Arizona elegans; assembly: GCA_022577455.1. Taxonomy (NCBI): domain Eukaryota; kingdom Metazoa; phylum Chordata; class Lepidosauria; order Squamata; family Colubridae; genus Arizona; species Arizona elegans. The sequence continues at coordinate 752,087 of JAKOOJ010000034.1, read as the reverse complement.
ATGACCTAAGTCCCTTTTTCCAGTGCCGTCACAACTCCAAACGGTCATTAAAAGAATGACTGTAAGTCAAGGGCTACTTGTAAAAGCTCTGATGTGGTTACATTCGGTGAAATCGGCCGTCCAGCCCGATATAGAATTCCTTCCTTCTCTCTGTCCCAATGCTGGAAGACGGACGGGCAGGGTCCAGCTTTGCTCATGCGCATACAAAATCGAGCGAAGCCAACTGCAGTAAATAAATCTGCGGGATCCAATTGATTAATCTCTTGTTCAGATTGAGCAGAAAAGGGATCAGCGGGGATTGAGAGGGGCGCTCGTAAAGATAATCAAGGGACTTCGGTTCAGTCCCTACCATATGCTGAAACAGATTCTCCCGGCCGAGGAATTATTGCCAGAAGGGGGCTGGCATAATTTAATAACTCCATTTCTACCCAAAGGAGGTTCTCAGGAGCAGGTCAGGTCATTCAAAAAGGATTATGGGAGTTGTAGTCGTGAGAAAGCTTCACGCCAGAGCAAATTCCAGGGGTAAGAAAACGAAAGGAAGGAAAAAGGTGGCTTAGTTCAGCTAACAAAGGTTGCTTATCTGGCTTTGGGGCAGCCTGTGGTATAAACCCAGCCAATGATGGCTTATTAAGTCAACCAGGGTTGAACAAGCTTGGTGGAGAAGCAGTGGAGGGAGACTGGGAGAAAAATGTTAATTGAAGCAAAAAAAAAAAAAAAAAAAAAGAAGAAGAAGAAGAAGGTGATTTTTTTTTTCATTCTCTCGTTCTCAGAAAAGTCTAAATCTCTGTGCAGGTTTTTAAGGGTTTTTGGTGTAATATTTGCCAAATGTTTTTATGTTTTTAATGTCCTTATTGTTTTATGCTGTGTTTTTATGTTGTTGTAAGTCACCCAGAATCGCTTGATAGTGCGATGGGTCTATACATTCAATCAATCAATCAGTTAATATTTGGAGAAACAGACACAGGTAGCGCTCGGCTTATGACCAGAATTGAGCCCAACATTTCTGTTGCTAAGCGAGACATTTGTTAAGTGAGTTTTGCCCCGTTTTACAACCTTTCCTGCCACACCTGGAGCTCCTGGCCTCCAAGAGGTTGCCAGATTACAGGCCTAGCATCTCAAAGAACCAGTCGGGTGGAGTGAGGCTGCTGGGATTTGTAGTTGAGGAATATCGGAAGGCGCCCATTCCTGGCTCAGAACACCTGAGATTTACCTGAAAAGAACCTGGGCGGCTTTGCAAAGAGCCCAAGCGGTGCCAATTAAAGCAGGTCAACAGCCCCATCTTGTGGGCACCTGTGAAACTGCACAGAGCCGACTTGAGAATTTGAATCTTATTTTTGGAAGCTGCTGCTGATCACTGAAGTCTTAATAAATTAAATGATGGGACCTTGATTTACAGGATACACCATAGAGTAAGTGGGATTTTTATTACACCCCAAACTCTACTCAGCAATATTTTATGGGCGGGCTTCCAAGCATCACTTTCTGTAGCTGTTTCCTTCTTTTCCAGTTTCGCCTGGATTCCTAATATCTTTATTTAGCCCTCTTCCTCAGCAATCCCAAAGTAGCTGAAAGTGCTGGCTTGGTGATTTTAAAACAGCCAACTTTAATAAGTCCAAAGTCTGCTGCTTACCTTCCAGGGAAGACACTGGCTGGGGGCCCAGTAGGATCCTTCTCCCCAAATCCCATCTTGGAAGCAAGACCTTGGGAAGAACGACAGAAGTTCTTAATTGATTTGGGTAAACATAAGTTTGCTTTTATATCTACTTATGGTTAACTTCCTGAAGTGTCAGTTTTGGTTGGCATGCAGGCAGGAAGAAAGAAGGCAAAAGATAGGAAACAAAAAGAGAGAAGAAGAAAGGGATAGAGAGGAGAGGAGAGGAGAGGGAGGAGACAAAAGAAGAAGGAAGGAAGGAGGGAGGGAGAGAAATCCTCTTAAAATCCACATGCAGGAAATTTCGTTCTGCACTGAGCCCAATAGAGATTGCACATTTCATAGGGCAATATAGGAAGCTTCTCTACCAACCTTCCTTCAGATCTTTTGCTTCAGTCCCGCTTTGCCTTCGTTCAACCGAGTCCATCGGCATCACTTCAAGGCCGCCCCCGTCAGTTGGCAGAAGATGTTGGATAACCATTGGGATGCCTAACTCCTTCTTGAGACCAGCCCTTTCTTGAGGACACATCGGTGGATTCAATGCAGGTCTTGAATCCCAAATAGACTCTGCATTTTCTGGAGCATCAAACTTCTCCAGAGGAACTCCTGGTGGAGTAGTCATCTTAGATGGAGTTCCAGGTGGACATCCTTGGTCCCTTGAGGCCTTGGTGGCTTGTAACCTCTCCATTTCTCTCCCCAACCGCTCACTGAGATCTTTAGCTAAGTTGTGGATGGCCTTCACTCTGTCTTGCTTTCTTCTGTAAGAAGGGGAGGTAGAGATGTCCGAGGAGAACGGTGTCTCCCTGCCAATAACTTTCTCTCTCCAGAGATGAAAAGAACTCAGTGAGTGATGGCTTGCCCGAGTGGAGGAGATGTCCAACTGTTTGAGTTTCAGAGGGCTCCTCAGCTGACTTTCAGGATCTATTAAGGTGCTTAATCCCAGCATCGAAGTCCCTTGTCCTGTTTTGTCCATCCTTGGCTCCAACTCACTAATGGAACAACAGCGGAATTCCAAAGAAAAGAACACATCAAATCTCTTTCTTATTCTTGAACAACAAATAAATCCAATGTTAAAGGTAAAGGTTCCCCTCACACATATGTGCTAGTCGTTCCCAACTCTAGGGGGCGGTGCTCATCTCCGTTTCAAAGCTGAAGAGTCAGCGCTGTCCGAAGACGTCTCCGTGGTCATGTGGCTGGCATGACTCAATGCCAAAGGCGCACGGAACGCTGTTCCCTTCCCACCAAAGGCGGTCCCTATTTTTCTACTTGCATTTTCTAATGTGCTTTTGAACTGCTAGGTTGGCAGAAGCTGGGACTAGGAACGGGAGCTCACCCTGTTACACGGCACTAGGGATTCAAACCACTGAACTGCCGACCTTTCTGATCGACAAGCTCAGCGTCTTAGCCACTAAGCCACCGCGTCCCTATTAATCCAATGTTACAGTCCTAATAACGCCTCATGTTTTTAAAACAGTTTTATAATTTTGGAATTATAAGACACCCAGAGTCACTTGGTTGGGTTGGGTGGCTATAGAAATTAATTCATTCATTCAATACTTCTGCTGCATCTCTGCATCCTTATGCAACTGGAAATAATCGTCACATACCTGTTGAATTTTAACTCCTTCCTTAGCGGAGTCCATGATGCTCGATGAACACCTTTCTGGGCATCTGTTGTTGGAGACTGTACATCTGGGTATTTCTAAAATTTAAAACAAGAAGAATGATTTTATATTAACTTTTCCCAGTCTGTGACAGATGTCTGGCTCTCGCCCACCAGTGGGACCCATCAGCCGTAACCCTTGCTGAGAATTCTGGGGCTTGAAGTCCAAATATCTGGAGGGCCATTAGAAGTTGGACTGCAGTGTTTCTCAACCCCGGCAGCTTTCAGATGTGTGGACTTCAGTTCCCAGAATTCCCCAACCTAAATCGTGGTTTGAAGTTATCATGGTTATCTAGCCTGAAAAGATAGGCAATTAAGGTTTCTTCTCCACTCCTGAATGTGCACACAATACTTCTTCCACAGGTCACAGAAATTTAATGGCCCAAAAAAGGATTACTGATCAAATCCAACTCAGAAATGGGTTAGAGATAGTCCTTGACTTAGACCACAGTGGGGTCTAAGAACTTCCATTGCGAGGTGATATGGTTGTTATATGAGTCGCAACCAATGTTACAACCTTTTTGCTGTGGTTGTTAAGTGAATCAAATCCAGCTTCCCCGGCTGATTTTGCTTTTTGGAAGCCAACTGGGAAAAAGCAATCATGTGATTCCGGACACTGCAACCATCACAAAGATATGCCAAATGCCCAAATTTTGATCCACGGAGACGCAGCAATGGCCGTAAATGCAAGAAAGTCATAACTTGTTGGGTTTTTTTCAGTGCTGTTTTAACTTCAGTCATTAAACGAATGGCCATAAGTGGCAGGGTCCCTGTATTTTCTCTCCCTGAAAACTATCGGATGAGTACATACAACACAGTAGACTAAATATGGTTGGAAGCCTTGAACCTAATTTCCTGTGAGTGCACCCAACTGGATGAACTTGGGAAGCCATCGTTCAATAAACCACGGTTTAGCGTCTTACGCTAACGGCTGATGTGGGCTGCGGTTTCTGAGATAATGTTAAACCGCATGGCTTACGGGACTCGATCTTAGCACGGGACTTTCTAACAAAAGCTCTCCTTCATTTATGACTTCTATCCGACCACAATGTCCTTACCAAATCAAGATGATTCTTGGTGGGTGTGATGGAAGTCAGGTCTTCTCTCAACTGTTCTGCACAATGTCTTCTTCTGCCGGCTGCTTCTCTCTGTTTTCGGTAGACCTCTTGAAGTTTCTTGTTTCTCTCTTCTTGGGCTTGCTTTGAGGTCTTCCTTTCTTCTCGGATCCTCCTATTTCTCTCAGCGGCCTTCTGGTCCATAAATTCGCGGAGCTGTTCAGGACTATAAGGCTTCTTCCTGGCCTCCACCAAGGTGGTTGTGGGTTGGAGTTCTTTCCTCGGAGTTTCACTTCTCAAGGAAGACCCATTCCGTCTTCCCTTGCCAGGCCTGGAGGTCTCTCTCATGCCCATCATCTTAGCAGATGCATTTGGAATCTTAGGAGAAGGCGTGGTCTTCAACCCATCGGAGGAACCCTTTGTAGGTCCTGCTTTTCTCGCTCTTCCTGCCGATCTTGGATGGTTTCCATTCTTCTTCTCTGTATCTGAAGCATTCTGGTGCCTTCTGGTCCATTTCTGTGTCCAGCCAGGGTTCATCCAGTCTTGCCATTGATGGTTTAGTTGGGCAGCGTGTCTCTCTTGTTTTGTCTTCTTCATCATCTCAGGCTGTACAGCTTGACCATTTTCTCTGAAGCTTCGATCTGACTGGGATGCTGTGAACGGATCCCCCTGAGATTCTGGGGGAAAGAAGGCACACCTGATTCAGCCATGTCGTCAGCCGTCCCAACTTGGTCAATTAGAAAAGAAAGACCCTTTGGGATGATCAGCAACGAAAGGACACCTGTCCTGTACTCAGAGCTGCACGTGGAAGGCCTGATTGCTCCTATGAAAAAACCCTCCAATGCTCCCCCCCACCTTTGCCAGAAATTTAGGAACTAAATGATCAAAAGAGTGAGGGGGAAAAAACACATGATGACCTTCTCTGCGCATCTTGTGTTTCTTCTGAATGCCTCCTTTTTGCAAATGTATTCTGTGCACTTGGAGAAAGGAAGGAGGGAGGGGAGGAGGGACAGAAGGAGAGAAGAAAGAAGGACAAATGGTAGGCAGGAAGGAATAAAGGAAAGAGAAAGGGTCTGAAAAGGAAGGGAAGGGTACACATTATCTTTCCATGCCCTTCATATCATGACAATCTGATGAGAACTCCCTTCAGCAAGACCTGAACCAGAATAAGTGAAATATATAAGCTTTTATGTGTATCTAAAAGTACCTTGGAGAGGCTCCGTTCCTTTGCTTTTCAATTCACTTTTCAGATTTTGATATTTCAGTGGTGGGCCAAGAACGTTTCTAGCCAGTTTTTGGCCTTCCCTCCAAGCAGATACTCCAAATAAAGAAACAGCTGGAATTTAAACACAAAGAGAAACCTTCCAGAAACAAACACAGGCAATGAGAAAGGCAGGCAGAAAGGAAGGAAGGAAAAAGATGGAAAGGAGGGAGGGAGGAAGAAAGAATTGGGATGGAGGAAGGAAAAAAGGCAAAGTAAAAGAAAATGAGAAGAAAGGGAGGGAGACAGGGAGGTTAAGAAATAACCGACAGAAAATTAGCTAAAAAAAGGAAAAAAATAAACTTTCAAAGTTTTCAACAATTATAAACCAATCCATGGCTGGCTCAAGAATTGTGGGAGTTGAACTCCACAGGTCCTAATCTAAAGGAAACCCCCCCAGGCAAAAAATGCACAACTCCTTCAGAGATAATTGTTCACAAAAAAACTATGACGTTCATCCAAAGAGAAAAGAGAAATGAATCTTGACATTTGGAGATCCAAAATGAGAAACATCCTCGAACTAGGCTTGACGGAGGCCGTCAGATCAAGAAAGGCTTCTGGCGCCCCCTGCTGGAGCTTCAGAACTACGACAGTCTGTTTGGAGCGGAAGCCCCCACTTGGCCAAGAGCATCCAAGGGCTACAAGCCACCGGATTGTGCCCAGCAAGGCTGGCTCCTGATTCCATGAATATTTTATCCCCAGGTTGACTTAATTTTTTGTTAACTGCTGCAAATCTCCAATTCATCAAAGCTCCCGGTGCTTTTCCTCCGACCTGCGACCTCTCATTCATCTGCTCTACCTCGTCACTGACAGCCCTTAATGGCCGGCAAAGCTTTCCAGGGACCCTGACAGCTACCATGATGGATGCCTCGCGTGGCCTGGGACAATTATGACCTGCCCTCTTAGGAGAGAGACCCCCGGCCATTTTTCAAACCATCCATTAAAACAAAGCGGGAGGGGGGTAAGGTTGGCGGGACGGGGAGGAGACAGAGGGGGGAAATTATTAAATTAAATTATTTAATTTTAATTCCTCCCTTCTTGTTTTGCTTTTTCACCTTCTTTCCCTTCCTTCCTTCCTTCCTTATCTCCCTTCTTTCCTCCCTCCCTTCTTTCCTCCCTTCCTCCCTCATCTCCCTTCCTTCCTTTTCTTTCCTCCCTTCCTTCCTTCCTCCCTTCCTCCCTCCCTTATCTCCGTTCCTTCCTTCTTTCCTCCCTCCCTCCCTCCCTCTCTTCCTTCCTTTCCTCCCTCCCTTCATTATCTTCCTCCCTCCCTCCCTCCCTCCCTCCCTCGCAGCTCCTTGACTTGGAAGGTCTGAGGATTCCTGCCTTGAGCAGAGGGCTGGACTAGTGGATCTTCAAGGCCCCTTCCTACCCATGATTCTATCTGCCTGACGCAATTCACACCATCTACGTCTCTTCCAAGGTCTCTTCCTCTGCCTTTCAGTCCTACTATTTCCCCCCTCCCCCACCCTTCTGCTTTTTGCCCCGAGAGCTGCCCTTTACATCAAAGTTTAAACCATTTGCTGGGCCTGTTTCTTCCTCTCCGTGAGCTCACCTCTCTCTTTCTCTGCCTTCCGGGAGGAAGATGCCGAGTTGTGGCTGGTTCTGAGTTTCTTTCCTGTTCTTTCGCTGTGACCTTCACCAAAGAGAAAAGATTATGATACATGATAGGGGTGACCAGGTGACTACTTACTTTTACTCCCTGTTGGCAACGGGATCCCTTCCAACTCTGTAATTCTATTCTAAAAGCCAGCAAGAATAAGGCATCTAGACTAACCTGGGCAGGCTGGAGCTGAGAAGGCTCCAGCTTTGCAGACCTTCCTCTTCAGAGGTTTCGCGCTCCGAGATTCCCCTTCCAAGGGGAAACGGGGGCTGTTCTTCCCCGGAAGGTGAGGGACGCATCTGCGCCGCTGGGCAAGGATCATCTTCTTCAGAGCCCGCAGCTTCTTATCACAAGGACAGTTCTCCTTCAGGCACCTGATCCTACAAGCCAGGTGCCGAGACAGGGCAAGAGGCGAGCAGGGCCGGAGAAGAAGGGCGCCATCCGCAGCTGGAGAAGGGACCCTCCTCTCCTGGTGGATGGAGCACGGTCTTGGCACGTGGACTTGGCTCCAGAATTCAGGCCCCAACATTGGTTCTGCAGAGAGTAAGAAATAGAAATAGAATGACAAGAGTTGGAAGCCGCCCTGAGTCTTCGGAGAGGGGCGGCATATAAATTTAATTAATTAAATTAAATTAAATTAAATTAAATTAAAGGGGCCTTGGAGGTCTTCCAGTCCAAACCCCTGCTCGAGTAGGAGACCCTATACCATTACAAAGAAATGATTGTCCAGTTTCTTCTTGAAAACCTCCAGTGATGGAGATGTTCTCACCACTGCATTGCATTTGGTTGGATTGGGTCCTGTGTTCAAGTCCGTCAAGATCCTTCTGGACATTCAACCTGTCTTCTAAAGGGTTGGCTATGTGCTAGTCGTTCCTGACTCTAGGGGGCGGTGCTCATCTCCGTTTCAAAGCTGAAGAGCCAGCGCTGTCCGAAGACGTCTCCGTGGTCATGTGGCCGGCATGACTCAACGCCAAAGGCGCACGGAACGCTCTTCCCTTCCCACCAAAGGGGGTCCCTATTTTTTCTACTTCCATTTTTTTACGTGCTTTTGAACTGCTAGGTTGTAGAAGCTGGGACAAGTCACGGGAGCTCACCCCATTACACAGCACTAGGGATTCGAACCACTGAACTGCGGACCTTCTGATCAACCAGCTCAGTGTCTTAGCCACTGAGCCACCGCGTCCTTTTTTTTCTTTTATTTACTTACTGAGAAAATGTATATGGCTGCCCAATACACTGTAGCTCAGAAATAAAACCCTATTACAAAACCGAATAATCCCCTGCCCCATTGATAACAATCAAACCAACAACTTTCTTGGTGTTACCAAAATCACACCACGAAGTCCCCAAGGCCATTGCCGGCAGCGTCGTATGGATTCCAATTTCCACCGTTTCTCCCTTGCATTGCCCCGGAGGGAGAAGAAATGGTGCAATTCGGAGTCTCTTTCAGCGCCTGGCAGTTAAAAAAAGCTTCCGATGAATGTTTTCACTCCCAGCAGCTGTGTGTACAAAACACAGGCCTGGGCTTGCCAGAAACTGGTATTTTGGGCAGTTGGCAGAGAGGAGGAGGAGGAGGAGGAGGAGCTTGGCAGGAAGAGACAAAGTGCCAAGGTGGTTTTCTCCACAGCCTCTGCCACGGACGTGGAGATGGGAAACTCATCCAGCCCAGCCTTCAGTGGCTCACGGTGGCCGAGAGACCCTTGGTTGAGGTATCACAAGCACGGACACAAGAGCCTCCTATTCCACTCTTGGTCCCACCACTTGCTCTTAAGAGAGGCCGCTGTGGGTTTATGAGCGAAGAAGCACCCCCTGGCTTCTGTTTACACATTTCTAAGTCGCCTGTTATGGCTCAGGGGTTCTGAATTCAACAGCCACGGATGGTCTTCCTGTACCTTGTGACATCAACCCGTAAGAAAGGCAGGCTAAAATTGCATAATCCCCATAAAAAATCTCTCTGTAGCTCAGAACTGAACTGTGGAGTCCTTGGGTGCTCTCCTGGGTTGTTTGTTTGCTTGCAGACATTTAATGACCCATCAGTGCAACTGAGTGTGTGGTTCGCTCCCCTGTTTATACTCTGTAGTGTGCCCTGCCAGTGTTATTTTGAGGTTCGGTCTTCTTTTTGGTGGCTTCTTGATTATTCCCTGCTGGATTGTTTGTTTGGCATTAATCCTTGTTCGTTTGGGTGTTGACTGCTGGAGGGGAGGAGCTCTGGTCATTTTGGCTTGCTGCCTCCAAGATTAGAACCAAGTGGCCAGGGGTGAAGTCCAAAATTTTTCCCTACCAGTTCTGTGAGTGTGGCAGGGGAAAGATATTGCAAAATCTCCATTCCCTCCCCTGCTGGGGGAAGGATATTGCAAAATCCCCATTCCCACTCTACTCTGGGGCCAGCCAAAGGTGGCATTTGTCAGTTCTCCGAACTACTCAAAATTTCCGCTACCGGTTCTCCAGAACCTGTTAGAACCTGCTGGATTTCACCCCTGCAAGTGGTTCTCTTTATAAAGCATCTAAAGGTCCTATAAACTATATCTCAAAGCCCCAGCTGCATGCAAAAGAATAGTGGATTATTCTACTCTGAGTAGGGGCTGGACTAGATGATCTCCCACCCTCCTGCACTACAATTCAATGATCTTCAGGGAGGAGCCTGTAGACGCTTCTCAGAGGGGAAAGAGACAGGGCTTCCTTTAAATTTGCAAAGCCTCGCTTTTTACCAGGGGATGAAGTCAAAGGTTCCCGGGTCAAAAGTGACAACAGACTTACTCAGGGGTTATTGGGAATGTGGCTGAATTGATGCACGACACCCAGGAACACCAGCTTCCCTCTCTGGCTGGGTTCACCCATCCCTGCAGGGGTGGGGTGGGGTTAGGGTCAGAGCATAGGGGAGCTGCGTGGATGCTAAGGGCCCTTCGCAGCTGCCTTACCTGCTTTTCAGCCAGGTAAATTCTCCAAGGAATCTTCCCTTCTCGCTTCCTTCTCCCACCAAGCAAGCAGCGGCTCTGAAGGCAGCCAAGAGGCAGGCAGGAGCCCTGAATGGCGGCAGGAGAAGCGGGAAGGGACACACCTTTGTTTGGGGGCAGGTACCCAGGTAGCTAACAAAGAATCAACTAGCGCAAATGCACACGCACCGCCCCAATGGGCTTCTCTGCGGCTCACTTGGCCAGCAAGATCCCAGGACGGAAAGGAGGAAGAGGGTCAAAGAGAAAGGGAGACAGAGGGACCTTTAAGGCACGGGTGAAATCCAGCAGGTTCTAACAGGTTCTAGAGAACCGGTAGCGGAAATTTTGAGTAGTTTGGCAAAGGCCACCTCTGGCTGGCTCCAGAGTGGGGAGGGAATGGGGATTCTGCAGTATCTTTCCCCTGCCACGCCCACCAAGCCACACCACGCCCAAGCCACGCCCAGAACCGTATAGTAAAAAAAATTGGATTTCACCACTGCTTTAAGGCCAACTCACGCATCAAAAACAGAGAAGACACAGGGGACCCCACATCATTGATGCACTCCTGCACCCCAAAGTCGGTACGCTGTCAGGTGAAATGCTACTGGTTCAGGCCGGTTCGCCTGAACTGGTAGTAAAAAAAGTAAAAAAAAAAAAAATTCCAAAGATCAGCTGAGTGACATGTGATCGTCGGAACTTTTTTTAAAAAAAAATTTTTTTAAAGCAATTTTAACTACAGGTTCTGGAGAATTACTTTAGAGGTGCGAGGCGAGGCAAGGAAATTTGCACGAGGATTGGTTGAAGTGTTCACCCACTCCCTATAACTGGCATCGATGAACTGAGCGACAAAGCCCCTTTGAGCCACTGAGGGGCAGTCGAGCATCATCCCTGAAGGGTTTGAGATGGGTGGGGGGACACCCAAAAGCACCAGTGGAGGCAACTGGAACTGCCGCCTCCTTTGCAGACCTCCTGAAGGTTTTTGCAAATCAGATTTATTCCCTCAGAGGCTGCTGCAAAGGTTTTATTTCTGACGCTTCTCTTAGTTTACAAGGAAGTTGGGGCTTCAAACAAGAGTCCGCCTTACCTGGAAAAGAGACTGTTGTCTCCTTGGTCAATCCAGGGTGAGGGTTAAGTGTTTACCTTGGAGTCCTGTGCTGAACCAGGGGATGGACTGGATGCCCTCAAGGGTATCTTCCCACCTGGATGTCTACGAAGACTCTCGGTCATCCAGGTCATGGTTGTCCCCAAGATGCTTTTTCCAAAGACAACTGGACTTTTGTTTTTTTTCCTTGAAAATGTTTCGCTTCTCATCCAAGAAGCTTCTTCAGTTCTGACTGGTGGAGAATGGAAGGATTTACATGAACCGAAGAAGCTTCTTGGATGAGAAGTGAAACGTCTTCAAGGAAAAACCAAGAAAACCCAGCTGCCTTATGAAAAAAGCACCTTGGGGGGTTTCCTACCAGGATTTTGACAGGATGAATCCCTTCGCTAGCAGAGAACCCACTGGTCCAAAGAGCTGGTGGCCCAGCCTTTTGAGGAGAGGAAGGGGAGGGGTCTTTATTTCGGCAAGAGGTTAGTCTGGAGGGCCAGAGGATGGAGGCCTTGGGAGGGGAAGGCTTTTCAAGCTGCTGGAAGGCCAGCTGTTCTCACCGGAGTCGAGCCAAAGGCAAACTGGCCATCCGGGGACGGCAGCTCCATCAGAACAGACGGTGGTCCCTTCCCTGCCTGGTACCAATACTCAGAATGGGGGGGGGGAGGGGGCCTTTGGACTCGGATGCTTCCTGAGGGAGGGAAAGGGGGGCAGGGGGTGGGCAGCCTTTAACAGGCCACAGATAAGAAATGAAAAGCCCAGGCTGGACAGGAAGTCTGGGAAGTGGAAACCCAATCAGCCATGAATCAAATTCATCATGGACTCTGCCGTACCAGTCCCGCAGGTACCCCTGTCCCCCCCCACCATCCGCTGCCCCTCCCCACCCCAAAAGAGATTCATTTCAGAGGCATAAATGCTTCCAGGTTGCAAGGGAGATGCCACAGGTCAAAAGAGCAGGCGGGGCAGGCAAGCTGGGCTCTGGATTGGGGGTGGGTGGGGGTCGCATGGCCCCCATGGGCCATGCATTAGGGGATGATGGACCCTCCTGTTGAAGGCTGGAGGGCGTCAGGGCTGGCTTGGCTGTCCTGCTTAATGATGGTTTGTCCAGGGCACAAAAGACGTGAAATGAGGCTCACCACCCCGGGGGTTGGGCTCAAGCTATGAATTTACCATCAACCAGCTCGGGGGTCAGTTCTGGCTGCCCATGGGCTGGAAGAGGCCCCAGTGGGATGGGGAGCCCCACAGGCAGCTGCGGTCAAGGCCAGAGCATGGCTGGACCCCCTCCCCAAATCATAATCAGATCCTGGCTTAGAACATTGTCTGATGCCTCTGCGCAAAGGAGCCGGTCTCCCCGATCCGGGTTTGATTCTCATTGGGACAACAAAGTTGCTGGGTGTTCCTGCCCCCTCCCCACATCGACTTTCTGGAAGTCAGGGGGGAAAATAAAACAGGTTAACCAAGCAGCTGCAAGGCAGCAATTTAGCGTATGGGATCATTTACCTGATTAGAGAGTTTATTTTATAGAAATTGCTTCAGAATGGGTCGGCGTCCGGGGAAGGGGCTAGCAAAGGCATCAGTCTCTCTATATGGGGGGGGGGGGGGGTGCGAAAGCCCCAGCCGCCAGGAAAGGCTTCCTTGCCCGTTGCTTCCGCGGCACGAGAGACCCTTAATTCAACACGGATTAAGAAGTCTTGCCAGGGGTAAGCCATGAAAAGGGATCTCCCTGGAGTTTCCTGCTGCTCCCCCAGGAAAAAGTGGATGGGATGCTCTCGGTAGCCAGGATTTCCTGGAAGTCAGATGTGACAGGTGAATGTGCAGGTAAAGGGTCCCTCCTAGAGGGGTTGTTGAAGTGTGGGGGGAGGGGCTCCATTCCTGCCACTTTCACCATTCTTGAGCCTTCCTGGTATCATTGGCAGGGTTGATGAAGAACAGGAGGACGGGAAAGCAGAGTTGGCAGCTTCAAAGGGGCAAGATTTAACCCCCTCCTCTCAAAAGGGGGGCTATCTAGCCATAGGAAGCCCTTATTTATTTATTTATTTATTTGTTTGTTTGTTTGTTTGTTTATTTATTGTCGTATTTCTATGCCGCCCCACCCCCAAGGGACTCCCTTTCCTCTCAACTGGCGAGTTTAACCTGGGTAGGGATGGAATGGGGAACTGCGAGAGAGTTGGCTTGGCGTGTGCCAACGTTGAGCTAAGGCTCCCTGTTTAGCCACAAAAGGCGGTTTTGAACAGCCCCCCCCACCCCCCAGTATGGCTTTCGTGGCACTGAAACGGCTGTTCTCTGCCTCACAGCTTCTACAGCCGCTGGCCCCGTTGATGCCAGCTGGTTTTGTAACCCGATTTATACCTCCAATCTGCACTGGAAAGAATTGGGACATATTGGGAAATTTATCAAAAGGGAAGAAATAAGGAATAGAAGACAATGAAAAGATTAAAGGTAAAGGTTCCCCTCGCACATCGGTGCTAGTCTCGTTCCCGACTCTAGGGGGCGGTGCTCATCTCCGTTTCAAAGCTGAAGAAGAGTCAGCGCTGTCCGAAGACGTCTCCGTGGTCATGTGGCCGGCAGGACTCAACGCCAAAGGCACACAGAACACTGTTTCCTTCCCACCAAAGGTGGTCCCTGTTTTTCTACTTGCATTTTTTACCTGCTTTCGAACTGCTAGGTTGGCAGAAGCTGAGACAAGTCATGGGAGCTCACCCCGTTACGCGGCACTAGGGATTCGAACCGCTGAACTGCCGACCTTTTCGATTGACAAGCTCAGCGTTTTAGCCACTGAGCCACCATGTTAGGTTAGGACTCTCTAATTCTCTCTGTGCCGGCCCCTAACTTCCTGGGTAGCCCCCACCCACCTTCTGTCTGTCTGTCTCCATCCATCCATCACCCGTCATTGATATCTATCTATCTATCTATCTATCTATCTATCTATCTATCTATCTATCTATCTATCATCTACACTGAGAGCATACGCACCAAAGACAAATTCCTTGTGTGTCCAATCACACTTGGCCAATAAAGAATTCTATTCTATTCTATTCTATTTCTATTCTATTCTCCAGCTATCCATTCCATCTATCTCATCTATCACCTATCTATGCATCTATCCTGTCATCCATCCACCCACCCACATACCTGTCATTTATCCATTCACACACACATTTCCACAAATACAGGAGGAGACTTTAATGCGGGAAGTTCTCCCTTCATTTGCATGTGTTTGGCGCCTGGCACCACCACGGGTGCCGAGGTCAATTGAAACTCAAGAAAAAGAGGAGAAATTTTATGCAAAACTGTTGATTGCATTTGTATGTAATGAAACCATCCAATATTCATCCGCCTCTGGGCGCTAATCGGGAAGGAGAACCGGGGGGACGGGAGAGTGGCTGGGAAGCTGTAATGAGCTTCTGCGGTGATTAAAAAAAGCACTTCAGCCCGCCGACAAGCCAGCCCGAAAGCGCCTCTAATCAACACTGAATTTCGGAGGCAAAGCGATTACGCCGCGTCTTTCCCCCTGCTCGGCACCCTGTCAGAGAGGGCCGCGCGCCTGGTAAACCCAGCCTGCCAAGCCCGCACAGCACTCATTTGACAGGAGGCATGAAGAAGCACAATCAGAGAGCCAGGCGCCTCCGTCCCTCACACAAAAGCAATCGAGCTCTTCCGCCCCCCCCCCAAAAAAACAAGGCTCAAAGGAGGAGTAATCACCTCTCTTTTGAACTTCCACATCGTCTGTGGCTGATGCGGCCTGCCGTCTTTCCTATCCAGCCCTGAGTTGGTTGTGTGTGTGTGTGTGGTTTTTTTTTTTTTTTTGGTTACACACCAGGCAAAATGATTGCTTGGTTATTGTTCAGCCTGGGCCGATGGCTGTATTCACACCCCTGGCACCCGCGTCCAGGTCCATCCTGCCAGGGAGTCAAGCGATTGCGTTGGCTTTCCTCCCCGCGTCTTTTCTTTCTTGCACAAAGTGGACTCGCAAAAGGGTTTGGCAGGAAGCAAAAGAAACCAGAGTTTCTGTCTTTCGCAACAGGCCGGCTGTTTTTAATGCCCGGAGGCGTGCCATAGGTTCGCCATCACGGCTATAGAGAGAAGTTTGGCTTCTGCTGCCAGGCGTGATTAGGCTTGCCACCGGCAATCATGCTGCCCTTTCTAGAGGGAACGGACCGTTCAGTGCGTCAGCAAGAGAAATACTCTTAATTTCAGCCTTCCAATAAGCCCAGGCTAGGTCTGGAGTTTCCATTCACACGAGTCTTTGTGGCCACCACAACATACAAGGGGAGAGGCTGTGTTTGCGCCCTGCTGGCTGAGAAGGCAAACCAACATCCGTAGCTAGAAAGTGGGGAATCCAACTCATCTAAAATAAATGAGCTTGCCGTTTCAGGAGAGAGTTGCGGGGGGGGCTCCCCAGGATGTGCCCCTTTCCATGCACTCTGGTGCTGCTCAAAAATGAGGGGTTCAACAAGCAGCCCTCAGGTCATTCAGACTGGCTTTATTTAATATAGGAAATTCCTGACCGATTTATGAAGCCCGCCCCCCCCCCCAAAAAAAAAAAAAAAAAAAAAAAAGCATCCTCAGTTTCTCAGGCAGGAGGGGCACAACAGGCCATTAAATCGATGATTGTTCGTGATCCTTCTGTTTCCTAAATGGCTTCTGGGCCCGTGGCAGCAGGGCCACGCTGTGCTGTTGACGACGACGGAGCTGAGATAACAACTATCAGAGAGCCAAACTCTCTTTTTCCGGCCCACCTCAAGGCTAAACCCCCTTCCTCGGTCCTGAGCTTTGATTCGCTGCCCAAAGTTGCTTCCCGCAGTTGAAAAATCACTACTGACCGTTTAGCCAGAAGAAAGCAACTTGTGGTGACCTCTGAGAGAGAGTGGGGGGGGGGAGAGAGAGAGAGACCCTAGGAAAGCAGCTCCTTCGTCTTTGCAGCCAACAGCTTGTCCATTTCGACTGTGGCATCCTCGGTCATTTGCTGAATCTGAGGCAAATTGAGAAAAGAATGCTTTGTGAATTCTTCTTTTTTTAGAAATACGCTGTCAGGTATCAAATAGCAACAATCACACAGAGATTTTCATCCGAAGTGTGAGAATGTAGGGATGTCCATCATCATCTTCTTTTAACGACCCCCTAATCCCCTGCGGGGTGGAGTGTCCGGGAAACTGAATGGAGCTGAGTATTTACTGGCCGGATGCCCTTCCTGTCGCCAATGCGGAGTTTTGTTCCGCAGATAAATTCTCATCGTGCCCAGAGAGAGAAATAACCTGCCTCTACCTAGGATCAAACTCACAGACCTCCTGAGTAGGAGGCAAGAGCTCCACCTCTAGGCCATTGCACCACTCAAATGTAGGGACGTCCATCTTGGTCAAAAAAACAAAGGCCGGCCACCAAATGAGGACACGGCTGTCCAGAGGCAGGGAGACCTCTGATGTGAGATGACACATTTCCGTGTTCTGCGAGGGGCCCCCTGCCAGATCAGGCCAGGCCAGCCTAGTGGTCAGCACCAGTCCCTTAGTACCTGCTTCTCTATCAATCGGATGGTGTCTTCCGACGTGGTGCTTTTGGCTTTCTTCGTCTGGTTCATGGCCCCGGTCCGCACTTTGCGCAGGGACTCCTTGGCCTTGTGGGTGAGCTGCTTGGCGACCGTGGCCAGGTTCTCCCTGTGTTCGCGGGTGATTCTGATGGGAGAAAAGCGAAGGAGAAAAGGACCCTCTTGGGATGAGCCTAAACCTTCCACGGCACGGTGCAGCCGTGCATGAAAATGCCCAGAGATGCAAATTTGAAAACAATGGAGAAAATGTTTGAAAGATAAAGAAGGCTGGACCTCACAGAAGGAAGAGGCAACTGCAGGATGGCAGGAGTGGCTGCAAGGTATTCTGGAATAATATTGGACAAGAGTTTGCACTTCTGGCTTTTTTTAATGACTAGAGTTTCTGGAGCTGTGGAGATCACGCCCTTGCCTCAGCAGACACGATTTGGGTGGCACCCTCCATCAGGAGGCAGCCTGGCAATCAAACCCCTGGGGCTCGTCCCCCGAAAGAGTGACAGTGGCCAGTTAAAAGCGAAGAAAGTGGAAGAGGGAGCTGCTCGGATCTCCTCTGTTTTGCCTGTTCTCCTCCTCTCCAGGAATCCAGATTGGAAGATGACCTGGGAGCATGTTAACAATCAGGCTGCTGCAATTAGGAGGGTAATAGCCGCCTCCTTCAGAATTGGAGGAAGGGGAGGAGGGGGGAGAAGGGACAACCAAGAGAGGCAGGAGACCAGGGACTGGATTGGCTGGGGAGGGGATGGGATGGGGGTGGGGCAAAGGGATCCCATTCCATCTCCTTCCGTCCCAAACGCACCATTGGCTTTTCTTAAAGAGAGTCGGGCTGAATAACCGCACCCTTCATGGGCTGGTGCTAAGAGGCCGTCCACAGCTTTCAATGTAAGCATCCACACAAACAGTTGACCGGCTTCCTTCGTTTAAACGTAATTTAAAATACGAAAGCACCTTGCAAAAACGTCAGCAAACCAGGTAGGTTTAAAAAGTTGCCTTAAAGGGATATTTGAAATGGCCTGACAGAGCAAGCAGGTCTTTGGCAGGCCTAGCAAGAAGAGATGGAAAGCTGGCTTGTAATGGGAAAATTCTGGGGTGCCACACTAGGCAGCCCCCGACAAGAGCTCTTTCATACAAACACCCCTCTTCCGAAGCGTGGAAGGAGACAAGAAGAGGATCTGGCCCAGTGATGGGATGCTCCCGGTTTGGGCGAGCCGGTAGTGATGATGATGTGACGTCAGCAAACCGGTTCTCTATGACTGTGAGCTGGGCCCTCCCATCCTCCCCCGCGTTATTCCTGCCTTTATTTCTCGTTTTTTAGCCCAGCTGATAGGCGCTGCAGAGAGGATTGCTGTGCCTCAGCTGGGCAGAAATCTAATGCGCTTGTGCAGAGCGGAAGTTCGGCGTGCGTGCGAGCAAAGCGAGAGAACCGGTGGTAACACCGCTTGGAACCCACCACTGATCTGGCCATCCTAAAGGGCCATTCAGCAGGCAAAATCGCCCGAGGTGTTTTGGCCAGGGAGGGACTGAGAGGAGGCGGCTGAGTGGCTTACTTGGGAACTGGCACGCGAATCAACAGCCCATCCGCTTCCGGGTTGAGATTCATCCCGCTCTGTTGGATCGCCTTGACGGCTGCAGCTGTGCTCTGCAACAACGCAGAGATAGAGAGGGGAAAAAATGGCAGGGGGAATTAGCAAATAATTATTACCAGATGCCAAGACTCCCCATCGGCGGAGAGCAATCCATCTTGACAGAACATGGAAACATTTAGTTTGGTTACCGGCGAGACCAGGAAGTTACATCGGCCCCTTTGATCAAACTGAATTGCAAGCTGCAGGGCCCCCCCCTCCCTTCCTCCTGCCCCCAGGATCGAAGATATTGGTGAAGAGGCTTTGGGTGGGGTGGGGAAGAAGGAGACGGACTAGGCAAATGAGGGAGAAAGCAGAAAGGAAGATGGAAACCATCTTGACGGTTTGAGGCAACGCAGATAGCAAAGGAGGCAGCAAATCCTCCCGGGGGGCTCCGGACTCCTGCAAGATGGAGGAGGAAAGCAGATGAAGGATTCCAGGATGGGCCTTTGGCTGCCAAAGCCCTCACGTGGTCCTGTTTGGGGCTTAGAGGGAAGGCCTCAATCACGTTAACTCGTTCCACATTGCACCGGGCAAGTGTGAAAATAAAGGGGATTAGCACCAGGCCTGTTCTTCACATCTCTGGATTTTCTGGCAGGCAGTTGCTGGAAACCTCTGTGCCCCCCCCGCCCCCGCCTTTCCTCCCCCAGGCTCAGCCTTTGTGCCACACGCAGCCCCTCGGCAGCCAGCAAAGTGAGGGCCGTGGGCTCTCCCCTGCATCAGAGGCGCCTAAGCTGGCCCTGGCTCTCCTTTTGCATTTGTTAGCTCATTTCTCTTAACAGAAAACACCGTTTTGTTCTCTTCGGGGTTAAGAGAGGAGTGACAAAGCAACGCCGAGGAAACACAACTCAAAAAACTCCCTGTCCTTGGAAAGCTTCCCTGCTCCTTTCTGCTCTGTTAATCCTCTTCCTCCAAAACAAATGTGGTTGCGTGGTTTGGTTCTGTACAAGCTCTGATGTCATTCATCACTTATGCAGTGATATCAAAGGGTGGAAGCCAAAAAAAGGATCTCTGCTCCCGAGGAACTTGCAGTTGGAGCCACTGCAGGCGCAAAGGCAGTTGTCCTGGCAGCCACAAGCAGGCAGGAAGCCAAAGAGGGAACAGTAGCATTTTCCACACCCAGGGGGTTCCTGGGAGGTTTGGATCTGCCAGGGGGAAAGGAACAAGAAATCTACTCACTTCTGGAAAGCTGCTCATGTTGACCACAAGGAGTTGTGCCGAATGCTGGGAGATTTGTGCAAGCTGGTTCAATGGAAATTTCCCATCCTTGGTGGTAACGATGATCGAATCAAGAGCCCCTGAAATGAAAAATACAATGGCAGGGAAACCCTTTGCGATTCCGACTCAGGTGTTAGCGTTCCTCCCCTCTTTAGAATTATAGTTTTCATCTTATATCACTTTGGGATCAACCTGAAAGGCTCTCGATATTCGGCTCCTTCTAAAAAATATATACAGAAGTAAAAACATCCAAATGGCTGGCTTCTGAATTATCCGACGCCTGTTAAAAATCCACCTGTATGTTCCCATTCCCTGGTTCTTTCAGGCAGAAGAGAATGACTGTAACCTTGTTGCTGATATCCTTAAGATTCATATTGACTGTTTCCCTATGACTATCATTAAGTGTTGTACCTTATGGTTCTTGACGAACGTTATCTTTTCTTTTATGTACGCCGAGAGTGTACGCACCAAAGACGAATTCCTTATGTGTCCAATCGCACTTGGCCAATAAAGAATTCCATTCCATTCCATGTTCTCTTTCATTACACCCTGAACCTTCAAGTGGTCTAGGGCAGGGGTCTCCAACCTTGGCAACTTTAAGACTTGTGGACTTCAACTTCCAGCTTTGCTGGCTGAGGAACTCTGGGAGTTGAAGTCCACAAGTCTTAAAGTTGCCAAGGTTGGAGACCCCTGGTCTAATGGGATCCTTGAGTAAGAGCTAGGCAAAAAACAACAACAGAATTTTAAGCAGCAGAATATTTTAAAATTTGATATGAACATATATGTGCTGTTGGGCAAGAAAATAGCATGAGCAGCGCCCTAAAAGCTGCAGAGAGAAATCGCTCACCTGGGTTGGTTCTGATGCTCAAAGTTTTGTTGAAATTTTCCTGCAGGGTTTTGACCACCGAGCTCATCTCTTCGTTTAACTCTTCCAGGCTGATGATGTCCTCTACCAAGGCGGTGTTGATGTTGACGCGGACCTGACCTTTCCCTTTAGCTGCAGAGAGCAGAGCCAAGTTAGTTTTGCTGACTCGGGCCTGCTTCTTCGGGCCTGCTTCAGGAGCGCCCTTGAAGCAGGGCCGTCTGTTCCACATAGTGACCTCTGCTAACCCCATCCCACCCTCCATCATTAGAAAAGATTAAGCATCCTCCTATCGCTCTCTCATCCTGGGCTCCAAAGCCCTAAAAGTTTTGGATGGATACCTGTGGAGATTCTCAATCATCCAGGCCAGGGTTGCCCCAAAAGTGCTTTCCCAAAAGACAAATTGAACTTTCTTGGGGGTTTTTTTCACCCTAGAAAATATTTTGCTTCTCATCCAAGAAGAACTGAAAAAGCTTCTGGGATGGGAGGTGAAATGTTTTCAAGGAAAAAGAAAACAAGAAAGTCCAATTGCCTTTTGATAAAGCACCTCTGGGACTTTTGAGGAGGGAGCATTTCAGCCCTTGGATCCAACTGTCTCCCCCTTTGATGTACTACCCACAACAACCTCTTTGAAGTAATACAACTGTCAGTTATGGGATTTATAGGTTATGGGATCAGGAACAGAGCGACTTTAGTCTGTGTATGTTTTCTTCTGTTGGAGATGGTGAGCCTCCCTAAAAGGGGGCAGGAAAGGGGGAATTGGAGGCGGTGGTCCCAAGGGGCCCTTCTGCTTCCTTGACCTTTGACACCCACAGCTTTCCTTACCTTTAGCCTTCTTTGTGGCCAGGGTCCTGACTTGTGGGGTCTCGAGGGTCCGGCCCTCTTGGGAGCCCAGCAGCAGGAGGGGTCTGGGCCTCGGAGGGGCTTGCCAGGGGGGCCGACAGAGCAGGGCAGGCAACCGCCGGAGACTTCGGAGGGGCCCGGCCATGGCGCTGCCCACTGTTGCCCACCTGGAAAAGAGAGCAGAGCTTCGGTTAGTCATAATCATAAGTTTATTTGTCAAGCATATATAAGATAACAGGTGAAAGTATAAACATAATTTGAATACATGAAAAGAGTAAGTAAAAAGGAATGTTAGGACAGGCACGCTGGTGCACTTATGCACACCCCTTAAAGTCCTTGTTAGTCTGTGCCCCCTTGCTTGGTTAGCTGTCCCAAGGAGATAGTTGGGGGGGGGTCATTGCAGAGTGAAAGCAGGGCCCTCCTCTGCAGGGACCCCCCCTCCCGAAGCTCCTGGTCTTTCAAAGTGAGTTGAGACCCTTGCCCTCCTTCCCCAAATTATGACCCTATTAAAATATCAGCATTAACAGCAGCCACACAACTTGGCTTGCTTGGAGACCAGGAGCCCCCCGAGTGGGGAGGGTGGGGGAGGGTGGCCTTCCCTGCAAACCTGCCTCCCAGCCAAGCTGAATTTCTATTAATAATAATAATAATATTTTATTATATGAATCATAATAATAATTTGGGGAAGGAGGAAGGCACAGACCCACCCCCCCCCCAACCACTATGATGGAAGTGGATTAAATCTATACTTGCCAAAAAGTGGGGTCTTCCCTTCTTCCGGCCCCGCCCACTTCCAGGACACGCCCCCTCGGTTCCTCCCTCTCTCCCCCCGCCCAACTCACCCCCAGCGCCGCTCCCGCTTCCTCGCCTCTATGGAGCAAGCAAGACAGAGGCGTATGGAGAGGAGGTGGGGGGGGGGCTGTCGCACGGCCGTGACGTCATTCCTCCCGCGCGGCTGCAGCAGCTGCTGCTGACGTCAACGTCCCGCGCCGCCGCGCGCCCCTTGGCGCGGGGGAGTGACGCGCGCGCGGAGCAGAGAGGCGCTGAGGAGGAGGAGGCGGCGATCGCGGAGGAGGGGCAGAAGGGGGCTGCACTCTGCACATGCCCAGAGGCGCGGGGTCTTCCTCACTCGCCCTCTCGGGAGGCCCGGATGGCGGGCGCAGGCCGAGCCCCTCCGCAGAGCCTCCGCCTGGAGAACGCCTCGCTGCTGTCCGAGGGGGCCCTGCAGGACGGGCACCGCCTCTGGATCGGGAACCTCGACCCCAAGATCACCGAGTGAGTCCGCCGGGGGGAGAGGGGGGGCGGTGGTTGGGGGGCAGGGCGGCCCCTCAGCCCCTCTGGGGTGGAGCCAACCCCCCCCACCCGAAGGAGGAGGGAGGCAGACCCCCTGGTGTCTCCTGCCCCCCCTCCCCACCATCCCCTCTCCGAGCTGCTTCTGAGCCCCTTTCCCTGCTACCTGGGACGGCTGGCCTTGGTCCCCACCCTCAGGACCCCCTCCCTCCCCAGCAGCCCCTCTTTCTGGATGGTTTCTGAGCCCCTTTTCCTTGCCTTGGTCCACTGGGGTGGGGTGGGGAAGCCCTCCAAGGGAGCAATTGCAGCCCCCACTCCCCGGGCAAGAGACCCTCCTCGAGTCCCCTCTTGGGGCTGTTCTGCTGCTGAGCCCCTTTCCTTGCCTGGGACGGCTGGCCTTTGTCCCCTTGATCAGGACCCCGGTGGGTGGGGGGAGCGCTGTGCAGCCCCCTCCAAGGGAGCAAAGGCAAACTCACCCCCACCCCACCATCTCTAAGGCTGCAGCTGCCTGTGCCCCCCCCACCCGCTCTGTTTCTGGTGGCATCAAACACGAAGTGGGTGCACGTTTGACATTCCCTTGGCCTCCCGTGATTAGTGCATTTAAATTGCCTGCTAACATGTTTGAGCCCCTTGAAGTGGGGCAATTAAACACCGAGGAGGAGGAGGAGGAGGAGGAGGAGGAGGAGGAGGAGGAGGAGGAGGAGGAGGAGGCGAGCTTGATTGCCGGGAGGGAGATTAGCCAGCAGCATTGGGACAACCGTTTTTCCTCCCCCTCCCACCCCCACTTTGGCAAACAATCTCCGATTTATGCATTCCAAGTGGCTGTCTTGTCTTATCTCCCCGATATTGTCTGCCTCTCAGCTGTGGAAGCAATTTTTGCCCGGCTCCGTCTTCTTCTCCCATCGGCAAGTGCTTTTTTTGTTCCAAGTGCTCTTCTTTTCAGCTGGGCAGGGTCCTAATCGCGCCTCTAAGTGGGAATCCGTCATTAATGCCCTCTTGACAAGGATTCATTCAGGGCTGCGCTAACCGGCCTCTTCTCTGTTTTGCATTAATTACCATTTTTTGGCTCAGTGTTTGTATTGCTGAGGCTTCTCCGGGTTGAGCAATTTGTGGCGGCTGCTCAACTGATGGGCGCTCGCAAAAAGGGAGGCTTTTCAGCGCATGAATTTGTGTTGTGAAGTTTTTTGGAAGTTAAAAGCATCTCCGAACACAAGCGTACCAACGGGGCCAGTTGGATTGGCAGGCTTGGGAATCTGAGATTCCATCCAAAAAAACCAGGCATTGTGTGCATCACTGCCCTGGCTATTACAGCAGTTGCTTAGAGTTTTAGGTTCTGCAAAATGATGTGCAATTTGATGAAGGTACAAAAACCCTTTGAGGTCTCCCAACCAGGTGCAAAATGGAACCTTTGGCATTGAGCCCACTTGATTTACGTTTTATGGCACAACAGAATTTACCTCTCAGTATTTTCACCCATTCAGAATAACAGAACAGAAGCTTCCGCGGTGCCCTTTCTGGCCCACTTTTGTGAGTTTCAGTTTGCTTCCGTTCACCTGTCTTCCAGGTGAGAATTCTGCCCTTCTGTGTGGATAAAGCTTGTTTGCATTGCAACCCTTAAGGGAAGCGAGGGGGGCCTCTTTACAGGCAAGAGGCTTCTCCACCTCTCCCTTGAAGGTCCACCCTGAGGAATTGTCCTCGCGTAAATGGCTTTAGCATGTGGCTGGGGCCATTCCCATATCCTTAGACGAGCATTGTTTGAAGCAACCTTCAACTCGGCATTTGAATAGCGCTTAGGGTGCCAGGAGGAAAACTGGCGGAAAAGGAAATGGGACTTGGACAGATTGTCTGGCCTGTGTTTTGGATGGCAGGAAGTAGGAACGGGGCCTACTCTCCTTCCTCTGCCTGGGGCTTCTGGTCCCAGGTACCCCATCAAAATAGCTCTGGTAATTTTCAGCAGCCCGACTTCCTGTTCCCTGTCTGTAATGCAGCTCTTCCCTTACTCAGAAACGATTTTAGCACCTTGTAAGTAACGGTCAACAATGTCGGAAGTGGGAAGTGAGAATTGGGCAGAGAGAGGGATTTGTAGAGGCAAATACTTACAGGTAGCTCCTTATCAACAAAGCAAGATCTGTGCAAATACAGATTCAGGAATTCAACAACTATTTTGTTGTTTCTCTGTCTAGCATGACAATTTGCCCTAAATAATATTCTTTCCTTGAGAGTCCCGAAATCGAGTGTCGTAGGTTCGACAACAAGCAGCTCTGTGGAGAGAGGATCCTATATTAACCAAACATTCGAACTCCTGCCTGTCATTTCTTTTTCTTTAGACTCCAGATATGTTCATCTTGTGGTAGAAGAAAGTCAGAAATGGACTAGGCAAAGTGGGCAAGGAAAGATGCCAGGGACATTCTTAACCGCCCATACCAGAATCCTGCCATCACTGCGCCTGGGGATTCACAAGCTCATTCCCTGGCACTCGGGTGGATGTAATTGAATGTTTCCCTGCCTTTCCCCTGGCCTGGAATTTAAGCAGGGAGACTTGGAAACTGCTGCTTTCCTCCGTTGCACTTTTGGGAGGCAACCCAGGGAAAGCCCCACACTGAATTCGGATGAATTTCAGGCTGATGAACCTGGACAAACAGACCACAAAGTTGCCAAAGGAAATCTAGTCAGGTTCCTCAAGGCGAGTTGCTAGATGTTTTTCCTTTTGAGAACAGGATGAGCTGCGGCCGTTTGGGACTAAGGAAAACAAGCACATTTGCCAAAGAGAGGAGATAGTGGGGGGGGGGGGAGAGGCAGGGGGCAGAGGGAAAATAGGGGTGTTTTTATGCTTCTAACAATAGCTAATAAATCTTGAGATGACTTCCAGAAATAAGTAAGCCTAAATTATATGGCATGTCTTCGTGGCTCAAAATGTTTCTCAGCTTATTGTAGGGACGATGCCCGCAAATTAACTACCATATAAGGATAGATTATAGAAAAAAGAGTATTGGGATCTAACTGTAGAGAGAGAGAGAGAGGTTAAAATATGGCTGTACTTAAAATTGTCTGGAAGAATATCAGAAGCCACCTCTTTTCTGTCTTTTCTCTACTTTTCTTCAACTCTTTTCTCACACTTTTTTTGCTTTCTCTTCGCTTTTTCCCATTTTCTTTTTTCCTTACTTTATAAGTTGGGCCAGCTTACATACACAAACACACCATTCCTGGAAAATATCTGTGATTACCTGCTTTGAGAGACTGCTTCAATTCCTGGAATTTTCTCAGTTTTCTCAGTCATTTCAAGGAAATGTCTGCGTTGGTGGGATCCCACAGGAAGAGGTACAGCTGGCCAGGGAAGTTGTGGATTCCCTTCACTCCCCAAAGGTCCCCGATGACCCCGTGTTGGCCCTACAATATTCCATTTGGCCACCTGACACTGGACGTCAGCTTTTGGCCGCTGTCCTGAAATGCCTTCAGGCAAAAAAAAAAAAGAAGAGAAAAAAGAAAGAAAGGACAAACGTAGCTTTTCTTCTTTAATTGGGTTTCCATAACAGAATTGTTCATCTCCTTTATCCTCTCTTCCAGATATCACCTCCTCAAACTCCTGCAGAAATTCGGCAAAGTGAAGCAGTTCGACTTCCTCTTCCATAAGTCGGGGGTCCTGGAGGGGCAGCCCAGGGGCTACTGCTTTGTGAACTTCGAGACCAAGCAGGTAGGTTGAGCCTTTGCTTCACTAAGGTCAGGCCTTCAGACATCTCTCCGGCCCAGCAGCCTTTCTCAAGGGATTTTTTTTTCTCCCTCAGGAGGCAGAACAGGCCATCCATTGCCTCAACGGGAAGCTGGCGCTCTCCAAAAAGCTGGTAGTGCGGTGGGCTCACGCCCAGGTCAAGGTGAGCCTGCTCCCTGTCTCTGCCAGTGTCAGAGTAGGCCCCACTTTCTTCCCCCCAACAACAGGCTGGTGTTCCTTCACATCTCTGTGAAGTTGGTTGAGCTGCGCAACAATCTTCATGTCCAGCACACGGTCTTGAGGAAGACTGCCTGAGGCCGGTTCCCTGTGGAAACCAACCTTTGCTTTTTTAATGAGTTTAACCAATATTACTTGACCTCCCGTGAGGTTCCATCATGACTAAAAATAGTCCATTGGTGCCACCGTCTGAAGGGCCACAAGGACATGCCTGCTTCAGCTGGGGGGTTAATTTCTGCTCTTTCTCCCCCCCGCTTCCTGCCAGAGGTATGACCAGAATAAGAACGAGAAGACCCTTCCCATCAGCCTGGAGCCGTCTTCCAGCACCGAGACCCCCCAGTCCAACCTGAGGTAAGCTCTGCCTCTTAATTGTGGGAGGGGGGAAACTGTCCTTTGACAATCAGCTAGAACAGACAGGACCCCCGAAAAGCAGAAGAGGGTTTTTTTGGTCCTGGACATTCTCCGTCCTAACATCTGGCTTCCCCTAGTTTAAAGAGTTTTCTTTTGAAGAAGCTTCAAGCTTTATGGCTGAATAGGGAAAGGACGCAAGCTTCATTTTTGCGGAGTTTTATCTGGCACTGCGGTCGGAAGTAAAGCTGTCTTTGAAAAGGCTGAGCTTGCGAGCTCCCATTATTTTATTTCATGGGTTACCTGGTAATGGTACTTCTTAGCTGCCTTTCAACCAATAACAACTTTGCCGTGTACCATGTGTCATGGCTTGCTGTGGCTGAATTGTTATCTAAAAAGAACTTTTCTATATAAAATGGAGAAAAGGAGACAGGGCAGCTGAGGTTCACCCAGTGCCAAGTAGCACAGAACATAGGAGGCCTTCATTTGCTAATCTCAAATCCTTGAATGAACGTGGCGTCACCTGGCTATTCAGAGGGGCCAGGGACAGCGACAGGGGCTCTTCTGGAGGAACGAGCCATCAGCAGAGCTTTCTCCCAGCAACCGGACAGCCTCAATCTGCAGAATTAAATGCACCTCTGAGGGAGTGAGCATGTGGGACTCACAGCCACGGGAGCACATGTGGGGATTGGGCGATTAAAGAAAAAGGACCTGGAGGAGGGTGTGGCTTGAACCCAGGGACAGCTGGGGGTGGGGGGTGGGGGAAACCAGCTCCTGCATGCATGGGCTTCTGACTAAATCCAGGCCACAGACAGGATGAAGTTTCAGCCGCCTCTCTAATTCACTCTGCAGCGTCAGTACAAAAATCAAAGCCATTGAAACCAAGCTGAAAATGATGTCGGAGAATCCCGACGCGGAGTTTCCACCGGCGGCCCCCTACACCTACTTCAAGGCCCCCGAGAAAAAACGGACTGGCCCCTACTCCAGAGCTGTTTGGAAGTCCAAGAGATGATGAGGGGTGCTGTCGGCACCGTCCTCTGGCACTCTCGGCCGATGGAAAGCCAGGATTGGCGCTGCCCCGTCTTGGCCTTGTGTGGGACTGCTGCTCCTTTGCACACACGGAAGTCAACACTCTTCGGAGGAAACCGATTGTAACACATCCATAAATCTGTGTAGAACTTCTCCAACAAACTCGACTGGTTTAGTAGTAAAACCAGATTCCCCCCCACTCCCGTGTGGCTAGCTAAACGCAGCTCCAAAGTCCAAGATATGTGTTTGCGTGTTTCAGTATGTTTTCACCACTTCAGTATTTGTTTTGACCTGAAGATAACAAAGAGTTCTGATGAACTGATGGTCTGTCCAGAATACTCTCTATCCAGTAGAAAAAAAGGTGCTTTGGGTTGCCTGATCTTTCCAAGCAAGAGAAAATCAGAGTTTCTTGCACCTTGAAACCCAGGAAACTCCGAAAGGGGGCAATGAAACTGGTAATATTTGTCTGTGAGTAAGAGCTGCATTGAACACATCTGGGCATCGGTGTATCCATTCTTTTTTTTTCTTTTTTTTTTTAAGGGAACATCACAGGAATAAACTTTTAAAAGTGCACCTTGTTAAACTTGGATCATTTATCAAAGTCTCTAATTTCAAAACTGGTAAATTAATCAGAATTGGGGTGATTTTTTTAAAAAAACAAAACGTCTGTGATTAAGCATGGGAAGGACCAGCCAAAGAATTGGAGTGGAGAAATAGGGAAAATGTTAGCCTTAGGAGCAGCCAGGGATGCTGGGAGGAAAGACGCTGGGAGCTCTTGTGATGAGGAGGCAGTTGGAGACCCTCCATGGAGAGAAACTACCACGTACAAGTAATTAAAGAAGAGGACACACACACACCCCAATTACATGTCATACGAGCTGTTGAGGGAATTTCTGGCTAGGTAGAGAAGAAGGGAGGACAAGAGGAACCACTCCACTCCCCTGCCCAAAAACCACCTGCAGCCTTTGAAAAGCCATGCTCGAAGAATTTGGTAGCCAGATCCACCTCTCACATTTCACATTTCTCTTTCTGTAAGGAATATTTTTTTAATGAGCATCTTCACCTCCCTCAAATCGCACTGACTCTTCTATGATTAAGGGGTGCTTCTGGATTTCAACCCTGATAGGTGTTGTGACCTAGGCTCACTTAGTCATTACAGGACACAATTAGTCTCAAACAAAACTATTTTATTATAACAGCTGAGAATTACTTCATTCCCAGCTTAGTCCAAATTAATTTCAAAACAAGTCCTTCAGAAAAAGTCTTTTGGGTTTATCACAAACCTTTTATCATCTTTGGCACCCTGCCAAAGGCCTTTCTTGGCAAAGTCCCACAAAGTTCAGAAACAAGAGACGCCGACTGGAAAACAGATTTAGCAACGTTGCTAAAGAGCCTTCGCTGCTCTTTTAAACCTTATGGGAGGGGCCAATCATCTCCTGGCCTTACTCCTGAGTTGTCCGTTTTGCTTTAGCTGCTCTTGCCTTCTGGCAGCTCTGCACATGCGTCTACTAGTAACAGACTCCTCCTGTTCCTCTGCCTCTCTGCTGTCCGACTCTGGAGGCCCCAGAGTCCGTGCATCACTCCCAGATGGCCCTGGCCCCATCTCTGCCTCCGACGCAGAGCCCTCCTCCGGGCCTTCCCTTGACTCCAGGACTAGCCCATAGTCCTCCCTAGCCTCCTCCCTGTCCGACTCCGCTGCTAGCTCCACGGGCTGCTGGCGGACCACAACAGTAGGACAGGGTAGGAAGGAGGCCCGAAGGAGTCCTTGGCTAAATTTGAAGCCTTGCGACTTGGGAAGGTTGGTGTTGGACCGGACGGGCATGTGGTCTCTGACCAGCCTCCTCTGTCCTGTGGAGAAGCAGAGTGGCCGGCCAGTCTTGAAACAACCTCCCCTTCTTTCCCTTCTCTGTTTGGGTGTCAGTCCCAATCAGGGTGATTATCCTCCGTCTGGGCCATGGACATCTCTGGTTACTTCCTCCAAAGTGGTTTCAGGGAAAGTCACAGCAGGGCCCTTGTGTCCTATCTGGTTACACACAGACACAGACACACACAAACGGCCATCTAGGCAAGAGACACGTTTCTCCTCTGCCAACTCCCTGGAGCTAGCTCCCAGGTGAGGCACCCAGGTGACTCCCAAGGTGGGCTGAGGCCCTTCTGGAGCTGGGCAACCTGTTGGGATTGTCCCCTGTGAATGGGAGGACTCCCAGTCTTCTTCACAGGAAGCAGGCAGGTATGTTCCCAGACCAGGTGCTTCTACCTGGGAGGTGAATGATAGAATAGAATAGAATAGAAAAGAATTCTTTATTGGCCAAGTGTGATTGGACACACAAGGGATTTGTCTTTGGTACATAGGTTCTCAGTGTACATAAAAGATACGTTCATCAAGAATCATAAGGTACACCACTTAATGATAGACGTAGGGTACAGTGTCATAGGACATAAGTCATAAGGGCTTAGCCCGAATCCCAATGTGCTGATGCTCCTCGGGCCCTGGAAAGAACTCTCCACATCCTCTGGGGCTGGCTCTGTCCTCCTCTTGGGTTTCTGTTAAGAAGGGGAGACCGAGACCATGCCTCCCTATCGCCTTGCGCCTCTCCTTCCTCCCCGCCCTGCTTTGCCGCAAGCAAGGAAGGAGGAACTTGGAGGCGGAGGGGGGGGGGGTCGTCCCAGGCAAAAGGGGGGAAGGAGGGAAAAGTCCTCTCCAGCAGCTGTGTGCAGCGGTGGGTGAGTGAGTCGCGTCTGGGCGGCCGCGGCTGCAGAGGGGAGCTCCTTATGGTGCCCCCCATGTTCTGGAAGAATGAGCCTCCAGGCGAGCAGCCCTCGACGGAGGTGAGCCTGGAAAGCAGGTGGGGTGGTGTTGAGAAGGGGAGGGCGGTGGGAGGTTAGAAGGGAGCCTCCAGGGAGAACCAGGCTGTCCTGCTCTTTGGAGAACCGGGTCCTTTTGCTTGGGGAGGGGGAGGTCCGACGGGGGTCCTACCAGACGGGAATCTGGTAGCAAGGATCCTGCCCTGCATTTCCCTCCAGGGATGAGGGAGAGTTTTGGAGAGGGGAGGGGGCCTTCCAGTGGGCAGAGCACCAGAGGTGCTCAGGTTCCCCCTCTCTTTCCAGGTATCTCTGGCTACTGGTGATGGGGGGGTGGGAAACTGGTGGTTGTTGAGCGCCAGGAAATTTGGGTGGGGGGGAGGAATGGAGAGTCCTGTAACCTCTGGGAGGAGAGAAGTGCCCTTATCCTTTTTTGGGGGGAGGGGGGTCCCTCTTCCGTCGCTGGAGGGAGAACAAGGGCAGGGGAGCCTGGCGTGCGGTCCTTGCGCCCCCCCCCTTCAAGCCAGGCTGATTGCCAGGTGCGCGCGCGCCTCTCCGGCCCGGCGGCGGGGCTAAATGCAGGTGCTTCGGGGCGGCGACTTGGGGAAGCAGGAGGAGGCGCGGCGGAGGCGCGGGTGGTGCGGCTGCGGTTCTGGCTGGGCAGAGCGAGCGGGCGCGCTGCGGTTGCCTCCGGAGCCGCTGCCCGAGGTGCCCCCCCCTCCGCGCGCCTCTCCTCTCCTCCCCCCCCTTCCCCGCCCGCCGCCCCCGCTGGCTGGTTCAGACGCGCCGCGCTTTCCGCCTCGCCCGCCGCGCGTCGCTGGACGCCGAGCCCATGGCCGCTCCGAAGTTGGGCTTCGTCGTCCGGACGGGGCGGCTGTAGGTGGGGGGCTGGAGCCCCCCGGACGGAGCCCGCCGCCGCCGCCGCCGCCGCCGGTCTCCTCCGCCATGGTAAGCCTCCGACGGGGAGGACGGAGCCCGTCTCGTGGCGGGCTCGGGTGGGGGGCTGTCCGCGGCTGACCCGCCGCTCGCTCTCTCGGGCTCCCGCAGGCCCAGCCCGACGGGGAGGCTCTGGCCGGCGCCCTGGAGAAAGAGGAGGCGCGCTCGGCCGCCAGCACCCCGTCCACGCCGTCCGTCTGCTCGCCGCCCTCCTCCGCCTCGTCCTCGCTGCCGCCGGGCGCCAAGAGCCTCTGCTCCAGCTGCGGCCTGGAGATCGTGGACCGTTACCTGCTGAAGGTAAGAGCGCGGGCGGGCGGGGGTGGGGAGCCGGGCCGGGCCGGGCCTCGCCTAGCGCGCTTCTCCGTCGCCCGCAGGTGAACAATCTGACCTGGCACGCGCGCTGCCTGGAGTGCTCGGTCTGCCGGACGCCGCTCCGCCAGCAGAGCAGCTGCTACGTCAAGAACCAGGAGATTTTCTGCAAGGTGGACTACTTCAGGTAGGCGCCCCGGGGAGCCCCAGCGGGGCCCGCGGAGAGGGAGGGCGAGGCGCCCCGGGAGCCCAGGCCAGGCACGGGAGAGCGGCCGGCCCGCGCGGGGCCCACCCGAAAGGCGACGGCAGAACCGGCTTCTCCCCGCTTAGACGGGGCCGAGCAGAGCAGGCCCGGGCCGCCCGCCTTGCTCCGGATGGAGCCTCTGTTCGCCTCCTTCCGCGAGCTCCGCCGCCGACCGTGGGAAAGGAGCCGAGCCGACAGCAGCGGCTTTCCCTGGGGACGGCCGCTGCAGGCCAAGCGGAAGGCTCGCTGCAGCTGGGGGCCCCTGCTAAGCTAACCCCTCCCTGGGAAGAGACGGAAGAGCCCCGAAGAAAAGCCACCAGCCGCGGCGGCCCAGACCCCCGAAGCGCCCGCAACCCGGCTGGCCCTTCCGATCTCCTCTGCGGCCGCGGGGCAAAAAAGTCAGGGGGGGGGAGGGGAGGGGAGCTTAATTGCGGTGCCGGCAATCTCCTCCCACTGCGGTGACTGGAGGCCGATTCCAGGACCCCAAGGCCGCCTCCCCCCCCCTTTTCCCCCTTGCTCCGCTTCTGGCTCTCTGCCTCGAAGCCCTGGAAGTGGGAGCGGACCCTTTGAACATCTTGGCGTCACCCTCGCCAAACTCTGGAGCTTGAGCGGCCCGGCCCGGCTGGAGGAGCCGAAAGGGCGCATGGCTTCTGGCGCCCAGAGCCCCGTTGGGCCGGGAGGGGCGCTCTCCGCCGCAATCTCTGGGACCGCCGGCCGGCCGACCTGCGGGGCGATCTAGAGGGGAGGCGGGCGAACAGATACTTGGAGCAGGCGCTGCCCGAGGCCGCTGGGTTTTTCGAGGAGAGCTCAGCCAGGGGCCCAAAATTCCCGGGGCCCTGGCGGAGGGTGCCGTCGCCTTTCCTTCCCGCCTCCTCTCCGCGGGTTTGCGAAGGGCGCAAACTCCTTTCCGAAGAGGTTTCGTTTCGGAAGATTCGGAAGGAATCCGGATTGGCCTGGGCCACCTTCTCCCCTTCTCTTCCGTTTGCCCTGAAGTGACGGGGAGGGAAAAATTCGCTTTTCCAAATACAGTAGTATTGCGCGCTTCGCCGCCGGGAGATGCGCCTCTTGGCCCGCATCTCTTCGCCCGCTGGGAAGGAAGAGAAGGAAAGGCGGCTTTGGAAAGTCGTTTTCTTCGGAGGGGACGACCTGGCTACACCGGCGGGGCAGGCGCGACCCCCCCTCGGTCAGAATCGCCCCCAAGTTCCTTGCTAGTTCTTCGACGGCCGGTTTTGTTTGGCGAACCGCTTTATTTCGTTGAATTCCGACCGGCGGACCTGCTCCGTCCTCTCCTCTCTCGCTTGGCAGGTGGGACCGCTTCGGGGTTCTTCGGCGCCTCCTCTCCGCTTCTGAAACAAGGCACCTTGGCGCGGGGGGCGGAGGGAAAGAGCGCGTTTAATCCCGTGGGAGGGCAAGGAAGGGGCAGCGGGCAGTTTTGGCCGTTTGACTCAATTCGGATCGGATTTCGCACCGGGACTGGTCGGACCCGAACCGCCGATCTCCGGCTAGGAATCTCCGTTCCCCCGTTTCTAAACGGGGAGGGGGGGTGCGCTCTACCTTTTTCTCCTGGGGAAGCAGCTGCTTTCTGAGGATCGCGGGGGGGATCCGCGGCAGCCCTTCGCTGGTCGTCGGGGCTTGCCGCGCGTGTAGGTGAAGCTGGTTGATTTAGAACGGGTCCCCTGCGAAATCCCCTCGAGGGAAGGACGCGGGTCGGGCTCCTTTCAACCTGGAGCCTGGAGTGAACCCAGCGCACTGTCTCTGCTGGGTGCCATCGGCTGGTCCAGCCAACTCCGAAAACTGGGTGGAGGAAACCCACGTTAGAATTTCGGGCTGGGCGAGTCCAGAACTTCCCTCGGCCGAAGGGAGCCGGGCACGGAGGGCCGAGCGCGGGCGGCCGGCCCTGCCAAGAGTGTGCGGCCGACGGCCCTGCGGAGAGGCGCTGCTCTACGATCCCCCCGAAGGCCCCCAAAGGCAAAGGGGGCGGCGGAGCGGAATCGGGAACCTTGCCCGGCGGTGATCGCCGCTCCTGCCGGCTTCCTGACCGGGGAGCGCTTTAACCTCGTGGGAATCCTGCCGCGGGATGGTGGGGAGCGCGCCGCACAGGAGGGAAACGGTGGGGTTTGCGCTCCGGGGCAGGTGAGAGATTTCCGCGGTCGACCTCGGCCGCAGCGTCCTTCGGGGCGCCCGCCCGCCCGCCCGCCCGCCCGGCTGCTTCTGGAATCGATCCCTCCTTTTCCGCCTCTCCAGAAATCCCAAAGGACTTAAGGTGCTGAAGGCGGATGATCCCGGGTGATCCTAGTTGGGGGGGGGGGGGGGGACGGACGGACGGACGGACGGACCCAGCTGTGCCTGATGGTGATATCTGGAGAGGAAGCGATGTGGGTGCAGTGCCGGCCCTGGTGCTCTCAACCAAGATGCCGCCTGGGACACCCCGTGGGAGAACCCCAAAAAGGAAGCGGGGAGCAGGATTCCCATCAGGGCCTTCCTTCTTTCGAGCCTCTTGCCAAGCTCTGCCGACCTCCCTGGCAGGCTGATCCTTCAGAGCCTCTATAGGCTGGCCAGGGACCTGCCCACCCGTGGCCTTTGCCTCCGAGAACCTCCGTCTCTCCAGATTTGGGGGCTCCCTGGGTCTCCGTGGAAAAGGAACTGGCAGTGGTAATAAAGAGAAGGGGCAGACGTCATTTCTAATATTAGCAATCCCTCTGGGGTAACTTTAAAAAAAGAATCATCTCTCTTGGCCCCCAGTTTTGGGTCCCCCCCCCCCAGTTTTAGGTTTTTAATTTCTTGCCCACATCAATCACGGAAAAGGGAAAGGAGAAATGCACCAGAGGAAAAACAGGCTACTCATTGCTTTGGTTCTGGATATTAAGATGGGTGACAGAGGATTAATTCTTGGGCTAAGATTTCTGCCTGTAAAATTGGAGGGCACTTTCATGATGGCGTCCGCCAGTGGTTTAGTTAATGAAATAAAATCATTAGCAAGTTAGGAGAACAGAAGTCTGGTCCCTCATTTGCGGTGGTGTCTATGATCAGGAAGGTCTGTTCCCCGAGTCCGTCCTTCCTTCCTTCCTTCCTTCCTTCCTGCCTTCCAGGTTTCAGCTTCACAAAATTGTCCCTAGGAGACCGTAAGGGGCTTTTTGATCAGGTTTGGCAATAGATGTTTGAAAGTCAATTTATAATTAAATGAGATTTGGAATGCTGAGGAATATCCTGAGATTGCTATGGTGGTTTCTTGAAATTTTGCATAATATTTTTTTTTATTTAGTTATCTGGGGATAACTAGTTACTGAAAGATATTGGAATGCAAAATCTCAGCCGGTGTTTGGGCTGTCTGTTGAGGTGTTTAGCCCACTGTGGATTTACAGGATAATTCTGTGCAAGGCTATTAACTGAGGGGCCGCAACAGATATTGGAGAGAAGTAGAAGTACCTGTAAACAGAGGGTTTACCCGTGCGGCCACTATCGTGTAGTTATTTATGGAGATCCATTTGGGGCAGCGGAATTTCTTCTTAGTAATGAGATGACGGTTTATTATTCACGAGATAGTCAATTGACAGCCCCATTTCCTTCTTAGTCTTTATTATGTTCACTTTTTTGTTTTCAAAAAGAAAGCAAAAGAAGGGAGTTCTTTCAGTTGTGTTACAGATAATTCCCAGCATTAAATAGATGAGAGAAGAGGATGTTGGGAATGCTGGCAGCCGAGAGTGTTCAATGGAAGTGGTTCTGTGCTGTGCCAGAGATTTCAGTATGTGGGTCTCTGCAAACATGAGCACTGTTTTTTGGGTGACAGTTTCCTCTACCTTATTCTGTTATCCAGTCCTCACTCCCCAAATCCTTTCATTAGCATCACAGCCTGATAAAGCAGAGTTGGTGTGGGGGACAGAGCGTGTCTTCGTTTCTTTTAAAAATTGGAGCTGCTTTTACTCGGGAAGGCCTCAAAGGACTTTCTGGTCCCAGCCATTTAAAAAGAAAACAACATGCTCCTTTTTATCCCAGCTTCTTCCACGCTAAGTTCTGGCGTTCAAAACGGGTTCTAGAGGCTTTTGTTTAAATTAAACGCATCCCGATTTAGCGTGGTGCCAAATTTAAGTGCAGAGCGCTAATTTAAACCTGAAATCAGGGCTGTTTCACTATTGTTGCCTGGCTGCGTCTGAAGAGCGAACGCTGCAGGAGAATTTCAGAGAGGGCAGTCAGACGGTGTGAGTCTGTTGGCCTCTCACCTTGGATCCGCTGCTGCTCGACCTTGTTTGGGCTGAGGGAGCAGATCCTGAGGCTTCCTTAGAGGTCTGATAACCAGGATATTTGGCCTACCTCGTTTTAAGAAAAATTCAGTAATAAGCCATCTGATTACTGTGTCATATTTACTTTGCCTTTTTAAGCATCTGTCAGGTTTTATTTTTTCTTCTTGTGCTTAATGATTCTTCAAAATGCTTTGAGTTTTTTTATTTTTAAATGGCCCCGTGTCCATACCGGATAAGTTTTAGAAGAATAGAAATTCTTTGTCAAACATTTAGGCAAATATATTCGTCTAAATTCCTGTTTTAAAAAAAGAGGATGGTCTTTAGAAAGGAGCCTCTCTGTATGCGAGACAGAGAATGCAGAAAGACATAATTAAGTAATGCTATTAATTGGGTAAAATGTCCTCTGTGATGAATATCAGTTATAATCAATGTATTGAAATCTATTAATTGAGAATGTTGGCAACTTCTAGTTAAGGTTACAGAGAGATAGGTGGTATAAATTTCACCCCCAAAAAAAATCTTTCGTCTTTAATGCAGTCTGAAAGAGCAGCTATTTTGTTGACAAAGATCTGGGCTTTTCCCAAAACAGGAATGAAAAATTAATTATCAGGGCTCTTTGTTTGTGGGGGCATCTAAATCGATCATCCCATTACTGGCTCACTACATGCCCCATATGCAGGAAATTAGCTACTGTCCCTCCCTGTTTCTGCCCCCCCCCTCACCTTGAAAAAAAATTTAAAAAACCACTGGCATTGTGTCTGCTCTGGGACAAAACCCTTTTAATATGTGGAGTGTGTTTTTAAAAAAGTTTTTTTCTGTATCACTTGGGCCTTTAAAAGGATGGAGGATCAGATAGGTGCCAACTCAGGTGATCTTCTCCAGGACCAATTTCAGTTGCTAGTTACTGGCCACAGTTTGGGGACCTCGTGAGCTCTCAACATCTCTGTCTTTGGTAAAAAAAATAAAAAATAAAAAAATGGGTGGTTTTTGCCAGAAGCCAGCTATATTTTTGGGGAGCTGAGGGCTTTTAGTTGCTTGTTAGTTTCTGCAACAAGACCTTCGGTCTGGTCTGGTCTGGTCTGCTCTGGCTCCCCTTGTGTGCGAAGGCTCAGGAAGTCGGCGGGTGCAGAGGGGAGTGTCAGAAGGTGGCTAGTCCTCAGCATCTCCTGGCCGGCATCTCACGGCCGCCTGCGGCTGTGTGCGTTGCGCTTCCAAGCAGCCTGTGAGCACTCAAACAAGTGAGCCAAAGAATGTATTGTGCACGCATTCTTTTCCTCAGCTCTCCCTTTCATTAGAATCAGACCCCTTCCATGGAGGGGAACGTACAGAAAGCGAGGCCCCCTCCCTCCCTCCCTCCCTCCCGTGGTGTGTGTGTGTGTGTGTGTGTGTGTGTGTGTGAATGGTGTCTAGCAGAGGGAAGTCTTGAATGGGAGGGAAGCCTGTGAAACGTGCAAGGGTCCTTCTCCCGGCCTCTTTGGGTGCTCAACAGCCGTCTGCAAAGAAGGACGAGTGAGGGGCTGTTTCAGACTGGGGCAAAATTTGGGGAAAGGGGCAGAAGCACAGAGGATGGACACCTTAGGAAGAGAGTGAACAGCCAGCTGTTATTCCTTTGATGCATTCTGCAAGAAAGCTGGTTAACAGCTAGAATCTTGCCTGCTTTCGTATTTCAATGAGAAGGAAGAGAAGGCAATTTTGAATCAGGGTTGTAAAAATCCTCCTTGCATGAAAATAACGGGAGGACCCTATTTTGGGATCCTTGCAGCCTCCCTGTGATTTCAGCCTCTTTTATGACATTTGTTGTTTAGGGACAGTTTTAACTAGCATGGCTGCTGCCCTCTCCTTAAAGGCCAACTTCTTCTTCTTCTTTTTTTTTAGCACAAAAGCCCAATTCTCAAAATATCTGCTTTTAGACCAGCTCGCAAAGCGATCTCAGTCGATGGCACAAACCGGTTTTCTGCAAACTAATATTTATCACCACCTTTGGGTAGGTTGTCCGGTTTGGGGTCGAGAATGCTGAGTTGCTGATGTTTTGCCATTTAGATGCCCTGGGGATTTGCCACTTCTGCATTTGGGCCAGAAAGTTGGAAGATGGAAAAACAAAACGGCTCCAATTTTGGACAGTCGTAGCCATTCGGCTTCTCCTCTCTTTTTCAGTCGGTTTGGTACCAAATGCGCTCGCTGCGGGAGGCAGATCTACGCCAGCGACTGGGTGCGGAGGGCTCGGGGCAATGCCTACCATCTGGCCTGCTTCGCCTGCTTCTCTTGCAAGAGGCAGCTGTCCACCGGGGAAGAGTTTGGCCTGGTGGAGGAGAAGGTGCTATGTCGGATTCACTACGACACCATGGTGGAGAACCTCAAGCGCGCAGCAGAGAACGGTAGGTCGACCTCTCAACTCGTCCTCCCTGGTGCTTTGTGGCTCTGGTGTGGCCCCAAAGCTTGAGTGTGTGATGGTCTCCTGCATGAAGATCTCTCCTTCCTTCACAACTGTTTGACTTAGGCCAAGAGTCAGATGCCTTTTGGAGTAAAAATCTCTCCATCCATCCATCCATCCAACTTCTAACCACCAAGGAACTGAGAAAAACAGGATTTGACAGGCGCTCTCTTGAGGCTTGGCAGACATCCCCTACTTTTGACTTGGTGTAGGTTTCTCTTCCTGAATGGTGGGCAGGTCTTTAGGATCTGAGAAAGCAGCCAGGACCTCCAGGTGTTGGATGTGGGCTACTTGGCCCTTGACAAACAGTTTAAAAATGCCCAGAAGTGAAGGTGGGCACTTGGCAAAGCTGACAGGGTGGAGATTGGCTGACCGGGTCTCCTCTGATGAGTTCAAGATGCGCCAAGGTGCCCAGGAGCTAAGCAGGATGATGATATGGAGAGAGTGGAAATCAGTCCAGTGGAGAAGACTTGGGGTGTCCCCTTCTGACTTGCATCCAGGAGGCAAAATGGAGAGGGCGACTTTGTGTTAGAGGGGAAGTTGGCAGTGAGACAGTGAGTAGTGTAGGTGTAGAAGCACCAAAAGAGGTTCTTATTTTTGTTTGGGGGTTTTAAGGCCTTGGGGTTAGAGGTCTTAGGAAACGAGTCAACCAAAACTTGGAGTTCCCTCTGGAAGGGTTAGTCAAGTCCTACAGCCTTTTGGCTTTTCTTTGGTTCCTTGACAATGGAGTAGACGCGCCATGGTTCTCAAAAGTCCTTGGGGCCTATACAGAATTAAACCTGACTCTGTTCTGCAGCTACACAGACAAAGCCGGGCTTTCTTCCTCGTCTGTCGCATGCATTTTATCTTTTGATCTGCGCTTCTTCTTCTTGAACCACTTAAGGTATTTGTTACATAAAATGCACAACTGCGTTTCAAGCGTATCAAGGGAGGCAGCAGGGATGGCCCTTGATTAGGGATTAAGACTGACCCGGCCTGCTGGTGATTTCTCTATTTAATCTATTCTTAACCAGATTTATATAAAAAAAAAAACCCTCCCCACTCTAACAGTGTGACTCTGGGCAGCGTACAGCCGAAACACAAACAATAAAACTAAAGTCCAAGCCCTTTTGGTTAAAGCAAGTAAAATATTTCAATGTGAAATGCAGGTTATACAATAGCGACTAAGCACTGCAATGAAACAGCCACGAGGGGGCTCCACTCAGTTGCCCCCTAGTGCCCGGAAGCATATTGATCTTTGCTTAAGGCCAGGGATCAGCAACCTGGGGCTCTGGAGCCGCATGTAGCTCTTTCACCCCTCTGCTGCGGCTCCCTGTCACTCAAAATATGCATCACAACTGCCAATTTGCGACACCCGCCAGCACGCGATTTATTGAGCTTCTCAACCCCCTGTAGGCCAACCATGGATAAATCCAAGAAAAGAACAGTTTCAGAAGAAAATGAAACATTTAATTCAACTAAATAGTCAGGCACGGGAAGGGTTTTGTGGCTCCCGGTGTTTTCTTTTCTGTGGGAAACGGGTCCAAAGGGCTCTTTGAGTGTTTAAGGTTGCAGACCCCTGCTTAAGACCCTTAAATGAGATTTGACGTCTAAGCTAGAGTGTATCTTGTCTTTGTCTCAAATTGCTCTCTCCAGAAATCGCAGGCCAGACCTGGGTTCTCCATTAGTGTGGTTATATGGAAAGGGGTACTGCTGGCATCGTAAGATGTCCCCAGTTCTCTTTTTCAGATTGTTTTTTATTTTGGACAAAGATGCAGAGAAAAGATCAGGCTTGGCTCAGTTGAGTTGACACAACCATGGCTCGCTCCGCCTTCTTTTCAAGACACACAGGCCCATGGGATTCCCAAGAGACAGAACTTTGCTCAAGTGTTAAAAAGTAAAAAAAAACTCAAAGAGATTTTCTCTCTCTTTCTCTCTCTCTTTGAGCAAATGCAAAAAAGAGAGGGGGAAAAGAGAGAGAGAGAGAGAGAGAGAGAGAGAGCATGGTCCCTCCTTGCGCAGCAGATGGAAACGATTTTGAGAAAGGGGAAGGCGAAGAAGGAGGGGAAATCTGAAAATGAAAATAATCAATGTTTCTGTTTACAAGGTTTAAGCAAGGAGATGAAAACAAAATCAAACCAAGATGCCAAAGCGGGATGCGGTGGGAGGCTGGGCGTCTGAGCTGCCGGTTTGCGCTGCATCCTCCTCCTGGCCAGGCTGGCCCGGCAGATGGTTAGGCGTGGATTTGGACCCAGGTTCAGAGGCTTTCTGGGTGGCCCCGCAGGAGAGAACGGGGTCTCCTTGACCTCCTGTCTGAGGAAGGAGATGCAGAGGGCCTACCTTGGAGGCCAGAAGCGAAGGGGCTTGGTTGAAGGGGTGGCAGGCAAGTGAGAGAGCACCAGGAAAGTTCTCCAGGTCTTCCAGCCACGGAGGGGGTACCAGGAGTTGTTCACTCCGTAAGTTGGTGGAACTTCTAGAAGGCATGCATGAGAAGAGAAGTGCCTTCTTCCCACCCTCAGAGGTCAGCTGGTGAATGTTGAGAGAGCCTTTTGCCATCCTTTGGGGCTCTCCATCTTGCATAGTCATCCCAGGTGGCTGTTGAGGTCAGCTGCTCTCCCAACCCAGTCGAGAGAGTTGGGGGGGATCTGCAAAGATGGCTGCTCTCTATTGGGCCTCAGCATCCCTCCCTCCGCCTGCCTTCCTCCCTGGATGGCTTCATGGATGCCAGGAGTTCCCTGCAGGGCACTGGGTCAGCTTAGTGGGCAGTGATGGGCAGAGGCCGGGGGGCAGCATGACCTGCACTCTTTCCTTCGGACTCTTGGGAGGGGACGCAAGTCAGCCCATCCGTCCATCTGTCGGAGCCTAAGCCTCCCTCTGGGACTCGCAAAGGATTTTGCCTGCCCGGTTCAAGGAAAATAAACAGATGTTTCTGAGGCTGACTTCCATTAATCATCCCGCTCAAGAGGAGAAAGAAAGTGCATTCCTTCAGCCTCCCTGAGCCTTGCCTTCCAACCCAGAGGGCCAGGGTGGGTTCCCACGCGGCTGGCTCTCCCTTGCGCTGCCCAGCCCTTAGGTTGCTCCCTGCACTCTGGAGCACCTGTGGCTGAGCCTGGGCAACCCCCCTCGTTTCTTCTGGTCCAGCGTTGAGTAGGGTTCGGCCCCACCCGCAAAGCAAACCTGGTGTGGCTGGAATCCTCCCGCTCCCCTTCTCTTGATAGGTTTCATGTATTCGGTTTACCTTGCTTACAAGGGGATAAAAACAGATGCATAAAAAGGAATTACATATAAATATAGGATGCAGTTAAAAAGGAAAGAGATTCAACAGAGTGCTGGAGTTGGCAGGTGAAGAGAATGAAGGGAAAGTCACCATGTTGAGGCCCAGCCCCAAAATCTCAGCCCAAAGAAAGACCTGTTGGTGGAGCCTCCAAGCACGCCTGAAGTCTATCTGTGCCAGGAGAAGTTCATCTGAAAGGCCTGAAGGCTTTCCTTGTCTCTTTCTGCAGCTTCAGCTGATGGGGCGGGGCGGGGGGGGGGGGGCGATGACTGGATTTCCTGACCATAAGCCCCGGCTGGGAGATAAATCAGGCCCTGCGGTGTCTCCCCTCACCCCCCTCTTCTCTTGTAGGGAATGGCATCACTTTAGAAGGGGCAGTCCCCTCCGAGCAAGACAGCCAGCCCAAGCCGGCCAAGCGAGCCCGGACTTCCTTTACAGCAGAGCAGCTGCAGGTATGAAGAGACCTGGGAGATGGGGAGGATGCCAATTACTGGGGAGGGGGTCTCACCTTAACATCTTTCTCCCCCCTCTCCCCCGTGTAGGTCATGCAAGCCCAATTCGCTCAGGATAACAATCCAGACGCTCAGACGCTGCAGAAGCTGGCAGACATGACCGGGCTCAGCAGGAGAGTTATTCAGGTGAGGGTTGATGCTTCCGGTTTACGTGCAGAATTAACCCCACTCCCTCCTAACATGGATGACGTTACTGAGTTGGGTAATGAAAGGTCTGCAAGAAAACAAGCCAGCTCAGAGGGCACCAAGGACCCCGCACATTGAGGGTGCCTACTTCGACCAGCCAGTTCAGAAGCTCGTCCAAAGAAAGATTTGGGGGGGGGGGGGCTTCATTTCCTCTGCAGCTTCCACCTTCCTGGAGGTGCTTAACTGAGACAAAATAAGAACTGCAGGGGTCAGAATCAATGGGGCGCCCCCCCCTCCCCCTCTGAGATCCTCCCTCTTTCCCCAGGTTTGGTTTCAGAATTGCAGAGCGCGGCACAAAAAACACACCCCTCAGCACACGGTGCCTCCCTCGGGGGGCTCTCAATCCCGCCTCCCTTCCGTGCTGCCGGAAGACCTCCACTACTCCCCGTTCAGCGGTCCTGAGCGGGCCAGGATGGTGACCCTCCACAGCTACATAGAGAGTAAGTGGAGGAGAGGGGGGAACTGGGCCTCGGGGGGGGGGTAGTGCAGGCCAGCCTTACGAGTCATTGACGGGATTGTTTTGCTGGAGGTGGAAAGGAGACCACAAGGAGGAGAACAAAGGAAAAAATGAGGAAGCTTAGAAGCCGCCCAGCCAAAATCTCCCCAGGCAGCTCTTGAGTCTCTTCTTGGGAGGGAGGGTTGAGAGCCCCCCTTTTCCTGCCGGACCAGAGGGCTGCAGAGCATTGGGGGCCCAACCTGAGCACCATAGCCCCCCCCCAAAACACACGCAGGATAAAGTGAGCAGCAGAAAGGAAGAAAGCTTTAATTGTGTCTGCAAATACACTTGGCAGACGTTTTCCTTGACCCGCGATAGCAAACCGCGGTTCCTGCACGCTTTGTGCTTCTCTCCCCCTTTGAACCCACACGCTCCGTGGCAGCCCCTCAGTGCTTGCATGCGGGGCGGGGTGTATGTGTGGGGTTTTCATCCGTCCATTTATGCCCACTGCCACCCCGAATCCAAGTTTTCGTATCTTGTTCTCCGCAGGTCAAGTCCAGTGTGGACAAATGCACTGCCGCCTGCCCTACGGCGCACCCCCCGTGCACCTCAAAGCCGACATGGAAGGAGCCCTCTCCAGTAGAGGGGAGAAGGTAGGAAGGGGGGAGGTGGAGGCAGCCCTATACAGGACGCCGTGACTCAGTGCAATCCCAAGCATCTCTTCCTAGAACTGGGTGCTGGAGATCTAGGCAAGGAAACGCAGGGAGCTGGCCACCGCACAGTCTTCTCCTGAATGGCTTTCCCACCAACCTTCTCTCTCTCTGTTTTTGGTGCCTCCAATGCTCCGGCTGCTCGGTTGGCTGGAATGGAGAGAGGTCTAGCTAGCCTTCCAGGTAGCAGATTCTGGGAGCCTTCAGGACTCCTCAAACATCTCGAGCTGATCTCCAGG
Organism: Arizona elegans; assembly: GCA_022577455.1. NCBI lineage: Eukaryota > Metazoa > Chordata > Lepidosauria > Squamata > Colubridae > Arizona > Arizona elegans. The sequence continues at coordinate 707,844 of JAKOOJ010000034.1, read as the reverse complement.
AACTCTCATCTCTGTTAGCAGCCTCATGTTGACTTCATCTCAGGCCCCTTCAACCAGGGGAAGAGACCTCCTGCCATCTTCCACTGTCTTGCTCTGATCTGACAAAGCTCACCTTCCCAGCAGGGTCTATCTGACAGAACGTGCCTTGGGGAGGGACAAAGGGAGGGCAGATCAGTGGTTCCCTCCTCTTCCTGGTCCCCACTTCGGTTCCTCTGCAACGTCTCCCAAGCTTCTCTCTGATTTTCCTGGCAGGTGATCTTGTTCCAGTATTGACTGCTCCTTTTCCTCAATTCCCGGGACTTGTGATGCCATTGCTGCTTTGAATCATCCCTGGCCACCAAGGGACCCCCTCAAGGTCTTCTCAGCCTTGGCTTCTGGATCTTGGTTGCCGTGGCTGTGGCCACCAGCCACTGAGCGTTGCCCAATGGCCTTCTTCCTCTGGTGGACTTGTTGGCCGGTGAAGATTCTGGGCGGGGCCTTCTCTGGACGACCGAAGCAAAGCGACTTGCTATGGATGTTATCTTGTCTTCTGCTGCAAGTTTAACCGATGTAAGGACAGACATTGCGCCACCTGGGCTGAACGCGTTCATTCAGACATGGAACGTGGTTGACCTCCAACCTAAGAATCAAGTCTACAAGTTAGTCTCAACGCTCAAGCATTTGATGGAAACATGGATGGAAGGTGGGAACTTTCTCCATTTCAACAGAGAAGACCACGGATCTTGTTCTGTTGATTCCTTTTCAACTCTTGAGCCTTTTGATTTTTCCCCGCAAACATCGTCGGTCTGGTTGTTTTGGGACTGGCAGCCACAAACCAGAGGCTGGAAACCTGCCCCGCGAGTTGACCTTCCCAGTGCTCCTCAAACTCTTACGGATGCTTCTAATCTCATCACCCAACAGCCGGTGGGAAGACGTCTCCCTTCCTAAATCTTGGGAGCAAAAATCCAATGAACTGGGGCTTCAACCTTTGCACAGAGCTGAGAAAAAATGTTTTTTTAAACCCCTCTAGTGGCGACATCACAACTTTAAAAAGAAACTTGGGGTTGATGGAAAAGGTGGGACTTTGTGCTGCCGGGACTGTAGCGAAACTGGAACTTCTCTCTCTCTCTCTCCCTCTTATTTAATGGCGTTTGGCATCCTCAGGCCGTGCTGGATGGAGCAGCTGAGCAAAAGCACTTGGCCTTTTCCTGCTACGGAGCCCCTGATCTTCTTCGCAGCCTCAAGCTTCGTCTTGCTAGGCTGGGCAGCTGCTAGGTTAACTGGCCCGTGAATTGTCTTTTGGACAGGAAGGCCCTGATGGGAGAGGCATTGCCCTGATTGGGGCATCCCCCAGGCCTGGGCCAGGGACACCCCCTCCCCAACCACCCTCATGGCTTTTTGCTGGCTGGAATGGCAGAGATCTGCTCCCTTTTCTCCCAGGACTTCCTACCCAAAGACACAGGCACTGTTCTCCCTCCTTCCCTCCCACCCCCTGGAGAACTCCCAATCTAGGCAGATCCCCACCGCTCACTTCTCCCCAGGCTACGATGGCATTGATGATGTTCCCTAGTTGGGTCACGAAACGTCTGCAAGAAAACCACCAAGGACCCCCCCAATTCAACCCTGAGCTACCGATATTATTGGTATGATGGCCCATTTCCAAGAGTTCTGTCGCTTCAGGGTCCTTCCGTGCTGCTTGGATGGCCCTTCAACAGAGAGCCCAGCACGTCCTGCTCCCGAGAATTCACCCGCAGAGCTTGACCTGAAGGAGGAAGCTTCTTGGTGGCCCTGGGTGGCCGAGGCAGCTGAGTGCCGGAAAGGAGGCCGTTGCGGAGTGACCCTTGAACTTCCTGACTCAGACGTCCTGCTGAATTGCGGAGGGGACAGAGGTCACCCTCCCTGGTGGCTGTGTCCGTTGTGCGTTTGTGTTACAACTGCCTTTTTTTCCAAAGGGACGGCAACTGCTTTGGGTGTGTGTCAAGCGGTGGCTTTGAGGGAGCTGCTCTTTCAGCCCCTCCACACCATCAGGAGGAAGAGGAGAAGCCGGGATGCCAAGGCGGGGGTGGTGGGCTGGGGGTCAGTCCCAGGGGAGAGAAAAGGTTTTGTCTTCTCGTTCCCAAGTCCACCAAGCGAAGGTTGGGTTTTTTTCTTCTTTGTAAAAGTCAGGGAGTTATTCTTTTTAAACACGGTAAATTTTGCTCCGCTCTTGCAAAACTGGAAACCATTAAATGGATGTTCGATCCATTCATCTTTCGTGACATGGAAGTTTCTGGAAAATTAAGGCCTCCTGCTCCAGAGGAGGAAGATGAGTGCTCTCGTTAGCTGGTGTCTTCTCCCTGGGCAAAGCTGCCTGTCTATTTACATTTAAAAACATACTCGCTCGCAAACATCTAGCTGAGCAAAAGTGCCCCCTAACCCTGAACGGACAAACTCTGTGCAAACTCAGAGACCTTCCTGCAGGTTGGACTATCTGCCCATAAAATCCCTATTCCCATCATTCACTTCTCACAATCAGGCTGTGCAAAACTCCCAGCCTAATTCCGAGGGCCAGCAATTCGTAAGATTAGTCAAAATCTGTTGTCACTCGATTCCCTGCAAAGGACACGTTTTGGAATTCGGCACGGGTTTCCTTTATGGAATACGTTCAAATTTTCTACAGCTCAGAGAGCTGAGGAAAAATTAAAGTAGAATCTAGTCCGATCTGGGAAGACAAAGGAGGTACCAGAATTAATTTCCAGGAACTAAGGAGAGCCAAATTTTGTTTGAAAAACCTGAAGTATTCAAGCTGATAATGTATATTTAATTGAAGCATGTTGGGCTTGCAGGGAGGGGGGGTCTCCGAAGGGCAGCGTTGCACCTCCCTCTTTCTGCTTCTCCTTTTTTTTAAAAGCTGGGGCGAGCAAAATAGGGGGCTTCACCAACTCAGCGGCAGACAGAGAGCTAACTGCCTGGCCCGGTCAGGAGAAGCCGGGGGTCCCAAGCTGTGCCAAATTGTCTCGGGGAAAAAGAGCAGACTGTTTTGTTTGTAGATTGTGGCAATTTGTGCATGTCTAGGTGAACATGGCTAAAAATAACCTTTGGAAGAACAGGCGGTCAGGACCGGTATTTATTTAAAATAAAGAGACGAGGGGTGGGCGCTGGGGGGGGGGAGGGGAGGGAATAATGAAAAAAAAAAGAAAAAAAGAAAAATTGTAAAGCACTTTTTTAAAAAATCAAAACAAAACAAAAAAAAAGGTCAAAAACCAATGTTTGTTTTATTAGCTCCCTTTTACTGTCGTGCTTTGTAAATGTCTTATTTGTGTAATAAATAAAGTTAAGTCGAGTCGAGGTGCGGGCACTGACATCAAAGGAAGACCGATTCCCTTTTCTTTGCTTTGGGATTCCTCATCCCGGCTCCCCTTCTTTGCCTTGGGACGGGTCGATGCGGAGGGCAAAACAAAAGGACAAAAAAACCCCAAAGCCCCAGCCCCACAATAAAATCCGGCTCCTTCTCCCCTTGGGAGAGGCCAATGAATCCAGAGGGTGTCGGGCAAAGGATGGGCTGGAGCTTCTGACAGGCATCCCGTTTGCCAACCTGGGAGGAATATGACCGTAATTGCGGGTGATTGGCTCACCATTTCCACTTATTGCCTCCGATGAAAGGAAAGCCACTGGGCACCCTTCTCTTGGCAGGGGGAGGCCACGTCGGCCGTAATGGAGAAATTATAGGGAGAGGGTCCTCAGGCGGGAAAAACCCCAAGGGGAGCCGAGTTCTTCCTTGCCCTCCGCCCGGCTCACTTCTTGGGCTTGAAGCCAACGCACTCGTCCCAACCTTTCCGGCACGTCTTCACAATCCATTCGTGTTCGTCGTCATCTGGGGGGGGAGCACGGGGGGGGGGTTAATTGTGGTAGGGGGAGACACAAAAGGAGAATTAAAATGGATTTCATTCGCGCGTGTGTATGTGTGTGTGTGTGTGTGTGTGTGTGTTGGCCTTTCCTTGTCAAACTGGGGAATTTTGGCTCAAGGGCTGAGCCAGGAACAATGAAGACTTAAGATTTAAGACATAAAAGGAGGACGTTTCAAAGCAGGGCAGAGAGAAAGGAAGCCCAAGTTTCCTCTCCAAGAGAAAGCAAATGTATTTTGGGCTGGTAAAGAGGCCGCTTGGGTGTTGTTTTCGGCTGGTTTAGCCAGGCAGCTCGACTTGGAAATGAGCCCAACTGAGTTTAAATAAGGTTTACTCCAGGTAAGGAAATGGGCACGGAGTAAGTCTCATAAACCTGCCTTCGACGTGACCACAGCCTGACTGCCTTTTCACAACTCAATTCATTTCATTTAGGTCGTTTTTCATAGGTTGTCAAAGCCTTGGCCTTTTTGTTCAGGAGGTTTCATAAAGCATGGAAGGGTGAGCTGGTGATTTGATAAATTTGAGGGGTCCCGTGCATTGCTGGGGGAGGTGGGGATGGGGGGGGGAAGGCAGTTTTAATCATGTCCACTGAAATGCTCTGAATCTTCAGCTCACGTATAAACTGATCTAAATCCAGTTTTGCTTAAGTGTCAGGTGGTTAATCTGGTAATGAGTTCAAAACTGACGCGGCTGCTTTTCCTGGGTTAAGGAAACTGATTATGGGATCCCCAATAAATATATTTTCATTCCTTTTTTTTTTTTTTTTGCCTCTGGGAATCCAGCTTGTATCCAGGTCACCATTTTCCAGTTGTGGCCAAGAGGTGAAGCGGGTGGGAACCTCACTGGATTTCGGAGGAGCTATAAACGTCCCCTTCCTGCTGTCCCCAGAACGTCCAGGCTGCGTGGGTGGGGCAGGGCTGGCCCCATGTTACCCAGGTCATTTGCCATAGCTCAGGGTTTAGAAGATGGGGCTGGATCCTGCACAGCCAGGAACACAAATCTCACCTGGCAACTCTCTTTCGAACCTCCTGTGTTGCTCTGGAAAAGGGCTGCTAGTTGTGATTCTGCCCATTTGCAGGGGTGGGTTCTATTTACCTTCACTACCAGTTCGCTGAGCTTCTGTGCACGCGCAGATTGCCTATGATGACATCTGGGGCAGTGGGCGGAGCCTCCCGCTGGTTTTACTACCAGTTCTTGCGAACTGGTCCGAACCAGAGGCAACCCACCACTGATTCACTGCCTTCCCTGCAGGGAAAACTGCCAAGACTTTTGACCAGGAAACCCAGTATCTTCCCTCTCTGCGGTGGGGGCTTCTCCGGCTTCAATGCTGAGGGGTGCAAAGGGAAGGGTCACCCTTCATCACCCCAACTCTCTCGCTGGACCTACCCAGAAGGATATGCAACCCTCCCATGGAGAGGGAACGCCGGGGCTTGTCCTGTCCTGTCCTGTCCTGGGCGGGTGGGGACAGCCGAGCGAAGGGTTAATGGCTGGTCTGTGTGCTGGAGAGGAAGAGGAGGCAGGCTGCCTGCTAATCACGCCTGCTCCGGGGCTCTGAATCGCTGCAGCTGTAGCCTCTTCAGGATGAAACAAGGCAAACTGGGTTTATTGTGCTGAATGAGTTTGGGGCTCCTCCCTGATTGTTGGTAATTGGCGGCCAGGGACTTAACAGCCTCTCCATCATGTCTTCCTGCACTCTACCTGACGGTGCAGCTAACAATTTAAATCACAGATGCCGGTCGGGCTCGGCAGCAGCTGCTCGTTAACCGCCCTGGTCCCCCTCGTGCCGTCCCCGGCAGCTCCCTCGCCCCGCCACACCGGGGTGAGCCTGAAGAGTTGGGTTTCATTTCATCCATATTTAAAACGGAATTAAAAGCCCGGATAGACTTTGATTAGTGCTCCCAGACAGCAAAGTTGTAATTACCTTCCTCTTTTCTTTTTTTTTTTTAGCTAAGACAATTGTTGAGCGATATTAATAGGAGCGTTGAGGCACATCTTCGCCTTCGGATGTGATTTCCTCCTTTTTTTATATATATAAAAAAAAGTGGCACTGGGGGTCAGGCTGGGGGGGGAGAAGAGGGAGAAGCGAGAATACAAATACTCTTTAATCAACTAGAAATTATCACCCTGGTGCAATTAGGCGCTCTGTCTTTCGTGGGTTGTGGGGGGGGGAATCCCATTGGGATACGATTAAGTTCATTCTCTTTGCCGTCTCCCCCTTTCCAGAGGCCCCCGTTTGCACCTGAGGAGAAAGGTCCTGGCTGGACAGAGAAAGGGGCCAGCACCAGGTGGCAAAGTCACTCTGGACTGGCATCCTTCGCGTGCCACCCAAGGAAGGGCAGGGGAGGCACTGAATCCATGGGGAGCAGCCGTATTTACTTCAGTTTTAATGAAGCCTTGATGGAGTTTTGAAGAAGAGATTGGGCAACCATTTGTCTGAAGCGATCTAGGGTTTCCTGCTTGAGCAGGGGGTTGGACTAGAAGACCTCCAAGGTCCCTTCCAACTCTGTTATTCTGGAGTCAAGGAGAATTTTGAGCACAGTTCCTCAAGTCCTAAGCAAAGGTGCCCATGCCAAGCCATTTCTCCCAAAGAGGCTGCCATGATTTAATGGAAGCATCTCTCCTTGCGTTCTTCCTTCCTTATCCAAATCTCCCCCCTGATTCCCCATCGAGACCTCAGCTGGGTTCCAATCCTCCCACCTGCAGATCTGCTGTAGGGGTGTCCGGGTTCCCCCAGCAACCTACTTGGGGTGCTTTTTGTAAATCTGGGGCAAAGGCCGTTTCAGGTCTCCATCCCAAAAGTACGTCATCTTGGGAGCAGCTCTGTTGCTAGAGCTCTCCTGATCCTTGTTCTGAAGTCAAAATGTGTTCCGAAGAGACCTGGAGGATGGCAGGGTTTCTCTGTCCCAGAATGAGGATGGAGTCAATGCATGAGGGTGTCTTTCAGGAATCTCCCGCTAAAATAAAGAACCGTAGTTGCAAAGCCACCTCTGCAAAGCCTGGCCTGCCTGCCTGTGACTTCCAGGCTAATTGAAATCCCAAAAGTTCTCCACAACCCTTGGCCAGCAACCAGGAGGGACATCTTAGCTGCTGGTTCCCATTTAACTGCTGCAATTACAAATTGCCCATTAAAAGGAACTCTCCAGGCTGGGTTGAAATGATCTGTCTGTTAATGTTACGCAGCAGGATTGACCACCAGCTCCGAGGCGGCCCTGCAGAACAATCGTCTACGTATCCGTCGGGGAGAGAGCTCAGACCCAAACCTTGCTTGTTGATCTTGGCAAGCCAGGAATTCAATCTTTGCAGGATTTCGAAGCAGTCATTACTTTAGGGCCTGGAAACCCAGAGAGTGGGCAAGACGCCAAAGATCATGGACCCTGCCCTAAAGAAGCTGCCAAGGGATGGACCCCCAGCATGGCAGAGCTCCCCAAGGGAATCTCCTCAAATGGGAAGGAGGTGCTTTTAGGTAGAAAGGCTGGGGAGGAAGATCTGGGACCCTGGCACCTTGAATGCCCACAGCTGAATGCCACCAGGTCCTCCTGATAAGTCCTCACTGGTGGTCTATGGCCAGACAGCAGTGGGGAAAGTCACCACAAGTTGGGAAACCGTCTCACGATCTGGCCTATTTTGCACCCGCATCTCTTGGATCTCTTCTCTGGTTGAGTTCTGCAACCCAACAAGACAGACAGAGACTTCAGAGGATCATTACAAAGGCAGAAAAAAACATGGCTACCAACCTGCCTTCCATGGAGGACCTGTGTACGTCACAAATCAAAAAGAGGGCTGGGAAAATATCAACAGACCCCTCACATCCTGGACATCAACTGTTTCAACTCCTACCCTCAAAATGACGCTATAGAGCACTGCACACCAGAACAACTAGACACAAGGACAGTTTTTTCCCAAACGCCATCACTCTGCTAAGCAAATAATTCCCTCAACACTTCAAACTATTTCCTAAGTCTGCATTAATTACTATTAATCTTCTCATTGTTCCCACCAACCATCTCCTTCCACTTATGACTGTAACTTGTTGCTTGTATCCTTAAGATTTATATTGTTTCCTAGTATGATTTGATTGTTTATTTGTACCCTATGACTATCATTAAGTGTTGTATTTTATGATTCCTGACAAATGTATCTTGTCTTTTTATGTACACTGAGAGCGTAGGCACACAAATTCCTTGTGTGTCCAATCACACTTGGCCAATAAAGAATTCTATTCTATCGGATTGTGAGTCTTCAAGAGGCACTGAAGAGTCACACATGGACACTTTCCTAGTCTGGCTCGAGAATGCTGTCCTTCCTCCATCCATCGTCCAGGGCTGAATTAAATAAGAGCAGAGAAAGCCCCCCTACCTTACTTGGCATTCTCTAATCCCGGAGACCACAGACTGAGCTCAAAAGAGTTTGCACCTCCAAAGCCTCCGGTGCCGAGCTGCCTGCAATGCCTTCTGACTCCACATCCAACTTTTGGCATTGCTAATCAACAGTTCTGGAGAGCAGGGCTCCACAAAGGACCCCCTTCCCCTCAGAAAGGTTCCTTGACAAAACCAGATCCTTTGAGTTCGCCTAAGGAAGCTGCACCAAGCGGTGATTTCTGAAGCAACGGCTGCGTTGAGCCATATATTGTCAACCAAATATATATATATAGGGGGCAAGAAAGAAAGGCGCTCGCTCACCCATCCCGTCTCTCTGCCCTTCAGAGGGCTGCACAATGGAAACCAGCACACAACTGACACAATTTGTTTTGTTCCCTGCCCAGGAACAGACTCAAAAGAGCTCGCGATTAATTTCGGCACAAACCGAACATTCTTGCAAACAGGTCTGGCGCCCCGTTCTTTGAAGAATACACTGATTACCAACAATTTCTCAGGGCTTGCCACAAACATTATGTCTTTTGTTGTGCAAAAGAAAAAGAGGAAAAAAAAAAACCCCAGCAAAATCAACCATCTGGCAAATGCCCCAGAGCTAAAATCTTTCACACGGCTTATAATTCACAATGATTAAATATACAAAAGCAGAAAAGAGGAAGAAGGAAAAAAGAGAGTTATACTATGGTATGTTTTTTTTAAAAAAAAAACCAATAAAAAACAACAACCAGGGGACTTTCATTGCTTGATCAAAACCCAATGCCATCCACGGAAAAAGTGTCTGAGCAGGCTCACTTATTTATATCCTTCCAGGCTAATAGTTTCAATTTGCGACTTGCAAAAATTGCCATTTGAACCCGTCACAGCTAATGGGGCCTGGGTGTCACAGGCCATTTCCTGCCCTGCTTTTCAAAGGGCCAGGTGTGCTCTTGAGAGGGCAACCGGCAGCGATGCCAGGCATGGCCGGGCAGGACTGCAAAAGTGCAATGGAGGAACAGAAGCAGAGGGCAGGGAAATCTCAAGAGTGGGAAGGGGTCATCCAAGACCTGGGTTCAATTCTGGCCTTTTTGCAATTCCTCTTTCGAATCCCAGAGGGAGACAGAGTTTAGTTTCTCTCCGGGTGGGTCTATCTGCCCTTGAGGGGGCTGACGCAAGGGGAAAGCGGTCTCCTCGAACCCAGCTCCTTAGGAAGAGGGTGGACTTTCAGCAAGACTGCTCTGCCGCTCTTGTCCAGAGGTTCCTAAATATTTCCTGCCATCTGTTTTTGATGCTTCCAGATCTGGCCAGTCGCCTGCCAGGGTTTTCCTGCCTTTCCGGTGAAGGAGCAGTCCTGGATCTGTTCCCTCTCACGGCTGACCCTTTCCTTGCACGCTCCACGCCTCTCTTGTCACCTCAGTGGGCCCCCCCAACCTCAGAAGACCCTCCTGGGACGGCTGGCGTTCCTTTAATGGCAGACAAATGCTGCCGTTTTCAATTGTATCCGTGCCCTTAAAGGAAGGGATGGACTTTGGCACCAGATCCCATCTTCACACCCATGTTCTCAGAGGGAGGGAGGAGGGGGCCACGCTCATGCACACTGCCCAGCCACCCTTTTGCATTTGCACAATGGGCCACTTATGATGATTTTTGCTGCGGCTGTCGCTCAAAGTTTATAGCAATAGAAGGAAACAAAGGGGCGTTGAAAGATGGAAAAATAATTCCAAGAACTCAGTCCCTCCCTCCCTCCCTCCCTCCCTCCCTCTCTCTTGACTGGTCACAGTTTCTGTTTTGGGAAAGATTGTGTTTATCTCACTCATCACGAGTGTGACACTGAATCCAGGAATTTGGTCTGATGGCACCCAGAGGATTAGGTTGTAGGGAGGCCTTGGGGGTAGGAGAGATGGCCCAGTCCCACCTACGGGAAAGTTCTGGAGATGTTGCAGGACCCATCCGACCACCCCTGTCAAGGTCATGACCTATCCTTATAGTGGGGTGTCTCTAGAGTCCAACCTACTTTTGAGGGTCTTAAGAAGGCTGATCTTAAGGGCTCTAATTCCTCCCCACTCCTTTTCCATGTGAAGGACACCAAGATTTAGGTTGGCCTGCCCAGTGTTCCGTCTTGCAGCCAATTCCAGGTTGAAAGGGATCCGGAGGAGAAGGGCCTACCTGCATTTCTCAGAAAGCGGTGCCGGTAATCCACAACCACTCTGGTCTTCGGGTTGTAGAAGCCATCTCCGCAGTCGTAGCAGCCAGGGGGGATGTTCCGTGGGGGATCCAGGTTGGTCAGCTGGGAAATCCCTAGGGAAGAGAAACCGAGGAAGAAGAGGATGTGAAAAGCAAACACTCTGGAAAAAAATAGCCCAACATTTACTGCTTTGTACCAGGAGCCCTGATATTGAGTCTTTGGGGTCTCCCAACCAGAGGGGAGAGGGTCTGCCAGCCTCCCAAAGAGAGGAAGCACCAATAATCCCATCCTCGAGGTCTCCCAAAGCTGTACCTGCTGGCTTCAGGCCGTTGCAGATTTCTGTGTAAAATCTCCTGTCGTAGCCGTCACAGTAATGCCATTTATTGTCTTTGTATTCCAAACCATCAGAAAAGGTGTATTTCCCCTGTGGGGCAAATTTAGGGTTAAGGCGGAGGAGAATCAAGCATTCAGATCCAACTTCCTGTTTCTTGGCTGTGTTGTGGTTTAAGAACTCCACCTGCGTCCCCAAGCATGGCTTCTTTCCCTTCTCAGATTGTGTGAATGGGCCTGCTTATCAAACTGTCATAAATTATAAAACTGTTTTATCAAACACAGGAAACGGGTTGGGAATGACCAACAAGGCAGGTAGAAGAAGTAAGACACGCTATGCAGAAGAGCAAGGCGTGGTATTGCTAAAGAGGATGGAGGTCCTTGAAGGACATTTATGATTTATCCAGCCAGTGGCCCTAAAAGGTCCTTATGGGACAATCCGTTCTGGATCTTTGCTCAGTGTTGTCTTAGCACAATGTGTGCACCAAGCCACTCTGGTTTGTGGGTGTACGAAGCCCAGCACGCTTGAGACTCCCACCCAGGAGGCATCTACTGAGGCTTCGCAGATGGAGAAGAAAGGATGACTCCCCATGGCAGGGAGAAGGTCCTGGGAGGTCCAGATGGGTCACGATCAGCTCCCACCAGGGTCTCAAGGAGATTGTCGCTCAAGAAACCCAGAGGCTCCCAGTTTCCCTGGTTGAAGCCATACCTCCACACAGATGCCTTTGTCCCAAGTCCCTTCGTATTTGCTTCCGCTGGGGAAGAACAGAGTTCCTTTCCCGTGGAACATCCCGTCCTTCATCTCGCCCTCATACTTGGTGTCGGTGGGGAGGGTGTACGTCCCCGTCCCTTCCAACCTGGGGGGAGCCCAGAGAGAATATCAGGCCTCGAGTCTACACTTCTCTCCAACCACCCAGGGCCCCCTCCCCACCCAGCCCATCCTTGCCCGGGGGGGGGGCTTCACCCACATGCAAGGAAGCAACCCCCCCCCTCCCAACTCATTGGACCTCTTCATAGGCAGGGATAACGCTCCCAGCTCCCCCTCCAAGTCCTACTCTTAAGGTTTATGATTTATTAGAGTTGCATAGTAATGGACCGCGTATACCGCATGTCCCCCACCCGAGTCTTTACGGGGCAGCCCGCATCTCCTATGCATTCTCGTGTCCCCGGTGCAACCTCCGCCTGCAACGTTTGCACGAGCAAACCTCCCCCCTCCCCCCAGTTTGCAAAGGGGCCTGCAGGAGAGAGGGGCGCGTCCCCACGTGCACCTGCCGTTGACGCGCTGCCCGCGGTAGAAGCTGCCCGTGTACTGCATGGCGCGGCTGGGCCTTCTCGCGCGCGTCTCCGTCGGCTAGGCAACGCGGAGGGGGCGTGGCCGCGGCGGGAGAGGGCCATGGCGGGGCTTCTGCGCCTGCGTGGCCGGGGGAGCATGCGCAGTGTCTCCCTGAGGCCCTGAAGCGGCATCGGAAGAGGCGGCGGCGAAGGGGACTTCAAGGTGCGGCGCTTCTCCGGCCATGGCGGGGCTGGTGGAGGTGCCCTCGCTGGAGGAGCTGGACGTGCCGGAGGTGAGCCCCCCCCTGCTCTCCGGAGCCTCCTGCCCCGCCCCAGATGGTGCCTCAGTTTCCCTACTCGCCTGACCTCCCGTGACCTCTGACCCCCCCCAGGGTTGACCTCTGGAGGGGGGGTCACTCCTCCCCAGGGGTCAGCCCAGGTCAATTCCCTTGAAGCCTCCTCCATCCTCCCCCCCGCCCTTTAAGCAAACAAACAAATCAGCAAATATATAAATAAATAAGCATATATATTTTGGGGGGCAAATATTATTCATTTCCTGCAGTTTCAGAGCTTCTCCCAGCATGCAATTGTGCAACCAGCATGAAGGTTGCACTGGCTAAGACGGGAGCCCCGAAAATTTTACAAGCAAACAATAAATAAATAAATAAATAAATAAATAAAACAAGCAATTCCCCCCCCCCCAAAAAAACAACATTTGTTACCTGGACTTTCAGAACTTAAATGTTTAGTTTCTTCTTCTAGCATGGATTTGACAACCAGCAGGGAGATTATATTTGAAGTGGGGGGGGGAGAAATAAAGTAAGAATTGATGGGCCATCTGGGTATTCATGAACTTTATCCATTAATCAAATTTATATAACTACCCATCTCACCCAAGGCATGCACAAGAAGAGAGAAAAAGTAATCCTATGAAAACTGCAGGTGCAAATAAATAATTATTAATGTTCTTCAAATATAAACAAATAAACAAACATCCTAAATATTGTAACCCTGTTGAGAGCCCCCTATCTGGGGAGGAGGGGATGAGCAGAGGCTGGCTTTGACCTCCCCTCCCCCTCTTCTATCGCTGAAATGCATTTTGAAGCATTATGAAACCTTGAAGGCCGTGAGGGCCTGTAAGATGGCAACGTTGACTTCCTCGCTTGCTCCTCAGCTGCCGGTTGGCACCGCGGTCCTGAAGGCGGGTGCCCACCACTACGGCTCACAGTGTGACCAGATCAACAAGGAGTTCATGCTCTGCCGCTGGGAGGAGAGGGACCCACGGAAGTGCTTGAAGGAGGGCCGGGCCGTGAGCAAGTGCGCCGTGGACTTTTTCAAGTGAGCCTGGCACGGGGAGAGCTCTGGGACTCCAGGGGGAGGGGGGGAACGTGCTGTGAGGGTCTCAAAGGGAATTATTAATAGTAAAGGAGAACATTTGCAGCTCAGGGTTGAAATGAGAAGTATTATGGTTTGTCACACAGAGCCAGATGTTCAGTCTGGATTTGGCATTTTAACTGACCTATTGAAACCTCCTAGGATAGGCAGATGTGGATGTTTGATGGTGTTAACAGCAGGATGTCGGCTGTTCCAAGCAAAGCTGCCTTCTGCAATTGACCGATGGAGATATGGTCAATGCCGACGGTGCTCAAATAATAAATTAGTATGGTGTGTTGCACAGTCAGCAGGTATTTGGACTGGAATTGGCATTTTTGTCCACCTGTTGAGTCCTTCCCAAGGTAGGCAGATGTTCAATGGGGTTCATTGGATGTCAGCTGTTCCAAGCAAATCTGCTTTCTGCAATTGACCGATGGTGATTTTGTCAATGTCAATGAAGTTCAGGCGGGGCTACAGCTGTTTTGGGGTTGCATCCAGGTTGTTGTTATTTAATGCACCCGTCTTCCATTCTTATTAGTGTCATATTTCGGAATGATCTTTGTCAACCTTTTATTCCGTTAACCAAATGCAGTGGCCTCCTCTGGTTTTTACAGGCAGATCAAGTTCCATTGTGCCGAGCCCTTCAACCAATACTGGAACTGCCTCGATGAGTCCAACACGTTGAAGCTTTGGCATTGTCGGAAGCAGCAGCAGCTGTTCGATGACTGCGTGCTGGACAAGCTGGGCTGGGTGAGGCCAGAGCTGGGTCAGCTGTCAAAGGTAACCGAAGACCCTCCGTGTCTCTCTTCAGGCGTGTCCTTGTGGCCAGTGGACCCAAGTGCTTGTTGTTCCGTGTCTCCTTGTTTGGCTGTGTTTTGAGGGCTGGTTCACAGGGTTGCACAGGCCTCTTCCTATGTTGCACACATCAACAGATAAGTCTTACCTTCTGGCGTGTTTATCACGTTTACCTGACTTCCACTGCAATTTTTACAACCAAGCAATGCACGAGGGTAAGAGGGGAATATTTACAGAGGCCCATTTACTCTCACCCAAGTAGGAAATACTGGACAGGAGATCGTGTGGTCTTGACTGCCTCTAAACCAGGTTCAGGTGTCCCTCCCTGCTCTTCCCCTCCGCTTCCTCTTCTGAAACGCCTTCTTCCTTGCAGCAGTGTCATCCCTTCTGCTCAGCAAGATCTTCCCCTGTGATTCTTCCCTTTCCAGGTTACTAAAGTGAAGACCGACCGTCCCCTCCCCGAGAACCCCTGCCATTCCCGAACCAGACCACCAGCCAACCCGTCAACTGAAGGCGAATACAAGCCTGCGAAATATGGTAACCGAGGTTATTTCTGGAGTTGGTAGGGGGAAAAAAATTGGAGCTCTGCACGTATGCCAGCCATAGAGGAAAATTGTGACCTTTTTTTGGTGGATTGTAGATTACTTTTCTTCGGTGTTGGATGGAGCTTATCTGTACTCAACGGTCATTAAATGTACATTCTTTGAGAGGTCCAACTTCTCGTGCCTTCTGTCGTGTGTTTGTTTGAAATATACAAGTAGAGAAATGTTCTCTGTAATTCTGGAATAAATCTCCTTGGGTAGCAGTGAGGAAGGTACCTAATGGGGTTTAAGGACATTATTATGGATTTCTTAATACCTCTCTTCTTGGGGCAAACTAAGGTGACCAATTTTTTCTCCTTGCCTGCTGATCTTTGACTTTCTGAGCATTGTCGCAGTTATTTTGAGCCTCGCTCTCAGTCCTGTTCACACAACCATTAATCCCAGCCTTAAATTCGGGAGCCTTGATGGGTTCTTACGGTCTACGGTGACATTAGTCTACAGTTTCCTTCAATATTTCTGGGATCCAGGCTGTATCTATATCTCTTGCTAAGATCCAAAGTTCTATTTCTGTCCATCTCCTCATCCATTTTAACTGACGTTAAGACTTTCAACAGCCCTCATCTTGATTTGGAATACTCCCTCAGATCCAGGAGGGGACGTGGTCTCTTGTGCTGCTGAAAAATTCCCTCCCTCCCTCTGTCTGTGTCCATCTAAACCTCCTTTAACCAAGGAGGCCCCGTAAATCGATGTGAGTTTTGTCAGTCTGTAGCACTTCTTGCAGCCAAAACGCCGTCGGAGGCAATGGGCCAAACCAGTTTGAGCAGGGGGTTGGACTAAAAGACCTCCAAGGTCCCTTCGAACACTTGTCGTTCTCTGTTCTGTAAACTTAAGGAAGTTTAAAGCAGTGTTAGAAAATAGCATGCGTGCTTTTTGAGTTTCAAGGTATAAATAATTTATCCCTGGAGATAAATAGACCTTAGATAGACCTTACCACTATGTGGACATCAGAGCTGGGGGCGGGAGGGGGGAGGAAGAAAAGGGGCTGGGAATCTCAGCTGTGCTGGCATCGGTTAAAGCTGGAATATGAGAGGAGGCTGCCAGCAGGCAGCCTTAAACTGATGGTTGGTTGCACTGGAGACTCCCTGAAGTTGCTGGGCTGTAAAAATCGGCAAACAGTTGTTGTTTCTCCCAGTTCTGAGAATATGAACTGCAGCTGTTCAGTCAAACTCCTCGGCCGAGGGAGACCACAGAGTCTTGGGGTAGAAGCTTGCGGCCAACGTAAACAAGGGAGACGGCAAGTATTTGCGTGATTTCAGTAGTTCTCGATCCTCCGACGGTGCGTGTCAGTTCCAGAAATACCGTTGCCTCGTTCTCGTCTTGCTTGTGGGTCAAAACACCAGAATGTACACAGATCTGGAAAATCTAAATAAAACACAGGTAATTAAGGATCTGCGCATAGCTCAGATGAAACATTCGGCACATGCACACACACACACACGGAAAACAGTCTGATGTCCTTCATATAACGTGTGTGTGTGTCTCTGTGCGTGTGTGTGTCTGACTGTGTATTGGCATCATTATTTTTCATTATTTTACGTATATATTTATATGGTTTGCATCCTGCCGTTTTGTCCGTAGGCCATTCAAGGCAGCCTGTTCTCTGGAGAAGAATTTCATCTTCTGAGGAAGAGCTTTGGGGGCTTTTTAATCCCCCAAAGCAAACGGTCTCCAAGGGTCTGCTTACTTGGTGGGGGGTTGGGAATGTCTCTTTCCTGGCTTCGGAATTGGGATCCGCACTCAGGATCAGAGCCCCACTCCCTGCTTGCTGCTCCGTGCATGGAGGGGGAGGTTGAAAGCTTTCTCTCCGTCCATCCCTGTTCAGAAGAACAAGTCCGCCCTCCCTCCCTACGGATTCTGTGGGGGAAGGCCAGGCAGGGGTTCCCTCCGTCTGCTCTGCTCTCTCTGTGGTTGTTATTTCCCCCCCTCTTTCCTTCCGAGGTTGGCCTGCGTGGAGGCCGCTGCTGACCCTTCGCCTTCCTGTGTTTAGCCAAGAGGGTGGGCTGGCCACGAGCTCCTGCAGCCTCACCCAGCCCCACCTTGGGTGCGGTGCCTTAGGGGAAGGGGCACATGGCTGGGGTCAGGACCGGCTCTTGGTCACTTCCTGATGGCTGGATGCCCATCCCACCTGGGAGTAGCCATCAGATCCTCTAGCTGTGTGTAGACACGGCTCAACTAGTATTACTTAATTTCACCTTGTTGCCTAGGGAACCCCTCCAGAGGGGGAGTGTGATGGCCTGCTTCCTGGCCCCAGGGTCTTCTAAAAGCAGGGGCCTCCAACCTTGGCAACTTTAAGCCTGGCGGACTTCAACTCCCAGAATTCCCTAGCCAGTTGGCTGGGGAATTCTAGGCGTTGAAATCCACCAGGCTTAAAGTTGCCAGGCTGGCTGATGAATTCTGGGAGTTGAAGTCCGCCGGGCTTAAAGTTGCCAAGGTTGGAGGCCCCTGTTCTAAAGAAGACCCCACCCACCCACCCACCCCCCAAGGAAAGCCAGAGTCTGGTTCCTCTGCTCTGGCCGAAGAAGACGACCAAAGTCCTCTCTCTCTGGAGAGCCAGGATGAAGCGATGGTGTTCAGGGGTGCTTCTGGCTGTGATGGCCTTGAGTGCCTCCAGCATGGCCCCGCCAGACGTGTTGGAAGCCCAGTGCCAGGGTTTCTGTGGGTTAACTTTATATCTGAAGTGCCAAGCAATGAGTGGCATAATCAGTTTGTGCTGGAGACCAAGGCGGGAAGGTAGGCAGAGCTCTCTCGCCACCCACCAGGAGACGGTTACTGGTTCAGGGGGCTCTCTTCCTTTTTTCACCTCTGATGAGAGCCCGAGTTAATTTCTCACGGTGGCCTTCCTTCCAGAGGCCCAGCCATTCAGTGCTGGCACCCACCCCCAGAAGGCGTCTGAATTGGGGCACCCCACCCACACTCTAACCATGGTACGCCAGTCAAGCCCACGCATTGAGCTAAGACGTTACGTGGCTTGCCTAGCTCTGGCTTAAACGGCTTGTGTAAACCTGGCTACTTTATCAAGCCACGATTCCCTACGCCGCGGCCTGGATGAGAGCAACCTGGGTCCCAGTTTCTGAATCCTGCATTGGCAAGCTGCCTCCTTGGGAGACCGGCTCATTGGGAATGCAAACCTTGACCCTTCTGGAGAGCTGCTTTTAAAAGGAGGAGGGGAGGAGGAGAGCTGCCCCCCCCCACAACGCCAGCGGTAATTCATGTAGTAACTATGGCAACGGCCACGTACATTTACATATTCTTCCTCTTAATCACGGGGGCCATCCAAGACAACTCTTTGCCAGTTCTTCCGACATAATTTGCTGTTTTTGTTTACTAACCGGGAGATACAATCCCTGGGGCTTTGTCGTGATTTTGAAGGCATGGGGAGGCCCTGCTGCTTATTGCAAAAAAAAAAAAAAAAAAAAAAAGCTGGGTGTTTTTCCCTCTCCCCAGACTTTTCCTACCAAATTTTTTCCCTGGGTTTTCCTTGCCCAGCTAGCTATGCCCATGGAAGGAATGGTCAGTTACCAGTTACCAAGAATGGGAATAGAATAGCAGCAAACTTTCTCGGTTGGTTATCCAACCTGGCATAGCAGTTTGGAGGCTGGCACTGGGAGATCCAAGTTCACCCTTGCCCTGGAAGTGCCCAGGGTGCCTTTGGGCCAGGTGGTCTCTCTCGGCCAGCCCGCCTCACAGGAACACAGTGGGCAAAAATGGCGGCCTGCAAATCCTGCCCCAAACTCCCGCAGGAATGTCACAGGGGAAATCTAGCAATCTGGACATACTCGGAGCAAGATTCAGCTGGCACAACACCTGGGGACAAACTAGGTTTGCCGAGCTTGAAGTTGAGGGCACCTTGCCTGGCAGCGTGCTGAGGGTTCAGGGTCTTATGCAGATTTGGCATAATTCAGGATCATGGCATTTCTTGAGGGAGGGAGCTTGGGGAGGTCTGCGTCTTGACCGAAACCACAAAGGCAGGTTGGTCCAGTGCCAGGACTGTGTGGCAGGATTTCCAAATGCCAACATCGCAAAGGAGAGCTTGGTGGCATCCAAAGTGCTGGAAGTCCTCCTGCTGTATCTGGACCAGGGGTGAAATCCAGCAGGTTCTGACAGGTTCTGGAGAACCGGTAGCGGAAATTTTGAGCAGTTCAGAGAACTGGCAAATACCACCTCTGGCTGGCCCCAGAGTGGGGTGGGAATGGAGATTTTGCAGTATCCTTCCCCTGCCGTGCCCACCAAGCCACACCCACCAAGCCACACCCACAGAACCAGTAGTACAAAAATTTGGATTTCACCACTGATCTGGATCTAGCGCTTGTTAAGAATAACTTGGGGAGGGGGGCTCGGACTAAGAACCTCTGGCTCCTGCCCCAAGAATCCTACATGTGAACCAGCTCCCCCCCGCCCCTTCCCCCCGCCGTCAAAGAGGGGCCTTGGATTAATCTCTGGCAAGATAAGCGGAGCCCCTGGGAGAGACGGCAGGCCAATTCTCCCGGCAGAGACGGCCATGCGTCGCTGTTCTCTGCAAGAGGGAGAACAGTTGAGAAAGTGGGAAAACAAAGCAGGACTTAACTGACTGCCCACTTTGGTGGATGCCAAGATTTAACCCCGGGGCATTCCTTATCCATTAGTGCGTCCTGGGGAATGGGGTTTGAGTAATGGAAGTGCCATCAGTGGGCTGTTGACAGGCTGGTCTTAATTTTGTGGAAGGAGATGAGGGGGGAGCCCACTTGGGACGCCTCCTGTTCCACCACTTGGGACGTCTGAGAGATGCAGCCTTGACGGTGGTCACCATCACCTCAGCCCTTGAAGGAAAAAGTCCAGAGCAGGTCCTCGGGTCAAGGACTGCCCGCTGATCAAGCCCATGTTGAATTGGCCATAGGATGACTATGGAGAACCTTCTCCAAGATCTCTTGCCGGCCACAGAGAAGACGTTCCCACAATCTCTATTGAACTTGCCGTGTGTTTGCAGGCTCAGAGAATCCAGTGCAAGGAGAAGGGTGGCCAGCAGCCTCCAGCAACCTTGACCTTGACCTCTTGGAGGCGACAGTTGAGAACTTCCCCAGTAGGACCATCTCCTGAAACGGTCCGGCTTGGTCGGGGTTTAGGAGGATCTTCTCCTAAACATTGTCCGTTCGTGGTGCATCCTGTCTGACGTTCTCTGTGCGATGAGGTGTGGATTGTGTATTTTTATTTTATTTTGCAAAAGGATTTGCATGCTTTCCTCCCCTTCTTTCAAGGAGTGGGGTTGAGAGCTCCTGCCATGTGAAGCCTCTGGCATTCACCCCGATGTTCATGCCGGGCAGACTCTTTCTCACCCCCTGAAGCGGGTGGGCAGTGCCAGCCCTGCCGACAGATGGGGTCACCTCCTTCGCCCACCCTTGAAAATGCAAGCTAGCACGTTTGGGCCCAAGGCGGCGATGGTTTCCTCCTAGTTTGAAAATCCTTTTCCTCACATTAATCTCTTTTTATTTTTATTTTGACAAATGCATGTTTCCAGGAAGTTGCAGAGGTCAGCTCAGCATCTGTTGCTGGTTACGCTGCTGAGCCGAGCCGAGCGGGTGGGTGGGTAGGTGGGTGGGGGCCTTTGGGGGAGGGGGTGTTCCTCCTCCTGGCGGTTTCCAAAGCGACGGGGAGCAAAGTCATTTTTAAACAAGGACGAAGGAGCTAATGAGGGCGATGAAAATCGGAGGGAGGGCTTGCAAAGTCTCCTAGAAGTTGGAGCAATATTTCACAAGGGGGTGGACTCTGGTGGACTCTGTTGCCTGTGGAAGGATTGACCAAGAGAGGGGAAGATGCCCACTCTGGGGACCCCAGAAATAGCCTCTCAAAATCAAGAGTGGGGGAAAGAAGCCCAGACCTGGACCTAAGTAAACTCAAGGGGGAGGGGGCTGCAAGTTTCCTCCCCTCGGTTCCCTCTCTTTGTTCATGTTTCTTCCCTGGGTTTTGCAATCCTCTCTGCGAAGTGAGAAAGAGACGTTTTCTCCTCCTGCTCATAAGACCCCTAGAGAGCAAAGGCCCAAAGGTGCTTTTTCAAAAGACAAGTGGACTTCCTGGGTTTTTTTGTTTTTTTTTAATTTGATTTATATGCCGCCCTTCTCCGGAGACTCAGGGCGGCTTACAATGCGTTACACAATAGCCTTCATACTTTTGTATATTTATACAAAGTCATCTTATTGCCCCCATAATCTGGATCCTCAATTTACCTACCTTAGAAAGGATGGAAGGCTGAGTCAACCTTGAGCCTGGTGAGATTTGAACTTGCAGTAATTGCAGGCAGCAGATGTAAGTGGATGTTAATTAGTCTGCTGAGCCACCAGAGCTCCTTTTCCTTGAAAACGTTTTGCTTCTCATCCCAGAAGCTTCTTCAGTTCTCCTCCTTGAATGAGAAGCGAAATGTTTTCAAGGGAAAAAAAAGTAAGCCCCAGAAAGTCCGGTTGCCTTTTGGAAAAGCACAGCTGTGACTTGGACGATTGAGACTCTCCATAGAAAGAGAGCAGAGGGATTTGATGCCCTTTGGCCTTCCCTGTTGGCTTTCGTGCCGCCATTCCTCCAAGGCAACATAAAGTTGAGAAATCAATCCTACTGGAAGGGGCAGAGCTAACTGACCCACCGAATACAATGGGAGGCCGGTTTAGCCCCTACCTGCAAAGGCTGGGGTGGTTGGTTGTGGATATTTTTTTTTGCAAAGACGATTTAACAAAAGACACTTTCTGGAGGGGGGAAAAAAAAGGAGGACTTGGTGCCAAGGTAAAGAGGCTTGGAGATTTATAGCTGAGGAAATACTTTCTCCCGTCTCGCTGGACGTTTCCAGCAGGAACAATAGCTGGTCCCGCAGTGCGAGCCAAGCTGAATGGGGTTTCGGGGCAGTGTGTGGTTATCGGTGTCTTTTCCTCGCCGTCCCCTCCCTTCCTGGAAATGGGAGATACCAAGTCCTCTCCTGGGTCCTCTGATGTGTAATCAGCAGGAATTGGGACATCCGGACCTGGAAAAAAAAAGTTGTGAAGAGGATGTCAATGGCGGTGATGGATAGGCCCGAGCATTGTCCATCTCCTCTTTGGATTTTTTGGCAAGCTTTGGTGAGTCTTCCCAGGAAAGATCGCCATTGCGACAAAATTCTCCTTGGCCAAAGCGTTGGACGAGAGATGCCTCCATGTGTCCATTTCATTGGCCAACCAACGACTGCAGTCCTCGGTTGTTTGGAGATATGTAGGTTAACATGTGTGCATTCAACTGGGATTTTCCAGTGCAGGAAAATTGGAAGACCTCTTTTGAGCCAACGGATGGAAATTAGTCAAGGAGAGAACCAACCCAGAACTAAGGAGAAATTCCGTGACAGAACAATGAACAATGAATCAATGGAATGAGTTGCCTCAGAAGTTATGGGTGCTCCAACACTGGAGGTTTTCAAGAAAAGTTGGGACACCCACTGGTCTGGAATGGGGTAGGTCTCCTTGAGCAGGATATTAGATTGACTGGAAAACCTCCAAGGTCCCTGCCAGTTCTGTTATTGTGTTATTCTGATCCAACACAGGGCAAAATCTATTGATGTTGCCTTGTGAGCATTTGGTAGATCTGCAGAGCTGGATCAGGATTTTGGGAACTGGACAATACACAAATAAAACCGGTGCTGGGAGCTTGTCTTCCTGGTTGGTTGGGGCTACCTCCCCATGTCGGTTGGTTGAGGCTTCTGAAATCCATAGTTGCAGAGAAGGTGGAGGCAACTTATTTGAGAAGCCTCCCCCTGGCCTTAGTCCTACATTATCGCGAGATCTCCCAGGTGACGCCCAGATTCCACCCCTTCTGCAGAGGATCCAGGTCAGATGGATTCTAGAATTGATCTCTGCTTCTAGAAGCCATCCTAAATGAAGTGAGGAAGAGTCTGTCCATCCACCCTTCAGGGGTGAAATCTAGATGTTCTCCTCAGCATCTGAAGCTTCTCTAGCTCTGCCTGTGGTAGCAGTTGTAGCACAAGTGGGAGAAACATCAGCGGTCCTTGCAGTCTGTGACGCTGGCTCGTGCATTCGGCCTAGAGCTGGAAGGAGCCTTGGAGGTCTTCTAGTCCAACCCCTTGCTCAAACCGGAGACCCTACCATTTCAGACAAATGCTGGTCCAGTCTCTTCTTGAAAAACTCCAGTGGTGAAACACCCGCAACTTCTGGTGGCAAGCAGTTCCACCAGTTTATTGTTTTCACTGTTAGGGAGTTTCTCCTTCGTTCCAGGTTGCTTCTCTCCTTGATTAATTTCCATCCATTGCTTCTTGTCCTGCCTTCTGGTGCTTTGGAGAATAGGTTGACCCCCTCTTCTTTGGGGCAGCCCCTCAAATACTGTAATGCTGCTATTATGTCCCCACTAGTCCTTCTTTTCTCTAGACTGGCCACACCCAAATCCTGCAACTGCTCGTCGTATGTTTTTAATAGTCTTCTCTGCACTTTCCCCAAAAGTTTCAACATCTTTTTTTGTAACATGCTAATTTGTAATTTTGTCCCATGTTAATAAGTGTTCTAATTTGCACCCCCTGTTCCTTCGCCAGTCGGGTTTTAATTTGCTTTTACCACCGTAGGATGCGAGAGCTGGAGGATGCCCACTTTCCAGCCAAGGTGCCCTCGTGCATGCTTGGCCAGGCTGTGGAAAGCCACAGAATTCCTCTCTCTGGATCGGGGATGGTAGCACTTCTGGGGTGTCTCTCTCCCTCTCTCCCCCCCTCCTCCCCACAGCCCGTTCTTCCAAGTTCTGGCCCCTAACCTGATACTTAGGATATGAAATAATTATCCTAAGTGATCGGATTTTAATTAGACGGCGCAGCAGATGATTACCGTATTCCAAATTGGTGTGGAGTGCTTACTTATCTGCCAGACAAACTTGGTCTCTCTATTTTACCCGGTGGGTGGCCAGAAGACAATCAGGAAGCAATTAGTCTGGTTGGGGGCTGCACCGTTTGTGCCCACCGGGGAGTGTCTTGCTGCGTTCCAGGACTGCGCCAGCTCCGGAGGAGTCCGAGACCAAGCAGCATTTCTCTTCTCTTCTCTTCTCTTCTCTTCTCTTCTCTTCTCTTCTCTTCTCTTCTCTTCTCTTCTCTTCTCTTCTCTTCTCTTCTCTTCTCCTCTCCTCTCCTCTCCTCTCCTCTCCTCTCCTCTCCTCTCCTCTCCTCTCCTCTTCTCCCCTCTCTTCTCTTCTCCTCTCTTCTCTCTCTCTCTGCACCCTGCTACTCTGGAACAAGCCATCATTCTTGGCAGCAGACCGCAATTAGCTCTGTCAATATTCATTTGGGAAAGGGGGACTTAGCCGATCCCGCCAGCCAGCCATTGTGGGGTTTCTGGAAGATGCGCCCAAGCAGGGTCTGCTGAGAACCCCTTTGGAGGGGAGGACTACAAGTCCCATCATTCCTGGCCTGCATTAGTCATGATCCTCGTTCTCCTAGCAAGAGGTGGTTGTTTTTTCCCTGTAACCATCTTTCATGGCCAACACTTGTGTGCATACCATAAGGGGCCTGTATCTTGGCACTAAGTCACAATTCACCCTGAGTGTCAATTCAGTTGTGTCACTTTGAGTTTGTACAAACCATGTCCTGAAGTGTCTACCATTCAGGAGTGTTGTGAATGGCCAGGTTAGATAAAATGGATCCTTCTCACCTATGTGGGCCCAGCAAATAAAGGATATTTGCATATGGCTATTTTTCATGTTTTTGGTCGTAAATCTTAATTTGGGAAGCAAGACAGCTTTGCAAAGTTCTGACATCACCCCTCCCTGGAAAAATCTCCAGCGCAGCCCTTCTCTAAGCCAACATCTTCTCAGAATTGTGTTGACATTTCCAATCCTCTCTTTTCAGCCATAAGGACTAGAAACTTTGAGGCGTTGGCAAACCTAGGGTGTGGTTAGCATTTGGCGTTTGCATCTTCCAGCTGACCTTTTGTGACAAAACGCCTTCAAGACCAGATATGCCTTTTGCTCCAGAGGTGGCCTTTTGTAGAGGTGCTACTTGTGTGTTATTCTCAAATTCTTGGGGCTAAAAAGCTAAGATTGTGTTGCCCTAGGAAGGGGCTCCTGGGTGTGTATCTGTGTTTGTTAGCAAACTGGCCCGGCCTGTCAGAACCAGACAAAGGATGCGTCAAAGCCTCTCCCCAGGCGGATTGAGTTGATGGGAACTGTAGTCCAACAGAGGGACAAGTGGTTTTGAGAACAATGAGATTCCAACCCTCTCTCCTTGTCTCCACTCCCCCCCACTCTCCAGCTCCCCCCACCCATCTTTATCAGAAGTTGCCGACAACTTTTACCCCCTTTAAACACAAAAGAAACTTTCCCTTCTGGGTTGTGTTTTTTTTTTATTTTTTTAATAGCAGAGATGCTCACTCCAGCAAAATGATTGGCAGACTCGAGAGCTAAGAGAAACCAAATTGTTTATATCCTAATGAATAGAATCTTGATTGCAGGATCCTGTCTGGAAAATTACAGTGCCTGAATGGAAGCCGTACAATTACATCTCCCGAACGCTGCATATTCATTTCAACTGCTTTGCATAGAGATTAACGAGCACGCGCGCCCCCAACGCAGGCTCTGAAATTAAAGCCAGCGCCGATTTTAGTCACAGGTTACCAACTCAACGGCATTGTTGGGAGGGCTCGGAATCTTTTACCACCTGCAATGTTGAGTGGCTTTATCCTGGATGAATTTTGCTCCTTTTTTTTTCTTTCCCAGTGCAAGAAAAGATAATGAAATTATGTGGACATATTTATCTGTAGCCGCGTATTAGATCGTATCATGTCTCTGTTTGACCTGCGATGAGCTCTTCGTTTCTGGACGGGGAGGGTGGAAAAGGTGCACAAAACTCACTTTTCCTTCTCTGCTTTTTCACATTTGAACTGGAAAATAAGCCAGTCATATACTAACTCCTGACTGTGCCACGCAGGCCCACCCTGTCCTTCCTCCTGGCCTCCCCATGGCTGATCTTGGAGTCTGCTCTGGATGTTGTGTGACCGTCGGGTGAGGCTCCTTCCAGCATCCTAGCTAGATTTTAGCTGGATGTTTATCAGGTTTGGGGTTTTTTTGTCTTACAGGACCTCCATTTTGGTTGTGTAAACTGGCTGAATGAACAGTTGACCATCATTTGAAGCTGTGTGGAAATCCAGGTTAATTCTGTCCACCACATTTCCCCGGTTCAGATACAACTGGTGGTTGTGTAGAAATGAAATCTGGTGGAGTTCGTTCCTATGGACCCAGAGAGGGGAAAAAATGGTCATATCTAAAATGAAAGAAAATATCTCATGAAGAATTTTTTTCTTTTAAGTTGCCACTGAGGCTGGAAAATCGGGGATGGCAACAGTTTATTGATTGATTGAATTTATTTGCTGCCCATCTTGCAATGGAATAACTCTGGGACATCCTTAGTTGATGTTTGCGGTTCCTGTGCTGAAGTGGCCGACACAACAGCCGTTGTCTCCACCAGCGATGGAAATGTTGAAGGGATCCACGGCTGATGGGGGGAGAGGGGGGGCTCCTGCTTATAAAGGAGCTCCGGGGTTCGATGCAGATTGAATCTGGAAGTCTGATGGGAAAAGAACCAATTTATGGTAGGGTGTCCTGCTTGACGAGGGGGTTGGACTAGAAGACCTCCAGATCCAAAGGCATCAGTTTCCATCCAGACCTGGCATGCTGAGAATGGCGTTCGTGCCAAGTCTAACAGTCGACCCATTGTGTTTTTAGGAACATCCCAACCGGACGAGCAAGTTTTCACGGTCTGTCGGGAACCCAGGCCAAATTCCTTCAGGAAGAGGCTCGGTTGTCCTTCGCGTGCTGGCGGGGAGTAGGGAGGAGACCAGGATGGTGGCCGGAGAGGGCTGGGTTGCATCCTGCTGGACAGGCCCCAAAATATTCGCATCTACTCTCCAGATCCAAAGGCATCAGTTTCCATCCAGACCTGGCATTAGGAGAACCTGGAGCGGTGCTGCCCTCTGCTGGGTGTTCCCTGCAAAAGGCAAGCGGTGCTCACACAGGGAGGGAGGGGGAAGCTGCAGGATCTCCCCCTCCTTTCCTCCCCCCCCCTCCTTTTTTAAACCAGCAGCCTGGTTCCTGGATAGACGCCTTCAAAAGTGGGAGCTAAGAAAGCCCAATGTCGTTTGGGGACAAGGGAGGACAACCTTCGAGCACCCGAGTGGGTGGGAGGGAACTGCAGCTCTCATTAGCCTGGTCCGTGGTCAGGAGTTATGGGAGTTATAGTCCAAAATGGCAGCTTGTGTAGTGGCTGAGATGACCAGCTCCTAAGTCTCAAAACTTCAGTCCTGGGTGCTCCTGGGATGACTCGAGGCCACTGACTTTGAGCCCAGTCTAGGGTTGTATGTATGTGGGTGCTTATTTCAGATGTCTAGGCTTACATTTGCATCCTGGGACTCTTGGGAAAACAGTGAAAAAGTGGGGATACCCCTCCAAATGCCATCAAGCGGAGGGGGACAGCAACTTAGCTTTTCCCCTGGCCTGACTTAGACCCCTCCCATCAGCCCATCCCAAGATGCTCTTTGAAGCATCGAAGGCAAGGACTGTGTGAAACTCGAACCCAAATCCTTGCCTTGAGACCTGCAGGAGAAACGTCGAAAACTCCTAAATGGCATGTTCTCACATATTTCTCTGTTTGAGAAAACAATGGGACAATTCCTGGATCTGGTTTGAGACTTTAATTCTCAGGATTTTATTGAAGGGAAAGCAGCCAGAAAAATATCAACTTTCATTCCTCAATTTGATATTGATTTCCCTTTTTGAGCCCCCTCCCCAAAAAGGAAGAGTTGAAGTGGCCCATAAAGCCCCCTGCCTTGCTAGCCAGCTCCAGCTTGTGTGGATGGTTGGTTGAAGTTGCTAAAATCCATCGGGCAACGAACGTATGGAGTTGGCACTCAGGCTGAGCTGATGCCCGCAGGAGGAGGAGATGGTAGGCCAAACGGAGCTGGGAGAAGCAAAAGTGGTTCCCCAAACTTTCCTTTCGTGGTTAGTGGGCATTTTTTGCTCCCACGTAACCCCTCTGCACAATTGCTTCGGTTGTTTCTCCACGAGTCTCTGCACCAGAATTTATTCCTTTGAGCGGAAGCTTAGGATGTGTTGGGAACATTGAGGCTGGCACACATTTGCCCAGCCCCAGAAATCTTCTAAAATCTTTTTTAACAGAATGCCCAGACAGTGCTTAAAACGGAGGAGGTCAAAGGGTTTGTGATGTGGGAAATGTACGTGTGTTTATGTGGGGGGGGGGTCTTGGGGTGAGAAGAGGGTTATCTGGAAGGAAAGCAGGCCTTATCGGAGAGATCAAGTGCTAGAATTCAGATCTATCCACAGGGGAACTTAAAACTGCTGTCTGGGTCAAAGGCAGCATGTTGAAAGCACAGGAAACCCACCCCCAGGCCCTCCCCCTCCCCAAAAGACAGCTCCAAGAAGAGAAGGAGAAAAGAATTTGGGATTACATTTATCATCCTGGAAACATGAGTGGTTTTACATCGTACATTCAACCGTTTTCCCCTCTCGATTTGGCGAAACTCTTCAACAAGGGCAGGAGACCCTCGGGAAATGCTGGCCAGCCACACACACACACACACACCGGCTGCTCTCACCAACCCCTTTTTCCTTCTCTCTCTCCAGCTTGCTCTTTCTTACAGCAGGTTTTGTGAGGTTGCTTGTGGCAAAAGAACCTGGCTCGAAATCTGGACTTGGGCCAAAATCCTCAAGGCCTTTGGATGCCTGGACCAAGGTGGATTTTGTCTCTCCTTCTGAAACTCCACCCCCCCGGGGGGGTCTGTGAGGCTGGGGGCTGCCGTGGCTGATGAAAACAGGGCCCTCGGTGCCTCTGTCATCACTCCGCCATCGCAAGTGGTGTGTGTTATATTGCACACCAATTCTCGATTTTATTCTTATTTTTTAAGGTGGCTTCCAATGCATTCCCCGTGCATTTTTTCTGCCTTTTTCCTCCCATTGGGGGGAAAAGAGGAACCCAGAGAGAAGATGGGTAGCTGGCTTCAGATTCAGAAGTTAAGGCCTCTTTTTTTTGTCCTGGGGAGGAAGGAAGGACACTGCTGGGTTGCCGAACGCAGCCAGGAGCTTCCAAGGCTTGCAATGGCAGAATTCGCACCCCTGAACCTACAGATTGCCTTGGGGGTAGCTTTCACAAAGCCTGTGTGTGTGTTGCAGATCCAGGTGTGGCGTTTGTGGTTCTTCTCTCTATTATTGGCAGCATCAGAAAAAGTTCAGTCCGTGCTGCAGGCACAGGAGGTAGGGAGGACGGGTTTATGTCTGGAGGTGGACAATCCCAGTTGTCCCTGTGAAGCTGCCACCTTGCCTCCCAACTGGGGATAGCTTGACACAGGGTGCAATCCTAGCCTTCCTTCCTTCCTTCCTTCTCTTCTTTTCTCTCTCTCACTCTCTCTCTCTCCTTCCTTCCTGCATGGCAACTATTCGCACAGTTCCATCCCTTTGGTCAGCTCCTTCGTGCGTGTCTGCCTGGCATTTACTACGAAGGCCTCGTTTCTAATCCTTGGGGGGTGCTCCCCTCCCCTGATCCTTTTGGCAACGTGCTCTGGACTCCCCCTCTCTTTTCATGGTCATCAGCCATGCAATTTTCATCCTTTGGGGCTCTACGTGAACCACACGCTTGAAATGCAAGTCTTTGCTGGTGGGTGTTTATCCCCCTGGTATTGATGGGGGGGGGGTTAGGCTGGTGGTGGGAGCTATGACAGCCTCTGCTCGCCCCACATGGCCTTCACCCCACGTGTTAGCATCTCAGATTCTGGTTACTCGGGCCAAATTCCTGAATCTCTGCAGAATCTATGTCTTTGGACCCAATAAAATCTCTTTTTTTTTTTTTTTGTAAGCACCAGCTTCTCTCCTGATTCTCTGGCCCTCCATCTCCACCAGTAGAACCCAGAAGTTGAGGTGATAACGGAGACAGAGAGGAAAGAGACTTCTGGGGGGCACCAGGTTTCTTTAGCTCCAAAATCCTAGCACTGGTGTGTCCCCCTCAGCTCCAAATTCGCTGGTTCAGGAGGAGTCAGTTTCTGTCCTACAGACTTGTGGAGAGCAACCTGCATGAATCCAGGGAGACACCTGGAAATCGTTGCTCAACTAGAGCTAGCTTTCTCTCAGATGTTGACCAAATGGTAGAAGCTCCTGAGTTTTTTGGCATTATCTAAGCCACGTGCAAATTATCTGTCCTGTCCTCTTTACCTCTGAAACATCTTGATGTCCTTCAAGCCTTGGGACCAATTTCTGGCAGGGCCGTTTGCTCAGCCATTGAGGCAGTTGAAGATGGTGAGAATGTTTCCCGATGGACTGCTTACGAGGGTATCACAGTCTGCAAACCAGCCAACCGCACCAAGAAGTTGGGAGAAACTTTTTAGGAGCCTTCAGATGGTATCTGGAGGAAGACGCCTGCTTCTGAGATGGAAGACTTCAAGTTGCAAGGAGGCAACGGTTTCAGTGCCCAACTTCTGCAGGTTACTTGAATGGATCCATTTCAGGATTTCTGTCTTGCAGAGCGATCCACCACGGTCTGTCCCTCAAGCATTTCTATGCGTGAGCAACACAGCTGCCCTTCCGGTCAAGCTCATCCTCGGACAGACTGATGTGC
Organism: Arizona elegans; assembly: GCA_022577455.1. NCBI lineage: Eukaryota > Metazoa > Chordata > Lepidosauria > Squamata > Colubridae > Arizona > Arizona elegans. Next base: position 677,488 of record JAKOOJ010000034.1, on the reverse strand, counting down.
AGGCAGGTTTCATCAATGCTCAAGAAGGGCCGTGGGGCATCCCAGTTCTCAGCTGCTTCCACCCATGGATGGGCTTCGGTTGGCCGCCCAAGACTCTCCTGGTCTTGGGTTTTGGCACGGGCATTGGAGTTCTGGCTTCCTCCCAGCGTCCTGGCTTCAGACTCGGACCTAGAGAAGACGCCTGGGCTGCTGAGCACGGAGGGTTCAGGGGCGGCCCTGGAAGCTGCTGCAATCTTCTCTGCCTCCGAGGAGGGAGAGATGTTTTTACTTGACCTCCTTCGCAGGGTCGGTGGAGGTGGATTCAGCTTGGGGATGAACAGCTGCAACCTGTCAAATGAGGAGGGGAAGCGGGTCAGAGTCAAGACCAGTCGTGGTTGGGTGTGGAACCTCAACCTGAGAAGGAAGCAATTTGCAGTTCCGTTGGGTCAGCGCAAAGCAGAACCACCACAACTTACCTTTCCCTCAGCACCACGGCGTCTGGGCCACGGCAAATGGGTTGAGTGCTTCCATTGGGTGCACTGCATTCATCCACCTCAGATCCCTCCACGCAGCGGAGTCCGTCAGGCCCTTCCAGAACCGCCAGATGCTCCTCTTTCTCCAGCTTGCCAGACAGGCCGCTACCCATCTCCAAGTTGGTCAAGTTCTGGTGGGATTCGTAAGAAGCCAGATGCGTCATGGGGCTGCCCACTATGCTGGCTGGTGTTGAGGTGGAAGACAAGTTCATTTCCAGATTGTAGTGGTCCTTCAGGTTGAGGGACAGAGGATGCTCCGAGCTCAGGTTCTGCAGGGAACGCTCAACTGGAGACGAGAGGGGAGAGGCATGGTTCAGAGACACCTGGAGGGTAGCAGGTTTCGTGCCGTATTGTAAGAAGGTGCTTCTCCGGGGTAGCCAGGTTTGTTCTGACCTGATCTCTGGTGGCCTCCCTTCCTTGCACCTCCACTCCCGCCTGTCTTTCTCCCTTCCATCTCCTGAGCCCCTCGGTTCTCTTGCTCCCAAGGAGCAGGTGGCAAGGGACAGCTAAGCACCTCACCTGCACCCATCCCTTGCTCACCTGGACGCCGCAGCTGCACCTTGATCTCCAGCTCCTTCAGTTGCCTCACCAGCAAGGAGACGTGTTGAAGGAGATCGCGGTTGGTCAGGAGCAGCTGGCGGACACGAGCCTGGGCCTCCACGCGGGCCGTGGTCTCGGCAGACAGCTGGTCCTCCAGAAGCTGCACCTGTTGGGAATGGGACGTGGGGCTTTGCATGCCAGGCATCTCCTCCTCGCTGCCCCAGCAGACAATGCCTAGAGGTGGCAGGTTCTAATCGGGGACGTTGCACCAGGCGCGCAGGCCGGGAGTTGTAGTGGGGCACCCGGTTGGAATGCAGCTGGAGCTCGCTTTGCAGTTTGGACAGGTGGAAGATTTATATACTGTCTGCTATAATGTCCATATCAGGACATGCGACCCTAGAAGTCCCTGCAGGCTCTGCTCTGTTGCCCCTCGGGGAACCCCGTTCGGACTCGCAGCTCCCACAGAATCATTTGTTGCCGGGAGTTCCACAAGCCAACTTGGTGGGCTCCCCGGAAGCCTCCTTCAGGGGTGACCCAAGTGAATTGCGGTTGTAACGGAGGAGCAGAGCCTTTCCAGAGGAAAAGAGGATGGGGCCCAGGCCTGGGAACTTTTGCACCCAGGACAGAGAAGGCTTACCTGTGCGACTGCCACCTGCGTCTGCTGTTGCTGCTGGAGGAGCTGGTGTTGGAGCAGCTGCAGGCAGTGCTGGGAAGCGAGTGGGGTGGTCGAGGCAGAGGAAGAGGGGCTCCCCGTGCTGCCCAGGGGCTGGGCAGAGGAGGGCCGGAGACCACCGTTCTCCTTTTCCTGGAAGCCAGAAAAGACCAGAAATGGGAGCTGCTCCTTTTGCACCCCCCCTCCCAGGAAGCCCCCCCACGGATCCAGCCTTTCTGATTCATTTTCATGGCTCCCCCCAAGGAGTCACCCACCTGGCCGTCCCTCGCCTTGGGGCTGAGCCCATTTTTCAGCTCTCCCAGGTCAGGCACGGAGAAAGGCAGCTCGCAGACCCCACAGTCGGGCAGGCACACACCTATTGACCCGGACAAGCCGAGGTCTCGGTCAGCCGAGGCTGGTTCCAGCCGTTGGAGACCTTTGGGGGGACACAACCAAGGCAGAAAACGTAAGACCCAGATGGCATTCTGGCACTGGGGGACTCTGGATCGCCTTGAAAGGGGAGGGAGCTGTCTTCAAGGTAATGTATGAGTTGTTTCTCCAGAGAAACCCCTTCCCAGCCTAGGGAAGAGGAGGAGGAGGAGGAATCTGGAGTAGATTCGGACTGGGTGACTTTGGGACTTCCTGCAAGAGAGCTGGACTGCTTATCTACCGTTCATCTAGACAGGTTGACCTTGGGTAAGAGAAGCTAATTCAGATGTGTCTCAACTTATCTGCTGCAGGCAATGTAATTTCTGGATGGATCAAAGGTCATCCTGCAGCCATTTGAATTTGCTTTTCGTCTGCAGTGGGAGAGGCCTATTTTCCCATCTCTCATCCTCCATTTTTTAGGAAGCCCAAGATGACGAGATGAGTCCTCTTTATCTTCTCCAGATTTATGATCCGGGAAAGGTCCCCTCAGTGTCTCACCTTCTATCTGAGCGACATCGGCAGAATTGTTGCTGGCCCCGTCCGCTTGACCGTCCACATTCTGGAGGGCGTGCTGCAGGCTGAGTTTGTGGCACACCTCAAAAGCTTGGCCCACTGTCCGCACCACGCGCATCGCCTGGGTCTGCGGGAAGATAGCGGGTTAGCAGGAGCCAAGGCCTGGCACGAGGTAGCCCAGGTTGGCCCAGCTTGGCTTGCCTTCTTCTTGGATTTGAAAACGTTGCAGCGGAAGGAGTTGTTGGTGCCATCCCTGGCGATGTAGCTGAAGATCTTGAGATCTTGGGAGTCATGGGAAACGTAGAAGATCCTGAGGGAAGGTGGGACCAGAGAGAGGGGTACAAAGTCATCTTAAGGCAAATCTTCTCTTATCTCTTCCTTGCTCAACCTTGGCAACTTCAAGATGCGAGGACTTTAACTCATCAGTGGTTGGGGGATTCTGGCAGTTGAAGTCCACCCATCTTCGAGCTGCCATGGTTGAGAGCAACTCAACAACTCAACCGCTTCAAACATTCAAAAGCAATAGCGCAGTATGGTCCCTTATCCCCTCCAGAGCCAGAGGTTCTGGAGGGGTTGATGCCTGGTCTTCCTGGATGTGGTCATCAGCTTGGGTGGCTAAACACCCTGGACATCCTTGAATCGGGGAATGTAACAACCAACGATTCAACGGTCCTTTCCAGTGCAGTTCCTTCCTTCCCCATGGAAGGGAGCAGATCGGTGGTGAAATTCATTTTTTTTTTACTACCGGTTCTGTGGGTGTGACTTGGTGGGCATGACGTGACTTGGTGGGCGTGACTTGGTGGGCGTGGCAAAGGAAGGATACTCCAAAATCCCTATTCCCATCCCATTCTCGGAAGAAGGATACTGCAAAATCTCCATTCCCACCCACTCTGGGGCCAGCCAGAGGTGGCATTTGGCGGTTCACTGAACCATTCAAAATTTCTGCTACCGGTTCTCCAGAACATGTCAGAATCTGCTGTATTTCACCCCTGGGGCGGATGTATAGGCGTGGCTGTTCAGTCCCAAGTTAAGTGTTGTGTTGTTACAGATAGTCCTCAACTTATGACAGTTTGTTTAAAAACTGCTGCAGTGGCACTAAAAAAAAGGGACTTCTGTCTGGGCACCGTGATGGACATGGAAAGGCAAGAAGACGCGAGAGGCTCACTGATAGACGGGGTCGTGCATCACCATGACTTTGCCTTCATCCCACGACCATTCCTTCCTCTGGAAAGGAGATTGAGAGAAGAGACGGCGTTAGCGGGGCAGGCTGTTTTGGGCTTGGTAGCCATGCAGCACCCCCTATTCTCCAGGAGTCGAAGGGAGCAAGAGACCCCCCCACCCCCTGGCAAGGATGATGGAAGATCAGAGGAGCTGCAAGAGCAACCTCTGGGCTTCCTTTCTCCTCTGCCAAGGGGGACAGGACAGGGGTCAGTTGATAAAGGCCCAGAATCTCTCTTTGAATAAGGGAGTTCCCTGAAATCCACCCCAGCAGCCTGGTCTCCCTGGGGCATTGCTCCGCTGACCTCTGGGCTCCCCTAGGCCAGGCCACCCACCTTCGGCTTCTTCCTCAGCAGCACCTTCACCCCGTCCACCGAGACCACGATGTTGACTTTCCTCTTCTTCACGTTCTTCGCCTTAAACTCATACTGCGGGGAGAGAGGAGAGTCGCCATCAACAGCCTGGGCACAGGAAGTCCTCGGCTTATGGCCTTTAAAGCAGGACCAGAATTTCCATTTTGCTAAGCAAGGCGGTTGTGAAGAGATAGGCCAGCCCCCAACCCTCCCACTCCACTCCACTTTACGACTTTCTTTGCCACAAGTGTTAAGCAAATCTCTGCCACTATCAAGTGAATCATGCAGTCATTAAGTGAGCCCTGCTCTCTCCCCAACTCTACACTTGCACAATCCGGTTTCAAAGTCGTCCTATTGATTTTTAGGAGCCGCGAGATTTGGGCTTTTCACGGTCTTTGTATTCAGGGCAGTTTGTTGGTTGGGGATGTAGCAAACCAGACCATACATAAATCAAAAGCTGCAGTGAGACTCGAAGAGGAAAAGGTTCCCTGGGAGCCCTTGTTTTTCAGAAGGAAGGTCGTTGCCTCGGCTGGCGCCAGGGTGGCAGATTGGCAGCACCATCAAAAGTGGAGGTGCAGAGAACAGCTGTGCCACAACGGGAAGACGGAGGACATCATTCAGAGGGTGGGTGGCATCGTCAGGAAAGAGGAGGGGGAAAACTGCAGGAACAGATGCCCAGGCGCTCCAAGGGGGCATCTCTCCCCTCTGCTTAATATTCCAGGCCAGTCAGAACGGAGCTGCCATCGCTGACAAGTCAGGAGACGCAGGGAGAAGGAGGCTTAATTTCAGCTCAGAAAGCTCGACAACTCCAGGCAGCTAATAATAATCCGAAGGGAGGCCTTGCCGTTTAAAAATACATTCGAATTCAGGCTTAGCTTGGTTTTAATGACAGTGTAGCCTGGCACAACCAGCTCTTATCGGCCACATTTGCATTCCGCTTGATTCTTCCCCTTTTCTCTCTCTCGAGTTCTGGCACTTCCTCCCTCCTGGTTTCTCCAAGGGAGGGTTTCACTCAGAAAACCAGCGCCTTTGATCTCTGCTCTGCAGGCTTCCCAGCTTTCCCAGTTCTGTGGGGGTGGTACAGCATCTGCACCAGGAGAAAATGTTTAGCCTCGTGGCTGGGCACCCACCCCCGTTCCCATTGACAACTTCTCCCAAAGGAGGGGGTCTTCGCAAAAGACCGTCTTGAAAGTGTATGCATGGGGGGGGGGGGAATCACGGGTTTATTCTGCAGTTCGGTGGCACATCCAAAGAGTTGGTGCCATCAATCATGCAACCCCATAACATCCTGGTTTTTTAAGGAGGTGGAGACTGTAGGATCCAATCTGGGTCGGTCAGCGGAACCAGAGATTTTGTCTTCCAAGCTTTCATAGGAAGCTGCATTTGCCCTTTGAGGTTGGCTGCAGGAATCATTTTGACATTGTGTTGTAGGAACAGTGTTGGGCATGGTTGAATTTTCCTCCGTCCTTTGGGTTTGTTCTGCTCTTCATGCTTAATCCTTGGTTTCTGTGAACCAGTTCCTGTGTGGGTGGCATCTCAATAGGATTTTGGTTTGCATTCTTTTTTTTTTCCGCTCAAGTATTTCTTCTGGCAAAACAGGTTCTTCCCCACTGAACGTACAAGCGAAAGAGAAATTAAAATTCTTGATTTCCCTCTCCCTGCAGTGAAAAATCTGTTCTTCAGCTCAGCTGAAAGGTGATGTATGAATCAAGGAAGGAAGCACAAGCCACAATAAATCTGTTGGTTGCAAGATTCATAGGGCACCTTCTGTCTGCTAGGAAAGCCAGCCAGATGCCTCCAATAGAATCACAGGAGAAGGAGACACTTGGCCTGAGATCTCTTCCGTGCTCCTCCCCCTCGTGTCGTGACAAATGAGGCAAGGGAGAGGGGGGGGGCTACAAACAGTGGTTCTCAACTTTGCTCGTTTGAAGATGGGTGGACTTCAACTCCCAGAAGTCCACAACCAGCATGCTGGGAGTTGGAGTCCATCCATGTTGGCTGGGGAATTCTGGGAGTTGAAGTCCACCCATCTTCAAGTGAGCAAGGTTGAGAAACACCGGTGAATTTTCCTTGGAACCATTTCTCTGAAGAAGCTGGCACGGCACTGTAGGCACCAAATGAAGGACTTTTCCGGTTTTGTGCTGCTGGGTATTTGTTTGAAAGGCCAACCGCAGCCTGCCCTGTTCAACTGTCCTGGAAAGCGCAAAGAGGATCCACCAGGTTAAATCCTGCAAACTTCAGCAGCAAGGGGTTCAGAAGCTGGACAGCGACCAAGAGGAAGAAGAAGGGTGCCAGTAACCAACAGGCCCCTTGGTTGTGTTAGAGGGCATCAGCTCTGGTCCTTCTACCCAGCCTCTCCCAACTTGATGCCTTCCTGGTGAGTTGGATTTGCGAGCTTGAAGTTCTTGTGGCTATTTTCCTGTCCAGAGTGGACTCGGCTTTTAGTCATTGGAGACTGAGTTCTGAGCAGAGGCGAGGGTCAGAGTGGGCAGGTGGCCAGTTTATGAGGACAGCGGAGCAGTTTCTCCTTGAGCTTTCAGTGGTCTGCCTCTCCTTCCACTCTATTCCCACCTCCGCTTCCAATGTGGGCCACACCTTGGCTGCAAGCCTCTGTCGGTTTGCCTGCTCACCTCAACAGTGCCAAAGAGTGTCTGGTGGTAACAGTGGTACAGCACAGCCTTGGGCAGGCCATGCTCTCCTTCCAGAACAGGGGCTGCTCACCCACCCACAGCCCACCTGCTGTGGGTCCCACCACCCACGAGGGTGTGGGGAGAAAATGAAGGCGACCTGCCCCTTGAAACAGAGACCAGAATTGGCCTTTCGAAAGGGCTGCCCACCTCCTCCCGCCCTTTCCTCTGTTCCTGGCTGCCTTCCCTTGCCTCCCGTCTTCCTTCTGATCTGGAAGAGAGGCCGGCCATGGGCTCGGGAACAAAGACAGCGGGAGCCTGGCCAAGCAGAAAGTGGCACAGCTGCTTCTCAGGGAGGAAGGCGGGGGGAGGCATTTGGGGAGAGGAATTTGGGAACATCATGTCTTCCACCCCATCTCCCCTTCCAACAGAAAATGCTTCCAAGGGCCTTGGGGGTTGGGGAGGGGAGCACAGGGAAGAGGACACAAGGGAGGAGAGGTGGGGATGGGGGTCGCACTGACTCACCCGGATTCTTCTCATGGCGGCCACAATCTCCATTCGGCTGTTGGGTCTTGGCACATCCAAGCTTCCAATGTACTAGAGGGAGAGAGGGGGGTGGGAGGGAGAGAGAGAGGGGGGGTGCCATTTACCCCAGTGCCAAAGCCCAGGAAGGGGCTTCGGTGCCCATGGGGAGCCCCTCACTGCCTTCAGGATCTGCCAGGCCTCTGGGCATTGGTGCAGGCTCCTTGCCCCATTCCCCAATTTTGCTTGCCGCTCAGTGCCACGTGTGGCTCAAAGAGCGGAATTCAAAGGTCCCAAAGAAGAGGCTTAGGACCCCCGTAAGGTGGGTATCTACGAGACCACCTTCTGCCACCAGTAGCCTCTCACCGCCCAGTACACTTCCATAGAGAGGGGCTCCTCCGGGTGCCGTCGGCCAAACAATGTCGACTGGCGGCCCCCAGGGGGAGAGCCTTCTCTGTGGGGGCACCTGCCATCTGGAACGAGCTCCCCCCGGAGATACGGAGGATCCCGGACCTGCACGCTTTCTTCCATGCCATTTCTTTTCCAACAGGCCGGCCTGGCCTAACCTCTCTTTTAAACTTTTTTACAATTTTTAAAATTTCTAAATTTTAAATTTGTCTTATGAATTTGGGGTGTTTTAAATTTCGTTTTCCGGGCCAATTATTTAATTGTATTTTAATGGTTTTTTAACATTTGTATTTTATTTGGCTGTTCACTGCCCTTAGTCCTTCGGGAGTAGGGCGGTATACAAATTCAATAAATAAAATAAAATAATAAAGAGTCAGACTCCCATCGGTTATTTTTTTTTTCCAGCCGCCTGGCCATCGATGGGTAGTGTAGTCCCACATATTTGGTGAGCGCCACATAAAGGGCAAGCTCAGAAATGAGCAATTGCCAAAAGGCTTTGTCTGTGTTAAAGCAAAGAGATCCCTGGCTTGCCGGCTTGCAAATTGGGTTGAGAAACAACACTTAAGGAAGTGTTGACACTTTTAGATTGTTAATTAACAATCTAAAAGAAAAAAAAGAAAGAAATATGGGCAGTTTGTTCCAGGTTTGAGACAATTAACAAGGGTTGGAAGCTCTAATTAAAGTTCTAATTAAAGACCAAAAAGGCCTACATGCCAAGAAATCTGCTTCTTCTCCCCCCCCCCATTTTTCTTCATCTCTGGAGTGCTAAATCAATGTATTTTTATCTCCTGAAGCTTTAAAATGGGAAACCCATCCATGCCTCCCTCCCTCCTGTTCTGCTCAGTTGCCTCCCTTCCCATCTCTTGTGCTTCTCGTAGATGGAGACCCTCCTTGGCCATTTGCCCCCTGAGAAATGAGGGGCTTTTCTTTTTGTTGGGAACGGAGGCAGGGAGTCAGTGGGGTCCCCAGGATTTAAGGGCAGCTTTTGTTTTGTTTTTTAAAGGATTTTGGCCCAGTTGGGAAGTGAGGAGCTGAAAAGGTTGAGCCCTGACATTTAAATCATCTCCCTCTCCCTTTCTCCCCCCTCCCTCCCCCATACCCTCCCTCCCCTCCAAAATGGCCACTTCAGACTTCCTCATTTAGCTAACTCCTGCGTTGCCTTCAGAGGAAGGAGGCCAAGGCAGAGCCTGACCAGATCATCTTCAGAAAAGCAGCCCAGCCTACCCAGATTTAAAACCCAGGACTATTTCTTCAGGGCAAGGTAGAGAGAGACTAACCTGCTGGCAACAGGGTTAAATTCCACTCCCATTGAGAGATCCTGCAAGATTGCACAGACTGAAATATGCCACAGTGCGTGGCTAGCTGGCCACTGAAAATTCTGCCCCTGAGGAGCGATTCCAAATTGTGCCCATCCTGACCCACTGCAAGAACTGGTGGGGTATAAGGCTGAAATCAGCAAAAACTGTTCTTTTGGGTTTTTGCAAAACTGGTATCTGAATGTTGCTGGTTAAGGGAGCGATTTTCCCATATATTTTTTTTTAAATCTTCCCCTGGATACAAATTCTACAGTATATTTGCAGTAGATTTTTTTCTCATCAGAGAATCCACTCCCTTTCCATTTGGGCTGATGAAGAGATCTGTGCCAGCAGGAAGCCTCCACATTTTTTCAGCCGAAGAGACCCTGAAGCCAAGTGTCCAGCTCCAGGGAGCAGACCCCGTCATGCAGCAAATAAGTGAAAGAGGTCAGTTTTGCAAGGTAAGGTGAGGTTGGGGGCGGTTTCCCCTCCCATTTAAGATGCTAATTAATTCTGTGGGAAACTGTCCAACTCATTTAAACTCTGAAATCTAAGGACATTAAAATAAGGGTTTAAAAAGCATCCAACAGGACAAACCAGTTTATGCAAAGCCAGAGCCAGCCTGTGTGGTGGACCTGTTTGGTTTTTCTGCCCCCTTCCTGGTCCCTAAAATTTCTTGGCTCCACCCAGGGAAGGAAAACCAACATGGGCTAGTCAACTGCGGGTGGGCTCCTTAACCAGGTTTTTGCCAGCCAGGTCTGGGTTGACTGATTACCCAGCACCCTCCTGATTCCAATCTGACCAGCGCAGGGGTGGTGGTGGGGCGGTGGTTGCCACACCTAGGCGTGGAAGCTGCTAGATAAGTCTTCCTATCACACCTGATGCCCAGAGGGTAGACTGTGGCTGCAGAGAGAGGCTCTATTTCCAACTTGGCTGCCTTTTCGTGGCATCAGGCGTCCCCCGTGCAGCAGTGACCAAGCAAGCCTGCCCTTTTGGCCCTGTGCGGCCCCCTCCTCCCCCGGCTTTTTCCAGACGCAGCCGGCCGGCTGGTTGCCCGCAGGCGGATCCAGCTAAGTGCCAGGCTAGCCGCGGCTGAGAGCTCGCCTCCCTTGGCCCCGGCTGCCGGGACTCGGGTGGAGTGGAGCTGGCCGTGGGGGGGGGGGGACCGGCGGGGCGGTCGCAGGCAGGGCTGGGGGCGCCGCGCTCACCTTGGCCTGGAAGTGAATGCCGTGCTGGAAGGCTTCGTCGTTGTGCAGCGGCAGCCGCGCGTCGCCCGCGTCGTCCACCAGGTTGTAGCGGTTCTGGAGCTTCCCGGGCATCTTGCGGCGGACGGGGCTCCCGAGGGCTTGGCCGGCCCCAACGCATCGCCGCCCCGGCTCTGCCCTGCCCGGCCAGCCGCTCTTGCCGCCCCGCGCGCCCCGGCAGCGGCGGGTTTGTGCGAGGAGCGCGGCGCCCGGCCGGCCGGCCAGGAAACAGGGCGAGCCAGGCAGCCGTGGCTCCTCCCGGGTGCCGCCCGTGTGATGCGCCACGTCGGGGCGGAGCGAGGCGGGAAGGGAAAGAGGCGGAGGGTCCCCGGGAAGGGCCGCTGGGTCGGCTTCCGAGGCGCCTCGCCCGCCGGTCCGGCTTTCCGCCGGTGCTGAGCCCGGGGCGCGGCGCTCTCCAAGGTACCAGGCCAGCGGAATGGTCCTTCCACCCCGGAGCACCGCCTGGGGGGGGGGGGGGTGATTCTCAAGGAGAACCAGAGGGGGGCGAGCAGGACCTCAGCCTCCCCCCATGATCTTCCTGGGGTGCGCCCTTCAGCCCCCCCCAAGTCAAACGCGCCCCCCCTTTGCCTCTTGCAGGGATTTTTTCCAGTGAAATGTTTTAGAAGCAGCTCCAAATTTCCAAGCTGTTTCAGACAAGAAGCCTTTTCTGTCTGGGGTAGGAAGTCAAAAGCAACCCTCTTAATACCTCCCGCATGTTGGGGGCCTCCGAGCTCATCCTCTCATTGCTTTTCCCCTGGGGTTGACCAGACAGTGTTCCCAGAAGCCCCCTCACTTGGCTTCCCCATTAAACCCATCGGCTTGTTTGTTGTAATACACAAACTGAGCTCATGAGTCTTGCACATCCCTCCGGAGAGTGTTTGTCACTTTTGTGGTCGGTTGTGTCAGAGACCTCAAGCCCAGAAGTTCCTCTCTCTCGTCTGTTGTTTCTCCCTTTATTTGTCAACTCCTTCCTGGAGGCCTTTTAGATGAAAAGGGGGCCTGCAGTGAAGACTCCCTCACAATTCTGCCAGAAGTTGCCCAACTTTGATTGCTTACTTGTAAGTCATCCCTGGGGAGCCAAGAAATACCCAGACCACTTTTTGCGTGGAAACAAACATTTTCCTCCTTTTCATTTTAGCCCTTGGAAGTGAAAATTGTCGTGACCAGACAATTGTTTTTTTCCCCATCCAAGCATTTTTGCTTTAATTGTGGGATTGTTGAGTCTACAAAACCCAACCCAGGAAATATAATATAATTTCCTGGGCTATAATTTATAATAACCTATAATTTAAAGTACATCACATGTTGTTTATGTTTTCTACAGACGTTAGACTAAATGGGGCTGAAATGCACAAGGCAGAGAGATTCTGTTGTGCAGTCTTTCCTGCACCAAGTTTGCTCCCGGGAGGCCAGAGAGGGCTGCCCAGGTCACCCCCTTACAGCAAGCCAGGATGGGGCCGATTTGGCTGAATGCATTGTGCAAATCAAGCTCCTTGCGGCTTCTTTGTATAAGACAGTGGCAGGAATGGGTGGACCAAAATGAAGACCGTCCTTGCAAATAGAATTCTTTACTGGCTGAGTGTGATTGGACACAGAAGGAATTTGTCTTGGTGCATACGCTGTGAGTGTACATAAAAGAAAAGATATGTTCATCAAGAATCATAAAGTACAACATTTAGTGATAGTCATAGGATACAAATAAGCAATCAGGAAATAATATCAATATCAAGCATAAGGATCCAAGCAACAAAGTTACAGTCGTACAGTCATAAGTGGGAGGAGATGGGTGATAGGAACAATGAGAAGATTAATAGTAATGCAGACTTAATAGTTTCACAATGTTGTGGGAATTAGTTGTTTAGCAGAGTGATGGCATTCAGGAAAAAAACTCCTTGTGTCTAGTTGTTCTGGTGTGCAGTGCTCTATAGTGTCATTTTGAGGGTAGGAGTTGAAACAATTTAGGTCCAGGATGCGAGGGGTTTGTAAATATTTTCCCAGCCCTCTTTGACTTGCGCAGTATACAGGTCTCCAATGGAAGGCAGGTTGGTAGTAATTGTTTTTTTCTGCCGTTCTAGTTTATTTATTTATTTATTAATCAAATTTCTATACCGCCCTACTCCCGAAGGACTCAGGGTGGTGAACAGCCAAGATAAAATACAGATAATACAAATATTAAAAATCCCTTAAAATTATTAAATATTTTGGCCGAAACACAGATTAAAACACCCAATTTATAAAATCACGAATTAAAAATTTAAAAGAGGAGAGTCCTCTGAAGTCTCTATCTGTCTTGTTGGGCTGCAGAACCAACCCAGACAGTTATAGAGGTGCAGTTCACAGACTCAATAATTCCTCTGTAGAATGGAGTTAAGCCCTAATAAATATCAAATTCAGGGGTCCAGCCAAGGAGGTTTTCTTTTCTCGGCATGCCTGCCCAGTTGGGATCCCCTGGAGGCCTGCAGGAGACACAGTGGCTTTTTTGGAAGATGTCAAAATTATTCAACTCCTCTAAAAGAAACTGAAAAAACCCCTATTACTTCGATAGCACACACACATACACACAAAGATATCACGAAGCATAAAATAGCAGGTATCTCGATACAATACCGACACTTAACATCCGAAACTATCCGGGGCGGCCTTTGCATGACACAATTAACCTGGTTACGGAATTAAGCCAGGTATGGAATTTGCACCCTTACCACTAATCAAGCTTGTTGTGCAAACACAGCTGTGGACTCTTGAACCGACCTGGAAAAGCTGGGTGAAGACAACTTAGAAGAAAGGCCAGTTTCTCTGTTTTGCCCTCCCTCAACCCCGATCCAATGCCCTGGTTCTTCCCGGCCATGGAGGCCTTTCCGGGTTCCGGTTTTACCCTCCAGTGTTACTTATTGGAGGGCGGGGGAGGGAAGGAGAGAGCTGGGGAAGGCCCAGCCTTTTGGGTGTCTCTTTGCTGCAGCACCATCTACAGGTCTTCCCAGTTCCTGTTCTTGGCTGGAGCCGCTTCCGGGCCTGAGAAATAATTCACAGGGATGTTGGGAATACCTTTATTGGCGAATTGAATTTCTCTCTCTCTCTCTCTCTCTCTCTCTCTCCTATGTGTGCAAGAGGAAGCTTGAGAAGGTCCCCTCCTTTGTTGTCTGCAGAGATGGGTGGGTCCTTGTGACGGGTCCAAGGCCCAGGGATGAGAGGGGCTCCGTGCAGTGGACCCCTTGCCAAACTCGTTGCAAGCTGGCCCCTTCCCAAGATGCGGGCTTGGAGGCTGAAGAGAAGGGGAGAGGACGGCTGCGAAATATGGAGGCCCTTGTTTGGAAGAAGTTGCCCCTCAGAAAGGTGACTCGGACCTTCTAGAACCACTAAACTGAGAAGCTTTTTAGTTTTTTAGCTTTTAATCCGTCAATGGGTTTTAATTCGAATTGTTTTAAATTTGGGCCAAAGTATGTAATTCTTTTAATAATTTTAAATTTTGTATTGGTATGTGTTTTAGTTCTGGCTGTGCACCGCCCCAGTCCACTAGGAGAAGGGCGGTATACAAATTGAATAAAATAATAATAATAATAATAATAACAGAGAGAGGTCTGAGATTGTGGTTCATGTGGGTTCCACCACCCCCACACCTTCTCATTAAACAAACTGGATGGTCGAGGCCAGGCCGTCTTCCAGCTTAATCTCCCCCAAAAGTTGGAGGGCAGAGAAGAAGGGGCAGCCCAATCCAGTTGTCTCCCTTCTCAGGGACACGGTGGCCAGGTCACTTGTGCCAAGGGCAGCGAGGGGCAACGCCAGCCCCTCTGGGCTCTCTGGGCTCCACGGGCAAGCGCGGGGCCGTTTGGCGGGGCTGCGGGCATGGGGGCGAGGTCTTTCGGGGAGCCGCAAGCGGGCAAAGCGCCTGGGGGGTCTGAAGGCGGCCGAGGGACCCGCCTCAACCTCCCCGCGGCGCGGCTGCCTGGGCTCCGAGCCCAAAGAGGGGCGAGCGGGCGGCGCGCGGAGCGGCGCGTCTGCCTCGTCCGGGCAACCAAGGGCGACGCCGGCCGGGGCGCGGGGCAGCTCCGGGGAGCATGCTCAGTCCCTGCCGGCGCCCGGTGGCGGCGGGAGCGCAACGGCCGGAGGAGAAGCCGGAGCAGGTCGGATGGAGCCGCCGCCGCCGCCCGCAGCCCAAGGCCGGCCCGAGACGGCGGGGGCCGCGTCCTCCTCGCCACGGAGAGGGCCGAGCGCCGCGCGGCGGGGCCAGGCCGGGCGGCGCGGAGGCGGAGGCGGAGGCGGAGGCGGCGGGGGCGGCGCGCCGGAGCCTGCCGCCGGGGTCGCGCTCGCAATCCCGGCCCGGCCCCGCCCGCGCCCTCGCCCTCGCCCTCGCCGCAGCGCGCGCTCGGTCACGGTGGACAGCTCCAAGGCGCGCACCTCGCTCGAGGCGCTCAAGCTCAGCCTGCGCCAACTGCGCTGGAAGGAGGTAGGCGGAGCGCAAGGCGCGCGGGCTGCTCGGGGAGCCTGGGTGAGGGGCGGGGAGCCCCCCGGAGCCCCCACGGCGACAGAGCCAAGAAGAAGGGCTGAAGGACTGCCGCGCCCTGGCAGGGCTGCGCTGCTTTGGCTGTGATGGGCGTGGGAGTCCCAAGGCTCCCCCCCTCCTCTGAAGTCTTCAGGGACCCTCACCCCGCCCCCCCCATTCCTGCAGCTGCCACCCCTCCTTCTCCTCCCCAGTGTCCACAGAGCTGTTTGTGACATCACGGAGTGGTGCCAGAAGGGCCTTTGTGGTGCTGCAGGCCAGGCTAGGCACAGGGCTGGTGGGAGGAGGGATGGGGGTTCCTGGGCTTCTTTTGCTGGGTGGTGTGTGCCCAGACCAAGAAGCCAACAATTAGAGCAGCACATGGCCGGCATCCCAGCAGGCCTTGGTCTCTCCCAGTCAGTGGGACTCTTTTGGGTGGGCTACTTTTTGAGCCTCCGTAGCTGGTCCTGGGCTGCCCAGCGCCCCAATCCTGTCCTTTCGATCTTTCCTTAAATGATGACTTCCAGGGCCCCAGGCACCCACGCAGCCTTTCCCAGAATACCTCAATGGAGCCACAAGAAAAAGAAAAAAACAAAGCTTTGTGTTTGAGCGCTCTTAGACCCAAAGTAGGCAGGCCGGTTCCCCAATTTTCCTAAACCCATTAGGAAGGGGGAAAGGGGGGGGAATCAAAGTTTGGGGCAGAATTAGAAAACCGAGCTGTAATATCCGTGTTTGGCAATGAAGAATTCAGGCCCTTTGCTAGCCAAAACTCTTTCTGTAATATTGGAGAGCGAAGCAGAAATAAATCCGGCTAAGACAGGATTTTGTGCTAACGTGATGTGAGTGATTGGCTTGCAAAAATCCCTTGCAAAGGTGTGAGCAGAAGCCGGGCTGTCTCTGTGCTAATCCCAGGGGTGGCACTTCTGAGAGGTCCCCCCAACCTCTCTGACAAATCCAAATCCTTTTTTTGCAACAAGGTGACACCTTCATTCTCCACTGGGCTTTGCAGGGTGTTATCAAGGAATTAGCATAATTAGTTCAGAGCCCCCCCCCCCCCCCCCCGCTTAACTCTCAGATCCAGGGCTCTGTGGCCAGGAGAGGGGGCTCGTGCCTTGCGGAAGGCAATCTCTGAGCATTGCTTGCACAAAATACCCCTTGACCCTGTGTGTTACTTTGAGAAAAGAAGGCCATTCATTTATTTGTACATTCACTGTGGCAATTTCCTGCATCACACACTCCTCTGATGTTTAAGCATGCCTGGAAAGGGTGAGGCTTTCAGCTTCTGTTTTTCTTTGTTAAACTCAAGCATCTAGTCCTCATGTTTTATGTCAACACTTTATCGGTGTGTATTTATTTACCACTGCGGGGTTATATGGATGCTGTTTTTCCTTTCTGTGTCTGAACCATCACTCTCCAAGTCTCTCCCTTTCTTTCTGTGGGTGGGTGGATGGTGTGGTATTTTTCCCACGGAAGGAAGAAGGAAAACAATCTCTATGTACACAACTCACAAATCAAAGAGAAGAGGAACCAAGATAAGAAAGGCCAATTCTGGCTTTTTCCTTGCGTTTCCCGCCTCTCCCTTGTCCTCTTCTAATACTTGGAAGGCTCCCTGGGGGGGGTTCTGGAATTAAGGAGCTGGTAGCAGGGACTGTCTGGATGGCCTTGAGGAAGGGAACTGAGTGCTCACTGGACAGCAAGTGAGTCAGGCGTCTTCCTTCCTCACATCCTCTTAGTCCAGTTGTCCAGGCTCTATTTCCCTTTTTATAATAGCAGGTTGACAGAATTTTTTGTGCGTTCTTTGAGTTGCAGAACTAAGGGTTCTGTTAGCATCTTGCTCATTGTCTCAGTCTGGGAGAGGCAGTAACAATAACAGAGTTGGAGGTCATCTAGTCCAACCCCTTGCTCACGCAAGAGACCTGTACTAGGGATTCGAACCGTTGAACTGCTGACCTTTCTGATCGACAAGCTCAGTGTCTTAGTCACTGAGCCACCTAGTCAGATGTTACCTAGATAGTCACCTAGGCAGATTGGCTGAGGTCCTGTGGAGCTGCACCCCTGCAGATAGAGGGCCCTTCACCCCACTTATCTGTTTTTCAGGCCCCCTCACACACACACCCCGTGCCAAGGGCAAACAGATCTTTCGCAGGTCTCCCCTACCCACTTTGCTTCCCTCCACCCGCCCCCCCCCCCCAGTCTCAAGGCATCAGGCAGTGAGTCACAGATCCCCCCCTTCTCTCTGGCTGTTGTTGTCAGTTGTGGGTGCCACCGTTCCCCATTAAGCAGCGGAGAATGAAAGCACGTGCCCAATTAGCGTGTTAATTAATTGTTTGCTCTCTCTCCCGAGCTGGCTGTTGATAAAGCTGAGGTTTTTGATGCTTTTCTTTCATTAGAAAAAGAAAGAAAAGAGAGGAGCAATGTCAGAGCAATCTCTGCAAAATATCTCCCTCTTCTGTAGACCATCTTTGCCCAAGGAATATGCCTGTGCGCCCAGGGAACTCTGGCTAAATGATCTCTTTTTATCTCCTTCTCTTCTGCCTGGTCCAGTTTCCGTTTGGTCGCCGCTTGCCCTGCGACATCTATTGGCACGCTGTCTCCTTTCACGACAATGTCATTTATTCGGGACAAGTCAACAAATTTCCAGGTAACTGACCTGTGACGAGAACCAGGGTTGGTTTGTCTTGGCAAAAACGATGCAAAAATGCCCACCTCACCCTTGGCTGTTGCTGGGATCCTCTGAAAAGCTGGATGCCTGCAGAGCTCCAATGTCTGTTGGCCTTCCTTAGCTCCCTCATCAAAAATAGGAATGTTTAATCTAGTCTGAAATAATTTAATGTTTAGTCTAGTCAAAAATAGTCTAAAAGCCAATTGCCAGCCTTTCTCTCATAACCCTTGACTTAGGTCTGTGATGAACTTCCTGCTGATCATTTTCAAGAGGGGAGAAAGTATTTCTTATAATGTTTTAAATACCAGTACAGGAAAATATCTGTAGCTCAGGGTTGAACTGTGGGGTCCTTGGGGCTCTCCGAGCTTGGCTGTTTGCTTGTAGACGTTTCATGACCCAACTAAGTAACATTATCAGTGCTGGAAGGGAATGGGTGAGTGCTAGGACAGAGAGCAAACCCCACTCCCTTCTAGCATTGATGATGTAACCCAGTTGGGTCATGAAACGTCTGCAAGAAAACAACCCAGCTCAGAGGGCATCAAGAGCACCTCTCAATGTTTTAAATGTCCATCGTTGAATTATGTCCCTTCTCTAAAGTCTTTTGGTTCTTGGTTTTTGTGGTGGAAGCAAATATTTTAATGGAACAAACTGAAACACTGTGGTTATATGGAGTTGATTTCTGGGTGAAAGCCATGGCCAAATAAATCACGGACTCTGTGCAGCTAATAAATATTTGCTGTTACTTGATTTTGCTGAAAAACCGAGGCATCCCTCAGTGGACCAGTCAAAGCCGTCCTGTCTCTTTATTCTGCCAAGAAAGATTTCTCCGATGGGCCATTTTCTTTTAAGCACTGAGGAATTTAACACAACCTTTCCTTGAAATTGGGGCTATTAAACTTCTTAAAGCTCCCTGATTTACCATTAATCTCTTCCTGAATCCAGCTAAGGAAGGGCCACGTTACTGGCTCATCGCTGTTCCTGCCTCTGCTTTATTGTGCTATACACGGATCTATAAAAAGGCCTTCCCTGGGATCAAATTGGCAAAAAAAGCCGCTCCTTCCAAGTGTAATTAAATTCTGAGGCTGTTTCCTCTCCTGGCTGCAAAGTGTGAGCCTCTCGGTCTGAAGAAAATCTTCAGCAGGAACCAAGTCCCATTCTTGGGTACTTTAAAAAGCTGGGGAATCTTTTAATATCACACAGACAGATCAATAAATGAGAAATTGGGCTGTGCACATTTCCATCCTGTTGGTACAAACTTACAAAGCTCGTTCTGCTGTGAAAGTTTAATCCCAGAGAAAAAAAAATAGCCCTCCTACCCAATATGACATGACGGCAGGGGCTGCAGCTCCATGACAGAGAACTTTTAACATTCAATATGTTTAATTTGTCATCATTAAGTTGATCAGCTTAATAGATCCTTTGGGCAGTTGATAAGGTTACTTAAACAGGCAAACAATCAATAAAATAGTAAAACAGAATGAATAGTTTGGGCAGCAAGGAAGAGTCATCAAAGCCTATAGAAGCCCCAATCCATCCGGAAGGCAGAGATGGAATCTCAGGGCTGGGAACGGCCCCCTGGAGGTGAGCATCTTGGCTTTCAGGGCCATCTTCTCTGGCACTTTTCTGGGCATTCTGGGCATCTGCCCTTGCCCACGCTTCCTCCTCTCCCCACCAGGCATGACCGAAATGACACGGAAGGTGAACCTGAGTCGTGCCATGAGGACAATGCAGGAGCTTTTCCCCGAAGAGTATAACTTCTACCCCCGTTCTTGGATCCTCCCGGAGGAGTTTGCCATCTTTCTCACTGAGGTAGGTGGGGGCTTTTTGGCCTGGGTGCAAAGGCCTGGCCGGGAGGGGGGGCGTTTTTCACCGAGAGGGTTTAATGCCAGGGCACTGAGAGCCTGTCCAGCCTGCTGTCTTCCTCTGGGCCATTGTGGGACCCTCACAAGTCATAGAAACCCTGTTGAACTGTTGTGTTTCCTGGAGGAAGTTTGGCAAGTGGAGAGATGCCCCCGAAAGGGGATTAAACATACGGCTGTTGGGCTCCGTTCTGGAATCAGGGCCACCTTTGCAGCTGCTGCCCAAGCAGGAAATCCTCTCTAGTTCAGAAGAATTGATGAGGTGCTTTAGGGATACCGTTCAAGAGTCTGGGCCAAGGGCAACTTCAAGAGGTGTGGACTTCAACTTGCTCTTGTGTCCAAACTCCACCCGTTAAAATGATCCCAAAGCCACAGCTGAGTGTGTTCCGCTCTCTGGATGTGCCCAAAGGAGAGGTTTTGGCACCTGGCATCTACGGGCAGTCTATGGAGGGCATCCAACTTGGGGCAAATGGCCCAGGCAGCTGAACTCCCACCCCCAACCCCGCCTTCTTGGAAGCAGAGTCCACACTCCCACCCCCACCCACCCCTCTGCAGGCTTTGATGCAGCAAGCAGCAGATGGCCGATAAAACAGCCCCACACATCTGGTCCTCCATCTGTCTTGGAGGGAAAGGCACCGCTCTGGTTAACAAACACCAGGTGTGAGGCTGGTTTTGCAGGTGGGGAAAGGATGGGGAAGCCATTCCGGAGAAGGGGAAGATTTGGGGAGCTGCTTTGGGTGGACAATTTGTGGATTCTTCTCCTGGGCTTTAGGTGTTGTGTCGAGAGGGTGCCCAAGGGGAGGGCAGAGAAAACGTGGCTTTAAGGGATGCCCCAAAATCCTTCTGAGTTTCTGAAGAGCCAAACGGGAGCTTTGCAAGCACCCCAATAATGAAGCCATGATTCTCTGCCAGTTCTTTGAGCCCTAATGGGGAGACAGGCAATGCTCAGAGAGTCACATCGGATCTGAGTTGCGCTGCAAATATTAACCAAGGATCCGGGTTTTTTTAGCTTCCGAGTTTCATTGTGCCCATATCTGCCATGGCATCTGACTGAAGCTGGGTGTATAATTTGCAGCCAATGTCTCTGGAGGGCATCAGGGTTGGGGGGGGGTTCTCTTAAAAGCTAAGATTTTGACTCTTCCCCCCCCCATTCCTCTTGTGATGCTTCCACCAGGGGGCAGCACACACCAGGCGGAGAGGCCGATGGAGATTCTCAACCCCATGGCTGCCCCAAAGGTGCTTTTTCCAAGAGGCAACGGGACTTTTCCTTGAAGACATTTTGCTTCTCATCCAAGAAGCTTCTTCAGTTTGACTGAACTTCAGTCAGAACCGAAGAAGCTTCTTGGATGAGAAGCAAAATATCTTCAAGGAAGGCTAGGAAGGGGATTAAATGGGATTTGCCCCAAAGCTGATTAAAACATAAGATTTGGGGGGGGGGAGGGGAGGCCTGGAAGTGGGTAAAAGTTTCGTTGTCTTCCTCCTCCTGCTTCCCTGGCAGGTCAACCTGATGAAGGAGAACAATCCCAGGTGGAAACCCACCTTCATTGTGAAGCCAGACGGGGGCTGCCAGGGGGACGGGATCTACCTCGTGAAGGGCCCCTCGGAGATCCGGCTGATGGGCAACCTGCAGAGCAGGCCGGCTGTGGTCCAGGAGTACATGGCCAAGCCCTTCTTGATCGACAAGCTGAAGTTTGACATCCGTTTATACGTCCTGCTCAAGTCGCTGGACCCCCTGGAGGTCTACGTGGCCAAGGATGGGCTCTGCCGCTTCTGCACGGAGCCCTACCAGGAGCCGGCGCTGAAGAATCTCCACCAGGTCTACATGCACTTGACCAACTATGCCCTCAACATCCACAGCGGGAATTTTGTCCACTCGGACAGCGGCAACACCGGCAGCAAACGGACGTTTTCCAGCATCCTGGGCAAGCTGGCTTGCAGCGGCGTCAACATCCGGAAACTTTGGTCCGATATCATTTCGTTGGTCATCAAGACCGTGATCGCCATCGTGCCCGAGCTGAAGGTCTTTTACCAGTCTGATATCCCCACGGGCAAACCGGGGCCTTCCTGCTTCCAAGTGAGTGCGGGTTGTCAAGAGAGGCCTTGCGAATCCACCGGGGGTCCAAAGTGAAGTATATGAAATATATTTTTATTTATTTACTTAACTCATCTTACCCTAGGGCAGGAGTCAGCAACCTGCGGCTCTGGAGCCGCATGTGGCTCTTTCACCTCTCTGCTGCGACTCCCTGTCACTCAAAATATGTGCCACAGCCGCCAATGTGCGACACCCACTGGCACATGATTTATTGAGCTTTTCTACCCCCTGGTAGGCCAACCCTGGATAAATCCAAGAAAAGAAAAGTTTCAGAAGAAAACAGAATGTTTAATTCAACTACAGATGCTAGTTTTGTGGCCGCTCAAGAAATAGTCAGGCACGGGAAGGGTTTTGTGGCTCCCGGTGTTTTCTTTTCTGTGGGAAACGGGTCCAAATGGCTCTTTTGAGTGTTTAAGGTTGCAGACCCCTGCCTTAGGGTAACTCTGGGTGTCTTGCGATATCAAAAAATATTGGCCTGTTCTTGGTTTCTGGGAAAGATTGGCCCCTCTCTCTCTCATTCTCTCTCTCTCTCTCTCTCTCTCTCTCCCTCCCTCCCTCCCTCCCTCCCTCCCTCCCTCTCTCTCTCTCTCTCTCTCTCTCTCTCTCTCTCTCTCTCTCTCTCTCTTCCAAAGATTTTAGGATTTGACATCCTGCTGATGAAGAACCTGAAGCCCATTTTGCTGGAAGTCAACGCCAACCCAAGCATGAAGATCGAACACGAACAAGAGGTGGGCATCCAATCCGGCCATCCTCCGGCCTCTTTCTCTTCCTGGGAAGATGGGAGTGGACCTCCAGGCCCCCCACTCGAAGGAAAAAAGCTGACTTTTTGAGCATGCCTGCTGTGATCAGCTTCTCTTCTGGGTTTTTAAGGTTTCTCCGGGAGTTACGCAATACATCCCCAGTCCGGTCGATGAAGAAGTCAAGGTGGCCGTTATCCGGGACACTCTCCGATTGGTGGACCCCCACAAGAAGAAGAAGAAGCAACAGCAGCAGGAGGAGGAGGAGGAGGAGGAACCGGCAGAGCAGCCTTCGTAAGTGCAATCCGATTCCCAGCGGAGACTCTGGCGTGGAGCCTTCAGCACTTAAGCATTGGGGCTCCCAAAGTTTTGGGGCTGAGACCAGTGGAGAAATCCAAATTTTTTTACTACCGGTTCTGTAGGGAAAAAGCTGTCCTTGTGTCTAGTTGTTCTGGTGTGCAGTGCTCTATAGCATCGTTTTGAGGGTAGGAGTTGAAGCAGTTTATGTCCAGGATGCGAGGGCTCTGCAGATATTTTCACAGCCCTCTTTTTGCCTCGTGCAGTATACACAGAAGGCAGGTTGGTAGCCATGGTTTTTTCAGCAGTTCTCATTATCCTCTGTGTCGGTCTTGTTGGGCTGCAGAGCCAAACCAGACAGATATAGAAGTGCAGATGACAGACTCAATAGTTCCTCTGTAGAACTGGATCAGCAGCTCCTTGGGCAGTTTGAGCTTCCTGAGTTGGCGCAGAAAGAACATTCGTGCTCTCTGGGGGCAACATAGTCGGAATGCAGCGTTGTGTCACCCTAGCCCTTTCTTGCCCCCTAGCTGGCATAGTGCCAGGGAAGAAGGCAAAAAAGAGTCAGGCTTTCCCTGGGAAGAAGAGACGGTGCCGTGCACTTTGGAAGGGACACCACCGGAATGCAGCATTATGTTACCCCGTCCTCTGCCTGCCACGTGATGTGCAAGGAGTTGCAATCAATGTCATTCACATGGGGGCAAAGATCTTCAGATGCCATCCTGGCACCAGCACGTCCTTTGTTCTCCAAATTTAGGACATGCCCTAAAGCAGAGAAGCAACGAGACATTCATCTCCCAGGAGGCAAAAAGGAACCGATCCGTGTTTTTTTCCCCCCTCCTGTGTTTTCGAAAACTGCTGAGAAGCAAGCTGGCTGTCCTTGCAGACAAAAGCAATCACACTTAAATATTTACAACCAGCTGCCAATAGGAAGAGTCTCAGTGGTGGAGGAGAGACACACAAACAGAGGCACACAACACAACACAGCCCCTTTCAGGACTGTGGAGAATGTCCTGTGATTTATTTTCCCATCACCAATAACCGAAGCGGGAAGGCTGGCAGGAGGCTGCTGGTCCTGCTGTCAGAATTAAAGCAGCTAAATTAAGCCCATCTTTCATGTGGAATAACCTGTGGTCCTCAGGCTCGCCGGCTGCTGAACTGCAAGGCCCAGCAGGCACAGCCGAGTTTGCTGGGACTTGAATTCCCCCAGCTGGATTGACTTCCCTTTGGCTGCTATCAACCTTCAGCAAGGAAAAAAGATACATTCCACCCCACAGATTTTACCAGGCAGGGGGTCAAGCTGGGCTCCCACCTCTCTGGTAGAGCAAGCAGGAGAATTGAAGGTGGTTTGCACTCCGATCTTCATTGCACGTGGGGTGTTTGAGCTATGGGAATGCATGTGGAGCTGCCGGGGGAAAGCATTTCCCAAAGCGCCTGAGGGCAGGACAAGAAGCAACGGATGGAAACTAATCAAGGAGAGAAGCAACCTAGAACGAAGGAGGAATTCCCTGGCAGTGAGAACAATTAATCAGTGGAACAACTTGCCTCCAGATGTTGTGGGAGCTCCATCACTGGAGGCTTTCAAGAAGAGAGTGGACAGCCATGTGTCCAGAATGGTGTAGGGTCTCCTACTTGGGCAGGGTTGGACTAGAAGACCTCCAAGGGCCCTTCCAACTCTGTTATTCTGTTATATTCTGCTTCACCCAGAATGTGGAACTTTTAGGAGTCAATATTGCAACACTGAATTCCAGAAAGACCCTCAGAAGGTGATCTCCATCAGCCACCATCTCTCCCACTGTTGAACTCAGTAGGTTAGTGAGCTAGAACCATCATGTTCAAGAGCAGTTTACCTCTGGATGCAAGGAGGTTTGCTCTTGCTTTCCTAAATCTCCGTTGGACGGTCTAGAAATCGATTTAAAACTCTCTTGGTTCTCCTGCTGCCCAATTCTTCCAGAGTTATTAGAAGAGTCGTTGGATGGAATGGTGGGCAGGGGCTCAAAGCCAGCCGGGTTTTAGAAATAGTTTGATTAAAACAAATCTTCCCCCATTTATTGCTGAGAATAAGCCCTCCTCTCTTGCTTTGCCAGGGTTTCTTTGCTTCTGCAGTTTCTCTGTCTTTTGCAGAGCTCGGATGGCCCAAAGCAAGCGATAAAACCAAAGCCGTCTTTTTGTCTTCATTTAGACACTAAAGCTGATAATGATGCCTCTACTTCTTCCATTTCAAGCGTAATTTATTCCGTGGGTCTGAGTAGGGAGGGTGTGCGGGGGGGGAGGGGCTGCCTCTTGCCATCCATGCAGCTGAATTACCTTGGGGCTCCTGTGAGGTCCATCAGCTCAGCCCCAGGTGATAATTTTACTCCCGGTTTGCAGCTCAGTGGGGATGGGTCAGAAACCAGGGTGGCTTCCGGTCCAGGGCATTGGCCCTCCCTGCGTGTCCGGGAGGGTCCTTCGCTAGATTAGAAGGATTTTGAAAGAGATCCATGGATCAGCTAAGGGGAGAATAATCCAGGACGTACCAGACCAGAAGGACACGCTGGGCAAGTGCCAAGAACGGAGAGCCAAGCAGCTGGTTGTCTTTTGGGATGTAGATGGCATCGACCATCTGCACACACAGCCACTGCACCAGCCTCGGCTCCTTCTGTCTGTAATCCTGATTTTCCCACAGAGTAAAGGCTCTTTACGGGAAGAGCAGGATGGAAGTTGTGGGTCTGTTCCCTCCATCCTTCCATCATAGCAGATATCTGGCCTCTTTGTGGTTGCCCCTCATTTGCCCCCCCCCCCACAACCTCCCATGGGGGCTGCTGAGAGGCTGTGAAACGCAGGTCAATGTGATCACGGAGGAAACTCAACCTGCAAACTTCACAAGCCAAATTGCTCACATTCACCTTTGGGGAGGTCAGTTGTAACTTTAATGGTCATTCAGTGACCAGTCCTAAGTCGAGGACTGCCTATAGGCCAATAAACTCTCCCTCGTACGGAGGGCTCCAGGTTGGGTTTCCATTTTGACCTCTGTGGAGAGCAGAGAGCCTCCTGCCTGGGAAGACGGCAGCTCAGGGACGGCTTTGGGGCTCAGCCGCAGCTCTCCGGGTCCCTGGACCCTGGCTGTAAATCTCATCTTTCAGCCTTTAATTAGCAGCTGGAACTGTAGCCGAGGGAGCGAAGGGAGCAGCACATTAGCATAAAGATTAAGTGCCCTGAGAAGGAACAGAAAGGATCTGGTGCAGATAGCAGGGAAGCATTAATAAATTAGTAATCATGTATAAAAGATAAGCTGTCCTTGGGATGTTGAAACGCTGGGCTCAAATTGAAATTTTTTGCTCTCCCCGAGATGACGCTTCCCAGACAGGCACCCTTTCCTTCTTCCTCCCAACCCAGTTAATAATTTCTCTAGGCTGATCCCGCCTGGATGACAGGCGCAGAATTAGAGAAATAAACGTGTGGAAATTGGGCATTTTAAGCTAGGTCGGCCCTAGGAGGCTTCTAGCTTGCCAGTTGCATCGTGGATGCAGGACTCGACTCTGTAGAAACCTGGCGTGGCCCCCTCTTCTCTGGGGGGTGGGGGTGCCAGAGGGGCTGGTCTCTGCCTCTGGTTCCGGTTCCCAGGCTTGGTGGCTTCCTTTCTTGCCGGTCTTGGTGGCTTCCTAAAATGGGGTTGCAATTTGGCAAAACCCAGAGTTTTGGAGGCTTTCTGTGTGCCACAAATGTGGAGGATGTGATTTTTGTGGGCCCTCTTGGGCCCCTCTGCCCTCCGAGTCTGGATCATGGAGGTCATTTGATACTGATTTTAACCATCAAGGTTTGGCAGGAAGAGAGTCTCCAGAATTTCAGAAAGTGGTTTTTAAAAGCTGGGATTTGGTGTAAAAACAGAGCTGATGGGCACCTGGCACCATGCCTGGAGCTGCCTGCCAGTCCGCACGGGGCTTTTCGTGCCCTTGGGAGACAGAGACGGGCACCCAGGAAGTCTCTATGCCTCTTCATTGGGGCTGTTGTCTTGTTTTCACTGCTGGGGTCCCATGGGGCAGAGGCTCCCCCTGGCACCTCCAGCTCCATCCACATTACTTGAACGCAGGCATCCTTTCCTGAGAGTTTGGGATCTCCCTCTTGAACCTACAGAGCTGAACTGGTGGAATTGGAAGCCCAGGACGAGGAGAGCTTCTTCCAGGAGGAGCTGGAGAACAAGCCCGAGCTGGGGGAGAGCCCCCCGCCAGAAGCCAAGCCCCCCGCTGTCTGCCTGAAAGAGGTCTTCCCCAAGTACGCCAAGCAGTTCAGCTACCTGCGGCTGGTGGAAAGGATTGCTGCCCTCTTCATCCGCTTCCTGGGGGTAAAGGGGACCACCAAGCTGGGGCCCACTGGCTTCCGGATGTTTATCAGGTGAGAGGGGAGCCTGTGGGGGGGATGCTGTCCAGGCAGAGAAAATGAGGGCCCTCCATCCCATAATAACATTCTTCCTCCTCCTCCTCCCCAGGAACAGCAAGATCAGCAACAGTGGCTTCAGCATGGCCGCTGGAGACATTCTGTACATCGACATTACCCGCCGGGGGATCGGGCCCAGCATGGACCAGCGGGAGGCTGGTGAGTCCGGCTGGACAAAGGAAGGTCCCGCTGACTGCCCCCCTCCCGTGGGAGATGGAGACCAAGCAGAGACTGGGCCCCTACCTGGCCATCCCAGGATGTGCCCCCCCCCCCCTTGGCCCCAGCAGCTGGCTGATCCAGGAGCTACTGTGCAAAGGGAAAGGGAGGCATGGAAAGGTCCGTCCTCTTGGTCTTCAAAGTGGTCACAGGTGGGGGCCACCCTTGCAATCATCTCCCATAATCCCCAGCCAGCCTTCCCAGGTCCTGGAAAGCTGGCTTGGCTGCCTCTTTCCTTCGGACTTTGAGACTTGGACCTCCAGGTTTTCTCAACCTGGCAGTCCCTGATGCGGCACGGATTACAAAGACCATGAGGCTGTCTGGGGGGGAGGGGGAAAAGAGGAGGCCAGACACGGGGAACACTGGGCCAAGGAGCCTCCAGATCTCAGCCCTGGAGGGAATCACCTTGGGGTGGGGCTTGGCAGCCGCTGGGCCGGGTTAGCAGACGGGCCAAGAGTTTTTGGGTTTTGCAAGTCCTGCCGAGTGAAATTAACACGCAATTAGCGCGGGAGGAAGTGTCGTTTTTTTCCCCCCCATTTATGGCTTCGGATGAGACCCACCATCTGCTCCATTGTTCAGTCTGGATGAGCGCTTGGGGGTGTTTTTTTGTTTTTTTTGTTTTTTTTTTCTTGCCGGAGTTTTGTTGGGCTTGCATCTTAAATTGCTGTGGGTGAGCAGAATCAGTTGTGGTTGTGGGATGTTGCCAGCACGGATTTGTGTGGGTGGGTGTTTTTTGTTTTGCTGACCGAAGTGACATTAAGGAAAATTTGTGGAGGAGTGCTGAGGAGGAGAATTCTCTTTTCTCCTCTGACCCCACCCGAGTGCCTTCCTCCCAACCAAAATAACTGGGGGGGGCGGATTCTTCCTCCTCTTTTGGATCACCTGCTTTTGGCTCTCCCACCTCAATGTTCTCCACAGGTCACTGGTCCAAGTACCAACTGGACCCCACCTGTGGAGCTTCTGAGCTCAAGTACCTTGGCTCAGGTGTTTACACCTGCTGGGATTCTTGAGGGCTAAAATGCCACCTCTACCTCTCTGCAGTAGGTAGGTTTTCCCCACCCTAGGAAACTTTTGCATGTGTTATTTGATTCCTCTGGAGTTAAAAGAGGGGGAAATGGATACTTACCTTTAAAACACCTGTTGGGGGGGGGGTGAGGAAGATAAAACTAGCGCATAGTGAGGTAGGCACAAGGTGGCATCCCTGGCCTGCCAGAGAAGCCTTTGCAAGTCTTGCAAAGAACTCAAGAGGTCAGCCCTGCCCAGACAGCAGCTGGTCATCTGTTCTGACCATCCTTCTGGGCCTGGATTCTCCCTCCTTGGGGAGCAGAGGTGGTATTCAGCAGGTTCTGACCAGTTCTGGAGAAACGGAAGCGGACATTTTGTGTAGTTCGGAGAACCGGTAAATATCCCCTCTGACTGGCCCTGCTCCCATCTATTCTCTGCTTCCCGAGTCCCAGCTGATCAGGAGGAAACGGGGATTTTGCAGTATCCTTCCCGTGCCACGCCCACCAAGCCACACCCACAGAACCCGCAGTAAAAATTTTGGAATCCCACCACTGTTGGGGAGGAACTCTGCTAAACGTCCCTAAGTATTACCCTGATATTTGGATACCCAAATTGCAAAGTAAAATCCTGGTCAAAATTGTTCTCTTCCCCACTGGCCTCAGCGGGCACAATTTGCGTGGCCAGTGGGCAGTGGACAATGACCCTATCAGTGGTATATCACTGGTAATTATTATCAGTGGTAATAATCAGGAGTGGGTCCCAAAGGGGCTTTTCCAAAAGACTTTGTTGAAGTCGTTTTGCTTCTCATCCAAGACGCTTCTGACTTAATGGCGGGAATGGATGGATTTATATTAACAAGAAGCTTCTTGTTTGTTAGTTTGTTTGTTTGATTAGATTTATATACCGCTCTACTCCCGAAGGACTCAGGGCGGTGAACAGGCACAGAATAAAATACATAGATACAAAAGTTAGAAACATAATTAAAACCAAATTAAATAATTTAGCCCAAGACAATTAAAAATCCCAATAATTTAAAATAATTATTATAATTTCTTGGATGAGAAGCGAAATGTCTTCAAGGAAAAAGCAGGAAAGTCCAGTTGCCTTTTGAAAAAAAGCACTTTTGGGAGAACCGTGACCTGGAGGAGGACTGAGAGTTTCCACAGACGATCAGGAGTGTGAAGTTTTCAGTTCCTTTCGTTGCGTTCGGTTTGTGTTTCTGGCTGCTCCCCCCTACCCTTCACGTTTAAAGAGCAAACTTTTAACAGTTTTTTCCATTGATCAATTTGGAATGATTTTGTATCATCTCTGCTTTGGGGAAAGAACAAACAGAGCCTGCAGTGGGAAAACATCGAAGAAATGCAGAGTGTGGGAAAGAGGCTGCTGCGTCGTTGCAGGAAATGAAAAGTGATTCTTAAGATGAGGAATTCAAGCACAGCTCAGAGGCAGTTGAGCCAAAGAGCAAGGCGAAGGAAGGCGTTGTCAATCATCACCATGCTAATAATAAAAATGATGATGATGATGACCGTGCCTAAGGCCCGGCAGTAAGAAATAATCCATAGCAGAGGGTTAAGTCCATGACAAAAGTAGCATTTGGATGGATGCACAAAATAAAAAACTGTTTGGGGGGGGGGAAAGCCTTTTTGTCAAGGGGAGACCAGCCCCCCCTTTTTTCATGGGGAGGGGGGAATCCTCTTTGAGGTTTTAATACGCGATCTGGATTACCCAGAAGCGTCTCAACAGGAAGCCAGACGCGCTCCTTGCCTGTCTGGAACCCTGAGTTAATTGTCAGGTTTTATTAAAAATTGTAATGGATGGGATTTATTTTAATATCCCCCAAGCCGCTCTCTGTGCCAGACGATGGAAATGAGGCTGTGGCCAGCTCCAGGGATCCGGGTAAAAGCCCCCGTTTCCTTGCCAGAGGCAATAACAGAGGAGAGCTTTTCCTGCGGGAAGCAGAGAGGGAGGGGGGGTTTCTACGAATGGCAAGGGGGAGGGTCTGATTTATTTACTCCTGCCCTCTCCCTTCCGAGGAGCTGGCCAGGCCCCCTAAGAAGCCAAACTCCAACGCTTGCCCTGAGCTAAAGAGACTTTGCCACCTTCCAAAGCCCCTCTTTGCATGTCAGGAAGGACGGGGAGTTCAGCAGACGGGGCCAGAGTGGTGCCAGCCGCTGCCCACCTGGCCGTGAAGGGCTCGGGCAAAGAGACAGCAGCGCTTCCTGAATAATCCTCTTTTTTGGGCTGGTGCCATGCCTGGGACTGGTTAACCCATCCTGGGGACTGGCAACCAAGCATGGGGGGGGGCAGTGCAGCTATAAGGGGGTATGGAAGTGGCAGCGGTCAGCATGCCCCAGCTGCTCTCCCTGCCAGAAGCTTCCGTGCTTGGCGATGGTCCATCTTTGGTACCTTCATCTCCAATTGGGCAGAACGTCTAGCCGATGCTGGTGGCCCTACCTGGGTTGGTTGTTGGCTTCCTCAGCGTCATAAATCGAGATGACTCAAAGGTGGTCTCCCTTGCTCACCTCCCCTCTTCCTCCTTCCCAGGAATGAGCCTCCAAGCCTTTGTGGAGGCCATTTGCCTCCTAGCCCAGAGGAGGTACAAGTCCCTCTCGCTTCACGAGCAGGTGGAGCTTCTCCTGGACTTCTGCGAGTACAACTTGGCCGTCCTGGATGAGAAGCGCCTGGCCTGCAGCCGAAGCCTCTCCACCACACAGGCCACCCTGGTCACCTGCCCGCAAGATGGGCTGCAGCTCAGTCCCGCCACGCCCGGCTCGGCTGCCTTCCAGAGAACCCAGAAGTTTGTGGACTGCAGGAGCTCCCAGCCCTGAAGAGGCCATGGAGGTCTCACCAGCCTGATGCCCAGCCTGTGCCGCAGGAGGGGGAGCCATGCCCAGCCCTCCCTTCAGAGACATTTTTTTGGGGGGGTGGCTGTGGGGCTTGATCGATGCTCCTCACCCAAACTCCTTGGCATGGCCTGTTGGCGCATCGTCAGAATGGGAGGGCGAGGAGGGATCCTGGTTCGTCTTCTCCGGCCACGCAGAGCCATCTCCAGTGAGGAGCCCCCTTGCCCGAGGGAGCCCAGTCTCCAGGGGCTGGTGGTGGTGGTGGTGGTGGGGAAGTTTGGCAGGAAGGGGAGAAGTCACGAGATTGGCGGTGGTGCACAAAGTGGTAGAAAGGATGAAGAGCAAAACTTAGTGAACTAAAATCCTATTTATGTATGCCAGCAGCATCGTCTTCATTGGGAGGGGGCTGGGAGGGTGAGAGGCAGCAAGGGGATGCTTGTGTTGCATGAAGGGGGAATCCCCTACCCAGATGTGGAGCTGCTACTCAAAATAAACTGGGGGGCTTTTCCCATTGAGTGGTGGTGAAGACCCCCTCCCATCCCTCTGTTCTTCTCCAAGGGCTGACCAGGTGGGAGGATTTGGTCCTCCTGACCAAAGCATCCTGGGGTCCCTCTCCCCGCCCCCCCCCCCCAACTCCCACCTCCGTGGCAGAGTTTTTGAAAATGTTCCCAGGCTGAAAACAGCTTCTTCAGAACCTCTGCAGCCCTTGATGCAATCCCAGTCATTGGGGGTTTATGTCTCTTGTGGGGGTACAGAAGTCAGTGGGTCTTTTGGGGAGGGGGGGCCTTTCAGATCAGTAGGTGGGCCTCCTCCCTCATGTACCATGGAGCCTGCTTGAATCTTGTGCCAGTAATCCAAGGACCTAAATCCAGAGGAGTTTTGTCCACTTCAGGGAAGGGACTCTGCCCCCTCCCCATGTCCCAAAAGGGATCCAGCCAAGACTGCTTGGCCCTAAAAAATCAGATCCGGAGAATATTTAGGGGAACTAAAAGGAAGCCTTTTAGTCAAAGATTTGTTTGGCAAAGATTTCAGAGTGATGCTTTTGTGTTATGGAACAAAAGATGATAATGAAATACTTTCATTAAGAAGAGAAATAATATGGATATTGTTGCTAAACAACTGAATTCCTGGAGGATTAAATGAAGGTATTCAATATTTACCATTGATTTGATTCTGGCAGATTGCAGCTTTTTCCTTTGTTTTTTCTTGGAGTGTTCGCTGCAAGAATATTTTTCCTCAAAGTTTATTATTCTGTTCAGCCAAATACATTCATTAGTTTGTTTTTTTCAAAAAACAAAAAACAAAACCTTACTAATATCAGAAATAATGTTTTTTTTTCAAATGGAGTTTTCTGTTGACTTCTAAACATTAAGTTTCAATCTCTTTTTCCTTGTAATTATGAATAATTACAAGGAAAAAGAGCAATGGTAGGAAGGCATTTTGGATAGACCTGCCAGCTAGAGAATTTGTGAATTGACTTGATTTTCAGCCTAAAACAATAAAAAGGGATAAGAGGAGGAGAGGTTTTTAAAACACATGGATTTAATTAGCTTAGCCGTTTCTTCCCTAAAACTAGGCATTCCACCCCCCATTTCTGCAAATGGGAAATGGGTCTCTATTTTAGCTCCAGGTTACCTGATAATACCTCTCCCTCTCCCTCTCTCTCTGTGGAGGCAGGCAGTGCATAATGCAGGAGGATGTTAGTCACGCTTCATTTCTGACATGCAGTTTTTAACGGGGATACAAAACGGTTCAAGGGAAGCTGCTTTAGCTGGTTTTGTTTTACAGCCCTCCTTTCGAAAGAGAGAACCGGGAATTAAAGACGCAGAATGGGACACTTAAACCTGGGAATCCCAGGAGGAAAACACCCAAATGCCTTCCGGAGAATGTGCCAGCCCAGGTTTTGCAATACAGGTAGTCCTCGACATACGACTGTAATTCCTTGTGTGTCCAATCACACTTGGCCAATAAAGAATTCTATTCTATTCTAATTCAGCCCAAAATTTCTGCTGCTGACCAAGACGGCTGTTAAGTGAGTTTTGTCCCACTTTAAGACCTTTCTTGCCACGGGTCATTAAGTGAATCTGGCCTCCCCGTTGACTTTGCTTGTCAGGTGGCAAAAGGGGACCCCAGGACGCTGCAACTGTCATAAGTTCATGTCAGTTGCCAAGTGTTTGAATTTTGATCCCGTGACCCGGGGAAGGCTGCAACCGTTGTGTGAAAAGCGGCCATAGGTCACTTTTTTCAGGGCTGTTGTAACTTTGAATGGTCACTAAACAAATGGTTGTAAGTTGAGGACTACCTGTATTTGCAATGGCACAAGGCCCCCTTCCCCTTTTCCCGGTTCATCCCCTGGCTTGACCACTTGGGTTTCTGCTTGTCAGGGCGGCTGCTGCGGGAGCCCGGGAAGGGAAGGGAAGGGAAGGGAAGGGAAGGGAAGGGAAGGCGGCCTCCCCACCGTCTCTAGAAGGGGAGACCCCCCCCCGATGAAGGAAGTGCGGGAGGCAAGAAATTATCCGCCATTTGTGCGGATAATCTGTATTGGCAATTATAGTAATTAGATCAGGTAGCTTAATTGCCACCTCCGCGGGCCTCGTTTTGTCTCGGCGGAGGGGAAGAGAGCAGACAGGCCCCGGGAGCAGAGGGGAGATGGTGTGGGTCCCCTCCCGTCGGGGGAATCAGCTCTGGGGCCAAGCAGTGGTGGGCAATGGCTGCTCCCCCCCACCGGTCCCTTGGCCGTATCTCCTCACCTGGCTGGCTCTGTGGGGGGGGCACTCCTGCCACCACCACCCCAGCTGCATTCCTTCTGCCTCCTTCAGCACCGGGCAGGGAGACCTAACGAGGGGTTTGTGCAGCATGAAAAAAGCAAGGGACAAGGCTTGTGAATGTAAACGAGTGGAACCAGCACAATGCTACTAGCCCTGATGAATCTGGGACTCGGGCGAGCCTCCTTGCCCCCCGCTCCCTCCCTCCCAGCCCTCCGTCCATTTGAGGTTCCATTTCTAGTTTTTCTCAGCTCCTCTGACAAGGCAGGGTGCTGGGGAAGGAGCGCGGCTCAGTCTCGGCTCCCGGAGAGCTGTCAGAATCTCAGCGGTGGACTGGTGCTATTTTCAGCCACTTCCCACTAATGAAGCTGTAAGGCAGAACCCGTCATCCAGAGCCAGGAAAGGGCTTCCGAGGGCAACTTGGGCTCCCTTCCCAAGAGAGACACATCAAGGGCCCATCCCACGGGTGGCGAGTCCACCTTTTATTCCCCAGTTCTCCCTTTTTTGCTAGATTCGGGCAACAATTTGCAAGGACATCACTTCTTTTAAGAGCACCCGAGTTTGCTGATTTATGGCAGCAAAGAATGCAAATTCAGAAGCAGTTCTGTTGGGTTTGCATCTGAAATTGCTGTGGGTGAGCAGAATCTCTTGTGATTGTGGGATGTCAGCTTGTTCTTGAACAGAGTGGTGCACTCCTGGTTTTTAAATTGGGGAGTGGGTCCTGGTCACACCCTACTTTAGCATTGCTTGCGTGTAACTATAGCAACCCCGGTTCTGCTCTAGCAAGCCCCAGCTTTACACACTTAAAACAATGATTGACCGAGGGGAGTAAAGGAAGAAACCTACAAGCAAAGAGGTGAAGGTTGGAGACCCCACCGGCTCTGCTGTGACCCTGTGCCTGCCTGCAGCTGCCCACCCGGGAGTCCAGGTTTGCAGCCAGTACACTGAAGGGCCTGGCCCTCCCAGTTCCCCTCTGGGGCAGCTTCTCTTTGGACGGAAGCAAAGCCTTCCTCCTTCCCTCCGACTGCCCAGCTCCTGCCCCAGTTTCTTTGCCCTTCTGGAAGGGGATCTTCAGCCTTGGAAGAGGCCTGAGACAGACCAGGAGAAAGAATTAGCACCTGTGCCTCATTAGCGACCCAGTAATTAGCTCCCTTGAAGGGTGCCAGGAAGAAGCCGCCAAGATCCCGGAAACCAGAAGGCAGGGCAGGAGCCCAGTGGCACCATATGCCCAAGGTCTAGGCGTCGCTGGCAAAGGCCATCTGGGGCTGGCCATAGATTGGGGGTCTGCCAGCGTGTGCTGGCTGGAAAAAGAGAGGGTCCCCCAGAAACGATGACCCGGCTGTCTGGCTGGAAGTGCGGGCAGGAGGGGACGCCAAGACTGGGATGCCCAGCCTTGTTGCCATGAGCTGGAGGGCAGTTGGCATCATTCAGGCCAGGTGCGCCAAAGCCTCAAGCTTTGGAAGTGGTGCAGGAGTCTTCCCCCACCTTGGCAAATGCTTTTTAGTGCGTACAAGTTATTTCACAGTGTGTTAATGTGTGTGTGTGTGTGTGTGTGTAAGATGCACCAACAACTCGTATAATTGCTGCTTCCAGTTTGCTTCTTCCCCTTGGTAAGTTGTCGCCAAGGTAAAGATTTGGAAGAGCGAATGAGGGCTCTCTAACTCAGGGGGCACAACCGCATGTAAACAGGGCTGGGTGCTTTGAGAAATGAAATGAAGAAAGCTGTGATTGATGGGAGACATGTTGAAGAGGGAAACAGAAATGAAAGCTGTATATACTTCTGTCCAAGGGAAAAAAAAACATGAAAAGGTTTAAGACACAATCACCGAGACCGTTGAAAAATGCCAAGAGTGTCGGAGTAAGACGATACAACTGCAGAAACATTAAAAGCAGGAGGTGTTGTGCCTGCAGGCCGGCCCTGCGATTTATTTAAGGTGTTGTGAGAAACTGACAATTGGAAGGCTGCTCTTTATTGTTTCCTGCGTGAAGGAGAAGTGAGCACGAATGGAGGCAACGCCTACAAAGTCCATTAATTTGTTAAGTGTGCCTGGAAACGGGCAGGGATGTTGACGCAAGAAATGAGAATTTGGAACATTTAAAAGTGCAAGGCAGCTTCGTGCCAGGCAGGGTAAGAAGGGTAAGAACGAGACCCTATGTTGTACATTTGTGGGTTGCAAAAATAAAGAAATAAAGGTTAAAGTAAATAGGCTTGAATGAATTCCGGTGGCACGTTTTGGGCAAGGACAGAGTTGAAGGTGAGTTGCTGAATGCAGAGAACGCCGGGCAAAGAAAGAGGGAAGCTTAGAGACCGTTGGAGAGCGTGGAGCAGAGAGGGCGACGTGTGTGATGTTCTGTTGGCTGCTAAATTTAGAAATAAATACCTAAGGAATGCTTGTGGCGGCTGGCAGAGCTCGCTGTGCATTTATATGCAGATGTTGCCGCTGCTCGGCTGACAAACCGGAGTGATTTTCAGCCAATGTTAGCTTGTACGAAGCAGAAGCAGCGAGAGGCCTGAGCCTGAAAATTGATGCATCCGAGACCAAGGTAATTGGGTTTTGACAAGGAAAATGGAGTGAGGAATTGCAGTTTCTATGTAAGTGGCAAGAAGCCAGGACAAGCAGGTGAACGCTGTGCCTGCCTAACAAGTTGACTAAAGACCGGGGGGGGGGGGGGGGGGGGGGGGGGGGGGGAGAAGGGGAGATTTTAAGATGCCCAAACTCTGGTAGAGTGGCTGGTCCACATTATTTCTTGGAAAAACCAAAAGAGGCGATACGGAGGAGATCAGGTCATGAATGAATGCAGGCGGTTCTCAACTTACAACCACAACCGAGTCCAAATTCCCGTTCCTAAGGAAGACAGTGGTGGAGTGAGTCTTGCCCCACTTTTATGACTTTTCTTGCCCTGGTTGTTAAGTGAATCACAGTGCTGTCAAGTCAGGTAACAAGGTTGTGAAGTGAACCTAGTTTCCCCGTTGACTTTGCTCACTAAACGGATGGCTGTAAGTTGAGAACTCTCTTAGTGCAGAGGAAGGTAAGGAAGTCGAATGAGATGCTCAGATCCCTCAAAGTTGAGGTGCTGAGCTGGTGTGGAACAGCGAGAAGAAATGAAGCGGCTTTTCACGGAGCAGATAGTATGAAGAGTGTAACAAGAACCCCAATGTTCTTACCTCGTCTCTCTCTCTCTTTCTCTCTGTGTCCCTCCAATTCCTTGGCATCCTCCTCCTGCAGAATTTGGGGGTGCAGTTGCTCCCAGGTAAACTTCAGCACTGGCCCTCCAACCCACCTACACCCCACAACGACAATTAACTCCTCAAGCACATAGAAGGCATCCTGCACGGAAAAAAAGCTTGAATAAAATAGCTAAATAAATCTTTAATATTTTTTCTAATTGCAAATGTACATAAATGGCACACACACGTCATGGTTCTTTGCTCTGGACACAAACTACGTTCTCTGTACATTATTCGGACGCAAAACTGAAGGAAACGACTCAGCAAGTCCTGCCGCTCAGCTTCATATTATTATTATTATTATTATTATTATTCGTTATTATTATTTTATTAAACATACTTACAAAAATTATTTTATTATTATTGTCATTTTTTTTTTGCTTGGTTTCTTTTAGAAGAGGCTATAAAACACGGAGACTGGTTTGAACAGGGAGCAAGAGGGACCTGGGACGCTTGTGGGCGCCAGAGAGGTATATTTGAAGATACAGTGCTGCTGTCCAGGAGGGAAAAGGGAAAGGAGACCACATGGAGATACATATTTTTTTTCACATAGTGGATGCCAAACCACAAAGCAACCTCAGGGAGTCCCATTTGGTGGAAAAATCACTGCCCTTCCCCAATAGACCACCCACCCACCCACCCACCCTGGGGCTTTTGGTGAAGCCTTTTATCTCCTATCTTCCGGATGGGGGCCCAATCCCTGCATCCCCTCACGTGCCAAAGCCACGCAGACCCTTGTGGCATAGTATGCCAAGTGGTGCAGAACAGTTGTGGGGTGCCCCACCCCCACAGGGTCTTCGATTCAGCCCTCAGGACCTCAGTGCTGTTTCCACGAAGCTGGCTTGGGCCCAAGTGTCAAATTTGGAACAAATACACCTTTGCCTTTTTGGTATCCACCTTTTCTTCCTCCAAATTTAGTAGGAACCACAAAGCTCACTTCCAAAACCAGCAGAAGGGATTGGACCACCAGAACCAAGTGGAAACATCCATATTTGGGTTTTCAAAGGGTGAGTTTGGACAGAGCCAGCCCCGTTTCCCCCCCGCGTGGCTGTAACACTGTGCTGGGCTCCCCTAAATCAAAGCAGCCGTTTTTGTATTGTCAGGCAAAAAATAAAAAATAAAAAAAAAATGGCACATTATATTCGATACTTGAAAACATCTTTCTCCATTTTACAAAGAGGACCTGTACAACTTCTAAAGATCAGTGTATTATATAAGGGTTAGTTGTAAAAAAGAAAACCTTACAGATCGTAACAAGTTCATATGGCAGAAAGTTGAAGAACAGAGAAAAGGGGGAAGGAAACCCCGAGAAGGAAAGGGCAGCGGAAGCCTCTCTCTTCCCATGGGGGGAACGGAGCTGGGGTGCCCTCCCACCTGCCCAGGCTTGAGGGGTGAGGAAGTGAGGCACCGGAAGCGGGACTGAACCCCAGATGGCACAGGGGGTCCCTCCTGGCATCTTAGGCCCCTGGTGGGCGAGGCGAGAGGGCTTCGTGGGGGGCCGGTTCCACCTTCTGTGGCATGGCATTTGGCAAACGTTCTCAGCGCCCTGGAAAGCCCCCAGCAGGGCCAATAGGATAGGGCAGTGGAAAGTGCCCCCTTACTTAAGGTATGGCTGGCTGGGAAGGGATTTGGATGATTGGCTGTGGGATGGCAAGGCCCCTCAAGACCCCAGGGAGTGGTTGGCAAGGAAAGGTGCCCAGTCCCCTGCCGCTTTGCCCAGGCTGCCTAAGACCCTGCCTGGGCACCATGCCCTAGGAAATCTGTGCTCCGTTTTGCATGCACCCTTCTTGGTGATGGGCACCCACCTTATAAATGGCCACCTGGGGAATGGGGGGGGGGCAAGAAACGGCTATTTGGAGGTGTCCAGTGGTGCCACTGATCTTTATGCATTGGTTCCTTCGTCCCAGAGAGACAGAGACACAGAGAGAGAGAGAGAAAACGGGGTGCAGAAAAGCAGCATGATTGTCTGCGAATGTTCGGGCCCAGGTGGGATCACCAGGTGAGGGGTGTTGTCAGTATTAAACTTCGGGTCTTCTGGGGAAGGGCCCGGGGCCGGAGTTTGCACGCAGCCGAGCCGGATGGCGGCGGAGAAGCGTTTGGAGCAAGAGGGATTCAACGTCCGGCTTCTTTCGCCTTCCTCCGTGGCTGCTGCCTCCTACACACCTCGCGCACCCCGTCTCACAACGGACCGCGCTGCCAAGATGGGCCCCCCAGCCCGGCTAGGGCTGCCCAGCGGTTCAGATTAGGGGAGGGGGTGGCACTTTTCAGAGGGCGCGTCCTTGCTCGTTTACTCTCTTTTGTGTGGCCTCGTCGAGGTGGCAAGCTTCCCACGCAGCACCCACACCCCCTGAAAAGAGGAGAGGACTCCAGAAAGGTCTGCTTTGGGCTTTGGGCTGTTTTATTCCTAACGCAGACTGTGGAAGAAAAAAGAGAGGGAGTTACCGGCCTTCATACGCGAGGGAGGCTGTTATTTTTCGTCCTCTGGTGCTTCTCCGGCAGCCATCATGCAGGGACCTGCCATACACATTGCTGGAGAAACAGGGCTAAGCAGGGCAGCCCCTCCCTGGCCAGTTGGAGCCCTCTTGGGATGCGAGAGGCCCCGCCAAGCAGACACCTCCCCCCCTTTGTGAGCAGCTTTCTAGAAAGGGGGGTCCTCCCCATCTGTGGGACAGCAGCTCCCTTGGTGCTAGGAAATTGAGGGGGGAGCCGTTACCCCAACACCCCTCCCCAGAGTCCCAGGCTGGCAAAGCGGCTGGCTTCTTCCTTTTGCAAACCCCGCCAGAGATTTGGCTGCCTTGGTATATCCCCCGACACACTATTGCACTGTGCCCTGGTGTGGATTTGTTTCTTGGGCTTTAGAGTTTCGTTCAGTGGCAGGAAGCTGATTTTTTTTCACTGTTTTGTTTGGCACAGCAAAAGAGCCCTTCGGCCAGAGGTTGTGGCCACGACCGTTCTTCCCTGGGATGTCAGGACCTCCGCAATGCCCCAGGAGCACATCAGGTGGCTTCTCACTTTTGCTGCTTGGGCAGGGCTGGGCAAGGGGGAGGGGCCTTCCGCAGCTTTCACCGCCTTTTCAAACTTTTTGGGTCTCGCCAGCCTGAGGGTGAGCCAAACAGGCCTTCTGCCGCTGAGCTAATTCATTGCATTTGCAGCGTACGGCATGCAAAACCTGTGCCTAGATGCAAGATAGTCAGCTTCACGCCTCTCCTGGCTGCACCGAACTGATGCTGCCTTCTGCCCTTGGCCCTTTATTTTTGGCCTTGTCTCCAGCCCTGGGGGCAGAAATGCTTGGAGGGGGGGGGGCTAAGTGCTGGAAGAGGGGATCCGTGCTGATAAAAGTTGACCCCCTCAAATTAACTCTGCAAACTTAAACCGAGAGAGAGAGGAACATCTTTAAACGGAGTTTGAACTTTCTGGCTGGGGTTGAGGTTTTCTGGCTGGCGGTCATTCTTCAGGGATTCACACAGAGACGCATCTAACACCTCTGCAGAGACTCCTTCTGCCCATGATGGAGCCCCTGAGCTGCCCCAATTCCTCCTCTGTTCCCTGATGAGGTCTGTTGGGGCTGGGAGGAGGTGCCATGCCCCGGACGAAGGGGGACGAGGCCCCTGGCACCGTACGAGCACTCAGTGGGATGTGGCGGCGCCCAGCAGGGCAAATTCCAGGGTGGTGGCAGTGCCAGGTGTGACGGATCAGGGAGAACTTGCTGTAACAGGATGCTGGGCATGTCAGAAGTCTCTCCGCATTCCTGGAAGTGACCCGGCTTTGCTGCTGAAGCATCTTCTTTGGACAACTGGCTTCCCTCCTGCTCGGTTGGAAGCTCCTGTGCAATCAGCGCCATCTCTGGGCCAGGGGCCGCTGGCGAGGAGGGCTCAGGGGGAGGTCCATTTGGCTTTGCCCGCTGGAGGAGGCGGACCAGGGGAGTGCCAGGCCCGTGCCAGGTAGCTCACCCCCCCGGGCGCTCGACTTGGCTCTCCTCTCGCTCTTGCACGCCCGCAGCAGCCGGTCCCTGGGTTAACAGCTGCTGCTGTTCCGGAATTCACCGCTCTCGGTGATCTGCAATTTAGTCGGGTTGGTGGGGGAGATCCCATTGCGGGTTTGCGTGCTGTACCTCTCTTTCAGCTGCGTGAGGGCGCTCATGAGCCGGGCGTTGGCCGCGTCCAAGGAAGCGATGCGTTTCTCCTGGGTGGCAAAAGGGGACACAGACAGTCAGTGCAAAAGGAGCCCCTTTCCTACTTCGGAAAGATTCCCGCAGCTAAAGCGTTTTTTATTATTTGGGACAGGAAGCAATTTACCATATTTTTCGGAGTATAAAATGCTCCGGACTGTAAAATGCACCTACCCTTTTTGGTGAGGAAAATAAGAAAAAGAAATCTGCCTCTGCCTCCCAGCAATTTTGCCTCACTGCAGCAAACAGCCTGCTTTACTTTCGTTTTCGTTTTCAGCATAGCTTGATTAGCACAAGAAAAAAAAAAATCTGCTCCCAGCAATTTACCTCCTTGCAGCAAGTAGCAGAGGCCCACGCAGCAATAGGCAATGGCAATCCCTGCAGCCTGAAAGAGTTGAGAGTCGGGGACAATGAACTTGTGCTAATTAGGCTGTGCTGAAGCTGAAAGGAGCTGTTCCTCTTGCTGCTTGCTGCAAGGAGGTAAACTGCTGGGAGGCAGAGGCCTAAGGGTGGGGTCCAGTGGGTGGGTGGGGCTACATTCGGTGTATAAGACGCACCCAAATTTTCACCCCCTTTTAGGGGGGAAAAAGGTGCGTCTTATACTCCCAAAAATACAGTAACTTTCAGAGCCTTGACAATACCACAATC
The DNA here is from genome assembly GCA_022577455.1 of Arizona elegans. Taxonomy (NCBI): domain Eukaryota; kingdom Metazoa; phylum Chordata; class Lepidosauria; order Squamata; family Colubridae; genus Arizona; species Arizona elegans. Next base: position 635,764 of record JAKOOJ010000034.1, on the reverse strand, counting down.
CCTCTGGGATGGTTTCTCCCAACCTTGGTGACTTTAAGAAGCGTGGACTTCAACTCCCAGAATTCCAGCATGCTACCTGGGGAGTTCTGGGAGTTGAAGTCCAGCCGGCTGTGCGATTCTGGAAGTCCACATTTCTCAAAGTCACCAAAGTAGGGAAAAGGGGACGCAGGCAGGCCAGGATGAGAGATGGCAATGGGGACACGGACCCCTTTTTCGAATTGGGGGCCATTTTCTTCCTCTTTTCTAGGCTTTCCGGCGCCCAACATTTTTGTTTCCTACAAAGGCGCCTGCGGTATTGATTTGCAGCAAAGCAGCTTCTGTCTCTCTGCTCTCGCCTGGCGTGATTTTGAGAGGCAGGCTCCCCCAGGAAGGTGCTTGTCCTCCAGCCTCGCCTCGGGCGGCTGATGAAGATCTCCTGGCTGTCTCTGCTTCTCGACCCTGAATCGATCCAGCCGGTGGACTAATTAATGGATGAGCAGGGGGTGGGGGGCCCTTGCTGAGGCCAGCAGCATCTCTGATTGCCTCTAATGGGCCAGGGCTGCGGAGAATGGCCACCTCGGAGATACGAGGAGCCGGGCAAATCCCTGGAGTTGCTCAGGTAGCATAGCCCTCCCAGCAGCAGCGTCACTCTGCCTGGATGCCAAGGGGACCAACGCCCGTGTGGGCAGAAGCTCCACCTGACAATGGGGAAATGAGATGCCAGGAGGCTCCTTAGTCTGACCTTCTTCCTGAAAGGGGGGGGGAGGAACCCCTGGGGTGGAAGGTGGTGGGAAGTTTTGTGTGTTTGTGTGTGTGTTTCCCAAGGTGCCAAGAGGCAGCTCAGCCTGGAATCCTTGGTAGGCAGGAAGAGAGAGAGCCCCCTCCCTGGCCGTTCTTAGGATATATTTAAGATTTGTGCTTTACTTTGGCAAGATTCCCGTCTCCCAGCAAGCAGCAAAAAGGGAATTACTCCAAAGTAATTCCTCGTCTGATTTTGGTTCCCTGCATTTACCACCCACCCTGTTCCCCACCCCAACGCGGAGCTCGGAGAGAGCCCCCCCTCCCCCACCTGCGCATCGATGATCTTCTGCTTGGAGTCCACTGCCGCCTGCATTTCCGCGTGATCCTTCTTGAGCTCCTCCTCCACCGACATCAGCCTGGGGGTGGGAAAAGGGGTCCCTTCTCAATGGTACAGCCTTTCTCCCCTTCTTCCCTCCCCCTCCATTTTTGGACACCCTGGCTGCACATCCGTGTCTAAATGCCAGACCCGTGTGGGCTATGCCGGTCTGAATGATGCCCGCTGGAGGAATCCCCTGTGACTTTGTGGGGGGCACAGGATGTCCCCCCTCCACTTACCTGCTGATGATGCCCTTCATCTGCATTTCCTTGTCTTCTTGCTGCCTCCGCAGCCGTTCCTCGCTCTCCTCCAGCCGGGCTTGGTACTCCAGCGCCAGCTTCTGCGTGCCCTCCTCCTGGCACCGGAAACGCACTTCGTACTCCTCCAGCTTCTTGGCAGATTGGCGCAGCTTGTCCTGCAGCACTGCCACGTCTTGCTGAAACTGGGCAGGGGGGCAAAGGGGAAGGGAGGAAAGGCGGGGCTAGGCCAGCTGTGCCACAGCAGCAGCCCCGTGGTCCCTCATCCACCTTTTTTGAAAGCAGGCAGGGGGTCTGTCCTACCATTGGTGCGAGAAGGGAATGCAAGAACCCCACTCCTTTCTAGCAGTGATTTTGTTCCCTAGTTGGGTCATGAAATGTCTGCAAGTATAGCCACCAAGCTCAGAGAGCACCAAGGTCTCCTCGTTTCATCCCTGAACTACAAACATGCTCCTTTCTTTGACAGCAATGCCCAGGCTTGGTGGGGCACCCTCGGGAGAATGGGGTGAGCAGGGCAGGCGAGAGGGAAATGCAGAAGGGGCAAAGCGAGTGGGAGGGGGTGGAGGAAGTCCAAGGGGTGCATTCCCCCCCCGCAGCTAGTTCAGGGCCTTATGACCGAGCGTCTCTCTGTCTTCCCAGGGCCAGGAGCTCTGAAGGAAGAAGCGCCGTGGTTCCTCCGTTACCTTTTCCTCTTGGCTGAGCTCGTCTTTACTCCTGAGCTTGCATTCCGGCTCGACGTTTTCCTCTTCCAGAAACTGCACATTCATGTTCAAGAGCCAGGCGGCCGTGCGGTCCAGCGCATTGGGGTTCACTGGAGAAGGGGCCTGGGGAGAAAAGAGGGCATAAGGCATAAGGCAAAATGGACACGACGCCCTTGGCGGAACAGAGGGGTCGAAAATGGCCCTCTCTCTCCAGGGGTTGCCCGAGGGTGGGTTCGGCCCTGCTGGGGTGGCGATGCTCCTGGGCACGGCTGGAGGCTGCCAGGGGTGGGAGGGCTGGGTTCGACGGGCCCCGGCTTTGCAGGGGTTTCAGCGAGGGAGGTGGGCATCTCACGTAGTTTCAGATGCTTTGCTTTAGCCGAAGCAGAGACCCCCCCTTTGGATGTTCTGTTGGGGGGGCGCTTTTAATATGTGGACAATTAAGGGGGGGATCAGCCACAGGTGGCCGGCTTTCTTGGAGGTGAAGGGGTAGAAATGGGAGTGGGACATCAGCCTGGGGAAGACCCCAGTCCACAGAGCAGCCATTGTGGGGCCCAAAAGCTGAGCCATACTTTCAAGGGGCTCAGCGTGGCCCTTAATTGACGGGGCTGAAGGTGGACAAACAACTCCAAGATTTACGGCATTAACTGATAAGAAAAGGCAGAGGTGCTTCGGGGGGTGGGGGGCAGCTCAGCTCCCCCACTAGGGTCCCAGGGCTGGTGACAAATCTGGCACCTTCTGAGTGGGCAGAAGTAGCACACAGAAATCTCAAATGGGCATCCTGTGTGCCGGGTGAGCAGCGGGCAGAGAGAGGTGGCCAGTGAGGCCAACATGGGCAGCAGAGGAAAAGGGGGGCAGAAGCCAGTGCGCATCAGAGGAGCTGTGCGGGGCTCATGGCCTGGCCCGCCTTCCCACGGCCCCCGGGCTGCCCCACTCACCTGCTTGTGCATGGTGCGCTGTTTCATTTCGGGGCTGTCTCCCTTAGAAGAGGAGGACTGCTGGCGCAGGCGGGCACCACTGCCCGGCCAGTCGGGCGAGGAGGAAAGCAGGCCCCCACTGGCCGGCCGGGGGTACTGCAAGGTGCTCAGCAAGGAAGGAGGGGTCCTGCCCCGAGTGATGGGCGGGGGAGGGGGTGGGGGCGGGGGCTGATCTATTCGCCGCTGGGGGCCGCCGCTGTTCTGCCGGGGCATCGTCGGCTGCCCACCCTTCTCGGTGACCGAGAGCTGCCGGCGAGCCAGTTCTCCGGCACGCCGGGCAAAGTCCTCCGGGACGCTGGGGTTGCCGAACCCGTGCTTGGTGGCTGCTGCCAAGTCTTCGCTGTTGCTGTGGGAGCTGAGCGAGCTGTGGCCCTCGGAGCCCGAGTCAGCCAGTCCCCGGGGGGAGAGCGGCAAGCCGGCCGCCATCTGGTAGACGGGGTTCTGGAAGGAGAGGGGGGCCAGCAGCTGTGGCCGGCCAGGGGCGTTCTCGGCATTGGGGGTGGTGGGCGTCTGTGCGGAGCGGCGCACGGTGGCAGTGCCCGTTGCGCCACTCTGTTGAGTCCGTGTGCCCCAGGCCTGCCCGGCGGAGGGGTGGCTCTCGGGGAGCGCTTCGGCAGCTCCCAGCCCGCCGCCCCCGCCATCCAAAAGACGATTGTCCTGCAAGTCCACCATGGAGAGGCTCTTGCTGCCATTGGCCATCTGGACATCGGGCTCATTGGCCTCCGAGTAGCTGGAGCTCCGGGCGGGCGACGGCTGAGCCCCCACAGACCTTGTGACAAAAAACAAGTCCTTGTTTTCAGGGGTTGGAGACGGTAACCGTGTGAAATCTATCAGACTGTGGGGGAAATAAAAATGCATAAGGAGAAGAGGAAGGAGGAGGAGGAAGAGAAGAAGAAGAAGACGACAACGAAGAAGAAGAAGAAAAGGAGAAACGGCAGCGAGATAGAGAGAGAAGAACGCGCTACGCAGAGGACAGCAAGCAAGCAAGCAAGCGCATCACATCCGCCAGGCTCAGGTAAAGAACATGCTGCCACCGCCAGGAACCCTCCCCGGAGAGCTTTGCACCCTCAGGGACCCTCGCCCACCTTTATTCCCTGTCCTGTGGGGCATTGCCAAGGTGTCTGTCGTGTGTGTGTGTTTGGCCTGTGCAATTGAACTTTGCCTCCCCCCGCCCCGCCCATCAACCTCGGCCTCTTCCACTTTTGGGTCCCCAGAGCGCATGGGGGTCTCACCAGGCCAGGACTGCCTCCCTGCCACCCCTCCCTGGCTCCCACCGCCAAGACCAGCCCGTCTGCTCTTACCCAGACAGGTCGCTCTCAAGGACCATCTTCTGGAGCCCCACAGAGATGCCGTTGCCAGCATTTGGGGTGGAGGCGGCTGGGTCACTCGTGACCGAGACCTGCACGCAGGATGGGTTGCTCAGAGCGGCATTGACGTCCCTGAGGAGGCGCGACAAGGGACCCAGCTTGGTGGCCGTGTTCTGCAAGGGAGGAAAAGGCTGGTCCGTTTCTAGCAAGGCCTCCAGCCACGGCCCCCTCAGAGGCCATTTGGGGCCCCTAGGAAGCTCCACCGGGCCCTCTGGGGACCGCTTTGGATGTGGGTCTCCCCAGCCTTTGGCTGTGCCGTGAAGGGGTTCGGGTATTACCTGATCCAGCTGTGCCACCACCTCCCAGAGCAGGGAATGCAGAGTGGCCAGCTCCCGGCCCAGGTCGATGTAGCCCTCGAAGCCGGCCGTGTTGGAGAGGGTCTCTGGGTTGGAGATCTCCAGGAGGAAGCGCTGCATGTTCGTCCATTCGTGCTCCAGAAACTGGTTCATGAAGTACATGTACTCTTCCTTGCTTCCAAACCTGCGGCCCAAGGCAGAGGAGACCATCGGAACCTGCCTAACGCCCGGCAGGAATAGAACTGCCATCTCCAAGCTGGTAAAGCCAGGCAAGGTGGGCACTTGAAGGAGCAGGGAAGATGCCGTGTAAATGGGGGAACCTGGGCCAGGCAGGCTTGGGCAGTGGGGGAGAAGCTGCAGGCTCCCTGCTTAGGACAAAGGTCAAAGCTAAGCACGGAGGGCAGCCAGGGAGAGGAATCACATGGTGCCCTGCCCTGAATTTTGGAAGTTGCAACACTGCTGGTCTATGATCTCTCTCTCCCCCTCTCTCTCTCTTTCTCTTCCTCTCTCTGTGTCTTTCTTTTTTTTTCTCTCTTTCTCTTTCTTTCTCTCTCTCTCTCTTCTTCTCTCTCTCCTTCTTTCTTTTTCTTCCTCTCTCTTCCTCTCTGTCTCTTTCTTTTTCTTTCTCTCTTATTCTTTCTCTCTCTGTCTCTTTTTCTCTCTCTTTCTTTCTCTTTTTCTTCCTCTCTCTCTTCCTCTTCCTCTCTCTGTCTTTTTTTTTCTCTCTTTCTCTTTCTTTCTCTCTGTCTCTTTTTCTCTCTCCTTCTTTCTTTTTCTTCCTCTCTCTTCCTCTCTGTCTCTTTCTTTTTCTTTCTCTCTTATTCTTTCTCTCTCTGTCTCTTTTTCTCTCTCTTTCTTTCTCTTTTTCTTCCTCTCTCTCTTCCTCTTCCTCTCTCTGTCTTTTTTTTTCTCTCTTTCTCTTTCTTTCTCTCTGTCTCTTTTTCTCTCTCCTTCTTTCTTTTTCTTCCTCTCTCTTCCTCTCTGTCTCTTTCTTTTTCTTTCTCTCTTATTCTTTCTCTCTCTGTCTCTTTTTCTCTCTCTTTCTTTCTCTTTTTCTTCCTCTCTCTCTTCCTCTTCCTCTCTCTGTGTCTTTTTTTTTTCTCTCTTTCTCTTTCTTTCTCTCTGTCTCTTTTTCTCTCTCCTTCTTTCTTTTTCTTCCTCTCTCTTCCTCTCTCTGTCTCTTTCTTTTTCTTTCTCTCTTATTCTTTCTCTCTCTGTCTCTTTTTCTCTCTCTTTCTTTCTCTTTTTCTTCCTCTCTCTCTTCCTCTTCCTCTCTCTGTGTCTTTTTTTTTTCTCTCTTTCTCTTTCTTTCTCTCTGTCTCTTTTTCTCTCTCCTTCTTTCTTTTTCTTCCTCTCTCTTCCTCTCTCTGTCTCTTTCTTTTTCTTTCTCTCTTATTCTTTCTCTCTCTCTTTCTTTCTCTCTCTGTCTCTTTTTCTCTCTTTCTTTCTCTTTTTCGTCCTCTCTCTCTTCCTCTTCCTCTCTCTGTGTCTTTCTTTTTTTTCTCTCTTTCTCTTTCTTTCTCTCTGTCTCTTTTTCTCTCTCTCCTTCTTTCTTTTTCTTCCTCTCTCTTCCTCTCTCTGTCTTTCTTTTTCTTTCTCTCTTATTCTTTCTCTCTTTCTCTTTCTTTCTCTCTCTGTCTCTTTTTCTCTCTCTCCTTCTTTCTCTTTTTCTTCCTCTCTCTGTCTCTTTCTTTTTCTTTCTCTCTTTCTCTTTCTCTTTCTCTCTTTCTCTCTCTCTCTCTCTCTTTCTCTTCCTCTCTCTGTGTCTTTCTTTTTTTTTCTCTCTTTCTCTTTCTTTCTCTCTCTCTCTCTTTTTCTCTCTCTCCTTCTTTCTTTTTCTTCCTCTCTCTTCCTCTCTGTCTCTTTCTTTTTCTTTCTCTCTTATTCTTTCTCTCTCTGTCTCTTTTTCTCTCTCTTTCTTTCTCTTTTTCTTCCTCTCTCTCTTCCTCTTCCTCTCTCTGTGTCTTTCTTTTTTTTCTCTCTTTCTCTTTCTTTCTCTCTGTCTCTTTTTCTCTCTCCTTCTTTCTTTTTCTTCCTCTCTCTTCCTCTCTCTGTCTCTTTCTTTTTCTTTCTCTCTTATTCTTTCTCTCTCTCTCTTTCTTTCTCTCTCTGTCTCTTTTTCTCTCTCTTTCTTTCTCTTTTTCGTCCTCTCTCTCTTCCTCTTCCTCTCTCTGTGTCTTTCTTTTTTTTCTCTCTTTCTCTTTCTTTCTCTCTGTCTCTTTTTCTCTCTCTCCTTCTTTCTTTTTCTTCCTCTCTCTTCCTCTTCCTCTCTCTGTGTCTTTCTTTTTTTCTCTCTCTTTCTCTTTCTTTCTCTCTCTCTCTCTTTTTCTCTCTCTCCTTCTTTCTCTTTTTCTTCCTCTCTCTGTCTCTTTCTTTTTCTTTCTCTCTTTCTCTTTCTCTTTCTCTCTTTCTCTCTCTCTCTCTCTCTTTCTCTCTCTTTTTTAAAAGATAAGCAGCTCAGAAGTAGCCAGGAAAGCTGGGGGAGGGATTTGTTTCCAGCAAAGCTCTGGGCTTAAGTAGCAAGCTGGCAGCATGGCTGGGATCTGTGTCATTTTCCACCCCCCTCCCCCCCCCAACGGATTCTCTCGCTTTCAGAGGCGTTAAAAAATTCATAATTGGGGAGGGGGGAGAGAAGTGTGTGCGTGCAGAAGGCTGGGGAGGCAGATGAGTTCTTCCCTTTTAGACCAAACTCTGAATTGGAAATGAGGGGGAGCGGAGCTTGGGAATCTTGACATTTTCAGGTTTCTAGTCCCTATGAACTCACGGGATGAAACTGACAGTGCCAAACTGGCCACTCAATGACAACCACCCCCAAATCAGCCGATCCACCCAGAGGAGCCTTACTTGGCAAAATTGGCCAGGTTTTGGGTGACCTTGGCAATGAGGGTCAGAGTCCGGGCAGTGCGGTCATCCGGATACTCCTGGAGCAGGTTGAAGAGGGAGGGCGACATGATGGCCGGGCAGAGGAAGCGGAGGAAGAGGGAGGCGCTGATCAGCCGCTCGCTGATGTCCGGCCGGCCGCGGCTGCTGCACTCTTGGCGCCACGAGGCAAAGACCTCCTTCAGCTCCCGGGGGAAGACGCTGTGGAGAGAGGGAGGCCGGTTATAGAGGGGCTTCATGGGAGGAATGGCTGCCCCCAGGGGATGGCCATGTTCCCTTTCTGGGCTCCGGGCATCTGGAGGACAACGGAGGGCACTGCCACCTGGGCATCTCTCCCGAAATAAAGCTGAGTCACAAAGCATGGCTGGCTGAGGATTTCTGGGAGTTGAAGTCCACCAGTCTTAAAGTTGCCATGTTTGGGGATTCCTGGCCCCAAGGCTGCCAGATCCCTCAAGATCCTCTGCTCCTCCCTCCTCCCCATCCGTGGCCAAGGAAGGAAATGCAGCCAGCAGCCTTGGAGCATGGACAGAGCAGCCCTCCCGGGACTCTGCCTGCCCCCCAACCTCTCTGGAGTCCTCGGGCACGAAGCAAACTCCTGGCCGTCTCTCCCCGCATCCCCCTCCCACCCCCAAGCAAACTCTGGCAGCGCAACCCACCTACCAGTACGAGTTAATGATCTTGCAAAAGGCCAGTTCGCAGCACATCTTCAGGTTGCTCTGGTGCTCCAGGAGATCCGAGGAGGAACACTTGCTGGGATCCACCTCGCAGTTTTCGTCCGATTCGTACAGTGCCTTGATGAACTCTCCTGCGAGCACAGGGGGGGGTGGGGGGGGAAACGGAAGCCGGTGAAGCCCCAGATTCTGGGGGAGCCCAAGGAAAGAAAGTTAAGGGGCCAATCTAGAGAGGGGAACAGGGGAGCGATGTAAAGACGCTGCAGAGGTCCTTCCAGTGACAGGTTTCCCCATGCAAAAGCCCCCCTCCCAAAACTACACGGCTCCATTTCATGGGTTCCGTGCTGCCCCTGCCTGTTTCTGCCCCCCCTCCCCCCCAAGCAGAAATCGGCTTTGCTGTCTCGGCTTAGAGCAAGCAGATCCCAAGGAAGATGACCCAGAAGCCGGGCAGCAAAGCAGCTGAGGGCCACATGACTTCTGGCGATTCCTGGCTGTGAAGAGCCGGGAAGGTTAGGAGAAGGTCTCGTTTCGGTGGGTAAGGCTTGCTGAGCACCCTGTCCCCAATGCCTCTCAGCTGGGGCTGGAAAGCTAGCATCTCAGGGAGAAAGTCCCCACATGCAGCAACTCAGCTCTGCAAGGAACCTGCAATGGGACTGGAGAAGCTCCACCTTCCATCAGGCCAGGTTCAACAGCTGCTGCCCCAAAGCCCCTACGGAGGGGGGGCAGGCAGGGCCCGATCCCCCCATCTTACCTAAGGCGTCCTGCAGGTACTTCTGGCCCACCAGCTTCAGGTACTCCTCAATGGCTTTGGTGGCCAGTGTGTTTTCTCGGAAGATCAGGTGCTCATTCTCCCCGCAGCGGTCGACTTCGGACATCATGAGGTCCGTCAGGAAGTCCTGCGGAGGAGAGCGTCCACTGGGGTGGGAAAGTGCCAAGCTGGGCACAGGGGGCACTGCCTATCCCCCCCCCCATTCACTCCCTCCCTCCCTCTTTCCCTCCCTGCCTGCCTGGAAGGCCTCTGGAACACCCTGGGTTTCAAACTGGTTTCCTTTCCTTGCTGCGCTCACTGAATTCTTCTCCCTTCCCCGCCTGTTTTGCCCACAATCCTGGCTGCTTTTGGACCCCCCATATCAAGGCCAAAGAAGGGATGGACTTCTGCATCACAGCGTCCCTGCTTGTCACATATTTGGGGGGCAGCAGCACCCAAACTCTGTGCAGCCCCCCTGGTCCACTTTTGGCTGGGCTGGAAACTGCCCTCCTTCTATCTCTCCGTGTGTGTGTGTGTGTGAAGGCGGATGGGAAGCGATTATTTTGAAGAGCCGAGTTCAGCGACGAGCCCCGTCCTCCCTGGGGAGCCCCTCCCTCCCTCCCTCCCTCCCTCTCTCTCCTTCACCTGCTTCTCCCTAAGTAATTCTGCAGGGACAGGAGTGGCGGGGGGGGGTGTCTCACAGCAACGCTTTCCCCCCTTGGGGGCTCTGAGCTTTGCAGACTTGGCAGATTTTATGAGCAAGGAGCTATTAGGACCAAGAGCGCCTATGAGCCCTGAAAGCGGGCAGGGTGCGTGGACGGCTGGCGGCAGCGGCGGCTTCGCACCCCCTCCCCAAAACATTCTCTGGTTTCCGATGGTTTGTCCTTGTTTCCCGCAGGCACGTTTGTTTCCCTGCTTCAGCAAATGCCAGCCATCTCCCCTGAATGTCCAAGACCCCCAGGACAGAGGGCAGCCTGCTTCTCTGGAGGTAGCAGCCCCCCCACCCAAAGGCTCAGTGGGGCAGTGCCAACCCCGGGGACATCTTGAGGGTTGCAGGGAGGGTAAGGAATCCTGCCACTGACCCGTGTGGAACTCCAGTGCCCATCAGCCTAATCCATGCGTCGGCTCCAATATGTTACTATGTCAAGCTCTCCCCTCGAAGCCATTTGGAGCCCCCATATGCTAAGGCACTCTATCTGAGTAGCAGCTGCACTCAGAACAGCAGCAAACACAATGCAGTTTGTGTGTGTTTCACGTCAAGATGGCAAGGGGATGACCGGATGGGGGATGCACCAGGGCCCTTCAGCAGCTTCAGGGCTCCCAGGGGAAGGGGCTCCAGCAGGGACCCCAAAGAAAGAGGCTTCCTTGGGGACCAGATTGAGGAGGAGGAGGGGGGGATACACGTGCTAACTCCCTGGCCGCCACTCATGCCTCTCAGAAGGGCAGATTACTCCCAAGAGGAGGACCTTGACTGCGCTCGTAAAATTGATTAAAGCCATAATTAGCTGGACTAACAGCTCTTGTAAGAAATATTATCCAATCCCCCTCCTCACTCTGAGCGGAAGGCAGCTGCCGCGCCAGTTGGATTTACAACTGGCCAGCAAACTCCAGCGCTCTCCGAGGTGTCAACATGGCAGAGGAGGGGTCCTTGTAAGGATTGGCTGTGCATTCCATCCATGGGGAGGGGTCCCGAGAACATACCTGCCCCAGGTTGCCCCTCCTGCAAACACCCAGGGCCACTGCCTGGCAGGGTGGTTGAGAGCAGAGACCACCCAGCAGCTCTCAAGAATTCCAGAGGAGCCCACTCTCCCAGCAGCCCATCCCGCAGGGGCTGATGGGCTGCTTCATCCTTCTTCAGGGTGGAAAGGGGGGGGGGGTGTTGTCCCAGGAACAGCAGTCCAGATAGCACACAGGGGAACAGGGACTCGGGCCCACCTGCCAAGCTTTGCCAAGACCTTCACGCCCTCCGTCTTTTACGGGCACAACAGTTCTGTGACAATTTAATTCAATTCCGCGAAGTCGAAACGATTCAAGGGGACGTAACGGGAGCTCACGAGATGACGGGGAGGTGATGGTTTGTAGACACCAAGGATCAGTTGCCCAAGCTGGGCCAGAGCTGGGTTCGTCTCCTTTGAGGGCCTCCCCGTCCTTACCTTGGCTTTCCCCGTGCTCTGCAGGATGTGGACCAATGCCGAGGCCATTTCCTCCTTGTTCTTGACGCTGAGCAGCGGCTCCAACACGGAGCAGAGAACCATGTAGTTGTTGGTGACGTACTCTGCAAACTCCTTGTACGTTTCCATGGGGAGCACGCTCATGCTCTGGTAGCGCGACTTGATGCGGATCATGGGCCCCCCGGATTTGCCCTTGCTGGGGTTGGGCGTCACGACCGGGTACCACTTCTCCACGAACTGGCGCCCTGTGACGGAGCCGGCCGGGATGCTGACCAGCCCAATGAAGTTGGTCTTGTCTTTCTTCTTCTTCTTGTCCGTCTCCTTGTACAAGTGGACGGCGATACTCCGCAGGGGCGGGAGGTTGTTGAACTCAAAGTGTTCCCCCCAGAAGACATTGTCCGTTTTCAGCTTGCAGGTGGTGCGGGCGTAGAGCGCCTCGTCCAGGCAGAGTTCGCACAGGTAACGCTTCTTTGCGGGCAGTTCTTTGGCTTCGATAATCCACAGCTGGAGCATGTTCTCCACTCGCCGACTGTTGTCCTGGGAAGGAGATGCAGAAGAAGTGACTATGGGATTACATCTGCATAGATACGTAAAGGGACCTCGTCAGGCCAACAATTTGTACCCTTGGGAATTTTTATCCATGTTCCTAACAAAACAACTTCTGGAAAATATTCTGTAAATCCTTGGTTTACTGAATATTCAGATACATCAGAGAAATGTCCCAATTGGGTGGAGACACTTGTGCAAATAATGCCATTTACATCAATTATATATAGGTAGACTAAACTGACACCAATGGTGTACATTTGCATTCAGCAGACATTTGGATTTAACAGACATTTGGATTTAACAGACACTTGGATTTAATGGACTCTTAGATTTAACAGACATGAACCTTTTCCAAAGTGTTCAGTGAACTGACATTCTACCAGACTACAAGATCTGTTATCTTTGCTAGCTTTCTCCTTTAAAGGAAGTTGGAAAATTGGGGAGAAGAAACAAGGGACATCTTGCCAAAGACCTTCCCCAACACTACCTTGTTCGGGTGCACGGCTCGTCGCAGATTCTCCATCCATTTGTCGCGTTCTGCTGCAGACCGGCAGGAAAAGCATTTGCTCCCAGACGATGTTGTCACCTGAGAGAGGAGAGAGAGAGCTGATGGCCGTGGGGGTCTCCGGGCAAGAAAGAAAGAGCAACCCCCTCAGGTCTTCATTGGTTGGATACTGACATCAAGCTTGGGCCAACGGGATCCAATGTTCAGGAAGCACAGTCAAAAAACAGCCACCTTTCCCGATTCTACCCTCATGAAGTTGATAGTGAGGTAGACTGCCTTTGGCTGTGGAGGTTTCATGCTTAATCTTCAGAGTGCATCATAAAATCAAGTAGGACCTACATCTAGTCCAGCCCTCTTGCTTTCCATCCACCGGCGCTCCTGCTCCCTCAAGGCTCCCTCCCCCCCTTCCCAGCATGACCCTCACCTCGAAGCAGAAATCCTGGCCGAGGATGCTGCTGTGCACAGGCTTAATGACCACTTCCTCCTCCATGCTGAGATCCAGGGCTTCCACCGCGCTACCAGGGCTGAGCAGTGACTCGTGGGAACGTGACTCCTTCAGCCTCGGCATTAGATGGGATCTGGGCGGGGGGGCGGGGGGAGAAAGAAAAGGGACTGAGAAGAGCCTCCAGCACTCAGCATCTCCAGCGGCCTCTCAGCGCAGGCAAGGGTTGCAAGAAGGTTTCTCTCGCTGTGTCTCACCCAAACCCATTTTGCAGCAGAGTCGGCCTGGCCAGCATGGAAGCAACCACCGCTGCCAAGATTTACTTCCTTTATCACCCATCCACCCGTCTCGCCCACCCACCCACCGGCAGTCAGGCAACCGAGAGTCCACCTGCAGTGGAAACCGAAGGAAAAGTCCAAACAAAGGGAAGAAGGCAAAGCTGGGAATTCGGAAGGCAAGAGAGCAGCAGGGTGGCCACGAGCGAAGGAAGCCTCGAGTGGGGCACTGGGGGACAGCGGGAAGGAAGGAGAGCTGGGCTGGCAGGAAAAGGAGTCTTTGGGGCTGGACTAGGCTAGCGGAGGGTCTGCTGGGGGGGGCAGCTGTGATATGACAAGTTTGACTTCAGGGGCCGATCCTGGCATCTCCGGAGAAGCAGGGTCCTCCCTCTGTCTGGTGGGTGATTTCTTTCCAGCCCACTTTTTGGGAGGGATAGGGGCTTGATTGTGATCTGGGGCTCATTTAACCCCCACCCCACCCCACCCCAGTCTCTGGGCTCACAGGTTGGAGACTCCTTTGAAAACTCTGGATGGGAAGCAGGAGGAGGGGGGGTGTCCAGCCTCCTTTTCCTTCTGTCCCCAGAGAGAGAGGAAGTTCTCTGTGGGACAATGGGGGAGGAAGAATAGCCATTGTTGGGCTGGGAGTAGGGGGGCGGGGGGGAAGCTTGTGGGGGGGCTCAGCAGGGTGGGAGGGGGAACAAATTGGAAGGAAGAACCTTTTGTGACAAACACATGTTGTTAAAGACATCAGCTGCCCTTTATCCAACCAGATCTCCTGATTCCTTTGCTACCCAGATGAAAACAGCTGCTTTCCTCCACAGGATCCAGATCTCTCTCTCTCACACACACATACAAACACAGGCACACAGGGGGGCTGGCAGGTCATCTGAACACTTCACAGCCCTCCAAGGAAGGGGCAGGGAAGGGGAAGTGGGACTTGGGTGCTACCGAACCATTGAGAGAGAAGCCTTGACCGGATCCTCCCTTGCCGGTGAGCGAATTGCAAATCAGAAAGCCACAAAGAGCCCCCCCAAAAAATGACTGCATTGCCCCAATCCCCCCTCCCCCTCCCCCAAGAGCGGAGAAGGAACGGTCGGTCGATGTGGGAAACTTGCAAAGGAATTACTCTAATACAGTGCTTAATTGATCCATATCTGTTAATTGATTAAAACACGAGATAGAAATAGTCACAAGCGGGACTAGACTAACAAATACGCAGACAGGAAACACATGCAGATGTATGGATGTTTCTAGCCACATCTTATGCGTGTGGATTGAGGGCAAATATTTGTTTCAAAACAAGAGCCTGGCATGCATCATTCTTCCTCTTGCTCTTCCAGGAGACACATCCTTTAAACCTTGGAGCTACAGAAACGAAGGGAAGGCAGCTATTTGTGCCAATCTGCAACGTGCTAATTAATTTATCAAGCATTTCTTGTGAAGAGGGAAGGGTCGGGAACGGAGGGGCTCCCTGGCTGGTCACCCCAAAGAGCAGCCTTTCGCACCCCACCAGTGGTGGCTGGGATGCGCCTGGCACTGAGAAGTGCAGAATTGCCAGCGCTTTCCAGGAACGGAGGGCCCAGCCTCTGGAACCCATTTCCTTCCTGCTGGGCTCTCTTGCTGCAGGGGTTGCCCAGCTCCCTCCTCTGGTTCCCCAAAGAGCAGCCAGGGGCTGGGGCTGGGGGTCAGGGACCATCCTGTAGCTCTGCAGGAAAGGCCCGGCTGGCACAGAAGCAGCCCAAGAGGGAGGAGAGTGAGTGCCCAGCAAGACAAGAAGGTCCCCCCCACCCCCTCTCTGATGTGGATGAGTGAAAAGCCCCCCCCCCCCCCCCACCAGCCCGAGTCTCCTTACCCGGAGAGAAGTCCTGCTCCAACGCATTGCCTCTCGGGGTGCCCGGCTGCCAAACATCTGCCCCACGGGAGACGGGCAGCTTCTCCTTCCCAAACACACAGCCCAATCAGGCCTCTGTCCCCCCCCTCCCGCCGCACCCCTCCTTCTGACCCCCTTCTCGCCTCTCTCTCGGCACTGCCTGGGCGGCAGAGACGCTGGCAATGGCAGCCTGGTGGTGCTGGCGCTGATTGGCCGCTCTGTAGCTGGGGAAAGGAGCGACATCTGCTGTTAATGTCAACATCCACACACTGGCAAGCCGGGCCCCCTCCCCGGGCTGGCCAGGATGCGCTCTTCACACACACCCCTGGCCTTGCGGGGTCTGTGTGTGTGTGTGTGAACAGGGAGTCTGGAGGCTTCAAACCGGGCAGGAGGCGGAGGGAATGCCCGGAGGAAGTGGGCAAAGAGAAGGGAAGGGTGGCCCAGAACAAACTTCTGGGCCAAAGAGTTACAAATTCACTCATCCAAAGCAGGAAAGGGGATGGGGGGCGGGGGACAGGACGGACAAAAGGGGACCCACCCTCCCCACTGCCAAAGAAGAGAGAAACTGCCCCCGAAATGGAGGACGGCGGAGGGAGGAGGTGGGATTGTAGGGAAGTTGCTGATGAGGTGGGGGGGGGGCTGTCGGAGACCGCCAAATGAGCTCAGAAGGCAAGTGGTGGGGAAGGGGCAGGGCCCCCCAAAGAGGACCAGGCGCTCTGAGTGAGACTGGGGGGGGGGAGAGAATTGCCCTGCCTGCTCCCCCCCTCCCCCCCCCCCCCGCAGCCATGGGATGAAGGATCTGTCTGCGAAACGAAAGGCAGTGCTTGTCACTGCAGAATTCACGCTGCCGCCAGCTTCCACGGCTTCCTTTTTTAAAAAATGGGATTAGAAAACCTCGGGCAGGAAGGAAGGCCTCTCATCCGCTATTAGCCATGATAGCAGAAAAGGGATTTATTGCTGGCATTCCTGCCTCGCAGCTTTCCAGAGGCCATCGGCGGAGTTGAGCTAGGCTGGTTTTGAGAACGCCACGAACCCTCGGCCGTGGTCCAAGCCTCTTGTGCCCTGAAGCTGCCCCAGAAGCCCCCTCCGTGGGTGCTCCCATTACCGGATGCAGGTATGCCGGGCCAGCCCGTCTTTGCCCCCACCCCACCCCAGCCAAAGAGCCTAACTGTCCTTGGCAGTCTTGGACGTTGCTCCTCCCTCCGTGCCCAGCCGATCGATCGCACAGAGACCTGGAGCAACCTCAGACCATTTGCAAGCTGGCTCTGATGCCACCACAGCCTCTGGAATGTGCTGACCGAGGGAGGGAGGGAGGGAGGAGGGCAGGCGTGGGTGTTCTCCCGTCTCCAGGGCAAGGAATTCTGGTGCCCCAACCGGTTCAGCAAGCCAGGGGCACCTATCGGTGGCAGGAAACGGCCCCTTGGCAGGCCCAGGAGAGGGGTGGAGGCAGCTACCCAAGTCCAGGAGAATAGAGGCTGCAATGCCAATGGCACCATTAAGGCAGGAGACCGAACCACCTCCACAGAACAAGGCGGACCGTGTGGGCTCAGTCCTTATCCTGCCAGTGAGGGCATCACCCTCTGGGGTGTGAGGTATTTTAGGGGAGAAGCACCAGGAGGGACTTGTCCAACTGTGGCCCTCCAGCTGCTTGCAAAATAGAGAGCTGTGGGGCAGCCCTCCCTCCCTGGCACACGGCCCTCTTAAAGCTCTGGGCCATTTTGTTCTGGGGGGGGGTTGGAGGAAGTGGGGAGAAACTAAGAGGAGAGACCCAATAGAGATTCACCAAATATGCACAGCAAGGTAGGGCGGGGGGGGGGGGGAAGGAGGGGAGGGTGTTTGCCCCACCATCTTAACAGAGGCAAATAGAATTAGCTTGTGGAACTCCTTGCCACAAGACAGTGGCTGCTGCTCTTAGGTCAGACACTGCGTAGGGGTGGGAGAAATGGAAGACAAGGACAGCCCCCCCACAATGCAGTCAAGGGCAACCTTTTTCAAGGCTCCCAGATGTTGAGAGGCAGAGAAAGAGTCACCTGGGCAGGGAAGCCCACCAAGAACTGCCTCGGAGCCTCCGTTCCCACCACCTCTGCTTTCCCAGGAACGAGGGAATTCTTTAAAACAGATTTAACAGCCGGAGAGCGCCAATGACCACTCATTTCCAGCTCACTGTTTATTTCCCAGGCAGAGCAAAAATCTTGGCTGGCGTTCAGCCTGGCTAGCCGGGAAAATGGCTGGGTGCCCATGCAATATGTGTGTTCACAGGAGCTCCAAGCTGTCACAAAACTGAGAAAAGATACAGAAAAATCTGATGGGATTCGGGGGCTCCAGTCCCCAACACCCCCCACCCCCCCACCTTGGCCTCTCTCATTCTGCAGCTTTTAATCAGAAAATCTGGGCCTCCTCCTCTCAGAATCAGAAATATTTATATGTGCCTCTCAATTTTGGAGCTGGTTGGGAGAGTCAGTCCACCCTTCAAGGATATGGCCAGCTCTCTAATCCCCCAGTTTTGGAGGGAGGGAGGGAGGGAGGGAGGGAGGGAGGGAGGGAAGGAAGGAAGGAAGGAAGGAAGGAAGGAAGGAAGGAAGGAAGGAAAGAAAGAAAGAAAGAAAGAAAGAAAGAAAGAAAGAAAGAAAGAAAGGAAGGAAGGAAGAAAAGAGGGAGGGAGATTTTCAGATCTCTATCTGCTCCTTCACTTCAAAAACCATTTGCAGCCTCCCCGCACAGGAAAGATTTCAGCTCTTGAGAGCCCGGCTGGCACGTTGGAGAAGACTGACCCGGGCATGCTCTGGGTGGGGCTCCAAGGGAGGCCTGGCGAGATGGGGCTTGGCAATCCCTCAGGTTCGGTCTGCCAGTGAAACTGGGCAAGGCTGACAAACGGGTCCCTCTCGCCTCTGACCAGGAAAGTCGTTTCCAGAGGAGAGAAATATGTCCCGACCACTGTTTGCCATGCCAGATGGGTGGGCAAGGGCAAGAGCCCCAAGGGAGCAGAATGCACTCTGGCTGAAGGGTGCCCCCTCCCAATTGCCACCCTGGCCTGGTCCCTCTGGCTAATCTGGAAGGGAGGGGGGGGGCAGAAAAGGAAGGTGGGAAATGGAGAAAAGTCAGGGGAGACAAAACATTTTGGAGAAGCAGGAGCTGAGACCATGTGGCCCAAACAGGGTGGGTCCTTCCCATCCCCATGTGGCTCTTGTGGGGCAGGGGGCAAGATCTACCCAGGGCACAAGAGGGAGGCAGCCTCCCCTGGCATCCAAGCAGCTGCCTGCCCGCCAGCAATAATTTCGTTCTATGCTGGATGGGGGGGGGGGCTTCCTCTTGGACAGGTGCCTGATAAATAAGATGATCCTGCAAATCCCATCCATTCAGTGCCCGCCTCTCTCACACACCCCTACCCCGTGACAGCCCCAGCCCAGAATCTCAGCTCGATTCCCT
Organism: Arizona elegans; assembly: GCA_022577455.1. Classification (NCBI taxonomy): domain Eukaryota; kingdom Metazoa; phylum Chordata; class Lepidosauria; order Squamata; family Colubridae; genus Arizona; species Arizona elegans. The sequence goes on along the minus strand of JAKOOJ010000034.1, from coordinate 617,536 downwards.
TTCGGTGCCAGATCGACCTTTTCACGAAAAGCATCTCAGAGGCAGCTTTGCTTCCTGTCAAACTTCACACACAGACGCATTTTCTCTCTAACTCCCCAAGTCATCCCGAATCTTCTTGAATAATTTCAGGTAGCCTGCTTTTTTTTTTGCTCTCTCTCTTTTTTTTTAAATCAATAACTGACAGACTCGTCAAATTACTTTGGGGACCAACAAAGCAATTTTTAAGCAAGCGATGAGCCCCTGGTAGAGCTGTCAAACCCACTGAAAGCGAAGAGCTTTCCTAGTGAGGGGCTGGGAAACGCGGCTCGACAGCATGAGGCTTTTGTAAACTAGATATTAATTTATCATTAATGAATCACCGTGGAGCAATGACATGGACTCCTCAGAGTTCCTGGCCCTCCCCTTGCAGAAATGAATTGCCCAGAAAACAGAGGCAGGAAGGGGGAGGAGGCAAAAGAAGAGGCCCAGACAGATTGTTTGGGGGTGGCAGGTAGAGGGGCGTTTAGTTATCAAAAACATGGAAGAAAAATATCAGCTAGATTCCCCCCTCCCCAAAAAAGACAACTGGCAAGCTAAGGCCATGGGGTCCACGTCACCTTAAACTACCAATAGGAGGTGGGGGGGGAGAGAGATTTGGGGATTTCCCAGAGAACCAAGTGGAGCTTCTGTTTTTCAAAGAGCAATTTAATAACAACAACAACAACAAAGGAATATAAAGTGGAAAAAGTGATAGAAAATGAGAAGGTGAAGATCTTGTGGGACTTTCGAATACAGACGGATCGTCAGTTGGAACACAACACGCCAGATATCACAGTTGTCGAAAACCGAAACGTACAATTTATTGACATCGCGGTACCAGGAGACCCCGGAGTTGAAGAAAAAGAACTGGGAAAAAAAATCACGAAATATCGCGACCTGGCCATCGAAACTACACGGCTATGGATGAAACATGTCACAGTGATACCCACGGTCATCGGGGCACTTGGTACCATGTCCAAGAATTTTATAAGGAACATCAGCAAATTGCAGCTTCCTGCAATCACACCAGCGGAACTGCAAAAAACTGCACTACTCAGAACAGGGTACATCTTAAGAAGGTCCTTGGTTGATCCCTAGGACGCTGGCAGCAACCCCTATCAACCATTAGCACCAGTCAATGGTATTTGTGATGCATTTTTGAATGTTCAGCTGACTGAGTTTCATGTTTAATGAATAATAATAATAATAATAATAATAATAATAATAATAATAATAATAACCCCGCTATTTAGAAATTCTAAATTTGCCAGACTTGAACATTTTGACTCTACAAAAAACCACCTTACTCGGAACAGCTTACATCCTCCGACGATACCTTAACAGTTCCTAGGTCCTTGGTTAGGACTCGAGCTGCTGAGCTATTAACCAGCCTCAAAGGCTGTGAATCTCACTAAAGATTAACCAATAATAATAATAAAAACTACTACTACTTTATTGTCATTGTACGTATATACACAGTATACCCATACAACAAAATTCACTTAACACCCAAAGACCAGGTCCAACACACATAACAATCCCCAAACACCCTCCCACCCACCACAAATTCCCCACCTCTAAACCACCCAAACATCCACACAACGGACCAAGTAATGCTGTCCAACAGCTCACTGATGGTGGCCCTTTAACTGACCAATTTCTTCCTGTTTTTTTTTTTTTACAAAACAAACAAAATTTTACAAAACAAACAAAAAGAGTTGTATTTCCTCTCTACTTGATGTGTATTTAAGTATTTTTAATCTCTTTTTATTTCCTTTCTTTTCACGTATAAATCACTCTGCTCGGAACCAACTCTGATTTTATACTTTACCAGCTTTGTGACAATTCAAACCGAGATAGGCAACAACACATTAACACCCAGAAAAACTGCAGTGTCGCCTAACCTTTTCGCCTCCCAGAGTGTCTGTGGAGGGAAAAGTTTGATTGCAAAATGCAGCAATTTGGTGGCGAGAGCCTGCTTGGCGCCATTCGCGAGGGCAGGGGGGAAATTCGAGGAGACCCAGCCCTCCATCCTGGGGTCTCCAACCCGCCCCCCCACGCAGACACCTCTGAAGAAGGAGGCGATCGTTGGAACAACCTGCCCTGACTCTGTGGCACCCGAAAGACCAAAGGAGCTCATTGCATTTCTGCAGAAGGTCCATTTCTATGGCCCTCGACGTTTTCCAAGATGAAGAACAGCCCAAGAAGGACGTCGGTGTGCAGCCATCAGCAAGACAAGCAGAAGCGTTTCCTGTGGCTGAATCCGAGTTCAACTGCACGGAGCCACCAATGTTTCTGCCCTCTCCAGATGCAAAACATCCCTTCACAGCTGTGGAAAAGCAAAGCAACTAACTCAGGAACCCCACATCCGCTTTCCTGCGAGGGGAGGAGCTGCAATATGAGAGCCTCAAATCCTTTGCCATGTGACCCAAATCTGCAGCCCAGGAATATCTGGAAGCCTCAGCAAGGAGGAGAGAAATCGCCTTTAGCTTTCCGGAGCTTTGCTTCCTAACAGGCTGAAAGATGGCGAACTCTGACATTAGGGCCAGGCTGGGCAGGCGGTGCCCGGCCTCCCTCTGTCCCCCCACCCCAAAAACATCCGTCCGAAATGCTGCGGGATTTGCATCTACTTTGAACATCCCCAGACAAAATGTTCTTCCTTCCAAAGACTTTATTCCACACTCCCTCTCATCGCATGCAAAGTGACCTAGTTTTTCAACCATTGTTTGCAAAACTCTGATTCTGGAACGCGATGGTCATTTTGTTTTCCCTTCTCTCTCTCCTCCCCCCCACCCCCACCCCCCCCCCGGCACCTTTATCCCTGGATAGCAAACCAGGGCCATCTCTGGAAACAATTTAAACGTTTGCCATGGGTTTTTTTAAAAAAATCACAGATATAGGGAGAAGGAGAGAGAGAGAGAGACAAGACAAGCCGCAGACAAACCCCTAATATTTTTTGAGCAATGCTGACCAGTAACTAGGAGCGAAGCTTGTGGGAATGTTTCACAGGGCTCTTGACCCCTAACCTACTTTGAAGTCCAATCTTGGGAAGCGACGGCAAAGAGGAAAAAGCCCTGGCAAAGGGACCTCAAAAATTTCCTCCACAAAGAGATCCAGTTGCCTCAAAAAAGTAGAAATGCCAACAGATGCGGATCTATAGCCAGTAAGGAGGTGCCCAGGCTCCCATGCCCATCAGCAAAGGGGCAAGGTCTGTCCCTCCCCTGCCCCTTTCCTAACCTCCTGGACTTCCCGCCTAGGGGGCTGGCTTCCTTCTTGGCACACACCCAGCTGGGTCCCCGCTGCCCCACCTCTTATCTGCAAGCCTTGCGGGGGCTTCCTTGCTCCTGACGGAGAAAGACCAAGGAAAGGAGGGAGGGAGGGAGGGAGGGAGGGAGGGAGAGGCCCTGGGCGCACACTCACCCTCAGCCAGAGCTGCCCTCACTGGCCAAATCCCAGGTCTGTTTTGCAGGAAACCAACTTCATAGCCTGAAGGATCCCCTGCCATGCCAGGAGCTTCCAGAAACCCTGTAGGGGGGGGAGGCTGGGAGACACTCACCCCGTCCCGCCCCAAACAGGAAGTGAGCCCACGAGTCCTGGGACCACCTCCTTGTATGGTGCCAGCGCTTGGCCTCTCCGCACGAGGGCCTGGCTCCCAGCCCAGCCCCTTCTGGCCTCGGGAAACTCTTCCGGCAGGCAGGCAGGCAGGCTGTCCATCCACAGACACAGCCCTGCTCCAACCTGCTCACTCAACCCCTGCAGAAATCACCTTTGGGAGAACAGCAGTTCCATCAGACCCCATCCCAAAGGAAAGCAGGGCTGGGACCCTCGGCAGGTGGCTGAAAGGATGGGGAGCGAGGGGAGCCATGACAGCCCCTTTGAGTCACGGAGCATCCCCTGCCAGACGCCTTGCTGTCCACAGCTGGGAGTGGTCTGAGACCCAGAGAGCGCCACTGCCCAGGGCAGGGGCAGCAAAGGCTTCCTCCAGTCCAGACCCAGCTGGGTCAGGCATTGAAAGGCAGAGGAGCCCAGGAACCACCTCTGCCCGCCCTCTGGGCCATGCAGGAGACCCAAAATTCAGAAAGAGGCTTTCTCCAGCCTACAAAAAAGGCATTGCAACCTCTCGCAGAGGGAAACACAACAAAACACGGCAACTGGTTCAAAACAACCCCCGTCCTGCAATGCTGAATTTCTGTCCAGAGTTCTGGTGGGCTCACCACTCTGGAGGGTGGAAGAAGCAGCAGTAGCTCCTGCAACTGGTTTAACTGGGGGTCTAGATGACCTTCAGAGTCCCCTCCGTCTCCCAATTCCATTCATGGGATTGGGGGATTCAAAGGAATCCCGTGGCCCAACTTGACCAGCCCCGGACATCACCCCATGAGATCCGGCACCCCAGGCGCCCACAGATCGTGGTGGCCCCAGAGGAGGTGGCTTGAGGAGTGCTGCCCAGGAATGGGTCATTCCGCGGAGCCTTTGAAAAAGGCCTTATCGCTTTCTCCTCCCCAGCAGGTGGTAACTCCTTCGCCTGGACTTTGTCACTAGAGATAAAACTTCTGCTTTGCAGAAAAAGGAAGGGAAGCCGAGGCCTTTTGGGGAGTGGGGGGTGGAGAGTTGCAAAGAGACTCCCTGTTGACCTTCAACCATCTCAATATTCAGATAGACTCTTCTGGCACAAAAGCTCTTTGGAAAACGGATCGATTGTTTAGATGTTGATAATGCAACTTCTGTCCAGAGATGTCGAAACCCCCAAAGCAGGGACAAATCATAGGAAGAGGCATTTGGGTAAAAGGCAGATTGTGAGCCTGTTTTGCTGTGTCAGACGGCCTTCAACTCTGTTCAGAGTCGGAGACAACCTTTAGCTTAGGGCTTTCTGGGATGCAGCCTCCAATGAGCCCCTGGCCTTGGGTGAAACCCACCCAGCACTTCTCCGGGTCGCTTTGTCTGCCCGGCCCCCTCCTCAAACCCTCCCCCGGCTTTGCAAGAGCCCAGTTCCACTGGGAAGGGGGAGGACAAACACAGCCAAGTGACGCGCAGCTGATCTTCTAACTCCCCGAGATTCTTTGGAGACGTTTCACGCCAACAAGTTCTGCTTTAATGAGAAACGGCGGTGTCTCTCCAGCCCCCCACTTCTCCCTCCCTCTGAAAGGAGCAAGCCTGGAGCTACTGCTTCAGAGCGCGCTCGGAAGAGACGAGAACGAATCCCGACGGCTGGGACTCGCCTGCCTTTATGGCTCCAACTGCCAGACTATTGATCCTTCCGGCTCCTTGGCTGGGAGAGGGAATCGCGAGGTGGGCTCTTTTCCCAACCCGGGAGAGCAGGGAATTTGGGGGGTGGGGGAGGAGAGGGGGAAGAGAACCAATAGGCTAAATCGATCAGCAGAGGAAAGGAGCAGAAAACCCAGGGGAGGAACCTGCAATTGTCCATTCGTTGCCCATCGCCAGCGGACTGGGCGCTTCCTGACAGCAAGACCAGCAAAGGGGGTCTTTTCCAAGGGCAGGGTCTGTACCCCCTCCCTGGTACCCACCAGTCGCCCAGTGAAGGCTCCTCTTTAGCATTCTCTCCCCCCACCCCCAGCTGCCTCAGTGACTCCAGAGGGTGGCAAAACTAGGCAGGGGGAGAAGGCAGCCCAGGAGGCTTGTGAAGATGCCATGGCCACCAAGGAAGCCCCCCCAGGCTCACCGTCTCCTGCTCAACAATGCCACCACTGCCTTTGAGTGGACACCGATGAAGTCATTTGTTTATCGCTCTTTTGGCACGACTGCCTGGTCCCACTTCTCTGCCATAAATCTCTCAGCAGCCCACTTCAACATCACCGCCAGCCTGGCTCCACCTATGTTCAGCCAGGGGATCCTCGGCCCCCTTTCGCCCCTCCCCACCTGACACCTCCTGCAAGCAGCCCCGGAGCCCTGATAAAAGCCATACCTGGGGTCAGAAATGGATGTTGCAATGCTGTGGGAAAAGAGCGACCTGCAGAGGGAGGGAGGGGGGGAGGAAGAGGCGTGTTCCTCCTCCTCCTCTCCAACACCTGTTTTTTAAGCAGGTTAAGATCCGCCAAACATCTGTTCGGGATGCTTTGCCTGGGAAAGGCCGAGCCCCTGACCTCCCTGGGCTGACTCAGATGGCCGAGAGCCATCGGTCAGGGTGGGGGTGCAAAGCAGCCCAAGGAAGGGTGGGAACCGCAATAATTGGGACACAACAACAACAACAACACACAAATGGAAGCCGGGCTCGGCTCCTGGACAAACTGGCAGGGTTGCTTTAATCCTGCAGCCGCAGCCCCCTCATGTCGGTAGAGATCTGGAGCCGCTGCCCGAGACCAGAAGGAGGCCCAGAATCGGACACCAAAGGCCTCGCTCTGTTCCACCCCCACCCCAACATCCCCCCTTTCTGCATTAGAACAACATGCTAAAAGGGAGGGGGGAGGGGTCTGCTTTGAACAGCAGCAGAAATTTGGCAACTGGGCCTGTGCAAAAAAGCAGCTCCTGTTGAACCTCTACCTGCCTTGCAGCTTTCGGGGATCTTTAATGCAACCTCGGCCCGGGGGCGGCCGGGGGGGGGGCAGAACGGGCTGGACAGCGCCAAGCGGGGTCACGGGCGCAGCAAACCCCCAGCCGGGAAGCAGGACGCCTCAGCCAGCAACGGCCGAGTCCCTTCTCCCCAGCGCACTCTCGGCTGCAGCGGCCCAGGCCTGCGAGGGGAGCGCTGGGGAAGCAGGAGCCCTTGGCAGGCGATGCCGCCGCCGCCGCCGCCTCCGCCTCCGGGGAAGCTCCTCCGGCCAAGGGAAGCCGCCTCACCTCGCCTTCGCCGCCGCCTTCCTCCAGCATGGCGCTCCGGCCGGCCGGCCAGCCAGCCAGCGGGGGACCAGCAGGCAGCCTTTGGGCAAGGGGCGCGCGGCGGAGGCCCCCAGCCCGTCCCCAGCTGCGGCCGCCTCGCCTCGCCGGCTTCCGCGGGAAGGGAGGAGACAAAGGCGCATCGGCTCGGCCCCTCGCCTGCCCAGCTGCCCGCCCCCTCCTCGACCCCGCCTGGGAATCCCGACAGGGAGGGGGGGGGCTGCTCCGGCGGAGCTCTCTGCAGATGCTCAGAGGCGCTCTGCCAGCTGGGGGGGGGCATCGGAGGAGGGTCCCAGCGACGGCTCTGCTCCTGACAGCTTCCCCGCTTCCTGCTCTGCGCCCCACCGGCTCACTTCCAGGACAGGTAGCCCCCCACCCCACTTTCAAAGGGGCCTGAAGGAGGGGAGCCCTAAGTCAGGCTGGAGGTGAGGAAGGGCCCCTCTCCTTCTTCTTCTTCAAGAGGCCCCTCAGGGCCCCTCTGCCCACCTGCTGCCCACTTCAGCCTGAAGAGGTTCCTGGCTCCATGGCTAGAGAGGACCTCCCATCCATTTCCCCCTCTGAAGCCCTGGAGGCCTTGAGCAAGGAAGTTCCCCGGCTCTGCAGGGGCAGCTCTGGAGGCATTCTGCAAGGCAAACCCCCACCAGAAAAGCAGTTGGTTCCCCCTCCTCCATCTCCTTCATCCTGCCCCTTCTCTGCAAGAGATGCCAACACAGCCCGAAACACCCCCGACACACAGATCCATCTCCTGCCCAGTTTGGCCCCGCGCACGGCAGCCCGGATCCGGGTCGGGCAAATTCTGGCTTCTTTGTGTTTATCCAGGCTGCTGGAAGGAAGAGAGAGACGCCCATCTGCAAAGAGTTGGCAATGGGCACAGACAGACTGCCGGAAGGTAAACAGCGTGGGCGAGTTTCGTGGCATCTGTGAAGTGGCAGAGTGTGGCAGATCCCAAACATGGCGGCAACGTGTGCGAGTTTCTGTTTTCCTTTCAAAAAGATGCTTTTGTGGTGGGGGGGAGGGGAGGATGACTCATCATTGCGAGAGAGAGAGAGAGAAAGCACATTCCATGCCAACCACGTTCGAGACTTGTCCTTCTGAGATGACGATGATGACGATGATGATGATGAGTGATCACACAGATCAACCAGAGGTTTGGATTGGATTTGGCATTTTGGTCCACCCATGAAGTCCTTCCCCAGGACCCAGGACAGGTGGATGTGGATGCCTGATGGTGTTAAAATTAAAATTATTGTCCCAGGATGTCAGCTCTCCCAAGCAAAGCTGCCTTTTGCAATTGACCGATGGGGACTTGTGTCAATGCCGATGGCACTGAAGTGGTGCTCCAGATGCTTTGGGATTGCACCCAAGGCTCTTAGTGCTATTGGTCCAATCTTGGCTTTCTTTTGCCACGGTCATTTCCCTTCTATTTACGGGTCTTTTTGTGTTTTGTGATCTTCTCTTCTGCAGTCTCCAGGTACTGCCACGTCCACTTATCCAGACCTTTCTCCCTCCCTCTTGCTTATCGAGAATGGCTAAGTCTGGCTTTTTCTGCAGCAGGTGCTTTTCTGTTTAAATTCTAAAGTCCCAGAGCTTCCTCGTTTTTAGTTTTTTATTATTGTTATTAAAAGCATGCCTGCAAATTAAAAGTTAATGGAGCAGATTTAATGCTGATCTCAGGCAATCTTCCACCGAGGGCCGGTTCCGGTTGCAGCCAATGGAGAGCTCGCTTCGGCATAGGGCAGAGATGCAGAATCGCTTCAAGTGGGTTGTGGCCCCAAATGGTGATCTCTCCACCCCCTGAGGAAAGCCGGTTGAGTGCAGGGGACCACTCCTCGCCCTTGCAAGAGGGGGATCCCCCAGAGCTCTGCTTTTAGCCCCTTATAGAACACGGAATGACAAAAGAGTTCGAAGGGACCTTGGAGGTCTTCTAGTCCAACCCCTTGTTCAAACTGGCTTGGCCCATTGCCTCCGACGGCGTTTTGGCTGCAAGAAGTGCTACAGACTGACAAAACTCACATCGATTTACGGAGCCTCCTTGGTTAAAGGAGGTTCAGCGCATCGAAGGAAGCTCGGTGCCCTTCCTGGAAGAGCCTCCCTCCTTCTGCCCCAGTCCGAGAGAACTTCAATGCGGACAAGCGGCAAACCCTGCTGGCTTTGAGCTCAAGGGTCAGGCCAGGATGTGATTTTCCTCAGATGAAAATTACAGGGCCCGTCTGCAGTCAGTGTGATGTGGGCACCGGCCGAGGCTAAATACGGCCGAGTGGCCTGGGGATGCCCCCGGTGCGGCATTTCCTCCCAAAAGCTCTCCAGAGCAAGGCCTGCTCAAAGGGACGGGCTCAGAATTTGGACTGCTTGGAAAGGAAAGGACTGGGAGGTTTCCGATGGGACCGGTGGATCGAGCAATCTACCCGGGATCAGCAGCCGTGCCTTCATCCAGGGATCTGCCCCCGTCCCATTCTTTGCACCAATGTGCACAATCGTGGTTTATTTCAAGTTGAATGAACATCCTTCCTTGTAAACGTAATTTCCACTCCTTTTTGTCCGTGACAGGCGAAGTACTTGATTGTGACCATTTCTAAATATTCCAAAAAGTCTTGAGTGTTGAGCCAGGAATGGCCCTCCACATTCTGCAGTTTTCCCAGCCTTCTGACCATCCCTCCGTGTGTGTCCCCAAGAAAGACGGCACTGGCTGGGGATTTAGAGGGCCTGCCCCTCTCGACACAGGAGCTCAGCGGCTTCTGCAGAGCCAGCTGTGCACACACTCAGATGCCCCCCAGCCTCTGGCCCAGATGTGCTCTTCCTGGGCTTTCCAGGGCTCTGTCTACCTGGAAGAGGCAGCAGACCTGTTCCCGCTCAGGAGGATAAATCTCTCTCAGAGCCAGATCAGCACATTATCTCTCCCACAACTCCTGGCTGGGAGGCATCTTCGCTTCACTTGTCAACTTGCTAAAACGGACAGCCTCTCCGGCAAGCCAAAAAACACGGGGCACCGGTCTCTTTCCTTCCACCTGCCCTGCTCTGCAAGGGCCCCACATCTTTCCTGGGCCCAGTAAAGGGGCAGTTCAGGCCCACTTCCTAAGCCACGTCCTGCTTACCCAAGATCGTAGAGTAAGCCACCATGGCAGGCTCTCTACCACATGCTAAACTCCAAAACACAACAGAGCTGGAAGTTACAGATTACAGGGCACAAATAGTTGGGTACATACAACCTTAAACGAATGTTTTTCAACCTGGACAACTTGTAGATGTGTGGGCTTTAACTCCCAGAATTCCCCAGCCAAGCCTGAGAAACATTCACCTAACTACATCACGGCTCCTCAGAATCAGTACAATTTCTCAGTGGCTCCATTCACACACCCTGGCTACTGCATCCATCTGTTTGCTGGATATGCATGATACACACACACACACACACTCACACACACCCCCCAAGACAAAAAATGAAAGTCAGCAAAGTTTGGATATTCTGCAAATATACGGTAGCTCGCCAGGTTTGGTTCCGAGTTGTGAGCAGGGCAGCTGCTTTTGAAGCTACGTGGCAGATTGTTGGAAGGATTAAAATCAAGGTGGGGTGGAAATGATTTACGCTTGTTTGAGTTTCCTCCGAACAGGGGCGGGAGAGCCTGGGTCTTGAGGGCGGATGGCCTGAAGGGACGGCTGCTTCGGGGCCATGCCAAGAGGCCTCGCTGGGCTACCTGGGTGGGCACCCCCACATGTCAGAGGGTCAACTCCATGGCTCCCAAAGTGGACCTGGTACATTTATGGAGGGGGCTACATTGAGGGGGAGGAGACCCTCCGGGCAACCTGAAGGGTCTCCTGGGTGGGGCTGCTGTTCTTTCCTGTCTCGGAGGTGCTTGTTTATTCTCACCGTTTCTTGCATCACCTGGCACAGACGCAGCCAGGTAGCCGAAATCTGCACACACACACACCCCATAAAGGCAGCCGGCCTAAGGCAGGCTCTGCTGCTATGGTCTGAGGGCTGTTGGGGGGTGGAGGGAGGGTGCGTTGAGTGCAAGGCTGTGGGGCCACCCCAGAACAAGCTCTGCCAGGCAAAGACACCCCCACCAGGAAGGCCACAGGAAGGGCGAGCACAGTGCCAACAGGCTGCCTGCCTTTGCACATGGAGGCTCCATCGGATGTGCCCAAGGAGGAAAACAGAAGCCTGCTCGATTAGGACAAGAGGGTCCCCCCCCCCAATCCTAACCAGCCACTCCTGCTCCTCTCTGGGGAGCCTGGCAGAGCAGTGTGGAGGCGACAGAGCAGCGAGCAAAACAAGCCGTCCCTGGGGGGCCATCGAGTTACCAAGATTAAATGAGTCCCCTCATCACCAGCCGTAATTAATTTGGGAGGGAAGCAGGTGGAGATCACCACTTTCATTTGCCCAGAAGTCCACTTCTTACTCCTGCTCTGGGGTCGTTTTTGACCCCTTCTAGGGGGATCGGAAGCCAGAGAGGGTCCCCTTCCTTTCTCTGCCCGTTTCTCTTGCCACACCTGTTTGGCAACTCAGCACATCTGGAGGACGGCCTCCCTTGATGGTATCTCATCCGCCACAGACCATCCTAGGATCCAATCTGAGTCCCTGAGAATTTCCCTGAGGATGGGCTCCAGCACGAATCCGAAAGCTCGGAAGACTAATAAGCCTCTGGTCCCTCTGACCGACCCAGAATTGGATCCTGCAGTTTTAAACCTATTTATTCTCCATTCTTCTTATATGTCCTACTGCTATATTTCTATGGCCTGTTTTGCTCAGGGTTGGATGTTAGATGCCTACAATCTGTAGGTGCTTCTGATACAAAGAAAGACACCCCCCCCCACGAGACAAATATATACAGCCTTGTTGAGGTGCCTTCTCCAAAACATCACTTCCTCCTATGTCTCCAGCATTTGGGGGGGGGGGGTGTCAACCCAGGGGTGAAATCCAGCAGGTTCTGACAGGTTCTGGAGAACCAGTAGCGGAAATTTTGAGCAGTTTGGAGAACTGGCAAATGCCACCTCTGGCTGGCCCCAGGAGTGGGGAGGGAATGGGGATTTTGCAGTATCCTTCCCCTGCCACGCCCACCAAGTCACTCCCACAGAACCGGTAGTAAAAAAAATTGGATTTCACCACTGGGTCAACTCCCATCATTTCCAGCCCCTCTTAGCCCTAAACATCTGAACGGTGCCCGGTTTCCAAGCTGGGTACTCTCCCAGTTGGCCCTGTTTGATTCTGGGAGACTGTTTCAAAGGCTGCAAAGCTAAGCAGCCACGGGGAGGGTCTCACCAGCCTGTTCGGCCTTCAAACCAACCAGGTTGAGGCCTTCACCTCCGCAGCTACTTAGCTTCACACTCACGTCCACCGAGGGCTTTTCAAGCACCGTGATGCCTTCCGGACATGGCATCAGGAATTCAGAAGTCACGGAGAAGAGGCAACGTCTTCAGACAGGAATCCGTACAGAGTCTTAAAAGGCACCTCTGGAGCTCTGAGGCCACGAAAGGTCTCTCCCTCGCCTCTTTCAAGCAAAAAAAAAGGAACTTTAGGGCTTTAACCCTCTCTCTTGAAAAAGGAGGGAGAGGGGAAAGAGGCTCAATTATTATCCAAGGTCAATGAGAGTTTGCATAAAACAGGGATTTTTTTTCTGTTTTTAATGAACGCCTTTGACTTTGCCTTCCGAAAATACAGATACTTGTTAACCCAGAACATCTGCTCGGATCTGAAAGTAATTATCAGGGGGGAAAAGGCCTTGAGTGAAGGAAGGGAAGGGAGAGAGAACACCTTCCTGCAAGGCTGGGCAATGGGCCCCGTTTTGACAGCAGCACCAAAAGACACAGCCGCCCCTTGACGCTCAGCCCAGGCACCGGAATTCTTGGGTTTGCCTTGGCATTTTGCAAGGCACCAGAAGGTAAGAGGACCACAGGGAAGGAAACATGTTAAGAGAGGGTTGGCTTCTTTACTTAAACCCTCTCAGCTCCCACTGGTAGGGACCTGGAGCTGGCCATACAGCTGTGGCTCCTTCGGGCATTTGGTGGCCCATAGTGGACTCCGGTGCCACTGACCAGGTGGCCTCTGCTTCCAGACCAGAGTGAGGGCAAAGCTGTGGGGAGAGGAATAGGCCGGGATGGGTGGGGCAGTGTCCGGTTTCTCGTCCCACCGCTTCTGAAGCGGAGAAGGCGCTCTCCTTCCTTTCCAAGACTTTTCTCTGCCTCGTTTCTTTTCATCTCCAATTATGATCTCACCCTCTAATTTTTCCTTCTCTGTGCAAAGCCTCCCCCCGCCCCGCCCCTGCCTGGTCCAACACCTTCCCCAGAAGAGTTATCCGAAGGCACTTTTCTCAGCCTTCCCAGCCAGCTGCTTAGGAGCGCGTGTGCGAAGTGTTATTACAAGAACGGACTCGATATTGCACCCCTGTTGGGCTAGAGGATACATTAAATTTCCTGGATGATTGCATCCTAAAAACTCGTGGTAATTTAGGGTTCATGATGTGAGCCAATAAGAAGGGGGGGGGGAGGAACAAGCACAGGTGAGCTGAGCTGGAGAGGGGGAGCCTCCGTTGCTCAGTGACTTCCAACACCCCCAGACCTCAGCTGCAGAAAGGGGCTCCCCTTTGCCCACAGCATCGTTTGTGGTTTAAAGCAGCCCCCCATCTCTGAGCAGGTGAAAAAGCCCCCACCCCGGAGGGGGATCTGTGACACAGAAGCTCATTCCAGACAGCCTCAAGGAAACAGGATCCAAGAAATCAACTTTGGCTAAAACCTGTGGGAACCTGCTGATCGTACCTCTGGCCTGACTGCCCTGCTGCAGCCACGCCTGGAGCCTGTGGGGCAGGTGTGGTTCCAGGCCACGGAGGAAGGAGAGGGAAGGTGGTTCCTGCGAAGGGGAGGAGACCGGCTTGAATTTGGAGTCGATGGTCAGCTGGCAGGAGTTTGGCTGAGGTTTGCAAAAGAACCTCTCTGGAGTAGCAGCTGGGCCTTTGAAAGAGGAAGGGGCCATAAAAAGACCTTCTCCCCCTCCTCGCCAGCTGATCGCCATCTCTTTTGTCCAGCAAAATAAAACTTCCAAGGCCATTTGGGGAGGAGCAGACAAAAAGGCCCATCTGCATGTAACCTCCATCCCCAGATCCCCACTCGGCCTCCACACCTGTATCTCAACTTCGCCCCCCTTTCTTTCCTTCCTTCCTTCCTTCCTTCCTTCCTTCCTTCCTTCCTTCCGTTTTGGCCTTCTCCCCCAATACCCAAGCAGGGGCATGGGCACACACACACACACCCCTGCTGCATTTGTGCGATGCATTTTGTTGTCATCCGTGCTTCTGCAAATTATAGGCTATAAAGAATTAACGGCCGATTATAAATCAATTTACTGTGCTGGGAAACAACACAAGGAAGTATTTTGCATGGGGCAGCTTTTCAAAAGAAAACTAATTAGCTGGGTTCAGATTTTAATCTTAGGAAAATTAGAGGAGGATTGGAGAATTTTTGCCTGCTAAGGCAGCTGAGGGAGGGAGAGGGGTGAGGGTGGGGGGATACATTTGTATGCACTGGCACCGGCCCAATACCTTACGACCAGAATTCAAGAGACCAGCCCAGACAGCACAAGCCTCTAGTTCTCACTGATGTGATAAATGAGGGTAAATATCGGCCTCCAGACACCGACTTGGTCAGGGAAGAAGACCGACCGAATGGCAGCCTCTGTGCTGGAGAAATCAGCTTCATTGTATCTTTTAGAAGTGGCTGAAATGATGTGGGGTCTGTTTCCAAAACAGGATCAGTGGCATGAAATGAAGACTGTGCAGATGCATTTGCTTTAAAAATGGGGACTTTGCTCCACAGGGTCATTCTGTAGCAGAGCCAAAGCTCCACATCCATAAGGACTAGTCTCTTGGTTCTTCAAAACAAGTCTTAGAAAGAGTTGCAGAGCTGGGCAAAGGCAGGAGCAAGGGGGACAGACAGACAGCCTCTTTGAGGGGGGGCACTTAGGACTGCAAGCATCAGGTGGTGAAGCAGGGAAGAGAAGCCCCTCCTGCCAGTTCCGAGGGTGGGCAGAGCCTTCTGTCCTTGGCTGAAGAAATGTTCCCTTGTCTCATAAAATTGCAGCCAGTGACAGGGAGGGGCCGTCCGCAGCCTCCGAAGCACAGGGCTTCATTTTTGTAATTAAGCAGGACGTCCAAACAATGTCCTGGTTCACGCAGAGAAAGGTCAGGAACAGCCACCATCCATCCTGCCGCTAATTGCGAGATGCACAGACCCAATTAGCCCAACGTTCCTGCACAGGCTGTCCAGGGCAGAGCCTCTGCCTTCCCTGCATACCCTCCGGCCCAGCCGAAGGGGGCGCTCGGGTTCTCGGGCCCCAGGGAGGGCCTGCAGGGACCTGGCTTCATCGGGGAGGCGGTTTAGAAGGGGAGAGATTTCTCATCCCTGGCTTGGCACGTTGCAGGAGACCAGCAGGGGAAGGGAGGGTGTGTGCCGGGCACTGCCCAGTGTCCAGAGAGTGGCAGGAAGCTAGCTGCCCCTTGGCCATCGTTCCTGGAGGGTTCTTAACCCCATCAGGACCTTGGACAGTGCAGGGAGTGGAGGAGCTGGGCCATCCTTGCAGGGCCTGCTGGGTCTTGAGAAGAGGTTGCCTGGCCATAAACCAGAATGAACTCCACCCCACTCCCCACCGCCTTCAGCTCAGCCTCCCTGGGGTGCCTGCGAGCCTTTCAAAGCGCAAATCCCAGGGAGGTGGGGGTCTGTGCTGAGCACCATTCGCAGCAAAGGAGTAGCCGGCTCTGGCGTTGGGGCCTGTTGGGTGCACTTGGGGTAGGGAAAAAGCAGTTGTGTACTACAGGAGTAAGTTGGGAAATGGGAACAGGATGTAACTCTTTCTAGAGTCAGACGCCCAAGAAAGAATACCAATTTTATTTTCAATAATCCATGGGGAAGACTACCAGGTTCTCCCTCCTGGCCTCACTGCTCCTCTCACATTGAGGGCACCGAGGCATCCTGTCTTAACTGGGTGGGGGTGGGGGCAAACTGAGCCTCCAGGAACCCCACAATCCCACCCCTAGGAAAGCCAGATCCCGCGTCAAACAAGGCAGGAGGTCGGCCTCCTGACTTCCTCATCCTGCGCCATCTCGATCCTGAGGCCAAACCCAACCCCGGCTGCCTTTGGACCCAACAGCCCTGAGGTTACAGCTTCATTTTCCTGCTGAAAGTTTTTCAACGACTTCTTTACCTGGAGCAGCCGACTGGCCTTCTCCAGCCGGGGCCAAACTGCCAGGACTTCACCAGGCCTCCCTCCCTCCCTCCCTCCCTCCAGACAGCCAGCTTTGTTCCGACAAGGGCCGAGGCTGCTGGCGCTTACCAATGAGCCCCACCTGCCCGGCCCTGCTTCCCTCCTTGGCACATTCAGCCACACGAGCAGAGGGTGGCTGTGAACTGCCAGAAAGGGGGAGGGGGCTTGTTAAAAACTGCCTCCAACTCTGAGCTGACAATAGGGACATCTGCGTTCCCATAAGTCCTCACTTCTGTGCTGTGAAGCGGTCCAAGAGGGACACAAAAGGGATCAGAGACATTTGCCATTGCAGAGGGAAAGAGAAAGAGGAGGAGGAGGAGGAAATTCCTATCCCCCCCCCCCCAATTCAGACACTCAGCAAGGTTTGGAAACTATTGACAGATGTCATTGTAAGACTGGGTGTGTATGTGTGTGTGTGAGAGAGAGAATTTTATTTCAATCCAGCATTAAGTACCTGCCAGCCCTTCCCGGTGAGAAAGAGGACCTTCCCTCTGGCAGAGCTGATCCGCCCTCCTCACCTTGCTTGACAATCGTCTTTTAAGACGGTCATTAATTCAAGACCAGTAATTAACTCTCTGGTTGGAGAAGCTTCGCACCAGTGAGTTCCATTAAGGCAGCAGATTTGCAGACACCCCGCAAGGTGAACAGAGATGCAGCCCCCACGCAGAGCAGGGAACCTCCAGGGGCCGTTGAGTCCTCCTCTGACCCCTTTGCTCCCTCTGGACACCGGGGCACCCCAGCACCCCATCCCCACAAGTGGCCTTGGGTGAGGGAGCTGCAGGACTGGCACACTTCAGGTAATGGGGGCACAGCCTCTTGCATGCTGGTGGCTGTTCTCTCTTCCCTCCCAGCAGGACCTCAAACCTGGTGTCTGCTCCTCCGTGGGTTCCTGCCCTGGCCAGAAGGGCTGCTCAGGAGGCCTTGCACCCCAGAACAGAAGAGACCCCTCAACTCCCCCTCTGTGACTTTCTGAGGCTTTCTGCCCAGCCAGACCAGGAGTTGCAAGGCTCTTATTGCTCATACGGGCTGGCAGCTGCTCTGCAGAAACCCAGCCAGGCCCTTTCTCAGCTTCTGCACAGGTGCTGCTCCCCAGGGGGGTGGGACCAGGGATGGATGAGAGTCTCGGCCAGCCCTTCCTGGACCCTCTGCCAGGGATTGCCCCTCAGGCAAATGTGTGTGAATCCACCTCTGTCCATCCACAGCCTGCCTTCCCTCCCTGGCTATTAAAAAGCCCTGTTGGCTCGAGAAGGGGGAAGTTTAGGGATGGGGAGGGGCGGGCATCATGGCCTGCTTTTGATTAACTCCCAGTCTTTTCCTTTCCAAGACATGCCTAGCTGGCAAAAGGACCCATGCCGAGAGGGAAAGAAAGGGAAAGGCTACGGGGAGACTGGGGGGGGGGGGGGGGGAGAAGGAAAATGGCAGAGCTTCCTAATAATTAAGAATCTTTTCCTTTCAAATTAAAATCTCAGCATACCCAGAATCCAAGCTTCCCTGGAAGAGATCAATACTTCAATTTAAGGCACTTGGCTTAGTTACACACTCACTTGCATCAAAGGAAGCAGAAAAAGAAGAGAATTTTGGACTTTTCCCAGGAAGACGTTACAGCAGAATGTTTACAACTATATTTTGAAAATCAATTCCTCCCTCCCTCCCTCCCTCCTTCTCCCTCTCCCTCTCCCTCTCATCTCACTTGCATTCTGAGAGAGAGGCCTTTTCGCACTGTTTCTTCATTGACTGGTGTGTTCCACTGTTGATGTGCATAATTCTGCAAGCTGCACAAAGTGTGCTGGGGCTGGGCAGGACTGAAACACAATTTGCAAGCAAATAACGCAAAGCAAATCGCACAACGGAAGCAGAGGGGCCCTTGTCCTTTGCACAGCACCGAGAAGGTGAGGCCTGTGACCCAAATAGCCTGCAATTTTAACATCTGATCCTGGGGGAGCACAGGGGCAGGGAAGGGATAGGATTCTGCCCTCCGTAGTCCCATTATCCCCAGCCTGATGGATTGGCTAAACTCGAATTTTAAAAGCACTGCTGATCAGGGTTTCTTCTGTCCTCAGCCGAAAACCTCCTTTTGATTGCTCCGTTGACTGCTGTGGATTATCCGTCTTTTTGCCTCCATTGGTCACCAGGGAATCATTTTTGCCAGGTTCAGGAAAGCCTCTCCGGGAATTGGAGCAAATATCGAAGGCAAATAAAGGCCAGGGAAGCAGGCAGGGCCTGAATCCAGCGCCCTCAATGGCTGAGAAGGCAATTGCCCTTAATTTGGAGGGTCCGGGAAGGGCGGGCAGCCGGGCGCCCCCTCCTGGCAAGCGGGGGTGAAAGAAGAAAGATGCTACATCAGCTTCTCCAAGGATCACAATTATGGGGGGCAGCCTCAAAGCACCTAGAGGACAAAGGCTGGAAAACTGGTCTTCCGACAATAAAACCAACAAGTGGGATCTGGATTTCAACCCCTGGAACACCCCCAGTTTTCTGGGTGCTGCAAGAGAGCCAACATCCCTTTGGGGCAGGGTCAGCCAGCCCCGTGCCAGGGCAGGATGGTGCCAAGCCAACAGAGTCATCCTGGCAGGAGCCCCATCCACCACCCTGGGGGAGTTCTCCAGGGTCCTGATTTCAGCAGCCTTCTACACAACTTTTGGCTTTGACTGCCCTGCTGGCAAGTTCTGCCTGGGTGTCCCAGGCTCACTTTAGCTCCTGAGCGGCCATTTCATTCCTTTCCACTGGGCCTCTCTAACCAAAACGAACCCTTGGCCTGCTCTACGAAAACTCCTTTCCCTTCCAGAGAGATAAACCAAAAGGATGCCTTTCGACATGGGGAGCCAGAAGCCATGGTGGCTGTGAGGATCTCCCATAGACTGTGATAGTCTATCTGGCTGGTAGCTGGTTGGCACTGAAGGCGGACAGGCCTTTTGGTTCCCCAAGGAGATAAATCTGGAGCAGCTTCTGATCTCTTCCCTCTGTTGAAATGGCACCTTCCCAAAATATGTCACTTTGGCACAATCTGAACAAAAGGGTGGCAGGAATGAATGGTTTTATGGGGGGCGTGGGGTGGCTTCAATGGGGCTTACAGCATCTCTCTTGCAAAAACTCCCAATTAAGACCCCGTTTCTTCCTTCCCAGGGACCTCGGTCCGCAGCTGATGCCAAGAGGCCGACAGCAGACAGACGCCCGGCCTGTGGGATAAGGACTCTGCGCCAGCCGTCCACGTCCAAAGTCAACCACAGGGGGGCTTGTTAACAAGCAGCATTGCTTAAAGACTCCTCTGCTCACTCTTCATGAGCCCTGCGACAGCCCCATGGATTGATGGGGGGCTGGCTGGCCAAGCATCCCCCGCCAACTGCCCCTCCGTTGCCTACAAAAACCTGACAGGCTGCCTGGTCTCTCTCTCTCTCCCTCTCTCTCTCTCTCTCTCTCTCTCTCTCTCTCTCTCTCTCTCTCTCTCTCTCTCTCTCTCACACACACACACACACACACACACACACACACACACACACACCGCAGAAGACGCCAAGTATGAGAGACCCTCAAACAGCCCCCTGGCTGAGCTGGAATCTGCCCCCTCCTCATTAAATGGCCTTCCATTGCAGGAGGAGAGAGCTGGGTTGAACACTAGGAGAAAATATCCACAGCACAATCAAATTTAGAGGGATGGGGTGCTAGTCCCCTCTGGGGGACTCAAACCACTCTCTTCCTCTGGCTGAAAATCCTAGGGTAGACTAGATGACCTCTAGGTCTCCTCCAAGTAGCCTATTCCACAGCTCTACCTGGGACAGTTCCCAGAAATCCCTGTGCTGAAGACTGAAAAGGGAGATTTTTAACCAGGGCTTGGGGCAGCCTTTCAAGCAGTTGAGGAGTGGGCTTTCCATGGCACACCCATCCCCGTCCCCACTTCTTGCCAGACACCAAGCCAATAATCCCTCTGGAGGTTTTGAGTTGAAAAGGAGGCAACAAGCAAACATATATTGTCAAATTCCACAACAAACACACAAATCCCAGCTGGCTTCAGACCTTTGATTCTCTTTGCAACACCCGTAACCCCAACTTGTGTACCCCCCCCATTACAAAATGACATTGATGCCTGGTGCTTCTGAGAGATGCCCTCTTTGGGGTGGGGAGGTGCTCAAGCCCCCTCAACAAGATGGAGTCTGCCAGCACCCTTGGAAAAGACCGGGCAAAGGAAGACGGCGGCCGGGGGGGGGGGGGGTAACTGGGAGGGGAGGGATGGGAAACTTCCTATGTCAAGAGAGCTTACATCGCGGGCATCTGCCTCCCCCCTCCCCAAATTGGGGCTGCTTGCAAAGGATGAAAGGAGCCGTCAGGGGCGTGGTCCAGGCAAGCAGAGACGGAGCAAGGAGACCAGCGGATGGCTGGCTGGACCGTAAACAGGAAGTAAAGGGGGGGGGGGAGAGAAAGACCAGGACCAAGAAAGCCAGACCCTCCCCAGGCAGAACCAACCAGACCACCGAGAAACTGAATGGCCCAGTTTGGCACCTTCAGGTATGCAATGTTAGCCTCTCCTGTCCAAATCCTCCCCACTTTTTAAAGAAAGACGGAATAAAATGAGGGGATTGTGTCTCTGCAAGGACTCCCCCGTCCCTTGCCATCTCCATCCCGCCGGCCTTCTGTTTTGCACACCACAGCAGCTTCCACCTCACAATCACAACGCGGGCCAAGAGATCTCGGTTTGCACCAGCTGCTTGCGCCCAGTCACTGCCCAGAGGCTGGTGTAAGAACACCGTGCCACGATGCCATTTGGATGGCCCTTGGTCCCTGGGTGGCAGGAGGCCACGGTGGCTGGGGGCCGCTTAGGAAGTGCCGGCACAAATGATGCCCCCCCTCCCAAAAGCAGGCACAGGTTTTTTAAAAGGAACCAGTGCCACCGTGCAGGATGTGCCCACCACAGGAGGCAAATGCCCAGCTAGTTGTGTCTCGGGAGGAAGGGGCTGGACAGATGGACGACGTGTCCCCATCTGGAAGACCATCACTGCAGTGGGAAAGGCGAGGAAGGGGGGCTGCAGCCCACTCCTCATCGTAGCCAGGCAGCTTGTGCCTGCGAGTCCCTCCTCTGCCCCCTCCCCATTTCCACAGAAATTAGAAAATTAGGTCACCCGTTTTTGCCAACCGTAGCGCACCAAATCACCAGCAAAGATCCCTTCAGAGTTGGGAGGGGTGTGGCACTCGCATCTCCACGGATAACCCTCTTCTCTACCCGCCCTGCTCGGCGGGTCTCCTGCCCCCAGCTCAGTTAAGGTGGGGGGGCTCCATCGGCACCGGAGAAACAGTCTCTAGCCCCCATCAACCCCCTCCCCTCGCCCACCTCAAAATCCAGGTAGTCCCCAAACGCCCTTCTCGGGCAAGAGTGAGAAAACTGCCACGTCCTATTCGGCACGGACCCGGCAGAGCCACACTGGCCCACCCGAAGCCCCGACCCAGGCAGAGGAAAGCCTCCTCCTCCTCCTCCTCCTCCTCCTCCCCAGCCAGAGCGCCAGGCTTCCCTGCACCATTTCATTGCTGCCGCGGGAGGAAAGGGGCTGCAAGCGGCGAGGGGGGAGGGTCTGAGCCGCCCCCTCCCTGCAGAAGAGCCGCAAGCAGCGCTCCCCCCGCCGCCCCCCCTCGCTCCCTCCGGCCGGGCTCTCACCTCTCATGGTCGGCGCTCCTGAAGCCCGGGAGGACGTGGCGGAAGCTGCTGTGCCGGTCGAGCTTGGACTGGCTCTTGGTCCGTTTGATGGAGCCCTTCAGCTGCCGGCTGAGGAAGCCCTGCGGGGAGAGGCAGACAGGCGTTACCGGGCGGGGCGGGGCGGTGGCGGCAGCGCCCGGTGCAGAGAGCCGCCCAGCATCCGGCAGGCGAGCGGTGAGTGAGCCGGGCGGCGATGCGACGTCGGCGTGAGACTCCCCGAAGCCTCGGTTTCCTTGGCAACCACCCGCTCGCAGGAAAAAAAAAAAGAAAGAAAATCGCAGCGCTGCAAGCCGAGCGTGTTGCAACGGCTGGCACATCGGCACTGGGGGTGGGGGGGTGGGGGGCTGGCTGGAAAGGGGCCTCCCCCCTCCCCATAGCACGATGCCCAGGATGGGAGAGAAGATGGCCCTCGACCCAGCCCAGCGGTGCCCAGAAAGTCTGGCCCCATCGTAGGGACCCCTCGAAAAGGGTCCCCTTGCCCCCCTCTTTTGCAGCCGCATCTGGCCTTTCTCCCCCATCCTGCCATCCCCCAACCCTGAAGGTGCAACCTAAACCATAATCCTTGGCTATGCTGTTGGGATGCTCTGGAGCCTTTTCTCTGTGCACCAAAAGCCTTAGCCAGCTTCCTGTCCGGGGCTCTCCATCCTCGCGGCCCGGAGCCTCCTTTTAACCCAATTTTGTTTCGTTTCCACCCTGTTTTTCTGCCAATGTCTACTCAGTTTTCTTCCCCAAAGTTCTTATTGTCTTGTTTTCATCTTCTAAATCATTTGCAAACCGGCCAGAGTGGCTGAGAGTCAGCGAAACGTGATCAATCACCATCACCATCACCATCACCATCATCCACAGCCCTGTTCTGGACAACCAAGAAAAGCCTGTTTGTTCCAGGTCAAGAACTCGATCTGGGGCTGGAAATGGGTCTTGCCTGTTGAATCAGAGCACCTGATGCAGCCGCAGCCCTTTTGTGCCTCTGGATGAGACGCCTGGCAGCTCTGTTGGCCAGGAGGCTGAGGAAGGGGAGACCCCACCCGTCCGCGACCGCACCCCAGACATTGAATTTCTGGAGGGCAAAGCCGAGCCCCTAAAATGACCCCCGTCCAAATTTCAGAAGGGGAAGGAGAAGCAAAAGGGGCTCCTGGCATCTGTCCTGCCCAAGGAAAGTTGCTTTTTCCAGCCACGCAGAAGGTCTGGGCACTCCAGATGCCTGGCTGGTTTTGGCCTGGGAAGATGTCCACGTTTTCGTCACAAGCAAAGTCACCCCTTCCCTTGCTCAAAGCCACTGGCTGGAGGTGGAGGCCCACCAACGCCCCACTTTGTCCTGGGTTGCCAAGCTGTCTTGGCCTGCATTGGGGCTGCCTCACCTGGTCTGCAGCCAGCAGGGCACCAGGACGGTGGCACAGTTGGGTGTGCCAAAAAGAAGGAAGGCTGCCAGCCCCAAGCCCCTTGTTGCTTGGAGTCCGGGGCAGAAAGGGCAAAGAACACAAACCAGAGGCTGCCAAAAGGGACCCTGCCTGGCTCTTTCCAACGCCTGCCCACCTCAGAGCCGTGGGGTGGGTGTCTCTCCTGGCACACCCGCCCCAAAGAGGTGCCCACTTCCCTGCCAAGGGGTCCCCCAAGGATCCCAGGACAGGGAGAGGAATCCTGGCAGGTGCCCTTGGCTCCAGGCAGAGGATAAATCAGACGGCACGGGAGATGCTGCAAACGCCAGGCCTCCCAGCGCCATGTTATTGTTCACGAGAGGAAGGACAAAATATTTCGCGTTATCTACCTGCCTTTCCCAGTGGAGGTAATTATACCTTCCTTATCACCATGGCTACAGATACCTTAGAAAATTATACACCGGCCCTGCCTGGCGGGAGAAGGATGCTGTTAAGGGGAGGCAGGGAGGGGTTTTGCACTGCATCAGCACTCCTGGTGACCAGCCTGAGAGAGCCCACCTCCCCTTGTTCTGACCTGACCCCTTTAATGCCTGAGATGCAGTCCGTGACCCTCTTACGCACGCCCATCCCGGCCCCCTGAGAGTGAAGGTTTCTCACCAGCAGGAAACGGTGGCCTAGTGGGCAGTCGCCAGCCTGGCGCATCCCGCCCCCCCAGGTCCCCTGGGCTACAGCTCCCTCTCCTCAGAGGTGAAGCAGGACCGTGTATTGGAACCTCCATGGTTAGAGACAGTGTACCAGGTGCTGGAAAGGGACGCGGTGGATCAGTGGCTAAGACGCTGAGTTTGTCGATCAAAAGGTCGGCAGTTCAGCCGTTCGAATCCCTAGTGCCGTGTAATGGGGTGAGCTCCCGTTCCTTGTCCCAGCTTCTGCCAACCTAGCAGTTCGAAAGCACGTAAAAAAAAAAATGCAAGTAGAAAAAAAGGGACCACCTTTGGTGGGAAGGGAAGCGCGTTCCATGCGCCTTTGGCGTTGAGTCATGCCGGCCACGTGACCAGGGAGACGCCTTCGGGCAGCGCTGGCTCTCCGGCTTTGAAACGGAGGTGAGCACTGCCCCCTAGAGTCAGGAACAACTAGCACATACGTGCGAGGGGAGCTTTACCTGAGGGTTAATTGGAGCCCCAAGCCCTGAGATTCTTGGCTCTTATCCATTAGGGTACCAGGCTGGATGTACCTTGAGCATCCTTCCTCCCCTGTTCCCTGCCCAACAACGCTCCCTCCTCCAGTCTGGGAACCCTCTCTATCTCTAAGCAAACCAGCCTTCCTTTTTTCTCTTTTCCACCTTGGGCATCTCCCAGATGTGCCATCTCGGCTGGCAGCCCTTCTCCAGGCCCCAGAACCGCTCAGAACGGGGCCACATGTGGGGGAACGGCACTCAGGGTGCCTGGACAAATCAGAGGAGGCACAGTCTGATGGACCCGAGATGAAAAAGAGGCCTGGAGCCTTTTCCAAATCAATCTAGAAATTTTCATGTTTAAAGCCTCTCCGGTACTTGGCAGAAAACGCACGAGATTTATTTTCCAACAGAGAGCAGTAGATCCCAATCAAAAGCAGGCATTTGAAGCCCCAGACGACGTGTGGGGGAGAAGACCGGAATCTGTGGAGAGCAGAGGAGATAATCATCGCCGGCTGACAGGAATTTATTCGCCTTCCTATAAATCTACGCTTCTAGCCCACTTTCACCAGGCACAATCGGCTTGGCGTTCGCCTCCTCCTGATCAGTGATGGATCACCGCTGTGCCAGCCTGGCCTCGCTTCGCACTTTTCAAAGGTCGGCTGGCATCATCCCTCCGTGTCAGCACCTGGCAGCGGCGTCCCCCTCCACCGCATCGCAGTCGAACGCCCCTCCTCGGAACAAGCGGAGAGCAACGTATCGTTTTCAATAATCTAATCGTGGCGTCCCCAAGGAAGGAAGGAAGGAAGGAAGGAAGGAAGGACGTATGTTGGAAACGCTTCATAAAAATGTAGACACCAGCTTGGTGATCCATCAGCCTTTCGTGAGCTCCCGTGGCTTCGCTTCCTTCCTGTCTTTCCGGCTGTGTGGAAACACTGGTGTTTTTTCCATCTGTGTCGGTGGAGTGGCACACATTTTGTGGAAGGGTGAGGAAGAGGGGTGGAGCAGCCCCACACGGCCCCTTCGTACCTCCTGGCTGGATTCCACACCCTGGAAAAACCTGGGTTTCATCTGCAAACCCTTCAGGCACAGCACAGCAAAGCACGGCCTCCCAGGGTCGGTCCCACCGCTTTCCCATCCCTCTTCTCCCATCAGTGCTACTACAGATAGTCCTCGACTTACAAAACTTCATTTAACGACCATTCAAAGTTACAATGGCACACAAAAAAAGTGACCTGACCATTTTTCACACTTACAACCATTGCAGCACCACCTCCCCCACCACCACCCCCGGGGTCACGTGATCAGAATTCAGACGTTTGGCAATTCTGACTCATGTTTGTGACGGTTGCTGCATCCCGGGGTCAGTAAGTGTGGCAAGAAAGGTCGCAAGATGGGATAAAACTCATTTAACAAATGTCTCACTTAGCAACAGAAACATTGGGCTTAACTGTGGTCGTAGGTCGAGGACTACCTGTAATCCGACATAGCCATTCTTAATACTTGCCTGGCGCTCCGAGGGTGCGTATTGCTAAGGGCGACAATAACTCTCTAAGGCAGTTGGATCTGGTCCCGACTCCAGGGCTATCAATTGGCACCCACGGGTGGCAGAAAATGGGCGGGGCATGGGCCTCCTCTCTGGTCTCACTGGCCCCTCATCCACCCACCCTTCTCCCATGTATCTTGGTCAGGGGGAGGCAAGCTGGTGTGCCCGGTTGCTGGCCCCATTCAGCTACGGTCGAGGGGGAGGAACGTCCAAGTGCTGAACTGATCTGGTGCTGGTGCTGGGGGCCTCCACAGGGGCCCTTGCTGCCCGGGGCCCTCTCGCCAAGGATGAGGCTGACTTTAAAGGACAGGGACCGGCCGAGACGGCGCCCTCTGACCCGGCTGGGGAGAAGTGTGGGTGGCCAAGAGAGTTTCTCCCCTGCCTCTCCTCCGGTGTTTGTGGACGCAGCTTATGGGGGCAGCTCCTCCACCATGCAGCCCCTTTTCCAAGTCTTCTGCAGCCTGGGGGCCACCATTGCCAAAGGGCTGGGGGTGGGAAACATGCCCACTACCATGCCAGCTCTGGCCCTTTTTGCTCCCTGACCAGTTCATCCATTTTCAGAACGCGCCAAACTGGAGAAAAAGGCCCGGCACGGCAAAGAAACGAAATCCGGTCACCATGGCAACGGAAGTTGGAAAGAGCAGATGGAAATCAATGTCACCTCCCCGGCTGCTGCTGCGGCTGCTGCTGTTGAGGTGGCAGGGAGAGGAAGCAGGCTGGCAGCAGCGGGCACCGCCTGGTGCTGGAAAGGAGGCCGAAGGACGGGCATGGCAGGCGGCTGATCGGCGCAACTAAGAGGGAGCCGTGGGGCTGGCAAAGGGGCAGGAACAGAGAAGTGAAGGCCTCTGGGATCAGGACCGTGGGGCGCCAGGTGACATGGAGGAATCCCCTGGAACTCACTGCCACAAGAGGCAAAGGACAACACTAACCTGCTCCTTCTGGAGGAAAAGTCACCACCCAGCGCTGCACCAGATTGGCCCTTAATCTTCAACCCAAAAACATAGCCAAATAGAATGAGCCAGAACTAAACCTGCCCCCTTAAGAGTTCGAAGCGGAGGGTAAACTGAGGCTCAAGGGATACAAAAAACGCCAACCTCCCCCAGCAGAACAGAAGTGGGCATTTGAGGCAGCCTCACCAGCCTGGATTACAAATCCCATCGTCCCTCAGATACCATCTAGAGACCCCTGAATCCACCTTCCAAACAACGCTTAGTGCTCCTGCATTTTTCAGACCCATAATCCACAGCAGAGAGCGGCTTGGAGGTTGAGATAGGATTTCTTCGGACAGGTTGCTGGTCCCTGTGGCCACCCAGCCTCCCTTAGGAAGGGGGAGCCAAAGATGGTGGGGGGGGGGGCTTTGGGACTTTGTCTGGGCCTCTCCTCAGGGGTGAGTGAGCCCATCCTTCCTCTCTTCCGCTCGCATTGACTGAACCCAACAGTCGGTCGATTCTCCCAAAACGATTTGCATTTAATTTGTTGCTGGCACCCGGTGGCCGCGGACAGTTTAATGATAATCACTTGCATGTTTATATATCATGGAAGGTAATGCGCCTTTTTTTCCTCCTTAAAATTCAGTACCCATAAAAGGGGTGTTTTTTTTCCCCCTTTGTTTTCTTTAAAAAAAAAAAAAAAACCAGCCAGGGCGAAGGGAATCATCCACAGACCCAAATTATAGTAATTTTCCCTTTTGGTTCAAGCGGTTTAGTAAACAATTAGGTTTCAATTAAAGATTTGAGGGCTCCCACCACAGAGAACGGAGTTCACTCCAACTGCTCTCCTCCGCCAGGCAGAAAATCCTCTTGAAGAAAAGGACACCATTAAAATATAATTTACTCAGAGGCGGTGGGTGGGGGAAGGGGAGCTCAATGGCAGGAATTGGTCTGCAGGAGCGGAGGGAAGGGACAGAAATCGCCCGAACCTCCTTTCGGACCAGGCTTCCTCCCATTTATGGGTGCGTGGGGGGGGGGGGGGGGGCATGAGGATGGAGAAGAGAAGGACACCATGGGGGCAGGAGCCTGGATTGTGGGCATGGGAAGTGCCAGGCCTGGTCCTTTGCAGGCACCACTGCAGGGCTCGGGCACCTGCAGCCTCTGGATGTGGCTGGGAGGGGGCACGCCGGGCATCGTCACCCCTGAGGCCCACAGCCTGACCTGCCCCAGGATCACATCCCGGTGCCCACAAAGCATCACTTATAGAATGCTTTTCTCTGTTACATATGCTTTTTTTTTTTTTAAATGCAGTTCGCTCAACCAAGCCGAAGCGGATA
This sequence comes from Arizona elegans, assembly GCA_022577455.1. Taxonomy (NCBI): domain Eukaryota; kingdom Metazoa; phylum Chordata; class Lepidosauria; order Squamata; family Colubridae; genus Arizona; species Arizona elegans. Next base: position 589,407 of record JAKOOJ010000034.1, on the reverse strand, counting down.
AAAATAAAAGCGATTTGTGGTTAAGGCACAGCAGAATTTCTTCTTTCGTTCCACCCCCCATGCCAGGCAAAACGGAAAAGCCATTTGTCTTCAAGGAATGCAGCCCCCACCCCTGACCGAACAGAAATAATAGCTGGACAAATGTCCCCCACCAGCCAGAGAAGACGGAAGGGATGGGCTCTGTTTTTCCATTAAAATCCCCCTCCAGCCACTCTTTGATGGAACATTTCTTCCAATGAAAAACCATGAAAAATCAGGGCCACGGAAGGGAGGCAGGCGGGGAAGGAAGCTTCTGCTCCCCTGGAGCAGGGACGTAGTCAATAAAGGATGACTTTTATCCTTTACTTTGGGATAAATTTGGATAAATTACTTTTGATGTGGGAGTCTTGCACGAACAGCTGGTCAAAATTCAGGGCTGGCTTTATACAGCTCAAGGGACTCCGCCTTGGGATTCCAGGAGCCAATCGCCACTTGGGGGCGTGACCACCCAGAGTGTTTATAAAGCCCCGCCCCCACATCCTCCTGCATTCTCCTATGGAACTCCGTGCCACTGGAAAAGGCCATGCAAGCGAGATGTGCTGCTTCTTTTTCCTAGGACCCGCCTCCCACCCGAGGGCATCCAGAACATGCGCAGAGGGCAGAAAGAGGGACTCACCGTGACCCGGAACGGGGTGGTGGCTGCCAGATCCATGCTGGGATTCTTCTCCAGAGCCCCACCCGGCATGCCACGTCTCTGCCCAGTCCTTTCCGGCGGGGAATCTGCAAATGACACAAAGGAGGAGAAAGACTATTGAGCGGGGGAGAGAGAAAAGGGTGCTTAAGAATGACAGAGCCCCCCCCCCCCGCAAGGGCCCCTCATTCTCCCCCCCGCCCCCATTCTTTTCCATCAAGGCTTTGGTGAAGGGCTACAATGGATTCACGCCTGCCGGTGAGAAGTACAACCCCAGATTTTCTCTCCCTCTGCACGCACAATCTTGGGGGGCTCAAGTCCCCTCTTAAGCCATCCTTCCAAGGGCATTATGGAAAACGCGATAGGCTCAAGGCATCACCCAGAAAGAGATGGATCCCATATGCCAGCATAGGCCGGATTGGAGGCATCCCTGGGCAACTCGAAAGTCCAAAAGAGAGCAAGTTAGAGTAAGCCAGCTTCTCAGACCCTGCCCTCAGCGCTTCGGATCGAGCCAAACCCCCCAAAAACTGCCCCAAATGTGTTTTTCTCCCCAGTTAGGTCTCCGCTCGCGAAGGGCTGCCAGGTCACCCGATGCCTAAATGTTCCTAACTGTTGGTGAGGCGACTCAGGCAGAAAATAAGCCCAGCTTTGCAGGATGGATGTAGACAGGAGCATCAAAGAATAAAAGATGACATTTCTGCCACACAAAGGAAAGAAACCCAGAGCTGGCCTTCTCCTTCCGACTGTTTTCCCGCATTTGATGACTCACGGGTCTGTCATTTCCAGAAAATCAGGCCCTTCACTTAGCGAGGGTTCCCAAATTCTCCTCAGCTCAACTCCCCGGTCTTCAGAGTTTCACATTATCTACCCTTTCTTCTCTCGACGGACACAAAGAAAAACCATTTCCTTCAACCGTCAACAGAGCTGACAGCTGGCACCAAATAGGGTTTGGATCAATCGCCAGTGAAATGGATCCAGAAATGTTTTTATGAGAATTCTCTTTTTCCAATTTTAACTGGGCTTATTGATCCGGCGTGAAGGAGGAAGAGGAGGAGGAGGGGGGGAGAACAGGAGAGGGCGGGGAGCACCTGGTCCGGCTACCTCAGTTTACCAAAAGCTTTCAGGTGCTACAGTGCACAAAAACTAGTGCCATGTATTTATTTAGTTATTAGATTTATATGCCACCCATCTCGACATCAAATGGCTCCAGGTGGCTTTTGAGAAGATTTTGTTAATCACAGCCTGGTGTTCTTGGACTCCTTCTGACACTGGCCGCCGTTGGAGTCTCTCCTTCTACAATCTCTTACTTGAAAGTAAGCCATATTAGTCTCCAGTGAATGCAAGCATCTATTATTTGGAATCAAGACACGCTTCGTGTTTGGAAAAGCTACCAGAATGTCCAAGGGGAGAAGCCAAGCGCTGGATGGCTGCATGCAGATTCCTGCTCTATTCCAAGGGATTTGGAGAGGGTGGCTAATCTCCTGCAGCGCTAACACGGTTCCGTGTGCGTGTGGCGGTGTTAGCCGTGCACCCAAGCGACTCTCTCGCCCCTCCAAAGGCATCGCTGGGAGGGCTCCCTGCTCGGAAATGACATCCCGGCTGAGCCACTTGAAAGCTTCAATATGGCCGTGTGCAGGAGAGGCTTTGTTGGGCTCAGAGGCAGACGCAGCAACGCAAAAGGGGGACCCGGATTCGATTCCTGCCTCTGCGCCCACCTGCGAGCGGGAAAGACTTTCCCTATCCCAGCAGGCCTTAATCCAATCTCCCCAGACGGTGAAATCTGCCAGTTTTCCAAGGCTCCGGGTGTCATTATGGAGGTTTTAAGTTAATAGCTGGACACAGCGGCATAGAGTGAGGCTATGCACCACTGGTGGAATTCAAATTTTTTTACTACCGGTTCTGTGGGCGTGGCTTGGTGTGCATGGTGTGGCTTGGTGGGCGTGGCGGGGGAAGGATACCACAAAATCCCCATTCCCTCCCCACTCCTGGGGGAAGGATACTGCAAAATCCCCATTCCCACTCATCTCTGGGGCCAGCCAGAGGTGGCATTTGCCGGTTCTCCGAACTACTCAAAATTTCCACTACCAGTTCTCCAGAACCTGCTGAATTTCACCCCTGCTTTGCACCCCCATTGATGTCCCGAGCATCAGAATCTCACAGGTGGACAAATGAAGTTGCAACATTGCTATGAAATCTGGAGGAGGGCCTGCTTCTTTCACAATGGGGGGAGCTGATGGCTTGTAGGAAGGACTCCTATCTCTAATGCCCAGGGCGGCAGAGAGAGGGTCAGCATTTGCAACTGAGGGGGCTTCCGGTTTGTTCTCCCCAGTTCTAAGAACAGCCAGGGCTTGTGCTCAACTGCAACAGCTGTCGGACACCACAGAGGTTTGCAGACCATGTGAAGGCCGTCCTATTTTGCAGGGGCATCTGCTGGTGTCTAGCCCCATCCTCTCTGGGCAGGAGGCTCATAGACAGAATGGCTAGATTAGGATTGGACTAGAAGACCTCCAAGGTCCCTTCCAACTCTGTTAGTCGGTTAACCTACATTTATTTCTTGAGTGCAGCGTAGCAGCTGTGGTGCAACATGCCAAATATCCAAGGCCTCTGTGTGGGCCTGCACAGATCTACTGAGGTTTTAAATTCCAGGGCTTTTTCCTCCTGCCTCTTTGCAGGCCAAATGAGGGGGGGGGGGTTCATAACGGCTCACAGGAGCCTGGTGTGTGTCCCACCTCCTTTGTTCCCGAGGCTGCAGATGCAGAAATGCACATTCAGACATATCAACATACAGTTGGGCTTTGTGCATCTTTCCTGCCTAGAAATGACCCTCCTTCAAACCTGGCTTTCAAAAATAAAGCTACTAAACCGAGATGCCCCTCTCCTTCCACATCTAGAAAAGCCAACCGCCGTGGGGCACCAGGATGTCCAAGATGCAGCAACGCCCGATTATTAATATTTATTAGCATTTTGAAGCACCCCCTTCGTTTCTCGAGGCTAGTACACAATGCTCGAAAAGGCTCGTTTCCTGCACTTTAATGATAGGTGCTCCGTCATCCAAGGAGGGGCTTTTTGACAGCATAAAACCTTTGATAGAAAGCTCAGAATGTGTCAGGCAGGGTGGCTTTACAGCAGCTGCCTTGTGAACCTCCATGTCCAGAGGCAGTCTACCTCAGATTCCAAGCTACTGCAAAGGGGCCTCTGAATGTGAGCCAGCTAGGATTTAAAGAGTACCCAGCCCCACTCCCTAGCCCTCCCCCTTCCTTTCCCTGCGGCCAAGCACCGTTTCCTTGGAGGGAGGGACGTTCCCAAGTGGCATTTTTGAGCTGCAAGTTTCCCCCTGAGGAATGGAAGCCTTTTTCATCTGGGAAGCTCTTGGCTATTTCCTCTTTCGGATTAGCAATAACTCCGTATCTTTTTTTTTTTTTTTCCTTTTTCTGCTTAAGAGCCAAGGCAACATTTTACAAACTTTGTTAAACGCCACAAAGCAAATAGACAATTTTTAAAAAAGCAAAATATTTTCCAGAAACACAAACAAATTGAAAAAAGAAACATGCTTGTTTGGAGAAGAGTGTTCAGAAAAACAGATCCTGAGAAAGGTTTGCTGATTCTCTGGGGACACTCCCCTCCCACCCCCCGTCTCACTCAGCCTAGGAGGGGCAGGAGTCTGATGGGGGCTCAGGCATCAATTCTGCCCCCGTGGTAGACCAAGCTTTTGACCAGCAAGTCAGCAAAGGCCTGGCTTCCAAGAAGTGGAGCCCCCCCACCCAATTCTGCCTTGCAGCTCCAGTGGATTCGCCTCCCCCAGCCCACAGGTGCCCCCACCCCAGGAATCAGCTGCCCGCAGAGGCAGCCTAAGGGCCACAGAGAAGCCCACGGAGGCCTTGGGAAGGCAACACCAGCCTGGCCAGGAGGGAACCCCCAACTTCTGCCAAGTTCTCCCTGCTCAACAGGTGCCCCTGCAGGCTGACTCACCGAAGGGGAAGCAGCGCCCGTCAGAAACCCACGTGCCATGACGAGCTGGGCAGCTCCCAAGGGAGCCTCGTTGGGGAAGAGGGTGACCTCATTGGGTGACGGAAGAAGAGGGTTCTGGGCCCAGCTCTGGAAGGCCGGCGGAGATGGCAGAGATCCGGGGCTGGCAGGAAAGGCCTGGGCCTTGGGGGCTTCCTGGAGTAAGTCCACGGGCTCAGAAGGACCCCAGAGGCAGAGGAGGTGAGAAAGGCTGGGGGCACAAGCCCAAACACACACACAGGCACCCCAATTCTCTTCCAAGGCAGCCTGGCCAATGAAAACTGGGCTTTCCCGTCATCTGATGCCTCCCTTCTGGGCAGCCCATTGGCAGAAAATCCCGACACCCTCCGATCTCTTTAAAGGGGGCGGGGCTTCTGCAGAACCAGGTGGAACTGGATTTACCTGTCCTGCCTTGGCCACACCCCAAACCCACCGAGGGAGCTGCATCACCTGGAGTGAGTTCAGGTATTTTCCTCGCCTGTGCAGTTCTGGGCGGCAAACACAACCGACCGAAGGCCAAGGGGGAGTGTTGCGTTTGCACAGGTTGTGTGGAGAGAATTGGTCCTTGGCTCACTTACAGGAGCTGACAGCAGAGGGAAGGGGAAGGAAGGGGAAAGAGACCTGAACCCATTTCCCCTTCCTTGCAGGTTCACAGACTTCAATCACACCTTCTACGTATCGGAATGGAGAAGATGGATTGATTATATTCAAAATAAGTATCAGACAAGAAAATATCAAATAGCTTATGAATGAATGTTAAGTTTTAGAAGTATGTTATTTATAGTGGAGTTAAGGTTTCAGGGGGGGATTTTGTAATCTAAGGATAGATAGGTTAATTTAGCTCATGATTGTTAACTGAAATACCCTATATTTTGCTCTGGGAAGTCTGGAGGGGAGGGTGGGATGCAGGGAAGGGGTCGGGGGGTGGGGGGGAGGGAAAAAGGGTGGGGGGAATATTGGGGAAAAATCTTTTTTTTTCTGTAAAACTTCTCAATTAAAAACAAAACAAAACCACACCTTCTTTATACCGACAATTATCAAGGCTTGATCAGGATCTTTACTGAAAATTGCTCGGTGGCCAAATAAATTTCTGGCCCAGTCTCTGGAAATATCCAAGCGGGAGGATGGAGCCCACCTTTCCCGAACCTTACAGATTTCGATCAACCCGGGGGTGTGCGAGTCTCTTTCTTGGTCTGTTTCCACTCCTTTAGAGTTCACCCAGGGACACCTCTCCGCATGGTTGGTGTCGTTTCTCCCTCCTTTTGTGTTCCTGCCTGGAATGCCCACCTGGTCAGCCGCAGGTGTGTGCGTGCCTTTCCGCTAAAGCGCTTCTTGCAGATGGCGATTTAGCAAACAAAAACCGACACCTAACCGTCTAAACTTTGCTTCTGGTTCAGAAGGCAAAATGCAAACAAATCTCTCTCCCAGCTCTACCCGGAGTCAAGTTCAGGCAGGCGAGCAACCTTGCCAGACCACACCTGGGAAGTTTTGTTTACCTTCCCAGCATCGTCACGAAACCCAGTGCTCTGTTTCCTAAAAAGGATCCGAGTGGCCTCCTTTCTCCTCCTCTGTCCAACAGCCCTGCTGGGAACGGGCTTTCCAAGGCAGCCGCCCTCCCCCCCCCCACTTTGCGCCATCTAATTCCTCCTTCCTGGAATGCAGGCGGCCCAGCCGAGCGCTCCAGATTCCAGAGGAAATGAGGCCTCTGCCTCACCAGAGGGCACCAGCGTCCTTCTTCTGACTCACGCAAGGAAGCAGGCGGGCACCTGCTCTGGACTGGCACAAGGGTGTAGCTCAGAGGGGCCTGGATTCTGCTCCTGAGCCCACCCTGGGCACAACATTTCACCCTAAAGCCTTTCCTGATTCCCCACCACCACCACCACCACCAAGAGGAAACTCCAAACCGAGCTCTCCCGGAAGTTGAAAGTTCTGCCTGGAGGCTGATGGGGATACAGGAAAGGAGCCCCTGCCAAGGCCAGACCACCTGGGGCAGCCCCCGCTCTCCTCCAAAGCGGTTCCCAGACGGTGAGAGCAGGTAGAGCGCCTGAGGCTCATAGACCGCTCGCTCCCCCTCCCCTGGCACATTGGAAAGGAGGGGGACACCAAATATCTGAATGAAGGCTATTGCTTAACGCATTGTAAGCCGCCCTGAGTCTCCGGAGAAGGGCGGCATATAAATCAAATTAAATATATATATATATATATATATATATATATATATATATATATATATATATATACTATACAGAACAGTCCTCCTCCTCCTCCTCTTCCCCTCTTCTACAACCTTGCTGGAAACCCATAATACAGGATCTTTGAATCCAGCCAAGCTTCTAGTCCTGTGGAAGGCTGGAGCACAAACAAGCACAGGGCAGGGAGACACGCCATTCCATTTCAACTTTGCAAATGCAGGGACTCCCGTGTCTATCCCTTGCCTGACTGTCTCCCATCCCTTTTCAATCTCAGGGGAAGCAAAGCTGTTTGTCCACTGAAACCTGGACAGCAAAACAACTGTGCCCCCCAAAGGACAGGACTCCAAGCCAAGGCGGTGGGTACCCCAGTGGCTGAAGCCGGATGGGAGCCACTCTCACCTGCCACCTTTTGTCCCTTCCCAGCTCTCCAAGTCGGGTCTTTCTGGCCTACCGCGCAGAGGCATCTGAGCCAAGATGCTGCCAATGGCCTAATTTATCTCACTAATGAAGCCCTGTGACTCGAACATCTGTTTCTCCCCTGCAGCTGGGAGGGGAACGATTAAAAAATGATCAGATCTCTCAGCCTGTCACACACTTCCTCCCCTCCCTGCCGCTTGTCAAGCGGACCAGGCTGGGGCTGGCTTTGGAGAGCAAGGCCAGTGGTGGTTTCTACCGGTTCGGGCGAAACGGTAGTAGTGGCAGCGAGAGGCTCCACCCACCCACCCAGACGTCATTACGGAGGCTCTGAGCATATGCAGAAGGGCCGTGCGTGAGCGAAGCGAGTGCACAAATGCACACGCTCCCAATTCTGAACCAGTAGTGAAAGTAAGTGGAACCCACTACTGAGCAAGGCCCATCTGGCTGGATCCTTGGACGGCGGGGAGGTTTGTGGTTTGGGTCTCCCAGCTGGAAAGGAGAAAGGCCACTGGTGAACTTCAGGGAATCTCCTGCCTTCCATCCTGTTGCCTATTCTAAGACAGGAGGCATCCTGGCACTGCTTGACCTGCAAGCTGGACTCCTGGGCACTGAAGACAGGTAAGATTCAGGCCAGGGCATCCCTGAGTCTCTCTGCTCCCCAAGCCTTGCAACTCAGTGTGTGCAAGATGACTTTGGAAGGGCCCCCAAGGGGGTCCCGGACAGCTCCACCTCTGCCGTTCGGCTGGCCCCCTCTGAGGCCTTCTCCACAGGCGCAACCCTGCTCAGCGTGCGAGGGATGGCAAAGGGGAAGGAGAAAGAAACCGGGTGAAGTCCCAAACTCTTCACTCAGTTGCCATGGATACTGTTTAATCATCAGAGATGAATGCTACTGGTTGCTGTGGCAACCCAAAGGCCCAGGAAGCATCCCCATGCAAGTGATGGTGAGGAGGCAGTCTGTGGGACTCCCTGCTTCAGGACAAAAGTGAGGGGGCTGGAAGGGCCTTACAAGTGAGGACATCTGCTCTGCCCACTGTTAGTTAGCCCAGCTCTTCTTTTGGCTCCCAAAGAGAGCAGAACATCCAGAATACCTCTAAAAAAAACCCAAAAACACAGAATATATCAAGGTACCCCAAACATTTAAACCGACTGCAGTTTTCTGAGGCCTGGCCATGGGGGAGGAGGGTCCTGCATTAAAAGCCATAAACTATCCTGCCCCTCTTCCATTCTACTGCAGCCAAATCTCCATAGCTCCATTTCTACTATAGCATTACTTAAATACAGTGGGTCAGTCCAGATGCCCTCAATGGTACCCATCGTCCCTTTTTTTTTTCCTGGCGAGGCACAGCTGGAGGAGCTGCAGGGAGCACATAAAATGAGCCTCTTTCCTGCACTGTCCCAGAAGGATAGAAATACAAGTGTTTGGTCTCCTCAGAGCCCCCTCTGCGCCCACCCCTCACCCCAGAATCCACGGGAGCCCCTGGCCATTCAGAGGAGCCTGCCTCCTCTGGGCCTGCGCCGGCTCTCCCAACACCAGCCGCCCAAAGCAATGCCCTGCCTTTTCTGACCGGCCTGTCCAGACAGAACAGCCTTCCTTATCTGCAAAGCCAGAAACTCCCAAAGAACAGCAGCAGCAGAAGCAGCAACTCTGGGAAACAAACACACCAGAGAGCCAAAAAGCACATCCTGCCAAATATTTATCCAGGAGGAAAAGCTGTTTTATTCTCTTCTTCTCCTCCTGCTGGCAGCATTTGGAAATCACTACGGGGGCCCTTGCGACTAGAGAAGAAACAAACTGGCTTTGGAATTAACTGGGTTTGAAGCAGACAGCGAATCTTAAATTAGCCCGTCTAGTTCGGTTCCCGTAAGAGGCCAATTCCCCAAACTGCCAAAGTGAAGGCCTTCTCCAAGGGCCTCTTTCGAGAGATCTTGGACAGTTGCAGACGGACTACAACACTGACCAGGGACCCCCTAAATACTCCGGCCCTGCTCTAGAGGCCAAAGGTCATTGGCCCAGCCTCTCCCAGATTTGGGCGGCATCCCCGCTGCAGTTCAGGGGTGGCTCAGTGGCTTTGCGGAAGGCCCACAAAGTGTGTGGCAGCCCTGGCTAAACAACGTGGCAGCTCGATCCAGGAAAAGGCCACGAAAGTCAGGAGAGAAACGGGCCCAAGGTGGAAGAGAAAGAAAAGGAAAAGTCTCCTTTCCCTTCACGGGGGCCCTTGACTGGAAAGAGCACTTGGGGTCCTGGAAGGGAAGGAGCCGTGCATCTGGGTCAGCGGCTGCCTGGAGTCGAATGGGCGGAGGGCGGAGGGGAAGAGCAAGCAAGCAAGGAAGGAAAGAGGCAAGGATGAAGAAGCTCACTTAGAAAAGCCCCTTCAGGGCCCCCAGGGCCAAACCGGGAATGAAAGCCGCTCTCGCCTGCTGCTCTGGGATCCAGGCGGGTGCAGAAAACGCCACCTTGCCCCCAAGTCGCAATCCTCCCTCCGTGGTCCGACTTCCTCCGGAGCCCTCAGCGCCCCTCACCCGGCCGCTCCTCAAACGCCGCCGCCTCAAGTCGGGGAGCGCCCTTCCTCGGCAAGCGGGGTCTGCCAAGGCCGCCTCCCGCGCCAGCCCCGGGCTGAAGGGCTCCGGCCATCCGCAATAACGAAGAGGCCGGGCGCTGCCCTCCCTCCCTCGCCAGGGCCGCCCGACGGAGCGCCTGCGCAGGGGACCCCCGGCCTCCCGCCGGTGCCCCGAGCAGCCCCCGAGCCCAGCTCCCGGGCTTCCCGCCAGCCGCGCTTCGCCATCCCGCCTCGCCCAGAAAGTTCCCAGCGGCTCCTCCAACTTCGCCGCCGCTCCGGCCCGGCTTACCCCGGTGGAAGGGCCGGCTGCGACTCCGCGAACGGCTCCGCTGCCTCTGCAGCCGCGACCTCCGGAGCAGCCGGTAGTAGTACGAGGGTCTGCCGCCACTTTTCCGGCCGTTCATCGACATCTCCGCTCTCGGCGCCACGGGGCTCAGCAGGAGGCGCAGGCAGCCCCGTCCGCCAGGCCCCCAAGCGCCGCCCGCAGCCCGGCCATGCACGGAGCCTCCCCGCCCCCGGGAAGCTTTGGAGGGACTGGGAAAGGCAGGCAGGCAGGCAGGCAGGCAGGCGGCGGGGAAGAAGGCCCGGGCTGGATTCTGGCCGCGGCAGAAGGGCGCTGGGGAGGCAGCCTCCCCGGGGGACCCCCCCCCCGCCTGCTTGGCCCTGGCCTGCTAGCAAGCTGCCCTGCCTCCTACGGCGATGGGCATCCCCCCAACGGGGCCACCTGGGATGCTCCGGCAGCTGCAACCTGTGGGCACCGCTCCAGCTTCCTGCCAGCCTTTGCCAGGAAAGAGGTGCCGCCTCTCAGGCCAGCCAGTCGGTCCCTTTTATTCCTGAAGTCACTTCCTCCCCCCCAAACGTGGCATGCAGGGGATGACCAAGAGGCCGACACCACAAGACCTTTGCTGGACCAAGCTGGGCAGTGAAGCCCGCTGATGGCCAGGCTAGGTGCCTGGAGAAGCCCACAGGAGGGTCACAATGACAGCACCCTCTTTTCATTTTTCCTAAGGGAAGAGCAGAAGCTGCTTTAAGGTAGGCTGCTTCGGAACCCGGAGGTTCCCCGGTCACAGCATTGGCAGCACTGAGAGAGGTGTCCCTCGAGAGGCAGGAGGAAACCCTGCTGCTGCTGCTTGGGCACTGGCCTCGCCCGGCCGCCCTCTCTGAGGAGTCCATGCCAGGTTTTGAGCTGCGCTGAAAGAATCCCAAGAAACTTTCTTGAGGCTGGGGAGCCGGTTGGCGCATGGCTGCATCCAGGTCAAGCCGTCCATCCTGGCTGGCAGCCGGAGAGGAGGCTGAGCTGGGCGGAAGCAGCTGCCCAAGGAGGGCCTGGCCAGGGAGCCCCAGCTGCTGGCACCCGAGTTGGAAAGGGTCTTGGGGGGGGGGGGGGGAGGGAAAGTTCCTTCAAGAAACTTCAGCCTCCTAAATTGCAGCAGTGGCTGATGTGAACAACCCTTCCTCCTAAGGCAGCAGCCCATAATAGTTCTTTCCCCACCCCGTCCCCAGGCCTTCCATGGCACAGGGAGTGTGGTCTCTTGTGGGGGGGCAGCTCTACACTCCAGCCCAACCCCAGGAAGGGCTCCCCAGCCAGGATGATGACTGGGAAGGGTCCCACCCCCAAGTCTTGTAGGGCTCGAATCCTTCCCAGCTTCCCTCTCAAAGCCGGGTTCAGGTTTGGGGGAGCCCTTTTAACGCAGCTGCTCTAAAAACCTTCATGGGGCAGAAGGAAAAAAAGGGCGGGGGGGGGGGAAGCTTGTTGCCTCTAAAGCTCCCCAGAAAGGCAACTTTGAAAAGCTGCCTCCCCACCACACACACACAACACGTTGGGTGTGCCTTAAATTTGTGGCGGAAAGCCTTGAGGGATCCACAAGCTCTCACTCCAACACCTGCATCCCTCGGCCTCTTGGAACGGCAGCCCCCAGTTTTAAAAAGAAAGACTGCTACTTTTCAACCTTCTGAATCTGCTCTGGCGTCCCTTGGAAGCAGTGCGCAACATTAAGGGGGGATTTCAGGGGGTGGAAATTGGCAGAGGGAGGGGGAAGCAAGCAGCAGAAGCTGCCCCGAGCTTGGAAAAATGAGAATTGGATCCAGACAGGGAGGGAGGGAGGGAGGGCTGTCCCCCCCCTATGCTGCAGAGGCCGCATCCTCTCCAGACCCCAAAACCTTGGCTGCCAGCCTCCTTGAGGGGTCTCTGCAAGGCTGAAGAGGACCCGGCCAGGCAGACTTTTGGTCCTACCCACTGCCCATTGTGGGCAGTTGAGGAGGCTCAATCCGGAGTCTGTGGCTGTGAATGCCAGGCACCCCATAGCACCCCACAGGGGTGAAACTCGATCAATCGGGATGCCCTCTCTGTCCAAGAGGGAAGAGCCAAGAAGACCAACAGGCTGAAGGGCTTCCGAAGCTCTTTGCCTTCCTTCCTGCCAGCCCCCTCCCCAAAACTGGCTCTCTGTAACTGCCTGGGCCGCCCAGCCCCCTCCCCCCATTTCATCCTCATCTCCCCCCCCCCCCCAACCATGTTCTCTCAAGGATGCACAGCCCCACTCTGAACGTTGGAAACAGCAGCATCTGGTACAAATATCCAGCGTGAACATTTCTTCCCCCCACCCAAAGACCGCACAACAGACCTGCCCCCACTGCCCCCCACCCCCATTTTGATCTGGCATCCCATAAAAGAAAAAAAAATCTCATCTGTGAGCAATTAGTCTCCTGGCAGAGGCCGGTTGCTGCTAGTATGAAAGGAAACACTTTAAGAAGGTTTGTTATGGCGGACTGGCCCAGACGGAGGAGGAAGAGGAGGAGGAGTGGGCGGGGACCTGGATCCTCTGTTTCCCATCTGGACTGGGGCACAATCCTCCTTTTTACCTCCCTGAGTGAAAGCAGATGTCCCTCTTTACCGAGGGAAGCCCCCACCTCTTTTTCCAGATTTTTAAAAGAAGCCCTTTAAATAATACTTTGTGCAGAATTTCGGTCCCCTCTACAAATGGGTTCCTTGGGGGTCTCCCCCTCAGCAGCTCACTCTGTTTGCACCCTTGCTGGCTTACTTTGAGCTCTGGAGCTCAGAGAGCAGCCGGGCTCCCACTCCCAAGCTGTGGGGTTGTTACCTGCTGAAGGCACCCCCTTTGTGCTCCTCACTGAGGACCCGGGCCTTGCGATGGCTCCCCTGGTTCAGAGGCAGCTGGTCAGCAAGAGGAGATCAGCTGTGGAATGGCCGCAGTGTTGAACGGCAAAAACCTGGCCATGTCCAAAGTCAACACGCCAAAGGAGAAGGATGGGGTGAATGCAATTTTTCCCGTGTCACTTCTCCCTCGGAATGAGACCCCGTGCCAGAAAAAAATCTCCCACCTCTTCCACCGGACACCCAGCCGGCGGCTGCCTCTTCTGCCCTCTGGAGGAACAACTGCACAACACAAACTGGATGCACACCAGGAAACCACAATCCTGTTTGTGAAGCAGGACAGGGCAGAGAGAGAGAGAGAGAGAGGGGGGAAAGCAGAATGCAAAGGAGGAGCAGCCGGGACTCTCAAGGCTGCTGATGGAACCCCCACTCCTCCCACTCCCCCCCCCCCACATAACTCTGGAGGAAAGCATCCAACCCATGGCTTGTCCGTTGGCACATGTGTGTGTTTGTGTTCTTGTTTGGAGAGCTGCAAAAGCCTTGCGAGGATCCCAGGCTGAACTGCCTGCCTGCCTGCCCCTCTGTGCAGACCCTCAATCATCGGGGGGGGGGGGGCAGGGCCTCAGGCAGCCCCTTCCCCCCCCCCCCCCGGCACCAGGAGGCCTCTGCACCCTTGGCAGGAGAGGGGCAGGAGGACTGAGGCAGCTGTGCCGCTGATGCTGGAGTGGGCCCCTCTGCTCTGGGACCTCAGCCAACTGAAGGAAGCCATCGGATACCTGCGCCTGGCACCCTCCCATCCGGCTGGGTCCCGGCCCACCTGACATCCCAGTGCCCTGCCTCAGGGTTGCTGCCCCCTGCTCCAACTGCCTCCTGGCATGTGCCTCACTTGCAGCCCCCAAGGACAGCGAGGGGGACCGGTGAGGGGCTCGGAGATTATTGGAGGGGGGCATTGAAGACAGCTGGACGGGGAAGGGGGAGCTCCTGGCTCCCGGCCAGCAGACAATGCCATTCTGACTCCAACTTCAACTCCTACCCTCAAAACGACGCTATGGACCACTGCACACCAGAACGACGAGACACAAGGACAGTTTTTTCCCAAACGCCATCACTCTGCTCAACAAATAATTCCCTCAACACTGTCAATTCACTAAGGCTGCACTACTGTTAATCTTCTCATCGTTCCCACCACCCATCTCCTCCCACTTATGACTGTATGACTGTAATCTTGTTGCTGGTATCCTTACGATTTATATTGATATAGTTTCCTGATTGCTTATTTGTACCCTATGACATCAAATGTTGTACCTTATGATTCTTAACGAATGTATCTTTGCTTTTATGTACACCGAGAGCATATGCACCAAAGACAAATTCCTTCTGTGTCCAATCACACTTGGCCAATAAACAATTTCTATTCTATTCCATACCATTCCATTCCATTCTAGCCCACTCCCCTCCCCTCCAGGGGGTTTGGGGATGGGGTCCACAGCAGCACCCTCTGGGGATGAATGGATCGCCCTGGTGCCCACTCCCCATTTTGCCTGATTGCTCTCCATGCTGGAATTGCTCTCGTGAATTTCCAAGGGTTTAATAAACAGCACGAACTTCAGGCAATTAATTAAAGGAATTAAAATTCAGGCAAAGACTGAAAGAATGGCTCTGTCATGTCTTAACAAGGTCACGCTCAGCAGTTAGCAGGTGCCTCTTGGCCTCCAAAGGGGAGCCTGTCGGAGGGTCATCCAGATGCAACCCTCCCCATTTCAGAGGGCTTCTCAAGCTCCCCAAAGTCACAGCCATGTTAGCAAGACCCTAACATTGGGCAGAGGAAGGGGCACCGTAGGACTCTTAGGTGGATACAGAGTCCAATCTTAAAGGGATTTAGGGAATTCTAGACCAGCCTCTGCCTTTCTGGAGCCACTCTGAAGAACCTACAGGCACGTTTCTGGAGGTAGACTGCCTCTGAATGTGGAGGTTCCGCAAAGAAAGCAGGAACTCAAGGAAAGTTTGGAAGCGGAGTAGAATTGGAGGCAGAAAGGTGCCTGCTCTTGGGCGGTGGGGGGAGAGAAATGTTGGTGGGTGGGCATTAGATTTGTCCCAGCAGGTTTATCTGCAAGCCGCCTGAGGGAGGGTCTGCGTTTGCCCCCAAGGCTTTCAGGCCGCCATTGGCCAAACACCAATAAACTTGTTTTACACAGTGAATAAGCAACTCTGGCAGGCGATAAATCGCAAAAGTAATGTTACACGCGGGGGTTTTTTTCACTGTCTGCAGAGTCACACTTTACCGCTTGAGCATTTGTGCAAAACAAGCCCAGCTTTCATTGCTAATAAAACATGGCATTAATTATGCGGCAGAAGAAATGGGAATATCTTGAAATGGCAACCTGCCAACTCTTCCCCCCACCCCCGCTCCCCCATTTGTTCATTCACAGATTTCTTTGTTTTAACAGCGGCAGAGAGAGACATGTTTTCAGGATGCAGCCAATATCTGAAATATTATTCCAAGAAAGAACGAACGAAAGAGAAGGGGAGAGAGAGAGAGAGGGAGAGAAAGAAAGAAAGAAAGAAAGAAAGAAAGAAAGAGGGAGGGAGAGGGAGAGAGAGAAAGAAAGAAAGAGAAAGAAAGAAAAAAAGAGAGGGAGAGAGAGAAAGAGAGGAAGGGGAAGAGAGAGAAAGAAAGAGAGAGAAAGAAAGAAAGAAAGAGTGCTATTATTATTTGCAGATGCATTAAGTGTTCCCAATAGAGAGCAGAACTAAAAATACGAAACGGGGGTCTGTTTTGTTTTTAAAGCGTTTTCAGAGTCAAAGCTTCCCTCCCATCCCTGAGTTTAATTAGCATGCCAGGCACAGATCTGATGTAATTCTGAATGGAGTGACAGAACCATCGAATGACTTGCACCCCAGAGGCCGGATCCAACAGAAGACACCCCCGTCTTAATAGCAACAGGGTTTGCCCCGTTCACTGAATTTCACCTGGGAGGTGCAGGTTTGATTCTGCAAAAGGCATTTAACTAGGGCTACCTGCCGAAATGGGGAAAGGGTGCAGAATTAGCCATGCGGTTTGGAGACGTGCCATCTGCAGATAATAGTTTATCTCCGTGAATCCTTGGGATCAGTGCTGATCCTATGCAGATCTAGCCAGGACTTCAAGGGAATTTACAACAAGGTAAGAGTTTAAGAGATAGTGACCAACTGGGAAAGACAGGAATCTAGAGGGGAAGGGCTGGAAAGTGGACCCCCCTTACTCTTCAGAGGAGGCTGCCGGAGACCTCTTTTCCTGTCCCTCTACCTCTAAGCCCCCTACCCGTCCCAGGCAAAGTCTTGTCTGGCTACCCAGCGTGGTCCTTGGGTCTTGCTGTGTTTTGCGTCAAAGGTCTACAGAAAAAGATGCATCGGAGGGGATCCAAATACTTGTCCCAAGCGGTTCCAAAATGCGGCCATCTACTCAGAGGTAGACTGCTCTTGATCTCAAGGCTCATTTGATTTGGCTTTTGGTGAGCTGGTTTAAGCCTCCTTCATCTACCAGGCACTGTCTGGGGGCTTTGCCAAGTTCGGGGCATCTATTTATTCTCAGCCTGTGCTGGTCGCTGGCTGTCCTAAAGCCACCTGGAAGTGGGAGCCCTTCCTTCACTGTAAAGAGAGGTCTGCGGGGCGGGGGGAGGGGGTTGGAAAGACCAAAAAAAAAAAAAAAAAAGAGGGATGAACTTAGAAGATAGGAAAATAGGGTCAGAAGGGAACTTGGAGGTCTTTTAGACCAACCCCAGCCCAAGCAAGAGGCCCTGTACCATTAGAGCTTCTTTTCATTCTGTTAACAGGCTGGTCAGGGTCACCTCTGCACGCCCACATTGGGGGCTTGGGTCCAGCCAGACCCCCTGGCAGCTCTTTAGTTCGTCCTCCTCGGATTAGCCTGGAAGGTCACCGCTCAAGACTCAGAAGAGGGTGAAGAATTCATCCACAGAGGAGATGGACTGGAAGGGGAGGGAGGCGCATTCCTTGTGGATCAGATAACCCCAAGGAGCTGCGAAGGGAAAGCCGGCTGCAGCGGAGGCAGATGAGGTTAGGGGGGCAGAGAACCAAGGGGGCCCCCAGCCAGACCCCTGCCTCTGGGACCAATGAGCAGGGACCCTCCGGGGGCCCCTTTCCTTCCTTCCTTCCTTCCTTCCTTCCTTCCTTCCTTCCTTCCTTCCTTCCTTCCCCTCCCTCCCTCCCTCCAGAAAAATCAAAGCCTGAATATCGCTTACAGTAACACCAAACTTTAGAGGTTTTTAAACGGGACAAAATCTGAAGGAAGGAGGACTAAGGGCCCTCCGGACTCTTTTCCCAGCCTTTTCTTGTTGGGGAGAGAAGAACTGGAAGGAAAAGAGGAAAGGCAGAGAGAGAGGAGAGGCGGAAGGAAAGGTGTGCCATGCAACGTGTGTATGCGGGGGTCTGCCACGCTTTCTGCTGGCTCTTTTAAAAGAGAAATTGAGGGGGGGCTCTATGCTGCAGAATCTTCTTTAAGAGCAGCGTGTTTGCATGCGCTAAGATGTGTATGCGTATATATGTGTGCGCGCACACACATGTATCCATGGGCCCTTTAGCAGCTGCAAATTTCTTTTCACACAACCTGTGCTTGTTGCCAGCAGCTGAGTTTTCATTCAGGGCCCATGCTGTGTGCTTGCCATCAAACCAACTGGGAGGGGGAGGGGGACAGCTGTTGGAGGAGAGGAGGGAGGGAGGGAAGGAAGGAGGGAAGGTGCCCACAGTTGTGCCAGGCTGCCGAGTGGGGGCAGGGGAGGAGGAGGAAGCCGAGGACTCCTCAGGTGCCCTGAGAAATTACAAGATTTAGAACCGGGGTTAGGGCTTTAGAGACAAAAGTCTCCAAGAAATGGCAACCTCATTTCGGCCCACAGGGACCCCCGGGGACTTTCTCCAAGAAGCTTTTGACTGTCAGGGAGGGGAGGGGGGGCTCACAGGGGATGCAGCCAAATGTCAAATGGGACAGGAGAGCCAGCTGGCAGCAGAGGGCAAAGAGTGAGGGGCCGCTGGTGTTCTTGGCACCAAATTCTGCTGGGCACATGACCCAGGATGACCCTCCAGAGCAAAAGGGCCCCCTCAATGCACCTTGACTCAAGGGAGCCCCCCAAATTCCCCCACAACCACTTGGGGCCTGGGATGGCTTGCTCTGCTATGTAGATTCAGCTTATGGTTTGCTCTCTTGCATCAACCCAGTAAATGAGTAGAATCAGCCCCCCCAGTTAAAGAGGGACGTGCAAATCCAGCTTGTCAGCTTCAGCATCTCTCCCCCCACCACCACCACACACACAGACACCGCAAGTTTCTGGGCCCAGATGGATCTGCCTAAAATAGAAGGCTGGAAGACCACGTAAAGCTGGACAGATGAGACCCGGGTCTGCAAAAGGCATTTTCTCCCCAGCCTTTTGGTTCTCAGCCGAGATGGCAACGGCTCCTGCCTGCCTTCCTCCCACACCCAGCTTCCCTTGCCAATCTCCCCCCACCTTCGCTCTCCAGCTCGACGCCATTTCTCCCTGCAGCCATGGGGCTCGTCTTGCTTCCTTCCTTCCAGCGGCCCACCATTTACCAGCCCCCCCCCAGCCCTTCCCCTTTGGCAGGAGCCCTGGGGAAGAACCCGGGACATGGCAGCCCCTCCGGCCCAGCCTTCTGGCAAAAGGAAACTCCTCTCCCCCCATTATGGAGGGTGGTAGCTTGCAAACCATACGGGCCTTTTCCCAAATTCCCCCAATCTCTGTGGGTCGGAAAGACGATCCTGTCAGCTGCTACCAATCCAGGACTTCCCTTGTTCTCTCTTGCAATTTCAACTCCAGATTTCTTGTCCGGCCTTCAGGGAAGAAGCCTCCCTCCCTCCCTCCTACAGGCTGAACTTCCCAAGGTCTCCAATCTTTCCTCCTCTCCATGGCGATCAGTCACCTCCTCTAATGAAGCCTGCGGTTCAAGGGCAGTCTACCTGGGAGGAGGGGATGAAGCCAGTCCAGGCTGTTGCTGGCTCACCCCCAGCTGACCAGAGAGCTCCCTCTCCCTTCCTTCTCCAGCCACAGCCAGCAAAGAGAAATTTCATCCATGCTCACCAAACCTTCACAGCCAAAGTCCACTCCTAGAAATGTGCAGCTGGGTTTCCTTTTGGCCCTCTGGGTGCCATTCTCAAACGCCACACAGGATCCCTCCCTCCCTCCCTCCCTCCCAATTGGCCATCCTGGCACATCTCTGCCCCTCTCACAAAGCTCATCTCTACCCCAAAGCCTATCTTACGAGATGAATGTGTGCCACAGATCCACCCGTGAAAATGAAGCGTTCTTCATTCAAGGGCCACAAGGATTATGGAGGGGAAACCAGGGTGAGCCAAAGGCAATCCCTGCGTGCAAAAGATACATAGGAAACTGGGTGGTTCCCAGCAGCCACCAGCTCCTGATCCCGAAGGGATCCTGAGCAGCAATCCGGATCCGCAGCCATCAGGGCCATCGCCGGCTCGGCTGGGAAGGACCGAAAGACAAGATGCATTGAAGAATTTGTGGCTGGTCCACGTCATGTGCGTTGAAATAATATGCTTAAAATGTCTGCCTCGTTTTTGCATTTGTTGCAAAAGATGTAAGAAAACCCATTTTTATATACATTTCCATCAAATACGCAGCATTCTCCAATGTACAGACCTCCAAGGGAAGGGAGGGAGGGAGGGAGGGAGGGAGGGAGGGAGGGAAGGAAGGAAGGAAGGAAGGAAGGAAGGAAGGAAGGAAGGAAGGAAGGAAGGAAGGAAGGAAGGAAGGAAGGAAGGAAGATCTGAAGGGGAGCATCTTTTGAAAGACCACCCCTTCCATTTATAACCTTATGATTGCGCTAAATTCTCAGCATTGCACAAAGATATTTTCTGCCCCCTGAAGAGCTCCCAATCGGGCCCTCTCAAGGCCACGTCCTTGCTCATCACAAACTCCGCAGAAGTGAAAGCCTCTTTTAGTGCCGGACGTAAAGGCATCAGTCCTTGGCTGAGTTACTCAACCTGGCCCCCAGGATACTTGGCCCCAGACGAGGCCCCCAACCCCAAGCACCCTGAGGTCAAAAGCGCTTGGCCTGTCCCTTTCCAAGCCAGCCCCCAGCAAAGCCCAGGCTGGGGGGCTCAGCAGCTTGTTCCCCACCCCCAAAATGCAAAGGGGAAATCTCATCCAGGTAGGAGGGTCCCTTAAGGTCAGAGCCCCTTACCCCGAGAACTCTCCTCTTGGTCGGATGGGTGGTGCGGCTCCATGGCTTCTAGGAAGGCAGCTGTCCAGCTGGGGAGGGTGGAGGGAGCCTCAGCAGTCCAAAGGAGACCCCTCTCCGGTGCTCATCCTCGCAGTCGCCAGCCGATCCTCCTGGTTTACGAGCTCCGGCCAGCTCCGTAAGGGGACCCGTCTCTTCCTTGGCATGGCACAGCCGGGCAGCTCTCCTGGTCTGACAGGTGACCTTTGGGTCTGGCTGGCCCTTGTCCAGCCCTGAGGCCAGAGAGGCATCTCTGGCCCTCCCTGCCCCAAGTCCTACCCTCTTCCCAGGAATGGGAAGAAAGTTGCAAGGCTGCCCAGGAGCAGAGCTGCCAGGAGGGCCGAAGAGGGGGAGGCCAAAGCAGGAGGGTGGGCCAAGGCAACCTCCAAACCCCCTTCTTGCACGACGCAAAAGCCGACGGAGGATTTGGCCTCGACCAAGAAGAGCCCCAGAGTCTCGGGGGCTGGGAGAAGACCTCTGCTGCCTCTCGCCTCTCGGGATGCCAGAGCCCCCTCCTCCGGCTCAGAAGATCTGCAACCACCAATGTCCCGCAGCAAATCTGTCCACCAGCAGGCCGGGAAGGAGCTGAGCTTCCCACACTCCCAGCCAGCGAAGCCTCAGTCACTCTGCACCGCCTTCCTGCAGCTCCGTCTCCGGCTTGGGCTCCTTTAGCAAGCTGCCTTGTTGTCGCTACTCCGTGGTGGCGGCGGCGGCTGCTGGCAGCGTGGGCTTCAGAGCTGCCCAGCCCTTGCTAGAAGCTGCGCACGTTGCCGCCTGCTCTTGGCACCCGGATGGCTGTGGGACCGAACAGCTCTGGAGGCCAGCCCCATCCCACCTCTTTGGGAGCGGCGGAGGAAGAGGCCGGCCTCTGGGCTCTCTCTGCCCCAGTGGAGGGTCCAGCTTTACAGAGGGACACAGGAGGATCTGCGGGGGCCGCTCAGAGCGAGGCCACTCAGGGGAGGGCAAAGAGTGGGGCCCTCTCAGCCACGTGGCCCAGTTTGTGGGTCTCTCTCTCTCTCTCTCTCTCTTCTTCACTGACCGGATATTCCACAAAGCTGCTCAACAAGCTTCTGTCAAAGGCCTCCCTGGGGAGGCCAATCCCACACAAGCTGGCTTCCCATCAAGCCATGATTGGCACGAGGAGGGGTTTGCTGGGCAAGACTCGGCCCAGGCTTTGCAGATCAGTGTCTGGGTTGCCAACCATTTCCTTCAAGCACCAGAAGCTGCAAGCTGTCATCCGAGGAAGGTGGTCTGGGCATCTCTCCTCCTTTGAAAGATGGGGAGCCCTTCTGGAATTCCGAGAGCTGGAGCAGAACTTCCCAGTTCACAGCAGTCTACCTTGGTGGATGGATGCACACCAAGCGCTGGTGCCCAGTTTTCTAGCAGCTCCAGATGCCTGGTGGGACGAGGAGCTTCTGCCCCCCCATACAGGAGAGAGAAAGAGAGTGGAGGTCAGCCAGGCAGCGGCTTCGTCCAGGCGGCCTGAGTGGGATAAACTGGCTGTGTCTTTGGCTCTGGCGGATAAAGAGAGCCGCTCGTGCCCCTTCAACGTGGCAGTGATGGCCTGCTGGGGGCAGAGGAAGCCGTTAGAAGCAGGAAAGGAAATTAACTGGGAGGCTGCAGAGATGCATCTGAGCAGCAGGAAAGGGCAGGGAAGGCCCTCAGCCACTGGCCTGGTGCTAAAACCCTCCCAGCTGGCCCCTCAGCAAATCCCGGGCCTCCGTGGAGCCTCCATCCCTCCACCTCTCGCCCCCTGCCCTGTTGGCACAGGGCCCCCCTTGCCTGCTGTGGCCTGGCCTCGCCCCCTTCAGTCTTCTCAAGTCAAATGAGAGCCGGTTGGGGCACCTCCTCTGGCCCCACGGATGTCTCCCCGAGGGCCCCCTTCTCTGTCAAGGCTTGAGAGCTCCCCCCTTGAGAATGGGGCTCCTCTTTTTCTGCCTCCTCCTCCTCCTCCTCCTCTTTCTCTCTCTGGGGGCTGCTGCTGCGATTGAGGGTTGCCCAGGGCAGGGCGGGGTGCCAATGTTTCCTTCTCCCTCACGGCCGCCCTGAGCAGTGGAAGGTTCTGAAGTGGAAGTGGGGGGGGGCGCATCCCGGGAAAGGCTGAGAAGCCCACCCCACCCCCAAGGCCTTCCGCTTGCAGGAGGCAAAGCCCTCCGTGCGCAGGTTGCTTAGCAATGCTGTGTGGGAAGC
The DNA here is from genome assembly GCA_022577455.1 of Arizona elegans. Lineage (NCBI taxonomy): Eukaryota > Metazoa > Chordata > Lepidosauria > Squamata > Colubridae > Arizona > Arizona elegans. The sequence continues at coordinate 567,021 of JAKOOJ010000034.1, read as the reverse complement.
GTTTGGCTCGCTGGAGGGTTGCGGAAAAGGCAATGCTTAATGTTGGCAGTGCTGCCCACCCCCACCGCCCCCCTCAGCAGTGGGGTAAAGGGGCAGTGGGGCAGCAGAAGAGGCGGCTTTGGAGGAGGGGGATGAGGGGGGAGGAGGAGGTGGTTTCCCATGCTGGCATTTGGCCAAACCCCCAACGGCCCCCCTCCCTCTGCCGCCTGCTCAAGGCTGCTGTGCCTGTCATCTGGCACAATCCGGCCTTTGTCCCTCGGCCAGCCCGTCTCAGGATGCAGGAAAAGCCGCTTCTCGTGCCTCAGAGTTGGAGTCAGGTTCAGCCCTCACCAAGAAGGAGTGTGGAAGGCAGGCCCACCGGCCAGAGGCAAGCAGTGGAGCCAGGGAAGGGAGGCAGCAGCAGAGGGGGCAGGACGGAGGGCAGCCAACAGCCCAGCCTGGGCTCTTTGCAGGGACCCCAATCCTCCTGCGCTTACGTTCAGCTGATGGCCCACCTTTTAACGCCTGGCCGCATTTTCCATCTTGGAAGTCCCACCTCTGTCCCTGAGGAAGTGGTGCGTTAGCCCCAGCCGAGCGCTGACCCTTCCAAAGGTAGACTGCCTCCGTTCAGCAGGCTCTCTCTCTCCAAGGTGAGTTTTGGCTGGCTTGCATCTGTCCTTGAAAGGGGTCTGAGCGCCCTCTGCTGGGGGGCTGGCACGGACGAGCATCTCACCAAAGACTGAAAGGGATGCTGCATCTTAAGACTTGGTTTCCAGTCAGACAAATCCAAGGGTCTCCTCCCTCTCCTCCTCCTCCTCCTCCTTGCTTTTCCCTGAGTGCAACATTTTGGAAACATCCACCTTAAAACCAGGTGTTCATTATTGTTTGTTAGTTATCACAACAAACAATAATGAAATCCAAGTTGGGAGAAGTCTACTTTTCCAGTGACCACTAGGGGGCACAGCTGAAGCGGAATTGGGCTCCCGCCTCTCTTTCCCCCCACCCACCTCACCCCCAAAGCCCCACTGGATTTTGGCTTTCATTAGCCACTCGAAGAGACTGGAAAGGTGGAATTTACAGGCAACTGTTACATATAAGCTGGGTTGACAAAATCAGAAAGGAGGAGGTGATAAGCCGCCTGGGAAAAACCAAGGGAAATCATCCAATCCTCACCATTAAAAAGTGAAAGTTGGAATATTTGGGACATGGGATGCGACACCCGGAAAAATACGGCATCCTCCAGGGAAAGATGGAAGGCAAAGGAGGTCCAGGCGGGAGAAGAACATCGTGGCTCAAAATCTAAGGGACCAGTTTGGGCAAAACTCAGCAGCACTTTTTCGTGCGGCTGTTGATAAAAATAGGATGGCCAACATGATCACCCAACGTCTGATGACAGACACGACACAAGAGGAAGAAGAATCCCTGAAATACAACAGTTCAAGCAAGCAGAGAGTTCAACAATCTTGGGGTTTTTTTGGAGATGAGATTTTTCTCAAGATGAGAACGTCCCCAGAAACCAAGGAGAGAGACATGAATAGATTAACATTGAGGATAAAAGATAAAAAGGAGTCGATGTATTTCAGGACATGGGATAAATTTTACGAGTGGATAGAAAGGAAATATGAATAAGGGTATGGAGTTAAAATAAATAGAGAAAAGGTAAAAGGAGAAAGGGCAGGCGGGGTAAAAGGGAAAAAGTGAGATTCTTATAAAAATGTACACAAATGTTGAAACAGAAATAAATATTAATCAAATAAGAAATTGAAATGAGAATAGAGATAAATAGAAAATCGGGGCTCCTCGAATACAACAGGAGAGAGGGGAAGGAGGAGAGAGAGAGGAAGGGAGAAGAGAGGAGAGAAGAGAGGAGAGGAGAGGGAGAGAGAGAAGAAAGGGAAAAGGAGAGGAAGACAAGGGAGGGGAAAGAGGAGTAGGAGAGAAGTTTAGAAGAGGGAAGAAGAGAGGAGTGGGGGAAGAGAAGGGGAAGTAGGAAAGAGGAGAGGAAGAATGAAGAAAGGAGGAGGAGATAGAGGAAGGAAGAGAAGGGGAGGAAAAGAAAAAAGGTTGTGGCAAAATAAAGAAGGGTAAATGGTAAAAGAGCAGCCCCAAATAAGTAAAAATTAAAAATGAAAGTTAAAAGATGAAATGAATGAAAAATGGTGGATAAATGACTGTACATGTAAATATATTTATGAGAAACAAAAATAAAAACTTTTGTGAGAAAAAAAAAAGAAACCAAGGAGAGGCAAGAACTTACTCCCAGTCGGGCTGTAAGTAACTGGGTTTGGCCGTTGCACCCAACTTCGGTTGGTTGAGCACATCGCCCAACAATAGCAGTTTTGATCCCCCGAGGGGAGGGTCTCGCGATGACGCACGGGGGCCCACAACAACATCCACCCTGACCTTTCAGAGTTGTTTTGTGAGTTTTTCTGCCTCTCCCAAATCTCAGCTACCAAAACAAAACCTTTCTGTGCAAACGGGACAGGTCTGAACACGCCCAGGTCGGTTACCTGTCAGGTTTCCTTTGGCAATTGTTTTGGGCTTTGGAGACACTCAGAAGGTGGCGGGCAAGAATGCCGGGAGCAGAGACAATGGGTTCCTGTCAAGCGGGAGGGCTTCACCTGGCCTCACCTGGTGCTCAGGTAGCAGGCTGGGAAGTGAAGAGGGCAGAGAGCTGGACAGGGCTGAACTCTGGAGATGGAGGGCCGGGAACCAAGAGGGGGGAAGCACTGGGATAGGCTGAAGGGCAGGGCAGCCCATCTCCACCCACTCCAGGGGCCTGGATAACAGCCCTACAAGTGGGCAGCGTCTTGCTTATCTGGGGCTCGAAGACCCTTCCTGTCCCTCAGATCCTCCGCCTGAACCACTCCAGTAACCACCTGCCAATCAGACGCCTCCCAAAAACTCTCGAGGCTGGCTTTGGTCTGGCTGGCGGCCTTGCACTCCCCAGAGCCTGGCGCTCTCAGCTTGGCTGCTTCAGAACATGGAAGCTCCACGCCTCATGGCCACTGCTTCTGGGAGCGCAGAGGAGCCCCCTTCCTCCGACACCAAGCTCTGAGGGCTGCTTCCTGCAAAGCAGCTCCGAGAAGTCCCAGGCGCAGCTCTTCCCTCCTGGGTCGCCCATTTTATTTTTGTGGAAGGCCAGAAGAGCAGAAGGGGAGGAAAAGTGGACACCTACTTTTAAAACCACCATCAAGCAAAGAACAGATAACGGCTGGAACAACTTCTCAATTCCTCGCGTGATGCGCCTGGATAGTTTTTCCTCCTGGAGTTTGGGAGGAAGATGGGCAAAGTTTCAAGAATGATTTGGTCCCTGTTACCATGGTGGGTTCTCACTAGGTGAGTCCTTGCCCAGGTGTGTCTAGAGCGGAGGGCTTGGGGTACACTGCTTTCACCCAGGGAGGTTCGTTGCCTCCTCAGGATAAAAACACAGGACTGACCCGTGGTTTTATTGAGGAACATTAGGCAAGCATGGGGAAAAAAACCCCATAGCTTGATTGTGGCTTGGTCCCCCTGCAGCTGCTTCAGGTCAGGCTTCCTGCATAAAACGAAGCGTCTTTCTGATCTTAAAAGCGAGGTGTTTCCCTCGCAAGGAGAAAACGCAGAGGCCCTTCTCGTGTGCCAGTTTCGTTTCATTTATTTCTTTATTTATTGCAACTTGCAAGGGAGTTTGGGGTTTCCTCCTCCCTTCAACCAGAGCTGTGAGTCTCACAGATATCACGAGCTCCATCCTTCCCCATGGGCCAAACTGCCTGCTCAGCCAGGAGAGGAACATCTGAGCCACCTCCTCCATCTCCTCCTCCTCCCACCGGAGGGAATGCCAGCCTCTTAAATCACCCTCAGGATGCCAGCCTGAAGGTGCTGCTGAGCCAGGGTTAATGATTGGCAGGCGAGAGAGCAAGAGAGAAGCACCCACCCACTCACGCCTGCCCACAGCCCAGAGAGCCTTTCCTGCTCCTGGGCAGAAAAAGCCAGATGTGGCCTGGGTCCAGCGGTGTCCGGCGTCTGTTCAGCTTGGGACGAAGACCATTAAGTGGGGCCGGCTCTTCCCCAGGACCAGGGTGCTGCCCCAGATGCTGCCCGTCAAGGTTTGCTCCCATTCTTTCTTCCCCTGCCGGTTGGAATCCCAGAGATCTGGTGTGCCAAGGAAGCTCTCTCTCTCTCTCTCTCTCTTTCTCCTGCTTCTTTCTTCTCTGCAGTGCCCTGGCACTGACATATGGCAAACTGCTTTTAAGTCACCAGGCCGTTCCCATCCCTTTGCTCTGTGGGGCAACTGAGTGCTTGTGAAATGTGACCCCCCCCCAGCGCATTCTCTCTTGCACACATATGTATCCATGCACATGCTCACCCCTTCTTGGGCCACCCCCACTCTACCCCCCCTGCTCTTGGGGGCTGATATTTTGACTCTGCCTCAACCATCTGGGAATGTCGTTAGAGGCTGGGGTTCAACAGATGTGCCCAAAATCTTCAGCTGGGCCAGGGAGCAGTTTTAACATCCTTCTGGATAAAATGGGCATTTAGCTGGAGAAAGTCAAGTGGAGGGATTGAAGGAATGTGATTTGATGTAGAGAGATCCAGATATGGATTTGAAGTGGGGGGAAAGTGTGTTTTCCTCCTTTTAGCCGATGTGTTGATGTGCCACGATGGAGCCTTCTTGGGGGGTCGCTTTTGTTGAGGTTGAAGGTGGGGGGGCGTCTCTTCTCCGAGCTTTGTCTCTGTCCCACTCAACACGCTTACGCACATTGGTTTAAAGTGGCTAAGCAAAGGATTGAGCCTCAAGGTGGAGTTTGAGGCTGTTGAGGCAGTGATTTTCCTCCCACAGGGGAGAGAGTGCGTGGGTGCACGGGCCTCCTTTTCCAACTTTCTCCCTTCCTTCTTTCCTTCCTCCCTGCCAGAGTCCTGTGTGCAAGCAGCTGGCCACTCCTTCGTGACTCTGCAAGCTCCAAGAAATAACAAAATGTTCTTTTCAAATACAGGGGTTCAAACAAGGTGGGGAGAGGGAAAGTGGCCACAGCAAAGGCCGAAAATGGAAAGCTGAAGTGGGCAGGGGAAGGACTGGGCCCTTTTCTTCCCAAGGGCTGTTTTCCTTTCAGGGAAAGAAGAGCAGGCAGCCAGGGAGGGAAGAGGGGTGCAGAGCTTGGGGGGCGGTCTTCACATTGGAGGATGAAGCAGCACCAGAAGACTATGCAGGAGGCACCTACGCCTTGCGCCCCTTTGCATGGAAGTAATAATTCCAGCTGCTCAATATTTGCAATTGGGCTTCAATCCTTCTATTCAGGGCTGATGAGAGCAGAGTTAGTGAGCCCCCCTCCCCCTCTGGCTGCTCAAAATCAACTGGACCTCTCCCTGCTCTGCTGATCTTTGGACCATCTGCAGTTTTGGCAAGTGGGGGGGGGGAATGTTTCCCTCCTCCAGAAGGCCCTCGGTCCTGCAAAAAGCAGCCTGGCCATTGGATGGAGAAGGCAGGATGAGGTCAAAGCAGCCTTCTAAGGAAGGAGGTGGCTCGCTGCCTGGGAACCAGGCTGGCTCTTCCTGCCAAAGACGGGGAGCCTTCCAGCTACCACAATGTGCGCCTAATTGGAGCAAAGAGCAAAGGAAGGACAGTGAAGCCTCAGCCTGGTTGGGCTCCTTCTCCTTGGAGACTCTGCCAAAGCCTCAGAGGCGGTTCCAGCCGAGGGCCTGGAGCCTGGGAACAGAAAGGTGACCTCCTGGGGGGAACGTGCCCTGAGAGAAGCCCAAAGCCTCCAGGCCCTCCCCGACTCCCCACTCAAAGGAAGAACCTAGAAGATCAGGCTTCCCACCGCAGCACTCTGGGGTGGCTCACAGGTAGCCAGAAAGCCCTGCCAGCAGGAAAGGAAAGGAAGGCTCTTTGTCCAGCAGCCAAGAATCACACGGTTCTTTTGGAGGCCGCTCCCTCTCGCCCCAAAGTCTCCCTGGCAGGTTTAAGAAGTGCTTTTGGCAGCTGCCAGAAGCCCCCACCTCTCCAGGCATAAAGGTGTGGGCTCACCTGTGCCATTCTCTGCAGCCAGGAGTGTCCTGGGCTTTCAAAGGCTGAAGGGGCCTTTGTTTCCCTGCCACCTCTGCCTCTCCTGGAAGGCTGACCCTCCAAGTATGCTTTCAACTCTGGGGAGGCCCTCAGAAACACACCTGCGCATAGGGGGCCAAGCAGGCCTCCCACTCCCAATCCTTTCCCAGGATCGAAAGGGACTCCGAGTCCCCAAAGCCAATTCGCTCCTTAAAGTGGTCGTGGCACCAAGTTTTCTTTAAATAAGAAATGCACTTTTTTTTTTTTTTTGACATTGTGCAAAAGGAGGAAGGACTAACCAAGGCCGGGGCTATAGAATGTAATAACAACAACAACAACAAACAACAACAACAACAACAACAACAACAGGGTGATGTGCTGAATTCGGGAGGGGTTTCCTCCTAGTGAGGAGACCTGAGGGAGGCCGACTAAGCTACCTCAACCCTCGGAGGAAATGAGGAGGGCTCAGAAGAGGACGGGGCATCTGAGGGCCACAGGGGCTGCTCAGCCCAAAGCTGAGCCCCTCCCTTTGCACCAGAGGCAGCCACAGTCCCATTTGTAAGGGGGCAGAGAATGCCGTGCATTTGCAGGCTGGCCAAGCCTCCAGAGACGGCCCCCATCGCAGCCCAGATTTGCACAGAAGGAGCGATGCCAGCCTCTTTGGGCCACGTTAGGAGGACCCCACCAATGCACTTTTACCTTGCTCCCACCACCCCCAACCCCATTGATTTTTTTAAAACGGAGACCCAAAATAAACCTCCTGCAAACTTTCTTGTATGCAACATCTCCCCAATAACTCAAGTGGCTATTTTGTATTTCAAACGAAGTACATTCTGCCAGTGTTTGTTACTGTTTGCTCTTTGAGAACCTCAGGGCTCTCTTTTGTATTTTGGAAATATTTTTATGTCAGGATGAAGAGAAGACACTTTTTTTTTCTTTCCAGTCTGCAAATCTGCCCAAGATGGATTACAAGGCAGAACCAGGAAGAGATTCTCTGCAGTTGGCAGGATCACCTGCCCTTGTTAAAACCACCCTGTTAAAATTTTTATAGACATAAAAATTCTGCAAGCATTTGAACCCTACACACACCCACGTCCGTCACAGGCAGGGTATTCGAAACAGGTGGGAGGGGGAGAAGATTTTAAAAAGGAGGCTTTCTTTTTTTTTTTTCTATTGAAAAGTTTTAAAAAGTTTTACAGACATATCCCCTTCCCCCTCCCTCCTCCCCTTCCAACCCTCCCCTTCCCCTCCCTCCCCCCCCCCACACTTCCCAGAGCAAAATACAGGGTATAACATTTGACAATCATAAGCTAACATAAGCTAATTATCTATAGCCTCCTATCCCCCTCTTGAACTTTTAACTCCCCTTTTACTAAACTAAATTTAAGTACTTTATAAGATCTCTTGGATCATTCATAAGCTATTTGAAATTTTTTAGTCCGATATATGCCTTGAATATAATCAATCCATTTTCTCCATTCTAACATATATTTCTCATTTGAATGGTCCTTTAGATATGCTGAAATTTTCACCATTTCTGCTAAACTTACTACTTTTAATGTCCATTCTTGAATAGTAGGTAAATCTTCTTTCTTCCAGTATTGCGTTATTAAGTTCAGAATCAAATTAGCCTGTATAACCGTACAATCTGTAATTATACCTAACAAAAACAACTGTGGAGTAAACTTTATCCTTTTTTTAAAAAATATTTTGAATAATCCACCATATTTTTATCCAAAATGCTTTAACTTTTTTACAAGTCCACCAAACATGAAAATAGGTAGCATCAACACAATCACATCTCCAACATTTGGGTTGTAGGTTTGGGTACATACAAGCTAACTTTTTGGGATCCAAATGCCATCTATAAAACATTTTATAAAAATTTTCTCTCAAATTTTGAGCTTGTGTAACTTTTACATTTCTTACCCAGATCCTTTCCCATGTTTCCATCATTGTTGGTTCCTCGAAATTTTGTGCCCATTTTATCATACAATCTTTAACTAACTCTGTCTCCGAGTCTATTTCTATCAATATATTAAACAACCTTTTTATGTGCATTTGACTCTGGTCCCTAATTTATCAAATTTTCTTCACTTTGTGTAATACCAATTTTCTGATCTTTTTTCCATCTATTCTGCAGCTGTACATACTGAAACCAAGTTTGAATTGCCCTTTCCTCTCTTAATGCATTCAGAGGCTTTGACTGTAGTATATTTCTTTCTGTAATCAGAAGTTCTTTATAAGTAATTACATCCTGTCTTTGTTCTATACTTATATTTTCTATCGCATGTCTGGGTACTTACCCACATGGGTATCTTGCCATTCAATTTATATTGGTATTTTTTCCAAACACGCAGGAGGGCATTCCTTAATATGTGACTTTTAAAAGTCTTATCCACCTTCTTCTCATAAATTAAGTAGGCGTGCCAACCATATAGCAAATCATACCCTTCAATATTCAATATTCTTTCTTTCATCTGTTAAATTAATCCAGTCACTAATTGCTGACCAAGCAGCTGCTTCATAGTACAATTTTAGATTGGGCAATTTCAAACCTCCTCTTTCACGTATATCCTGCATTATTTTTAATTTAACTCTCGGTCTCTTCCCTACCCAAACAAAGTTATTAATGCCCTTCTGCCATTCCTCCAAATTTGCATCCTTTTTAAGTATTGGTATCATTTGAAAGAGAAATAGAAACTTGGGCAGAACATTCATTTTAACTACTGCTATTCTTCCCAACAAAGACAGTTGTAATTTTTTCCATTTATCTATCTCTATCTGTATTTTATGCCGTAACAATTCATAATTATACTTGTATAATTTCCCATTTGACGTTGTAATAAAGATTCTTAAGTACTTAACCTTTTTCACTATCTCGCATCCTGTTACTTTTTCCAATTCTTCTTTTTGATTTATATTCATATTCTTAGCTATCATCTTTGTTTTCCCTATATTTATTTTAAACCTTGACACTTGACCATATTGCCTAATTATATCCATCAAACCTGTAACTGAATTTACTGGTTGGGTTAAAGTTTCAACCAAATCATCTGCAAACACTCGTAATCTATAATCATGTTGCCTGATCTTAATACCCTGTATGTTATCCGAGTCCCGTATTTTATTCAGCAATACTTCCAAAGTTAAAATAAACAATAGTGGAGACAAAGGACATCCCTGTCTTGTTCCTTTCTCAATTTTAAAAGTTCCTGTGAGACTACCATTAACTATATAACATCTCCCCAATAAACTCAAATGGCTATTTTGTATTTAAAACTGAAGTACATTCTGCCAGTGTTTGTTACTGTTTGCTCTTTGACAACCTCAGGGCTCTCTTTTGTATTTTGGAAATATTTTTATGTCAGGATGAAGAGAAGACACTTTTTTTTTCTTTCCAGTCTGCAAATCTGCCCAAAATGGATTACAAGGCAGAACCAGGAAGAGATTCTCTGCAGTTGGCAGAAGGATCACCTGCCTTGTTAAAACCACCTTGTTAAAAATTTTATAGGCATAAAAATTCCGTAAGCATTTGAACCCTGCACACACCCACGTCCGTCACAGGCAGGGTATTCGAGACAGAGGGGAGGGGGAGAAGATTTTAAAAAGGAGGCTTTCTTAACAGCAGCCTCTCTGGACTTTGGAAACTCTCTGCGATGTCTGTGACAGTTTACAGAGGAGGTCGGGGGTTACAACATCTGTGGGGAAGGCAAGTAGTGCTTCCTATGGGTGGCTGGGGGTGGTGGTGGTGGGAACCTTCCCAGAGACCCCCACCCACGCATCTTCCCTGGGCCGACTTTGGGGGCAGAAGCGGGATCCTCTGGATATGGGAAGGGCTTTTCCTTCCAAAGCTTAATTAACCATTCAGAAGTTGCTTAGCAAAATTCAGATCCCTAGGGCCTCGGAAAAGTTTATCATTTATAAAGTAGCCCAATTGTTGGTTTAGTCTGGTTGGGGGACAGCAGCCCCCTCTCAGCGCAATGCTCAGTATTCAAAATAAGTCAATCAGTCGCCTGCCTCCTTTCCTTTCCTGAACCTTTTCAAGCCATTCAGCTCTCCAAGGACCTGGCCAAAGATTTCAGCTCCAAAATTGAGGGGGTCAGAAGTCTGAAGTCATGGGTTTCCCCCCCTCCCCCAGCTGTTGACTTTTTCAGTTTTAAGGGACAAGGCAAGGGGGAAGGATGGGCTCTTCATTAGTATTAGGAAACCAAACTCTGATTGATCGCAGCTTAATGCAGGCGAATCATTTTAAGGCGAGACCATCCGGACATGAAGCAGCCTGCTTGCTCCCTTCCTTCGCAAGGCCCTCCTCTCCCTCCCCCCCCCTTCGTGAGGGATAATCGCAAGGAGCACCCCTCTCTGCTGCCTTGTCAAAACAGCATTTCTGAGCCAGAAGGAAACGGCTCCACCTTCCAACTCTCTATTCCCGATCTCAAGATTTACCAATAGGAATTGCATTCGCCAGTTTTCTGCAAGAAAAAAACATGGAAACGTGGCAGGCAGCCTCGGGACGGAGTGAAAGAGCGCAGGAGAAGAAGAAAACGCTCCAAACCGGTTTCCTCTGAGGGCTCTTTGACTCCTAGGCTGCCCAACTTCTGCTTTTGACCATTTCCCGCTTCCCCGGCTTCTCTGGGAAGCGCTCCGAACGATGCACCCAGAAGAGGAGACTCACCCCGGGACAACAAAACAGGGCTTGATTTTGACAGAAAAGGCTGGAAGGGTTTCCTTTTGTGCAAATCTGCCCAGTTCAGCAGAATCAAACCCTGCCTGTTATTTTCCCCCTCTCTTTTTGCAACCCAGAGAGGTCAACTTCGCCATACGGTGCGTATGTGCTCTAAAATTATTTTACTTTGGAAGTTGACGTTTGCCTGCCCTCTGGTTTAGCAGCCATTTCGGCTTTCTCCTTCTCCGGCTATCCGCCTGCTTTTGTGTTTTGGTTTTAAACGTGTTTTAAGTAATGGCTACGCCTTGTTTCTTGTCATGTCCCCTGCTTTCCTATCTTTGTCCACCCAGCTTGCTTTACAAAAGCGGAGTCTGTTCTCTTTGTCCCCCACTGGATTCTTTAAGTAAAGGTTGTGCTGCTTCATGGACTACGCAGGAGTGATGGGAGTATTAGGAGGCCTGTGATGGAGAAAGATGGCAAGTTTGACTGATGCAGAGGATGAGGCAGACTTTCTGTTTTTAACAGCAGGGAATGGAATTCGGAGCATTATAAGAGAGTCTTAAAAGTTTGGAGATGGTTCCAGTTGCATTTGGGAGGTTGTTTTTTTAAAAATATGAACTTATAAAAATGTGCAAATGTTTTCATAATTGGGGTAGGAAGAAGTGGAGGTTTTTCTATTTTAAAAATGGACATACTGGGGGAAGAAAGACAAAGAACTTTGCATGTTTCCCTCTCAAAACCTGGGTTTAGATCTCAGGATATATTTGCCTCATTGGTAAATATGAGCTGTTATTGTTTCCCCACAACCTCCCCTCCCGACAGGCCCTGCTTAAGAGCGAGGGCTTGGGGGTTTCCCCGTGGGAATAGCTTCAAATGGCCTGAGGCGGGAAATTTTGCTCTTGAGAGGAAACTTGACTAATAAAACGGCACACTAGGAAAACTTAATTTTTTTAAGCGAGGAAATGGAACTTGCAGATACTTCTTGGTTTGATTTCTAACCGGCCTCCCTTTCAGGAGATCAACTTCACCTCCTGCCGATTGGGGTGGGGCGCTGGCCCAAGGGCCGAGGGACTTTCAGGACTGGCGGCTAAGACAGACAGAAGGGACTAATGAGACCAATTCAGCCAAGGAGCTTCCACACTCTTTTAAGTGGGGTCCTAAAGCAAAGCCCTTGGGGTGGGGGCGGCCCAGCCAGCCAGCCAGCCTCCTTTCCTCTTTGCCCTCAAAAGAAACACCTCTGGAGCAGAGGTAGGTTTCAGCAGGTTCTGACCAGTTCTGGAAAACCGGCAGCGAAAATTTTGAGTAGTTCTGAGAACTGGTAGTAAAAATTCTGAGTGGCCCTGCCCCCGTCTATTCTCTGCCTCCCAAGTCCCAGCTGATCCGGAGGAAATGGGGATTCTGCAGTACCCTTCCCCTGCCACCATGCCACGCCCACCAAGCCACACCCACGGAAGTGGTAGTAAAAAAATTTGAAACCCACCACTGCTCTGGAGCGATCCTGCTGTCGCCTGGGCCAAATAAGGCCAAGTAAACGGGGCCAAGACTTGCTGGCCAGCCAACTGATGGCAAGGGTCTTTTGATTATCAGGCTCAAAGGCCAGAGATCTGGACATCCAGGAGTGTTTTTATGGCCCTGAATGGTGTTGCAGGCAGAGCTGGCTCTGAAGGTCCCATTGCTCCTGCCCCCAGGCCTAGCCTTGCAGGGAGTCTGGAAAGGACCATGGTTCCCAGCCAGTATCTCTTCTGGGGAACCCCCATTCATCCTATTCCCACAACAGCTGCTGTGGGAATACCTTTGCCCTTTGCTACCTTTGCTGTTGCTCTCGGGGTCTTGGGCACAGCTTCCTGCCTCCCCCCTTTAAGCCATGAGCAGAGAGCCTCTGAACCCCTCAAGGAAGATGTCGGTAGGGAGTCTGGAGGTAAAGGGGCGCCTACTCCTAGAAGCAGGCCCATTCTTGCCCATTTGATCGGAAGGAAAGATTTGCCACAATGAGATAGGTTTGATTTATTTGGGGGAGACTGGATGATTAGACAAAGATGAACATCCCCAAAACATGAAGGTTGCTAAGACAGCCCTCTCCTCAGACAAGTCACATCCTGTCAGGAAATAACCTCAGAACAGCTGGACTATAAATTATCAGTGCTAGTGAAATACTAGTGAGTGATGCACACAAAGAAAACTCACCAACCTTGTCCACAAAACTCCTTGGCGATGCCACTCCTCAAAATCTATTCAAAAAAAAAAAAAAAAAAGCATTGAAAACATTAAAAGATGGAGGGCAAGAGAGGCTTTGCAACATTACTGATAACAAAATGATTTTAATGGAAGGGACCTTGGAGGCCCTTCAAATCCAACCGACTCGGACGAGGTGCGTTCGTGTAAAAGCACGGCCACCTTTAGTCAAGATGTTTAAAAGGCAGCCAAAAATATCATTGGAGTTTCTGTTTGGTTTTGTGAACAGGGGGGCCCAGCCTGGCTTCTCAGTCCCTCGGCATTCAGGTGCTCTTCCTTGGAAGGAGGAAACACGGGGGGGTGTATTTGAGCAGGTTAAGTGGCCATTAGAGGCACAGGAGCAGCCAGGCTGAGGTTGAGCAAGGTCAGGAGAGGAGCTGGGAGGAGGCCCTTTGGAAGGAGGATCTGGGAGCCGCCACCTTTGCTGGGGCCCTCCAAAACAGAAGCCTGAGCTGAGCCAGAGCCTGCTTAACAAGCTCGGCCCTTCCAGGATCCCCTTTGTGTTGCCAGCCTTTGATCCAGAGCTGTGAAGGGAGATATGGCCTAAATCCAACCCTCCCTTCTCAGCCCTCCGCCCAGAATCGACCCCATCGCTCTCCAGGAGAGGCACAAGGGGCAAGGGGGAAGGTGCCCAAGCTGGGCCCCAGGCGAGGGAGGGAGCATGGCTGGCCTCGTGTGATGGCCGAACCTCCCATTCACTAACCAGGCTGGTTGGCACAACACCCGGGCTCAGCCCTGGACAGGAATGGATGCCCAAAGGTGGAGGAAGGGATAACATTAAGAGGATGTGGCTGAAGGATCCGGACTCCCCACTTGGAGGGCCCCAAAGAGGTGGAGGGCTGGAGTGCCCAAGGGTAAAACCCATATATATGCTCCAGTGGAGGCTTTTAGGGGATAACAACACGCTGTGTGAATTCAGAGAGGCATCGGTACGACTGTTGGTACGTCGGCTACTACCAGAAATGTATAACTGACAAAGCCAAGAAGGTGGCCTCATTTTAGCGGTCTAAAGTTTGATCTGGACCCTTGGAGGAAGCAGCAGCACTGGCGAATTCAGGGTTCACGTGAGCTCAGACTAGGGGGACCAAAATGCCAGCTCTCCTTGAGAGAAGAAAGAGATGGGGGCATTCAATAAGGGGCATCTGCTGAAGCTCGGCTGCCAGGAATGTGGCCCACCCTCGCCCCATGCTGTGCATTGCCAGGCAGGTGCAGTTAAGGCTGCTTCTGCCCATCTAGACAGTGGAACGTGCACCCCCTTTGTAAGGTCAACTGGCAAGCCAAGGAAGGGAGGGAGGAAAGGAGGGAGGGTCTGGCTATGAAGCTTTTGGCCAAGGAAGCCCAAAAGGCAGCCACAGCATCAACCTCTCAGAACACTTCCGCATGGCAGTTTAGAATTGAGTGGTTCTTCCATGGTCTATGACCGTTGAAGGGTCTGTGGGCATCCTTGGTATTTCTCAGCAGGTAACACACGTTTTCCCAGGCTTGGGTTCAGATAACTCCCCCCCACCCAAGCTTGTTGTAGATTTTGGGGGTTAAAACAGGGAGTTTCCCCCTCTTCCGGAAGGCCCTGCGAGCTTCTAAAGAGGCAAGGGCAGAGCGGGAAGGGGATTCCCTGCCCCCATCAAACAGCCACAAAACAGCCTCTGGCCTGGCTGGGATCTCTGTGTTTTTCTCAAAGAGCAGCTGCCTCCCTCCCTCCCTCCCCGGGGAAGCCAAATGTGTCTGGCCTCCCAGCTCCTCTTCTTAAAGTCAGCCGAGACTCCGGGCTGCTCTTTACCTTCAGGACACAGAGATACTTGTGGTAGCTTGCCCCAGAGCGACTGATGCTGTTTTTGCATAGGATCCCCTGAGCAAAGGTAAAGGCCGCCTTGACGGTCCCCACTGGTCAGGGACGTGCCAAAAATGGCAGCGGGGGTCGCGTCTTTAGACCCCAAAGGTGGCTCCTGAGGCCGATCTTGGAAGAGGAGGCCCTGGGGCAGGTTCTCCCTCGGAAAGAGGAGGCACAGAGGAAAAGGAGGGTGTGGAGGGGAAAAAAAAGTTTCCGAAAGCTTTCTGAAGGTGGAGCAGGGCAGAGCCCTTAAATGCAGCTGGAGGGAACAGATGCTGCCCAGGAGCCAGGCTTCCCAAGTAAGCACACCAAAGCTTGCCTTGTATCTTGATGGGAGCAGAGCGGAGCTCCCGGAGGCCGAAGTCAAGGTATTGCCCAGATCTTCTTCGGATCTGCCACATTCTCCCCCAAGATAGGGGAAGGCTAATCTGTGGAACTGCAGCTCCCATCCTCCCCAGCCAGCGCGGCTTGGGATGGGTCGGAGAGCCGGATGTTGAGGAAGGCTGCTCTCAGGCTCTCGAGGGTAGGTGCCAGTCCTTGAGTGGGCAGAGCCTTTTCCTTTGCAGGGAAGTGAATCCACCGGGCAAATTTTTTGCCTTCGCTGGAGATGGGTCTCTTGGGAAGGAAGGCTGGCTGCTATCCCTCTCCCTTTCCTCTCAGATCAGCGTCTGGGCTTCGGTCTGGGAATAGAAGCCGCTTCTGACTAACCCCCGGCTCTTTCTTTCCATCAAGGATGACACTGTCTCAAGGGAAGGCAATTCTCTTATGGATATTCTTGTTCGCCCTTTTATCGCTGGCCATTTTCACCTACCTGGACAGGTAAGAAAGTCAGGACACCATGAAATGCCAACTGAGTTTACCGTTCTTGCAAGGAAGGTGCTTTTGCAACAATTCCGGCAAAGGCCAACCCAGCCCGGCTGTGCCTTATTTCCATCCCCCTTTTAAGGCAGACTCATCGGGGAAGATCCCGTTCCCCTCATTTTGAGCACAACAAGGAAGAGAATCAAGAATTCCCATAATTGCTAGCAAATAAATATGGGGCAATCAAGCACCTTGAACAGCTAACACTTCACTAATGTGAGGCAATGAACCCTACAGATGAAGAAGCTGGGAGGGATCAGGAGAAATTCATGCCGGGCATCGAACGTGGCAGAGACCAGGCACAGGGTGGTTTTTGTGGAGAGAAGCACAAGGTGGAAGTGCAGCCCCAACGTCTTGACTCAGAAACTCAGCATGTTGCACATCAGCACAGCCTTCTGGGGTGATCAAACCTGTGTTTGGCAGGCAGCATTTCAACAGCCGAGATCTGCTCCTGAGGAAGGCTTACATAAGGCTGCACACATAAACACCGCCTAGTTTCAATGTGAAATCTCACACACTCCCGGGAACACTTGATGGTGCGTTCTCTTCCCTCTGATGTGTCTCCATATTGGAACGGAGGGACAATGAGAAGTTCTCCTCTGCCAAATTTAAAGGTGGTTGGATTGATTGCCGCTCTCCTTAAACCAAAGACCGCCCCCAGGAAAAAAAGAGGAGAGAAGGTTAGAAAGGGGGGAAGAAGGGAGGAGTGGGGAAAAGGAAGGGGAAGGAGAGGAGGAAAGAAGAAAGTAGAAAAGGATAGAAGAAAGGAGGGAAGGGAAAGAGAGAAGGAGAAGGAGGATTGTTGTAAAATAAGGGAGAAGAAATGGTAGAAGAGCAACTCCGAATATATTTCAATGTTTTTCAGGATGCAGAATGAATTAATATGAAAGTGGAGAGTATATGTATGATCAACAATGGATAAGAGACTGTACAATATGTTTATGAGAAATAAAATAATTTTTTTTTCAAAGACCGCCCCCAGATCAGCTGCAGGGGTTGCAGACACAACGGGCCTGTCCAGCAAGGAGATGGTTGGAGGAAGGGAAGGGGAACGGGTGTGTGTGTGTGTGTGTGTGTGTGTCTGTGGAAACAGAGGGGTTGCATAGCAACCTCAGAGCTGCTTTCTCTCCAGAGGAGCCATTTGTCTCCTCATGCTTGTCCAGAGATCATCCAGATGTCTTGGACAAGAGTTCCCGGGCAGTTCTCAGCCAAGCACCACGTCAGGTTGGAGTTCTGGAGGCTCCAGGCCATCCGCGCATTTGTAGGGCATCACTGAAGGTTTCCAGAGCGAGAGCTTCCCAGCCCCACTTGGCCATGGAGACGGTTGGGTTGTGAAGTTTCTGAAAGATGCCCTAATTAATTAATTCATGAGCCTCGAGCCAAGTTTCAAAAGAAATCCAGTCATCTATTAGGAGCACCGTTCCTGGTGCTGGTCTGGAAAGCGTTGCAAGTGGCCACGGGTGCTTCTGCAGAGGGCACATCTTCTGCCCACGAACAGGCGCTGTGCCAGCCAAGTAGGGAAAAGTCATTGTTGGCTGGTGTTTACCTGGAATTTACAAGCAGATGACCTTGAGATAGTCAGAAGGCCTGTTTGTTCTCCTTTCAACAGGGATGAGAAAGGAAGCCGGATGGACAGCACCAGCTCCCAGTAAGTCCCCTGCTGCCGTTGCTCTTGCTGGCTCCGGTCTCTTTGTGATGCTGCCTGTCACCCAAAAGGAATCACGCCTCTCCTGGCGATGCTTGCCAGGCAGAATAAGGACATGGCATCTTACCACCCCAGGCTTTAAGGATCCAGGTGCTACCGAATCAGCCTCACGTGGCCTTTCTTGCAACTGCCCTCTGGTGCCAATGGGCATTCAGCTCATCTCCCCTTTCCCTGTTGCGAAGGGGCAGCGGGGTCTCAATTGGGCTGCTGCATTTTGCCCTGGCACCCTGGACACCGTGTCTCATTGGATGCTCACAGAGTGCTTTCAAAACAGCTGCTAATCTTCTTTTGCTGCTGCTGCTGCATAATCCTCCTCCCGCTGGCATGTGGCTGTGGCTCCTTCCACCAGGCGTTGCCACAGCGAGTAACTGGCAGCCCCAATTCTCCTTTCCTGGGCATCCTCCTTACTTAAAGAGTGAAAATGGAGGTGGCAGACGGCCAGCTGCCTCTTATTTGCCTCTGGTATACCCACTGACCCCTCTTCCACTCCCAGAGGGACTGGGAACTTTTGCACGCAGCTGACAATCACTGTGGAGCTTTGCACAACAGGAAAGAAAACCACTGAGACACCTTTCTCAATGGAGGGCTTTCAAGCTTGCAAAACGGGTGCTGTGGGGAGCGGCAGCTGCTGGGACGGAAGAATGACTGATGCGATAGCATAAGCTAGATGCTGGCAAGACTCCCCCCACCCCACCCCGGTGATGCCAGGAACCCCCCTGTTCTTAGGGGAGGAGCTTGTGTAGAGGGTACACCTTCACTTCTTCCTGCAGCGTGACAGCAGAGTGCTGCTCCCCCCTCTCTCTGCTGAGCAGCAGCCTGGGGGTGTGGGTGGAACCAGTCCCTTGTCCTGCCAAGCCCCCAGGCTTGCTGAAGTCCACTCTCCCCCCACCCCCAGCAGAAGGGCCTAACTCTTGCCCAGTGGAGGAGTCAAACAGACCCCCAGGTAGCCATGCCGGATTCCAGCCTCCCCTATAGCCACATTGCAACGTGCCCAAATAGTTTCCTTGGCACCAAATTATTTCCTTGGCGTAATGAAGAATAAGAAATCTAGACGTAAGGAATTTGAGCTAAAAGAGAGTGTAAAAGCATTCCTTTGACTGGAAAGTCAACAGAGCAGAAAGGAAAACAATGAATTCAAGAAGAGAGGTGCCTTTGTTTTTTTGTTTTTTTAAAAAAAGAAACTTGGCTGCCTGATTGACAGCCGATGGTGATAGGATCAGTTTTTATCTTTTTCATTCCGTTTTTCTAGAAAGGTGACACACCCAGCAGGTCCGTGTGACAGCCAACCTTCGCCACAAGATAGGTATGTGATTGCAGAGGTTCTCAATCATCCGCGTCACGGTTGCCCCAAAGGTGCTTTTCCAAAAGACAGTTGGAGAACTGACGAAGCTTCTTGGATGAGAAGCAAAACATTTTCAAGGAAAGGGGGGGGGGGGGACAAGAAAGTCCAGTTGCCTTTTGGAAAAGCACCACTGCCGGACCGCGTTCCGATTCCCTTCTCCTTTATTACAGAGATGAACATTCAACCAAAGAACCAAGAGAGATACCGCTGAGCAGCTGGTTTCACCCAAGGTAAGAAGTCTATTTGGACTTGAAAGGGAGACGGGGCGGCTTTCACTGGGCTTCCCCTTTTCCTGTCACAGTCAAACGTTTCTGAGAGACGGGGGCTTTTTAACCCACCGTGAGAAACTTCTTGGAGGAGACTTTCAGAGGCTTAGAATCTCCCAAGGAGCGAAGGTGCAGCTGCGGAGCATCTCCCCAGCCAGCACAAGACCCAAATGGAGCTTCTTGCACCTGCAAAACCAGAGCAGGAGAGGAGACATTTTGCCCGTCTCCTGGGCAAAACCCCACCAGGTTCCTTCCACCTGAAGTGTCAGGTACCAGGGTGGCGGCTCAGCTGGAAGAGACGACCAGCGCTTGGCTGAAAGGCTGATTCGACTTGGAAGCTGCTCCGCTCAGCCTCGCCTGGAAGTCCAGCCTGCTGAAAATAGCCTGCTCAAATTAAATGCAGGAAAAGGAAGCTGGGGAAAGCTTTGTTTTGTTGTTTTGCTTTAAATTAAATCCCGAGGAGGAGTAGGTTTCCCAAACATCTGGCTCCAATCAGCATGCTGCAAGGCCAAACGTTTCCCGCTTCCGGCCACTCCCTGGTAAACATTTTAACATGAGGTTGGAGAGCTGCAGCCAAGGCCCCCCTTCCTTCAGCCTGGGATTTCTAACTGGAGGCTCCCTGGCCTCTCCAGTAGGGAAAAATGGGGGATCCCTGCTGGCCCAGCTGCCCCCCACCACCACTTTCTGGACGGCTGCTTTGTGGTGGGTGGAGGGGCTGAGTGAGAGTCAGCTCATCCCAAGATGACCAGGGAGTGACCCTTATCAGTGTTCTTTCTGCCCCGGGCAGCGCACGGACAGAGGTGCCCACCCTGAGCCCGTGGTCAGCCCCTATCGTGTGGGATGGGACATTTGAAAGCACCACCCTCAACCATCACTACAAGCGGCAGAAGGTCACTGTTGGACTGACCGTTTTCGCCATTGGGAAGTAAGTGTCCTCGTCCAGCCTGATCCGGCTGCTTTTGCTGAGGAAGGTCTTTTGCTGAGAATGAGACTTCGGGCAGGGCTGTGGTGGCTAGAACCTGCAGCAACTGGAGAGGCCCCCTCATCCCTGCCGCGTTTCCTTTCCCCATCCAGGTACCTGGACAAATTCCTGAAGGACTTCTTGATTTCCGCAAACACCTTCTTCATGACGGGCCACAAGGTCATCTTCTACATCATGATCGATGACCTCTCCAAAGTGCCCGAGGTCAAGCTGGGCCCCCAGCGGACGCTGAAGCTCTTCCGGGTCAAGCAGGAGGACCGCTGGCAAGACGTCAGCATGATGCGGATGAAG
This sequence comes from Arizona elegans, assembly GCA_022577455.1. Classification (NCBI taxonomy): domain Eukaryota; kingdom Metazoa; phylum Chordata; class Lepidosauria; order Squamata; family Colubridae; genus Arizona; species Arizona elegans. The sequence continues at coordinate 546,844 of JAKOOJ010000034.1, read as the reverse complement.
ACCATCGGGGACCTGATCGAAGACTACATCCGCTTCGAGGTGGACTTTCTCTTCTGCATGGACGTCGACCAGATCTTCCAAAGCCACTACGGGGTGGAGACCCTTGACACGTCCGTGGCCCAGCTCCATGCCTGGTTCTACAACGCAGACAGGAGCGCCTTCACCTACGAGAGGCGCCCCGAGTCGGCCGCGCACATCTCGTATGAAGAGGGGGACTACTACTACCATGGAGCGGTCTTTGGGGGCGCCCCGCTGCAGGTGCTGAACCTCACCCGGCAGTGCTACCAAGGCATTCTGCAGGACAAGGAGCGGAAGGTGGAGGCCATCTGGCACGACGAGAGCCACCTCAACAAGTACTTCCTGCTCAACAAACCCGCCAAGTTGCTCTCCCCCGAGTACTGCTGGGACTACAAGATCGGCTCCCGGTCCCAAATCCATAACGTAAAGTTGTCCTGGATGCCTAAAGAATACAAAGAGGTCAGAAACAACTTTTGACCTGCCCCAACCCCTTGCACAGACCAGAGCTGGTCTGCAGCCAAGGACACGTGAAGAGCACGGCTGAGCCTCACTCCTTCACCCCCTGCAGAAGAGGGTGGAGCTGGGGACACAAGTGGCAACAGTGAGGAAGGTGTCTTCTGCCATCTTCTACGGCCCCTCCTGCCCCCTTCGTTTCTCTCGACATCGGGCAGCAGACTGTTCCGGGCAGTCTCTGTGAGTCCTCCCTATTTTTCTGCATCATCCATGACAACTTGTGGTGTGAGGTTGTGTGGCTCAGCTCCTCTTCTTTTGAGAGACTCTTTGCTCAGGGAGAGAATCGGAACTGGGCTTCCTCGACATTTAAACCTTTATGCCTTTCAACCCCAGAACAAGTGAATGTAGACCAAACAGCTGGGGCATTCCCCATCCTTTCTTTTAGATTTTGCAGTTTCTCAAACTTTTCTCTGCTCCTCCCTCAAGTGGCCCTTCTCCCGTTCCAAGGCTCTTCTCAGGCATGCAGAGACCTCCCTGGTGATCCCAAGATAGGGCACCAGGGCAGGGCAGGGCAGGATTTCACTCCCACACAGGAGGGGAAGTCAGGGATGGAAAGCAAGAGTTCAGTGAGGACGCACCCCCACACACAGACATCAAGAATCCAGGAGGTGGCAAATGTTTACACAGCAGGCAGGGTCTGCAGAGGAAGCCCCCAGGCGAGGGGTCTCCAACCTTGGCAACTTTAAGACTTGTGGACTTCAACTCCCAGAGTTCCTCAGCCAGCTTTGCTGGTTGAAGTCCACAAGTCTTAAAGTTGCCAAGGTTGGAGACCCCAGACCCTCTTTTCAGGTCCTTCGGCTATCAGAACTCCTGGGGGAACCTCCTCAAACGGGGTTCAGGGAGCCACGCTGAGCCAATGGGTCAGGCTCTCCCTGCTTTCTCCTCCCCAAACCTTCGTTTTCCAAAATGGGGATTATTTTTTCCTCCCCTGGGGATTCAAATATGCCCATCGAAGCACAACAGGTGCTTATTTGTCTCTCTCCTCCATCCCAATAACAACCAAAGTTGGCAGCCTGGACCAAACTGCTGCCGCTTTTGTTCCTGTGCTGGTACAGAGGACAGGACGGAGGGGCGCTTTGTCCCTCTTGCACCTGCCAAGGTGCTCGATTCACCTTTGTTTGTTGAAACACCTGCCTGCCGCCTCACTTTCTGAGCTCATTTGCACAAGCCATGTTCTGCTGTGTGTGTACTTGACGGTGCATTCCCCTGGATTGATGGGATCTAAAATTAGACGCCGGTCCTCCTTCCATTCTTTCCCTTTTGTAGTTTAAAGTCCGGTTCCTTCTCGTCCTTGTGGGCACAAAGGTTTGGGACCGGCCTGCACAGGGACGCTGCTTGGGGCCCTGTTTGAGCTAAAGAGGGAACTCAAACCCTGGGCCTGCCCCACCGACCTCTACATGCACCCTGATGGAGCCTCCTTGAGTATTCAGGGATCCGGTTTCAAAACCTTCTGTATCTCGAAGGTCCAGTCAAGAAATTGGCCGGCACAAGGGCCCTCCGCCTTGTTTTACCACATACAAATACACCTGCCATCCACCGAGAGATTTATGAACTGGCCTTGTGCAGGTGATAGGCCTAGAAAGCTGGCTTCCCTAACTACCTTTAGAAATCGTTACCTTTGCCAATTTATTGCCTTGTAAATGACAAAACAATAAATTCAAATCTTATTTTGGCAAGTCTTTTGAAGTGGGGAGGATGGTGGCTGGAATTTCACAGGTCTCACCCTCAGAGGAGGTGGAAAAAGCCGAAGCAGTTTTGAATTTCAACGAGGAGAGGAAGTGAGCCAAGGGTGAAGTCCAGCAGGTTCTGGAGAACTGGTAGCGAAAATTTTGAGCAGTTCAGAGAACCGGCAAATACAACCTCTGGCTGGCCCCAGAGTAGGGTGGGAATGGGGATTTTGCAGTAACCTTTCCCCTGCCACGCCCACCAAGGCACACCCACTGAACTGGTAGCAAAAAAATTTGAATTTCACCCCTGAAGTGAGCCAAAGCTGGCTTCACTCAGTCTCAGGGAGGACTCTCAGGCACCAGTGTGGGGAGGCTCACGTGCAGGAAGGAAAGCAGTTCCTGGCAGAAATGCTTCTGTGTCACCATTTTGCAAACTTCCTGAGCTCTGAAAGAGGGTCCTGGAACTGACCAGATGCGGATCCATTAATCCAGGGGGAACCTCTGGGCCTGAGAGGTGGGCTCCAGGACCACCTCTGCTTTTCCTTTTTGCTCAAGGGCCAGACGTCATCCGGAGTTGACCCCGTCCCCTCGAAGGAGCATCCGGTGCAAGGCTTCAGCAGGAGCCAGTTGCAAAACTGTCTCCAAACTTGGCAAGAGGTTAAAGACTTGTGGACTTCAACCCCCAGAATTCCTCAGCCAGCAAAGCTGTCCACAAGTCTCCACGTTGGAGGCCCCTGCTCTAGAATCCAATCCAAGCAAGCCCTTTCTATGGCTAGGATTAAAATACCAACTGGAGAGTGGAGGTTAGGAAGAGGAGGAGGAGGAGGAAGCAGCCTCCTTGGCCAGGTGCTTCTAGAGGACGGCCAGTCTGCATCCACTGACCCAGAGGAGAGGAGCTGAAGGTGCCTGGAGAATGACCAACTGCCGACATCCAGCAGAGGGCTCTGCCAAATGCAGCATTGCTGGTGAAAGGGCTCCACCTTGTGGCGGGTGCAGGTCTATGCAGGTCTACCACTACACGGGGGAGGGGGGGCACCCAGAGACACTTACACACACACACGCAAACACAGAGAGTCAAGAGTTCAAGGGGCTGTCCCTGTTTTAAGGAGTTTTTGGGAATAGCTCACAAGCTATTTATTGATTTACAAAGACAGGAGAGCCGTTTTCAACCTTGGCCTGGAGAGGACGCCGCTCTGTCCTTGGCTTCTGAAAGCCAGCCACCTGCCCCAGTGCCTTTCGGAAGGCTATTATGGGATGCCCGCGGCCTTGGGGGTTCACAAGGATGGGCTTGTGTGCCTGCGGTTTGGAATGGGTTCGGGGGTCTCTCTATGCCTGAGGGATGTGCTACCCGAGCCTCTTTCCACCTCTGTGTCTTTCTGGGGACCCCCCAACTATCTGCTCCCCACGGCAGAACCGCAATGACTCAGCCCAGTTGGGAACAGGATCCAAGAGAAGGGAAGTGGGGAGTGGCCTTCTCATGGACCAAGGGGAACCTGGGTTGGCTGTTGTTCTGGGACTGGGGGCTGCCAAATGAGTGGGGCGATCGTGAGGGGAGGCTGATGCCTGGCACAGGGGAGCCAAGCCGAGTAGGGCGGCTCCCCTTTCTGCTCGGGATCTGCCTTCCCAGTCATTGAATTAGCCCAGAAAACTTGGCTGGAAGACAGCGCCCCCAAGTAGCTGAGATGCCCGGAGAAACCCCCGCCCCCACTTCTGCAGGGATCCCCCCTCCTCAGATGCACAGAGAGCCAGGCTCAGCTCCCTCTCCGGGCCTGAAATGCCCTTTTCAAGAAGAGGATGGTTTGTTTGGCAGTAGTTCCACAGCACTGGGCAGGGTCTGGAGGACGAGACCGTGGTCTGAAGACTGGGGGCAACTCGGCCCCCTGATGGAGTTGCCTGATGGCTGTGGCAGGCATGCAGCTCGGCTCACTGGCCAGAGCCATCTAAATGCAGGGTGTGTGTGTTGGGGGGGGATTTGTTTTCTTGCAACAATATTGCTCGGTCCAGAAGAAAATCTGGGCACCTGGAGAAGAGATGGCAGGGGTGGGGAGGGAGGGGGCTGCGTCTTCCACTCTCCAAGCCTGTGAATCTGCCCCAGGGGGCCCGATCCCCTCCTCCTCCCCCTCCTCCTCCCGCAGAACCTTCTCTTTTGAGATATACAGGTAGGTTTCAGTCCACAACCCACCCGGTGGGTCAACCTGGGGGCTGCTTCTCTGTCAGGATCTCCAGCCTTTCCGCCGTGTCCTCCAGTTCCTCCAGGATCTCGGAGAAGGAGGGGCGCTTGAAGGCTTCCATCTGGGGAGAGGAGAAAAGATGTGCCAAAGGGCAGCTCGCACCCCCAAGCCCTGCCAGTCACCCAACTTTCAGAAATGGCAAACTCCCTGGCCATCAGGGATGCAGAAATGCCCTTGCCCCCAGGAGCTGCCCCTTGGTCGCTCCGTGCCCCAGGTGGCTTCGCCAAGCTTAGGGTGCCTCTTCCTGGATCTACAACTCTGAGGTAGATGGCCCTGAACACACCCTCGGCTGCTGCCTCTGCAACTCGCAAATGCTCCAGAACTGCTTTGGCTAAAGGGGCCCCGGCCCCTCATTCTGTGTCGCAAAACCAAAGAGCCTCTTTTGAAGGAAATCCTCACCCTGCAACAGCTGGCCGCCAAATCCAAAACTTGCTTGGGACACTCCTGGATCATGCTGTGGAAGGCAGCCACGTCCAGCCCATAGTCCTGGAGGGAGAGAAGGGGGGTTTCAAGAGGGCTTCCATCATTTCGTAGTCCCCGGGGCTCCCTCTTGCCCCCCCTCCCCCCCCCCCATCGGGTTCCCCAAATTGCCTTCCCAGAGATGAAGGAGGCAGGGGGGTTGGGGAGAGCTGAAAAAGCTTTCCCCAACCAAAAGGCCACTCAGAGCAGGAAGGGCCCTCCTGACCAATTTCGGGGAGGAGGGGGTCCTGCGAGTCACCTGAGTCCGTGGCAGAACCTCGGGGTCAGCGGGAATCCTGCCCAGAATTTCACAGAGAACGATGCCGAAGGAGAAGACGTCCACCTGCCAAAGGGAGGCCACCTCAGCCGCAGGGAACTCGCCAACCCTCCAACCGCCCTGCTCTTCATCTCCCCAGGGCATCCCCTAGGCCCAGGCCCAGCCAACGCCCCTGGGGGGAGGGAGGGAGGGAGGCAGGCACCTTCTGGTCGTAAGGTTCTCCCCGCAGCATTTCGGGAGCCATCCAGAAGGCTGAGCCCACCAGCGAGAGCTTCCTCTCCGGACTCTTGGCCGAGAGCTCCGCCACTTCCTTGGCCAGCCCGAAGTCAGTCACCACCGCCTCCCGTCCTCGCTGGGTCACTCGGATGAGGCAGTTCTGAAAAACAGACGGACAGCCCCTTCAATCTCCTTCCAAACTCACCGGAGTTCTGAAGGGGGGGGGGGACTGTGACCGGACAGAGGAGGAAACACCTCTTGGGACTGGCCTGACACAGGCTCACAGAGGCCTGTTCCCTCTTGGATGGACGCTGGTCTCGGACCAACTGCCCAGCCCCAAACAAGGAAAAACGACGACCCAGAAGAGCCTTCAATTTTAGGAAACCTCACTAGGATAGAAACCAAAGTGCTCCTCCTTTCCTGGGACTCTGCAGACTGCTCCTGAACAGGGAGGCTCCTTTGGCCAAAACAAACTAAGACACAGGAAGAAGGGCTCTCCTTCTTCCGGGGTGTCTTCTGCTCACTTCCCCGGATGGCCCTTCCCACCCTCCCCTTTTGCAGTTCTGCTGCTCCCGAGACTTTCAGAAAGGAGGTTGAACTGAAAGCCCACCTTGGAGTTGAGGTCGCGGTGGTAGATGTTCTTGGAGTGGAGGTAGACCATCCCGCGGGTGATGTCCGAGGCCAAGCCCACTTTCTCCTTCCAGCTGAGGGAGGTGTCTTTGCAGGCCAACAGCTCTTCCAGGCACCCGCCATTCACGTACTGAGGGCAGCCCAGAAGGGAAGAGGGGCCTTTGAGTCGCTTCCCACGGAGGCTGGGATGGAGGCCATTCTGCCTTCCCAGCCCCGCAGGCCCATCAGCCAGGATCCCTGCCATCTTCAACCGGCTGAGGAGGATGGGAGCTGTAGCTCAACCCGTCTGGCAAACAAACACCCCTTTGGGGAAGGCCAGGCTGAACTACATGCTCCCCCATGCTGAAGACAAAGAAAGGAACCTTGCAGGACAAATTAGGCTCTTCTCCCTTGAGCTTCTATATTTCTAAGTGCAGGATTTTCCACATTGGGAATTCCCTTGTGTGTTTGTTTTTAACACAGAGATGCACACTGTTTTTTTTTTACATCATCAGCAATCTCAGTCCTAAAGCATAAAGACATATGGTCCATATGGAGCTAGATCAGCCCCCCAACTCCCCACTTTTGGGGGCACGAGGCCAATTGCAAGCCAGATGGACAGATGACACTTATTTATCAAATGAGGGGGGGGTTGCTGCGATTGCGGGATTCTCGGAGGCTCACAAGAATGCCACAAAACAACGCAAGACGAGAATAAAAGAGATAGAACTCTAAAGGCAATATGACATGCCAGGCCACAGAAGCCCTCCGGAGAAGCTCAGCTTCGGCTTTCCCAGAAGGCGGACAAATTTCCCATGGGAAGACATTCCCGAGAGCTGATCCCACCACTGAAAATCTCTGCTTCCTGTCCGGCACCAAGATCAAGGGCCCCTTCCTTTAAAAGGCAGCCTAGCCTGGGTGACTGAGGGCTGCTGTTTGGCCAGGGGAAGATCCCCCCCTCTTACCTCCAGAATGGGGTACAGCTTGTCATCCTTCACGCAGATCCCGAGGTACCTTACACAAAAGGAGACATTGGGTGGGAGGTAGGAGGGCCAAGGAAGCTGATAGGACCTACTGCTATGTGCCTCCCACCCCCCAGGGGATTTACTCAAGAGACCTACCTGACGATGTTGGGGTGGGAGAGCTTCTGCAGCAAGCTGATCTCGCGCACAATCCCCTCCTGGTCAGCATCGTTCTTGTAAATCTTCACCACCATGGCCTTTGCCCCAGGACGTGGAGCAACCTGTCAGAAGCCCAGGAAGAGGGGTGGCGTGAGAGCAGGCGACCTCAGATCAAAAGCCGGCTGCATCCACCTTCGGGGGCGCCCACCCAGGTATAGCTGCCTCTAACAGGTTCAGGGCTGCCTCTGGAAGATCCGCCCAAATATGACACCGAAACGGAGGGATGTTTCCTTGGGAAGGATGCAAGCGGCCAAGAGAGTAAAGGAAGAGCTCCTGGCTCCAATAATTAAGGAGCAAATGCCTGTCAGGCAAACCTCCAGCTACTGTTGGCTCTAAAGGATTAGCAGCTGCACCAGCGCCCATTAATAGCCTCGTCCTGCCCAGAGGCTCCTCTAAGCCGCTTGGCATTTATGGCTCTTGCCTCTTCCTGGGGCAGGGAATCCCTCGGGTTAACAAAACCCTGCTTGAAGCGGGGCTCCTGGGAAAAACTGCATTTGCAGCCAGAAATTGAAGGACGGAAGGAAGGACTGACATTCACTGATGTGATTGATTTCGTAGCCCGTCTCAGCCAAGGGACACTGAGCAGCTTGCAAGGTTTAAAACTCAGAAACCTCAGAAACTCAACTATCCCTCATCCCAAGCCAATTTTCTTCCGTGTGGGCGAGTCACATCTCCCATCATTCCCAGCCCAGATGGAAATGAGGAGGGCTGAAGTCCAATACCTTTTGTGTTGGAGAAGGCTCTAACCATGCGTGGGAACCATGCTAAGGGCGCTTCTGGGGAGCTCCAGGGACACGGGAGGGAAATGTTAAAGCTATTTTTCCTTCCTAACACGCAGCAGCCAGAGCAGCAGTGGGAGTATTTCATGAAGCTCTGAGTACTGTGGAGGAGGAGTGGGGGGAGCGATCCTTTTGCTGAAGCTGTGATCACACGGAGCCTTTGAAAAGGATTCAGAGGGAGGTTTTAAAGGTTCCTTTGTTGTAAAGTCGTTTAATTGACCGACAGCCTCATTTAGCCTCTTCTGGGTGGTTGGGGGCTCTCTGTCCTCCCAGCTGCCCTGCGTGGGTCGCCCCCTTCTCCCTGCTTAGGGGCAAGATTGATGTTGGCAGGCCAGCTTCTCCAGCTTCATAAAACCCCCATTAAGCCATTTCTTGGGGATCGCGAATGAGGAAGGAGCCTTGGCCAACAGCTAAGCGAGGAGAGCTGCCAGTGGGTTACGGCACCCTTTCTTTTATTGTTTCCCCATAAAAATGCTTTTAAGGCTGCTCGTTAATTCTCCACCTTCCTTTCCCTCTTGGAGGCGGGCGGCAGAAGGCATGGCTGCCCTCCTCAAGTCATCAAGCATCGCAATCAAGCTGGCATTCAGACTCGCGGAGGAAAAGGTTAATGACGGACACAACCAGGCGCTCAATGAGCCACACAAAGCCCGTGAGTTGCACAACGAGGGTGCCTGCTTTGCCCGAGGAGGAGCTGGAACAAGCTGGGGAAGGAGTGGGGAGGGTGGGGGCTGGAACAGAGAGCCAGACGGGGTGAAGCAGCCGACGTGCAGATGGGATCAGCTGTCTCCAAGTGCCAGATCAGAGTTTGAACTCTAGTTTTAAAAAGAAGCCGCCTCCGTTTTGTTGGCTTTGGGAAACTGGCGCCTTAATTTGATTCCTATGATTCTGCACAAGGCTCCAGGCACAAACGGCCCAAGCCCTCCAACGGGCACCGTCTCTTGCGCCCGGCCCAGGACTGGCTGATTCTGGGCCCCGTTTTCTTTGGGGTGCAAGAACTGCCCCGTGGGGGAGGGTCAGCCTCAGGGTGCTGAAGAGGAACTGCCAAAGGCTTTGCTTTAGCTTCGCAACGACAGGAGGGATCCTTGAACTCGGAGCTGCCTTTGTTGTGCCCCAACCTGGCACGAGGTGCCTCAGCTGCCAGATAAGGAGAAAAAGGTGCCGCCCAGCAGTGAGAGATCCTGGCTCGGTCCTGACGCAATTGTCCCTCACTTCTAGAAAGCTCCAGAAGGTCATCCTGTCAAACCGCAGCAAACCTTGGTGGCTATGAAAGGTTTTGTCCTTCCGCAGGAATCCTGCAGACTGGGAGTTAGGGACATGAAGCACCACCCACAAAGGCTTTGGAAAACAAGGACTGTTCCCAATTGGCAAATGAACAGGCACCGAGGGACAGAGGTGAGAATCAGCAGGGGGAGAGGGCAGAAGGGAACCAGCCTCAGTTGCCGGGGAAGGAAGCGGACCAGAGCAGCAGCGTTCTTGATGCAAGCAGAGAGCGTCTCATCGTCTTTTAAGCTTGTCTCCCTTTGGAGAAACACCAGCTCTTGATTTTGCACAAGAATCCGGCCACGGCCCACCCAGGCAGGAGATCCCTCGGATCGAGTCCCATCACACGGGGGACTCCTGCCTCTTACGGGTCCCACCAGAAAAAAAGCAGTCGCTTTCTCTCCCCCTAAACCAGAGATATGTCCTGGCACCAAGAATGCCAACCCCTAAGACAAAACGTTCCTTCTCTTGCCTCGGTCATGAAACCACCTTGGAAATGCTGGTCTTCTGCTCAAAACCAGTGGCACCAGCTGGGTGTCTCTGGTTCTTCCCCGGCCCTGTTTTCATAACATCTTGCCTGATCTGGAGACGATGCTCTCTCTCTGCACACTCTCCTGGGCTACCCTGATTGTCCCTGCGCATGGAGCCAGCTAGCTACGGAGTGCCAGTGTTGATGCCCGAAACGTTCCTCTGAATACCCAAAAAATTAAATTTACACCACAGTTTTTTCTGTTGGGAATAGTTACGGATTGTACTGTAATAGAGACTAAGCTGGTTTTGAACTTAATAACGGCTGCCAGGTTACTGGTGGAACAGTACTGGAAGAAGGAAGATCCACCCACCATTGAGGAATGGACATTAAAAGTTGTGCATTTGGCGGAAATGGCAAAAATTTCATCATACCTTAAAGACCATTCAAATGAGAGAGATATATCGGAATGGAGAAAATGGATTGATTACATACAGAAGAAGTATCCGAATAAGAAGATTCAGATAGCTTATGAATGAAATAATATTAAGTAGTTTATGTTTGTTTTTTCTGAGTTATAAGGAGTTAAGGACCTAGGGAGAATATGAAATGTAATAATTTGTTAGCACATTTTAGTTCTTGGTTTGTGAATGCTATACCCTGTGCTCGTTCTGGGAAGTCTAGGGAGGGGCGTGGGGGGAGGGAGGGGAAGGGAGGGTGGGAAGGGGAGGGGGGATTGAGGGGGGAAGGGTGGGGTGTGTGAAAATGTTTGTATTTTTCATAAAACTTTTCAATAAAAAAAAAAATGAATACCCAGAAGCAGGTCTGAGAGATGCAGTCTGCCTCCTCCCAGGCATGTTGAGACTTCCGCTCCCCAACTCCCCCGTCCTCCATGGAGGGGAACTGGAGGGCAACAGGCACAGAAGGCAACCTGGTGGGTGGGCCTAGCTCAACATGCCCGGCTGATGCCCTACCTTGAAGACTTTGGAGAAGAAGCCGCTGCCTATCAGCTCCGCCTCAAAGTTTTCCCAGAATTCCAGCTTCCGGACAGCCGTGCGCAGCCTCTGCCACCGGTCATCCTCTGGGCAATAAGCGTCCGGGCTCTCCTCGCAGCACTGGGTCAAGCCAGAAAAATCCGGAGACGCCAGACCCACCTTGTGCATGGTCAAGGCAGGCCCTGCAAAGAGGAAAGAAAGGAGAGGTCCTGTGTTTCAGAAAAGCCCCTTCTCAGGCTGAGCGCTCATCTCCCTTTACGAAACTTTACTCAGACTCAAACTGGGAACTGGGAGCAGCAGCTCCAGTGATTGGAGGCAGAGGAACTGCTGGGAGGAACTGGGGCCGAGAGGTTTTCCAGCTGAAGGGCTCTCTAGCTTCTGTCTGCCCTGAGCAGAGAGGCTCTCAGATCGAGCAGGAGCTGCTCCAGGATTTTAAGTAGGTGCAGGAAAAGGCTCCCACGAAGGACGGTCCCTGGCTGCTCAGGCCTCTTGTTCCCCCTCTCTGGCCGGGCTGAGTCTCCCAGGTGCTAAATTCATGGGCGGGGGCATCCCAGGACCCCCTCCCCTCCAGCCCCGAGTTCATGCCTGGCGTTCTTGGCCTTCCCCACGTTCAGCTCCTTGCCTTCTGGGGCAGCCCCTTGATGAACCTTTCGTGCAGGGCAGTGTCTGCAGCAGGCCCTCCCTCCTGGCAGTGGAGGCGGAACTGCCAACTGCCCGGCACCAGGCGTGGTGGCCAGACTTTGTGAGGGGGCAGCCCCTTTGAATTCGCTGCAGGGACCCAGACGGGAGGAGAAAACGCTTTCTGGAGACTGATTTTACTACATGGCGGTTCTGGCCTCTTATTTTAAGACACAGATGGCTAGCAAAATGGGCCCATTGTCCCCCTGACAAAAACAGGCCTGTTGAGGAGGGAGGCTGCAGCCGCCGGTTTCCCAGGCTGAACACAACAACACAGCAGGAATGCGCTGGTGGCACCCGGGGAGCTGAAAGAAAGAAGCAGAGCTGCTCTCACATGCCTCTGCTTCACGCTTTACAAATGCTAGCACTGACCGACTCCCCCACTCCATTCCTCCCGAGCGCCGTAAAACCTTCATTTGCAATGTGTTCTTTTTTGCAGAGGGAAAGCCCAATTATCTCCTTCCAAACCTGTAATCTGATAATCTGGCACAAAATTCAGCTGCTTGCGAGACGTATGTTGCATACAGGGAAAACACAGCTTGGGTGAAGGTACACAGGAGCCCCTGCCTCAAACCCGTAAATCCAGCATCATTTCTGATAACTTTTCCTTGCGAGACCCCAGGCCACTGAATGCCTTCAGCTTGATTTGGGGTGCCGCTAATTGGTGGATGTTTTGTTTATAAAGAACTTGGACTAAACTTTGTGGCATTTGGAAAAACACATCAGGCGTTGAGCTAAAGTACAGAACGGACAGGTGCACAGAAAAAAAACACAAACCAGCCTCACTTTGAAAATCAGAAAAGACAAAAATAAATGAAAAGTAAACAAGGATGCAGGTGTTGATATTATTTGCAAGCATTGCGGTTTCAGTCTAAACAGATGGTCTTGCTGGACCCAAGAATCTGACTCACGGTAAGGACCGTGATGACCGAGGGAGCCGGCACAAAGGACCCTCGGCTCCTTAGGCCTGCTATGGAAAGGACCCAACAGCCCCGGCTCCCTGGAGGGACGCAGCTGTGGAGACCCAGGTTGGTGGAGGAGAGGTGAGGACCAAATAGAGGCCACACTGGATTTTCTTTGAAGGGTCCTTAACGCTCTCTGAACTTGGCTGCTTTCTTGCAAACATTTCATTACCCAACCAGGTAACATCATCAGTGCTAGGAGCATTTGTAGCAAACCCCACTGGCACTGATACTGTTACCTACTTTGGGTCATGAAACGTCTGCAAGGAAACAACCCAGCTGAGACAGCACCAAGGACCCCTCGGTCCAACCCTGAGCCACAAATATTCTCCTTTATTGAATCTTCTTTCCTTGAATTACAGGGACCTCCTCTGAAGAGAGAGCGGCCGGACACAGAGCCTCCAGGCCTATCCCTGCCCACCAGCGAGGTTGTGTGCTTGTCACAATATCTTCCCACCCTTCCACTGCGGATCTCATTGAGAGCGAAAGCAGAGCTGGCGCAGATGCCCAGAGCCCTGCAGTGGTAGATCAATGCCAGTTCCATTAGGCAGAAACAGCTGACGGGGCAGGCATGGTCTCCTCTTCAGAGCTGCTGGAAAGCTCGGCTGGGGGAGAGTTTTAAGAGCCTTTTGTTCCAAGGCTTTCTGGAATCTGCAGAGGAGACGGTGGCCGGTTGCTAGGAAACAGGGGCCATTGCTGCCCAGGTTGACTCCTGCTCTGGATCTGGAGGCCAGGAAGGGAGCCCAGAGGCTATCAAGTCTAGCCCTCCAAGGAGAAGGCCAGGATGCTCAGCCATACGGAAACTACAATCACCTCAGAGGGAAGGACCAAGCAGGAAAGCATCTGCAGCCCAGTTGCAGACAACTCACACAAATGAGCCGAGCCATATTCCCTGGCAAAAAGCTGGCTCCGAATCTATATCAGTTCTGCTCAGCTCAGAGACGTTCAGTTGCCTAAGAGGGCATTTCATCACTAACTCCCAGTCTCCGTATTCTCTGCGTAGGACGCTACATCCCCAAATCCAGCCTCCTGACCCCAGACCACAAGACAGGCGCAGGAAGTCCAGGACAGGAAGACCATCGGCCTCCCCCACCTCACTGCCCCAGGGCAATCTGCATTCCTGCCACTCACCCCCAGAGGGGAGACGCTGGTGCCGTTTTCCTCCTCAATCCACACCAGCTAAGCGCTTGGCCAGCCCAACAAGACTTGGCAACACAAATCCTGCCTCGACCTGACAAGTCAAGCGCCCAGCCCCACCTGGGTTGGTACTCACCAGGCAAAGATCTAGGTCAAAGGATGTTTAGCTTGTGGGCTTCTCATAAGCTAATAGAAGACAAGTCACCGGGAGAGGTTTTAAGTGGGGGGGGGGGGGGGGAGAAAAGCGGCTTTACCAAGAACTTTGGTTAAGTCATGCCCAGCGTAATTATAGCTGTGAAGCAGCAGCACCAATGTGGCACCTTCCTTCCTAGAAGACACCCTTCGCCCTCGCCTTTCCTAGGGAGAAGAGGGGGCAAGCGGCCCTCCCCCTCCCCAGAATCTCCCAGGGTTGCCCGGGTTAGAGGATGGCAGCCAGAACCCCCTCCTCTTCCTCCTCCTGGCAGAAACGGCCCTTCGGTGCTGAGCATTTGGGGGCTCAGCCGGGGCACCTGACTGGCAGGCGGCCAGTGCTGGCTTTAATCCCCGGCCTTCCGCCTCGGGGCTCCTGCCAGTCAGAGCAAATAAAGCTGCGCCCGAGGGATCAACACAGAAGCGGCGGCTGAGCCGCGATGGAGCCGCGAGATACAAGCTGCCTTCAGCTGTCCACCTCGGAGGCAGCTGAGCGATGGCCAGCCTGGCACCCGGAGGGCTGCTCCTTCGGGGGACCCCGGGGGGCTGGGGGGTCCTCTGGGCCCACAAGAGGGGGAGGGGGAGGGGGAGGGGGAGGGGGAGGGGAGGGGGGAAGCGGGGCAGCCGCGGAGGCTTTTGCAACGGAGCCGCCGGCAGGGAGGCTCCAGCCCGGGCGGGGGTCCTGGCACAGCGCCCTCCGGGAGGGTCGCCGGGCTCCCTTCCACCTGTCTCGGCTGCGGCAGGACCAGGAGACGTCCCGGCCGGGGCTCGGCGGAGGGCACTCACCTGCCGGGGGGCTCCACGCCGCCTCCGCCTCCTCCGTGCCGAGCCGAGCCGCGGGGCGCACAGACGGCGCCGGTCTCCGCTCCGCTCCCGCCTCCGCCTCCGCCTCGCCCGGCCCGGCGCCACCCAGCGGTCGTGCGGGGAAGGGAGGCCGCGCATTATGGGCCGGCTGCCCCTGCCTTGCATGGGAGGGGGGAGGGGGGGCGGGATAGCCAGTCTGACGGAGGAGGGGAGGGGGCGACTTGAGTGGCAGCGCTTCTCAGGGCCCGTCCGTTCTCTGACCATGTGCAGAGGGCGCCCACCCTCTCCCCTGGGAGGAGAAGCGTGGGGGGGGAACTGGGCAGGGGGCTTCCTGAGGGCGGGCGGGGGAGGGGAGGGGTCCGCCTCGGTCTCCATGGCGACGGGCGCCGCTGCCGCCTCTCGGTGGGGGGAGTGCCACGTGACCTCCTCGCACGTGACCGGCCGAGCCTTCCAGCACGTGACCGGCGGAGCGGCGGCTGCATGGAGGCGATCTCAGCGGGAGCCCCGCGCCCCTCCCTCCCCCTCCCCCTCCTCTTCCTCCCCCTCCTCCTTCCGGGGCTGGGGGCGGCAGGTGAGGGGGCGGCCGTTGCCAAAGGGGTCTCGGGGGGGGAGGGCCGGGGGGGGTCGCTGCGCTTCCTAACCTCCCTGCCTCCCTCCCTCCCTCCTGGCAGCCCCCCGATCCCCCCCGCCCTTCCAGGAGCGCTTCTTCCAGCAGCCGCTGGACCACTTCGACTTCCAGCAGTGCCGCAACCGGACCTTCCCCCAGCGGTACCTCATCACAGGTCAGCCTGGGAGGGGGGGAGGGTCAATGGGCCCCTCTTGGCAAAGCCCCCCCTCCTCCTCCCAGGGCAGGGGTTCCCAGGGGGCCGTGGGCTGGCTGCTGCTTCGTGCTCTGGAGGGGTCTCTCCACAGCCGTGCAGAGAGGGGGGGGGGTGGGGGGCTCGTTTTGCAACCACGCGTGGGAGTGGCGTCTGGGCTGCAGAGTGAAGCAATCCGTGTGACTGGGCTTATTGCCTTGAGTCAGCTCTCCTGTGCTTGGAAGATATGCCCAGGGAGGACTGGCCCCTGAGGGCTTCCTCATCATCACTGTAACCGTGAAGGGTTGCTAAATGAGTCGGTCGCTAAACGAGGACCACCTGCGTCTTTCCCCTAACGCGTCCGTGTCCCGCAGACAAGTTCTGGAAGCAGGGGGTTGGCCCCATCTTCTTCTACACGGGCAATGAAGGAAACATCTGGGACTTCGCCCTCAACACCGGCTTCCTGCTGGAGCTGGCAGAGCAGCAGAGGGCCCTGGTGGTCTTTGCAGAACACGTAACGGGGGTTGCCGTCTCCGGGCAGGGCAGGGCAGGGCAGGAAGGGGGGCATCGGGGGCTGCCATAGCACAGGCTGGTCCCTGGCTCATCCCCCCCCTTTCTTTTTTGTTAGAGGTATTATGGGAAATCGCTTCCATTCGGAGCAGCGTCCCTGCAGGGGCCGAACATTGGCCTGCTGAGCGTGGAGCAAGCCTTGGCCGATTATGCGGTTCTCATCGTGTGGCTGAAGGAGCAGCACCGAGCACAGAGCGTGCCAGTCATCGCCTTCGGGGGCAGGTGAGGGGTGCTTTGGGTGCCCCAGGTGGGGATGAGGCTGTGATCCCTTTCGGCTTCCTCTGTCCAAGAAAGTAACAGCCTCCTCATTATCCCCTTCACAGTTACGGAGGGATGCTCAGCGCCTACATGAGGCTGAAGTATCCCAACCTGGTGGCCGGAGCCCTTGCTGCCAGTGCCCCTGTGCTGTCCACCGCGGGGATTGGGGATCCCGGCCAGTTCTTCAAGGATGTCACAGCAGTAAGACAAGGGCCTCATTCGGGCTCCCTTTTTCCTGTTCATCCCCCAGTCAATCTGAAAGAATCCAATTCGCTTTCTGACTCGGTTTGGGAATTTCGTCTCTTTCTTCCAGGACTTTCAGAACTACAGTCCGGAGTGTGCCAAAGCTGTCCGAGAAGCATTCAGACAAATCAAAGACCTCAGCCTGGTTGGAGGTAAAGGAAGGAGCTCTGAATGGGAGCAAACAGGCCTTGGGACAGACACATTTTAGGGTGTGAAGTTGTGGGCAGTTTGTGACTAAATACGCCGCTGCCCTACAGTGGACCAGAAAGGTTTAAACCCCAAATGCAGTTTGTTTCCCAGTTTGTGGAGGATACCAGTTGCGGCATCCTTAAACTCAAAGGCGCCTCTCCTTTGTGTTAAGCTTACGGGAGAATCGGCAGGGAGATGGCTGTCTGCCACCAGCTTTCGACTCAAGAGGACGTCAAGCAGCTCTTTGAGTTTGCCCGGAATGCCTTCACCATGATGGCCATGCTGGATTATCCTTACACGACGGATTTTATGGGCCACTTCCCAGCGAACCCCGTCAAGGTAAGAGCTCAGCCTCCCTTAGACGTGGGGCAGCTCAGTCTCTCGGTGTATCCAGCTCGACAAAAATAAACCCCCTGTTGTGGTGGTGTCACTTTAATGCGGATATTGTGATTTTTAAAAATACAGTAACAAGCTCCACACCCTTTCACATATCTTTGCCCAGGGTTGGTATGTTTGCCAAAGGATAACCATCCAAACCGCGTTCCTTGCTTGCTCTTTCCAGAGATCCTTAAGCCAGTAAAGTGACACTCCTGTCCCCCACCCCACCCCCAGGGGAGGCCTTTCATTAATGGACCTACCGAAGGCAGTCCTAGAGAGAGATTTGGGGCCTGGGGCTTTTTTCCCTTTTCATGACTATAAGCATCTGGGGATTTGGGCCAAGAAGCGTAAGATTAGTACCAATGGGGTTACGGCATGTTTTTAAGCTGGCACGAAACCCCAAACCAGCTAGAAAACAGATTATATTGGGTCAGTCGGCAGGTAGCCAAACTGCCTTCCTGCTTGGGGACGGGGTGATGCAGATGTGCTCAGCTGCTTCTGATGGGGAGGGGGCATTGAGAAATTGAGCCTGGGCACGTCTGATATTTCAGGTTGGCTGTGAACTGATGTTGGCCAGTAAGGACCCAATCCGAGGGCTGGCAGCTCTTTCCGGTGAGTGGATACACGCCCAGTTTCATTCTGCGAATGCTGCCTTTCTCCAGGGTGGGGGCCACAGGGTGGAATGGCTGCCAGTTCGTTTCCCTGTGGGTCACCCCAGGGAAAACCCAAACTGCTTTGATCCAGCTATTTTCCTCCGCCGTCCGAAGGCTCCTCTCGCTCGGCTCCTCCTGCGCTTGCAATCCCGGGGGGCAGGTGAACAAAGCAGCAGGCGTGATCAGCCAGAGTCCGGGGCAGGCAGCCCACCTTTACCCAGCTTCCCCTGCTGGGGTGACAGACCCAGACGCCGTCCTCCTTGCTCCTCCGCCGCAGAGACCCTCCGCCCGTGACGTAGAGCTGAAGCTGGCTGCTGGTGAGGCTGAAGTGGCAGAGGTCGATGGCCGACAGATGGAGCCGGGCCCATCGATCAGTGACGGGGCAATAGTACTCCGCTTCGCTCACAGGGACCCACTCCTGGCCCTACAAAGAACCAAAGCATAGGGCAGAGCCGGAGGGCACTGCCAAGAACGCCCAGCTGAGCCTTGGGGAGGCCCCAGAGCCCAAGAGGAATGGAGCAAATGCCACCTACGTTGGCCAGAGCCCTTCCTCCCAGGCAGAAGATGCGGTCTCCCACCGTTGCCATGCCGTGATCGCAGCGGGCAAAGGCCATCGGCCGGTTCCTGACCCAGCAGCGCAGGCGGGAGAGGTAGCTGTACATGGTGTTCAAGGTCTGGCCCTCTGCAAAGCCCCCTGTGCCGAAGGAAAAGGGCTGCTGTTCCTTCCACCTTCCAGGCTGCCCCAACCCCAGGTGCCTCTCTCTCCAGAGCAGCCAGTGCCAGCCGCCCTTTGCCCTTCCGCACCTGAGATGTACAAGATGCCTCCGTGCGTCGCTCCTGCGTGGTCAGCCACCGTCTCTGGAAAGGGCGGGAGGGGCCGCCAGGCATTCTTGGCAAGGCGGTACTCCTCGGCCGTGTTGATTGGCATCCCCAGCGATGCTCCACCCCCCACAGCCACCAGCTGCTCGTTCAACACCCCCGCATAGAAGCGAGTCCTGGGCACCAGCATGCTGGCCAGCTGCAGCCAGGTGTTGCGGCAAGGGTCAAACCTGAACACCTGGAGTTGGAAGAGGGGAAGGTCAGTGGCTCCCCCGGTTCTTCCCTTTGGGAAGGGGGAAGTCGGCCTCGCCACCAGGAACTACCTGACGTTGCCAACGAAGAAGCAGGAACATTTGCTCTCCCTAAGGGACTCCGTTGGCCTCTTACTCTGAAGAAAACCAAAACCAAAGCCGCCAGCTGTGCCTCTTTGGACAGTCAGGGTTGTCTTACCTTCTTGGAAGGCTCCTGGCCTGTCGGATCAAAGCTCTCCTGGCCCCCCATCACAAAAACGAAGTCGTGCAGGACGGCCACACAGTGGTTGTAGAGGGGCCCACTCAGCTTCCCGATGGCTGTCCACGAATGACAGTGCTGGTCGGCAGCCCAGACGTCCCCGCAGATGGCGTTGTCTGCCGATCTGCCCCCCAGCACCATCAGCTTCTCGTTCCTGTGGCGCACCTGGGCGCCCTCGCTCTGGAGAAGCGGCTGCGCGTACGGCTGGCCGTGGTAGTCCAGGGCTTCCCGGAGGTACCGGCGGCAAGCAGGCACGGTTCTCATGACGGGCGTTTCCTGGACGAACCTCTGCAGATCCGGGAGCGGAATGAAGGGAAAGCGGATGTAGCCCAGCACCTGGGCTGCGTCTTCCTGGCGGGAGCTGTTGTGGTCCAGCCAGCAAATGGCGGCCTGAAAGAGCTGCAGTTCGCTCAGTCCCTGGGTGTCTCCTCCGTCCAGGATTTCGCAGAGAGTCGCCCTGTCCAGCTCCTTCAGCTGCACAGGGTCCTTCAGGAGGTGCCTGCAGTGCTTCCCGACCCAGCGCTGCACTTTCAGCCTCAGTTCTTCAGGGCCGAGCCGCTGAGCGAGGCAGAGGATGGGCAGGCAGGTGTGCCGGTCCAGGGCTTCTTCCAGGAAGCGGAAGGCGAGGCACATCACCTCGCGCACCAGCAGCGCCTCGGCCGCTCGGAAGACCTCCTCGACCGTCTGCAGGGTCAGCTCCAGCCGGTTGGAGTAAAGGAAAGACAAGACGCCCTGCAGGCCCCGGGCGGTCACTGGCGGTGCCAGTTTGAGCGGGGTTGCCTGGCTGGCCGCCTCCCTGGCAAAGCGCATCTTGCAATATCCGCTGCCCACGGCAAGGATGGCTTTGTGGGCGGGGAACGAGGCCCCCTCGGCCTCCAGCACCACGTCACACAGGGCATTCTGGGAACGCAGGTTCTGGAGCCCCTCTAGGAGTTTAGGCAGGTAGGTGTCCGAGCTGAGACTCCGGTCCCCAAGATGTGTCTCTCCAGAAGCCATAGCTCAGAAGCAGCCCTTTTCCTCCCCTCTGCCCCCGGGAAGCATCCCTGGACTCAGCCAGTGGGATGGCCAGTCTTGCTAGCTGTGCTTCACTCTTGTTTTTCTGGGCTACCAGGAGAGCAGGACAGCTGATCCCTCGTCTCCAAGACAGCAGCAGCCGATCTCCCCTCCCTCCCTCCCTCCCTCCCTCCCTCCCATTGGTTGGTGTCCACCAAGGTGTGGTGGGTCCTCCATTTCCTGGTCTGGCCAAAGTGGGGAAAGAGGCAAGTCCAGGCTTGCCCCCTGCTTGGAAGGAGAGACGGCTGCTTCAGCCTGGGCTTTCTCTGTGGTCTTTGGCCAGGAGGCAGCAGGGGAAGAAAATCTGAGTTCCTGCTGTTCCTAGGATTTAATACCTCGGCTGAAGAGAAAGAAGTTTTAACGAGGGATATTTGCAATTTCTCTGCCCAGCCACCCACAAGAGTTGCGTTCTACGCTAGAAAGCAGAGCTTCCCATTGTACCTGGCAGCAGGACTTGGCAAAGAATTTCTTCCCTTTCTCTGTCCTGAAGCCTTAAGCCTTGTGTGTGTGTGTGTGTGTGTGTGTTTGCATGTTGACTGAACGGTCTCCATCCCTTCAGCTTGTCCTCCCAAGGGCTGGAGTTCTGGCTTCGTGGTTCTTTTAGCTGCGTGTCTTCCAAAGAATTTTCATCTGAGACTTTGAAAGCAAGATGAGTTTTTCTCCCATGTTGGGCTTAAGGTGGGCTTCCTGGATGACTTAGGTTTAAGAAACTGCCTCCCCTCTGCCCAACTTCCTCTCTCTCTCTCTCTCTCTCTGGAGCACCTAAAGTGGACTCAACCTCTTCTTCTTGCTCTACCAGGAGTATTTTACAACTCCACGGGGACGGAAAAGTGCTTTGACATTTACCAGCTGTACCATAAATGTTCCGATCCAACGGGCTGTGGTTTAGGCCCCAATGCGGAAGCTTGGGATTATCAGGTAGGTTGCCTCACCTGGGCTGGCCGGGAAGGGAAGCGGCTGCAGGGGCCCCAGGTGGGGGTGGTGGGCAGCTGCCCTTCAGGATATTGAGGCATTCGATTGCCAGGGATGGGATGAAAAAACATTTTCCAAGTCTGGACTTTTGGCTTGCTATCTGAGCAAGGTTCCCCGGACATTTTTGCATTTTTTGGGATGTTTCTTGCTATGGGTCTCCCCTTCCCACACGGAGGAGCCAGCTTCTTCCGTACGGAAACTGGCAGATGCCGGGGTGGGCAGGGGGCTGGGCTGATGCAGTGTAGACAACACCCCCCCCCGCGCTTCGGACAAGACCCCTGCAGTTGCTTCTCCCGGCAGCCAGACTCTTCTCTGTTCCAGGCCTGCACCGAGATCAACTTAACGTTCAGCAGCAACAACGTGACTGACATGTTTCCGGAGCTGCCCTTCACAGAGGCCGCCCGGGAAGGCTACTGCTTCCACAAGTGGGGGGTCTGGCCCCGGCCATCGTGGCTGCACACCAACTTCTGGGGCAGCGGTGAGCAGCAGCCTCTGTTGGGATTTTGGCTTGCAACTGGGGGGGAGGGGGGGACTCCTGAAGAGCCCGCTTTGTTCTTGGTGATCTGCAGGAGGAGGGTGCAGCTGTGAGACTTAAAGGGCAGCAGGACATGGTCCCAGATTGACAGGTGTTCTGTGGAAGGAGGCTCTTTCTGGGCCCTTGCAAGGCCATGGGAGTCTGAACCTTTCTGTCCAAGGTTGGGGCCTCCTTGTGAGAAAAGCCCGGCCGGTTAAAAGGATCTTGCTGGGAAAGGCCGGAGCTTTTGCAGAGCCACTGAATGGTTTTAAGGCAGACACCCCCACCCCCTCAAGATGGGGGCTGCCTGTCTCGCCTTAGCCTCCCCACTGGCTTTTATCATTCAAACCGAGAATCTTGCTGTTTTTTTGACAACTGCAGATCTGGCTGCTGCAAGCAACATTATTTTTTCCAACGGAGACTTGGACCCCTGGGCATCAGGCGGCGTAAGTACCTGCTCGGTCTTCCTGGGATCTGGTCAGATCTACCTGGACCTGTTAGCTACTGTTCCCCCCACTCCCAAAGTTTGACTTTCCGGTGTTGCCGTTCCAGGTGCGAAAGAACCTGAGCTCCTCCCTGATTGCAATCACCATCAAAGGGGGTGCCCATCACCTTGATCTGCGGTACGTTTGGCCTCCTGGCTTCTTTCCCGTCTCCTCGGATTGCACCATTCTTGCAAGGATCTCCTCTTGCTCTGTGGAGCCCTAGGCAGGCCTTTCCTCCTCCTCCTCCTCCTCCCGTCTCTCTGGCCGGGGTGTCTTGTTCAGAAGGTCTCTTGGGAGACAGGCCTATGGTGGAGGAATAGCTGCCTCCATAGCTAACCTTCCTTCTCTGAGCTGTTCCTGGCTTCTGACCAGGGAGGGCGGCTGTTGCCGTCTCCCGGATCCCGTGGGCTTTCGGTGGCCTTCATGCAGGCCCAGCTAGGGGAGCCCTTTGGTCTCCACCAGCCACCCTCTTCAGGTGTCTCTGGAGCTTCTCAGCCATCCAGGTCATGGTTGTCCCAAAGGTGCTTTTTTCCCCAAAAGTCAACTGGACTTTCTGGTTTAAGGAAGTCTCTTCAGATGATTCATTGCCCCCCCCCCCCCCCCCCGCTTTCTTTTTAAAAACAAGCTTTCAAGAATTTTAAATGTTTCCGAAAGAGGAAGCAGAGCGGCTGTGTTCCCTGAAAGGGAGGGGTCCTGCTACAGCAAGCAACACCCCTTAAAAGCCCCCTGGAGCTCCTCGGTTCCCGTGGCTGTACGTTTGCCCTCTGACAGGCAGCAGGGATGGTCCTCTTCACTGGGCTTATTTTTTTCCCCAAAAAACAGGAGCTCCAACCCAGCTGACCCCGCCTCGGCCAGGGAAGCTCGGCTACAGGAAGCCAGGATCATCCAGGGCTGGGTGGAGGCGGCCACCGTCAAGGCCACCAAGTAGCGTCTGAGTTGCCTTAACAGAAGCCCCCGGACTGTTGGGTGTGGAAGGTGGGGAGAGACTCTAGTGTCCTCTTGAAGCAGTGACACTTTCAAGCTGCAGTGCTGAAGAGTAAGGAATAAAGCTCCCTCCAGGGAGGTTCATGGAGGCTGGGATGAAACAGGCCTTTGGTTCACCTCTTTCTAAGAAAGGATCTGGGAACTGGCGGGGAGGGGAAGAATTCACACTCAGTGCTTAGATGCATTGAGATTGGTGGTTCTAAGTCGGGGACCCTGAAAGCAATGGGGGTGTTACCCTGAGTTGTACCTTCGGACCATCTAGCTCAAAACACCCCCCCTCCCCAATAGAAAGTGGGAAGACTCGAACCCCCCAGCCCCCGTACGCCCACCCCAGGAAAAGCATTTCTTTCCTTAGCCAACTTGGTTTCACTCTGGAGACCCCACCAAGGAGTTCTACCGGTGTTGCTATCAAGGGATGATACGCCACAGTGCTTCAACACAGAGCAACTTTCACTTCCCGGTTTCAGCCTCTCGTGCAAAAGCCAGCTTTTAACATATAAGCAGTCAGTGGCACAGAAAAATGCAATGTCTCAAAATAAATTGGAAGTTTATTAAGGTGGAGTAGAATTCTGCAGATTAACTTCCCAGCCAAAATCACTTTTAAGATTTGCTTCCATTTCGGAGATTTTTCCCACCTTTGCAAAAAGGCAAGTCACATTTTGAACCGTTCGCAAAAGGAATTAATTCTACTTTATGAATACTTTTGACCAGATCGCACCAACAAGGCTTCAGCAAGTCTGCCTCTTCTTGGGAGGGAAAAAAAGGTAATTTGAAAGTGATTATGTAGAGGGAATGATGGGAGCACACAGGGTGCTCCTCACGATAGCCAGCTTCTCTACCAAGTTTGGCAGCCTCCCTGCCGGTCCGTTTACAGCCAATTGTCCAGTGGTGCCTGATCATTTAAGACATCTGCTCTTAAGACATGAGATGAACTGGCCATAAGACGGCAGGAAAATCACGCGGAATGTGCCTCCGTTTGGCTGCGCAAGAAAACGGAGCTAGGTTTTCCTGACATGGCAAATTTCTCTTGAAATTTCCAAAATTAGGACGACATTCCGGCCTCCGTGGAGAACACGAGGCAAGTGGAAATTCAGGGTTGTGCAACGGTAAACAAAACAGCAAAGCAATTCTGGGGTGGGGGTGGGGGCTGTTCAGCATCTAACTCTGAGGAGGATCCAGGAAACAGACGTCCTAGGTGGCTTGTTTGAAAGAGACTCGTGGGTCTGTAGTCCAGCTCTATGCTTTGCTTGCTGGAAGAAACGCTCGCCTTCAGGGACGTGGCCATCCCAACCCTTCTCTCTTTCCCCTTGAAATCGGAAGGCACCAGTTCAACATAAAGTGTCGGCCTCCCAAAACTGGGGATTTATAGTATGGCTTTTAAATTCCAGTATCTGTTTATATGGGGGGAACAGGAAACTACCTAATAGTGCCTTGCAAGCACCCCTTCGAAAGCCAGGACCACCTTCCCCCCCAACTCCCAAATTCAGTTGGGACTTTGTGACCACAACAGCAAACAAAAGATCATTTACAAGAACGTGGCAACAGTGAAGTTCTCCAGAAGTCCAGAGTTACAGTAAGAAGATTGGAAAGGAATCTTTCTTATGACGATACTATTGTGCTTCAACTGTTCAAAGCATTTGATTCTCTCCCTTTGTGAGAGTCACTGACCTTGTGATATTGCAGGGGAGAAGGAACCGAGTTCGAGGCGTGCGCCAAGAGATCTGAGCCACCGTTTTCTTGATTGGGGCTCTTGGTCATTGCACCGTCCCATCTGTTAGGTAGCACCAAAGGCCACAGTCTTGGGAAACATGCATTTTGTTTGGGTCAGGCGTGGCATACAAAAAAGAAACGGGATCACCAGTCCCTCTGAAACCACTTTTGCAGAAAACAAGCCCGCCGGGATTTCTCCTGCCACAGCTCCAGTGCTGCCATTAGCATGTGCCATTAACCGAGAGGGGCAATGCCAGTTTGTCTCCCTGTCCTCTGCTGGGCCGGGATTTAAAGCACCTGTTCCAGCCGCAAGAGCATCATCACCAGGCGGCGGCAGCAGCAAGCACGAAGGGCACAGGGAGGTCCCCAAATACAAAAAATCAGTCCCACCGAAACGGGGGAAGATTGTCCCGTGAATCTTCTCTCTGCCCCCACTTTAAAGTGCTAAGATTGAGCGAAGAGGGAGATTGGGCGAAGAGGGAGGGAGGGCCATGAAAGTTAGAAGGAATGGGCGAAAAGACAGAAAGGAAGGACTGGGATGAAAGGGCAGCCCCTGCCCAGGCCAGAGATGGCCTCGTATCCTGCAGGTTGCTCTTGTCCTGACTCGGAGACAGACAAAAAGACCACAACCAAGCGGAAAGCCGAAGCAAACGAGCCTTTGTTCCACGTTTCGGTGTGTAAATATATCAGAGTTTGCACCTTTAGTGAGCAGCTTCCTCTGTGGCTGATAGTTAAAAGCCAGAGAGCGAAGGTTGGTTAGTTGCTTGGTTTTTAAGCCCAACTTTCCAGGGGGAACTTTTCAAAGCACAAGAGGCGTGGCAGAAATCCTAGCGGGCAGAATCCACTCTGGGGATAAAGCCTCTGTGACCCGCTGCTTCCTTGCCCTCCAGCCACCCCACCCCACCCCACATGCTTGCAAAGTAAAGGTCAACCGTCCTCTGGGGCCTCCCACCTGGAAGAGGAACCCATGCAGGAAGCAGTTTTCGGAAGGATACCTGAGCCAAAACATTATTCATGTTATACACATATAAATTCCTACATAGATAACCTTCTGGGTTTTTTTTTTCATAATGTAAATTTTCACATTTTTTCTCCCTGCATTGCTGCAGATAAGTTAAGAAAATATATATATATATGTATATATTTACCACCCCATCCAGCTTCTCCCCAGTTCGCAACAGGGCACAAATTCCTCCTGATTACTCCCAAGTGCCCTTCGGGATCAGGAACACTGTTTTTGAGGGGAGGGCTCTCACCCCTTCCCCACCCCCACCTGCAGCTGTGGAATGATCCTGGGAACTCACAGCCCCAGGGACGTTGGGATGGATACCTGGGAACAAGGCCACCCTTTCCTCCTAATTGGCCTCCTGCCGAGAGGTGGATCGGAGACAACGGAAGAATGCTGGGCCCTCCACGGGGGTCCCCTCCTTGCTAGTTTTGAGGCACTCCCTGGGTCGAAGCGAGCCTTGCGCTCCCCGCTTTTGCCAAGCGGGATCTGGCATGGCAGGGGCCCGCTTGCCCGTTCCTTGCTTGGGTGCCCCTTTTTGGAGAGGGGGCTGTGATTCCGGAGACCCACCTTCCCTCACATATAATTCCTCCGGGAATGTCGCTACACACCTCCCTTCAGGTCCCCGGAATCGAGACAGGATCGAACCTGGGAACGGCAGACGCCCGGCTTCGGTTTATGCCGATGGCCAGATGGGGAGCGGGTGGGCCTCCGTGTTGAAGACGTACTGGTCCAAGTTGATTAAGTTCACGTCATCCGAAAAAAGCAAAAAAAAGTACTTGAGGGTTTCACCCAGGAAAAAGCTCTCCATTTTGTCTCTCGGCTCTGGATTGCTGGGGTTCTGGACGTTGTCGATGGACGTGTAGCCACCGGTCGGGACCTGGATGGGAGAACCCAAAATGTGAAATTTGAAGGCCATCGAGGTCCACCATCTTGGCTTGTTTGGGGCGCTGTTCATTCAAAGCCTGCCTTCTCCCAGCCAATTCTCTCCGGCTGTACTTCTTACTAACTAGGGTTGGTGGAGGGGTGAGGGGTTTCCTCCTTTCCTTGCTCTCTCTGATGGGACCCCGATGCTGAAGCAGACGGCCCGGGTTGCCCCAAGCTCAGACTTACCCGGGTGTATTGATTGAAACTCTGCAAGATCTCCCAGCCCCAATCCTGGTACTTCTTATCGCCGGTGAACCGATAAAGGTAGAAGAAGCTCTCCACCGTCTCAGGTCGCAGCAGGTTGTGCCTATCGGCGGTCTGGGGAAAGGAGAGCAGAAGGGAAGCTGAAGGGCATTTCTACCCTGGGGGTGACTTGGGTGCCCACCGCAGAGCGGGCTCTGAATTGCGAGGCTCGTCCTCTGCTTGGCGCACCGGAGACCCAGGGCAGGATCAGCCCTGCTGAACTCCTCACCTTGATTTCCACGTCCTTCCGGTCCTTTTGTGGATGCATGTTGAAGTGGACGATTTCAGGGCTCAGTCCGGTCTCTACTTGCACGTACATCTGGTAGCAGGTTTCTGCCAGCTCTGCCGCCAGGGTCAGGTGATCTGCAGGAAGCCCATTGTGAGCGCCGAGGGCCAGGACTCCAGGCAAGAAGCAGACCAGGTGATCCTGCTCCGGAAACACAGATGGAGGAAAGCTGGTGGGATACCGACTTTCTCTGCCAAAGTCCCTCTCCTCTGCTGAAGCTGAGCTCTGGGCTCCCTGCACGCCACGCTTGGCTGGTTGCATGGCCAGCTGCCTTCCTATTACAGCTCTGAGAAGGGGTTTCTTATTCAAAAGAGAGGAACTGATGTGACAGTGAAAGCGAAGAAGGAAGGGGGAAGATCTGCACAGGCAGTTATGAGCCCTTGAGAAATGCAGGTGCTGGCAATACAGCAGGTTTCACGGGACCAGATTCTGAAAGGCCCAGCAGAAGGGCTGAAAACGCAGCGCTCGGAGCCTGCGAGCGCTGACTCATTAAGCAAATCCATCCGCTGCCGTTCAGAAACTGGAAGAGGAAATATGCCTAAGTGCTGAGCAACACTCTTGGTTAACAGGGAGGGTATCTGGTTGCTGAAGAGGAAGCATGAGCCTCTGTAAGAGCAGAATTGTGGGAAAAAGGATGCCCCTCTGCCCCCCCACCCGTTCCCTAAAAGAAGGCTCACCATCTTTGCACTGAAACGACCGTGAGCGAGTTCCCCAACAAAGCTCAGCCTTTTGGGATAGGATTTCCGGAGCAGGTGCATCTTCACGCCCTCAATAGCCTTCACGTAGTCTTCCAGGAGCCTGTTTGGGGGGGGGGGTGGGGGGGGAGAGGCGCCATTGTTAGTGGCTGGGATGCTGCTGAATGCAAGGCCATGGTGCATCATTAGGGCCGACCAGGAACGCCAATTGTCAAGGGCTAACCCTCCTGTATAAAGCTTGCAGGAAAAGCCCTAGAATTCTCCACAGAAAATCCTGCCAGGCTTCTTATAAAGGAAGGAAGGGAAATTTAAAAGGAATTACTCGTTCTCTTTCTTCCCTCCCTGGATCCACTGCTTGAGCAAATACTCGTAGTAGCTGTCAGCTCGAGCCCCCAGGGTGTAGACCCCGAGATGGGTGAACTGCCCGCTGTTGGTGTTGATAAACATGGGCACCAGGCCGTCGTTCTTGCCAGAGAGGGAGTGGACGTGTCTCATCACCCTGTCCACGGCGTTCTAGGAGGCAAAGGAACAAACAGTGGAGCTTTGGTACCCTGTTCCACTGGAACCAGAACCAGGAACAGCAGCACACAAACGGGGTTCTGAAATATGCGTAGCAGCCAGAATTCTGAGGGAATGGACCCGCTTCCATCCAGCCTCAACCTGAGTGTGGGTGTGGGTGGATGTGACCCTCTCTATGCCCTGTGGGAACTACACCCCAAGAAGAAATGCAGGAAGCATTACCATAACCGACTGTCCCAAAAGCTGAGGAAGTCTCCACTTCTTGATTAGGTAGTTTCTTCCCCTCTGCACGCCCCCTCCTCCCCCCAGCATATCCATTAAGAGGAGGGAGCCCATCCAATCCACTCCCCTCCCACCCCCCAGTACCTTAAATTTCTCTTCACCGGTCAGGCGCGAGAGCTCCCTGAATTCCAACTGGATGCTGGTCACTTCGGCCACAGTGCTATCAGAGGTCCAGCGTGGGGGGTGGGCTGTGCCCTTCCCAATGTTGACATCCGAAAAGGGGATCTTGGAAGGGGTGTTAAAGGCCGGCATGAGCCTGCTCCCGATATCTTTCTAAACAAGGGAGAAATTGCAGAGTAGGAGGGAGGGAGAGAAAGGAAGGAAGGAAGCGACCGACTGACCGTTTTCAGGTGCTGGGCAGATAGGAAAGACCGATTCAGAGGCCTTCCTGATCATTCTGAGGAGGGGAGGGGCCCTCCAGGGGTCTTCAGAGACAAGCAAGATACTTACCGCTTTTTCCAGGAAGAGGCTGTCCCCAGACAAGTGGTAAGTGCTCAGCAGGCCCCCCAGGATACGAATGGCGCTCTCAAAGAGATTGACATCCACGTCTTTCTTGAAGTCCAGCTCCTTGGCCACCCACTCTCGGGCTTCTTTGAACTCTGCATTAGGGAAAGGAAGCCCAGAAGCTTGAGCCAACTTCTCCCATGCAGGAAAGGAAAAGCTTGCCCAAGTTCTCCAGACCCTGCCTACTCTGGGAGAGAAGCCCCAGGCCCTGTCCAGGCTCAGTTGCTCTGGCTGAGAGATTATTCCTGAGTTTGAGATGCTCCTCCTTTATCTGCTCTATGTTGGGCTCTCTCTCCTCAGAGACAGCCGCCTCAACTTACAAGGGTGATTTTTTGTGGGTGGACAAAGGCTGAGAGAAAAGAAGGGAGCCCGCTCTGCCTGCAACCTCCTCTAGATTCCCCTGGTGGTAGGAGGAAGGCCGAGCAAACTGACAGGCAAGGCACAGACCTGCCTTTAAGCCCAAGATCCACATGGTGTCCAGCGCGTCGATGAGCGTCAGTCCGAGGCCAAACCATTCATTGAAGGACTTGGAGATGGGCTTCAGCTCGTCGTGGCCCCAGGCAAACTCCTTGTAACCTTTCCAGGCGTGGCGGAAGGCTTCGATCACCGCCAGCTGGCGCTTATTGAGGGCCACTGAAACAGGAAGGAAGAGGCATCGGGAGCTGCCCTTGAGGGAAAATGCAGAGCCACCCCCCGTCTCCGTCACAGGAGAAGGTCCTGCAGAAGGAAGGGTGGGCCCCCCTGGGCAGCCATCTGGGTTAAGCTGAGCCCTGCCCACTACCTGGCTCTTTCTGGTCTTTGGATGCCACGGCAGAAGGCCTGCCTGGATGGTTTATTTTCTTGGAAGGCGGCTCAGGGCTCAGGTTGGGCTCAATCACGGCTCCTCTCCAACTGCAGAAAGAGGATTATTGCTTTCTCTGCTCTGTGGGCCTTCACTACACTACAACCGATGACACAAGACACCCCCCGTCGTAGGAGAGCATTCTCCAGCACTTTCCCTGCCAATCGGCATAAGCTGACTTTGTATAAATATACAAAAGAATGAAGGCTATTGCTTAGCGCATTGTAAGCCGCCCTGAGTCTCCGGAGAAGGGCGGCATATAAATCAAATTTTAAAAAAAACAAAAAAAAAAAAACTGGGCAGTCCTTCTCTGTTAGCGGTGACACGTCCACCTGCTAGTCAAGCATCCCAACTTTCCTGCATGACTAAAATGTGCAACAGGGCCAGAGTCCAAAACTGTCCTAGGCTAAACTGAGAGAGTTTACCTAACCTACCTAAGCGACTCACCTAACAACGGGCTTATCCAGGTTATGCACCTGACCTGCCTGGCCAGGATTTCCCTCCACTCTGATGGCTTCTTCCTGGGACTTGCCCTCCGTCTCCCTCCAAGGTGGCCGGATCTGCAGATTCGGAGGGCCTCGCCGGGCAGGAATCTGTTTCGGAGGTTTCTGGAAAACAAACAAAGGAATCGGTTCATGGGCAGGAGTGGAGAAATCACAGCTGAAAGTCTAAATGCTTCAAGGAAAGCAGGGAAAAAGGAGACCCTCCAGTTGTGTTAAGACTACTATGCTGGCCTATGGCGGGTGAGTCAGTCCAGTCAGCAAAGGCTAGTCAGGGGATCAGTCCGGTTAGAAAAATTCCTTCCAGATAGAAAAGTTCAAAGGCCAGATTGACAAACAATGATGGCCACATGCAGCTGAGCTGCCTAACAGCTGCTAACCCTCCCCTTGGCTTACAATAAGATAATAGAGGGGTGGGGGATAGGAAGGGGGAATTACTTGAGGTGAAAAGTCCCTGAGGCTGGCATCGGCTTTCTGGGGTATCGGGAGAATGGCCTGATTTGCTGGATTCAATCCAGGGATCTCCAGGTCAGCCTTCTGCTCCTCCAAAGATCTGCTGGTTGCACCTGCATGAAGAAATTAATTGCAATGAACCTGATGCAACGGAGTG
This sequence comes from Arizona elegans, assembly GCA_022577455.1. Taxonomy (NCBI): domain Eukaryota; kingdom Metazoa; phylum Chordata; class Lepidosauria; order Squamata; family Colubridae; genus Arizona; species Arizona elegans. The sequence goes on along the minus strand of JAKOOJ010000034.1, from coordinate 515,852 downwards.
AAATCAGCCGCTGAGACTAGTGCTGACGCGTAAGGTTGGTTTCAAGAAAGAAAGGAACACTAAGTCATTTTCTTCTGCGAGATGTTCTTGTTCCCACACAATAAAAAAACAAAACCCACAACTAAAGCAATGCTTGCAAGTTTGGGAACACAATAGCTTGAAAAATGTTAATTTCTAAAAATAATTCATCATAGTAAAACCACGAAGCAGAATAACCTTTTATTTGAAAATAAGCCCCAAGTATCTCCAGAAACATGCAGTGCTTCTGAGCTGAAAGGTGCAGGATTGTGGTTTTAGTCATTTGAAAAGCAACCGATTTCCATTACGCAACAGTAACTTATGGTAGAAAAACTAGCAGGAACGTACTTTTCCACGGGTCAGCCATATTTGCATACGTCCTGATTCCACAGACAACCAGAAAGGCAAAGAGGAAGAGGATGATGCTGCGCTGAAGGCGGGACAGCTGCTTCCATTTCTGAGGGGGAACATTACAAAAGACAAAAGGAACCTTCAGCCTGCAAACATGTTCGCAGGGAGGCTGACCCTAACCTCTCTGCATGAGTCCCCCCAAAACATTGTTGAATGCTGCCTACTCGCACCTCCTTGTTACCTTTCCATGCCAAGAATTACAGCAAGAGCAAGAGATCCTGCGGCTGAAATATTTATTTGATGCATTTGACTAATGGAGGCAGCACTTCACAGCAGAATCAAAAGAACAACACACTTCTGACTTGGTGATTGACGGCAGACAACAAAGCACCCTCTCCAAGCCTAGAATCAACCCACGGGTCTCCTCCACAAAATGCCTCAGGAAAGCCGCCTCTGCTTCTCTCGTGCCCCTTTGCAAATACCCTGATGTGACCCCATTCCTCCTCTCAGTGCTCTGCCTTAAATGAGAAAGAAATTCCTACGTACAATGCAATTCATGGGGTCTGGAACAAGGCTCACTCTGCTTCTTCTGTATTCAGTGGGATGGCAGCTGCAGACACACACAAGCACTTCTCCGCTAAATGTCTCAAAGGAGAAACTCCTTGACAGACGAGCAACAGCTCGCGCCTACTTGCCACGCCCCTAAATGAGTCCTTTCTTTTCTCGAAATGATCCAGTAACGAGAAATGCACCTGCTGCCCGCCTCATCTACTGACTAAGCATTGGCGTTAGCTATTTTGCCAGGGAATGTTTCTCTGAAAAACAAATTAAAACTATCTAAATGGGAGGCAAAGCCTATGCATTTCTATCCACGCTTGATGGTGATGTGCTGCTTTCAGGATCAAAGGCAGCACAGAATTTTAAAAATGGTATGTTATTGGGTAATCGTTGACACACCCAGAGGCACCAAACTGGATTTTATGGTATGTGAGATCCTGAATGATGGATTCTCAGTCCACCCACCCTGTCCTTTAGCCTTAAAGAGAAGGATGCAACTCCCGTGTTCAGATGCAATCTATCTCAACTTGTGTTAAAGTTATATTTTACGGGCAAAGAAATAAAGGAAGACTATTATAAATCTATTTCAAACTATTTAGCTCTCGTCAGCTGGCCATTGGCTAAATAGCTTGAAATAGATCTATACTACTCTCCCTTTATGTCTTTGTCAGTAAAATATAAATTTAACAGAAAAATAGTTTCTCGCGAAAGCGACTGCCTGCGAAGGCCTCTGGATTGGGGCTGAAAAGCGGAAGCAGTATGAGCTCCGTCCCATATTTGGGTAGACCAGGTTGCCCTGATAAAAAACAATCTATCTCAAGGGTAGCAAGCTCTGGGGATCCTAAAGCTGCCAAACACCAGAAATATTTAACCAGGCACCATGGGAATCACACTCTTTGATCTGCAACCAACAGGGGTCCTTCCAGACTGTATTGTCTACCCTCAAAACGACGCTACAGAGCACTGCACACCAGAACAACTGGACACAAGGACAGTTTTTTCCCATCACTCTGCTAAACAAATAATTCCCTCAACACTGTCAAACTATTCACTAAGTCTGCATTACTATTAATCTTCTCTTCTTTACTAGTATCTATCTCTTTCCACTTATGACTGCATGGCTGTAACTTGTTGCTGTATCCTTACAATTTATATTGTTTCCTAGTATGATTCGATTGCTTAATCATGACTATCACTAAGCGTTGTACTTTATGATTCTCGACGAATGAATCTTGTCTTTTCATGTAGACGGAGAGCTTATGCACCAAAGACAAATCCCTTGTGTGTCCAATCCCACTTGGCCAATAAAAAAATTTCTATCCTGTTCTGTATTTATGGTGGCTAATCCTGTTACAATCCATGGAGGAAAGGGGTTTACTCTGCTGGCCACTGACAATGATCTGATGTCACCTTCCAAAGCCAACCCTGCGAGAGGAACGAGGCTTTCTGGACTGTTAAGCCTGGCTGGCTGGCCGCCTTTTCAGCACCGCCCCTCGGACAGCAAACCCCAAACACCCACGTCAGCACCTCCCAGCCCGCAGGAGCGCTCCAACAAGGGGCCGACAGGGCCGCCCCACCCAGCGCTGCACCCCCAGCCCCAGCCCCAGCCCCAGCCCCAGCCAATCAGACCAGGAAGGGCTCGACCTCTTGGGTTCCCTCCCCCCACATCCTGCAGCGGCCCCAGTTCAGTCCTCCCGCAATGGCCCAGGCGCTGCAGTTCCTACCCCGCCGCCAGGGGGCGCGGGGCAAAGGCCGCTCCCGCCCGCTGCCTCTCCCCTAGAGGGCGCCGCGGAGCCCCTCTGCCCCATCCCGACTCTATGGCTCCTCTCACCCGCCAGCAGGAACGCCTCCGCCAGGCCTTGCTGTTGTTGTAGCCGCCGCCGCCGCCCGCCGTCTGGAACTGGCCGCCGCTGAGCGTGACCGAGATGAAATCCCGCCGCGGGGGTGACAGGAGCGGCGACGGCGGCGGCGGCGAAGAGGAGGCGGCCGAGTACATGGCGGCGAACGGTTTTCCTTCAGGAGCCGCGGAGCTCCCCTCCGCCCGCCGCCATGTTTCTTCCTGTTGCTATCCGCGGCACCGAGAGGGAGAGACTAGAGCGGCCGCGCTAAGACGCCGCGGAGTCCCTCCTTTCTTGGAGAGGTTAAAAGTTGCCACAGCGCCCTCTAGCCTTCACTGGGAGACGTGCAGTCAATAACACGTCAGAACCGAATTTTGGCACACCACGTGACCCGACCCTCAACTCTAGGAAGTGGCTCCACGTGACTCTTTGAAGGCATCCCCTCCCTTCCTTCCCCAAATCTCATATTTTGTTTCTGGTGATCCAGCCCGATGCTTTATATCAGAGGTCTTCAAACTTGGCAGCTTTAAGACTCCCAGAATTCTCCCAGAGAAGACCCCTGCTTCATATTCTATGCTGCCCTCCTTCCTAGCCAATTCTTACACTTCTAAGGAGGATGAAGAGAAGCTGACAGGAGCATCAAAAGGCTTAATGTGGCATTAAAACCAGCGCCCCCTCCTTTGATCAAAACTCCACCGGAAACAAGGATCACACCTAATCAGGGTTGCTTTTAAAATTATTTTTAATATGAAGAAAAATTCTCAGATATCCGGTCGTTTTTCCAACCTTCCTCCAGGAAGGCAAACATGCCTTGGTTCTGAAAGCGCTCTTTTTCAAAATTACTTTTTTTTCCTAAAAAGAATTGCTTTAGCTTTTTTAAAAAATATTGACCTTTTTTCCAAAATGGAGCCCTCCAGCTTCAGCCAAAGCTCAGAGCTCAGCTTTGCTTTCATCAAGAAGAAATGGAGATGGAAGGTTTTGGCCCCGCATGTATTTTTCCAGCCCCTGCAAAAAAAGAGTTGGACGCACTGAATGTGGGGGATTGTTTTAAGACACCTTAAAGAAAAACCCAAAGGGTGGAGATGAACTGTGTGATAAAATAGAATTAAACTAGCAGTTAATGATGGTGGAGAAATTTTGTTTTGATTATCTTTGCTTTCTGCAACAATCACAAACCATCTTTTATTTCTAAAATCAGTCCTTTTCTATTTACTTTATACATACTGTGGGTTTTCCCCGTATCCACACATTTCTAACTCTCTTGTTCACATTATTTTTCATCAATTCTTTTATATATTTTTCAGGCTTTTTGCAGATAGAGGCCTAACCAGGCTGCTGTTTCACTTTAGGGCACCAATCACGTGCTCTTAAAAAAATGTTTACAAACCAAGGGAAGGGTTCGTAAGTGCACCAGGCCTAATTCAATATTAGCATTCTTTACATGCATATCAAAGTTTCTACTGCTAAATTCTGGCTCTTTCCATGTTTTGCAAAGAAAAAAAAACCCCAATGAGTATATGTTTACAAAGGATTCTGCTTCCCTTATTCCTGAGTCAGTGCAAAAACCTGCCCAAAGTTGTTCCTTTTATAAAGCGACAGATATTTAACCCTTTTGGAGCTCAACGGAGAATAATAATTTTCTGACCTCTCCAAAGTAAGAGACTAGAGGTGAGATCTCGCACACAGCAGGCGGTTCCTCATCTTGGGAGAAACTGGAGAAAGACAGGAAAGCAAAAACATTTAAGGCTCTCCACAAACACACAAACGCAACATGCTGGAGGATAATAAAGATCCAAATGCATTGAAGTGTAGCCGAGGGGACACGCAGCCGATTCACACAACGTACTAAACCAAAACCCAACCATGCGAACCCAGGACTTTGCAGCAGGAAGCCAAGGTTGCCCCTTCACCCCTGCCAAGCCTCGTGCCCAACCGGGCCGATCAAGCCAAGCAAACCCACCTCTCCTTTTGCGGGATCGGCTGCCCGTCCCCCGTCACGAATCTGCCCCCCGCCTTGACGGCCCAGCGGTAATGCTGAGAGAGAATGGAACGTCGTGCCGTGGTCGGAGTGTCTCTGGTAGCTGTGTCTGCGTTCTTCAGGGGGGAGAACTCCTCTTCTCTCAGGACTTCAAAGGCGACAAAGTTTCTGTCAACCCAGGAACAAAGAGTTGGGTGCTTAAAATTGGCCAACAGATGGTTTAATTTTACACAGTCGTTTCATTTGGCAATGCCAAGCTAGTTAAACATTTGAGGTAATACCCACATCACTTCATTCCTTTATATTATTATAGATCTTTGAGATACCCACAAAGATGGATGTTCTCGCCACCTGTTTGCCATGCAAAATTCTGGCTCAGCTGCTCACGATGGCAGCACCCCTTCCAACACCCAACGCAGAACAGGTTTACCTGCCCCAAGAGCAGGTTTTCCCCCTGCACCTTAATGTGACCCACTGATCTGTGCAGGACACCTCTGAAATAGGGAGGGGGCCCGGATCAGCCAGTGTGTGCAATGCTTCTACAGACTTTATGTTAATGCAGAAACTTGGAAGGCTGCACAGACCCCTCTCTGCCACCCCTCTCCCTTCTGTTCCACTTTGGAGTCCCCAGGCCCAAAGAAAAGGAAAGGGAGGCCACTAACTTAGCAAACGGGAACACATCAAACACAAACTTCTCCAGCTTTATCCCGTTGGGCTCGAGCGGCTCCACCCGGCGGCCTTCCTCATCCACGTAAGGCACTTTCTTGATGGCCACGTGGGGCATCAGCTGCGACTCGAATTGCCTGGAGAGGAGAGAACGGCATCTGCCAATGGGAGCTCCCCCTCTCCAGACATCTTCCTAAGCCCAGGACTGTCTTCAGGAAACCCGGCCCCAAAACGGCCCAGGACCATCCCCAGCCTCCCTACAACAAGAAGCAACAGCCCCCGTGAGAGATCCACCCCCAATGTGCTCCCAGGCAGCCTGGAAAGTTTTTTCAACCCTGGAAGGGAAAAGAGCATTTCCCTGAAAACCGTTTCATAACTTTAATACTGGGAGGCCTTTTCTGTGGTTTGTTCAGACATGCTTAGTTTTTTTCGCCTTCTGAATAATACTCAGCTGACTGGCGGTTTGGCAGAGCAGTTAAACTACCTCCGACAGCCGTCAATTTCCAGATTAAAAGCAGGGAGCTTGTTCTCTCTCCCTTCCTGGATCCAATTAGGTTCTCCGTTGTTTTTGCTCCTGGCAAGCTCACCCTGCTCTTGGGCCCCCTCGATGCTGCTTTGGGGGGGAGGGAGGAGAGGGGACTTACTCCGCTACCTCCCAAAGGAAGTCGAGGCTGAAGAAATGGTTGCAGATGTTTCCTGCCCGGTAGGCCAAGCGACCGTCAGGACTGCGTTTCTCGGCCGTTTCTGCAGGGATCTCGCTGTACTCCACCACCTGAAAGGCTCCATCCACGCGACACACCAGCCCGACAGGCTCGGCGGGGTAGGCTTTCTCCACCACCTGCAAGGGCAGGATTAAGGGATCGTTCATTCCGGGAGATGCGACACCGAGAGGCTGGGCTTAAACCAGGCTGCACAACCCTTTCACCTTGGCCCCACAATCAGCTCCTTTGGAGACGCAAAAGCCAATGAAGACGGGGTCCGCCATTTTGACCAGGATGTTGTCCACACAGTAGACATGGACAAACTGGATGCCCCGTCGCTGCATGTCCTCCAGGATCTTGTGGTCCACCAGGGCGCGGTACAAGCCACCATTGCCATCTGCAACACAGGAGCAAGCAACTGCTTTCTACCCCTCCAGTCACCGCAGACGTTCCCGCTTACCTTCAGCTACCGTGGGCCCCTTGTTCCAGAAGTGGCCTTGATATACGAAACTCCTATCAAAAACGGGTGCAGAGAAACTGGAGAGAAAGCCCCGGAAGGCCCACCCAGCGCCAGAGAGAGCCACACACCTGGCGCCATGGCGATCTTGCCCTTCTCCTCCAGGATCACCTTCCCATCGAAGGTCACCGCCGGCAACATCCTTTGCTCAAACATGATCACATTCGACTTGTCCAGGTTGAAATAATTATGATCCCGGAAGAATTTCTCCGTCGGCCCCAGCGTGAACTCACTGGTCATGATGTACCTGCAAGAGAAGCCAGATGCCCGGCGTTAGCGGATTTCCCGCCCGATCCCTTTCTGCCACTGCTTAAGGGCCGCAGGACCCACCAAGGCACCAGGCACGGTGAGCCAAACTTCTGGCTTGCCAGCTGCTCCACTTTGCGGATCCTCTCGGCCTGGATCTGGTAGAGGGTCTTGTGGCTGGGCAGGCCCACGTCGAACATGCCCTTGGGGTAGGGCACCCCCAAACGCGTCCCTTGCCCGCCAGCGAGCAGCAGCGCCGCCACCTTGCCCTGGGAGATCTGGCGGAGGCCTGCAAGACAGAAGGTCCAGCTGGCAGCAGCCCAGCTCTCTCGAGAGGCCCCCCCACCTAAACTCAGGCACGGCGGTGGGCCCAGTGCCAGGCCAGGCCCCCCAAAAGCTACTCCTGGCGGGCGCGCCCACCTTCCTCTTCCCACCGCTGCAGAGCCGCCGGGTCGCCGCTGCCGACGCCGCCCACCAGCTCGGGCGGGAGGGGCTGTATGCGGCCCTCCAGCTTCCCGGGGCAGGGCCGTTGCTGGCGGGCGCAGGCTTGGGCCGCCCGGCGGCAATGCTCGGCCAGCTCCTCGGGCTCCAGCAGCGCCTCCCGTTGCGCCGGCCCCAGCTCGGCCCAGAAGCGCAGCAGGTGGGGCTGCCCGGCGCGCTCCAAGCGGCCCCGCAGCTCCTCTTCCATGGCCGGGCGCGGCGGGGAGGCCGGAGCGGGGGCCGGAGCCACGAGCCACCAGGCGCCCTTCCGCTCAGCCGCCGGTCCCGCCCCGGCCGCCCAGGCGGAGCCCCGGCCGCAGCCCCTGGCGCCAGGGCAGGGCGGGGGGAAGCAGCGCCGCCCCGGAGCGGCCGAAGGAGGCGCCCTGCCCAGCATCTCCGGGCCGGGGGCGTCGGGGGGCTCCGGCCGCCACTTCGGGCTCCTCCGCTGCCGCAGCGAAATCAAACCAGTTCGCGGGGCGGCTCCGCCAATGGGCGGCGAGGGCTGGGGGCAGGCGGCCAATGAGCGTCGGGCCGCTGACGTCACGGGGAGCCCGGCCGGCCGCCGGCCGCGCCCCTTTGTCCGCCCGGCCGAGCCCCGATGGCGCCGGAGCGCAGCGCGGAGGGTCCGCCGCGGGCTTTCCTGCAGAGCCTCCGCCCGCTCTACGACATCCTGGACGAGCGGCGGCGGGGCTACGTGCACCTGCGGGAGATCGAGTCGCGCTGGCTGCAGCCGGGCGGGGAAGCGGGGCCGCTGCCGCCGGGGGTCCTGGAGGGGCTGCGCCGGGCGGCTCCGGCCAGCGGCTACCTCACCTTCGAGCGCTTCGTGCTGGGGCTCCGGCTGTCGCTCCTGGGCCCCGAGCCGGCGGACGGCCCCGCGGAGCCCGCCGGAGGGAAAGCGGCGGCCCGAGCGCCCGGCCCCCCCGCCGACCCGCCCCCTCGGAGCCTGGAGCGGAGCGGCCACGGCGGGCAGGCGGAGCAGCAGCTGCAGGGCAAGAGAGCCGGTGAGGGACCCAAAGCTCCGGGGCCCGGTGCAGAGTTCTTTTCTCCCCTAGCTCAGCGGTCGCCAACTAGTGAGAAAATGGTGGTGGTCTGCAGAAAAATGATTTGCATTTTTAATATTGCACTAAATACTATTGATCTTTTTTTAAAATTGGTATTAGTGGTCCAGGGGATTCAAAATTAAGAATTTAGGTGACCCCTGGCCTAGTTCAGACCAAACAATCTAGGTTTAACTTCGGAGGGGGGGGGGTCCCTGGTGGGACATGAAGGGGAAAAACCTGATTCATGAGTGTGGGGGGGGGGGGGGCGGGGATCTGCACCTGGGAGAAAGAGCACCAGAGGGCAGATTGCAAAAGGAGTTGTAAATTGGGAGAAAAAAGGGGGAAAGGGGAAGAAAGGATCAAAATTGCTGCTTCCTTGTGAGTGGTGGGTTTACCAAGGACCCCTCTCCGTCCCCTTAAACTCTCCCCCTCCTCTTCCCCTCTGCAGCAGGAGAGGCCGGTGGGAGCCGGAAGCCGAGGGAGCAGCTGGAAAATGAGGGTCCCTGCAAGGAGCCCCGGAGGCAGCTGAGCCTTCGAGGGGAACGGCGGAGACACACTATCACCCACGGAGTGGACTATGAGATGGTATTCCCACTCCTGTGCCCCCACCCCCGTCCCCACCTGGCAGAAGAGCTGACAAGGCGGAGGGATGCTCCCCCAGCTGGCCTGCTGGACTACAGCTTGGGTTGCCTCCCCGGTAGTGCACTGGGAGCAATGGGAATTGTAGTTTAAAGCAAATCCAGAGTGTGCCCAACCGGGGAGCAGCGCCTGCGCCCATCATGCCCTCTCGTCTCGCAGTTGGGGGGTTATGGAGATGAAGGGCCTTGCCTGCTGACGCCCTTGCCCCCTCTGTGTCTCCCGGCAGCTGAAGCAGATGAAGGAGCTGGAGAAGGAGAAGGACTTCCTGCTGCAGGGGCTGGAGCTGGTCGAAGAGGTCCGGAGCTGGTACCACCAGCAGCTCCAGCGCCTGCAGGGGCACCAGAAGCAGCTGGCACGAAGCAAAGGTCGCCAGGTGAGGGCAAGAGGCAGGTTTGAGGACGCTGGAACCATCACCCAGAAGGGGAGGGCTGGCCAGCCTGCTCAGAGGGCACCAATGGTGACCCAACCACAGACCCCCCTCCCCTTTTTTCTCAACAGGAAGACGAAAGCCTGGTGCAGCTCAACCATCTCTTCCCCCAAGTACAGAAGCTGAACCGGTGCCTCTGGCAGCTGCTCTCCCTCTCGGCCAAAGTGAGGATCCTGGTGGTGCAGTGGGGAATTGGGACGGGGGACGGGGGTGGGGGTGGGGTGGGAGTTACCCTGTCGGAGAAATCGTACAAATAAAATAAATAAACTTTGCTGGCGTTTGCCTGGGGCAAGGCCCTGCTGCCCATGTGGACTAGAAACCTGTTATGTGCTTTTCGCTTAAACCCCCTTTCTCTTCAGCCTGGGAACTCAAGCCCCACCGCCTCGCACAGCCCGCCTGCCACTCTGCTGGGCCCCTCCCCATCTGTAGGGCCACAACAGACCATCAACATGCTGAAAGAACAGAACAGGCTCCTCACCAAGGTCAGCGGGAAGCAGAACCCCCCCCCCCCCACTTTTGCCGGTGGGTGTGTGGGTGGGAAGGAGGCCCCAACCGGTACTTTGCTAACACCGCTTTGCCCTCCACCCCCCTTTGCCCAGGAGGTGACGGACAAAGGCCACCGGATCACCCAGCTGGAGCAAGAGAAGTCGGCCCTCATCAAGCAACTCTTTGGAGCCCGGGCAGAAAGTACCAAGGACAGCAACCAGCTGGATTCCACCTTCATTTAGCCTCTGGACACCAATTGCCTCTTTCTGGGGCATCCCTCCCCCCCAGAGACGACATCTCCCATGGGGGGAGGTGAGGGGGCGGCTGCAGAAGAACCTGGGCCCTATCCACCCGCTCTCTTTGCAAGCCAGCCCTTCCGCACCCCATGGCCAGCAGGAGGCGTCGCGGCCCCATCTCTGGGAAAGGACATTCTCAACGGGCGCTTTGCAGGGTCAGGAGCGGGGCTGAGACTCCCACTATCCTGCCCCAAGGAAGCCTCCTCCCTGACTGCAACACTCCTGGACGGCCCCGTCAGACCCCCAGGGGTCCCGATTCTCACCTCTTAGAATGGACTCTCTTTTGGGCCTGGGCCTTTGGCTGAATTGGGCATTTTTTAATTTTATTTTTATGGCTGATATTTCCATGCTGCTCTACTCCAAACTCTGCCCGTGGAAGGGCATATATGTGTGTGCACTTCCTCTGTGTAACAGAAAAGCTTCAGAATCTGCTTGGTTTCCTTCGCACTGGGAGAGAAGCCCCCCCACCCCCACCCCACAGGCGTGTTCAGCTGACAGGCTGCTTAGAAGTAGCTGTTTTTCATTATAGGAGGAAGCTGCCAAAGGACTCTCTGACTTTCCCTCCAGTTGCTACAGAGGTCTCTTATGTTTACAAATAAACACTGTGTGTAGTTTTCTGCGTAGCATTTTTGAGGATGTTTTTTCTTTTTTTTAAATACAGTACATGTGTTTGTTTTCTCATTGTGCAAGATCCAAATAAAAAAAGCTAAACCTTATTTTGCTGTTGCTTTTATATTAGTGCCTGGCATAGATCGAAAAGGTCCGGAGAGGCTTTAGCCTGAAATCAGATGCCCAAAAGAAAAGGGTGTGTGCGGCTGAGTCTGTTTAAGAGATGCTGATAAAGTTAAAATAAAAAAATTCTAGCCGCAGGAGAGCTTTTTCCTCGAGAAGGAAACAAGGACCAAGTTAAGGATCTGTGTTTAATCAACTGGATCTCTTACTTTCAAAAATGAGTTTTTCAGGGAATGAAGAGTGCTGTTATGCCAGAGAGTAATCTTTTTAAAGTTATGGATTGAGGCATCAGGATTGTTGCACTGAACTTTGGGGAGGAGGAGGGAGGCGTGGGATAAACCTAGCAGGCTCCCCATCAGCTGCTCATTCCTGGAAAAACAATTCCTGTTTTTGTGGGGGTGGGGGTTGTATTTTCAATGCAAGGCAGGGTCCTTCTGAGGAAAAGTAGAGCGGAAGAGGCGAGAGACCCAGATCTTCAACTTCCCCGACCTCGGGGCTTCTCCCCACAGGGAGCATCAAGGCGGGAGGGTCACGTGTCCCAGGCAGCAGTCCAGAAACAACCGTGGACAGCTTGCTCTGGCTCCAGAAACCAGATCTCTTTGTCCTCCCAGAACTGCTGGGCGGGGTGGGGGAGAAGAGGGGGGGCTGGTTCAATGCCCACAGTCCTGCCCCACCCAAATGCGCTTATGGCTTAACATATGTTGCAAGACTTGGCCAGGAATGGGTCTATTTTCAATGTCCTTTTGTTTCTGCCGTTTTCCAACACATTCCTCTGTTTATCATCAGCCAGCCAGAATGCAGGGGGAACAACCGGGCTCCCACCTGGTTTGTGGCCCCTTTATTAATTCCATAGCAACCTGGGAGCCCCCCACCCCCGCCCCTGAAACATGGCCCAGGCTCTAGGCCAGATGTGCTATGAAGGCCCTCTTGTATCGCGCTAAGCCACAAACCCACACATGAAGCCAAGAGCAAAGTCGGAACATCTGGGATGACATTCTAGTTAAGAGTAATCTCTTCCCCAGACAAACCCCAATATCGCCAAGGAAGAGTGAACGGCTGAAGAGCCCTCACTCACCATTTGCCTCAACCTGCAGCATCCTTTGGCGTTTTACCCTCTGAACTGAAGGAAGCCTGGAATGCTGGATTATACCAATAAAGGAGAATATGTGTAGCACACGGTCGAAATGAGGGCTCTGAGTTTGGTGGTTTTCTCGCAGAGGTTTCATGACCCACTGATGATGTTACCTAGTTTGGGTAACTAAACCTCTGCGAGAAAACCACGGAGCTCAGAGAGCACCAAAGATCCTCCGTTGATTCTACGTTTCACACTTGCTAGCAGGAGGCTAAGAGAACAGAACGCCCCTGTTCCAAAGTTGCAGAACTGTTGCTCTTCTTACCAGCCCCCAAGGCTGAGAGGTCAGGGCAGCCTTTCAAGCGAAGGAGCCCCTTTTATGGCTAAGTGCCTCTCGGGATTTAAGGCTGTGAGGGACCCTGCTAGGCTCCCGAAGGGGGAAGAAACTGAGCTTGAAGTGAGTCGTGAAAAGGCCCAGCACCAAAATATCCTCCATTCCTTGTGAATGCATTCCAACCTCTGGCCAGTTCGCCCTTTGCTGCAACTGAGTTTGGCCAGGAAGCATCTCCTGCTGTTTTGCAGGAACCCCCCCCCCCCCCCGATATAGGAAGCTGCCTTTTGCCAGACCAGCAATTCTTCATTCCTATGGGGAGGGGGCTTCTGGATCAAGGGGTCCCCTGCTGCCCTTTTGCTCCTTCCATGAAAAGGGGACTCTTGAAGGAAAAGCCAAACAGCCTTGAGAATGGTGTAGCCAAACCCTGCAAAATGAGGCTGCAGATGCTGCTTTGGGGGGAGCAGGAGGGAGAAGCCCCCTCTTTGGTCAGTTCTGGGAAATCCAGGGGGAGTCTGCTCTGCTGACTGGAGGCCCTTTGAGAATGGTCCTCCACCATCTTCTTCCTCCCTTTTTAAAGAAACAGAACTAGAATATTTTATTGGCCAAGTGTGATTAGACATACAAGGAATTCGTCTCCGGTGCAGAAGTTCTCAGTGTACATGCAAAGCAACAAAGTAATAATAATTATAATAATAATACCAATTAAAGGGGGTAGAAAATGAGGATAATAATAATAATAATACTACAGTCGTACTACCTGGGTAAATCTACCCTTTGGGGGCTTAACTGCATCTGAGCATGGAGGAGCTGTGACCATTCGCAAAACTTTTGGCGCGTTAATTCCCTGACTTACTGCCTGATCGTCATTGAGAAGGCATTCCAGATGTTAAGGCCGGAAGGAGCCAGTTCTGCAGAGTCAGGCTTAATGCAGGAATCTGGACTTCTGCCCCACCGCACCCCCCAACTCAAATTCCCTTATTCTCTTGGCTTCCTCCACTCTTAAATTCAGGTTGAGGACGGATAGCAGGACCTCTCGTATCCAGTGGTCCAATGTTGCTTTGGCTTTACGCCCATTCATATAATCGCAGATGTTTTGCTAAAGTCAGAATGAGTTCCACCCTTCTCTTCTTCCCAGAATTTGGGTCTTTCAAGAAGAAAAAGAAAAGGAGGCCAGGCATTCAGACAAAGGACTATTATGAAGAAGAAACGTCCTTGAGAATCTTTCTTGACCAAATTCTGGAGAAAACAAACCCAGGCTGGTCTCTCTCTTGTTAGTGGGCATCTTGAAGGGGTCTGAGCAGTCTTCCTGGAAACTTTTGAGCCAGACTGTTTCAGTCTTGCCCAGTTGGGGCATCTCTGCCCAAGATGCTCCTTATCTCCTTGGATGTGGTCAGACACTGAGGATAATAGTCTTTTGTCCCAGAGGAGTTAGCCTCAAAAGACCCCTTGGACTTCTGTCCAAGTGGAAATGCCAAGAAGGGGCACCCCGGGCATTATTGAGAGTGTTTCTGCTTCCAAATTCTTTCCATAGAAACGTTAATGTTTTGTGTGGCTGGCATCTAAGTTTGGAAGAAGGGAACAAACTACAGAATGCGAGGGAACTCACTATAAATAGTAAGTCTCACAGGGGGAGGGGTATTTTATGCTACAAAGGTTGGTTTGTTCTCCTTCTCTGCTCATTGAGTTGGCATGGAGGGCATTGAGGGTCTTTGCCCCAACCTGCTGCAGACAGGCTGGTTGTGGGACTGGTAAACAGTTTTCTTGAAACCTGGGATTTCAAGCAGGGTCCATTGCTGGACCAGGCAAGGGCGATGTAAGAGGCAGGGCCTTCTTGGGGAGGTCTGTCTATCTCATAGCATCCTTGGAGTGGCACTCTTAGTGTGCTGGGAAAGAACTCCGGTGGGCACGGAGCCTTCGGCATCTGGAAAGGCCTCAAACAGCTCCTTAACTCGGAAGCAAGCATTCCGGAGATCCCAGTCCAAACGGGCGACTTACAGCAGAAGCCTCGATGAAGGTTTAACTGTTTGTTACCGGATTGGCTAAGCCGCAAGTGGGCAGGCGCACAACCACAGCCAGGCCGTTTGCCAGCGTTCCCTCGGAGGACTTCAAAGCCATCTGGAGAGGCGATTTCTCAAGACTGTCTCTGCAGCTTCTCTTCCTCTCTCTCTCTTTTCAGCTTGCTTTGTTCCTCAAGTGGACTTGAGTGCTCCCTTCCAGAAGTGTTTCCCAAGCTCCGGTGGCGAAAGGCTTATTTCCAGAGGAAATAATAATAATAATAATAATAATAATAATAATAATAATAATACCACCAAAGTGCATGTCCATCTCATTAGAGGAGAGTGGAGAGAAACAAACAAGCGTCCAGTAGGGAAGAGCTCCCTGGGAGTCCCAGGCACGGGCCTGGCTCTGCTTGGCCTGGGAAAATGAGCTCAGGGGCTCCCGGTGCCAGCCATCAACCTTAGGCACGCTGCTCCTAATAAGCTTCTGCACCATTTTCCCCAGTCATTTTCCCCAGTGGGGGGGGGGGGGGGGGACTGAGGATGGAAATGCAGGCTGAGGACCTAAGAGAGTTGAAAGCCAAAGACCTGGGAAAGACCTGCATTCACACAATAGCTGAACTTGGGTAGGGCTAAGGTGGGGACAGCTGATCCTGAAGTGCCAAGTCCAAGGGTGGGTTAACTTCTCCCAGGTTGTCTTGCAGCGCACTCCCTCCCCCCCCCCCCGCCCCCATGTTCAGTACCGGGGAGATAGGCTGCTCCTCCGTGTGGAAGTTCCTCAGAGCTGCGGTTTCCAAGGAGGAAGAGGGAGCCTCTCCACGCCCCCTCTTCCTCCTTCTGGAGGCAGATTGGGCAACTTGGCCTTTCGGAGGAGGCGGGAGGCTCACCTGCCTCGCCTCTCGGATCAGCCCTTCCCCGGGCCGCGAAGAAGGCGGCGCTTCGGGGCTCCCGGCTTTGCTTTCGGCTCCGGCTCGGGAGCGGAGTAGGAGCAGGGCGCGTGGCGGCAGCATGAGCCCCAAGAAGGCGGTGGTAGCGGCGCTGGGCGCGCTGTGCCTGGCGGCCGTGGCGGGACTCGTCCTGCTTTGCGTGCCCACCAAGAACGTGCAGGACCCGCCCGCCTTCAAGGTAAGGCGCGCCCGCGCGCCGCCGGGACTGGAGGCGAGGGGCTCCCCGCCGCCGTCCTGCGCCCACCGTCGGCGGAGCGCCAACCCCGCTCTCTTGCGCCCCTTTTGCCGGCGCCTCCAGGAGCAGCGGAGCTGGGCGGGGGTCGGCCCGGGAGTTGCGGGCAGGTGCGCGCGCGAAGGCTTGGGGCGCCGGTGCTGAAAGCCGGGAGGTCGGCCAGGGGAAAGAGGATGCTGCCCAGCCCTGCCCGGGTGAAGGGTGTTTGCAGCTCCCAGACCCCGCGGGGGGTTTCGGCTTCCTGCTGTTTTCTGAACCTGTTTGACTGGCACAAGTGGGAGGCTGGTTGGGGATCTGCGAGCTGTGGGTGTATTTCTGGGGAAGCAGAAGGAGCGGAGGAGGAGATCTGTTCCTGGGTGGCATTTTGGGGGGTGCAGACTGCCTGTGTCTTGCAAGCATCTACTGGGGGCTCCCGACTTTTATATTCTGGCGGTGGGGGGGGGGGAGATGGAAGAGCCGCAAGAGAGGAGTCCGCTTGGCCCTCCGTTGTCCTCTGTAGCACCGGAGAACTACTGGGCTCTTGCCAGCTTCTGTGCTGAGCTCACTCTTCGCTCATCCCCAGGGAATGGAGATCTTGGTCCCGCTCCCCCAGAAAGGAAAGGAGGTCCGTGGCCAGAATGCTGGGCCGGATGGGCCTTTCCTTGGTGCCCACAGGCCTAAGCAGCCCATCAGGGTATTGCTCGATCTGCCCAAGATTGGTTGTCTCTGTCGCTGGGGGTTCTGCTTAGCCGGATGGGGCTCTCTGGAGAGTGGTTGCCCCCACCTTTAAGAGATGGTGAAGCTGGAGGGGGAGGGGGAGAGAGAGAGAGAGAGAAGGAGTGGGAGAGAGAGAAGAAGGGAGAAAGGGAGAGAGAGAAGGAGAGAGGAGGGGGAGGGAAGGAAAAAAGAAGGATTGGTTCTGTCTTTATTTACAAAGCAATCAGAGCCCATGACGATTTGACAGAATTACATAAGGGAGACAGTTATTTTCTGCCCCAAAACAGCTTCCAAGCTAAACTTTCGGCTGTGGGAAACCTCTCATGGAGGGGGGGGAGGGATGGGGGGGCACCCACCTTTCTTTCCCTGAGGCATTTCCTAATTTTCAAAATGCTAATTGGCAAAAGGTCCCCCTCCCCCACAACTCTTTTCCTTAAATTTGGTAGCCTAGTCCTCTCCCAGGTCTTTTGGACTGCAAACCCCATCATTCCCGAGTCCAACCCAGGTGATGGGAATTGTAGCATGACACAATTGTGGAACGTTACTCTGATCCTTTGGTAATCATTTTCTGCCCTGGTCCTCCATGTGGACTGCATCCTTGTTTTTTTAAAAAGGTGCTTTTGCCTCCGTGCTCCATCTAGTAATTCCCCTGTGGAATTCTGGGAGATCCGGAGCAGGTCTGGTCACCAAAGGGGGCATTTGGAACTGGGCAGATGGGCACCTGCATCAGCAGAAGAGGGGGAAGGTTGGGCCAGGGAGACGTTGCCAAACCGGTTCCCTGCATGGATCAGTCTGGAATTCTGGGTGCATCGCGGCTCTTTTTCCGGTGCCAGGAGGAAAGCCACAGTTGTGGAGGGAGGAAGGGAGGGGTCCTAGCCTGGGATACCACCAACGGGCTCTGCATTGGGTTAAACATTATCAAGGGCAGCTTGGCACTGGCACAAGAGAAGGAAAAACCTGCTTTATGAATATAAAGTAGAAGAATGTCCCGGGGCGGGGGGTTGGCTCTTTCATCACTTTTCCCACATTTTTGGTGGGGCGGGGGGAGGAAAGGCTTAAGCAATTGATCAACATTTATGCCATTTTCTTTTTATTTGGTTGTTTTGAAGGGGAAAAGGCTCCCCCTGCAGTTCCCCGGCTTCTAAAAGGGCTGCTGTGAATTCTGTGGTTTCATTGAGTTATTTCTCCTCTGCCATGTAAGAGGGGAAACCTCCATGCCCTGCAGCAGTCTACCTGAATGTTAAAGGCTGTGGGAGAACTCTGAAGGGAAGAGGATCCCTGGGACCCTCTTCAGAGCCAGGATGCTGGGTTTATAAACCATGGCACCACCGACCGTGGGCTCTGGGTGGCTGGAAGGGTGTTTCCAAGCCTCCTCATTACCTTAAACGGTAAGAACTGGTGCGCTTTTCGACTAGCACATCTGAAATAGCAGGGGGAAGGGTGGGACAAGGCCCCCAAAGATCCCTAGTGCAAATGGTGTTTCCCTCTCCTCCCCTCCCCTCCCCTCCCCTCCTGGAGGCTGCCCAACAGTGCAGGTTGGGCACCTAATCAGGGTACTAGATGTGGGAAGAGGAATGAGCTCATGTGTGCAACTGGGGGAACATGCTTGTTCCTCAGACGCCACACCCTGGTTGTGCCTCCCACATTTGGCACTTTTCAAATGGAAGAGCCTGGCGGGCCCCTTGCCAGCCCTTTGAAATGCTGGAGATGAGCTTCCTGGGGGTGCGGGGAGCGGATGGAAGGATGGAGGGATGGATGGAGGGAGGGAGGGAGGGGGAGGGAGAGGCCACTCAGTCAAGCAGCTTCCTTCTGTGCAGAAGCCCTTCAGTCTCTTGGAAAAGTTGTGGGGGATACCTTGGGGCTTTGTGGGGGGGGCATTGCTAGTGGCCTGGCCTGCTTGCTTGGAATTTATCCAGAATTTCAGAGCCAGAATTTATCCGGGCTGCCTGAAGAGCAGATCTACCTGCCTTCCCATGGAAAAGCTTCTGGCTTGTCCTCTGGCTTCAGATTTCACTCCCCCTCCCTGCCCTGGGAATTCTGTGAAGGTGCCAAGTGTGATTTCATTGCCTCCTTCCACGGAAGGGTCTGGAACAGAACAATCAGCAAGCCTGACATTGCATTGCCCGTGTTCGAAAGGAAGCCTGCTTAATGGTTTCATTTCTTGATTGGAATCCGGGAGAGAGGATTAAGAGTTTAGCTGGGAATGGGATGGTGGGGGGGCGCAGAGGAAGAAGGTGGGCAGCGCAGGACCAGACCTGCCTTGGGAAAGGGTCTCATTGAGGGGGTCTCATCAGCGTCCCAGGGGACAGCCCTTTCCTTCTCTGGCTCCAAGCTCAGGAGGCTTCTGGTCCTGCAAAGTGCCACCAAGCCTTTGGATCCTGATGGGCACCTCCCGCTGGGTAGCTGGTGGGCAGAGAGCTCTGCCCCAACCCCCCCCCCCCCCCCCAGCCAGGGAAGCCAGCACGGCTCTGCGTATGTTGAGGCAGAGATGCCCATTTCGGGAGCGGTCTCCTCGGAGAACTGGTCCAAGGCCAGTTTTGCTTGCTTGGAGTGGTTTTAATCGACCGTTTAATTCCTCCTGGGACCATCACCGGAGTAACCGTTAGGGAACACAAATACTGCAGAAGTATTAAGTCTCTGGCGACCCCCCCCCCCCCCACCAGAGGATCCATTTCCTGGTGGCCTGAAGGATGGGAGTTCCTTGGAAGGAAAGCAGCGGAGGAGTTTGCATTGACTTAGACGAGGGGCCCTGGGAGAGGCTGACCCAAGAGTTTTCTGAGGACGGTGATATGTTAAAACAGGAGGAGGAAGAGGAGGAATCCTGAGCTCCCTCTTTGCAGAGGCCACTCTCATGCTGTTGAGACTGCCAGGACAGACACCCCTTGGGGGCGCATTGACTTCTCTGAGCGATCTTGATTTGTCTTCAGAGGGAAGCATGTCCTCCTTTGGAGTCCAGGCAGGCAGAGAGGAATGTCTCCCATTTCCCCAGCACTGGCTGGCCCATTTCCTCCTCAAAGGAGTGCTGACTTTTGGGGTCCGCTGAAGGGGTGGCCTGTATTTTCTCCCAGGGGAGTCCCTAGCCTCAGGGAACGAGCCAGACTCTCACCGGGTGACCTCCAGCCGCCTTCCACGCGTGTCGTATGGATCCCTTCCATCTACCAGCTTCACCGGATGGTGAGGGGCTCCAGAACAGGCCCCCTGCTGAGCCTGCCAAGTGTGAAAAGATTGCCGCCAACTCAGTGCTGTTTCCGTGGCGCGCAAGAGAAGTGAAAGTGGTGGGTGGGAGGGGGTGAGTCAGTCCCTGCCTGCGTTTGGGGCTTGGATTCCATGTCTCTGCAATTATAACAAACGGCGGTACTCAAGTTATTTCCTGCAGCCTGGATCGCTTTGGCCCAATCATGGCCCAATAATGGAGGCAACCCAGGAGGGCTGCATCACCTTCAGTCCTGGATTCTTCTATTCTGACCTCTGCATGGACACCCCCCCCCCCAAATCTAGCTAATCTCGGTTCTGGGGGGCTCTGGAGGGAAGGAAAAAGACTTGGCCGCTCTTATTTTCCAGCCAATGCAGCAGCTGAGAAATGCTTTGCAGAATAGGAAGGGGGGTCCCTGTGTTGTTAGTGAAGCATCTCCCAGGGGAATTAAAGCTCAAAAGGGGGCAAGTGGCTGAGGGCAGAATCCACAGATTATTGTCAAACCAGCAGAGAAGGCAAACCGACATTTAATGATCTCTTTGGGATGGAAGCAGCCAACAATTGTGGGAAAAGGCAGATCTGCGTCAGGATTGGGGTCCGAGGAAAATAACTGGCCCACAGATTCAGGAGGCTGAATAAGCCAGACCAGTTCTCCCCTTCCTTCCTCCTCTGTATGGTGGGCTAATCTGCTCAGGAAAGGATCAAAATATCACAGCTAGGAATCCGCCTCCCCCCCCCCAGCCTCTCTTCCCCCCAGGCACATTCCTCTCTTTCAAAATACCTCAGAATGTTGTCAAACATCCTAGTTCTTTGCTTGGAATGCATTGGCTCTAAATTGTGGGTCAACTGGTGCACTTTGGGGGGGGGGGGATCTTCCTGAAGGTTAGGATTAGGGTTAAGAACAATAGCTTTGCTCATTGGTCTCAACACTGCAAAATTCAGAACTTGGGGGTCCCGGATTCTTCATGAAGTGTGGGAAGGGTCTTCCAGTCTGGGGCAGAGGAGAGTGAGGCACCCCCCAGGAAGCCTCTTTGCCAGAAATCGGAAACTTGTTGGCCCATTTGGGGTTTATTTTGATTTGTTGCTGGCGGAGAGGATGGACCTCTCCGAGGGCTGAGCAAGTTGTTGCTTGTAGCAAAGGACTCAGCCCTGAGTCTTGCCCTATGAATTTCTCCACCTGGAGTTGTAAATAATTGGGAGGCTTGGAAAAATATTTAGCCTGAGTTCTGCCAGATTCTGACTAAGGCGGTTTTCCTGTGTGTGGCTAGGATAATACGTGTGTTCTGCAGACAATGGAGGTTCAGCCAATAGTTGTTTTGCTCCATCCAGCAGAGGCCTCCCAAGGCAGGTGGGAGAAGACCCTCCTGGGGTCTTTGGGGGCTGCAGAGCTGCAGACTAACCTTGGTGTTAGAGAGACCCTTTGGCACCATCTGCCACTCTGTGCCCGGCCTGTGCCAGCCCGATCTTGCCTTGTCTTCCTGCAGCTCAGGCCAAACTCTGATTCCAGAGAGCAGCTCTGCGTGTTGACTTCTGCAGGACTTCTCCGGTGGTGGTCAGGGGGTCTCTTGGTCCTGCAACTGTGGCCTGGGAAGGAGAGACCCCCTTGCTCAAAATGTTTTGGGGAAGGGGCTCAAGAGAAAGAAGATGGCAGATGTACCCTCACTCCAAATAGCCAGGGACTATTTCTTGGGGAGGGGGAGTCCGGGCAGATGGATATGGAGGCAGCCTTGTTGAGCGGAAGGAAAGTGCCCCCAACTCCAGGACCAGCCCTCCCTGTTTCAGTTCTAGATAAATGGAAACGCTTCAGATTACAGTAAAGGACAAAGGATCAAAATCTTGTTGCACAACCAAGAGTAACAAAAGGTGCTTCCCAACCTGGCAGGAAGAGGGGGAGAAAAGTTGGGGAGGATCTCAGCAGCAGAACTTCAAGGCCTCGGCTGGAACCAAGATCCTGCTCAGCCAAGCTGTCAGGTTCTGTAAAATATGGGGAAAAAACCGCTGAGCACGCAAAAGCAATAACCAAGTTTGTTTATCCTGATATCAGTATTAACTGACCACCTTAAAATGTTACAGAAAGGAATCTTTGTTGGAGCTGAGGCTCCGTGCTCCCCATCACCCTTTAAGCAGCATACAGCTCCACCCCAGTGGAATCACTCAATTATCCAAATCCTCCCCCTCCCTCCCCAATCCATCGCAAGGCGCTCCAGTTCTGCGTTGCTCCGCCTTTCCTTAAAGTGATGGATGGGGAAAAGTGCATTCCCAGAAGCCATCTAACATGCGGCTGGGGAGTCAAAGTGAGAGGCATGCCTCGGGGCTGACGACCAAGAAGAGCAGGAACGCAGGGAGGGTCATTGGCAAAAACGTGCAGCAGCGGAATGGCAATCCCCACACGAATGGCGGCCCCAAATAGTGTCGCAGGGCAGCCCCCTCTCCCATGGAGATGGTGTCTAAAACATAGGAACAATAGTGAGCAATTTAAGACGATAGAGGCCCCGGCTTGTCTGGGTGCCTACAGTGGTACTTGGCAACGAGCCGTGGGGCGGTTACATTACCCTCCTGAACTCCTTTTGCTTGAAGTTTCCAACAGACCTGCAAGGGATTTGGTCAGCACGAGAGGCGTCCCCTTGTGTACCCCGACTTCTGTCTGTCCAGGGTGTCTTGAGGCAAAACTGGGGCTCTGACTGATGTTTCCTCCCCTCCCCTCCCGTTTCTTCTCCTTCTTCTCCTGCTCAGTATGGGATAGTTTTGGATGCCGGGTCTTCCCACACAGCCATGTTTATCTACAAATGGCCGTCCAACAAGGAGAACGAGACTGGCATTGTCAGCCAGCACAGCGACTGCCACGTGAAGGGTAAGCAGAATCAGGGCTCTGCAGCCCCCTGCCTCCCCCCCATTGCTTGGGAGAGGGGGCTGTTTGTCCTTCCAGGGACAAGAGTTTGCAGCTGGAGCCCCCTAAATGTTGCTGAAAGCACCGGATGGGGCTCCCTTCGTCCCCAGTGCTGGGGGAGGCCAGAGAAGGTTTACTCTTCCTCTGCCCAATCCAGAGCCTCTTCTTGGCATGGCATAACTTGGGGCACAGCCACGTCTGAAAGAGCTCAGTTTGGGCACGCCTGTCAAGGAGCAGAGGGCCTGTGTGATCCTGTGCCCGGGGAAGGCAAAGTTCAGGGTGACTTAGAGCTGGCATGAGCCTTGCTGCCAGCTGAGACTTCCATTCTGCATTTTGTGCATTGGTGCTGGCAGAACAATGGCGTCTGGGCAGCCTCCCTCTTTCTTCTTTTGTTCCATTTCTTTTTTCCGCCCTGGGCATCGGACAAAGAACTGGCATGGCCCACCTGGTTTAAGGCTGTGGAAAGAAAGACCCGTGGGTTCCTCTGGGAGGAGGGAGGTGGGTATGCCTGGGCATGGCTTGGCAGAGGGCCAGGGGCTTCTTCAAAGGCGTGCGAGAACAGGAGCTGTCCCAAGTGGAGGCCATGCCAAGGCCTGGGCCCAGGGCCATCCTGGCTCTTTGTCTGGGCAGCTGGCAAGGGCTGAGGGGAAAGCCTTAGCAGCAGGACAGTCTTTCCCAGCCTGGCTTTTTCCAGATGTTTGGATCCAAATTCCCAGCACATCTGGAGGGCGGGAGAAGGCAATGCCAGGAATCAGACCCTGGAATGAGTCAAACCGTGTCTGACTCAGCAAATCCTCCCAGGTTTCTGTTGGATGCTGAAATAGCTTGTTCCCTTTCGTGCCTGGCAAGAAGCCTCCCCTCCCCCACCATCGGGCATCCTGGGGAAGCTATGTCTCTCTCCGGAGGGGGATCCCGCCAGCCTGGCACTCAGGGCAGATGGATTTTGCAGGAGGAGGCATCTCAAGCTACTTCACGAACCCACCGGCAGCCGGGCAGAGCTTGGTAGCCTGCCTTGACCAGGCCCTGGAGGACGTCCCGAAGGCGAGGCACGGCATCACACCCCTCTACCTGGGTGCCACGGCTGGCATGCGGCTGCTGAAGTAAGTCTCGGTTGACTTCCAGACCCAATGGGGAGACCCCACTCCCCGGCCTCAGGGGGACTGAATTTGGCCATCCTGTCCCCTTCTCAAGCTTGCTAAGGTAGCAGTGTCACCTGGCATTGGCCGGCGCAATTCGTCCCGTCCATCCTTCACTTGGGGGAGCACCGATTCTCCTCCCCCAATGTTTACACACTAAATCTCTGTGTGCCCCCCACCCCCTCGGTCACCCTTTCCAGCGAGTTGGCAGCCCCCCTGGCAAAGAAGGGGTCACACTGTGAACAGGAAGAAACGTCCCTTTGCCTGACTGTGCGGACGCTCCTTCCCTTGGCAGAAATAGTTGTGCTCAGGAGGGGTGAGACGAGCTGGAGCCAAATAAATGGGGGTGGGGGGTGGGACCCCTCCTCCAAACAAATGGGATTGTCTGGGCTGCTGATGTTCACAATGACTCTCCTTGGTTACCAACGTAATTCATGTTCTGGGCTTACGATGCCTGGAATCGTGGGCGTAGCTAGAGAGGGAAGAATCGTGCAGTATTGACGTGGATGGTGGCCAGCCCAGCAGCCCCAAGACCTCAAACAGACCCCGAGGGCAGATTCTGGGGAGCTCAAAGGGCAATTCCAGAGGGAGAGAGGGAGAGAGCCCCGGTTCAGGTCATAAAGTGCTTCATTATTTGTCTGTCTGTCTGTGTGTATGTGTAGCATTTCTAACCCACAGGCTTCAGACAGCGTCCTTGAAGCTGTGACCGCCACGCTGAAGAAATACCCCTTTGACTTCCAGGGAGCCAGGATCCTGAGTGGAGCAGATGAAGGCTTGTTCGGGTGGGTCACCGCTAACTACCTTCTGGAGAACTTTGTCAAGGTAGGACCGCCTCGCCTTTCCTCCGGGTTCTTTGCCAAAGGGAAAGCTCCCTGCTCTTCCTCCGAGTCATGCACCATTGACCGGTCTTGCTCTGACGTCAGCACAATGTCACAGCCCGATTGGACGTCGGTTCAGCTCCGTGACGTCACAGAAGGCCTGCCTTGTCTTCTCTCCCCAGTACGGGTGGATCGGGCGGTGGGTCCGCCCCAAGAAGAGCACGGTGGGGGCCATGGACCTGGGTGGGGCCTCCACCCAGATCACCTTCGAGACCACGGGGGCCGTGGAGAGCCCTGGCAACCAGGTGATGCTGAAGCTGTACGGGCAGAGCTACCAAGTCTACACACACAGCTACCTCTGCTACGGCATGAACGAGATCCACACCAGGCTGACTTCCAAGATCCTGAAGGTACGGCTGGGCGGTTGTGGTGCAGGGACCGAGGCCGGGGGTTTATAGGGCCCCCACAGCTGGGACTGGCTCCGGCAGGTCAGCGGGCAGAACGTTCCTGAAGGTGGATGCTGCAAAGGGGCCCCTAAACTGCGATGGAGGGAAAGGGGCCCATCCCTCACCTTGGTGATGGCAGATACCAAGGGTGTGTGTGTGGGGGGGGGGCTTACCCCTCTCTTCTGCTTCACCAGCCCCTTCCCTATATTTTTTCCTGGCAGGCTAAAGCTTACGCCCTCCGACTGGAAAACCCCTGCTGGCCACAGGGATTCAAGCACAGCTTCCCCATGAAAAACATCTACGGGTCGCCCTGTGCCATCTCCGAGAAGCCCCCCAACTACTTCCCCACGGCCATGGTGAACATGAGCGGCTCTGGAGACCCTGCCCAGTGCTTGGCACATGCAGAGAGCCTCTTCCGCTTCACGGACTGCCCTTATTCCAGCTGCTCCTTTGACGGGGTCTTCCAGCCCCCCGTGGAGGGAAACTTTATCGTGAGTCTCGCTGAGGGTTGGGCTGGAGGGGGGTGTGTGTGTGTCCTGGGGCAGCCGCTGCAACTGAAGCAATGAAGCTGTGGGGCTCCATCACTGGTGGGTTTCAAAGAGAGACTGGACAGCCTTTTGCCTGAAATGGTACAGGGTCTCCTGCTCGAGCCACGGGTTGGACTAGAAGACCTCCAAAGTCTCTTCCAGCACTGTTATTAGATTATTTTTTCCTCTTGGCAAGGATGGAGCGCTACTGCCCCCATGTGGGTGAAGAGGGGCATGACATCCCTTTTCCAATTCACTTTGGGGCAGGGTGCGAGCTCTAATTCTTACGGAATTTAGCTTCCACCTGTGTCAGCTGGCCTGACTTTACTGTGTTCCTCCACTTTTTTAAAGTCAAGTCTCCCTCAAATTTGATTCATGCCTGAGGCAGTAATCTAGAAGTGGGGTTCCCTGCTGCTTTTACAAATTCTTGTACAACTGCCCAGTTTCAGCTTCGCCCCTCCCCCCTCCAATAGACCGAATGGCCCCCAGCTTCATTTTTAAGAGAATTCAGTTTGGGCTGGCAACCGCTACTCCGTCCCCTTCTGAAATAGAAGTGAGGTATAGAATCCTATATATCTGACTGACTGTTTAAAAATGCATTGACCCCCATTGGTGATACCACTTTAAAGATCTTACAATAATTGCCCCGTCCCTCTTTTTAATTTAGTTTAGTTTAGTTTAGTTTATTTGATTTGTATATCGCCCTACTCCCGAAGGACTCAGGGCAGTGAACAGCCAAACAATAAAATACACAGATACAAAAAATTTAAAAAACCAGATAAAATCGAATTAAACCATTTTGGCCCAGACAAATTAAAACACCCCAATAATTTAAAAACAGATTAAAATTTACATATTAAAAAGAGGGAAAAGATTAGGCCAAGCCCGCCTGGTGGAATAAAAAGGTTTTTCTTTTTCTTCTTCCCTTAAAGGCCTTCTCTGCATTTTTCTACACGGTGGATTTCCTCCGGTCAGTGATGAAAAGGCAGGTAGCCACTCCAAGTGACCTCAGAGAAGGCGCAGAGGCCATCTGTACCACCCCCTGGAGTGAGGTGGGTTTGTCTCCCTGGACCTTCCTTCACTTCCTTCAACCAGGGCCAAATTCTTTCGGCTTTGCTAGTCATGTAAATATCACTAGTTCTCTCCCCCACCCCGCAACATAGAACTGAAATCCTTTTTTTAAAAAATGGGTTTAAACTTGAAATGAAGTGGAGACTGCAGTGGCTCATGGGTAGGACAAGGGCTGGTAGCTTCAGGGTGGGGTGGGGTCATCTGGTCTGCTGCCACCTCCAAACCAGGTCTACCTCACAAGTCTGTTGTGAGAATTGAAAAGGGGAAGATGGAATCATGGCGATTTCCTGGAAGTAGCTGCAGAAGAAGGAGATATCTAAAAGGAGCCCCATGCTGGTTTCCACCCACATGTCTGGGGCAGAAGAGACCAAAGATGTTTCATTGCCCTTTGCCAGAGAAAGCTGGGTGGGACACGGTCCATCAATAAAGGCAAAATGAAGCAGGAGAAAAATGGCTCAGCTACTTAAGGATAAGCAGAGAGGAAGAGAAGAGATGGGGGATACCCAGGAGGATTTGGGGAAGGAACCCCTGAAATTACGGCCTGGCCAACAATGAATTGAAGACGAACCCTCCAAGGTGACCTATGATCGAATGAAGACATGAAGAGGAAGAAGAAGAAGCAACCTTGGAATGAACGTGGAGCAAATAATTGGTGGTGGTGGGCTGAATAATCTTTCTCTCATCATGAAGGGGAGGGGGTAAAGTGTGTCTGTGGGGGGAGGGGGGACAAGAGCAGCTGCTCTTTCAAAGGCCGAAACTCAGCCTGGGCATTTCTTTCTGCCACTCCAGCTGCTGAAAAAGGGGCCAAAGCTGGAGTCCCTTTTGCAGAACTTCTGCTCCATGGCCACTTTCGTCTCGCTGCTGCTCACCCGGGGCTACTCGTTCAGCAACAGCACCTTCCCCAACATAGCCTTCCAGCAGACGGTAAGACTTTCCTGGGCTGCTTGCAGGGAAGAGGGCTGGGGAGGGCAGCGTTCTGGCCTAGGCTTCCTGAGACAGGAAAAAGCACACGATTAGTCCCCAAAACCCTCTTTTTATTTCAATGGCTGTGAATTCTGTTTATTCACAGCCTGTGATGAACCACAAATAGTTGGTAAAGAGCCCGACAGAAGTCTGCCACAGTCCGTTGGGATAAGGCTGACAAGCACCCACCTTCATCTCCCTTGACACGCTGCCAAAGACCTCATTGGCAATTAGCTTTGCAAGGCCCACGGAGCAGAGTCAAAACGGAGCTGCAGAATTTAAACTGGCCAGCATGAACAAAGTTGCTTCCTGCAAAGGCTCACGTGCCTTTGCTCCTCCTTTAGGTCTTATGGGAGGGGCCAATCGTCTCCAAGCCTTACTCCCGAGTCGCCCCTTTTGTCTTAACTGTCCTTGCCTTCTGGCAGTTCTGCGCATGCACGCACTGGGAACAGGCTCCCGCTGTTCCTCTGCCTCTCTGACATCAGACTCTGGAGGCTCCGGAAGCAGCACGTAACTCCCAGATGGCCCTGGCCCCCTTCTCTGCCTCCGATGCAGAGCCCTCGTCCGAGCCTTCCACAGACTCCAGGACTGGCCCGTGTTCCTCCCCAGCCTCCTCACTGGCCGACTCTGCTGCCAGCTCCGCAGGCTGCTGGCAGACCACAACAGGCAGGGAGTTCTGCAGTAGATGTGGGTCGGCTGTGGGTCTGGAGAGCAGCTGCCGTATTGGGGCATGCCTTTGTGCAATTGTGGGTTTTTTTCACTTTCGCAGGCCGGGGACACGACCATCGGCTGGGCCCTGGGCTACATGCTGAACCTGACCAACATGATCCCGGCGGAAGAGCCCAGCTCCCGGAAGGGCACCAGCTTCGGCCCCTGGGTCGGCCTCATCCTCCTCTTTGTCGCCATCCTTCTGGGCAGCCTGGGCAGCATCTTCTGCCTGCTGAAGTCCTCCAAGGGCCGAGGGGCAGTGTAGACCATCTCTCTCTTGCCCCGCCTTCTCTCCCTGGTCATGCACTGGGAACCCCAGCCTTTTGCCAAAACTCAGGAAGGAAGAAATCGGAACAAACGGAAGAGCCAACAGTCTATGGAGGCGGACGGTGCCGGGCATGGATGGTGGGCATATACAGCTCAGCCACTTTCCTGCCTCCTTTTTCCTTCCTGGAGGGCCGGGAGCCTCCACCCCCTGCTTTCCCCTTCAAGAAAAAGGTGCTGGTGTTGACAAGGAGACCTCCAGGCTTTCACTTCTTCCTAGACTCAAGAATTTCTAGCCAGGGGCCCATCCTAAACCTCTCAACCCAACAAGACGCTGCCCCCACCCCAAGACAGAGGATCCTGGGAGTAAATACCATGGACGTCAGGAGGCCCCAGGGTCTTATCACCTCTCAGCAGGCCTTCAAAAATGGGGGTCCCTTTTGTTCCAGATGAGCTTAAGACTTTGGGGAAGGGTCTTTGGAGGCAGCCACATGGACTTCTGACTGTCAGCCACAACTGAGGGACTTCCATTCTTGTACAAACCAGGCCTGGCTTGGCTTCCGGAGATCCCCTCTTTTAGGGGAATGGAAATTCAGCAAGCTGCCTTTAGCTCTGTTGCTGAGAGAAGCTTCTCTTTTTCCGCTTAGTAAATCAACGAGAGAACCTCTTCCTCACCCACACATTCTCTACTGACCCCCTTTGCAGGAACAAGCCCTCCTTTGGAGTTTTCCTTGGCAGAGAGGTGGCCTGGATCCCCTCAACCTCTGGAAATCTTTTTTGTTTTTTTGTTTCCCAATCTTTTCCAGAGGTTAGGAGACGACTTCCTTTCTTCCTGCAAAACCCCCCAAAGTCTCTGTGTTACTTGCACCCCTGGGTGTCACACAGTGGTGAAATTCAAATTTTTTTACTATCGGTTCTGTGGGCGTGGCTTGGTGGGCGTGGGAGGGGAAGGATATTGCAAAATTCCCCTTCCCACCCCACTCTGAGGCCAGCCAGAGGTGGCATTTGCCAGTTCTCCAAACTACCTAAAATTTCCATTACCAGTTCTCCAGAACCTGTCAGAACCTCCTGGATTTCACCCTTGGTGTCACACCCACCCATGAGACAACAGATTTCAAACCAGGTCTCATTCAGAAATTAAGAATAATCCACGGTTGAATTTATATTTTTGAGTTTATTTTGGGTCCTTCCATTTCTTAGTGTACAATACACATATAGCAATGTTGTCTCTTCTGAAATTGCCAGGATTGTATAAGCGATTGCTAGCTGTGTTGCAACCTCATTGGACCGCTCCTCCGGCACCCTTAAAAACATACCTAAACACAGTCAGGTGCAATAATTGAATCCAGAAGAGAGATGCCCAAACTAGACAATTCCTGCAACAAGGGATTGGTGCATAGAGGCCCCAAAATTGCAATTTTCCATTATTTTTCCTAGGAATAAGTCACCCAGAAAGTAATCAGATTTATTTCTGAGTTGAAGTTTGCACTGATGACAGTCGTTTCCCATCCCACAGGTGTGAATTTGAAATGAAGTCAGGATAACTGTTTTTATTTTAATGGCACACTGTTGTATAATATTAAAAAAACATTATCCAGGATTTGGGGAGGGTTTCTTTTTTGCTATTCTTTACCTTGATAGTGCAACAATATTAAAGTCTCCCACAGTTGGCTTCTGCAAAATATATATATATATATTTTCAGGGTGGGCAGAAAAATGCCTCCGGCACTGCAAACTGGGGAGCTAGGAAGGAGGAGGTGAGGGGGAGATTTTTAAAGAAAACAAAGTGTGTGTGTGTGTCTTTCCTTGTGCTTTTCTTCGGTGCCTCTGTCTGCGCCTCTGGCCTGGGTTGTACTCTGCCTATTTTCCATGTAAAGAAAACAAAGTGATGCTTGCCTTAAAAGAAATGCTAATAAAAGCTCGCTTGGCGACTGACCCAGTTGGTCCATTTTACTGGGAAGCCTCTCGGGGGAAGCGGTGCCCTGGTTCGGTGCCCTGGGGTGGCTGAGCTGTATGATCCTGGTTTGTTCTGCAACTGCAGTTGTGCCCTCCTGGGCCACGCATCTGGGGTGCTCTCCTGTGCAGGGCTGGTTTTCTGGGGCCCCATTCTTACAAAGTGGGGAAAGCGCTGGCGTCGGCCGGGCGCCTGGAGGAAGCTCAGCCGGGAGAATGGGGGTGGGGGGGCGTACATGAAGCCCTTCCGTGGTTTCAACTGGTTCCCCAAGTCCCCCCCCCTGCAAGGCCGGCGGAGCTTCTTGCGGGCTCCTCTTCCCCGCTGCTTCCCTCCTGCGCGCCCAGGTGAGCCGGGCTGGGTCCAGGGGGCTGAATTAGCCCTTCCCGGAGATGCGGAAGGGGAATCGGGGTTGGCGCC
Source organism: Arizona elegans (assembly GCA_022577455.1). Classification (NCBI taxonomy): domain Eukaryota; kingdom Metazoa; phylum Chordata; class Lepidosauria; order Squamata; family Colubridae; genus Arizona; species Arizona elegans. The sequence continues at coordinate 485,217 of JAKOOJ010000034.1, read as the reverse complement.
AGCCGTTCACGGCAAACGACAAGCCATGGTACAGAGCAGGAGGTAACCTGGTTCGAGGGGGGCCGCGCGCAGCCGCACTGGCCCGGCGCTCGGGCAGCCTGCGCACCTGCTGCCGGTGTGGCAGGTGGGCGTGGCCTCAGGGCGGGCGGCGTCATTGGCCGCCCCGCCCCGCCTCGCTCCGCCAGCGCCCCGCTCGCCTCCGGTGCCGCAGCCCGGCAGGCGCCTCCTCTTGCGCGGCGCCGCTGCTGCTGCTCCTGCTGCTGCGATGCTCCCGCGAGGAGGCAGCCGCTGAAGGATGAGCGCCGCCGCCCGCCGCCGCCGCCCCTGCCCGCTCCCGCCGCCGCTGCTGCTGCTGCTCTTGCCGCTGCTCCTGCCGCCGCCCGGCGCCTGGGGACTGCTGGCCACCTCCGGCGGTAAGTGCGCCCCGGCCCTTCCCAGGCTGAGGAGCTCCCGTCCCCCCCTCCTTCCCTGCGGCCGAGGGTTGCGGTTCCCATCGCCTCCAGCCAGCCGAGGCCGGGGAGGCAAGCGCGGCGCTCCCGCAGGCTCTCCCCGCCATCTGGCTCCGGCCGCCCCGCTCCTCTGTCCTGCCCGTTTCCTGGCTCTCCTCCCCTTGCAGGCTCGGCCCGGTATCCTGAGATGGGGAGGATGGGAACTACAGTCCAAAGCATGCCGGGCCCCCCCCGCCTTTATTCCCCCCCCCCCCGCGGGTTCTGCTTCCTGAACTTTTTGCCTTGGAACGGGGCTCCCCAGCGGTTGGGGTCCTGATTCCCCCTCCCCTTTTCCTCCAAGTCCTCCTTCCGTGTCAGTTGTTGCCCGTTTAGAGGCCTTTGGGGTTCCCTAGCCCCCTCCGGCCACCCTTTCCTGCCCCACACCAGCCTTGCCTTTGATATTCCAGCGGCTGCCCCCTCCCCTCTTCAGAGGTGGTCAGCCAGCCAGTTGCCAGAGAGCTGCGCCCCCCCCTTCCCATGACATCATTTCTGAAAGCTCTTGGCAACTTTCGTCCTCCACCCCCACCCCCCCCCCCCGCCCAATCTCTGGAGTTTGTGCTGGAAAATAATCCAGGGGGCTCCTCTGGAGGTTTTGCAGGGGCTGCTGATCACAGCCAGCTCCTGCAGCCTTGCCTGGGCTTCCCCTCTCTGCCCCCTGCCCCCAAGGGCTGAAAAGGGGGGTGTAGCTACTTTGTGTGGGGGGGGGGGCGTCTTGTAAAGGATGAGGTGGATGGCATGGGTGGGGTGGGGATCCTCTCAAGGCACTTTGAGCGGCTGGTGGGTGACGCTTCTCTGACTCAGCCATCGCCCCTTCTCTCCCCCAGCAATGCTGTTGTTGGGGGGCTGGCAGTTTGGGGGTGGCAGAGTTGGGAAAAGCTGAGAGGAAAAGCTGAGCAAGCTTGGGGGTTACTCTACAAAGGTGACCCCCTCCCCTTCATCTTCCTCTGGGAGTTTGGGGATCGCTGCCCTCCGAGGGTCTCCCTGGCATGGATGAGGCTGGGGGGCCCATCGGGCAGAGATGCTCTATGGGCACCTTCGAGTTTGGCCCTGGAGGAGCCCTGGAGGCAAGTCAGCCAGTTCTTTCCTGTGCAGTCCATTGTCTGAAGCAGCCTTTCTTTTCAGACAGGAAACCGCTTTCCTCTCCGGCTGGTTTCCGTTTTAGCCAGCGCTTCCTTTCCGTCCACGAGGGGCTGTTTTGGGACCATCCGAAAGAGGGTCCTTGACTCCTTTCCCTGGGTGGAAAAATCAAGGCTGTTCCTCTTTGGCTCCTTCTTGTCTGACTTGGCCTTGACTCTCAGCCTCCTCAAGCCGTCTGGGGCAGTTGCAGCTTCCCCAAGATCCCTACACTGGATCTCTAAGGGGTCCGCAGATGGTTTGGGGGGGCTTTGGCTGAGTGTTGGAGCAAAGTCACCCCTGGATAGGGGGGGAGGGGGCAGCGTGTTATATCACCTGAGCTTTGCAAGCAAGATCAAACAGCTTGAATGGATCGATCTGAAGACGTCTGGATGATGTTTAAAAACGGGGGGGGGGTCTTTGGCACTGGGGGCTCGGCCCCATATAACGCTCTTTCTGGAGAAAGGGAGCCAGGCTTTCAAGGCAACCGTCTCTCTTTTCTAGGCAATCACAACCAGCACGAAAATCCATGTAGGACAGGTGGCGATCTGGGTGGCAGCTTCCCACGGGGAACGTTGATATTTTTCCCAGCGAGTCTCAGAAATGACAGGCTGGCTTTGAATGACGGGTGTTTTTTTTCTGCAGGCAGCAGGCCGGAACGCCCCATCCCCCACCCCCCCACAGGGCACCTGCTGGCTGGCCTTTGCTAGGCAGATCTTGGGGCCTGTTTTCCCCCTCCCCCCCCCTTTACTTCTCTTCTCCCTTGCACTGCTGGGTGCCGGAGGGGCCGAGAGAGGCCAGGTTTGGCCTTGGTGAAGTCTCGCTCTGAGCAGACGGTGCAAAGGCCAGACTCCGAATGGCCGCCCTGGAATAATCCTACGGCCGATTTGCAGACGTGCATGAAAACATCCCTCTGGACTCGGAATGGGGCAACTTTGCCAAGCCAATTCGCTATGGCCAATTTCCCATGGCCAACTCATCCCTGGACAAGTCACCCAGGGAGAAATCGCTGCGGGACAATTTAACAATTCTATTTAATTATTTAAAATACGTTTTTAAAATTTGCCATTCCCGTTTCATTCTGTCCCTCCTTTTGCACCCTTTCTTCAAGAATAGAATAGAATAGAACAGAACAGAATTCTTTATTGGCCAAGTGAGATTGGACACACAAGGAACTTGCCTTGGTGCATAATACGCTCTTAGTGTACATAAAAGAAAAGATACCTTCATCATAAGGTAATTATTCTATTCCACCATTTCTTTGATATTAGTGTAACTCTTGTCCCACAGTGACTCGTCCTGTGGTGAGTTGGCCAAACCAATTGGCATGGCAAGTTGTCCCATTCTCAGGGCTGAAAGATGTTTCCAAGCACGCGGTGAATTGTCATAGGCCCTTCTGGACTCAGCATCCAGTTGCACTGAATCCTTGCACGTATAAAAGGCTGTGAGAGAGAAAGGAAGAGACCTAGGAGGGGATGGAGCCCACCTGACGGGTTGTGTCATTGAGTTTCTTAGGGTCTCCGGAGTGCCCTGTGTGGGTGAGAGTCGATCACAGTGGTGGGTGGGGGTGGGGTGCTAGGAGACCTAGATTAGCAGGCAGGCTTGGGTGGCCTTCTTTCCCCCTCTGACCTTCAGGGGTGGGGAGAAGGAGTGAAGGCTGTGAGCCATGTGGGAGGCTTGTGAAGCAGCTGCCAAGAGCACCAGTGGGGCAGCCGCCTCCACCCTAAACCCCCCAGTTATGGGAAATCAGAATCCCCATAACCCGATGGCTCTCTCCATCTGCCTGACCCATAGCCGAGGGATCCCACATGCCATCTAGGGCTGTGCAGAAACCTCTCTGTCCATTTGCGATGCATCTCCCTCGTCCTCTGTGAGAAGGGAAAAGTTTTCCGGCACACAGAAAAAGGAGACAGATGTTTCCTTCTGTCTCTTGGCCGTTCCGTGTGTGCCGACAAACCTGCTTTTCTTGAAATCTTTTCTCTGGAGGTCAGAGGTCTGCAGGCTGGGAAACATTCCCGCACACGCTTGCCGGTGATTGACAGGATCCGCAGACAAGGGAGGTGTGTTGTTGTTTTTCAGGGACCGGGTGCCAGAGGCTGGCATTCTGTGCCAGGCCTTTTGTTGGGCTAAGAGCCCTTGGGCGGGACGCCTCTCCAAAAACACGAGCAAAGCTGGCTGAAGCGGGTGTGGGAAAGGAAGGGACCACCGATGGGCTGCAGACGGAGCCAAGGTCAGCAAAGGGGGAAGTCCACTTTGGGACTCATCCTGAGCTGGAGCTGGTGGTGTTTTTCATGCTCTTTTTCTCACTCTGTCCATTACGGTAATTTTTGGCACATTTATCCAAATGCCGGACACTAAAATGAAGGAACGGTTGTGATTCCCAGGCCTGTTGCAGGACAAAGAGACCCAGATAATTCTCTGCCTTTTGGGAATCATGGCTGATCCAGCTCTCCCCCATCCTCTTCCTGGACGGAGGGGATTTTCGCCTGGCAAAGAAGCAACTGAGCTGGGAAGAGGCATCGGGCATGATGGCCTTACTCTCTTCATCACATCCTGGTTTGTTGGTTGGGCATAAAACAGAGGAACGAGGTTCGGTCCCAAATGCCAGGGAGTTCACTTATTTTAAAAAGGGTTGTTGGCAAGGATTTCGGGGTCCCTGGAACTCCCCATGCAAAGGAATCCTAAATATGCAGAGAAGTTTCTTCCCAAAGTTTTTTTTGACTTTATTCTTTTGCACACGGATGCTGAAGACCAGGCAGTAAGGAGGCCTTTCTCGCCCCCTCTGTAGTTACCGGATCTTCTGGAATAATCCTTTAAGCAGATTAAAAGAATTCTCCTCCCTTCCTGCCTCCTCCCCTCCCCCGCAAAGTCCCTGTCCCTGCTTCAGAAACCAGTTCTAATCTAGAGTGGAAATTCGCCTTGTATCCATCAACATCCTCTTAGCTGCGTCTGATCTTGGTTTCAAGGACAAAGCCAGGAATAGCGGCCCTTTTTAGGATGGGCTTGTGAGGCATTCAGACAACCAGTTTCAGGAAACAATGTAGGAAAATGTTCGGCATTTCCACATTTGCAAAAGCGGTTCGCCAGGAGAAATTTCTGCTAGGAAATTCTTATACGCAAGCTACCCTTCCGGTGTATTTTTGCTCTTGTTTATACCCTCATCTTGAATTCCTGTGAATTCTGGTGCCCTTGCAGAGTTGGGCTCAGTTCTGCAGTTTTGAGCTCGGCTCCTGGCAAGGTGGCACTGGCACCCTTGCTGCGCCCCTTCTCACATGACCTTGTTGTGGTTGTTGATGTTGTGCCTTGGCACAAGTCAGTTTTTATTTCTGAGGCCTGGCACGCCTGGAGCTCAGCAGACGGTCCTCTCCCAGGCCTGCTGGCTGCCTCTTTCCCGCCCCCAGCAGCCCCGGGAGATGTTTAATTTGCTAAGGGAGACAGACCCGGCCGACGCAGATGGTGGCGGGTGGCTGGAGCATCTGTGGAAGATGGGGATAGGTCAAGTGATGGAGGGCGAAACCGGTCTTGCCCCCCTGTGACTCCCACCAGCAGCAGAGCCTGGAGGCAGGGTGACCTGATCTTCTCAGTGGGAACAAATGGCGTGTCCGAGAAGGCAGAGGTCACATGAGGTTGCCTATATCTCTGCTCATAGGCCTTGGCTTCTCAAGCTGTGCAAATGGTAGAAAACATCTGAATACACACAGCAGAATTTCCAGGAACTGTATGTCTCTAAACCCTTAAAAATGCAGCCATATCTGCTGGGATCTTGGAAGGTTAGTTTGTGTTTCGTTTCCTTCCTTCCTTCCTTCCTTCCTTCCTTCCTTCCTTCCTTCCTTCCTTCCTCCTCTCTGCCTAGCAGAGAGGCCATCAATAATTCAGAGCTCTCGTGTTCCAGAGACATTTTGCCACGTTGGCAGCCAGCCTGAAAGCAGGAAACCTTCTGGTGGCCCAGCCCAGAGAACAGCAGGCATGAATGACCCAGAAGGAGAGGTTCCTGGAGAAGGAGGAGGATCCATCCTGGGTCAGATGGAGGGGCTCCTTTGCCCCTTGCAAAAGAGCCTGGAAAGACCCTGGGGACTTCCCCTGCAGTTTGACACTTCCCCCACCCACCGCAAAAAATAACATTTCATGTTTTATCTTTTTAGGTGCTTTTATCTCCTTGTTTCAAGGAGATAAAAACCCCTAAAATCATAACTGGGGGCAGGGAGAGAAATGGCGTAAAAGGAATTTAGCTCGATGTGCAAGCAATTATTTTAGTTTGCCTTCTTAAGACAATGGGAGCCACATTTTTGGCCAATGGGAAAACTCCCTCTGAGGGTGTATCTTTGCAGGGGGGAGGGGGAGAGCGGGTGCCAAAACCGGGGTAGGGTAAGAAGCCTCTGGCTGGCAAAGCCACCTGGCACAAAGCAGCAGAAATGACCCTGGGCAGCTCGGCCTCCTCCGAGGTGACCTGAGCTGCCTTATCTTTTGGAGGCAACCAGTGGCAGTTTGAGGTTCTGTCAAAAGACTTTGTGAGAACAAGGTGGCTTGTGCGAACGTGGCAAGCGGTAATTGGCACCGGAGAAACGTCCTGGGTGAATGAATGAACGAACGAATGTGAAGGGCTTTTCGCTCCTTCCTTTCATCGCCAGGCTGTCCTGGGGTCGAGATGACCAAAAAAAGAGTTTCTCTGGGCATCCACCTTGCCTCCTTTGTGATTCGTGGAGGGGGGGAGCTGCCCTGGGCAACTGTCTTGTTTGCTCAGCCTGGGGGACTGTCATGGTGGGGGGGGGGCATTGGGGGGAGGGGTTGGGCCACCTCAAAATAGCTCCTCAACTTCAAAGGCTAAATTTTAAATGCCCGCCATGTTTGCACAGAACGGAGGGTTGTCCCGTTCTTAGCGGGAAAGGGGTTCCATTTTGGATCCCTTTCCTCCCCACAAACGATATGCCCCCCTTCCAGGATGACTTCTGTCTGCTTCACATGCCAGTCATTTTACTACAGCCATTTTTAATCAGCTGGCTCTGCCTCCAGAGATGGTCTTTGTCACCTACAGGAAGTTCTCCAGAGACCTGCTGCGTTTTGGGGAGCCCTCTTTGGTTGCTTCTCCCTCTGGGGTTTGAAGCAGGAGGGGGCAAGGAGCGCTTGGCTGAGGACTTCCTGGCCCGCTTGGGACAAACACCTGCCAACCAGCCTTGCTTGACCGGGTCCCTGACTCTTTCAAGGCCTCAGCCTGGCCCAAGGCAGCACCGGCTCCTGGTGGACAGCTCCCCAAATTGGTTGGTTGGATCCCTTTTAGAGTCAAGCTTCATCTTTCAGTCCGTGAAATGTCTTTGTGGGTCCATCCTAGGTGGGCAACTGAGTGCAAATGTGAAGGTTGGCTCGGGAAATCCTCCTCCTCCTCCTCCTTTCCTCCTCCTCCTCCTCCTCCTCTTCTCCTCCTCCTCCTCCTCTTCTTCTTCTCCTCTCCTCCTCTTCCTCCTCCTCTTCTTCTTCTCCTCCTCTTCGTCTTCTCCTCCTCCTCCTCTCCCATTTCTAAAATCAGGAGTTTCATTTCCTTCTTTGCAAGGCTCGGTTCCTCCCTGGCAGTGCCTGGGCTGATAAGAGGCGGGGTGGCCTCCGGGTGTGATCTTTGGGCCTCTTCCTTTTTGAGAGGGGACGCCTCCCTTTGCAGGAAAAGGAGTTCGGGGGTGTCCCTGGTGGTGGTAAGGCAGCTAAGTTTTTGCCTCTGCCCCTGAGGTGGGAAGAACCCCCCACCCTTAGAAGGCTGGTGACCCACTGCCAGTGACTGAAATAACCTCTGTTCAGTCACACCTTGTTTGTTTCCTTGTTTTGCCATTTTTGCTTGATGTAGCCGAGAGTTTTAGTGCATTCTGCCTCTTCAAAGCTGATTTGAACAGCCAGGGCAGAAAGCCCAGCAAGAGGCTGTGGGTGCAGCTCCAGGGTTTCTGTGTTTGGCTGCTGCAGGCCAAGCTTTGCTGCTGCCAAGGCAGTCTGGCTTCCCCGTCCTTGCTGGGCAGGAACTGGGCAGGGACCCGCCTTTCCTCCAAGCGCCAATGGAGCAAAGAGAAAAACAAAGCGCTTGGGTGACTCTCTTTGCCAACTTTGCCACTGCTTCCTTGACCAGAAACAGGTGATCTGAGATGGCAGGCAGGCAGGCAGGAGCATCCGGTTCTCCCGGCCCCCCTTTCCTGCTTCTCATCCGAAGCCCAAACCTTCCCCCCGGCTACTGTTTCCGTGTGGTTTGCCAAAGCCACGGGGGGCACTCTTTGGGCAGCCTCTTTGGGGCCATGGGGAGGGAGGGAGGGAGGCTCAGGTGAGTTGGCCCCATCGCCAGACTCTTCCAAGGGACTTTTGGCATCTTGCTTGGCATCGGACGGGCAGCCAACGGGTTCCCTGGCTTTGGGCTTCTTGGAGGGCTGGATCTGTGTCTTGAGTAGCTCTCTCCCATTTTGCTTCTCTGCTCCTGGGTTATCGCTTCGCTTTTGCTTACTTTCCGGGTGGGGACCGGTTATTGTGCACATTCCCCTCCCCTGCATGGAGAGAGAGGTTTGCATTGTGCCACCTGGTGGCTGAAGTTTCCAAATTGCAGACTGAGGTGACTGGAAAGAGTCCAGGCTGTGGGAGCCCGATTTGCACACTCCTGGAGGGCGGCAATGCCTTTGGGTGGTGGGGCTGCAGTCCCATGGGTCCCCTGTCCAAACAGGCGCTGGGAGGCCCCTGTGTGGGAAATAAGCAATCTTCTTCTTTTTGTAGCCCAGAGAAAGTTAATGAATTTGCAGGGAGGGAGCCCGGAGGGAGCCCTCGCTCAGTGCAGGACAGGCTTGGTCACACCCACAGCAGGGGTGAAATCCAGCAGGTTCTGATAGGTTCTGGAGAACCGGTAGTGGAAATTTTGAGTAGTTGAGAGAACCGGCAAATGCCACCTCTGGCTGGCCCGAGTGGGGTGGGAATGGAGATTTTGCAGGATCCTTCCCCTGCCCTTACCAAGCCATGACCACAGAACCGGTAGTAAAAAAAATTGGATTTCACCACTGACCCACAGATCATTCAGCCCCTTTGTGGGGCTCCTTGTGCTGGCTGTTTGGGGGTTGCCCATAAGGAAGGGCATCCATCTAGATCTCCCAGCCGAGTTGGGCAGCCAAATGTTGTCTGTCTCGGAGTGAGCAAATGTCCTGCCTTTTGAACTGCAGAGTTGTGTCCTCGGCACCTGGACTGCACCCTTCAGCGGCGGAAGGAATGTCCCCTGGGGTCACATGCCTGTGGCCCCTGCCTCCCTCAATTCGTAGAAGACAGAGAGAGAAGATGCGTGCCCAGGACAGCAGCGCCCAAAGGTAAGGGGAAGGGGAAGGGGAAGGGGGGACTCGGTTGGGATTCCCTATACCCCTTCTGTGCCTGCACTTTTGCCTCCCTGGCAGGAGAGCAGTCTCCGGAGTACGCCCTTGTCGCATGGTGGGTGGGGGGTTTTATCTGAACTGCAGCAACTCCTCTGTAGACCCTGGTCCAGGAGAGTCCATGCAAGGGTTTCCTCAGCCTTTCCAGGGGTGGGCTCAGGGGTGGGCTCACACCATGCCTGGAAGTCTTAAGAGAGAAAAAAACTAAAATATGACCCAGTCGAATGTGCCAGAGGGTGCCTCAAGAAGGAAAGTTGGCGCCAAGGTGGCTCTTTTCAACTGTGGTTACAGTGCGCAGAGGGCTGGACTAGAGGACCTCTAAGCCCCCCCCCCAGTGCTGTGGTTCTATAGATCGCAGGGCACGGAGAGTCCTCCCCTGCAGGCTGCCCGTGTTCTGCCTGCCCACCCTCGGGAGGCGAGGAATGGTGTGGGAAGGGAGAGAACAGGCAGCTGGCACAAGGGGAAAGCCGCTTCTGGCGTGACTTGGTGCCAAGCGGCTCCTTTGGCGGACAGATGGTGGGTTATGCAACAGCTCCCTTGCAAAGGGATTGTTTTCTCGGTGGCTTTGGGGCCCCTCGATGAAGACTCCCCCTCTTAAAACTGGGAAGGTCTGAGGTTTCTCTGCATCTTCCCTGCTTGCTGAACTGTAAGTGTTGTGTTGAAATTGTAAGTGTTGTGATTTTTGCTTATTTTGCTGACTGCCCTTCCTGTGGGCCCCTCCCTCTCCAGGGCACAGCTCTCTTGTTCCCAGCCTAGAAGAAGAGATTGACTTGGTGTCCGATGTGCTCTCCAAGCAGGGGAGGGGGCCTCTGCCCCACGGCCAGGAAGGTACGGCTGCCCCAGGCCCAGGAGGCTCCCCCTGCCTGGCGTAGAGCAGGGGGGCATCATTAATTTTGTAAGGGGGGTGTCTCTTCCTCTTCCTCCTCTCTGTGTGCCAATCAGTTCTTCCTCACACAGAGAGCCCGGGCCCCCCTGGCCCCAACTCCAGGAACGGAGCATCGAAGGCAGAGTCCTCGCAGAGTGGCCGGCGGGGATGGCCAGACACGTCTCACCCCATCACAAAGCCGGTCCACAACCCCCCAGTGGAGTCGACCCGCATCTCTTCCAACGATGCCCTCGTCCTTGGTGAGCCTCCGCCCACCCCGAGAAAAGAATACGGGGGAGCAAGACCTCAAGATGCTAGTCCTCAGCTCTAAAATGGTTTGGGAAGGCTGCCTTGGGTAATCCCATATTAATAGCAGTCTATTTTAGGGTGGGGTGGGGTGGAGGTGTCTTTGACTGCTTTTCCCTCTCCAAGTCTCCCTTGTCCTCCCTTGCAGGCTTGATTGTCGTCTGCACAGCTGCCGGGGTGGCGGCTCTGGTGGTGGCAACAATCTGCTGGTGCAGGTAAGTCCTCTGGGGCTGCCCTCAGGCAGAACGGGGGGCAGAGGAGGGGGCAGAGGGGGGCAACTGACTTTCTTGAGGTGGCAGCCTTGAGATCCACCCCGGACCCCTTCCATGCTGCCTCCAAATGGAACCTCCATGGCAGCAGCAGTGTATCAGAGGAAGGTGCCTGGGGGTCGGTAGGCTTTGGGGCAGCCCTGCCAGCTCTTGTGCTGCTTCCCTCATGGACGTCCTTCTCTTCCCACAGGCTGCAGAAGGAGATCCAGCTTGCCCAAAAAGCAGATTATCCAGCAAATAAGCTGCCCCAACCCCCCTCCTATGACAAGCTCTCTGTAAGTGCCCTGGACGCCCCTTGGCATGGCGTGCCGGGTGGGTGGTGGCCAGTTTCTTAGGCCAGCCCTGGCTCTTTGGAGTTGCTTTGTGCCAGGCTTCTCTGTGAGCCTCGCTCTGCCTGCTGGCCTCTGCTGGTGGCAGGGAGCTCTCTGTGCCCCCAGCTGGGCCAGGCTCGTTGGCACCCAGGCCAGGGCCTTCTCTGGGTACGCAAGGTGCCAGTGGCTTCGGGGGCACTGTGTTGGTGATGCCTGTTCTGCTGGTATGACATTCTCTGCAGTGTGGGTGTCCCCCCTTCTTTCTCTTTCCTTCCAGCCTGGCGATCAGAAGCTGGCACAGAGTGCCCAGATGTACCACTACCAGCACCAGAAGCAGCAGATGCTCTCCATGGAAAAGTGCGTCCTTTTGTTGCGGTGATGGGCTCCAAGCCCTTCCAGAGAGTTGGGTTCCTCTGCCCTCTTCCTGGTTTCCTCTTTGACCCACCTGTGAATTGGGCTCAGAAGCTGGGTGGGAGGCCAGGGGCTCCTTCATGCAAGGCTGGCAAAAGCTGGCACCCCTGCCCGCTTCTGTCTCCGCTTAGTTGGGGCAGGAGGCTGCTTGTCAGCCAGGGGATTCTAAACAGGTTGGCAGTCAGGTAGGTTAGGAACCCCTGGATGAAACAAACCTCTGGCAGCCAGATGTGGAGGTCACCAGCTGGTAGGGATTTGGCAGCAGGGCCTCTGCCCATTTGCCCCTTTTATTCTTGGGGCACCCCCTGAATGAGCTCTGGCCTGACATGGGGAGCCCAGCAGGGTTGGGTGTCCAGGGACCTCACCCAAGGGGCTTCGGGTCAAGATGTTTGCAGTTCTGCCTCAGCTTTGGCCGGAAGTTTTGAAGCCAAAATCCCAGCTGGCTTGGCATGGGGTGGGCTCCTAAGGGGGCGGGTGAAGCAGGGCATCTCACGGCATTTGCCCCTCTCCCCCTGGAAATCCGTAGGCATAAGGAGGAAGCCAAAGCTCCCGAATCTGTCTCCTCGGACGAAGAGAACGAGGATGGAGACTTCACGGTCTACGAGTGCCCCGGCCTGGCCCCGGTAGGTGTCTCTAGGAGGGGAGGGAGCACAGGGCCTCCCCACCCACACCCCGCTGCCTTGCCCTGTTTCTGAAGGAGGGGGCAGGGCAGAACTCTGGGTTTGATCCAGCTCTGGAGCAGGTCAGAGAGACGGGAAGGGCAACGGCTTCCAGGGGGTTCATTTCCCTGCCATTGGGAGCCCGGTTGCCACAGGCTGTGGAGTGCCTTGCAGGGCCCCCAGTGCAGCAGTGAAATCCAGCCGGTGCTATCCAGCTCACACAAACTGGTAGCGCCAGCGGCGGGAGGCTCCGCCCACCCACCGGGGTGTCATTATGTCCTGTTTTGACCCTCTGGGCATGCGCAGAAGAGGCGGGCACGAGCATAGCGGTAGCGAAAGTAAGTGCATTTCACCGCTGCCCCAGTGCCCAGAGCGCCATGCTCCCTCCGCCCTGGGCTGGGCAGTGCCATTCCACTCCTCCAGGCAGTGAGTGGGTGACAGTTGCGTCTCTCTCGTTCTTCCTTGCTGGCCGCTGAAGACTGGAGAGATGGAAGTGAAAAACCCCCTTTTTGACGACTCCACTCTGCCCCCAAAGCTGCACCCTTGACCGGGAACTGTGGACTGTGTGCAAGACCTGCCCGAGGGCCGCCTGACCAACGGCTCTCCTCTGCCCTCCTCCGCAAATTCTTGGCTGAAATAAATCCGCCTTCGGGCAACTCGCTGCTTCTGCTCGGCTTCGCGTTCCCCCTGCACCAGCCCTTCTTCCGCCCGGCTCCCGTATGTCGGCAAAGAGGCTTCGTGGACTGTCTGGACTCGGGAGGGAAGAGAGGGGGGCCTGGAGGCCTGGTTTGCCCCCTCCTGCCCCTGCAATCTCTGCCAGCCTTGGGCATGGCAAGACCTGCCTTGCAAAAATCAGAGCGGGAGGGCTTCCCTTTTCTTTCCTTGTTTTGCAGCCCCCGAGGTTGAAATAATGGGGCTGGGGAGCCCTTGATGCTCGAGGCTTCTCCCTTTGGGAGGGAGTCTTCGGACAGGCCTTTCCCCGCCCGGCCAGCCTTGGGAAAGAGGTCCATGTGCCCATTTAACAGGTGGGAACCGGAGGCAGACTGAAGCTGGAAAAAGTGCGTCTCCCAGGTGTAGTAAGTCCTGATCCATTTCACACCGTTTTTAGCACTTTCTTAAAGGAACTGAATTCTGAGGCGGCGGAGGGTTTATCTGAAGGCTTTGTGGGCAGAATTTTAGTTCTCAGAATTTCAAGGGGAAGGGATGTTACGAAGCAGCATTAAGGTCTGCAGAGTGACCTGTCCAGAGAGGAGGAGCCGGGGTGACCCCCGGAGCTTCTCCCATTGGAGCCCCAGGGCCAGGCAACCTTCACCCCGTAGCCCTCTCTGGCTGTGCCCACTGGTCTGCCAGTGTGATGCCCCCTCCTCGCCCTGGCCTGGCGTGAAGGGAGGTGACTTCTGTTCTGACTCATTGGGCATTTCCGAGCAATTCATAGCCGTCAGCCAGACTGATTGACCAAGAGCTAGGATAGCCAAGTTTTCTTTTTTAAAAAATTACAACCAAATCTGGAATGTTGATTGATTTTCTTCATAGCAAATTCAGGTTTCCAAAGTATTTCTGAATTCCGCGATTAAATGGGATGGGCGTTGAGGGAAGAAGAATGCGATTGTTGGTCACCTGTGTTGCTTTCAGAAGACACGATGTTCCAAGCATTTGATCTCCCCCCGCCCTAAGAATTGTGGGGAGGGGGGAGTGTTGGAGAGGGTGTGTTGTGTTAGACAGCCATCAAGGCTGATTCCTGCCCCCATCTTCGCAAATCCAAAGATATTCATGAACCACCTGGGTAGCTGTAGCCTATTACTCCTTGCCCCTGCTGTGAGGTCTAGAAACTTGATGGAAAACAAAACAAGGAAAACAAAGTTTCCTGCTCAGGTGCATAAGTGAAGTTTGGAAAAGGGGCCTTTGCATATGCGATTGGACTATGAGGTTGTGATGCAACTCACAAGCAACTTTTTGGAAGTTGGCACCTTGCGAGATGGGCCGAATTTGCAGGGCAGAGGGTGGCTATTTTATTTTATTTTGGAGAGGTTTGCCAAAAGGCTCAAGAAACCATGTTTGGGGTGCATTAGAGTTGCATCAGAACCCGTCCTGCCCCCCCCCCCCCGCACCTCTATGAGTTTTTGCAAAAGTTGCCCCCCCCCACCAAGAGGGTTTTCTTGGGCCTGAATTGAAAGGCCTGAAGCTGCAGCCAGAGGGGCCTCCATCTGCTGGGCCCCCTACCTGAATCAGAAGTCTTTTGGGGGGGTTTAGGGGTTGCTCTGGCTGAGGGACCATCTTTTTAAGCAGAGAAGAAACCTCCTGCACTGCAGGACAGAGAGTATCAGAGCTGTTTCCAAAGCAGCTTTTGGGGAGGGCGGGGGAGACCCCTCTGCGTTCATCCTCCTGTTTTTGAGTTTGCACAGCACTTTTGCACTTATCCTGCTGAGAAGTTTACTCCTTACTTTTGTATTCTTTCCAAAGAGGAAGCTGCACACAAGGGAAAGAGACCCGAACCCGGAGTTTAAGCTCCTCTGATGCCTGGCCTGGGTCCGTTGCTAATACGGAGGGAGGGAGGGAGGGAGGGGAGAGTTTCTCCTTCAGCCCTACTTCGGGTGGGGGGCTCTGTCGGTGCCCCCGGAGCTGCCAGTTCTTAGACCCCAGAAGCGATGGTGGGCTGGGGGGGAGGAGAGAATGCCACACAGGGATCATTTATTTTTTCTTTCTTGTTATTTTTGTTTCCAGACCTGTATGGACTGTGTTTAATAAATTTTATTAAATGACCAATTCTCAAGCTAGATCTTTGATGCTTCTTTGTTTGAGCCCTTCAGTTTTAAATGAACTGTTTTCTTCCTGGATTTAGGGGTTCCTCACAGTCCCCACAGCCTCTACCCTTGGGGGCCCCGTGGCCATGTTGGTTTGATCCCCAAATTATTCTGGGTCTGAGAATATCTGGGAAGTAGTTAGAGAAATGCAGATAAGTCTCAATAACCCAAAGGGCTCCCAGCCTGCCTCCTGCGGAGCGTTTAACCTTCTCTGGCAGGAGGTGAAAAGTACCAAGGGGCTCATCTAAAGGCAGACTTTTTGGGGAAGACACACAGGCTGATTCTCCAAGATGGCTTGGATCCCATCCAGGCCTGCAGGGGGGAGGCCAGCACTGTGGCCAGTGGTCACTCTGCCTCTCCTCCCCCATTACACCAGGCAAAGTGGCTACCTAGCCCAGCCCTCCTGCTTCAGAATGGGACAACTTGCTATAGCCAGCTCACCACTGGACAACTTCTCACGGCCAATTTGCCACAGGCCAACTCGCTGCAGAACATTGACCAATTCTATTTCCTTATTTAAAATAAATAAAAAAGTATTTTAATTTTTGCCATTCCCATTTCATTCTGCCCCCTCCCCCTTTTGCATCCTTCGTTTAATGATTCTGTCCCACCATTTCTTTGATATTAGTGTAACTCTTGTCCCGCAGTGAGTTTTCCTGTGGCGAGGTTGCTGTGCCGAGCTGTCCCACAACAAGCAAAATGTTTAAAAGTAATAGTAACTACATAGTATTTATGTGGTTACTTACCAAGCACATCTAAATTATATGGAAATAACCAAAATATCTTTGCAATCCCCAAGGCATGACACAACTTTTGACAACTATTGTTTCTGAAAATGAAAGTTGAGAAATTGGACCCTCCCTAGACTCCTGCAGAGTTGGCCGTGGTGAGTTGGCTGTGGCAAATTGTCACAGGCCCCTCCTGCTTGCCCGCTGCTCGCCCACCCACGGGATGAAGGATGGGACCGAGGGTGCCCAGAGGATGGGTGTCTCCCTGCTGCGTACTGGGTGTTGTGACTGCCGCACCCACTGGCCCCCTGCTCAAGAGATCATCCCATCCTGTCTTTGGAAGTAAATTGCACTCTGCACGTATTTGGAAGGACATAATTTACTATTAAGGGGGTTCTTTTCTTAAATAGGAAAAGAATATTCAAGCAATCCGATTAAACATTCAGGCAATTCAAATTAGGATTGGAGCAATGCTTGGTGGTGATGAAAGAATTATTTTGACCCTGTAGAGGTTGAAAGATCCAAGAGGAAGGAAGGAAGGAAGGAAGGAAGATTCATAGCAGCGACACCATCCTTGGGTGTCAAGTTGTCTGCCAGGGGGGCTCACGAGCCTTTCTGGACCCCAGCCTCAAACCCTGAAGACTCTGATCTGCTCCTAAAGGTCCTTTTTTAAAGTGCTCATAGCAATTGCCCTGTTAAGCTTCCTTTCTGGATGATGGGAGTTTAGATGGTCATTTAAATTCCTCCCTTCTTCTGAGGTAGCATATTGCATGGGGATTTTCTCCCCCACACCCCACATCCCATCCCTGCAAAGTAGGTCAGTATAAGATTAGGATTAGCTGAGCTCTTTTAGATTGGAGGTGGGGAATGGGAGGGAAAGTTGGGGAAATTAAAAATGGGTCTCTCTCGGGGGGCTTCCAACTTGGCACTGGGTTCAGTCCAGCGGTTTCAGTAGAATGAATGGGGATCAACTCCGTAGGGATCCAGTGGGACCGCTAGAGGGAGCTGATGGCCACACAAGGCTGGCACTGGATTGGCTCTGTGCTGAGAAAGGGCCAGATTTCACCAGAGGCAGAATTAAAAGGATGTTAAGCGATGTTCACAGGGAGTGGGGAGCATTTGTGACTTGGAGGGCTGAGGGAGGACCGAGTTCCAGTTTGGGGCAGCGAGCACTGTGGCCAGTGGTCACTCTGCCTCCCCTCTTCCATTAGGCCAGGCAAACTGGCTATCTAGCTCAGCCATCCTGCTTGGCTGCTGCTCGCCCACCACCAGGCGAAGGCTGAGGCCGAAGTCGAGGCATTCACTCCATAAGGGTGCCCAGAGGATGGGTGTCTCCTTGCTGCCAACCTGGCACTGTAACCGTTGCACCCACTGGCCCCTTGCTCAAGACAAGGAGGGGCACTGAGGTTTCTAGCTTCCTTTCCTGCCAGATTCACTTGGGTAAACAGGAAAGGGTTTAAAGTCAGGCTGATCTTCTGCTTCGCATCTTTTGCCTCTTTCTCTGCCCCTGGAATGGCTTCCGTCTCAGCTGCTGCCTCCCCATGTGGCAATCCATGTGGGCTCAACTACAAATCCCATCATCCATCCCAGACTGGATGGTGCTGGGGGACGGACCTTGCTGGGGGAGCGGAGAAGAAGCTAAGCTTGACGAGCCCTTGAGCAAAGAAGGAAGGAAAGGAAGTTGAAGGAAAGGGAACAAAAGAATTGAACCCTGGAATAAGAAGGGAGGGTAATTGTCTATCATCTATCATCTACCTGTCACCAATCTCATTATTTCTCTATCTATCTATCTATCTATCTATCTATCTATCTATCTATCTATCTATCTATCTATCTCTTCTTATCTCTATCCATCTATCATCTATCTATCTCTTCTTATCTCTATCTATCCATCTATCATCTATCTATCTATCTATCTCTTCTTATCTCTATCCATCTATCTATCTATCTATCTATCTATCTATCTATCTATCTATCTATGTTGGGTCCCGTCAGTGCCAGAGATGGGCAGCTCTGGAGCAGGAGAGGAGCCATGGACGCTATGGCTGCCCCAGGGACATTCCTGGCTTCAGCGGCAGATGCTGCTAGTAATCCCAGTACCAGCGCTTCAGGTCCGGGTAGAGCTTCTTCTGGGGCAAGTGGGGGTACTGCTGGCAGATGGAGCAGAACCGTTCCCGCCAGTCCTGGTGGAGTCTGACCGTGTAGTTCCGCTTCCAGGCAAAGAAGCTCCGGTAGTGGCTTTCGTTCATGGTGGTCAAGAAAGTGGCCAGGTCCTTGGCTGAGCTGAAGTCATCCACATGGATAAAGGCGTTGGCAGGGATGAACTGCTGGTAGTTGGCGCGGGAGGGGCCCAGGACGATGGGCACGGAGCCGGCGAGGAAGGCGTTCTTCCACAACTTCTCTGTGATGTAGTCCCGGTGGATGGAGTTCTCGAAGGCCAGGTAGAACCTGTACTTGGAGATGGTTGGCAGCAAACAGTCTGGGCACAGCGGCTTCCTGTTGGCCTTCCCGAAGACGTCGATTCTGAGGTGCCTGGACAGGTTGCGGTACATCGCTGCCCTGGCTTGGGAGTCATGATAGTTGCTGATCACCCAGGACACTAATCCGGTTTTCTCTGGGATCTCCACCACATCCAGCGAGTGAGGCACCAGCTCCCCATAGGGGAAGAAGAGGTCAGCGTCTCGCCTGTATGAGAGGACCCAGTTCCATTCCTTCCCCGTCCATCCCTCCAGGGCTTTGGTGTTGCTTGGAGACTCCAGGGAGACCCAAACCCACTTTTGCCCAGGGTGGGCCTTGGAAGGCAGAAGGTACCGTCTTTCATACTGGAGTTCCCAGTGATGGAACAGCACAACGTCCGCTTGGCTGAACAGGCGGCGGTTTGTGGTCAGTTGGCAGCCCGTGATGCCATAGAGCCTGGAGCAGACGTCACCAGTCAGGTCTGTGGCTGCCCCGAAGGGCCAGCTCCAGATCAGGAGGATCAAGGTACCGTTCTGCCTTGGAACCCTTGGAGGGTTATCGGACAGCTTGAAGAGAAGCGGGGCATTCCAGAACAGGACGATGCCAAGGAGAGACGCACCTGCCCAGAACTTTGCCACGGGGGCCATCAGGTGGGAGAGTGACCAGAAACAGAGCTGCTGCTTTGTGTTAGGAGCTGGCTTGAGGAACTGCGGTTGCTCAGCCCTCTTCCTTCCTCAGTCCCAACAGTTCTTAGAGCTGCAAAGAAAGGCAGAAGAGGCAGGAGTGCTCAAGAGGATTGCAAAATATCCCCTATTGCATTAAAGGAGGTACGGAGCAGCTTGGAAGTCTCTTGTTCCAGCCCTTCTTCGACCTGAAGAGGCCGGGAATTTATAAATTCTTGGCCTAATGCAAAGAAAGTTGCTGAGATCGGAGTCTTGGGAGTTGCTAAAGTTGGAAGGGATGGATGAGACTGCAAAACCTTTTGGCTTTAGCAGTGCCACCACCATCTGCAGTGATGCTTCAGTGTTACTGCACACCAACTAGGTCACTGTGGAGTGTGCAGCCTGCTATGCCTTTGGAAAATACGGAGCATTGTGATGCATGTAATATTTCATAAACTGTATTTCTGTCTTGCATTTGGCTGCAAGCAAACAGAACCTCTCTCTCCCCACCCCGTCTGCTGCCTCAGATCTCTTAAGCCAAAACTCAAGAAGAGATAAAGGAAGATGGTCTCTGTGCTCTGGTGTACACAGAGACCGGGGTGTGTGTGTGTCTGAGGGACATGAAAACAGTCCAAGCAGGGAGAACAAGGAAGAGACCCCCCCCCCAGCTCTGGAGAAAACCTCAGTTCCTTTTTGCTACAACCTTCCCATTATCTATCATCCAAACCAACATTAAAAACTGGCGGAGTTAATATCACGTTATTTGGGGGAGGGTTAGAAAATGGAGTGATTTTTTAAAATGTTCAGTGGGATGTAACTGTGGTATTTTGTGGATGTTTTAATCTGAATTGCTTTTACTTCTCACTCAGCCAGATTTTGTTCTGGAGGGAAGTTTTTCCTGGAAGTTAAATATAGAGAGAAAATCACAATACCCGAAAGCTTTAGGCTGTCTGTGAAGTGGGGAGGGGAGGGGGCTTTAAAGTTTTCTATTCTGGAAAAGGAGTTTATGAGAGGTATCTGAGCAGAGCTCTTATTAACAAGATATCTGACAGATAGTCATACTAATTATGCAGACTGGCTCCTTTAGTTGATAAGGTTTTCTGTTTTCATTTGCAATCCCCTCCCTACACATTCTATTTTTGGTTTAAACAGTCATATTTTTTGCATGCTGTGCAGTTCTATCTAAATGCAGTACAAAGAAAGCAAATGCATAGTGCGGGGTAAACAATGATCAAACTTGAACAATGTAATAATCAGTTTAGGACACTCTGCCTTAATTTAACTGGCATCAAATCCTGCACTGAAGAGAGAAACTTTCAGATTCATAAAGATCCTGTGGAGAAAAAAAAAAAAACCAAATGTTTTAAGGACCTTTAAAAACCCTAAAATATCAGTCTCCGAGTAAAGTTGCAGGGAGCCGATTCTGAAGCCAGACAAGAAATGTTTGAAGCCTGCAGTGTTCCTTCTAACCCCAACAGCAACACTGATTGTACAAAAGAAGATGAATCGCTGGGCAAGGAATGGAGGATTCTGCCCAAAGTGGCAGAGGCTGGCTCCCTTGCCGAGCAAGGATTGAAGAGGAAGGGAAGGGCAGTTTCAAGCATCAGGGATGCCAAATTGATTCCAATCCAGTTTGAAAGATTTGCTGCTTTTAAAAAAGCTTCCTTGGTTTGGTTTGAATGCCCAGGAGCAGCAGACAGTCAGGGGCAGCTGGGTCGCTGCTATGATTGGGAATCAGATTTTAGCCAGGAGCCTGGAAAGCATCTGGACTGGGACTTCCCTCAAGGGTGCTCAAGATGGTTGCTTGAAGTCTTACAAAACTATCTACCGAACATCTCTATATCTGTTTTTCTCTGCTGCTGATGCAAACAGATGCCAACCCACCACATTTGCGTATGCCACCGACTCCTCCCGACAGGAACCGGCTCTCGGTGCCTCACAACACGAAACACAATAAAAAGCATCTCAGCAATAAAGCTCATAAAGACCACAACCACCCTTGAGGGGTCTTCCTCTCCTCTCCCTCTTTCGGGCAGAACCCTTTTCTGAAGGGCACATTGGAGGGCACATGGCTGCAAAGGGAGGGGGCTGCTCCAGAACCAGGGTTGAAATACGAGTGGCTGTCAGAAGAAAATAGTGTCTCTGCATCCCTGAATTCAGATACCTGCAGGTCCTTTACCTCCCCCACCCCAAAAGCTGTGGATCCCCAAGGACAGATTAAACCAAAGCAGGAAATGATGGCAGAAATTCATAATGAGCTTGGTTAATAAGAAGAAAATATGAGGCAAGCAGATGATACAGACCAGATCTTCTAAACTTTAGTAATCTTATGAGTTGGTACCACTGAGTTGGTCAAAACTGGTTTGTCAGAGGGAAAAACCAACACTGAATGCAGATTGCATTGTGTAACCTGGCTTGGCTATTCATAATGCAATTTGGTGTATCTGTGTGTGCACGGATTCATTGCATTCATCTATATTTCATTATTCTGTTTCTTCCTCCTTTTGGAAGGGGCCCAATGTCTGTGGTTCATTTATTCCTAATAAAGGTACATTTTGTTAACTTTCTCCAGCTACTCAGATGATTCGCTTGAGACAGTTCATGGGCACCAGGCGATGTAGCTGCTTCTAGTAATTCTGAAAGTGCCCTGAGTTTAAGGAAGCCGAGCTTTCATATCCTTCCAGCAACTAAAATCACTGTTCTTCTAACTGGCACATCAAACAAACTATTTTCATTAAACGTATTTCAGGAAATAAAATGAGAAAATAACAAGAGTTTCCGTCATTGGTGGGCAACGAACAGTACATCCTTATTGAAATGCATATTAAAAACTGCAATATGGGGTTAGCCTTAAAATAGTGAAAACGAATTTAATTTTAATCTTAATTTTAAAATACAAAAGGGATCGGATTGAGAGAACTGTACTCGTGTCTTTGCCCAGAGAGTTAAGTTTTAGATTTTTAAAATATTAATTAGGATGGTATACTGTATGTGTGTGTGTATATATATCCCTTCCAAAATTTAAAAATGAAACTGTTGCTACTTCAGCTAAAACATCTGAATTTGAACATATTGAATTTGAAATCTATTCTTATAAGGTCTGTTTTGGTGACGGGTGGTAGCAGCAGGTGGGAAAGAGCTGTAGGAGGAGAATTTTTGTCAGAATGGTTAGTGGGAAGGAGAAAAGGTAGAGGAAACACAATGGAAGTTCATTTTTTTAAAAAAAGGCTTTCATTTTGTTTCATTTCAATACTTATCTTCATCAGAAATATGCCCCTCACTATAAGCCTTCTTTTGTCAACTTGTGCAGAGCTGCCCAGGTGTTGCTGAGAGTCAAGTGGTATGAAAGTTTAGTAACTATATTTTATTGATCATAAATCAGGGCCATTTAAAACTCCTGTCCAAATGATACAGATTTAACTATTGATCGAAAACATAGCATGAACATAAGCTGTGACCGGACAGAGAGAGACAGACGGAAATGTTTACTCTAAATAATAACCAATAATTGTCTAAAGCACTGTTCGTTCTGTTCCACCTTTACTCAGGGCCCGCTGGCAATGCCCACTATAAATGGCATAAATGAACAGCCTGGCCATAAATGGTATACATGAACTTACCGCTGCTGCCCTGCTTCTGCCCCAGAGGAGAGCTCTTGCTTTGAAAGATGGAGCCGAGCCGAGGCGGAAGGCAAAAGAGGCGCTTGTGGTCTCCTCTGCTTTTCAAAACAAAGCCATCCCTGACGCCTTTCACACCTTGGTCAGACTCAGACAGCTGTATTGCGGGAAGCTTCTCTCTTTCTCTCTTGCCCCAAACCACATCTGGGACAGCTGCCTCAACGGCTGAGCCATGCTCTGACTCTGCTGGAGGGGAGGATGCAGCTGAGTTCCCTGCAGGAGGAGCTTTCCCTTGGGTGAACACTCCCCCAGAGCTCCCCTTCAAAAGGGGGCCATTCTCCTGGGTAACTCCCTGCCACCAGACCTGGCATAGGCAGTCATTTAGCTTGCCTCTGGAAGGAGATCAGGGGCACGAAAGCAAAAAGGGAACTGAGCTGCGGTGGCCCAGCTCAGTGCCAGCTGCAGGTCTGGCTTTGGCACCCGACACCTGGCACATGGAGGCAACTCTCTGGCTGCCCCCAACAGCCCAGGGTTTGGTTTCCTTAAAAGTCTTAAATTTCCGCTGCCTTCCCCTCCCCCTCCCCTTACTTCAGCTGGGCTGTACTGGTTCCTGAAATGGCCTTTATCTCGCATTCTGATAACTTTTGTCAAGCTGGGTGGGGATAATGGGAGGTGTAGTGGGGCCAAAGGGCTTGAAGTGCAGGTGTAGCGCAGCAGGTGGTCTCAGTTCCTGCATCCCCTCCCTATGGGGCTCCTTTGGGGTTCACAACCCCAGGAAAAGGGCTGGTAGGGAACTGGGCACTCAGTGTCAGAGTCGCCGACACAAACCAATTTTTATAGAATATTTAATAATTTAAGCAAGCAAGATCGTCCTCAGGTGACTCAACAGAGCAGGGACCTCATGAGGGAAGCCAGACAGGAGGAAAAAGGCGGGAAACAAGGAAACGCCCCCTTGTCACCCAGCAACCAATCAGAGCCCATGCAGCGGCCGGCTCTCTTCCACCAATTGGCTACCTCCCCTGTCTTCTTACTCCTCGCCCAGCCCTCTTCACCTGTCCAGCTATTAAATTTTAAATATCTCAACGAGACCAAATTCTGGGCTGAAAGAAACTCACACTGTGGATTCGGCAAAGGATTTATTTTAATGCACCCAGCATTGGGGAAAAAAGTTTTTTAAAATAACAGTACGAATAAGAATCTGCAATTCTGAGGTTTCTCTTCAGGAGGAGCTCTTGCCCCTGTTCCGGGCTCTCTCGGTGTCTCAGCATCTTCAGTCTCTTTGTGTGACGGCTGAACCACAACGCCGAAGCCGGGCAGGCGGCTCCTTATGCCCCAGAGCCCCCTTCCGTTGCGTGCACCCCGCACACTTGGCGCCACGCGAGGATGCCGTGGGAGGAGCCGATGAGCCACGGAGTCCTCTGGCGGCTCTTTCGTGCAGCTGGGCCGCTTCCCGGGGCAGCCTTAGAAAAGAAAACATCCCTCGGATTTGAAGCCGGCCTCCTCGCCAAAGCCTCGGTTCCTTAGGAGGCCGAGACCCCTTTAATTCCGGGGAGGGGAAAAGGCGAGGACCGTCCTCCATTTCCCAGCAGCCCACGGCTCGCGCAGAAGGAATTGTGGGAAGTGAAGTCCTAGGGAATCTGGCCAGCCTCAGCCTGCCCACCCCCCCCCACCCCCCACCCGGCTTCTCCTCCGCCGGCCCCCTCCACGAGGGAGGGAAATGTGCCGGGAGACCCTTTTGCTTCTTCCAGGGGGGAAAAAAGAAAAAGGCCCTGCAACAAACTGGATTCCAGCAGCGGTCCACCGAAAACCCCTGGGCCCTAGATAGGATCTTCCCCCCAGTCCCTCGTCTGTGGGAGGAGGGGGTCTCCTGTTCCTGTACATGGAGGCTCCATTTTGCCCTGGGGCTCGGCGGGCAGAAGCTTCCAGGTTGGAGGAAACTTTCCGCGGGGTGAGCTGTGCCAGCCTCCTGCAGACCGCCTCTGCGCCTCTGCTTTAGCCGTCCTTGGTCGAATAAGCCCCAGCTCCTTGGGATCACCCGCCCTGTGCTGCCCGTCAACGTGCCCTTTAAAAAGACACTCGCCGGTGCTGAAGCGAAGCAGGGAAGGAAGGAAAGCAACGTTGTCCGCTGCCCCCGCCGAGGTTGGAGGCTTTGCGGCGGAGAGCGAAGAGCGGAGCGTCTCGGCCGGGCGGGGGCTGCGCGGGAGCTGGGCCAAGGCCCGCCGCCGCCCCGCCCTCCCTGCCTGCCTGCCTGCCTCCCTCCCGGGCGGGCGTGTGCGAGGCTCTGCCCGCCTCCAATCCACCTCCGCCCGCCTGCAGCAGAGAGAAAGGATCGGCTGTTGCTCCGTCGAAGCCGCCGGCGAGGAAGGCGAGGGGGTCTCCGCGGTGGGCGGCCTTGGACGCTACAACTGCGCCCCCCCCTCCGCCCCGCAGCCGATGCCCAAGGAAGGGCGACGCGATGGGCTTCCTGCACCAACTTTATCTCCTGCTATGGAAGAACGTGACGCTGAAGCGACGCAGCCCGGTCAGTAGTGGGGGGGAGGGGGGCACGGGGGGGGTGAAGAATTTGTGGGAAGGGAGAGGACGGGGCTTGGCCCCCTCCTCCCCCCCCTTGGTCGGCGGGGCTTCCCAGAGGCCGGCGGTCTTGGGGATGGCCGAGATTTTCTTGCGCTATTTTGCAGGGGGGGGGGGGGTTCGGGGAGGCTTAGGAAAGGCTCCCGCCGAACAGCTGGGGTGGGAATCCGAAGACAGCCTCCCCCCCTCCCAGAGGCCGATCTCTGCGCTTGCCCCCCTCCCGGCCTGGCTGCGGGGGAGGGGATCTGCTTGGAAGACCCTCTGCCGCTGGCTGGAAGGGCAGGAGGGAAGCTGTGGGGCTGGACCCCGGCTTTGGTCGGAGGGGCTGGAAGACAACGAGGGCCAACCCGGGGCTCAGAAGACGCTCCCCCCCCCCGTGGATTGTCACATTTGGGGAGGCTGCAGAGAAGCTGGGCGAAGGCTGCCTCCACCTGTCCACCTGGCCCTGCCCGCGGCTCTTCCCTCGGTTTCCAGGTCAAGGGCAGGAAGAGGCTGCAAAGGCCTCTTCTTTAGAGAGAGACAGAGACCGGCAACAGGTCAGGGATGGGGTATCCGGAGCCTCTGCGCTTTCCTCCACTTCCCCTCGCTGGGGGACAGCCAACGTGTTGGGAATCATGGGCATTGTAGTCCAACATATCTAGAGAGCAGGAGGTGGGTGGGTGTCTTCCCTTCTGTGCCCCTCGGCCTCCATCCAGGCTGGGCAGTTTCTGTGTTATTTTCCAGCCCTTAATAACAATAGCCATAGCGCTTAAACTTCTATAGTGCTTTGCAGAGCTTTACAGCCTTCTCTAAGCGGTATACAGAGTCAGCCTGTTGCCCCCAACAGTTTGGGTCTTCATTTTACCCACCTTGGAAGGCTGAGTTAACCTTGATCAAAGATGATGAGGGAGGCTGGGCAGGCTTTCCTTGAACCAGGGTTGTTGGGATGAAACCCTGGTGGTGTCTGGCTTGACCTGGAAGGCAACGCCAGAGGCAGCTGGGTTCCCAAATTGAGTTAAGCTGAGCCAAGACCAGTTAAACTCTAGTGCATGCCCCTCGTTGTTGACACAATTTTATCTCTGCTCCCCTATTTAAAAATAAACATGGCATTTATCCTTCCTTAGCACCAGACTCACCAGGGGAGGTTTGGTTCTCACTTTACCAAAGGAAGCATCCTGCGTTGTGCTGTCAGCTGCTTGCCCTGCCTGGCATCTGCCTTTCAGGATCTCTACACGCTCCTTGGCCTGTGGAACTCATGGCCACAGGTCCTGTGCTGGCACGAATTATAATGCTAATTGTGGAGAAAACTCCACAGTAGCTTATTGTTCCGCCTTGACTGTCTTCTAGGAGGGGCTATCCTCCTTATGAGGGGTGGGGGTCTAGGGGTAGTGAGGAGTGGGAATTCCCCTCATGTTTGCTCTTCACTGGTATAAGAGTGGTCAGGCAGAGGCAAGGTCAGGCTTTAAGGCACCAGGCTGGCATGAAGGAGGGACATTGGCATTTTATCTACTGCCCTTTTCCGGGTAGGGAATGGAGGCTGCAGCCTGCAGGGAGCTCGCCAAGAGAGTTAGGGGGTGAAGTGCAGGGAAGCTCCCCAAAGTTATACAAAGGCCGTGATGTTAAGTGAGCCCTGCAGAATTAATCACCTGCAGTCCTTTTAAGGGGCAGCTTCATCCGTGGCTGCTTTGGGGCACAGCCAGATCTTGGAAACCAGAATTATGTTCCATAATCCAGGAGGGGATTCTTCCACCTGTGGAAATCCACACCTGCTTCGTTTTTCTCTTCCCAGCTCAGGAGCAGGGCTCCGATTGTGCGCAGGTAGTTTGGGGCTACCTGGAAGCAGGGGGTGTGGAGGCGTTCTTGCGCCACCCGGGACTGGAGGGTCTTTCATTTCCCCCTCTGCCTTTCCAAGGACCAGGAAGGCTTTTCTGAGCCTCTCTATGCTGCGTGAGGATTAGGCCATTAAAGAGACGTTCTAATGTATCTTAGCTCTCTTGGAAGCTGGTGTGTCTCCTTCCCTTCCCTTCTCTGCTCCTCCATCCCGGCAGGACCCTCTGCTGGCTTTCCCACTTTGGCTGGAGCTGAATCCCTCTTCAGCCTCCAGCCTCTTCTCAGCAGGGATGAGCCCCGCAAAACAGGGGTGAGGTTTCCGTGTGGCCAGCCTCACGGCTGGGGGCCTTCTTAGGAAAGGGCTGGGTGGGGATGGCATGCTGGGATTTTGCTGTTTGCCACTGGGGCATCTGTGGGTCATTTGTTATCTTGGGGCAGTTTGATAGCCTTGTGGAGTTTGGCTGCTTCCTCTGGCATCGGTTTCGCTTTATCTTTGACCTCTCTCTGAATAATCCAGCAATCTGCCCCGTTCTTGGAACTGTAATTTCACTGATGCCGTGGCTCCTTCCCTCTGCAGAAGAGAGCCTCCCCGGGGCTCGGTTCCCCTCCCCCTAATTTATGCCCATTGTAATGAAGGAGCCCTGGAGGATCTGGCGAAGGCCTCTGCAGCAGCACCAAGGCGGCTTCAGGGGCATAAATTCCGCAGAAGCTCCTGCTGCGGAGCAGCCTTGGATCCCTTTGCAGCTTCCTGGGTGGGATGTGGCCCCTCGCAGGAGAGCTCGGTGCGCTTGTGCCCTGCCAGGACTCGCATGGGAGACCCTCCGGACTCTCGGGCTGCCCGTTATCCTGGGGAGACCAAACAGTTCCCCACAGGCAGGGGAGGCTGGCTGACCTGCAGGGATGGGTCCATCTTGACACCAAGAGCTGAGCTGGGCCAGACCCAACGGAGAGCTCCTCCTTTAGCTCTGGCCAGATAAAACCTGGTGCTTTTTCCAGAAAATTCTTCTGTTCTGCTTCCTGTCTCTGTTGGATAGCAAAATAGACAGACCGACTCTGTCGGAAAACTGACTTCCCTAAGAGCAGAGCAAACGAAGTTTGTGTTTGGAGAGAACCTGGTGCCCAAAGCTGGCTAGAGAATTCTGGGAGTGGAAGTCTACCTGTCTTCAGAGTGGCCCCGTTTGAGTCCCGCTGCTCTAAAGGGAGGGGTCGCATTTAAGCCCTTTCTTTGCCCCCCTCTAGGGAATTAGGCTGGGTAGGTTGAAGCATCCACAGGAGGCTGGTGCAGCCTCAAAAGAGGGAATCTGCAGTTCTTCTCCTTCTCTGGCCGGAGGAACGGAGAAGCGAAGCGTCCCATGCAGCCTCCTCCTGAGCATGGCCAATATTGCTGGGCTGGATTTATCTCCAGGGTCTTTAAAGGCTCTCCTTGCTTTGGATCCACGTGAGGGAAGAAAGGCTGCCCCGTTTCAGGGCTGGGTCCCTGCCTGATGAGGCACTCCTCCCCTGGGGTCCCTCATCTGGGCCAGTCTGGTGGCCAGAGCAGCCTGGCCCCACGTGGTGCACATCGACCCAGCTGGGCCTTTTTGTACATGCTGGTTTGTTTACAGAGACCTTTGCAGATCTGGAACTCTGTTAAGGGACATCTGGAGGGGGAAGAAAGCAGCTTTAACACAAGCCTACACTCCCTTGTGGGCCTTTCCATTGTTCTCCCCCTTTGAAATGGGGAGATTTGGCTGGCCTGCTGGAGCTGACCTCCCCGCCTGGACAAAGCGGGGTTTGTCCACCAGGACGTCAACGCCACCTCGGCTGCGAGTTTCTGGGAAGCCTTTGAGAGCATCTTCTGTATTTGATGCAGGGAAAGGCCCATGTAAAAATCCCTGAGTGGAATAGGCTGTTGTTTTTTTGGTGGCCGTGAATAAAGGTGCAGGTTGTTAATTTTAGGCACTCAACTGGGTGTTGTGCTGGGCAACCACCCACCTTTTCCTCGGGCAGCTGTTCCGCCAGGCACATAACTTGAGCTGTGCAGGTTAATTTCCTCCCCTCCCCCTGTTATTCCATGCACTTTTTATCTGCTTCTCCATTTCTCTTTAAGGTAAAGAGAGGGGAGGGGGCGAACAAGAAAAAGGCTGCCATTTAATCCCACTTAAAGCAAAGGGCCCTTTTGACTACAGGAGAGAGAGAGGGGGAGGGAGGGAGGGAGAGAGAGCAATTGTTGCTTGATGCAAAATTCATATATTTAGATACAGGAACTGATTTGTTCTAGGATGTGTTTTAAAAGTTGAAAGGGAAATACTTGGAGAAAGTTTGTAATTAACTCTGCGAGGGAACATTCTGCCCTGATGAAATCTTTTGAAATAACAACATTCAGGGCAGGTCTGGTGAGGAAGCAGCCAGACTGGCTTCGGATCCGATACAGGGAAGGTCTGCCTTTCCCCAAGCTGTGTGTGTGGGGGGTCTCTAGGCAGGGACCCTCGTGGTCATGCCCCTGAGCTTTCACACGACTGAAGGCAAGAAATCTGCTTTCCTCTCTGGCACGGTGGCTTTTGACACAATTAGAGGCTTGGATGGGGCAACTCCCATTCTAGGTGGATTTTGAACTTGTTCTTTTGTTCTGGTACTTCAGGCCTTCTCATCTGGCCAATCGCTTCCTCCTTGGCAGTGCCAAACAGAACGTCTCCTTCCTTCCGAGGGAAGGCACACCTGCCGTGCCTCGGGAGATCAGATGGCGCTTGGTGGCATAGCAAGATTCCCACGGGGGAAAGACGGGGCCAGTGTGTTTGGCGAGTGAGTGCCAGCCTCCCCTTCTTGACTCTACCTGAGAACATGCCTGCAGCTGCAGGAAATCCAGGGAGCTGCCCAGCGTTGCTTGCCTTGGAGATCGGAGCCAGGTCATAATTTACCTGGAGCTCTTTGATTTATCAGTCTGGAAGTGAAAGAGAGATGTGGGCAGGGCCAGATAAGTGGCATTTCACCCCCAGCAAGAACACTAACAAGAAAGAGCATTAAAAGCCAATTTGCACCCACGTGACAATTCTTTATGCGGAAGGCGTGAGAACATTTTGCTGTTGGTCCCAAGGAGAAACCTGATGCTTCCAGTCCGATCCTCCCCTTCCCCGCTAGACTGGTGTTTCTCCACCTTGGTGACTAGGGTGTGTGGACTTCAACTCCCAGAATTCTCCAGGCAGCAAGCTGGCTGGGGAATTCTGGGAGAGAAAGTCCCTGCATCTTGATGTTCTCATGATTGAGAAACACTGCTCTAGAGTTTAGTCAATTCTCCAAAGCGTCCAAATTCGTCCCAGCAATCTGCTTGGGGAATTCTGAGAGTTGAAGTCCACACACCTTACGTTGTCAAAGTTGAGCTACACACTAAGCTAGACTGCCCCTGAGCATCAGGATCAGTGAAATAATCTGTCGGTGGATTTCTCTGGTCCGCTTCCCCTATCAGTTCTCAGCCCACGTTTATTGCTCTTAGTTTTGCCAGATGAAACAGTGAGGAAATGACCATGACTTTCACTGGAAGGGAGACGCTCCCTCTAGCTGCTTCCTCCAGGCTCTGCGTAATCGCATCACAAGCTGTGTTGTGGGTCTTATCTTCTCCTGCTAAACAGCTACACACACCCCTTTCCTTTTAGGGCAGAGGTGATTCTGGTAAACATTCCTGGGAGGGCCTAGGTGGCAGCTGCAGCCAGCAAGACCTGAGAGCTGCATGGTGGACCTTTGTCCGATTTCATCATTGCAAAAGCAAAAAAGAAAAGGCAGCTGCCAACCGGCCTCTCCTTTAGCCAGCAAAGAGCGTATATAAGGTGTTGAGGGAAGTCCTGGAGGCTGCTGGTGAAGAGAAGAAAAAGACTTTCCCTTGTTATCCAGTTGTGCAGGAATAGTCCCACTCCCCACTCACACACTCGGTGTGGCTGTTTTTTTTAACAGAGGGCCCTGCTTTCTTTCTGAGAGACCTTCCCATCGCTGGTCTCCGTTCCCATTTTTTGGGGTGGGGTGGGTGGGCCGGGGTTTGCTGTGTGGGTGTGTAAGAGAGCGAGTGCCAGCAGTCTCTTTGCGGGGTCTGAACCCATTTTCTGTCAAGGGGTGATTCACTCCAGTGTGGTGTCTTGGGGGCAGAACGGTGTGCCTGCTTGCAATGCAAACCCGGATTTGGTTGCTATGGAAACGTAGCAAAGAGGATCTTCTTCATAAGGCTATTTTTAAGAAAAATAAATTAAAGAACGATCCAAAAGAGAATGGGGGAGCGGGGGGAGAAAACTGGATCAAAGGCCTGATATGATCCACTTGCCCGCTACTCCCATAAAGGGCTAGCTGGGAACCTTCCCTGCCCAGGTAGCTGGCTCTGCAAAGACTGGGCAAGACTGGGCAAGGGGCTGTGCGTCTTTTCTTTCCCTTTTCGGTTGTTGCGGGTTAACAGGAAAATTTTCTATTGATGTTTTTTTACTGTAGAAGCAACAGTTACTGCTGCAATTTTGCTCAGGGAAATGGAAATATACAGACTTGCTTAATTCCAGAGCCACAAAGAAGGAACTAATAATGTGTGTGACATAAATATTTTGCCTTGGGCTGCTCTAAAGCAGCCCCCTCTTGCAGGGTTTTAGCCCGAGGGTCTTTCCATCAGCCTTGAGTGCCGTGTGGGCTGCGGGCAGTGCCACCCTCTTTCCCTGCCCTTCCCACATTGGCCAGCTTGGGCAAAGGGCTGTCCAGTGCCAGCTGTGACTTCCCCCTCTTCGGTCTGCTTCAGCATTCCCTAACCGGCCGTTGGGGCATTGCAGGTGCCCCTGCCCCGTCTGCCCTGTCCGAAGCAAACACCAGGCGCTGCCTCTTCCTTCCAAAATGTTAATGGCGGAAGGCAAGACGGCCATTCTGTGGCCAAAATGCTTGGCGCTGCCTGGTAGAAACCAGCTAATAAAACAGGCCTGGTGTTTTTGGTGACAAAGTGACAATTGTGAGCTCCCCGTGAGAAAACAAAGGAGGAGGGATCCAGTGGGGAGATGGCTGCCCTCCCTGGAGGAAACGTGCCCAGTGGCTTGCCTTGGCTTGGGCATGAGAAGCTCCTGCATCCGAGGCCCGAATGCGTCTGCCCCCAGTTTTCCCAGTTCCCCTCCCAGCAGAGGAAGGTTTCTGTGGGCACTCTTCAAGAGGAAAATTTCAACCCCCCTCTGAGGAATCTCCAGGGAGGATACCGAGATCTTCTGTCCACCCCCACTGGTGTTTTTTGCATGACCCTCCATGGAGCTTCCTTAGTGTGTGGGAATCTGGCAGGCGGGGGCTCGGTTGCCCAAGTGTGGCAAGGGAGGCCATGGCTGTGGCGCTGAAGCCCCCTCGGCTCCCCATTTTAGGAAGGCCTCTTTAAGTCCACGACTCCGGGGAAGAATCAGCAAGTCAATTGTGGCCACGGGCCATGGGGCACCTTCACAGGTGGACTCTTCTGAGGAGAGAAGGGGGCCAAGTCTTCTCTTGGGTCTGTAGGGGAGGCGGGAGATGTTCGGAGCTGCGCGAACCAAGAAGAGCAAAATGGGCATCCAGGTGGGCAGACGGGGTGGGAAGGGGTACTGGCGAGGTAGGAGGATCTGGGTGGGGATCTTGCACAGCAGCGCTCCCTCCCGCCCCATTTTCACAATACTTTGAAGGCTCAATTGCCCGACATTCTGGGTTTGCACTAGTCAGCCTCGTTCGAGCAGAACAAACACGGGTTGTTGCCACCAGAAGAGCTGGAGCGCCTGTGTTTCGAATCTAGGTCAGTGAGTCAGGAGGTCTGTTTGGCATTCCCAGGTTGTCTCCGGATCCATTCCTCCCCCCCCACCCGCTAGCAAAGAGGAGGGCGACTTGGGGGATCCTAAGCCTCCTCGGATTTGGGGGGTTTCACCAGCCTGCTCCTTCGGCACCAAAGAGGCCAGCGGGGTGTCTGTGTCCCCCGTTTGCCTTCCAGCCAGGCTCTTGGGGATGGTGGACTCTGCCTGGAGGTCTCCCCCTGCCCTTTGACTCATCCCAGCTCTTCCACTCCCCTCTCCAGTGGGTGCTGTCCTTCGAAATCTTCATCCCGCTGGTGCTCTTCTTCATACTGCTGGGGCTGAGGCAGAAAAAGCCCACCATCGCGGTGAAGGAAGGTAAGTGCCTGGCCGCCGGGAGGAATCTGGTGAGTCTCCCCTGATGGCCATGGGCACAAAGTCCACAGTGGCAACCAGCCCCCCCCCCCCCCCCCCCCCCAGGAAGACAGAGCTGAGGGATGCAGTGCCCTGCAGTTAGCAAAATATCCCTGCCTACTTCCTGAGCGTCAGACAAAAAGCATCCTCAGCTCCGAGCGGCTGCCTGGAAACTAGCTCACCTGGTGCAGAAACTCCTACAGAGATGCGATGGGCAGCCTCTTCCCAGAGCTGCTTCCCCAGCCAAGCCAGCTGGCAAGGGTTCTGGCTTTGGGACCCCCAGAATCCCACCAGGTTGCAGCTGCTCTGTTAGTGATCAGGGTTTATCTGAAAAGGAGCCAAGCTCCTTCAAAGGCTGAGGGTCGTAACTCTTCATTAAGCCCCATTGGAATCAGGTGCAGCCTTTAGGTGCCCACAGGTAATGCCCCCCCCGGCCCACCATCCTTTCTTTGGTACCACCCTCCCCCATGCCCATGGGAAGCTGCCCAGGCTGCCTGTTCTGCCATCTGAGGCATCGCCATGATCCACCCCGTTTTGCTTTGAAGTTTGTTTTTCTTTTGTTTCTGAAACATTTTTTTTCTTCTCTTCCCCTCATTCTTATTTTTCTTTTCTTTTCCCTGACCTGACTTCTTTCTATCTTCTTTTGTGCCTTTGTTTCCTCTAGTCTGTAAGTTGGTTTCCTTTGGGCTGAGGCCACGTCTTTGGGGGGGCTGCTTGGCCCCCCCAGTTGACTAACATTGTTTTAATGCCAGCTTTTTCCCATCTCCCCTCGCATTCATAGCCCTCCTGGTCATGGTGGCAGGTAACTGTTGGGGATTGGCAAAGGGGTATAAAGTCCTGTGCAAATTCGGAAGCCGAGGCCCGTTCCCAAAGGCCATCACTCCCTTTGCAGCTTTGGGAATTGCTAAAGCCTCAAAAATGCCCCCTCCCAAAAAAGGCCATAGAGGGTTATTTGCCACCATTGCGATCCAGCCCCCTCCTAGATTCATATCTAGCTTATCCCCCCCCCCCCAATTCTGCTTTTTCTCCTGCAGTTGATCAGGGTTGGATCCTGGCTTAATTCGCTCCTGCCCCAGCACATCCTTCCTGTCTTTTTAACTTGCTCTCTAGGATGTGACTAACTGGTTGGCCAAAGCCATCTGCCTTTGGCCAGGGGGTCAAAGGTCACTGGTTTCCTGGCTTCTGAGGTTCTGGATGGGTCACCAACTCAGGCACTTGCAGAATCTCCAATGCCTCTGGCACCAAAGCATAGACGAGTAAATAAAATTAGATTGCGTGTTTCTTTAGAAACTAATCATTCTTTTGAGTAAACCTTTTACGAAGTGAAATGATTGGATCAAGCTGTACCTTTTGGAGATCCTGGAATTCAGACTGGACATTTAAAGTCCAACTTTTTAATGTCTGCAGAAGGGCAACTATTAGCATAGCTTTAAAGCAAAATTGTAGTGGTTTTTTTTTAGTGTAATTTGGGTTATGGCAAATTTATTTTGGTGGGTTGGTCTTAAACCTTGTAATATTGGGGAAGGTTTTGTTTTGGCTCCAAATTCCAGTTGGTAAGGAGCTGCAAGCGGCTTGGAGTTCTGCCTGGGAACAGACATGATGCCAGCTTGGCTGCGGGCAAAGAACCGGCTTCTCCATGCTCCTGAGGTGCTGGACTACAGTACCCATAACCCCTGGCCAAGTGTCATGGGGCATATGATCCAGCACATCTCCAGGGCATGCTTAAGCTTGGAGAAAAGGGGGAATTTGATGGAAGGACCTCTGACCTTTAACCCCCAGAACCGTCCCTCTGGCTAATTGGAAGAGACTCTCCCCAACTGATCTGACTTTCACACGGCTCTCTGAACTGGTTGTGCGTCTTCTTACACACCCTGTCAGGTTTCCACCCACCCCTCTTTTCTCACGCTCTTCCTTCTCTAGCCTACTACACGGCAGCACCCCTCACCTCGGCCGGCATCTTGCCCGTCATGCAGTCCCTGTGTCCCGACGGGCAGCGCGATGAGTTCGGGTTCTTGCAGTACTCCAATTCCAGGTGGGTCTGCACCCCAAATGCCCGATTTCTGGGATTCTGTTGAAAAAGATGGTTTGCCACTGGAGAGAGGAGCTTGCCGAGGCCAAGGGGCCTCCTTGGCCCAGCCTAGGCACCCAGATCCCTTCAAGGGAGCATCGGTCACTCTTCCAGTGGCAAGGGGAGAGTTTTGGCTGCAGCCATTTATTGCTAGAGGGGGGCCCTCCTCTGGGGGAGGGGGCACAAAGAGCTGCCTGTTGAACTGAAAGCTTGGCATTAAGCAGGAAGGAAAGCGGGGGCAGCCTGAGTTGGGGGGGGTGTCTTTCATTCCTTTGTGTGCTTTCCCGGAGAGCAAAGGTGGGCAGACTTCAGCCTCTTTTCTCCACCAACCCTGGCAACTGCAAAGGACTGAAGAAATCCAGAGCCCCTCTCAGGGTGTGCCCCCCACCCACCCCCCTCATGGATCTTTCCTGCAGGGTGACCCAGTTGCTGGAGCGGCTGAAGGAGGTGGTGGAGAAGAGCAATCTGTTCGATCCCGATCATGCTGGGCCGGAAGAGGAGTTGGAGTCTCTCCGGCGCCACCTGGAGTCTCTTGGCAGCAGCACTGGGCCCAGCCCCGTGGAGACCCACTTCACCACCCAGGCAGGTGTGTTGGGGGTCCTCCCTGTGGGGAAGGGCCAGGCCAGGATGCAGCTGCTTGCCTCCTCTGAATGGTTGCTGAATGTTGCTGCCTTTGGGGAGGAGCTGAGCTGCTTCCTGCCTGAGGGTGGGCTCTCTCCCCGCTTGCACTCACTGCCCAATCTCCCCCTCCCCATCTATCCTTCCTTGGCAGCCCCCGGCTTCTCCCTGGACTCCGTGGCCAAGGACAAGACGGAGCTTCACCGTTTCCTCATGCAGAACCTCTCCTTGTCCAACGAGACGGTGGGGCTGCTCACAGGCTCCAGCATCAACCTGAGAGAGGTTGGCGGGGCAGGGGGCAGTCAGCTGCAGGCGCAGTACCTGGAGGGACAATCAGGCTCCAGATTGGGGGGAAGTGGGGGGCCATTGCCAGGGTCAAAGGTTGACAGTTCTTTCCGTAGGTCTACCGGCTCATCTTTGGTGTGTCTCCCGGCTTTGCCGATGACTTTGGCCCAGTGGACAAGCGGCATCACCCGGAGGTGAGACTTCCTGGAGCCTCATGTTGCTGGTCATGGCAGGCGTGGGGGGGGGGGGAGAGGGGGGAGGTGGACATGGCTGGGGGTGATGGATGGGTTGGTTCAGGAAGGGGGGAGGGGCGAATGGATCATTCCTGTGTGGTCCAAAAGCCCAGCCTGCCTCTTCAAAGACTTCCTTGGAGGTGGGGAATTGTGAGGCAGGGAGGGGGAGGGGGCGGGTGTGTGTGAAAGACAAGCCAGAGAGACAGAGGAGCATCAGCCAGATTCGGAGGGTCTCTGGGTCCTCTTCTCCACTCTTCCCCTCCCCAGAGAAGCTTCCTGGGCAACCTGAAGATGATGGAAGATGGACTGGTCCGGCAAGCGCTGCGCCGCCCCCCCAAAGGTGCCCAGCGGAAGGCCATCCTCCGGCTCTTCTCCCACGCTTTGGGCCTGGCCAGCCCCGTGGCAGAGTCCCCCGGTTCCGACAGCCCCCAGACCTTTGTGAGGGATGTGGAGGTGAGGGGGCCAGGAGAAAGCCAACTCTCTGACTGGGGGATTGGGGAGGGGGCTTCAGGAAGGGTGCTCAGAGGGAAGGTAGGGAGGGGGCAGCCACCAGCCTCCCCCAGCCCCAACAACCCTGCTCTGCCATCACGGCTGGTCTGCTTGCACTGGCTATTCCTTCAGTGACCACAGCTGCTTCCCCTCCCCCCAGAACATCCTTTTCACCCCCCCTGTGCTGGAGAGCCTGACGTGTCGCCAGAGCCAGGACGAGCTGAGGCGCATCCTGGCCATCCCAGAGAGCCAGCAGCCTCTCCTGCGGGCCTATCGTGCCTCTGTCTGCAACCGGAGCGCCAGCCTGCGGGCCGACTACTTCAGGCAGCTGTCCGTGGAGATGAAGGACCAGCTGGAAGCTCGCAAGGTGGCTGAACAGGTGAGGTGGGCAGGGCAGACTCTTCTGTGGCACGCCAGCCCTCGGGCGTCCTCCTCCTGCCCCGAGAGCCTCAGCTGAGTGTCCAGTGCAGGGCCGGGGTGGGCATGAACTG
Source organism: Arizona elegans (assembly GCA_022577455.1). Classification (NCBI taxonomy): domain Eukaryota; kingdom Metazoa; phylum Chordata; class Lepidosauria; order Squamata; family Colubridae; genus Arizona; species Arizona elegans. The sequence continues at coordinate 448,453 of JAKOOJ010000034.1, read as the reverse complement.
CCCAGTGCGATTGTACCCCAAAGGACCTTCCTGGGTGGCAACCAGATCTTTGATCCTGCAGCTGAAGCTGGACGAGGTGAACCACACCGTGGCCCAGAGCCGCCTCCATGCCCTGCTGGAGGACCTGATGGAAATGGAGAAGGTGCTGAAGGACCTGGACATCCTCTCTGCTCTGGCCAAGCTCCTCCCCAAGGGAGCCTGTGCCGCCAAAGTGCCCCCCATCGCCCCCAACAGCACTGGCTCAGCTGTGAACTTCACCTCTGGCACCAATTCCAGCTCCGAGGAGGGCCGGGCCGAGAGCGAGACGACAGCCGAGGATCCGCAAGGGCAGTGCTCGGCGTTCGTGCAGCTCTGGGCCGGCCTGCAGCCCATCCTCTGCGGGAACAACCGGTGAGGGTCCCCGGGTGGCTTTGCTTTGGGGCCGATGGAGCGCAGGCGTGGGCCGTTGACCTTCAGAATCTCTCCCCTCAGGACGATTGAACCCGAGGCCCTCCGGCAGGGGAACATGAGCTCTTTGGGCTTCACCAGCAAGGAGCAGCGCAACCTGGGCCTCCTGGTGCATCTCATGACCAGCAACCCCAAGATCCTGTATTCGCCCGTTGGCACCGAGGTGGATAAAGTCATCTTGAAGGTGGGCAGAGCGCAGGAATGGGCGGCTTCTGCATTCGAGGCTCTGCTTAGTCGATGCGTCCAGGGGTGCCTCCCGCCCTCTCCCCAAATAGAGCACACACTCCCTTGGCAGGTTGTGTGAGGGGCAGCAGGCTGCCTGGATGCTGACTCCAAGAAGAAGCGAAACCAAAAAGAATCTGGTGCTCCAGATGCCAGCCACTGCCCTGCCTTTCCCTGAGTGGCAAAGAGCTTTCTTTTTATTCCGGGGCACAGTTCTCTGCACCCAAAGGAAAATGTCCCCAGAATCCTCTTGAATACCCCACTGCAGAGTCTTGGGGTGTCCTACTTAACGTCCTCTCCCCCTGCACAACAGGCCAACGAGACCTTCGCCTTTGTCGGGAACATGACGCGGTACGCCCAGGTCTGGCTGAACATCTCAGCTGAGATCCGGGGCTTCCTGGAGGAGGGCAAGTTGCAGCAGCGGATTGCCTGGCTCCAGCAGGTATTGGGGGGGGGTGATTGGCTTGAGCCCCCCACCCACCCAGGGCAGCAGGGAAGAAGGCCGGCAAACAGGGCCTGAATTCCGCCCAGCCCAGCTGAAGCCAGAGAGGAAGGGGCTGCACGCTCTCACTCCCTGCTCTCTTCGGGCCCCCCCAGATGGCGGCAGATCTTCACAGGCACCCCGAGATCCTGAACGTCTCCGACAGCACCGTCTTCCATAACTTCATGGAGAGCAACTTGTCACTCTCCAACACCAGCACGCTTCTCCAGCAGCTGGACACGATCGACAATGCTGCCTGCGGCTGGATCCAGTTCATGTCCAAGGTGGGTCTCGCTGGACCTCCTCTCAGGCCCAAAGGTGAAGGTTCAAGCTGGGTTCCGCCTGGGAGCAGAGAAAATGGGGAGATCTCGGGGTTGGGAGGTCAAGAAAGGAGTCCCGGAAGAGGACATGGCAAGACTTTTTTAAAAAGTACGTTAAAGGTTTAAAATATATTTTTGGCATGATGCCGTTTGGTAAAAAGTCATGATTTAAAACCGCATGAAAGGATTTGAGATTCAAATGGCTTAAAAATACAAACTTCTAGAATAGGCTATAGAAGCTGAGCACTGGCCGGCAGGGGCCGGTTTCCTCCGTCTTTGAGTGGGCTTTGCTTTCCAGAGGGCGGGGGTTTCCTGCTTGGGGTTCCTAGGACTGGGGCTGGCAACACGCTGTCTCTCCACTGGCTGAGGGGAAACTTAATTTTGGGGTGTCAAAGCGTCTCCCTTGCACCTCAAAGGCTTCCCCTTTCCCTCAGGTCAGCGTGGACATCTTCAAGGGCTTTCCAGATGAAGAAAGCATCGTGAACTACACCCTGAACCAAGCCTACCACGACAACGTCACCGTCTTTGCCAGTACGGGCAAACTTTGCCTTCCCCTCATCGCCTTCCCTCACAGCTCTTCCGCCCGAGTGGCAGAGCCGTTATTGCTTAATGCATTGTAAGCCGCCCTGAGTCTCCGGAGAAGGGCGGCATATAAATCAAATTAAAAAAAAAAAGTTGGAGCACTGTGTAGCCAAGGGGAAAGAGTTTCTTTTTATTATTATTATTATGATTATTTATATAACACAATATAACAATACAAGACATACAACATTTATAAACGCACTCTCTTTACACCTATTGCATGGTGATCATCTTTGTTATTCACAATTTCCCCTTCTTTCTCTTTGTATTATTCCGATTTACTACTTGTCCCCAACATTTTAATTACTATATATATAATATATTTCTCTCATTCATATCTATTTCCTACTTTTTATACTTTAACATATCCTTTCTGTCTTTTTTAACATTTCTATCTTTCCCCCCTAATTTTCTTCTTCATTTTTCCTTCCCTCCAACCACTTATACCACTTGTGCCAAGTCCTATAGTATTCTGTATCCTCTTTTTCTTTTAAGTTCTTTTGTCAGTTTGTCCATCTCGACACATTCCAAGATTTTTTTTATTAACTCGTCTTCAGATGGTACATTTTCTTTCTTCCAATTCTGGGCATAGACTATACGAGCGGCAGTTAAAATATGTAATATTAAATATTTTACTTCCTTCGTAAATTGTTCTGTGAATATCCCTAGTAGGAACATCTCAGGTTTTGCATTTATCGGTGGTTGTGTTATTTTCTCTAGCCACTTTTTGATTTTGGCCCGGGGAAGAGTTTCTAAGAGGGGGGCTTCTAATGTTTTGGACTACAACTCCCATTATCCCAGGATGTCTTTTCCTGGTGGAGGAGGAATGGTGGTGCAGGGGCTTCAGCACTCTGGACAGCTCCAAACTGATTCATCCCATTTTTGCAGTTTGTCAACCTTGTCAAGTATAGGATGTGTAGGTGTCAACTCCCAGAATTCTGGGAGGATGAGCCTGCTGGCTGGGAATTCTGGGAATTGAAGTGCACGTGTCTTAAAGAGGACAAGGTTGGGAAACACTGGTGTGTTGACTTCCTGGCTGCACAACGATGTACCTTGGAGCTTTTTCTGGGTATAAGGCTAGAGAGACAGGAATATGGACTGATAGGTACATTTACTTCAGAGGCCTCCGATTATTTTAGAGTAGATGATCTGTTGCTTGAATGCAACCTCCCAGGTCAGCACCTGACCTACTTTGGGACTGAGCCAGAAGTGTGCTGGCACTTTTTTTGCCTCCCTTGTGGACTATTTCTCCTTTTCTCCCAAAGGTGTGATCTTCCAAACCAACAAGGATGGCAGCCTCCCTCCTCATGTCATGTACAAGATCCGCCAAAATTCCAGCTTCACGGAAAAGACCAATGAGATCCGGCGGGCGTACTGGAGACCCGGTCCAAACAACGGGGGGCGTTTCTACTTCCTTTACGGCTTTGTCTGGATCCAAGGTGAGCCCAGCTGGCTTTTTCAGAGCCTGAATTAGATGCTCCCTTTTCCTGCCCCAATGTCTGTGGAAGCTGTCCCCTTTGAGTGTAGGTTAATTAAGCGCACCCTTCAGTATCCCTTCCTGACCCTTCGTTTTATTATCTGCGCGCTGAAAAGGCCAGTCACCTCTGGAGGCCGGTTTGGGTGCCCCAGTGCTGACCTTCACAACCGCAGGAATTGATGCCCTGAGAACCATCGGCATCAACTTAAGTGCTTCTCTCTTTCCAAAGACATGATGGAGCGTGCCATTGTCAACACCTTTGTTGGCCGCGATGTGGTGGAGCCTGGCAATTACGTGCAGATGTTTCCCTACCCCTGTTACACCCGTGATGAGTGAGTCCCCTTTTCTGTCTTGGGAGGTGGTGCTCCCTGGGAGAACAGCTCTTCTCTGGAAGGCTGGAGGCCAAGGAGAAGGACTGTGCTCTGGAGCTGCCGCCTGCCTGGCCCCCGACTCACTCGGCCCTCGCCTCCTGGGATGGCAGGGGGGTTCCTGGGCTGTGGATGAGGCTCCCTTTTTCCCCTCCTCCAGCTTCCTGTTCGTGATTGAGCACATGATGCCGCTGTGCATGGTCATCTCCTGGGTCTACTCAGTGGCCATGATGATCCAGCACATCGTTGCAGAGAAGGAGCATCATCTGAAGGAGGTGGGACGGGAGGGGCGGAAGGCGACAGCTGCTTCCCAAGGCCAGGGAGGTATTCAGGGGCAGGAAAGGAAGAAGGAGAGCGGGGAAACAGTCCAAGGGAGGCTTTGCTGAAAAGTCAGGGCTGAGCTGGGTGCTGCAGCTGGGACCGTGAGAGGAAATGGGGTGGCTGTTTCAGAATTGGGGGGCGATCGGGGGAAAGTCACACCCTCACCCAGAATGGGAGGCTCCCAGCAGGGCCCTGTAGGCCTCTCTGGATGCAGGTGGCAGAGTAATGAAGTGGGTGCTGTGAAGGGCTGAGGGGGCGAAACCACCTCCTGGAAGTGCTCACAGCGGGGGACCCTCCAGCTGTCCCATCTCCATCTTTTCAGCCGTGCCACTTCCCAAGCCGGCGTCCTCCCTTCTGTGGCGCTTCCCTGCAGAGCTCTTTCCTTGCCTCTGTGCCAGGAGGGCCTTCCCTTCCCATTGCTGCTGGCGTGGCCGTGTCCCTCGGCCACCCTGCTTAATGAGATCATGATGAAGTGCCAGGGCAGAGAGCCAGCCAGCCTGCCTTCGGGTGGGTGGCTGCGTCCTTGCCAAGGGAGAGGAGAGTTGGCAGAGGTGCCAGCTGCAGGGAGAGATTCCGTCCAGGCGGGCAGGCAGGGAGAGGCCCTCGCGAGAAGCTCTCCTGTCCACAGCAATTTTGCCTTGGAAAGGCGGCTGGATTCCCATCCCTGCGAGCACCGGAGACTCAGCATTTCAGAACCGGAGCAATTTATGAGAGATTTGGGGCCTAAAAACTGCTGAGAGGCACTTACCCCGGGGCTGATGCGTTGCAGGTGATGAAGATGATGGGGCTGAATAATGCCGTCCACTGGGTGGCGTGGTTCATCACAGGCTTCGTCCAGCTGTCCATCTCGGTCACTGCCCTGACTGCCATTCTCAAGTACGGGAAGGTCCTCATGCACAGTGACGTCCTCATCATCTGGCTCTTCCTGGCCGTCTACGCCGTGGCCACCATCATGTTCTGGTGAGGAGGGAAGGTGGCCTGGTTGAACCTTGGCTCTCACGTCAGGAGGTGCGGGGGTTCCTCCTCTAGTCTACATTGTGCTGCTTTGCAAAAGTAGGAGATGTGTTCCCTTGCCTCCTGTGGAGATGCCCTGCTGATGCCCTCAACCTTCTTCCTCAACGTAGCCCCCGGCTGAGGATGATGGGCTTGGGAAGCCTGCTTAGCTAAGCCCATTTTCCCCCATCCACAGAACTGCGGCCTGTCACTGACCTCTCCCCCTCTTTCCCTGCAGCTTCCTGGTGTCCGTGCTGTATTCGAAGGCCAAGCTGGCCTCGGCCTGCGGTGGGATCATCTACTTCCTCAGCTACGTCCCCTACATGTATGTGGCCATCCGGGAGGAGGTGGCCCACGACAAGATCACCGCCTTCGAGAAGTGCATTGCCGTGAGTCCCCCAGGAGAGACGCAGTTGGGGTGGCAGCAGAAGCCTTGGGAAGATCTGTCTCTGTGGCGCAAGGACTCCTCTTCCAGCTGGGGGGATGGGGGGCCTGGGCTGTTCTCGGTTGGGCATCGGCCTGGCACAGCAGGGGCATGACCAAGGCACTCCCGTATGTTTCTCAGCCCCTTGAGGAGTTTTTCACCCCCGTCCCTCTCCATTTCTCCCCAGTCCCTGATGTCCACCACGGCCTTTGGCCTGGGCTCAAAATACTTTGCCCTCTACGAAGTGTCTGGCGTGGGCATCCAGTGGCACACCTTTAGCCAGTCCCCCGTGGAAGGGGATGACTTCAACCTCCTGCTTTCCATGATGATGCTGATCATTGACGCTGTGGTCTATGGGGTGCTGACGTGGTATATCGAAGCCGTGCACCCAGGTATGGGTTTGGGGGAGCTCGGGGGTCTTGCTCACTGCAGCCGCCACCACCCTGGGCTGAGACCCTCCAGGGAGGGTTCCTGCTATGCCAACCACTGCTTCTCCCTCAGGGATGTACGGGCTCCCTCGGCCTTGGTACTTTCCACTGCAGAAGTCCTACTGGCTGGGAAACGGGCGCACCGAGGCCTGGGACTGGTCATGGCCCTGGTCAAAGAGGACCCATCTGAGTGTCACAGAGGAAGACCAAGCCTGTGCCATGGAGAACAGGAGGATGGGTAAGGGGGTGGTGGGGCATCGCGGGAAGGGCTCCCTTTGAAGACTCACACTGGCATACCTGGCCAGAGAAGTCCGGAAAGGCCGTGATTTTTCTTTCGACACCTCACAGACAGATCCCCTCCCCCCCCCTCGTGTTCTCTGCTCTTTGTTGACCACTGCAGAGGAGAGCCGGGGCATCGAGGAGGAGCCCACCCACCTGCCCCTGGTGGTCTGCGTGGACAAACTAACCAAGATCTACAAGACCGACCAAAAGCTGGCTCTGAACAAGCTGAGCCTCAACCTCTACGAGAACCAGGTGGTCTCCTTTCTGGGCCACAACGGCGCTGGCAAGACAACCACCATGTGAGTGTTGCAGGTGCCCCCTGGCAGGGTGTGGGGGGGGCAGGGAGTGGGGGGGCTCCGTCTAACCCCATCCCTGTGCCGCTTCCTCCCCCACAGGTCCATCTTGACCGGCCTTTTCCCTCCGACCTCCGGCTCGGCCACCATTTACGGTCACGACATCCGGACGGAGATGGACCAGATCCGGAAGAACCTGGGCATGTGCCCGCAGCACAACGTCCTCTTTGACAAGCTGACGGTGGAGGAGCACCTCTGGTTCTACTCGCAGCTGAAGGGCATGGCCAAGGAGGAGATCTGCAAGGAGATGGCCAAGTGGGTGTCCCCCGACCCTCCCCCGGCACTCTTGGATCCCAGCTCCCATGCTCCCCAGCCAGCAGGAGCGGGCTAACCCTAACCCTTTCCTCCTGGTCTCTCCAGCCTCTCGGGCAGGGGGAGCTTTAGGCTCAGATCGAGATTCCTCTCCTCCAGCAGATCCGGAACAGGCCGGGCGAGTCTCCCCAGAGGGGCCCCCAAAGTGAGCCCGACTTTGCTTTTTTCCCCACAGGATGATCGAGGACCTGGAGTTGACCCACAAGTGCCACTTCCTGGTGCAGATGCTGTCCGGAGGGATGAAGAGGAAGCTCTCGGTGGCCATTGCCTTCGTGGGGGGCTCACGGGCCGTCATCCTGGACGAGCCCACGGCTGGCGTGGACCCTTATGCCCGGCGAGCCATCTGGGACCTCATCCTCAAGTACAAGCAAGGTGGGTCGCCGGCCCCTTTTTTGGGGGGTGCAGTGGTGGCACCTAGCAGGTCCCTGGTCCTCTCTCACCTTGGTGGGCGCTTTGTGAGGTGCCCTCCGGGGTCCTTCCAACCCCCACGTGTCCCACCTCCCCTTTTTCTGCCCCCCAGGAAGGACCATCCTCCTCTCCACACACCACATGGACGAAGCAGACCTGCTGGGCGATCGCATCGCCATCATCTCCCACGGGAAGCTGAAGTGCTGTGGGTCGCCCCTCTTCCTGAAAAGCACCTATGGGGACGGCTACAAGCTGACAGTGGTGAAGAAGCAGTCAGACAGCCGGACCAACAGCGGTCAGTGGCCCCTCCGGCCCTCCTGTGTCCAGGACAGGTGGAATCCTCAGGCTTTGAGCCTCGGTCCTCTTGCGTCCTTGGCCTTTCGTGCTTTAGGTAGACTTCCTCGGACCAGGGAGGTTCAAGTCACCGTCAGGCCCTTTGCAGCCCTGTCTCTTTCCTTTTCTCTCTGCTTCTTTTCTGAAAGACTTTGGCCCGGCTGGTTTCTTTTGAAATCACCCAATTCTGCAGCTATTAGGGGTGGGGGGTAATGCTTCAAATTCTGAGCGACCCTCCCCTCCGTCCCCTTTTCCTTTGGCCTGGCTAACTCTCCCCTCCCTCCCTCCCTCCCTCCCCCACCAGAGACGGGGCTCCCCCGCAGCCCGCCCTGCCCCTCCGCCACCAGCCCCTGCTCCGAGGAGCGAGTCAGCCAGTTCATCAAGAATCACGTGGCCTCCTGCCTCCTCATCTCCAACACCAACACGGAGCTCTCCTACATCCTGCCCAGCGAGGCCACCAAGAAGGGCTGCTTCGAACGGCTCTTCCAGGTGGGCGCAGGGGTTTCACAGGTGGGCAGAGGGAGGGCAAGGCGAGGGAGGGAGGGAGGGCTACGTTGGGTTTTGAGTCCAGGGCTTCTTCCTTTTCTCCGGGATGGAGGGGGGTGGAAACACATAAAAGGTGCTTTAAAGCAACCGGATGGTGATCTCTGGGTCTCCCTTCTCAAGAAGCTAGTCCTCTTGAAGCGGGGAGGGTCCTTGCCAACCTAAAATGACCCTGTTCTGCCTCCAGGGGATTTGTAAGCAATTCACATCTCACATTTGAGGAGCCCCTGAAGAAACTACGGAGGATGACATCGTTGGCACAGACTGAGCCAATAACAGAGTCCCCTTGTAGTTGCAGAGGAAGACTACCCCTGAGCCTGGAAGCTCAGGGTTGATCTCCTCTGATCTCCTCCTCCTGGAATTGGGAAAAGCTGATTCAAAGCCACGAATCTGCAGGCTCCTACAGGAGTGGAACAAGGGAATTCCTTTGGTCCACCCTGGAAGCATCGTTGCTTGACTGGGCCACAGAGAGATTCCAGAGAAGAGGGTTGCAAGGCCCACTTGGAGCCCGACCCCCCCCCCCCCAGACGTGGAGATGCTGTAGTGGGACTTCCCCTAACGTCCCCCTGCTCCCTTCTGCAGCACCTGGAGCGCAGTTTGGAAGAGCTTGACCTCACCAGCTTTGGCCTGATGGACACCACCCTCGAAGAGGTCTTCCTAAAGGTCTCCGAAGAAGACCAGTCGCTCGAGAACAGCGATGCGGGTACGCTGCAGGGGGTCAGGCCTCCCTCGCCTGGGGGTCTCCTGCGGCCCTCGGCAGCCATTCTCACCTCTACCCACCCTTGCAGATATCAAGGAGTCCAAGAAAGAGGCTTTCCCGCAGCCCAGTCCCCGCCTTGGCCCCAAGCCCCAGGCCAACGGCCACCCGCTCCCAGGGCCGGCAAGGCCCCCCAAGCCCGAAGTGGATCTGGGGAACCTCCTGAACTGCTCGGACTTGGCCAAGTCCCAGGCATCCTTGCATTCCTCCTCCTCCTCCTCCTCCTCGGCCGGCTCCGTGCGTGGCGAGGACGGTGGGGCTTATTCGGAGTTCTACGGAGATTACTCCCCCTTGTTTGACAACCCACAAGACCCCGATAATGGCAGCCTGCAAGGTTTGTAGCGGGGGAAAAGTCTGAGGGGCGCAGGGGAGGGGAGGGACCCACTGGTTCCCAAAAACCTTTGAGTTCTGCTTTGAAGCTTCCCAACAGCTGCCTTTTTCACGGCAGAAGACCTGGGGTTGCAACGGGTTGAGGGTGGAAGGGCATTTGGGAGGAGAAGGAAAGGGAAACTGAGGCAGGGACCCTTTCCCTCCTTGCATCCATTGCGTCTCCTCTTCCTGCAGAGCCAGAGGCTGACCTGGAAGAGGCGTTCCTGGCCGGACAAGGCAGCTTCAAACTGGAGGGCTCCTGGCTGAAGCTGCGCCAGTTCCACGGGCTGCTGGTCAAGCGTTTCCATTGTGCCAAGCGCAACAGCAAAGGCATCTTCTCCCAGATCCTGCTGCCCGCCTTCTTCGTCTGTGTTGCCATGACGGTGGCCCTCTCTGTCCCGGAAATAGGTAAGGTGACAGGAGCCGCCCCCCCCCCCCCCCGTCCTTCCCCAATGGGTCCAAGGCTGGCCATCCGGAGGGGATGGATTGGGAAAGCTGATCGGTAGAGGGACATTTTTAAACCTCGTTGGGCATTTTTGCTTTGAGCGAGCAATGGAGCCACGGACGGGGGGTGGGGCAATGTCAACCCTCTTCCTGCCCCCTCTTTTCTGCCGCCGAAATGGGGGTGTCCTTCCGTGGCTGGTTATTACAGCCTCCTCTTGCTTTCCAGGTGACCTGCCTCCCCTCATCCTTTCACCTTCCCAGTATCACAATTACACCCAGCCCAGAGGCAACTTCATCCCCTACGCCAATGAGGAACGTGGCAACCAGTAAGAGATTGCCCCTCCCCTTTGCACTCTTCCCCCCCTCCCCAGCCCCAGGGCCTTTCCCAGGAGGGTCCAAGAGGGTCTGAGACCTATAAGATTGGGGAGGGGGGCATAGCAAGGAGACCCTTGCCCATTTCAGGGCCTGCTCTGAGACGGATGGGGTACAATCTGCCTTGGTGATTGTTCCTTTGAGAAGAATCTTTCAGGGTTTGGTTGGAACAAATGTCTGCTTTTGTCCTTCACACACCCTGGGACTGGAAGGCTGGAGTCCTTGGGCTGGGAAAGTTCTCCTCTTCCTCCTCCTATTAGCCAGCCATCGCCAGACGCCAGTGCCCAGCAGCTGGTGAGCACCTTCTACCTGCCCTCCGGCATCGGGGCCACCTGTGTGCTCAAGTCAGCCTTCAACAGCACGCTGGACCAGCAGGTCCAGTCCCTGAACCTCAACAGCAACGAGTCCAAGATGTTGGCGGCCAAGTACTTTGATGCCATGTGCCTGGACTCCTTCACCCAGGGCCTGCCCCTCTCCAACTTCGTGCCACCCCCTCCGTCCCCGGCCCCCTCCGACTACCCCTTCTCTCTGGACGAGGACTTGCTGCGGGCCTGGAACTTCACCACTTTCCCGCCCACGGTTCAAGGTAAGGTGGCCATCAAGAGGGCTGGAGACGAGAGGCAGGCCCTGAAAACGGCTCTTCCATGGCGCCTCTGGTTGGCTGGGAGGGGACGGGCTCTGGGAGAGACTGGGAGCCCCTCGACTGAAAGGCTAGCTCCCTTCTGTCCTTTTCTGTGTGGCTCCTCCACAGTCCTGGGCTCCCTTGGTGGGTGAAACTGCTCTCGGTTTTCCTCCCTGCCAGAGATGGTCACCTCCACCCCGGCCCAGCCCAGCATCGTCCACGAACCCATCAGGTGCACCTGCTCCATGCAGGGCACTGGCTTCTCCTGCCCCAGCGGGGTAGGGGGGCACCCTCCCCAGATGAAGGTGGTGACGGGGGACATATTGGTGGACATCACGGGGCGCAACGTCTCCGAGTATCTGCTCTACACATCGGACCGCTTTCGGCTGCACAGGTGTGTGCGTGGGCGTGCATAGTGGGGTTGGGGGCATCCCCTCCCCTCCAGGAGGAGCTCTAGCAGCTGCCTGTTAGTGAATGTGGCGGCTGTTTTCCTGTCCCAGGTATGGAGCGGTGACCTTCGGCAACATCCAGAGATCCATCCCGGCCTCTTTTGGGGACAACGCGCCCCCGATGCTCCGGAAAATTGCTGTCCGCAGCACTGCCCAGGTAGGGGCTCAGTTATAGCTCTGCCAATCTATGGTGGGCAGCACCAGCCGGATGGGCTTGAATGGGAGTTCCTGTCCCAGCTACCAGGGGCCGTTCCCTCTCGGGGTCCTCTGTGCCCGCTGCCCTCTTCAAGCCCCCTGTCCGCAGGAGAGCAGCCTGGGCCAATGCTCCCCTCCCTACGCTGCCTTCCTAGGTGTACTACAACAACAAAGGATACCACAGCATGCCCACCTACCTCAATGCCCTCAACAATGCCATCCTCCGTGCCAACCTGCCCAGCAGCAGAGGCAACCGCGCAGCCTATGGTGAGCAGGAAGGGTGGAAAGGATGCTGGGAAGAATTGGGGCAGCGGCAGCACTCGACCAGGTGGTGTGGAGAGGCTGTGCAGCCGCATAGGAGGAGAGGAGGAGGAGGAGGAGGAGGAGGCCACGTGGCTAGGAGGGAATCTGGAGGTGGAGGAGATTGGTGGGCCTGGCAGAGAAAGCCTTCTCAGGCACTCATGCCAGACTCTCTCTCTGCCCCCCAGGCATCACTCTGACCAACCATCCCATGAACAAGACCAGCGCCAGCCTTTCTCTGGATTACCTGTAGGTCTCCTTTCCCTCCCTTCCCCTCTTAATCCCTTGCTTCTCCACAGACGCTGCTCGTTGGTTTATTTCTGCACTGCTTTTCAGTATGTTTTTATGACTCGGGGTAGCAGGGGGGTCAAGTTTCCCTTGTATCCCACTCCTCCCTCTGGCAAGCAAGGGCCTCTCTTGTAGCAGGCCCAGGGCATTCACAGAGCTCGGGTGGGGGCAACCATCCCAACCTCGCAGGGGCATTGTGCAAGCTTTGGGGCAAACAGGGCCGGGTTCTGCAAAGGGGGTGGGGAAGCCGAGGAACGTTTGCAAGCTGGCCAACCTCTCCTCCTCCCCTCAGCCTGCAAGGCACCGACGTGGTCATCGCCATCTTCATTATCGTGGCCATGTCCTTCGTGCCGGCCAGTTTCGTCGTCTTCCTGGTGGCCGAGAAGTCCACCAAGGCCAAGCATCTCCAGTTCGTCAGTGGCTGCGACCCCGTCATCTACTGGCTGGCCAACTACGTCTGGGACATGGTAGGCTGTGGGGTGGGGGCTGGCTGGGACCCCCAAGCCATTAGGGGAGTGGAGGGGGGTGGCTTTGGGGGCAGGGGACGCCATGATGAGCCTCCTCCACCCCCTGCCCTCCCTCCTCTCCAGCTCAACTACCTGGTGCCAGCCACTTGCTGCATCATTATTCTCTTCGTCTTCGACCTGCCGGCTTACACCTCTCCCACCAACTTCCCCGCGGTGGTCGCCCTCTTCCTGCTCTATGGGTGAGTGGCAGCTGGGAGAGGAGCCATCGGGGCCCTGGTGAGGGGGGGCGGCCTCCCCTGCCTGGCCTCAGCCTGAGGCATGCTCAGTTTCCTCTCCATGATATGCTGCTTTGGGCAACAGAGAGCCCCGTGGAGCATGGGTCTGCCCTGTAAGGTTAGGGATGGAACCTCCACTTTTAGAGGCAGTCTACCTCTGAACTTCCAGAGGGAAGGAGCTGGGCGGGAAATTCTTAGGCAGGTTCCCCATGGCTTTTGAGGGCTTGTGGGCCTTCCATCTGGAGCCTGTTGTGCCCTTCCCCCAGGTGGTCCATGACGCCCATCATGTACCCAGCCTCCTTCTGGTTCGAGGTGCCCAGCTCGGCCTACGTCTTCCTCATCGTCATCAACCTCTTCATCGGCATCACGGCCACCGTGGCCACTTTCCTCCTGCAGCTTTTTGAGCACGACAAGGTGGGTGTCGGCAGAGCAGGAAGCTAAAATAAGGATTTTTAAAAAATCAGCAAGCGACTGGCAGAATCCTTCCCCTGATAGTCCCTGCCTTCAGCTGACCCCTTTGGTTCAAAACTGGACCAACGTGGTGGAAAGGCCTCTTGTACCATGCACAGAGGCAGTGCAGCCCCCAAATCTGGGGCCTGGAGCCGGGGAGGGGGTTGGGGGGGCTGATCTGACGCGCCTGCTGCAGCCCTTCCTTCCTTAGTGCCTATTTCTCCGCAGGACCTGAAGGTGGTAAACAGCTACTTAAAAAGCTGCTTCTTGATCTTCCCCAACTACAACCTGGGCCACGGACTCATGGAGATGGCTTACAATGAGTACATCAACGAATACTACGCAAAGATCGGTAAAGAATTTTTTTATCTGGTTATTCAGCTTATACGCTGCCATCTCACACTATCCAAAGCGGCAGTAAATCTGCCCTTTGTTTCAGCCTCGGGATTTCTCCTCCCCATTCTCCATCCCACGATTTTATCCCTATAATGTTGCAAGCTTTGAACATGCGCAGAGCGGTTTCTTAACCCTGCCTTGCTTAGTGACGGCTCGCCTTAGATTGCCTGGGGGATCCGAGAGGAGAGGACATTCTCACCTCTGTGGCTCTTCCATTCGGCAGGAAAATGTTTGTTAAAAGAATTTCTTTAGAAAAATAGCTCTGGGAAGCAGGAAACCAGCCTCTGGTGACCCCGGAAAGGCCTCAGATGAATTCCTTGCTCCCCCCCCGCCAAGGAAGAGGTTTTGGCCCTCTCACCCCCATTGGTGCCTCTGTTCCTGTAGGGCAATTTGACAAGATTAAGTCTCCCTTTGAGTGGGACATTGTGACCCGGGCTTTAGTCGCCATGACGGTGGAAGGCTTTGTCGGCTTCTTCATCACCATCATGTGTCAATACAACTTTCTCCGAAAACCACAGTGAGTGTGCCAGTAGGTGTGCCCAGAAGGGAGATTTCTGGGGAGCGAGAATTTTCCTTCCCGTCTGGCTGGGTGGGAATTGCAGTCCTGAAAATCCGTGCCTGGGAGGGAAAGAGGGACATAATGACACTGGGCTAAGTCTCCCATTGGAAAAAAAGCTTTGCACCATCCTCCCCAGGCGATTTCCCGTCTCCACTAAACCCATTGAAGATGATGTGGATGTGGCCACCGAGCGGCAGCGAGTTCTGCGTGGGGACGCCGACAATGACATGCTCAAGCTTGAGAACCTCACCAAGGTATGTGTGTGTGGGGGGCGGGGATCCATCCGAGGCAGGTTTGGCTGGAGCAGGGGGCTCAAAGGGAGCGAGGTTTGAATCCTGAAGCAGCTGAGATTTGGGGGCAGAGAGGGTTGCGGGAGAAGGGGGGAGTCTCCTGCACAGGTGGGAATGCCCCGAGGCTGAGGAGAAGCTCTTTTCTCACGGAGGCTGAGGTGGCTTTTTTCCTGCCCTCCCCGGGCACCAGGTGTACAAATCGCGCAGAATTGGGCGCATTCTGGCCGTGGACCGGCTGTGCATGGGCGTCCGGCCGGGGGAGTGTTTCGGCTTGCTGGGCGTCAACGGGGCAGGGAAAACCACCACCTTCAAGATGCTGACGGGGGACGAGACCACCACCAATGGCGAGGCCTTCATTAACGGGCACAGGTGCGCCTGGCACGCGGAGGTGGGAGCTGGAGGGTTCCTCAGGGGCCCACCTGTTGCAGGGCTCCCTGGGAAGCTGATTTTTTTTTATTCCCTTCTTTTCCCCTGGAATGTCCTGGGAATTTGCTATCCCAGACTGAAAATGGGATCATTTGCACACAGAGCGAGAAACAGGAAGTGTGAATCCATAGGTCTATGGAGCCTCCATGGGCAGGCAGTATTGTTCTGATTTACTCATTGCAGGAAAGCACCACCAAAAAAAAAAGGCTGTGTCTTCCTGCTAGCTATTGGAATCCTGTGCTGATCTTATATGCTTATATTCCCCCCCCCAAAATCCATTTGTTCTCTGCTTCATTTTTCATCGCTGTTGCTTTGAGCAATGGGTCTCATTATCTTTTGAATGGGGCTGCTGAACCCCCTTTCCCCCCAGCCGGCGTTTCTGCAGGGGCTCCGGGGGCCTCCTGGGCAGCGATGAGCCCCTCGCCTTGTGCTCAGCCCAGCTCTCGGTTTCCACAGCATCCTGAAGGAGCTTCTGCAGGTCCAACAGAGCCTGGGCTACTGTCCGCAGTTCGACGCCCTTTTCGACGAGCTGACGGCACAGGAGCACCTTGAGCTGTACACACGGCTGCGTGGCATCCCGTGGAAGGATGAGGAGAGGGTGAGGCAGAGGCAGAAGGACAGGCACTCCCCCGTCTCCTGGGTTTTCCTGAAAAGGAGAAGGCAGCTGCTGCTGCTGCTTCCGTGTGGACTCGGTGGAACTCACCCCACAAGACAGAAAGGGCTAAGGGCAAGCCCCTCTGCAGGGGCTGAGGCTGGGCGAGGGGGGCCTTCAGTGGTCCCACCGTGGCTGCTGTTGGGCTGTCCTTTGTGGGTGTGAGACCCCTCTTCCTTCACAACCCAGGTGGTCAAGTGGGCGCTGAGGAAACTGGAGCTGGCTAAATGTGCCAAGAAGCCCGCCAGCACCTTCAGCGGTGGCAACAAAAGGAAACTGTCCACTGCCATTGCGCTGATAGGCTACCCCGCCTTCATTTTCCTGGTGAGGAGCGAAGGTGGGGAAGAGACCCGGCTGGAGGGTTGCAGGGGATGCTCTGGTGCTCTGATGCCACCCAGGCCTTGGGAACCTCCCCGCTGGGCCTAATCCTGCCCCCTGGTCCCCTCCATTGCAACAGGATGAGCCCACCACGGGCATGGACCCGAAGGCTCGGCGCTTCCTCTGGAACCTCATCTTGGACATCATCAAGACGGGCCGCTCCGTGGTTCTGACCTCGCACAGGTAGGCTGGGCACAGAGACAGACACCCGGGGTCCTGAGGTGCCAGGGAAAGGGGTTGGCTGGATTGGGGAGCTCCGGGGATGTGGATGAGTAAGGGGGCAGCGGCTGCAGGGCGACCAAGAGCAATGGGCGAGCTGTCCCCCCCCCCGCCCCGCTGCCATTTGGGGAGAGGGCTCCCTTCCTTTCAGCTGTGCTTGTCTTCTCCCAGCATGGAGGAGTGTGAGGCCCTCTGCACGCGGCTGGCCATCATGGTGAACGGGCGCCTCAAGTGCCTGGGCAGCATCCAGCACCTGAAGAACCGGTGAGCCTAGGGCACTGGGTGGGCACAGCATGGGCTCCTCGCAGCGGCTTCTTCCACCGGCCAAACCTGGGGAAGCTCTCAGTCCTGGCCTGGGGGCAACGCCCAGATGCGAAGCAGGCCCCCGAGTGCCCCAGTCTTGGAGGAAATCCTCTTCTGGCCCCTTTGGAGGGAGGCAGGGCCCTCTCAGCTGCCCCATCCTAGACGGTAGTTTTCACTTCCCTACTGGAGCCATCCGGCCAGGAGACTGGCTCTTGCAGGCACCCCCTCTTCCCCCCCTCCCTTTGTTCTGGACAGGTTTGGGGATGGCTACATGATCACCGTCAGGACCAAGTCCAGCCTGAACGTGAAGGAAGTGGCTCAGTTCTTCAGCCGGAACTTCCCGGAGGCTGTCCTCAAGGTTTGGGCCACTGTCGGGGGGCGGGCGGGAGAGGGGGTTCACCTTGGAGAAGGAGGAGGAGGAGGCACTGACCTTCCCTGCCTTTTCCTTCCTGCTCCCCCAGGAGAGGCACCACACCAAGGTCCAGTACCAGCTGAAGTCAGAGCACATCTCGCTGGCCCAGGTCTTCAGCAAGATGGAGCAAGTGGTGGATGTCCTGGGCATTGAGGACTACTCTGTCAGCCAGACCACGCTGGACAATGTGAGGGGGCACCGGGGTCCCCGCTTTCCCTTTAGCCACCCTCTTCCGTCTGATGAGTGGATGCCGGCCAGCTCTGTGCTCGCTGCACTGGCCTCTTCGGGTGGCTGAGGATAATGGGAAGGCCCGTCCATCTTGGAAGGCCCCAGATTTCCCTTTTCTGTCCCCATCACCCTAATCCCCGGTCGTGGGAGGTGAGTCCTGGGCTCCAGCCTGAGTTGCAGCTTCCTTTGCAGGTGTTTGTGAATTTTGCCAAGAAGCAGAGCGACAACCTGGAGCAGCAGGAGAGCCTCCTGCCCTGCCCCATAGAGTCCCCTCTGCAGCGTCTCCTGAGCCTCCTGCGGCCCCGCGGGGCCCCGACAGAGCTGCGCACCATGGTGGGGGAGGAGCCCGAGGACCTGGAAACGGATGATGAGGGGCTGATCAGCTTTGAGGAGGAGAGGGTGAGCCGGGGAGCCCCTGCCTGGTCAGGCAGACGATGTGCCGCGGGAGCAGGGGCTGGCCATGTGAGGGGCAAAGAGGACTGGGGGGGCAGCCTTCATTACCTTCACTCTTTTCTTCTTCCCCTCCTCCCACCCTCAGGCTCAGCTCTCCTTCAACACGGACACCCTCTGCTGAAAACGGAGGGGATGCAGGCCCCACCCTTGGCTGGGCAGCCACTCGCCCCTTCCCGCTTGGTGGCTGCGGGACGTCCTGGAGGCGGCGAGAGGAGGCATTGCCCGAACTTTTCACCTGTGTGGCCTCCAGGATAGAAGGCCTTGTGCCATTTTGCAGATGGCCAAGGACCGGACACGGCACAGTCCGGCTGCGTGAGAAGACTTGGGGTGGGGCGTTTACACAGAGGAGCAGCTGCCTCCACACCCCGCTGGAACCCCACAGTTTTGGGCATTCTTCCTCGGAGAGACTGCGCTCTGCTGTACCACACTGCCTCTTCTGCCAGGCTGAGCCAGATCTGACTGCGGAGGGCGGCTGGCTGTGCTGGGGTGGACGACTGGGCACCCTCAGCCTTTCCGGCCAAAGGGAAGCAGGAAAGCCGAGGGGAGCGGATCCTCCTGAACAAGTCTCTGGATTGCGTCAGGGCGTACCTCCCTCCTCTTTGACCCCCTCTCTCAGCCCAGGGACCAAAGCCCCCTGCCAGCTGCATGAAGGCTTGGGAAGGGCTGGGCATCTGGGCATCCTGCTCAGAAGGAAGCCAGCCCCCCCTCCAACCCAAAAGCAGCCCAAGGAGCATCCGTTTCCTCTAACCAGGCTTGGAGCTTTTTGCTTCCGAACCTCCTTTTTAAAGCATCAAGTAACCCTCTGAAAGGCTCCCAGAGGCCTCCCAGGAGGCTCCCCACTCCCCTTTGGCTGCGGGGCCGGAGCTTTCCACTCCTCTGCTTGTGTTCTAACCTGGCATGGCATTAATCGGAAGCATCCAGTGGGATCGCGAGGGTCTTTCAAGAGCTCTCAGGCACGGAGGCCCCATTACACAACGAGTCACTGCTGGAGAAGCGGTGCACCCAAGAGGAGCCGGGAGGGGCCTCTCCAGCAGCTTCTGGAATTGCCCCACATGTGTGGGACTCCAACTCCTGATGCCCCAGCAGGTGGCTTGGGACGATGGGAGCTGTAGTCTGAAATGCAAGGTGGGGCTGCAGAAACCTGATCCATGGTGCAGCCCGTCCTTTCCTGGTGGGGAAGGGCAACCCCCCCCCTTGGCTGTCCTGTTTGCACCGACCTCCAGAGAAGCCAAAGGCCAGCAGGGGCTCCCCCAAATGATGAGGAGGGGGTGCTGGAAGACCCGGAGGAGACATCTTTGGGGACAGAGCGAGGATGGCTTCCTTCTCAACTCGGTGGCAGCGAGACGGCTTCTTAGCACAGAACGAGTGTAAATTGTATTTTGAGGAAGAGGATGGTTTTAGACAGATTGCATCGGTTTATTTTCGGCTTAGCAAGCACAATGTTTTTAATTTATTGGAGCGCTGGGGAGGGGGTGTGAATGAGAGTGTGTGAAACTGATTGGGACTGTGCTGGGCTCTCTCTCCCCACAACAGCTGTGGGGCTTTGCTGGTCCTCTTTCTGGGTCTCCTAGGATGGGGCTGGAAATGGGCCCTGGACATCTGGCGCAAAGGGAAGCATCGGGCCACCTGCAAAGAGAAGCCGGCTTGGAGTACTCTCTGGCGAGCCGGGGCCCCCTTGGCTGGGGTCTTCTTGGCCCCTCTGGCCCTTTTCTCTGCCCCGAGCCCTGGCTGGGAGTGCTGAGCCCCCCTGGAGCAGCTTGCTCTCTTTGCAAGGAGCCTGTACGTTGCTAGAACCAGAAAAGCCAATGTGAAAAATAATAAATTTATTGTTTTAATAAAAAAGTGATAATAACCGCATGTTGTTTGGCAGAGACTTTTGTGGGGGAGCTGGGATTTGCTTTGCAAGGCTGAGCAGAACCCCAAAAACCGTCCTTGAAGGGGGTGCCAGGCTGCCATCGGTTTGAGTGTTGTCTGGGCAGGAGTTGCCGGGCAAGTTGTGAGTGGCTTTAAGAGCGACACCGTCATCGCTCCGGTGAAGTGGGGAGTCTTGGTTCAGCCCACGTTAGCATTTTGTTGGTGAATATTTTTATCATCTTAGAATATCCACACTTTTCATTCACCTGTGTTCTGTTTCTTAAGTCATTTCCCCCTAATCAAGACAAGCGGGGGGGGGGGGGGGACTGGTTCAAACCCCGTCTCTTGGTCCTGGGCGTGGCAGGCTGGCATTTTCAACAGCGCCATCCGGCCAAGGGTTTAATTACGCCCACGCTGGGAACAGCTTCTTAATCTCACGGCAGGCTTTCAAAGACCAGGGGGATTGTCCTCCTGTGCAAAACGCGATCGCTATTTTTATATTCCCGGAAGTGTGGCTCTCACACTTTCTGGCTGGGCGAGGGAGCTAGGCTGTTTTCAGAAGAAGATACTCCTTGTCCCGGCTGCCCCAGGCCTGGGCTTTCCAAGAGAAGGGATTAAGAGATGTCCCTGGGAGGGTGTTGCCGGGCCAAGGGGGAGCTTCGCCCCTGCAGGGGGGGCTGCTCTCCACCCAATGATCCAAGCCAGCCTTTCACAAGGCTTCCTCGGTTGCCCTGAGCCCAGCCTGGCTCCCCCCGGGGATCTCGCTGTAAATCTGGGGCTCCTAGAAAAAAAGATAAAATTCAACCCCGCCTGAGAGGGATGAGAAAGGTCTATATGTTCCTTTGTAATCAATATGGCAGCGGCAAAAATCTCTTCCCCTTTTTTTTTTGATTTCCCTTTGCAAAACTCAGCCTTCCTGCTGCTTCAATATCTACCAAACCAATTAGGCAGGATGGACTCTTCCTCCCCTGTAACGCCAGTGCTGGCTTTGCCATTGTCCACATTGCCTCCCCGCCTCCCCGGCTTTAACCCAGAGGACCTCAATGAAGGGCCTATGATGTCTCGTGATGTGGGGGGTGGGCTTTCCCGGAACTGCCCAAACTCTCTCTGGCTGCCCAGGGACCCCCAGCTCGGACTCTGCCCTTCTGCCGCTGCCACCCAAGGAACCAGGGAGTGCCCGGGATTGGGTGGCTGCGGAAACAGGGCGTTGGGAGGCGAGGAAGAAAGAATGTGGCTGGTGAAGCTCACAGGAGGGTGTGTCGAATTTATAACGCAGATCCGAGCAGCTTCTGGACAGCTTTCCCTTCTGAGGACGAGAGAGGATGGCGGAGGGTTCCAAGCTCCAGTTGTTTGTCAAGGTAAGACTCGTTCTTCCTTCCCTTGGCCGCTGGGATGCTCCAGATGGGACCTCGGCTGGCATGGCCAAAGTCACCGATTGGAGGCTAAGGAAGTTGCTGGAGAGCCCCAAAGCTGAAGGGCAGAGTGGACAGGCCTCTCCTGACCCCCCTCCAGCTTCTGGCCTTGGGGGGGGTTGTGTCTGGATGGGGCCCTCCCTTCTTCCTAGCCTCTGCTTCCTTTCCAGTTGGGAGGCAGTCCCTCTGGGTGCCAAGTCAGGCTTTGCCCTCAACATCTGGCCAGAGGGGACTTGCGAGCCCTCCAGTGGGGTCCTGGGTGGGGTGTGCATCTTCCAGGGAGGGGCTGGGAAGTCCTGAGCGCACCTTCTCTTTCCACAAATGGGTGGCTGCAACGGTTCTATTTCCCCCACTTGGAGCCGAAGGGATCTTTTTGCGTGCAGCTGTGCAGCTGTGTTTGGAGAAAGACTTTGCTCAAATCCATTTCGCAAAATGAAACTGCCAAATCCCTGCCCTGAGGCACCCACCCATCCTGGAGCCTCTCTTGGCCAACCTGCAACGCTGCCTCGGTTTTGGATTTGGCCAGGGAACAATCTGATCACAGCTGAGAGCCGGGACGGAGGGGTGGGGGCTCCCTGGTTCTCCGCTGAGCGCAAGGGAGCTGGTTGGACGGGCATGAGAGCGCATACCCAGCGCCCATGTTCCCTCCGAAAGGCAGGTCAGGAAGGGGCTGCGAGGCTTTGGTGCTGGCGAGGCTCAATTTAACGGCGGCTGAACCACCTTCCCATCCCATAAATGCCTGCACTGATCCAAATATAACTACGAGGAAGGAATTGACAAGCGTTGAAACTGGACTGAAATCCCAGGGAGTTTTGACAGCAGAGAGAAAGGCTTAAAGGCGTGTTTCTGCTGCTAAGCTACTTCACTGGCACAGTCCTGGCTGGGAGGATGGGATTTGTAGTGCCATACATTCGGTGGATGCTGTGTAAGGAAAGGTGGCATGTTGGGGTCCCCAGGAGCTCATTTCTCCTGCCAGAATGCCTTTCCGGAACGTCTCTTGACTCCCCTCCCTGCCCTGTTTAGGCCAGCACTGATGGAGAGACCATAGGGCACTGCCCCTTCTGCCAGCGCCTTTTCATGGTCCTGCTGCTTAAGGGAGTGCCCTTCACGCTGACCACGGTGGACACCAAGCGGTAAGGGCCAAAGGAAGGGCCGACCTCTTGCCTGCTGACAGTTGGCAATGCTGAACCTGCCTCTGGAAGTTCCCCTTTGATCTACACCTCCCCCCCAAAATCCCCTGGCAGGTGATGGGGATTGTTGCCTCACCCACCTGGGGGTCATGGGGTTGGAAAAGCTGCCCTGGAGTCCGGTGGGGGGAGGGTGTCTGGGTTTGGGGGCTGTTGGGGAGCTGCATCTGAAAAAAGGCTCTGGTGTTCCTGGCTCCTGGGAATGTCCCTTGTGGGGATACAGAAAGGGGGGGGGACCCTCCATTTCCCAGGCTCAGTCCCCTTTTTGCTCCCCCCTCCCTCACAGGTCCCTGGATGTCCTGAAAGATTTCGCCCCGGGAGCCCAGCTGCCCGTCCTGCTCTACGACGGGGAGCCCAAAACAGACACCATCAAGATCGAAGAGTTTCTGGAGGAGACCCTGACCCCCCCTGAGTAAGTGGTGGGGGTCCCCATCCTTTGTGGAGGGGAGTCCAAGAGAGAAGAGAAGCAAGAGCATCCTGCCGGCTCTCCTTTCTCTCTTCAAAGGCAGGCAGGATTCTGCCCATTGTGCAGATGGGGAGACTGAGGCAAGGAGCCGCAGCAGTCAGCATTCCTCTGTCTTACCCCACAGGTTCCCCACCCTGGCGCCCATGTACAAGGAGTCCATCTTAGCCGGGAATGACATCTTCCACAGGTTCTCTACCTACATCAAGAACCCGATACCAGCTCAGGACGAAAGTGAGAGGGAAGGGGCTCTGGACTACAACCCCCATCTTCCCTAGCTAGCGTGTGCCAAGGCCCTTAGTTGAGTCCAGTTCTTTGCGGGATTCAGAGAAAGACTGTGCTGAGCCACTGAGGCTCCATTTGAGGTCAGGAGAGCAGCGTGGAGGAGGCCCGGCTACCTTTCTTTAAACTTGCGCTGGGGGACAAAGTGGGGGAGGGCAGTACAAGAAGAGACAAAAGTCCCTTCCCTGCAGGGGAGACAGGCCGGGCACAGACCAAACAGGAGGAAAATCTTCCCTTGGTCAGTGAGTTGAGTGGCAGCCGATGGAGCGAGGGGGCGGCCCCTAAAAAAGGATGTAAGCAAGTGGTCAAGCGACAGAGACACCTCTGAGCATCTCAAAGACCAGAGCAAAACCATCTTTAGCTTTGGCTGGGCTTGGAAACAAAGCCAGCTGAATCTTTGGCTGCTGAAGAAATTGCTGAGTAGCGGGATCAAGCCCCCACCTTAGAGGCAGTCTATCTGCGCATTCCTCTGCTGCCGTCTGCCCCAGAAGCTCATTCCTTGGGTGTTTTTCCCACAGCTCTGCTCCACGCCCTCCTCAAAGCCTTCCGTAAGCTGGACCAATACTTGAACATTCCTCTGGACTACGAGCGGGTGCGAGACCCCCAGCTGGTCATCTCCCGGCGGCGGTTCCTGGATGGGGACCAGATGACTCTGGCTGACTGCAACCTGCTCCCCAAACTCAACATCGTCAATGTGAGAAGATCCTGAGGGAGGCAGAGCCCCCTTCCTCTCCTCCTCAGTGGGTCCCACCGGCTGCTCTGGGCACCCTTTCCTGCCGGGCATGTCCTGGGGCCGAATTCCCCGCCACAAGTCCTCTGGGAGCACCTAACGTATTCAAGGAAGGGCGGCCTCTCCTCCACCCCACCCTCCACTGAGCCATAATTATCCCAAAACGCAGCACAAACAAAATTTGGTATCCCGGGAATCTCAACCTTCCAGTTTGGGTTCATCTTGAAAACAAAGTCAGCGGAATAAAGGGACGGCTGGCACTGCCACCCTCTGCTCCGGGAGGCGCTGACTTTGGCTTCCCTCCCTTCTCCTGCAGGTTGTGTGCCAGCACTACCGCCAGGCGGGCATCCCCAGAGAGCTGCGGGGCATCGGGCGCTACCTGGAGTCCTCTGCCGAGACCAAGGAGTTCCAGTACACCTGTCCAAACCCCCAGGAGATCATCCAGGCCTACCACGGTGTGGTCAGGCAGCCCTAATAGCCCCCCCCCAGCTAAAGTCGGGGTCTGGCTAGCTCTGGCTGGCAGCCCCCTGGCTCCTCTTCCTTCTCTCTCAGAGTCACTCATAGTGGAAGAAAGCAGGGCAGGCCCAGACCTGCGGGACCCCCGTGGGCACGGTCTCTAGGCGGGTCCGGCATCGCCATCTTCCTCTCCCGCCAAGGCGGTGGCTGCTAGGCAATGGGGTCAGGCCCTGGCCCTGCCCTTGGCCAGTACTGGCAGTGCCAATGTGCTGTGGTGGTCCCTGGCTAGCAAACCTGCCTTTCTTCTCTGGAGGGATGCCCTCGCTTCCTCTTGACCAGATTCAGCCCGGAAGATTTGAGGGAGGATAGTCAGCTCCCTTCACACCTGCAAAGATAGCCTGAAGGCCTTGAAGTGGGGCTGGGGGCTTCTTAGAGAGCTTAGCTCACCTGAAACTGTGAGAGACCCTCACTGGAGCAGCCCTGCACACGATCTGGCTCTCGGGGTGGGTGTGGGTGTGTCAGAGCATGTCTGCATTTCCACATTCTCTCTTCACCCATGGCTCTTTTGAAGTGCAATACCCCCCCCCCCAAATGTCCAATGCTTTAAATGTCTTTCCCCCAAATTAAATAGACGCTAATATATCAATAGAGACTTTAAAAGCCGTCAATTTTTGTGCCCTAGACAGACTTCTTTCCCTGCAGAATCGATTAGAATTGGAATATTCGCCTCCTGTTGTCCAAACTCCCCCCCCAGCAGAATTTACTCCCACTAGTTTAGACTTCTGTCCCCCTCCCCCACTCCAAAGAATTTGGCCCAGAAAGAACAAACCAGAAAGTGAGTAAAATCAAAGCATTTATTGTCACCTTCTTTCTATATAATACATATAAAAATATACTTGGTATAGTTTTAAGGCTTAAATAATTTTTAAAATATCCATGATGAAGTACTTCTTTCCCATTTGATTTGGAAAACGGTTCAGGCGTCTTCGAAGTCTACCCCCGTCGGGGTCTTCTTGCTAGAGCAAAAGGGAAGCCCATATGAGCATCCTTCACACCTTCAAACGCCCCTCCCCTCCCCTCCCTCATTCTGCCCCTTCCCTGGCAGGGAGCTCAGCACTGCCATCCCCAGAAAGAGTGGGCACTGACTGGCAGGGAGAAGGAAGCTGCTGGGGGCTGCTGAGAGATGCTGGATTTGCACACCGCTCATCCTCTACTAGTTGGGAGCGATGGGAATTCAGGTCCAACATCTGGAAGGAGGAACTAGTGAGAGAAGCCTCTCCCATCACATCATCTGCCTGACCAAAACTGCTCAAAAGCCCAATCTCCGCTCCGCAAGAAACAGGGACGAGATCCGGAGGCAGAGCTGAGGACCCCAATGACACAGAGCTGTGAGGTGCCCCCGACAGAGCCAGTCAGTTTCCCAGAATTGGCATGGACCATGGAAGGAAAATGAGCCCCTCGCTGGAGAGGCTCCCAGAGATGCATGATGGCTCAGCTCCATCCGAGCAAAGGGGCCCATGCAGCCCAAGGGCTTACCTTCTGAATCCAGGGTTAATGAGGGACTCCCCAGGCAGGCGCCGTTTGCTTGGACCAGCCCCTCCTCTGGGCTTCCGCGGACTGAAGTCTGGGGGGGAGAGAAATTGCAGTGACATCTTCCTTGCATAACCCAGACTTGGGGGGCTATTCGGGGGGATTTGCTACTTTTCCAGCAGTTTGGAGCATCCAAAGAGAGAGATGATAGGTGGAGCCCAGCATTGGCACAGACCCAGGGAACATTTCTCCCGGAGAAAATCACCTTTCCCCTTGGACCATTCAGACATTAGTGTAACTGGGTTTCTACAATCTGGTTTTTCTGGCCTGGGAAGCCAGATCTTTTGGAAGGGAGAGGCTGGGTGCAGGTTGTGTCAGCTTTTGTCTCTCTCTTCCAGACTGGTTTAATTGGGAGGGGCGGAAGCGCACCTTCCCGACTGGATGCCGCCTCTTACCTGCTCCCAAGAGACTCTGGCTTTGTGAGATCTTTTCGGGGGTCCTGAGGGCCACGGAGGTGGCAGCAGCTGTGCTCTCTGGGGGAGGAGGAGGAAGAGGGAAAGCAGTCAGGCCCTGGCACCCCCTGAACCCAGAAACGCTCCAGGCCAAAAGGGGCCTTTTCCTTTGGTCGAAGCTCCTGGACCATGTTTCGGCTGGGCAAAATGTTCCTTCAGACGTGCTTTATTTATTTATTTATTTATTTATTTATTTATTTATTTATTTATTTATTTATTTATTTATTTAAATTTCTATACTGCCCTTCTCCAAAATAGGACTCAGGGCGGTGAACAGCCAAAGTAAAAAACAATACATACAAAATTTAAAAGCAGTTTAAAATAATTAAATATTTGGCCGAAAATTAAAACAACCCAATTTAAAATCGATTTAAAATTCACTCAAGCCAGCTTGTGGCTTGTGCTTAAACTGCCCTGGGAAGCAATTTCTACAGAATTTAACAAGAGCTTCAGTCACCCAGAAACCCCCAGAGGCCATGCCCGTTCTCTGCCTTTCCCCCACCCTTTTTACGGCCACTAGCCCTGCACTTCTCCCTGCCCCTTTCCCTAGGAAAAAGCCCACTCTTTCTGCCTTGATGGCTGCAGCTCCTTCGGGTTTTTTTAAGTGCCATGGTTTGGGGGGCTTTGCTTCCCGACGGGAAAGCTGCCAATCCGCCCAGGCCCTCTCCAGGAACCCGGCTGCACCTTCCAGGCGTTTCTCCAGTGTCTGCAGCTGCTCCACCAGGCCGAAGGTGAGGTCCTGTAGCTGCCTCCTGGCCTCGGGGAGCGATGCTTTGTCCAGGTCGAAGGTCATGCTCTGCCCACCGTCCTGGACCTGCAGCGTGGCCTTGCCGTCACCGAGGGTGAGGATGGGCGTCTGGCCCTGCAAGATTTCCCTGCAAAGAGTGGAGGCGTGACTGGCTGTGCCCAGGAGGTGCCAGGAGGCAGAGCTGGGAGGGCATTGCAGAAGCCAAGGAAGGGAATTCGCTTCCGACCTGGGGAGCCCTGCAGGAAAACAGAGGGCGCCACCTCTCCGCCAGGCCTGGCATTTCCCCCTCCGCCTTCTTCCCGCCAGTGGGCTCTAATGGGAGCCACCCACTGCTGAAGTAGCCAGGAGGGAAGGAGAAAGCGGCCGGATCCGTCCTGGGAAGCAGAACCATGGCCAGCGGCCCACTCACCGCAGTCTGGAGAGGCTGCCGGCGGGAGAGTCGGGCTCCTCCTGGGCGAAGAGGAAAGCAGTCAGCCCCAGGGCGCGCAAAGGACCCCCGACCCAGGGAGAAGCACAGGGGACCCTCCGCACCTGTCCGCTCAGCTTCTCCGAAGGGAGGCGGCAGCTCCAGAACTCGCAAGCGTCGGTCAGCCTGCGGGCAGGGAAGGAAGGGAGGGAGACGGTTGGCCCAAAGGGGCTCCTCGCCGGCAGGAGCCCGGCGGAGGGAAACAGGCGGCCAGGAGGGCGGGAGTTCCCAGGCCGGACTCTTCTCTGCCAGCCTCCAGATCCGACAGTCAAATGGCAGAAAGGGGGGGGGGGGTTCTGGGGATGGGTGGCGGGCATTTTCGAGGGGTGGGGTGGGGGTGTTTCCAGCCCTCTGCAGACGCTCGGGGGGGGCAGGAAGAGGTTGGCGAGGGCGGATCCAAGCGCAAGAGGCTCCCGGCGCCAAAGAGCCGTTCCGAACTTACTGCAGCCGCGGAGAGGCGCCTCCGTCCCCGCAGAAGCAGAGGAACCGCCGCCCTCCGTGGCTCACCACGCGCAGCGGCCCCGGCCGAGCCATCGCTCCCGGCGGAAGAGCCCGGATCCGGCGGCCCCTGCCCTCCGTGCGCCCCGGCCGGCCGCTTCCGATCGCCGCGCCAGGCTCCCGCTAGACCGGCGAGGCAGCGGCGCCTGCCGGCCGATCTCCAAAGCGGCTACTCCGGGCGCCTCCGCCGGCCCTGCAGAGGGAGCTCTGGCCGCCCGGCGCCCGCCAAGGGAAGAGGCCATGCCGCCCGCCACGGCAGCCAACCCGGTGAGTCAGTGGCTCGGCCAGCCGCGTCTCGCCTGGGCGCCAATGGACGGGCGGGCGGCAGGCAGCGGCCGCCGGGCGCGGAGGGAGCACAAGGCGAGCGAGGGGGGTCGCCGCTGGACCCCGGCTGGGGAGCGACTCTGACCCGGGCCGTCTCTTCCGCGCCTTGTGCCAGGCATTGGTGCGCCTGAAGGGACTGGCCGTGCTCGCCATGGATAAGCCCCCCCTGCCCGGGGGTCCTTGGGCTGCGCCTGGATAAACGGAGAAGGGCAAAGGGGTGGGGGGCGGGGAGGCTAATCCGTGCTGCCTTGAAGGAAGGCGCTGGCCTGAGTCTCTGCTTGTGTCCATGCAGGTACCGGAGTGGCCTTTGCTGTTCTCAGGAAGCCTCTTCCCCTCCCCTGGAGCGCGCTCTTCTCTCTGGGTTGGTATTTCTAGAGTGCGCTCCCCCACCCCACCCCACCGAATCCCAGAGGTAAACCGGCCCTTGGGGTGGGCTAAGATTCTTTTGCCTTCGCTTAATCTAGCAAAGTCCCCGGGAGCCCCGTCAGATTGAGGCCCCTGAGCCAGCGGGGTGGGGGGAGGGGGAGGGGGTGTCCCGTCAGGGATGAGATTTCCCCTTTTGGGTTCCCAACTCCAACTCTGATCAGACGACCCCTTGGATTGGGAAGGAAGGATTTAGTGGGACTTTTGTCTTCTTGGGCTCCTGCAGCTCTGGCTGCCTTACCCACCTATGCAATTACCCGGAGGCAGCTGAAGAACTGTGCTGACTTGTGGGACTTCCAGACACCCCCCCCCCAAAGGTAGCCCAAAGGTGAGCAATGGGGAGGGGTGTTGAAGCTGTTCAAAGGCTGCAGCCACTTTGCAAATATCCACCGGGCAGGACACCGAAGGCTGCTTAGGGAAAACAAAGCAACCACTTAGGATTCTGTGCAACGTGTGAACAAGGCCTGCGTTGAGTGTCAAGGTGCTGGCAAAGGCTGGCAGATTTTATGCCCTTGGAATAAAGGACACTCTGAGACCTCTGGCTGGTTGCAAAATTATTTATTAATTTTATTTATTAATTTTGGCTCAACTCCTGCAAAGATGAAGGGGGACAAAGACCCCCAAACTCTGCAAAGGCCCTTCAGAATAGCTGTTTAAAGATCATTTAATCATGGACATTTTCAAAAATGCAAGCTCTTTGTCAAGGTAGCAAATCAAAAGCAGAGGGGATGGACTAGATGCCCTTTGGAACCCCTCAGAAGAAACCCCCATCTGCTGAAGGAGCCCCCTAAGCCACCGTCCTGATTTTCATTTCTGTGCGCTTGTAGGAGTACTTGTAGCCTTTCCCCGTCCTCCAGTTGATGCCGTCCGCGTAAGAGTCGTGTTGTCCCAGCCAGTAGTTCCCGTTAAGGTTGGAGTAGTGGCATTCATTGTACCACCAGGCTCCTTTGTACATCTCAGCGCAGTTGAACTTTAGAGTGTCCGGCTTCCTCTCTCGGGTGGAGAAGGGCATGTTGTTGTGGTAGGAGAGAGAGTCGCCTAGGAGGAAGAAGGGGGTTGGGTGCCAAGAAGGCCAACCCAGGGCATCTCCAGCGCATCAGCCAGCCGGGGAGGGAGGTCCTTGGCCGGACTGGCACTGTTCAGCCCAGAGAAGCTCATGGAGATGGATTTTTTGGGGAACTCACCTGCGGAGCCGCCTGTGAAGTTGCCCAGCGTCAGCCGATACCAGTCGGATTCTGCTGCCACCCGGAAGGATCCGTATTTGGCGAAGGAAATTTTATTTTCGAAATCCATGAAGTCAATACGCAACTCGTTCTCTCCTAGGAAGGAACTGAGGAATTGAGTCCACGCCTGTACCCACACCCGGTGAGAAGGGTCAGGCAGCAGCTCTGCCCAGCAAGGGTCCCATGCCCCTCTCCTCTGGCAGCAGGAGGGCCACGAGGGAGACGCCCCTCACCCAGAGAGGTTAAGAGGTGAAGGTGGTCATTCCCCAGCCAGAATTCGGTCAGCTCGCTCCCAAATCCCTTCTTGTAGTCAGCCCAGTCCCGGAAAAAATCCACCGAGCCATCCGACCGCCTTTGGAAGACCTGCGGGGGAACAGCCAGGCCCTTAAGCTTCCCATTGGGCAGGCCCCAAAACCACAGGCTTTCTCTCCCTGCACCCCTCCCTCCCCAAATGTTGAGTGGTCCCCAGAACCGTCCCCCTCCCAGGGTCCCTCCGACCCCCATTCTGCCCCTGGGAGAGATTCGATTCCTGCTTCCTCCCACTCCTGGCAAGAGGCGGGCGAGCAGAAAGCTCCCCTCCTGAGTGGGTCTGCCGTGGGCCGCACTCACGATCCATCCGCCTCCATCAGTGTGCATGTCACACAGCACCCGCAGGGGCCGGCAGTCCTGGGGGTAGACGGTGTACCAGCCGCTCAGGACCACCCCCTGGGCCAAGAGCTCCTTGCAGCTTCGGGCACCTGGGCAGAAAGAGAGGCAGGAGAGGAGGGCACTCCCTTCCGCAATGGCTTGGCCCAACGCCCCCCACCCTGATTCCTGGGGGGCTGACTGAGAGGCAACAGCTGGTCAGCATCCAACCGGTCAAGATGGCCAAGGGGTTGCAGTGTTTAATTTTCAATTAAAAAATTGTTTTTGGTAAACCCCATTTTTTATGTTTCCCTTTTTGAAGCCAAGGGTGTCCTTCCTCAGAAGTGCAGATGCTGTAAGGGTTTTGCCACATCATTGGCTTTCCCAGATATTTGGGGAGGGGGGGCAAGGAAAGGAGGGGCTAGGACGCAGCCCCCGCTCACCTCGCTTGCACTGGAGAGCATCCAGCCCCTCCTCATCTGCAGAAAAAGAAGGAAGCAAAGAAAAGTCGATTCCTACCCCAACACTCCACCTCACCCCATGTGGAAGGCAAGGCCCGGGGGGAAGGGGGGATCCTGCCATGCTGACTTGAAGTGAGGGGGGCTGAGGCTGAACCATGGAGCCTCCAGAGGTTGTGGGTGCTCCATTTTAAGAAGAGGGTGGACAGCTATTTGTCTGGAAGGATATGGAGGGGGGTCTTTTCCTTGAGCAGAAGGTTGGACTAGAAGACCTCTAGGGTCCCTTCCAACTATGTTATTCTGTATTCTGCAGGTCTGATACACAACAGCCTGGAGTCCCTTTCGGCCTCCCTTCAAGCCCCATTGAGCTCCGGGGGGGGGGCAAAAGGGGCCCTTTTGGCTTTTCTGGGAGGGGCCACGTTTCTTACCAATTGCTCCTGTGTCGCCTTTATCCCCTGGAAGGCAAAGAGAAAGAGGAAGGCAGAATTCCCCCTCTTTCTGGCGGTCAAACGGCATCACTGGGGCTCAAGAGGGGGAGCCATGCAGCTGAGGAAGGAACTGAGCAGAACCCCAGAAAAAGGTGTCCTTCTGCCGGGGGGGGGGAGGAAACAGCTGGCACCCTCTCTGCCCAACCCCCAGAGCCCCTTCCCACGAGCTGCTCACTCAGGGCCTCCAGCCGTTTCAGGGTGGGGCCCCTTCCATTTGAGAAATGTCTCTTAATTGGTTGAAGCTGAACTATTGCAAAACCAAATGGCATCATTCGTGATTTGCACAAACACAATTTGTATGTGGTTTTGTTTTTTTTTGTGTGTGTGTGTGTGTTGACACCGGGTGGAAAAAAAGGGACCCCCCCCCCCACCGAGAACAGAAGAAACTCTTACCTTTCTCTCCGGGCTTCCCTGCCTCCCCATTTTCTCCTAAGTGAAAGGAGAAGATTTCTCTGAGTCCTCCAGGCTCAACCTCCCCCTCCCGCCTCCCCCAGGCAGACCCCCCCCCATGCCTGCCCACTTTGCAGCCCACACAGGTGGCCAGCGGATGGGGGAGTGTCTGAGGTGGAGTTGACCTTCTGGCTGAGGCAGTCCAACCCTCCCCCCCCATTTTAGTGCCCCTTCTTTGGAACTCTATTCCCCAAACCTCCCTGCCCCTCCTCCTGCTGCAGAAACACACACACACACACACACACACACACACACACAGCTGTAGCCCTGGAGCCCCCCTGGTTGCCCCCTTACCTTTTGGCCCAGGGGGCCCAATTTCCCCAGGGATTCCCTGCAAGCCCCTTTCACCTGTCAGGAGAAAGCAAAGTCACCTTCCAGGCCTTCTTGGGGTGGGGGGCAGCTGAGCCCACTTGGCGAGGGAGAATTTCCACTGCCGGGAGAAAGGAAGGGCTTCCTTTGGCCAGGTCTAGAGCCCCGCAGCCCAGGTGGCTTCCCAGGGCAGGTGGCTCCCTTCGGGAGGGGTCACGTTCCTGAGCCAGCTACCCCGTCTCTCAGCAGACCCACCTTTGGCCCCAGGAAAGCCAGGCGGTCCCTGGATCCCTGGTAACCCAGGGGAGCTTGGACATCCCCGCAGGATGATCACCTTGTCGTTGCCATTCAGCTCCACCACCTGGGCTTCTGGAAAGGAAGGAGAAGGTTTGGAGTGAATAAGCAGTTTTTTTCTTTTAGTGAAGCTACATTTCCCATCTCCGAAAGGTGACAATGCTGCCTGTCCTCCTCAAAGTCCACCTGCCTGCTGCTCACCTGGGCAGGTGGACTTCTCTGCCTCTCTGCAGGTTGCGGCCATGAGGCAGAGCAGGAAAAGAGCCGCTCGCTTGCCAGCTCTGTCCAGGACCCTCTCTGGCTTTTATTGGTGGCGGCTGCTTTTTAATCTTTGCTATTAAATGGGGTCTCCAAGATCAACAGATATAACACCACAAACTGCTTCCTTGTTCCCTGCTGGCTGGTTGTGAGCAGAACTGGGTTTCCCATTCAGAGTAAGCAACCAGGGCTCCAATGGCCAAAATTATTCCAGGCTTCAAATCTGGGGACACGTGTGCACCAAGTAACAAATGACCTCCAAGGCCCCTTCCAACTCTCCTCCGTTGGTTAAAGTAAATAATCGCCCTGTAACTTTCCTGGTTGTGTAGAAACATGGGCAACATAGCTGAAGAAGGTTCGGTCAGGTGCTGTGAATCCCATGAAGGAAAAGTCCAGATTTGGAGTTGTTTTTGCTATGACAACCATCTGGAAAAATAGCCAGATTCTCCTTCCTCAGTTTTGGGCCACTATACTAGAGACTTTCTCCTTTGTGTACAGATGTTGTCTTTGTGAAGTCCGGCCCTTCTGCATCCAAGATCCAACGCCCCAGATCTCATTGCCCCGTCTTTGGAGCCCCTATGTACAAACAAACAAGCACCCACCCACACAGCTGGAGCCCTGGAGTCAGAATCCCCCTCACTGCCCTCTGGCCTTTTGGGCCAGCCCCAAGGGGTCCAATGTCCCCAGGGCTTCTCTCTCAGCCTTCTTCCGGGGGGGGGGGGGGCAGCCCCCTCCCAGCCACTCTGTTCAGGGCAGGCTTAAACCAGGGCTGGAGGCTAATGTTTTCCTTTCTTCCAGAATTGGAGAAAGCGGGAAGGGGGATTCCCACAGCCAGAGGAAGAAAGGGGTGTCTTCCCCCTTGTGCCAGTCCTAGCACTCTTCCTCCCCAACAAGAAAGGAGGCATCAGATGCAGCGTCAGTGCACCCCCCTCCCTCTGTCAGCAGACCCACCTTTGGCCCCTGGAGTGCCTGAGGGGTCCTGTGGCCCGGGTGGTTGAGGTAAGCCTGGGCTTCCCTGCAGGATGGCTATCACCTGTTTGCCATCCACACCCAGCCTCTCCAATTCTGGAAGAAAGGAAAACATTTGCAGTGGGGAAAAAAATACTTTGTTTTTTGACGGAAGCAAAATTTTCCATCTCTGAAGGGGGGCGATGCTGTCTGTCCTCCGCTGAGCCAACCAGGCAGCTGCTCACCTGGGCAGGTGGACTCTGCACCTTGACAGGTTGCGGTCATCAGGCAGAGGAGGAAGAGAGCCACTCGCTTGCCAGCTCTGCCCATGGTGCCAGCTGGGTTCCGACTGTCGCCTGCCCTGGACCCTCTCTGGCTTTTATCTGCTGCTTTTGCCCTTCCCAGATGGGTATCCCAAGGTCAACAGTTACAACATCGCAACCTGCTTCCTTGTTGATCACGACACACAGACTTCACATGCTGCAGGTTCAATTATCTTAACCATCCCCATTTCTGGAGGGAGCCCATCTCATCTGCTCCGAAGCAAAGCCACAAGGGAAACTTTGGGCTACTCCCAACCGTGAGATTCCAGGTGGTCCCCTTTCCCTGCTGGTAGTTTGGTCAGGTGCTGTGAATCCCATGAAGGAAAAGCTCCGGTTTCAATCCAGATTTGGAGATGTTTTTGCTATGCCAACCTTCTGGGAAATAGCCAGGAGGTGCCTCCCTCCTCAGCCTTTGGGCCACTAGAGACGTTCCCCTTTGTGTACAGATGTTGTCTTTCAGAAGTCTGGACCATCCGCATCTTTGTTCAGGAGGAGCACAAGGCCTGACATGGTGTTGTGAATTGGATTAAAAGTGGCACAACGTGTAAAGATGCAGCCTGGATGAGAGCAAACATCCCTAAAAGCCATTTGGGGAGGTGGAAAGAAACATGGAACACTGGCTGTTTTCCCCGTTTCTCTCCTCCTCAACCATCAGGGTTCCAGGAAGGCGAGGTCTGGCTCTGACATACGGGTGCCCCCCCCCCATGCCCCACAGCCCAGAAGCTCCAGGCAGGCACCCGGGTGGTGAAGCATGGAGTGCCCTCCAAGCAGCTTTCCAGGAGCTGCTCCCTTTTTTGGCTTCATTCTCCCCAAAAGACAAGCTCCCCATCTTCCTTAAAACAGCAGGAGAGCAACGGATGGAGGCATCTTGAAGGGCACCGAATCCAGTCAGGCCCAGGGTTTCAGCACAACCCGGAGTGTAAAATGCAGCTCTGATTGGGAAAGTGACGTTTGACCTTCAGATCTGCAGGATCTTGTGCAATTAAAGTTATTTAACTCATTAATCCTTAAAGTAATCAATCGAGCAACATAACTACTTCTCAACCAGTCTTTCTGGATTTTGCCCCTTCCAGGGACAGGGTGCGTTTCCTTGTTTTTCTGAGTTTGTGAGAGCATTTTATTTATTCTGAGATTAATGGTGGGCAAAGAGATGCTTCTGGATCCCCTTTGGTGTGGTGGTAGAAAGGCAGGGGACTTAAGAGGTTCTGCTGGGCTGGTGCCAAGAGAGCCAACGGCCCCCCAGGACTGCCAGGCTAAGCACCTGGGAGGGAGGGAGGGAGGGAGGGAGGACCACTCGACCCCGGGAGAGGCAAGGTGGCCAGCACAGCCGTGGGGGGGGGGGGGGGACCCTCTTCAGGAGAGGAATGAGGAAAAGCACACAGAACTGGTTTCTTTGCTGGGTTTTATTTATGCTTTATTTGACAAACAAGGCTTGGCATTTACCCTCTGGCTGGCACCAAGGGGCCCCTTTAGCAGAGATGGGGTCTTCTTCCTTTCCCAATTGGGTGGGGGGTTAACTTGTGAGGATCCATCCGTGCCCCGAATCTGCACTCCTTCACCTTGACCCCTTAGCAGGTTGCTGTGGAGGAGAGAAGAGAGAAGAATTGGTCATCCCAGGAGGAGTCCTTCTCTGACGGCCTAGTGAGCCCTTAGTCTGGGCTTAGCATGGAAACATGAGTTGAAATGAAAGAAACGTCTGTCCAGGTCTTTCCAGGAGAGCTTCCGCCAGCCCAGAAGAGGTGACCATGAAGGACCAAAGGGTTACCTTGCTCGCTGTGCAAGATCTCTTCAGTTATCCCCAGCGAGTTGGCAGCGGCCCTCAACTTCGCCTCCAAAGCTGGCGTCACAGTGGGCTGACTGCCTAGAGGCAAGCAAGGAGGTGGGGGGTTGGCAGGAAACTTCAGGGAGTGGGGGAGGCTGCTCTGGCTCCCCCCAAATTCCCTGGTTCAACTGCTGAGACGGAGGGAGGGAATGGGAGGGAGGGGCTTCCCCTGGGGCAGAGATGCTGGGGACATGCCCCACCAAGGGGTTCCCACCAAGGATGGTGGATGGTAGAGGTGGCCCTTTACGGGCAAGAAGCAAAGGGAGGGGCCTGGCTTTGCTGTCACCAACATTAGGAAGGGCGAGGACAAGGATGAGGGTCTCCCGACCAGCCGCCCATCCAGCTCTCTTACCGGAAAGCGCCAGGAAGGTGTTCGCCTTGTCGGCGCCCCGCGTGATGTAAGAGATGAAGTAGGTATTATAATCCGTTTCCACGAAGCGAATGGTGCTGGGGGCTTCATTGCAAAAAGCGGGGAGAGACTGTTTAAGTCCCCTTTGTGGCAGGAGCCCTGCAAGCCCCCCAGCCCCGCCTGTCCCAGGAGAAGCCGCCATCCTCACTGGGGGCCTCGGCCCCGTCCTGCTTCTTTCCCTGCCTCGAGGAAGGAGGGGGGGCTTCTCTTTTGCAGGTGGGGGCAGGCTCAAACCCTGCCCTGCCCAGAGGGGTCTTCTGGCGCTTGCCAAGGGGAGGACGGAGGAAGCCTCTTGCGGAGACATGGTTCCCCGGGGGAACTCGGGGTCAGCAGTTGGGCAGGAAAGCGTCTCTTCCTCGCCAGCCCCGCGTGACAACTCCCCAGAGGAATTCCCCACTCACTAGCAGTCACGTAGTCCCCAGGCTGGCCCTGTTTGTTCAGAGCCACCTCTTGAGTCGTGCATCCGCCGTTCCTTGAAAAAAAAGGAACCGCTTAAACCTTTGGGGGCAGGTGGGCTGCCGAGGGACCCACTTTGGTCCTCCTTCGCGGACGGGAACCTTCAGCAATGCCAGCGAGGCTGGTCCTTGTCTCCCAAAACTTACGTGGGAACTCTAATGATGTACTTCAGATTTCCATTTGGCTGGGCCACTAATCTAAACGGGGGAAACGGCACATTCCTGCTCTGTCCAATAGGAATGGATAGAAGAGGATACCAAGCCTTGGCAATCTAGGAAAGGAGAAAGCAGGAGAACCTGTTAGCTTTCCAAAACCCAAATCCTTCCTTCCAGATTTGGGTAAACCTTTTGTAATGGGAGCCAACCCTTGCAGGACTGATGCTGTTCCCTAGTTGGGTCGTGAAATGTCTGCCAGCCAGCCCAGAGAACACCTGGGACCCCACAGTCCCGCCTGGGGTCCTCTTCCACTTAGAATTGGGAGGAGAAGAACTTCCGTCCAGGATTCCCAGCTCTGACCCTTTGGTTATCGAAATTCCTCATGATGGGAACAGTCACAGCGGCACCCAGCCAGCAGACCCCAGCCAAGAGGAGGCTGCCCAGCAGAAGCTTCATGGCTGCAACCCGTTTGCCCCTCTGGCTGCTCAGCCCCTTTTATCCTCCGGAGGCTCCTCCAGGTGAATCCACCCTTGTCCAGGAAGCTATGGAAGGAGGACGGCATGGACCATTGGCAGAAGCAATGGGCCCCAGGTGGCTGCCCTTTGGAACACATCCGGATGGGACGTTCCCTGCAGAGAGAGCTTCAAAGCATCACGTTCCCTCCCAAGCAGCCTGGGTGGGGGTCACAATCATGCCCAGAAGAAGCCCACTGAGCCTTGCCCGGCCTGTATCCTTTGCTCCCCAGTATCCCTGTTTGAGGACAGGTGGGTGGAGAGAACCGAAGGGGGAGGAGCAAGACAGAGAGGGAGGGGCTTCCCTTGGGCCACAGATGCTTAGGGTCATGGCCTCCCAAGAATAGGAGACTGAAGGAGGCACTGCTGAATCCCAGGTGGGGAAGGATTCTGACCCCAGGTGTGGGTGGGCATTGGAGTTGGTTATAAAGATGATTTTGGTGGCCTCTTTTTCTTCCACACCCAGCTAGGCAATGACCAGAGGCAGCTGAAGAAGCATGCTGGCTTATGGGGCTTCCAGGCCCCTCCCTCAAAGGCGAGCTACGACTGGGGATTGAACCCTCTTTCCGTGCAGAAGGTTAACTAACCCGTCTTGAAGCCCCAGGGAATGGGGGGTCTTTTCCAGGGATGTGTTTGGTGGGATTTATTTATTTATTTTTGATTTTATTTAATATAATTTGTATGCCGCCCTATCTCCGTAGGACTCAGGGCAGCTCACAACAAATAAAGACAACCCAATAAAACATAAAATACATAAATATGCATACATGAAATACATAAATGTGTAAATATATAATTTAAACATATATTAAAACCCATTAAAATAATCAAAAAACCCCTCAGTCCAGGCTGGGCGATGTGAACAGCCATGTTTTTAATTCGCGGTGGAAGGTGCGAAGGTCAGATTGCCTTTCCCTGGGCTTTTCATCCCATCGCTTGAGGGGGAGTCTTGCTAGCCTGGGGGGGTGCCTGGGGCTGCCTGGAGGAGCCCCCCGGGAGGTGCCAGGCCTGATCCTGTGTTGAGTAGTTCAGAGCCTGGCAAAGTCCAGCAGCTTTTCTGCCCTTGAAATAAAAGACCCTCGGAGACTTTCGGCTGGGTTGCAGTTCCTATATTCATTTATGGATTTCTTGTTTATTTATTGGTTTACTGGTTCCTTGGCCTGACTGGCACTGCCCAGCTCAGGGAAGCTCATGGAGAAGGACTCTTTTTTCCAGGGACTAACCTGAAGGTGCCCCCAAAGTTGCCCAGAGTCAGCCGATATTTGGTGAAGGAAGGTTTGTTTTTGAAATAAACTCAGAAAATTAAGAAAATGCACCTCATTTTGTCCCTTTCCCTGGAAGGGGCAAAATCTGGCAACCGGAAAGACTGGTTGAGAAGTAGTTATGTTGCCCGATTGATTACTTTAAGGATTAATGAGTTAAATAACTTTAATTGCACAAGATCCTGCAGATCTGAAGGTCAAACGTCACTTTCCCAATCAGAGCCGCATTTTATACACTCTGGGTTGTGCTGAAACCAGGGGCCTGGCTGGATTCGGTGCCCTTAAAGATGCCACCGTCCGTTGCTCTCCTGCTGCCTCAAGGAAGATGGGGAGCTTGTCTTTTGGGGAGAATGAAGCTGAAAAAAGGAGTAAGTCCCGAAAGGCTGCTTGGAGGGCACCTGCCTGGAGCTGCTGGGCTGTGGGGCAAGGGTGGGGGCACCCGTGGGTCAGAGCTGGACCTCGCCTTCCGGGGGACAGGGAAACAGCCAATCTTATATGATTTTTTTTTCCCCACCTTCAGTTCCCCTTCTGGGAATTTTAACTCTTATTCACATTGTGCCACTTTTAATTTAATTCACACATGGGTGACAACAATGTGAGAACAGGACCTGGGATGCAAACTTCTCAAAGGCCCAAATTCTTGACTGGCATTTCCAGGAGAGCCCAACGGCTGCGGAAGGAGGCACCTCCTTATTTCCCAGAAGGTTGGCATAGCAAAAACATCTCCACATCTGGATTGAAATCGGACCTTTCCCTTCATGGGATTCAGAGGGACCTGACCAAACCTTCTTCTTGCCCTGTTACTTTTTATCCTTCAGTCATCTTGCCCATATTTCACAATCAGTGCAGTTATTTGCTTGGGACACACCTGTCCGATTCTGCTGGCAACCAACCAGCAAGGAAAGATACCTGATGGTTGTGTTAATCCAGTTGTTTTCCCCTTCTGCTCCTTGCTTTGGAGCAGCCTCACACCCACGTTCTGCTGAACTGTCAGCAAGGGAGGTCAGTGTGTCTTGATCAACAAAGACGCAGCTTGTGGTGTTAGGAATATTGGCGTCCCTGCTTAAATTCCAGCCTCTGCAAATAAAAGCCGGAGGGTCCAGGGCAGGCGGCAGGCGGAGCCTAGCTGGCACCATGGGCAGAGCTGGCAAGTGAGTGGCTCTCTTCCTCCCCTGCCTCATGGCTGCAACCTGCTTCTCTGCGGAGGGGCAGAGAAGTCCACCTGCCCAGGTGAGCAGATGCCCCTGAGGAGCTCTCACCACGTCTTCCTCCTCACCCTTCCGAGGTGGGAAATTTAGCTTCACTAAAAGAAAAAAACTTGGCTATCCATTCCAAATCTTCTTCTACCTTTCCAGAAGTAAAACTGAGAAGTAATGAAAAGGCAGAGACGCTGGGCATGTCCAGGCTCTCCTAGACCATCAGGGCCCCAGGAGCCACCAAGAATTCCTGGGGTCAAAGATGTGGGGGGGACGGGCTCCTGAATGTGACCCCTTCCAAATGAAGCCCCACCCCCTTATTGTAAGGAGAAGAGGAATATGCTGTGAATGAAGAGCAGTAGGACTGGCTGTGGAAATTCCCCTCCCGCTGTCTGTGGGCATATCCTCGGACTTAGCCACCTGCCCTGGTTTAAGCCTGTCCTGAACAGAGTGGCTGGGAGGGGGCTGCCTCCTCCTCCCACCATGGGAATTGGGCCTGGAAGCTCACTTGGCCTTCACTTAATGGGGGAGAGTGGCTCGGAGGGAACCTCTGGGGAAGTTGGACCAAGAGGTAAGCAGGGAAACCAGGGTGATTTCATCCCAGGTGTGTGTGTGTGTGTGTCTTGTATGTGTCTTTGTTTCTGTGCAGCTGTTACAATTATAGTTATTTCACTCATTCATCCTTAAAGTAATCAACCAGCCTGTCCAGATTTTGCCCCTTCCAGTGCCAGCCCAAGCACCTGTGAAGGAGGAAGGACCACTCGACCCCGGGAGAGGCAGGATGGCAGCACAGGGAAGATGGGGGTGGGGGGACCCTCTTCAGGAGAGGAATGAGGAAAAGCACACAGAACTGATTTCTTTGCTGGGTTTTATTTACGCTTTATTTGACAAACAAGGCTTGGCATTTGCCCTCTGGTTGGCACCAAGTGAGCTGCCCACAGAGGCCCCTTTGGCAGAGACGGGGTCTTCTTCCTTTCCCAACTGGCTTGCAAGGACCCCTCTGTGGCCCGAATCTGCACTCCTTCACCTTGACCCCTTAGCAGGTTTCTGCAGAGGAGAGAAGAGGGAAGAATTTGTCATCCCAGGAGGAGGAGGAGGAGGCGGCGGCCAACTTCTCTGATGCCCTGGTGAGCCCAGAAGTGGTGATGCCAAGGACCAAAGGGCTACCTGTTGGGACCAGGGGCACAACCTCTCCTGTGACTCCTGCAGTGGAGGCAAACTCCTTGAATTTCGTCTCCAAATCCGAGGACATGGTTTTCTCTTTGCCTAGAGGCAAGCATGACGATTGAGGGAGTCGGGTGGGTTGGGGGGGCGGCTGCTCCGGCTCAGAGCTTTGCTCCAAAATTCTCTGGGGAGGGATGGAGAGAACCGGAGGGGAGAGATCTAGCGGCCCAGGAGGGAGGGGCTTCCCTTAGGGCAGAGATGCCGGCGGGGGGGGGGGGGGGCCGCAGGAGCAGGGAGGAGAGGGGAGGGGAGGTGCCTCACCAGGAGGTACCAGCTGTTACCCCAAAGGTAGCGGTGGAGAAGCAAAGGGAGGGCCCCCGCTTTGCTGCCATCAACGTCAGGAAGGGCGAGACAAGAGTCTCTCCCGACCATCCCCCCCATCCCCCCATCCAGGCCTCTTACTGGCCAGCGTCAGGAAGGCGTCCATCCCCCGCTCGACGTAAGTGATGATGTAGGATTTATAGTCCGTGTCCAGGATCTGTATTGTGACCTGGCCTTCCGCGCAAAAGAGAGGCTGTTTAAACTCCCGCTCGCTCGCTCGCTCGCTCGCTCGGGCCAGGAGCCCTGCCAGCGCCGCCCGCTGTCCCTGCAGGGGGAGCGATCCTCCAAGGAGGAAGGACTGAAGCTCGCCGGTCAGCAAGTCGGGTGAAGGAAGGCGGGAACTGGCCACTTACTTGTGGTCTTGAATTTCCCCGCCTGCCCTTGTTCAGCGAACCGGAACTTTCTCGCCTTGCATTTGCCGTTGCTGGAAAGAAAAGTGAACCGCGCAAACCTTTAGGGTGGGGGGGCCCAAGCGAGCCAGCGTTCGGCCGAAGTGTTGCAGAGAACAGCCCGGTCAGCTGTTAACTGGACCCCAGACCTCGTGCCAATAGTC
This sequence comes from Arizona elegans, assembly GCA_022577455.1. Taxonomy (NCBI): domain Eukaryota; kingdom Metazoa; phylum Chordata; class Lepidosauria; order Squamata; family Colubridae; genus Arizona; species Arizona elegans. Next base: position 406,685 of record JAKOOJ010000034.1, on the reverse strand, counting down.
CCAAGCGTGGAAGGATTCCCTTTTCCTTCAGGCCTTCTCCCACCTACCTGTCCTCTGGGGAACGGGAGGCCAGGCCAGCGAGGGCATTAAGCCCCGAAAACTTACGCAAGATACCTATAGCTGTACGACAGACCTCCCTTCGGCATGGCCTTTAGTGTATATTGGGGGAACTGTTTTTCAATGAGAATGTTTGCCACAGGATGCCATTCCCCAGACATCTGGAAGGAGAAACCAGGAGGGTTTGTTAGCCCTGAAGGGTCTCCAAAGTCCAAATCCTCCTTGACAGACCTGGGGAAGCTCCATGCCAGAAGCGGAGCCCTTCAGGGAAGGGAGGGGTTCTTGCTTTCCACCACAAGAGGGTTCTGAATCCCGGAGACACACCAAAGACCCGGCCAAAAGAAATGGGGTGAAAATCTGGCAGTGCGGAAGACGCCTCTCTGGAGCCGGAAGAGAGGCAGCAATTGAGGCTTCTCCTCCCAAATGTGGGGAGGTACCCTGAGCCCAGAACAGCATCATCTCCTCTATACCATGTGTAGTGAGAGCCAACCCTTGTAAGACTGATGATGTTCCCTAGTTGGGTGGTGAAATGTCTGCCAGCCAGCCCAGAGAGCACCAGGGACCCCACAGTCCCCCCCCCCTCCGGGATCCTCTTCCACTTAGAGTTGGGAGGAGAAGAACTTCCGTCCAGGATTCCCAGCTCTGACCTTTTTGCTCTTGAAGTTAGACATAGTGGTGAAGTCCATTGCGGCTCCCAGCCAGCAGACCCCAGCCAAGAGGAGGCTGCCCAGCAGGAGCTTCATGGCTGCAACCCTTTTGCCCCTCTGGCTGCTCAGCCCCTTTTATCCTCCGGAGGCTCCTCCAGGTGAATCCACCCTTGTCCAGGAAGCTATGGAAGGAGGACAGCACGGACCATTGGCAGAAGCAATGGGCCCCGGGTGGCTGCCCTTTGGAACACATCCGGATGGGACGTTCCCTGCAGAGAGAGCTTGGAAGCATTGCCTTCCCTCCTGAGCAGCCGGGGGGGGGGGTGCGGTGTCACAGTCATGAGGATTTCCCTTCTGCAATCCCCTGGAAACAGAGCAGGCTGCAGGCTCCAATGCAAAGGTTTAGTCCAGAGGGCGCAAGAGGCTCCTGATGCCAAAGAGATGCTTTGCACTTAGTCTCATGCTTCCTCAAAGGTGTGCATGGATGATGTTACCTAGTTTGGTAATGAAACATCTGCAAGAAAACATGGAAGCTCAGAGAGCACCAAGGACCCCACAATCTCCCTCCTGCGCCCCAACATTGGGAGGAAAGATGGGCCTCCATGGGGGGACAATGCCATTCCCCCTCCCTTCTTTGCCACATCCGTGATGGGGTCGAATCTTGCTTTGTGGCCCTCTTGGGATGCAGCCCAACTGAGCCAAGCATGCTCTCTACCCCCTGCCAGGCCTATGTTCTGAACCCAAAAGTCCCATGGTGTTGTTTGCAGGAAGGAGTTTTCAGCCGGGGGGGTGGTGGTGGTGGCTTTTTCTCCTGCTCTCCTGCTGCCCAAAATTGCTCTGGGACTCAGGGAACGCCACGTCTTCCTCCTCATTTGCGAGGGTTGGTTGGACCCTGAGAAGGGCTGAATCCCATTGACTTTTCCCCTTTGGGGGACTGGGTCCCACCCCTCACAAGAGGCTCCCAGTTCACCCCTCTTTTCACCAGCCACCCGCATCCAGTGCCCATCTAGCTCTCTCCACCAGGCGGAGCCTGCAGGCAGTTTCCCAGGAGAAGCAGAAGTGGCCACCAGTTGTGGGAGGGCCATTTGAGTTAGGGTCTGTGCTGGAGGCCCTGGGGAGCTCTGGGGCTGGAGGGATCTGAACCCATCCTTGCCCCGTCCTTGCCCGGCACCTCACCCTTCCCCAGCAGGGGAAGGATTGTACCATTGCCCCACATCTCCTTTGGGGTCAGAGGGTTGAGGTGCAGAGGAAGCAGTCCTGCCCTGCCAAAGCAGGGGTGAAATCCAGCAGGTTCTGACAAGTTCTAGAGAACCGGTGGCGGAAATTTTGAGTAGTTTGGAGAACCGGCAAATACCACCTCTGGCTGGCCCAAGGAGTGGGGTGGGAATGGAGTTTTTGCAGTATCCTTCCCTTGCCACGCCCACCAAGCCACGCCCCCAGAACCGGTAGTAAAAAAAATTGGATTTCACCACTGAGCTAAAATCCCGCAGGAACAGGCTGGGGTGGTCCGGTGGGCCAGCTATTCTGCTGCCCATCCCCCCTATTTTGCAGCCCCTACCTTTTTTAATCCAGGTCTGCGGCTGCCCCTCATTCCCCCCCACACTGGATCCTCTCCCACCCCCAAGCCACAGATCAAGATGGCCCCACAGGAAATAAAAGTCACACTGGAGAAAGGAGTTGCATTTTCTGAGTCCATTTATTAAGATTCCTCCCTGGAATTTGAGCCAAGCCCAAAACATGCCCGGCTGCGGCCCCTGGCCGTTTCGAGGCCTCTGCTCTGGTCATCTGCCTGGAAAGGAAAGGAGCCAGTGAGTAGAATCAGGGTGCTGCCTCCCCCTGTTTTTCATGCAAATGGGTAGGATTTGGCATTGTAAATGGAGTGACCCATCTTAGAAAACTCACCTATTCTTCTAATTGGCACTTCACTGTGGAGGAGAAAAGGTGGCTGTTAATGGCGAATAGGATGAATACAAGATGCGTTGCAAGGAAAGGTAAATTCTTAGGTCATCTGCCCACCAACATGACTCCCCCCTCCTCCCCTTGCATGTAGACCACCCATCTGCACCCATCTTTCTACATAAGACAGACTCCAAAAAGATTTCAAGAAGTCCATTCCCATGAATGGACTCTATTTAGATCAATCCATCCATCCATCATGTATCTCTCTTTATTTCTGTCTTTGAGCCAACTTCTTGGACAGGTCCCTGCTGTGTTTGTGGCCACATTTTTCATTGTGGTTTGCCGGGAGGGAGAGACGGGGACCGTCCCAAAGTCAGCCCAATGACTTCTATACTTAAGGCAGGACTAGAACTCAGATCTCCCAGTTTCTACCCTGGAGGCTTTAACCCTTCCACCAAACCTGCTCTCCTCTATTCGTTACTTTTCTGCTCTGAATTGCATTACCGGTTGGGTTTAAAACCACAATCTGATCTTCGCTGTAGCCGAGCCTTTTACATTCTTCTTTGAATTTCTCAATTATCTCTGGATCCTGAGTTACTGTCCGACCTGTGGGGACAGAGGCAGAGCAGGGGCGTGTGCTGAATGGGGAAGAGGGGAAGATTTCCAGGGGGAAGGGGAGTCGGGGTGGCAGGGTTTCCCATTGTGTCAGGATTTTGCCAGATAAGTAAATGCTGGGCAGACTCTTAACCCTTTCAGAAGCCCTGAGTTTTAACTTTTAGGGAAATGCATAAGGACGGGTGAGGTGATGACAAAGCCCAGCCTAACTCCTCCTTGCAGGGACGATGGGCCTTGGGACACCTACTGTGAAGTGTTGCGGTTCTGAAGTCGTTGTCAACTTTGATGACGGACATGACGGACTCGTCTAGGACCTTCAATGACTCCACCGTCACTGTTGTATCATCTGCCAGAAAAGGTTTGGGACATGAGGGGGAGATTCAGGCAGACCCAACTCTAGCCAAGCTGGTGACCTTTTGGAAGTCAGAACTCAGCATTGGCTCATTAGGCAGAACAGTTTATCTGATAAGTCTCCAGACCGTTTCAGGTATATTACAGGGAACAGCAGTGCGTACCTATCAGAAAAGTAATTATTATAAAATCAAACTGCAGAAATTACAGTTTAAATATAGAAGCTAATAGTAATATTAACGTCCTTTAACCCTTTATAATGTAGTGTTTTGAGATGGTTAACGAAATGGAGGATGGACTTTTTGCACCCGGTCGGGCTCCTAGGAAGGAGGGGCAGCCTGACAGTCTGATTTTCCCCCTTGGGCTTTTCCCCCTTGAACCACAAAAATAGCAACTTGCTGCGTCCCGAACAGGATGGGACCTTGTGGGAGGACATTCCCTTCATTTTCAGCCTCGGGATCCTTGTGTCCTCAAAGAATGGAGACGAATACGACCCCTGTAGCTCATGTACAAGTGACAATCCAAGCTGCTTTTTCACCTCTCTCCCCCTCCACCCCCCTCCCTTTTACTGGGACCCCCAGGAATCAGGGGAGTCAAGGCTTCCCAGTCATCTCTTTTCAATAGAAAAGATAGATAGGCAGGAAAGGCTTATATTTTGAAATAACATATGGCTTTAAAATATTTAGAATATATACTCTTTATGAAGGAGCAACTTCAGTTCTTGGAAGGTCAGAATAATGGAATAACACAGTTGGAAGGGACCTTGGAGGTCTTCTAGTCCAACCCCTTACTATTTTAGACAAATGGTTGTCCAGGCTCAAAAACTTCCAGCGATGGAGCAACCACGGTCTCTGGAGGCAATCTCCATCTCACTCTCAATCCGGTGACGGATGGACTTGCCCTGCAGTGGCCCTGGGCCCCCGATCCCTTTATGTGGACTGTGTCCCCAAAGGCCTGAAGAGAGGCGGTCCCAAGAGAGCAGGAAACCTGTTTAAGCTCTGTGTCCCCACTGGAAGAGATGCCATGGGGTTGCCCACCAGCTCCTGCCCAGCATCTGTTTGCTGGAGTTGGGGGCAAAGCCCTCCCCGGGACCCAGTTTTCACGGGTGACCGAATCAAGTAGCCCTTCACCAGTACAGACCACAGTGGCCACGATATTTTCCATCTTCTCCTTTTCCGAACTGGTATGTTACTTTCTTGCACCCGTCCGGCCTGCAAAAGAAAAGGTGACGTGAAAAGGGGAGGCTGCCTTCCCTAGACAGTCAACAGTCCCACCGCTGAACATTAATTTGAACTGACCTATCAAGGAAGGCTTTCAAGGTTGTCCAACCGGATGGGAAGCATCACCCAGCTACGGCCATCTGGCTTTTACTATCCCTGGCTGTGGGCTTCCCAGAGGCCGCTTTCGCCTCCCTCCATTTGGCTAAAGGCTTGTTGCTAAGGAAGCCAGGTTGGTGAGCATTTCCAGCTGCTCGAGTTGAGTCCGGCTGCCCAGCCCCAGCCTCTCTTTCTGACATTTTAGTCTTTTGGGACATCTGCCAGACTGGCGTCCTGCTTATTTGAGGCATTTCAGAGTCACAGCTGGATCAAAGTATTTGCGTCAGTGGCTGAAGAACCCCAACAGATGCCTTCACTGTTCCTTCAAAGCTAGTTGGGCGTTCTCTGGCACTGGCATGGGGCTGTCCCTTACCTGAGCCTTGAGTTCACAGGACAAGCCCTGTGTGCTCCTCCTTCAAATTGCCTCAGAAATCCACCCTTCCAGCCTGCTGGGCCCTTGGGATGGCCTTGTCTAATGCACTGCAGTCGGTCCACAAGGGCTTGGCTTGAGCTAGGATACTTACATGTGGAGGAAGGCCAAAATGCTAAACACATTTTCCCGTGGTCTTGACAGGTCAGCAACAAATGCCGGCATATCTCTTATCTGCTCTAGAGCGTCTGGTGAATCACACGCAACTGCAAGACTCACCCAGCGACCCAGATGCTGAAGCCGAAAGAGGGAAGAGGAGCCACATTAAGTCTCTGGAAGGGACCAGCCTCCCACCTGCTCACTTGAGGGGCTCCATTGAAGCTATTCCCACACTTTGCAATTCCCGTTTCAGTCAAGGGAGCTGGTCCTGCCTTGCTGCTCAAGAGATAGACTGGGGGGCAAACTGTTCTCCAAAGCACCGAAGGCAGGACAAGAAGCAACGGAGGGAAACTAATCCAGGAGAGAAGCAACCTAGAACTAAGGAGAGCTTTCCTGACAGTGAGAACGGCTTCTCTCCAGGAGTTGTGGCTGCCTCATCACTGGAGGCTTTCAAGAAGAGACTGGACAGCCATTTGTCTGGAATGATAGAGGGTTTCCTGCTTCAACAGGGCGTTGGACTAGAATTTAGATGCAGCCGCAACAAATAGCTCTCTTTGTGTTGTCCCAACAACCGAGGAGAGAACGCAAACACTGCTTCGGTTTGATTCGCTGCAGAAAGAGCGTTTACATGGGGCGGCTTCAGAAGCAGACGCCCACCTCCCCCCAAGACCCGGTGTTAAGCCAAGTCTTCTCAGCCACAGATTGAGGGAGATCTTCCCCAGTCTGGAGGGACCCCCTCTGGCTACCACAATCCCCCTTGCTGGTCCTTTGGCCGAGAGAGAGAATGGGGGGAGACCTGGCACAATTTACCTTCAGCGTTAGTGAATCTCTCACGTCAGGAGAGGCGATCCCTTTCCATATATGAGATTACAGTATTGGGGTCCCCCGATCAATCATCCCAAAGGAAGCCAGCCCTGCTCCAACCACCTCGGTCTACCTTTTCACTGGCTGTGGTCACTTCTTCCCATTCAGCCTGGACGAGGCAGCAGAGGGCGAGGCCCAAAGCAATTAGCAGGGATTTCATCTAGCTCGGTCCTTTCTCCTTCTCAGCCAAAGAATACTCTGAGACTTGGAGGCAGGTGACTGGTGTTTGCAGGGGCTCCTGCTCTTATAGAGCCTGGGGGCCCCCCCCCCCCGTGCCCTCCCCCACCCTTGCAGAGGCTTGCATCACCTCCATCCAGGTCTGCGGTTGCACCAAGATAATGGGGTTTTTCTTGGCTGGGCCCTGATGCCACGAGGGCCCCGGCTGGCAGGCTGACCTTACCCATTGACCTTCTCCAAACGGGGGAGGTTTGCGTTGGCTCCGGACCCTGTGGGCATTTGGCCTGCAGCCCACCCGGAAAGGTCTCCCTCTTTGTTCGGAGCTGGGCGACAAAGGTCAGTGGCTTGGCTAAAGTGCAACACTAACAAGATTGTGAGCAGCCAGGTGAGAGAACAGAGGAGAAGATGGAGTCAGTAGGTGTCCTCACATGCTCAAGGGGTGAAAAGACCTCATAATTAGGCTCAAACAATACCGTCTTTTAGAAGAGGAAGATAGAAAGAGTATTGATGCTTTTGGCATTTTGTGTTCCTGAGAACACATGGACGGCTCAGGATGAAGTCAAGAGAGAAATGAACTGCAGAAGGGTTTAGTTTCCAAGGTTTTCATATGCAGAATTAAGAGAAAGATTTGATGTAAGGATCGTGTGTCCCAGAGGGGCTTTTTCAAAAGGAAACTAGATTTTCTTTGGTTTTGCTTCTCATCCAAGAAACTTTTTTCAGTTCTGGCTGAATGGTGGGAATGGATGGATTTCTATTCAGTCAGAAGTGAAGAAGTTTCTTGGAGGAGAACATCTTCAAGGAAAAAAACAAGAAAGTCCAGTTGCCTTTTGAAAAAGCACTTTTGGGGCAACCATGACTGAGAATCTCCACTAACATAAGGATTCATTGATAAAATGGGGTACGAATTATTGCTATAGTATACAGATGGACCAGTAGGAGACAATGTCTGCTTTGGAAGCCATATTAGGCCGGAAGCTTCCATGCTGCCACCTTCTCATGTGTGGGAAAGTAAGAGGGGGAATTTAGTATAGGGGTTGTCTCTAGACATCATAGCATTCTTCCTGTCGGTCAAGGTCAGGGGATCCGGCATCTGGAGAAGGAGTGGTCGGAGTGCTGAGTCGAGATGGGACGGATGGTGATTGGAGTCTGTGATGGACTGATGGGGGCAGGGGATGGTTTTGGGGGGGTTGATTTACTGAGGGAAAACCTGGACCTTTCAGATTCGGGTTTTCCCGGAAGTGCCAGTTTACTTATTCTAGTAAAGAGAACTTTGGAAAATGCTTGCTTCCGCGTCTTTACGCAAGGGATCGAAATTCACACCCTGTTTTAAGTTAAGAGAGAATTTTCACAAAAAGATAAACCTTTGGTAGGACACCAAAGAAAGTATAAAGGTACTTCTTGTTAATGCTGGAAATATGAAAAACATGAAGGGGCAGTTTACCGCACATGGTGGATATGTGGGAAAGCAAAACAAATTGGAAACAAATAATATAACGATGCAAAGAATTTTGAAGATTAATATTGAGATGATCTTTCCTTCCTTCCTTCCTTCCTTCCTTCCTTCCTTCCTTCTCTCCCTCCCTCAACGAAAGATTATTAAAAGAAAAAAAACCATGTGGTCACTCAAGAGTTGACTCCTTCCTGGTGCCACATATTCAAAGAACAATACACTCCCCCATAACCCTAACCCCCATAACTGAAACCTTAAATTGTCTACTGTGGACCTCACCCCATTCCTAAGAGGTCTGTAAGGGGTGTGCAGACTGTAAGCGCACCAGCGTGCCTTCCGTCCCTGTCCTACTGTCCCCTTTTATTCATACCCATTTCCTGTATTAATATCCAGGTTTATACTTATTCCTGTTATCTCGTACATGTTTGACAAAACAAAGAAACAAATTGTGAGGGCCTCATGGCAAATGAGTCTGCAACTTGGATCAAGAAACCCCGGTTGCAGTGGTGAAATCCAATTTTTTTTTACTCCTGATTCTGTGGGCGTGGCTTGGTGGGCGTGGTAGGGGAAGGATACTGCAAAATCCCCATTCCCTCCCCATTCCTGACGGAAGGATATTGCAAAATCTCCATTCCCTCCCCACTCCTGGGACCAGCCAAAGGTGGTATTTGCCGGTTCTCCAAACTACTCAAAATTTCCACGACTGTTTCTCCAGAACCAGTCAGAACCTGCTGGATTTCACCCCTGCCTGACTGTTATATTCACTCAGAGAACCTGGGACTGTTTCAGGAAGGCCAAGGGACTAGAAACTGCCTCCTGTGAAGAGAGTGAGCTGACCTTGAGAAGAGGAGGTGCAAGCAGGATATGCTCTGGACTCCAACCCCTCTCTCTGGGCAGCTGGGCAGCAGAAGCAGCTCCCTCGGGAGAGGCCTGCAAGCAGAGGCAGCCCTTTCTCTGAGTGTTTGCTGAGAGGGTCCCCCCCCCCACAACTGGAGGTTTCACATAAACTAGTCTCTGCCTTTGGGAGGGATGGGGAGCCCCAACATGCTGAGACAAGAGCTGTGTCCCACCACGCCCTGAGCCACCAACTATGTGCTCAGCATGTCTTCACGCCACTCACTAGTCTTGCCTGCTGGGAAGCCAGTCCTGTTAGAGAACTTGCGGGAACAGGAGGACCGGGGGGGGGAGGGATCCCCTCCCTTGCTCAGGCAAAGGACGCTGCTCGGGATGGGAAGGGAGCCCCTCGGAAGGAGCGTTGGGCCTGGCAGATGCAGCCCAGGAGGTCCCACCGGCTGCCACATCTGCAGCCTCCTTCCCCCACAGGGGCTTGTGGTGGCTCAGTGGTTAGAGTGCAGTACTGCAGGCTACTTCTGCTGACTGCTAGCTGCAGTTCAGCAGATCGAATCTCACCAGGCTCAAGGTTGTCTCAGTCTTCTGTCCTTCCAAGGTGGGTCAAGTGAGCACCCAGATTGTTGGGGTCCAGAGACTGAGTCTGAAAACCGCTTAGAGAGGGCTGTAAAAGGACTTTGAAGCGGTATATAAGTCTAAGGGCTATTGCTAGTGCTATTGTGTGAATGCTGCACCTCTAATCCTGACTCCTTTTATTGCCCTGGTCCAGGGGTGAAATCCAGCAGTTCTGGCAGGTTCTGGAGAACCCCAGCAGCAACCGGCAAATACCACCTCTGGCTGGCCTCAGAGTCGGGAGGAAATGGAGATTTTAGAATATCCTTCCCCCAGGACTGGGGAGCGAATGGAGATTTTGCAGTATCCTTCACCTGCCACGCCCACCAAGCCACTCCCACCAAACCACACCATGTCCACCAAGCCATGCCCACAGAACTGGTAGTAAAAAAAATTGATTTCACTGGTCAGTTTGGCAAGGGCTCTGACCACTCCTGAGGGAGGGCCAGGGTTGGCTCCCGGGGGGACCTTGCAGCCCGTGGATTCCCTTGGGGGACTGTGGGGAGGAGGGGGTGTCCCTGACTGAGGACGGAGCACTGGGGTTCCTCAGCGTGCTACTGCCTTGCAGCTCCTTCTTTGGGCTTCCCTGGGACTCCAGGAGGGGCTTCGGTCTGTGGTCTAGATGGGCTTTTGGGGGGCTTTGTTGAGGGGGGGGTCAGGATGGCTAGTTTGGGCCTGGTAGGGCTAGGCCAAGACATGGGCTGGGGTTGACCGTGGTTGGGTCCAAAGGCAGGGAGGAAGAAGTGTGTGGCCTATTTTGTTGGTTTATTGCAGTTTATTGAAGGTTTCAAATGTTCCCTGATATTCATCCAGCCTTTGCTCTCAGGTGGGGGGGGGGGGGTTGTATTAGGGACAGGAAGCCCCTGGTCGCCTCCAGCTGCTGATCCTCACCTCCTCCTCCCCCTTTCAGGTTCATTTATTTCCTTGTTGGTTTACTCAATTTATATGTCGCCCATATTGCCTGGGGAATTTGGAAATTCTGGGTGGGATAAGTTCTCTGTGCATGTAGCTCTCAGTTTGGGAACCAGATCTCAGGCAGAGGAAGGGGCTTCTCTGAGCTGGCACAGCAGGGAGGGATCTCCCCTCCCCCACATCTCCCGTGAGGTTGGAGAGCTGAGGGGCTTTTGCTGAAGAGGCAGTCCTGCCCTCCCCCACAGAGGGGGGCAAAAAGTCCTGAAGGAACAGCTAGTCCTTTAGCCCCCCCTCCCCCTCACCATTTTTAAATTCATTCCCTCCCCGACTGGATTGTCCCCCACCTCCAGCCCATAGATTAAGATTCCTCCCCCGCCCCGCAGTGCGGAAAAAAGTCCCACTGAAGCCAGAAGTGCATGAACTGAATCTATTTATTAAAATTTGCTGTTTGAGCCAAGTCCGAAACACGCCCAGCCACTTCTCCCGGCCCTTTCGAGGTCTCCGCTCTGGTCACCTGCAAGGGAAGGAGGCGGTGAGTGGAATCGGGGTGGGTGGGTGGGTGGGTGTTGCCTTTCCCAACCTGGACTCCAGCCCCCCCCCCCCCCAATCTGCTTGGACCCTTGAATTTGCTTCAACTATGTGAGCTCCCCACCCCCACTTTTCATGCTGACAGGCAGTGACCCACAGATGGTCAGCCGGGCAACCTCCTGGACATTGCCAGGAGCCTCCTCCCCCCACTCCTGAAGGGCCCCTTTGTGTCCAAAGCTCTGGAGAAGCGTCCTGCAGTCGGTGAAAGTGAGGGAGGGTCCGAAGGAGACCACCGGCTCTAAGAACTGGAATAAACCTACCTATGAGGAACGTGGGCACATCCCTGTGGAAAATGGAAAAGAGCAGGTTGAATGCGGGCACACGAATGGCCCTCTGAAGGGAAAGGAGCCACCAGCGGGCACTGCCCCCCCTCCCCCTCCAAGGACTCCAGCCACCTGAAAAGGCAGGGAAGCAAAGCCCCCTCCTCTGCTGCTTGCCTGGCATGCCCAGGAGAAGGGGGAGGCCTGGGGAAAGCCAAGGTGTCAGGGTGCCACTGCCGTGCCAACAGCCCTCTCGGATCCTGCCCCCAGGGCTGCTGCTAGCACACAAAGCCCCCTTGGCAGAATTCCACTACACCCCTCCCCGCCCCCAAGAAAACTGTGAAAGAAATTAATTTCAGCTGGCCCTCTCACTCGTGCAACACCTTGGAGTGGCACAAAATGGGCACATCAGGTTGCGGTGGTGGCACCCATAACTTAATTGCCATAACCATGCCCTTGGATCTTTCTTTCCCCTGCTGGGGCCCTGGGTCTCCGCAGCCGCCCCCGAGTGCCTACCTTTTGTGGGCAGGACGTGAATCTCTTCGCCTCCCAGGCCGTGTCTCTTAGCAAAGATTTTGAATTTCTTCAAGGGCTCCTGAATGTCAGACAGATCCCTGGCTGCAGAGACAACAGTGTCAGACCTGAGTGGGCCCTTGGCCTATTTCCACTGGGGGGGCAGAGAAGGTTTCTAAGAGGGTGAGGACCCCCCTCCTTGGTCAAGTCTCCCCAAAGGGAGGGGCTCCTCTTGGGAAAGAGGAAAGAGGGGCACAGCCCCGCTTGCAAGTGCCACCCTTGGATCGACTGGAATGGGGGCCCACCAGGGACTGAGGAGCCCCCAAGGTCCCCTGGCTACCAAGGGCCACCCCAGGGGCCCCCAGTGCTCTAAGCTGCTGCTGCTCTAAGAGGAGACAAGCCGGGGAGCCCAGTTTACAGGCACAGAGCAACTCAAGGGGACAGGACTATCCCTACAGAATCTAGACCCCCTCCCCAAGCCTCTGCTTTTGAAGCTGAAGAAGAAACCGGGGGGCCCTCTGCTGCCCTCCTCTCTCCGGCCTCCATCACGGGCTTCCCACCCCACCCCCCACCCCGCACCCGGTAGACGGAGCCTTGCGGGTGATGGCTGATTTTGCAAAGGAAACCCAGGTTTATGAGCTATTTCCACCAATATTTCCCACTGCTCCAAAGGGTTCAAACGAATGGTGGATGAATGGGCCACGCAAACTCCGTCTGGGCGGCCCTTCTTTTCCTCTCTGGCTGAGATACCTACTCGCAAGCGTTGCCATTTTGCACTGGCCTTTCTGATTGGAAAGAGTGATGAGGTTGAGTATAGAGTCCCCACTCATATTTATGTATTCCACGGTCTTTTTGCCGCCTTTCTCTGTAAGAAGAGATGAAGCAACGGTAAATCGGGTTGGGTTTTTTTCACAGAAAGAGCGGGGGGGGGGCAGTGGATCCCCAGCTGGAAGCCTTTGAGATTTAGGTAGGAGATGGAGGAGGGGCGCTTCTCTCCTTGTCCCCTGATGAAGAAGTTGGGGTCTTTGGGATGGGAGACAGCATTGAGGGCATCCGAAGGGCCCCTGCCTGCCCGCCTGCCTCAAGGAAACCCCTCGTGCCAATTAAGCTCCTCAGAAGGTGAAGATGCAGCTCGCTTGAGCCTGGGCTAAACTCCTTTGCACCCCAGAAATGAGAGGGTGCCCCAGAACCCCCTCCTTTGCCATCCTTCTGGAGCCCGGCTCCTCTCTCTGTCCCAGGGCTCTTTGGGTCCCTCTTAGCTCCTCTGGGCAAGGGTGCTGGATCCTGGGCCCTGAGGTGGGCAAAGCGGACATTCCAGCCCCCGCCTCGCTCCTTTCCCGGTTCTTTGCCTGACGGGATCCTGTTGTTAAAAACCAGCCCAGCCCCTTCAATACGTACTACATGTAGTGGTGAGGACTCCATTTTCTCTCTTGAGCACTGGACGCATCGTCTTGCACCCGTGTGGCCTGCAAAATGATGCCAAAGCTTCTGAGGGCATTCTCAGTTCACTTGGCCTCTTAGGTAAACCACCTGCCCTCCCAGAGGCTCCTTCTGTCCCAAATAAGGGGGCCACCTCTGGGTTCTCCTGCTTTTCTCACCCATGGCCTGCAACCCCTGGGGACTATCGAAGGCGGCCCTGCCCCGGAGGCCCTTCCTTTAGTCCTCACGCACTCTCTAGAGGAGGGGTTTCATCCTGGCCTACCAGACGGCCCTGATTGAGGGGGCTCGCCTCAGTCGTTCTCCCAGGGGCTGAGATGCCAGGAGAAGGTGCCCATAAGGGCTCTCCGTCCTTCTTCCTTGGGGATCCCCCTGGATCTCAGAAGGGTCTGAAGAAACAACCCCGGCCCCAGAGCAGTTCCAGGCCTTCAGGGTGACTTGCTGGCTCCCAAGAGCAGCTCTGCTGGACCCCTGGCCATCTGGGCCTCATGGAAGCAAGCAGCAAACTGGGGCACTTACGTGGCCATCTCCATGGTCATTTTCAGTTCGTCCGCCGACAGTTGCTCAAAAGAGACGTGAGATGCCGGCATGTGGGGAATCATTTCCTTCATCTTCTGGCAAACGGTTACTATTGCTCTAACTACATAATCTCCTTGTACCTGGGGACCAAAGGCAGCGTTAGGGACCCAACTGGCATTTGCAGAAGGAGCATCTCCCCAGAAGCATTCGTGCCAAGGAGGCTGCCCATCTGTGGACAAGAGATGCAATCCCCCTGACCGGGAGGCCCCCTCCCCCCCCAAATAACTTCTCTGAGGATTTCATTTCGGTTAAAATGTGTTTTCTGGAAAGATGCATTCGGAAAGAGTTGGTTTTATGAGAAATTCCATCCAAAAGCATATTTAGGGAAGAATTTTTGCACAATGCATTAAAAAAATAATCCCAGGTTTATTTATTTATTTGCCAATTTTGTTAAATTGAGGTCTCCTCCCAAGTGAGAAAGGGCCCCCGCTGCCCCCCACTGAAGGGGGAAGCTGAGTTCCCGTGCACCAGCTCTCTCCTCTGTGCCCGAAGGGGGGCTTCTGATGCCTGGGTTCCTCTGCTCAGGGGAGGGCCAGGGAGGGGCACCCAGAGCAGGACCCCCTCCCCAGCCACATGGACTCACATTATTAAGATCAATGTCCCCAGGTCGCTTGTCCTGATTAGCCTGGACGAGGCAGCAGAGGGCAAGGCCCAAAGCAAACAGCAGGGATTTCATCTCGCTCGGTCCTTTCTCCTTCTCAGCCGAAGAATATTCTGAGACTCGGAGGCAGGTGACTGGTGTTTGCAGGGGCTCCTGCTCTTATAGAGCCCAGGGGGCTCCCCATGCCCTCCCACACCCTCACAGAGTCTTGCGTCACCTCCATCCAGGCGTGCAACCACCAAGATAATGGGGTTATTCTTGGCTGGGCCCCGATGCCACGAGGGCCCCGGCTGGCAGGCTGACCTTACCCATTGACCTTCTCTAAACAGGGGAGGTTTGCGTTGGCTCCGGACCCAATGGGCATTTGGCCTGCAGCCCACCCGGAAAGGTCTCCCTCTTTGTTCGGAGCTGGGCAACAAAGGTCAGTGGCTTGGCTAAAGTGCAACACTAACAAGATTGTGAGCAGCCAGGTGAGAGAACAGAGGGGAAGATGGAGTCAGGAGAGCGAGGTGTCCTCACGTGCTCAAGGGGTGATGTGGCACTGCAGAAAGCAGCGCTTGTGGGGAGGGAGGAGTGGGGATGAGCTCCTTCTCTGCCTTGCTCTGCTCCAAGAGTCAGACACAACCCCTCTGAGGAATGGAGGTTCCCCAAGGAGGCTGTAGGAACAGGCCGTGCCACCTTGAGGGCCTCAGTGCCACCCTTCCCCCATAAGTGAACAAGCTCTCAGTGCCCCACAGCTTCACCCCTCTGAACCGCTCTGGAGGGACTCCGTGGATCCTTTGGCCTAAAAACCACCTGATCTTACAACCCAACCCAGTGTGGATCCCCTTGGGCAAGTAGGTCTCAGAGGAGAGAGAGAACGGGTCATCCCGACACTGGGCAGCTGAGCCATCCCAGGTGGCCTCTGCTGTGTTGGCAAGAGGGGCATAGTTTCTCCTTAAATGGGGGAGACCTCCCTCTCTTTCCCTCCCTCTCAGATGACTCTCTACACCCACAACAACATGCCCTTCTCCACCCGGGACAAGCAGCAGGACCCCCAAAAGTTCAACTGCGCTGAGAAGTACAAAGGGGGTTGGTGGTACAACGATTGCCACTTCGCCAATCCCAACGGGAAATACTGGATGGGGGAACACAACTCTTATGCCGATGGCATCAACTGGAGGACGGGGAGAGGCTTCCACTACTCCTACAAGCACACAGAAATGAAATTCAGATCCACGACTTAGGGGGCTTCTTCAGCTGACGGGGGTTTCTTCTGAGGGGTTCCAAAGGGCATCTAGTCCATCCCCTCTGCTTTTGATTTTCTACCTTGACAGAAGTTCTTCTTTTACAAAATGTGTATCATTAAATGATCTATAAACAGCTGCTCCCAAATGCCTTTGTAGGCCTTTTTCACCAGTCCTCCTTCATCTGTGCAGGAGCTGAGCAGCCAATGAATGTCAAATTAATAAATAAAATTAATAAAAGTACGATCGGCCACCCAGCCGAAGGTCTCTGGATGTCCTTCATTCCGAGGGCATAAATCCTGGCAGCCTTTGCCGGAGGCAGATCTCTGAACTTCCCGACACCCAGCAGGACCCAGCCTGGCACCTCCCACGCTGTTCACACCGGAGAACCCAAGTGGTTGCACAGCATCTCCTAAGCCAGGCAGGGCCTTCTGTGCCCTGCCTGGTTGGTCCCAAATTCCAGGAATTGCAATGTGGTTGCAGCCTTTGACCTCCTCTGCAGTCCCCGAGGCTTTGAAAACAACCGGAAAACCCCTTAAGTCTCCCGGTGTTTATTCCCCACTCAAAGAGTTCAGCACCGCACAACTCTCCTCTCCAGCCCTCCTTCCTCCAGACTTTTGAATAACATGAGAATAAAGCTGAAAAGGAGCGCAGGCCCCGAGGGGCTCCTTGCTGTCCCCCCAACTCCCTCTCTCTTCCCACAGCTCCTCCTTGTCTGCACACACACACACACACACACACACAGAGCAACCCATTTCTAGTGTCCCCCCCTCCCGAGAGTTTTGAGCAACGGGTGGACCAGTCATTTTTCCCCACAATTCTGTGTTTTTTGGCTGGAAGAGAGTCCCCATTAGCAAGGCCAGAGAGATGAATTGAAGACTTCAGAAGAACCCCTTGGGCTTCCCCAGGAGGCACCGCAGCAAATGGGCGCATGACAGATTTGAGACTGGCAACTGAAATGCACCCTGCAGGATAGTCTTTGGCAGCCCCCGAGCTTCCCGCACCCGTCAGAAGAGCTGTTTGTGCTGGCAACGATCCTGCTCAACTAAAATGATTATCATCTTCCGACTCTCTTCTTGGTTGGTGTCTGTGCCACGCAAAAGGTCCCCCTGTGTGAGTTGGCACCTGAATGTGAGCGCAGTGTCCACTGCTCTTGTCAGCGGGCGAAGCTGGGCTCGTGATCGGAGATGTTGATGTTGGCGCTTCTTTCTGACCCGCTGAGCGGTCAGAGATGGAAAATCCCACTCCCTTCAGTTTTCCTTTCAGCTCTGCCCCACTGGTAGAGACTGGAGGGAGGCAGTCCTCCCACTTGTCTCATTTTAATGAACTGGTTTTCCACCTGGGCCTAAACTGTCCTCAAGGGGAAAGTAAGGAGCATAGAATACCAGATTGGAAGGGACCTTGGAGGTCTTCTAGTCCATCCCCCTGCACAAGACAGGAGACCTTATACTATTCCAGTCAACTGGCTGTCCGGTCTCTTCTTAAAAAGAAGCCACAGCCTCTGGAGGCCAGTTGTTCCACTGGTTAATTGTTCTCACTGTCCGGAAGTTTCTCCTTCGTTCTAGGTTGCTTCTCTCTTTCACAAGCTCCCCCCATCCATTGTTTCTTGGGCTCCCTTGGGGGATTCCCCCAGGGGTGAGACACGGGACATAACAGCATGCACACATACACACAAACATACCACAAAAGAGGTGCATTTGCTGAATCTATTTATTAGGAGAGCATCAAGGATGTTTGTGTTTTAGTGAAGACAAAATTGCACAGAGCGGCTGCTGCAGTGGAGTTTCCGATGCTTCTGCTCTGGTCGTTCCAGGAAAAGCAGCACAGGAGCGGAAAGGGAGTCCCTCTGGAGGGGCCTTCTGGGTGTCCCAGCCCCCATCTGTCATTGCCACACACTGACAAAGGGATCCAGATCTTAGTGGCATCCCCAGCCAGGGGCGCTCACCCTGGAAACGGTCCCTCTGGCATTAAGGTCTTCTCCATCAGACTTGGCTAGGCGGATTTTGCAGTGGCATCTGCAGACACAAAGTCAGGACAGTTCAGTTATCGCCCGCTTCTAATTCCCAGCAACCGACTCACAAGATGCAAAGAGGGAAGTGGGGGAGCAGCAAAGCCTTCCCCCCCCCCAGGCATGGAGGGGGGATTGTTCCTAAATTAGAGCTGGGTTTTGTTTATACCGAGGGATCTTGAAAATAAACCCCCTCCTTCTCTGTGGAAGTGACTGCACCAAACATGATGCGATTTATATGAATTCAGCCCCCCACCATCCATGAATTTGGGCAGCCATTACGAAGAGAGGTCTGAAAAACGGGGCGGGGGATGGTCTGGCTACCTCTGGATCCAATCAAGAGCCAGGAGGGGCTTCGCTGCACGGATGTCGAGCATTTGTGGGTGCTCCAACTGGAAACACCATCAGGGCTCTGGCCTGCCTTTTGCTGTTTCCCCCCCATCTCCCTCCCCCAGATGCTTCCCTTTCCTTCCCCTTTGAGCCCCTCCTGAGAGCCTCCATTTGCAGGATGCCGGCAGCCCCTCAGTTATCAGCCCAGGTGGGATCCGATTTTTCCATCCGACAAGGATGGCTGCCCAATTCCATTCCCTCATTCCTCTTCTCCGTTTTTTGCAGGCTCACTGCCAAAGTTTTAGATGTGTGTCTTTCTATGTGTGTATGTGTGTGCCTTTTTGTGCAAAACGGCCTGGTAGAGGAGCAAGTGAATTCAGGGAGCATCCGAGCAAGGAAGGACGTAAAAGACCCTGGCCAAACACGCCAGTCTCTCCTTGCTGGGTGGGTGATTGTGATCTGGACAAGCTTTCCCCCTGTGGCGTGAAGGAGCCCTTCTTTCTTGGTTCCTCTCTCTTTGACGGAGGCCCCTCTTGGCATCTTACCTTTCCTGGCCAAGAGGAATATCTGCTCTCTGTCTATATGCATTTCCGTAGCGAAGTCTATGAAGGACTGCTTCACGGAATCGGACACGGACATCTCCCTGGCTGCAGAAAGGAAGAAGAGGCAGACCTGAGCTGAACGGGCGGGCTTCTTGGGTCTCCTCCCCCTCCCCACAGATTTCCCTTCACATAGGGTGGACACCAATGGGCAGGAAGACCTTTTCCATCCGAACGAAAGCCCTGAAGATGGAATCCACCCTGATCGGGGTGGGCCCCGTTATGGCCCAGGGGGGCTCCTGAGCACAGGGAGCAGCTGGGTCTGGGTTGGGCTGGAAAGAGAAGTCGCCCCACAGGCTGGTTGTTGATTTCTTGCAGCAGGTGGGACCAGAAACACAAAACCAGAAACCGTGACACGCTTGTGGCACTCCAGGCAATGCAGCTGATGTGGCTGACCCCAGTGGTGAAATCCAAATTATTTTTACTAACGGTTCTGAGGGCGTGGCTTGGTGGGCATGGCAGGGGAAGGATACTGCAAAATCCCCATTCCCTCCCCACTCTAGGGCCAGCCAGAGGTGGTATTTGCCAGTTCTCCAAACTACTTAAAATTTCTGCTACCGGTTCTCCAGAATCTGTCAGAACCTGCTGGATTTCACCCCTGGCTGACCCCATGGCCACCCATGTCTCCCCACTGACCGCTCCTCCCCAGAGGGTCATGCATTGATCTCAAACTCTTTGACTGCCCAGGTGGGCCACCTGGCTACCCGAAAGGGAGAGGTGAAGGAGGTCAGGTGTGGGTCTTCCCTCTTCCGTCCTTTTCCTTCTGGGCAAGGGGCCTCACAGAGGGACAGCCTCCTTTGCAATCCAGAATCACCGCTGGTCAGGAGAGGGATGTGCCAATGAAGGAATCCGTCTTGGGCCATTCTGCTTCCCCCCCCTTGGCGCAAGGGGGTCTGGATACCCACCGTAGAGTGACACAAATATGCAGAATACGCCCTCATTGGCCTTCAGGTCTCTGATACTGGTCATGGCGTAGGTCTTGCAATCCGTCTTCCTCTTGTCTATGATTTTGTCCCCCCATTCTGGCAGAAAAAGCAGAAGGAGGCCACCCCAAGTTACTGGTGGGGCCAGGCCGTTGCAAAAAGCTTAAACCAGATTCATCCTGTCATTCTAAGTAGATTCTCAAAAGGCAAACTGATATTTCATTCTGTTATTAACCTCCATTTAACACAGGAGCCACCCATGTAAACTGTGCATCAACGTGAAATCAGTTAAGTATAAAAAAAGGTTTAATTTTGGCAGCTTGGAAGGTTAACTTCTCTCCCGGGTAGAGGTAGCCCAGACGTTTCCAGTGGAAGGGAATTCCTCAGGGGCCTTAGATCACCTCCTGGGTCAGAAGGTGGGGATGTGGGTTAATGGCTTCGGTCAACCTGCTGCTCCCCAGGCGTTTGGAGCTAAGAAACCCAGGACGGGCCAGGCTGTTTTTCCAGCTCCTCCCTGATTTGTGGAGCCCTAAAGGGAGCTGGGCTGAGGGTCCTGGCCCCTGCTGCAGAACCCACTTGGGGACACCCCCACAGATCTCCCCATGAGACCCGCCTTTCCCCAGAAAAACTGACCGGGCTAGATGCCCTCTGGCTAGAGAGGAGCCCCTCCGACTCATACCAACCACTTTTGTGCAAATATGCCCCGTCCTTCTGTTTCGTGTAGGTCATCTCCACGTCCATGGACCCATATTCCCTGCAGAAACAAGCGACGGGAGGAGTCCTGAGGCGGCTGCAGAATCAACCCTGTGGCACGGCTCCTCCCTTGGCCAGAAAAAGCTTCAGGTGGGGCGGGGGGGGAGATGCCAAGAGAGATGCTGGCATCAGCAGACTGTCACTCAGCAAACCACTCCCCCCCAATCCTACAACTGGGGAGGGGCTCTGCTTCTCTTGCTAATCCTCACAGGAAAAAATTTTCCCCTTGATCCCCCCTGAGATCTCCTGGGGCCACGGCAGACATTCCAGAATGGGCTGGCAAGGCTTAGCCCCTGGCAAAGCTGGTGAGGACATCCCAGCCCCCCAGCCCTGAAACCCAGCAACCCCACCACTCTCCAAGGCACAAGTGCCCACCCTCCCACCCTTAGCCAGGGGGCAGAGGGCAGGGGGATTGCGGGCCCAGGCCTGGCCCAGCACAACGGGCACTCACGTCATGAAGTTGGTAGCGATCGTGAAGCTTCCCTCCTCCTGGCTGGTTATGTTGCAGCTCATCATCTCCTTAGCCATAAACTGCACCATCCATTCACAGTTGGAGCCTATGCCATGAATGTACCAGTGCCCTAGAACCTGGGGACAACGCTTGGTTAGCCAACCCAGATTCCCTGGTGGGCGTGACCAGGGCAGCCCATCTGGACCCTCTTGCCCAGTTTATCGGGGGCTCTTTTGCAGGGAGAGGCAGCCCAGCTCGGTTACCTGCTCAGGACTGCATTGGTTGGCCTCATCAGAGGCGGCAGCGGGAAGGCAGAGGAAGGCGAGCCCCATGACAGACAGCCAAAGCGGTCTCATCCTGCCCAGGTGCTTGGTCCCTGCTCAGCCAAGGAGACCCCTGGAGAAGCTGGTTCCCCAAGGTCAGTGGCTTTTATAGCGCTCAGACGTCACTTCCACTCCCGATGGCTGGCGGCATCCTCTCTGAACTGCTGGGGCACCCTGAATAGGGCATTGCTGCCAGCACAAAGGGCGATTATCTTAGCCCGCACAAAGGGCCATTGCTTTGCCTGGCCAAAGAGCCTGGAGGCTTTTGGGTGGCCTCCAGCCAGGAAAGCTGGCCTGCCTTCTCCCCCCCCCCTTTCCACTTCAGGATGGAGGCTGGCCAAAGACAGCTGATACCAAGCCTGCCCACTGGTCTCTGGGCCCCACTTGTCCCTCCGTTTCCTTGAGGCGCCCAAAGCAAAGGAAAGACCCCAAATGCCCTCCAGCTCGGGCACAACTGAAATGACAATAATGACAGCCACAGAGTTTTAATGGCCACAAGCAGCACCACAGCCATCAGAGAAGGGGGACCTTTGAGCAGGCAGCATTTAAACCATAAACCTCTCTAACCAGGTTTAGGAGCAGGTTTAGGGCTGGGACTTGGTTCTCATTCAGACATTCCTTCTCGGAAGATCCGGATGCTTTAAAGGACCTTTGCGTTGTAAAAACAAAAGCTTGTATTTGAAATGTTATATGTGGAGACGTGTGTGAAAATATGTGATTCATAAGACTGCCGGATCACAAGGAGACAACATTACAGGAGCTTTACCCTCTTTCCTATTCTTTTAACTTTAACTTTGTGCCCCTCTCGGGAAAATTCAGCTCTCTGAGCGGATTAAAAGGTGCAGCATTGTCATTTAGGTTAGGAGGCTTGGAGATTGATGTCATTCAAGCTGGCTTCTGCATTTTTCCAGCACATTCGGTTTCCTGCAGCCTCAGGCAGTTGGAAGGCCTTGCAGGAGCCCCACAAAAAACATGCTAAAAAAGAGGGGAAATTGTAATCTCTTTATTTCCAGGGAAGGAGGAAGGAGGGTGGGGGCTAAGAGGTGGGAGACCAGCAGTTATGGCTTCCGGGCTGAAGCGTCAGGAACAGGAGGGTCTTTGGCTGCACAGGGAGAGGCCGGTTCTCTTCAGCCGCTGAAAAATAAAGCAGCAGGAAGAGGGGAATGGAGCCTGTTCCCCAAAACCCCTCTTCTTCCACCAACGTTTCTCTCCACACAACCTTTACCAAACCGGCCCCTCTCTTTAGAACAGGATTCTGGACCAGGGAAATTTTACGGCACCCCCACACACCCCTCACTCGCCAGTGGCCGCTTAGAGGCACCTCTTCTCCTGCACACACAGCTGGAGGGCACACATCAGTGGTGGGCTGCTCCCGGTCCGGTCCGGTTCTATAGAACCGGTAGTAAAACTGGCAGGAGGCTCCACCCACCCACCATGATGTCATCATAGAAGCGTGAGCACATGAGGTCCCACTGCAAACAGGTAGTAAAGGTAAGTGGAACCCACCCCTGGCACACACACCCATACCCCCCCCCCCCCCGTGCCCCATTTCAACCCTTTGCAAGGCAATTGCACTCACCTAATTTGCTTGAAACATTTATCTGCAATGCAGAGAAAGACACGGTCAGTCTCAAAGGCTGGGCAGGATTTAGGGGCCGCTAAAAGGCAGGAGGGCAGCAGCTCCTTCTCAGCCGGGGGGAGAGTGTTGGGGGCCTGGGGGTTCCCTGCAAGGGCTTCCCTGCCCCCCTGTGGGGCTCACCATTCCCTTAGCTGCAATTCCCTGCTGCTCCCACTCCCCAGCTGCCCTCTTCCGCCTTCTCTGGGGTTCCCAGGTGTCCTGTGGGCTCGACACCCACCAAAGGGTCTCTGAAGCAAATGCAGGAAAAGGGGCCCTCCGCTCACCGGACAAGGGTGGGACCACCAGCTCGCCCATGAGCCCCATCTTCTGGCAATAGGCCTTGAATCTGTCCAGGTTCTCCCTTCCCTTTGGGTCTTTGCCTGCAAGGGAAAAGGGAACACGGGGAGGAGGGTTAGAGCTATTCCCACGGGCACTGGACGTGGGAGGCTCTGAGGAGCGATCCCCAAACTCCCTGCTGGAGGAAGAGCCGCTGAGAGGAACCCCCGCACAGATTCCCCCCAATCCGGGGACCGGGAAGCAATGTTGGAGATCTGAGTTCAAGGCTTGCTCAACGCTCCTGCAGAAGGGAGCAAGGCTGATGGACAGGCAAGCCTTCGGAGAGAGAAAAGAGCCCAGGTTGACATGGGCAGCCACCCCCACCCCCATCATCCACAGCTGTTTTGGTTTATGGCCCTGCCTAGGTGCCCCCCAACCCTGGGTTCAAGAAGCAGGAGGGCCCTGCCAGATCACCCACTGTAAAGCTGGAGACTCCTGCTGGGGGGCATCCCCTTCATCTCCCACTGGACGTAGACGATGGCAAAGTTGGCATCGCTGGCCAGCACCTGCAGGTCCTTCTTGCCCTTCTCTGCAGAGGGGGAAGCAGCGGGTGGGGGGCAATCAGTAGCCCCTCCTTGGAGGCTCCGTCTGGGCCCTTCTCCCCACCCACCCACACTCTCTGGAAAACCAAATGGGGCACTCTGCACATGCTCGGAATCACGCTCATCTTCTCTAACAAAAAGAAAGCCCTGGTGGCTGGGGGTCCCACTCGGGGGTCTCCCTCCCTACCGTCACTTGCAGTGAAGTGTCCCGGCTGCTCCGTCTTCATATAGGTGCTTTTCATCCCTTCGCAATTTTCTCCCCTTGAAAGCAGCAAAAAGAAGCAGCGTGGGGGGGGGAGTTTGGGCTGGCAAAAGAGACGCCATTTCTGGGCTTGCTTTGGGTGGCTGTCATTCGCCCCCCCACCCCCATCTGTGTGTGTGTGTGTGTGTGTGTGTGAGAGAGAGAGAGAGAGAGAGAGAGAGAGAGAGAGGATTCCAGTTGCTCCCAGAGATTTAGTCCTGGGGAACCACCCTGAACCCCGAAGGGAGCAGGAGGCTTAAATCAGGGCTGGGTGAACCTGTGTTGTCGTGACACCCCCACCCCCACCCCCGTCTGTCAGGGGAAAATTGGGGGGGGCAGGATCAAGTAGGAGCCAAACCACAAAAGGTATTTACAAAAGGTAATAAGTTTCTATCTCCAGGTTGCCATTTGGTAAGGGGACGATCCGGGCTGCCGGTGTCGTGATGATGTCCTTCAGGCTCTGGAGCATGGGGTCAGTGGAGGCGAGAGCCAGGACGTGCCACTTCCCTGCAAACTGCAAAGGGCCCCCGAGGTTAAACCGGCAGGCCTGCCCCCTCCTGCCCAGCCCTCCCCCTCCTGAGGCAGTGGGGCCTTTACATTTTGCCCCCCCCCCCGGAAGGGTTGCTGCTTCTGCCCGACAGAGAAAGGGCAGAGACGAGACGGACCACAGGGAAACTGTAAAACCTCAGGAAGCCCTGACGTTTATGTTGCTGAGGTAGACTGCGCTTGAATATGGAGAGGTAGTTTGGCTGAGGACCACAGAATATTTGCGCAGGAGGTCCACAGCCAGATGGGCTGCAGTTTAGGAGATGGGCTTGCAAGCTCTCGCCCACATCTGGAGTCCTGGAAGTGGCTTGGACATCCCCCAAGCCCCCCTTCCCTGCAACCGTCCGGTACCCTTTTAAGGTCGAAGTTTGGATCCACTTCCACATCGGCCTGGACGCCAAACATGCAGAACGCTGCGAGGCTGAGCAGGGCGGCCTCCATGATGGTGGGTCTGCCTTGGTGCTCCTCACGTGCCAGCAGGAGGGCAGAAGGGGTGGCCGGCCCTCTGGGGCACCCAGATTTATACCTCTCCCTGGCACTTGACAGGAAGCAGGGCTTATGCAAGGCTTTGGGCAACTGGTGTCCGGTAACCTGGCATTAAGGGATAAGAGATGCTGCAGTTGAGCCACCCCAGGGAGGAGGAGGAGGAGGAGGAGGAAGCACAGCCTGCAACCCAACCTCCCTTTTATCTAAATCCCCTCTAAATCCCCAAGACTGGAGAGGGGCTTCCTTCAATGCCAGGCCTCAAGGAAAAACAATGGTGCAAATCTCTCTCTCTCTCTCTCTCACACACACACACACACGCACAGAGGAAAAAACCCACTCTGGCCCCAAAAATCCCCACCTCCCGCTTGGGAAGATCAAGCAAAAGTGCTGCAGAATTCTTTGCTAGGCAAAAGGCTAAAGAAAGCAGGGACACCGAGTGTGTCTCTGTGTTTGCTGTTGTTGTGTGTGTGTGTTGTGTGTGTGTGTGTGCACACAAAGGGGTTGGACCTTGAAAGGGGAGTGAGCAGGGGAGCTTTGTCCGGCTGCCCAGAAAGGCTGGCTAGGATCTCATCCTTTGAGAGAAGCAGCAGTGAGAGAAAGGACTGGCGACAGAAAAGTTGTATTTTTCCATTTTTAGAGAACTTTTTAAAATGGTCCAAGAAGAGATTTGGTGGAATCTCAGACATTAAAACCTCCCTCAGGCCCTAAAGACAAGACATTCCCCCCCCCATCCCACTTCCCACCTTCCCACCAAAAGGCACCAGCAGCGACACCGGACTGTGTTACATTTTCTTTTATTATTGCTTTTAATAATATTTCCGGGGCAGGAGAAAGGCTGCTATCAGGCGAGAGGCAGGTGGGGTGCTGGGCTGGTGGGGAAAGGCGGCCACAGGGAGAATTCCAGCGCTATGGGAAGAAAGGGGTCTTCGCCCCTCCTCCCTTGGAAGAGGGAGCCAGAAGCCAGGCGAGTAACTGCAGAGAAAAAGGAGGAAGAGAAAGTTATTTCTTTGGATATTGCCCTTTTTAAAAAATAAATAAATAAATAAATAAATAAATAAATAAATAAATAAATAAATAAATAAATAAATTAAATGTTCAAAAGAAACATTAAAATGCCAACTAATGTAAGGGGGAAATAAGAAGAGAAATAACAAAAAAAAAGTTAAAAAGTGACACAAAACTTTACATTCTTGGGTACTTCCTGGCGAGCCAAAGCCAGAACAAAAGCCGCTTACCTACACACTTTCTCCCATGCAGAGATCTGGTCAGAAGGAAGAGAGGGAAAGGGGTCAAAGGAGGCCTTGAGGCAGCCCCTCCGCTGGCACCCACCACCAGCCCGGCCCCGCCCTCCCGGCAACGCCTGCCTGCCACACCCCTCACCAGTCCGCGGCAGGATGAGGATGTCTTCCTGGGCAAGGCCCTGGTTCAAGGCCGTCTGGGTGAACTTCGCCAGCAGCTCCGGGCGCAGCTGCTTCTGCCTCCCTGGCACCAGAAAGCAGAGCGGGTGAGGGACCCTGGCATTCCCCCGCAGCGGCCTCCCCTGGCAGAGCCAACCTGCAGAAGGGCCGGGGGGGCGCCAGCTGCACCTACCGTACAGGGTGACCATGGTGAAGGTGTCGGCCCCCTTGGTGATGGTGTCTCCCAGCAACGCATACTCGTTGTAGTTGGTCTCCAGCACCCGGATGTTGTGGGCACTTCCTGACCCTGAAAGAGGAGCAGACACGGGGAGAGCCCACAGGGAGCAAGGCTTGAGGACCCCTCCCCTTATAGGCAGGCAGAGGGTCTCCCTCCACTCCAACCCTCTTGGCAGCCACATCATTGACTCTGGGTGGCAAGAAGGCTGATCCTATGGGCTCCCTTGCTGCCCTTCTGTTCCTCCAGCCTTCTTCCCCCCCCCCCGGGGGGGGGCTGGGGGCAGGACAGGATAGGACAGGAAAGAGGGGGCTAATCCCTCTGGCTAGGAAATGCTGGAAGTTGGACAGGGGTAGGGGCTGCCAACCAGTTTCCTTCTGCTGGCAGACCCAAATGTTCGATCAGCCCCTTTTGGACGGAGGTGAGCAGAAAGAGAGCGGGGGGGGGGGCTCCCACGTACAAGGGCTGGTGTAGGTGAAGCGGCCAGGCTCCTCCGTCCGGAGGAAAAGGGTCCTCTTGGTCTCGCACTGGTCAAGCCTGTCAGGAAGGGAGGGAGGGAGGAAGAGGTTAGGCAAGGAGGCTGCCGCAGCAGGGCTGGCTCTGGGGACAAGCACCAACCGATCTGGGCAGCTCACAGCTCTGGCACAGGGCCCCTGAGTCTCCCCACAACCCCCTCCCTCCAGAAGAGCCCCCTTACTTGGGGTAGGTGGAGGCGATGTCCAGGTTCCCGTCTTCCGTGGGCGAGACCACCGTGGTGCACATCTTGATGACCTGCCTTTTCTCTTTGAACCAGCGGGAGTTGGAGGCCAGGCCGATGCTGTACCAGCTGCCTGTGAACTGGGGGCGGGGGGGGGGAAGAAGAGTCAGGCCTCCCTACAGGGCACCCTTGACCTCCCCCTCCCCTCTTTGGTTCAGACCACCCAGCCAGGAGGGCATTTGGTAAAAGAGCAGAAATGAGAAGGTTTGGCTGGGGCCACTTCGTGCCATCGGCCACGCCGGGCCCCAAAGATCCTGATGGACTGAATGCAGCTGGGATCCTTCCAGGTTCAAAAAAGTTGGTAGCAGAAAAGGGGGAGCTCTTAAACCCGGGGGTGGGTGGGTGGGAAAGGTTGCTTCCATGTTGGCAGCCTCTGATTCCCACCCTCCCTTGAATCCCCCCCCCCCGGACAAGCCTCCTGCAGCGCAGCCCTTCGCAAGGAGTGTGGATGGGGGCTCTTCCTCCATATCCTTCAGACACACCCAACACCCCCCCACACACACAGCCAAGGACCCTGAGCCTTTCTGCCAGCGGCTCAGCTGAGGAGCCCGAGAGGTTTGCCGCAGGGCGCCAGGGTGGCTCTCCCGTTACCTGCTCTTGCTGGAAGTCAGCCTGAACGGGCAGCTCGGCCTGCACCTGCAGCAGGCAAAGGAGGGCCAAAACGGCAGACAGCTGTGCCCACATGCCGAGGCTGGCTGGTGTTCCTGGGCTCTACCTGGTGCGGCGTCTCTGCAAAGGCTTCCGCAGGAATGGTCAGCCAGAAACCAGGGCGGGCGGCTATATATTGGCCAGCCCAGCAGCAGGTCAAGGGGCGACCTATGCTGGAGGCCGGCCCCTGCTTCCCCCCTGCCCCCTCCTGGCAGCATTATGCAAGCCGAAAGCAGGAAAACAGAACGGGCAACGGGGCCCCTGCTCTCCTCTGCTCTGCTCTGCAGGGTCCAGCTGTGAGAGCATCAGCCCACAGGCCCACCAAAGAGATTCCCCCCACTGCTGGAAAGTGGAGGAGCCTGCCCCCCCTCCCATCATCCAGGCTGTGTGCAGTGGGACAGCCCCTCCCTCTCTGGCTCTCACCCCTGCTGTACAAAGTGCAGGGCTGCCTCATTCAACGCGGCACAGAAGAGAAGGGAAGGAGTCAACGGAAGGACAGTCTGACCACAGTGCCCAGACCTCGGCTGCCCCTCAGCCTCAGGACCAGCCCGCCTTGCCGCTTTCTTCTGGGGGGGGGGGGGGCGTTTTGCTTGGTGTCTTGGCAGGAAGAAGAGGAATAGCAGTGCTGGGTCAGTTTGAAGGTCCAGCCGCACCGTCCATTCCGCACTTCCCAGGCCAAGAAAGCCTAAAACCCTTGCAGGGGGTAGGGGGGTGCTGATGCATTGGCAGTGGGGGAGGGGATGGTCTGGAGTCCCCACAGGAGAGGCCAGATGGCTCTCGGCCCTCCTCATTGAGTCCGAAAGAGGGCCAAAGAGCATTCTGGCAGCTGCCGGACTGGACGCAGAGTCGAGCCCCTTCTCAGGCTCGCCTGGATGAGGGGCAGGATGGGGCAGCTGAGCCGAGTGGGGAGGGCAAGGGGCGGGAGATCAGCAGGGGCCGTGTTTGGGAAGGGAGACGGGGAATAGCCACCCTACTGTAGAGCTGACTGAGGCTGAACAAGCATCTGGGTCTGGCCAGACTCCTCCCCAGCCCCGGCCCTTCCAGAAGGGGTCAGGGAAGGAGCCGGCCAGCAAGAAAACCATGGCCACTGCCACCCCCTTTGGAGCCAGAGGGTACCTTGCCAGAGCCAGGCGAGGGGGGCATGGCCCAGGGGTGGGGGGGAGCTGGGTAAACAGCACGTGCAGAGGCTTCCTGCAGTTGGAACAGCAAAACAAGCCAGCCGCCAAGAGAACAGGCCGGGCTGGGCGGGAGGGGGGGCAGCCAGCGCTTTCCAGAACTGCTTTCTCAGCAAAAGCCGAAGAGTCCGAGAACAGTCCAGCCCTGAAGGCAGAGCAGCTGAGTGAGTGCGGGGCCTCTGTGGCACTTGGGGGGTGGGCAGGGACTCTGCGAGAAAACAATGCCCAGGTGCACCCAGCCTGGCACTCCCTGGGGAGTGGGGGGATAAACCTTTGGGGGGCATCAGCCGCTGGTCCTCTTTTGCAAAAGAGCCCAAAGTTTGTTCCACCACTTGCAGCCCAGCCCCCTGCACTGCCCCCCCCCAGCCCCTCTTACCCTGCGGCCAGAAGGCTTCTTATGCTAGGGGAGGGTTGAGGGATGGGGTGGGGGTGTGGGCTCATTACAGGCCCAGTTCTACCTTTCAGCAAGCAACTCAAACCTGATTTTTAGCTAACATCCCCCTTTTTTTTTTTTGCAAATATCAATGACATCAAAGTGGGTTTTCTTGTTTTATTTTCATGGGACCAAATACAAGGAAAAACTTGGGTGGTTTCTGTTCTTGAGCGTCCTCATGGGCTGCCTTGACACGGCTGGAGCGTCGGATCGCTCCTGGTTCCTTCTATCCTGTGTATTTCGTTTCTGGAAAGCCAAAAGAGAAAATACAGGAGGGGATCTGTAGCCTCCTGCAGACCCCCATCAGCAAACCCCGCCCCCCGCCGTCAAGGCTTTGTATTCATTGCCTATCAGCCAGCAGAGGAAGCAAAGCCCGCCTGCCTCTCGCGGGTGCCAGGGGTGCACAAGGCCACCGGTTCAGTTCCCAGGTCTGGCGACTTTGGCCAAGGAGGCGCTGAAGCCGGCAACTCACCGTCAAGGATGTGGAATTGGTCGGCCGAGCTACAAAACCCTGCGGAAAAGAGCCAGGAGGGAAAAGAAAGTCGGGTTAATGGTTCTGGGGGTTCAAAAGCATCGGTGCAACACCGGGGCCTGCGCTGTTTGGACGAGGTGGTTTTCGGAGGCCTATGACCGACGGACCCCGCAGAGCCCCTTTGCTTGGCCCAGTGTGGACGTCTGGGAATAAGGGGAAGGGGCAGTGGTGGAATCCAAATTTTTTTACTACCGGTTCTGTGGGCGTGGCTTGGTGGGTGTGGCAGGGGAAGGAATCCCCATTCCCTCCCCACTCTGGGGCCAGCCAGAGCATTTGCTGGTTCTCGGAACTGCTCAAAATTTCTGCTAGACTTCACCCCTGGGAAGAGTTCGGCTGACCCCCCAGGAGCTGCCTGACTGATAGGGAGCACAAACCTCCCCGCCCCCCCGGTCCAAGAGCAAAGAGCTGCGCACCGTAGACGGGGTAATAGAAGATGAGGTCTTCACTGATTCCCAGGGCAGTCATGGCAGCTTCGAACTTCTTCAGGACGCTACTTGCCACCTGTGCCATCCGTCCTTTCGTGAAAGGGAGCAGCATTAGGGGAGCCCGAGTTGCCCTTTCCTTCCCTCAAGCAGCTGAAGAGCTTTGCTGGCCAATCTCCCTACAGAACAGGATGGCTCCAGCACGCATCCCCTTCAGAGATACCCCAGGCCCCTCTTCAGGATCTGCCCAGCCTGCAAGGGAGGAGGCTGCAAGGCAGCGGGAACCGTCCCCCCCTCCCCAGTCCCACCAAAGCCCACCAACGTAAGGCTGCAGCTTTCATTCACACCATAAAGTTTGGCTGAGATCTTGCGGTTCTTCTGGAAGTACAGGATGGCGTAGCTGCTGTAGTCCGTCTCCCCCACCACCACGTCCACTGGGACACCGCGGCCTGGAGGGGGGACCACAGAGAGATCAAGGGAGAGCTTGTCCTGCCAGGGCCAAAGGGCAGCAGGCGAGAGGAAGCCTTCGCCTCTCCTGCCTCTCACCTTTCAAGAGGAACCGCCCAGGGGTCTTGCCGGCAAAATAGCTCTGCTTGATGTTCCAGCAAATTCCCTCCCTGCAGAGACGAAGGTGGCGTCAGCCCACCGAGGCAGGACGGACAGACAGACAGACAGACAAAAGGACGATATCCGTCCAAAACGACCTACGTTGGGACAGCTGCAGACAGACTCCTGCAAGTCTGAATCGGTTTCCCCTCCCTGCCTGTGAACTACTGAGGACCCTCCTGGTTAGGCTGATTCCCCCCCCCAATGCCCCATCCTGAGTGCAGGATCCCCGAAACACTCACAGAGGCCGGAAGGTGTTAAAGAGCAGCGAGCCCCTGTCAGTCATCGACACAACCACGTTGGTGGCTTCCACCCGGTAGCCATTTTCACGCAGGTAAAGGCAATCAGAGGCCACCCCCACCAGAAACCACTTCCCTGCAAACTAGAAAAGGAGGGAGCTGTCCATCTTCTCTAATCTCCCCCCCCAGCCCCCCTGTTGACCCCCAGTGGATTAGAGGCTGCGTGGCTGGGTTTCCTTGCAGTATTTCTGCAACTGTTATACCCCACAGCCCCAAACCATACTTAAAATGTGGCACAGTTGCAAAAATTAAGCCTAAGAGCCGGTTCAGTGAATCCTATTTTTAAAATGCCACAGGCATCAGCTATTTTAAAACAAATCATTGAACCGTGGTAGAAAAAAGCTTGAAACTGCGTAAAGGAAATGGGACGGGAGTCACGTTTTCATTTATGATTTCCTTACAACAAAAGCCAGAGAGGAAGAGAAGATGCGCATTATGCCAGCCCTTCTCCCCGAGAAAGAGGGAGCCTTCCGCTTATCAGGGGAGCCTCCTCCTCCGCACTGTGGCCGCCTTTGTCAAGAGTTTGGCAGGGAGAGCGGAGCTGAACAAACAGTGCAGATAAGGAACCGCCTAACAAGCACCACACTATGAGGGGATCAGGATTATGGGCTTGCAGCCCAGGGTAGCTGCTAGGTCCCTGGAAAGGGCGGGGGTGGGTGGGAGGACAGGCCCTTCTGAAATGCAGCCATAGGGATGGAAAGAGAGGCTTTCTGGCAGCAAGAAGAGAGGAGGGCTGCGTCCCAGCGCAGGACGGATCCCGACGGCTCTTGGCCATCTCAGAGCGACCACAGAGGAAGCTCAGAGCTTTTTACTCCCCAAATGAGCTCCCCCCCCCACTTCCCTCTGCTCACCCGGGCGGGATCAAACTGTTCCTGGGCGCTGATCTTGTCAAGGGGGTTCTTGGAGGGTTTGGGCCTCCGTGCCCAGCAGGGTGAAGCCAGCGAAAGCCCAGCCAGGAGAAGGAGAGCAATGGGAGCCATGGCGGGATGGCAATGACCAGCAGTGCTTGGGGTGCCCTTGGGCACAGGAGGGAGGGCGGGCGGGCTCCCAGTTAGGCATTAATCAGGCTTCCCAGAAAAGGCCGCTGGGGAGGTCCCAGCTGCTACTGTGGCCGCTGCTGCTATCCTACCATCCCCAGAGTGGAGACAGTGCTCCATTCACAAAGGGGCAAGCTGGGCCCCCAACGTGTCCTGGGGTTTGCAAGGCAGCTTTTTACAGAAGCTCTCGGGGCTTCAGCTCAGCTCCTTCCGGGCCCTGGACAGCCAGCAAACCATTGCAAAGCTCTTCTCAGACCATACAACAATAAGGTACTTATCTATTTCACAAGATAAGGGGCTGATATCTATGCCTATCAGTTTAAGGTGTATGAGAGGACCTGAGTGAAGACTTCATAGACAGTCATTTATAACTTGAAATGGGTTGGGGGGGGGGAGGAGAGGGAGGGAGGGAATGAGACATGTGGTAGTGAAGGAACCTGAGCAAAAGCCTCACTGTGAAGAAGCAGAAAGAATGAATGTGAGTGAGTGAGTGTGTTTATGTACATATATGGAGAGATAAATGGACCTGAGTGAAGACTTCACAATGAACCATATTGCGATGCTTATTTATTTTTAAGCTGTAAATTAAGATCTGGTTGAAGACTTCATGGTGCACACCAATTCATATCTTTAAATGGGAGGGGGGAAGAGAGAGTGAGCAAGAGGGAGGGGGGAGAGAGAGAGAGAGAGAGAGAAAGAGAAAAAATGCTGGACCTGAGTGAAGACTTCACAATGCACAGTACTGGGGCTGACATCTATGCCTATCAGTTTAAGGTGTACGAGAGGACCTGAGTGAAGACTTCATAAACAGTCATTTATAACTTGAAAGGGGGGGGGGGGAGTTAAAAAGGCTAAAAACCCGAGTTAAAAAGGCTTCATGTGCTAACGCTAAGGGACCAGAAAACAGTGCCCTCGTGTGGTCAATGTAGGAATCGCAACCACAAAAGGAAATCATTTATCATTTCTTTCCTTTTGTAGTTGCGATTCTGACATTGACCACACGAGGGCACAGTTTTCTGTCCCTTAGCGTTAGCACTGAAGTCATCATAAGGCTTTTAAACTCGGGTTAAGGCTTTTGAAGGTTTCTCTCTTCTTCTGGGCCTTTTCTGCAGCCCCTGGGGCTCCCGTTGCCCTATTCATATTAAACATACGGTTTTTAATGATGATAATAATTCCAAGGGCTATTGAAGAATGGACATTAAAAGTCGTGAATTTAGCAGAGATGGCCAAAATTTCAGCGTATTTGAAGGACCATTCGAATGAAAGATATATATTGGAATGGAGAAGATGCATTGACTATATTCAAAACAAATATCGGACTAAAAAGTTTCAAATAGCTTATGAATGGAATCTATATTTTCTTTTTGAAATATGATCAGTTAGTGTAAGGGGAGTTAAAGACCAAGAGGGAGTTTGGAGATCACAGAAAGTTAGCTTATTTTAGCTCATGTTTGTTATGTTATACCCTGTTTTTGCTCTGGGAAAAACAGTTCCGGACAAATGGCTGCCCAATCTCTTCTTAAAGACCTCCAGGGATGGAGCCCCCACAACTTCTGAAAGAAGGATGTTGCACTGATTTATTGTCCTCACCGTCAGGAAATTTCTCCTTAGTTCTAAATTGGATTTCTCTTCAACAAGCTTCCACCCATCACTTCTTAACCTACCCTCGGGTGCTTTGGAGAATAGGTTGACCCCCTCTTCTCTGTGACAGTCTAACTGTTAGATATCGGAAGACTGCTGTCACCTCACCCCAGTCCTTCTTTTTGTTAGACTGTAGGAAAATAGATGGAAGGGTGGAAGAAAAAAAAGGTGTGTGTGTGTGGGGGGGGGGGGGGGGGAAACAGGTAGACTCAAAGAGCCAAGCTGAGCAGAAGGGTGACACCCCCCTGCCTTCCCATTGCATTGGCCCCGAGCAGCTCCTTCCTGGCCCAGGCTGGCTCCCACCCTCCCGGGATATCCTGGAAAGCCAGAGTCACTTAACAGCCCTGTTACTAATTTATTCAAAACAAATATCGGACCAAAAAGTTTCAAATAGCGCGCCCGAGCGCCCTCTGCCGACCGAGGAAGCGTGCTCCACTCCGGCCTCGATTCGTCGAGCGTGACCGAAGCAGAGCCGTCGGGGAAGCCGGAGAGCAGGATCGGCCACTCGGCCTCCGTTGGCGGAAGTGTCGTCGCTCGCCGGAAGGAAGTGCGCGGCCGTGAAGGGGCCGCTC
Organism: Arizona elegans; assembly: GCA_022577455.1. Lineage (NCBI taxonomy): Eukaryota > Metazoa > Chordata > Lepidosauria > Squamata > Colubridae > Arizona > Arizona elegans. The sequence goes on along the minus strand of JAKOOJ010000034.1, from coordinate 372,293 downwards.
TCGGCGGGAGGCTCCCTGGTAGGGGCGGCCCGGCGGCGGCGGCAGAATGCGGCCATGCTCCCCGACAGCCTCCTGGTCGAGATCTTCCGCCTCCTGCCGCCCGCGGACGTGGTGGCGGCGGGGCGGGTGTGCCGGCAGTGGCGCCGGGTGGCCCGGGACGAGGTCCTGTGGAAGGGGCTCTTCTACCGGCACTACCGCGTCGCCCGCCACGTCCACAGGCACCCAGGTCAGCCCCGGGGGGGCGGGGGGGAGGCGAGGGGGGAGGGGCGGATCCCCCCCGCAGCAGCCCCTCCCCAGGCGCCGAAGGGACCCAAATCCCGGCCGGAGGGAGGGAGGGAGGAGGGGGGGAGGGGAGGGGAGGGGAGGGGGGGTCCCAGCGGGCCGGGTGGCCGCGCAGCCTCGGGAGCCGCTCTCCGTTTCCGCCGCAGCTGCCGCCTCCTGGTACGGAGAGTTCCAGCGCCTGTGCGAGGCCGTCCCGCGCGTGGAGGTGCAGCGCCTGCAGGAGCACGGAGAGCCCGTCCTGCACCTCAGCTTCGCCCACAGCGGCCGCCTCTTCGCCTCCTGCTCCAAGGACTGCACCGTCAAGGTCCGGCGGGGGAGGGAGGCGGTCTTGCTCCGGTGGGAAAGCCCCGCCTGGGCTCTGCGCTCCGCTCTGGCTTGGCGGCCCCCGACGGCCCCGTTCCTTCTCCTTTCTGGCTGCAGGTCTGGAACAACGATCTCCCGGTCTCGTTGCTGCATAGCACCAGCATGAAGAAATACAACTGGAGCTACACTCAGTTCTCCCAGTTCAACGCAGACGATTCCCTCCTCCTGGTCTCCGGGGTCTTTATGGGGCCCCGGACCTCCTCCTCGGGGGAGATTGCCGTCATCGGCCTGGGTGAGGAGGTTTGTGGGGCGCCCGCCGAGAGCTTGGAGAGAGCCCGGGCTCCCCCTAGAAGAGCCTGGACGGGGCAGGGGCAGAGCGGGGGAATCCCGTCCCTCCAAATCTGCTTCTGGCGGCTCAAGACGTCTCGCACCTCCTGCTGCACCTCTGGGGGGTCCCTTGAGCCCCTCCCGTTCTTCTTTTAGAGAACTTCGAACTCCTGTCCCGAGTCCGCAATAAGCCCTACGACGTTTTTGGCTGCTGGCTGAACGAGACCAACTTGATCTCCAGCAACCTGCACCGGATTGGGTACCTCACTTCCTGCTCCGTCTTATGGCTGAACAACGCCTTCCAGGTGAAGCGAGGCTGCGTCCCTGGGGTGACCTGGGGGTGGAGGGAGCCCCGGGGCTCCGTGACCTGACTCCGCTTGCCCCGTCACTCACAGGGCGTCGAGTCCGAGAACGTCAACGTGGTGAAACGGCTCTTCAAAATCCAGAACCTGAATGCCAGCACCATCCGGACAGTCATGGTCGTTGATTGCAGCCGCTACAGCTCTCCTGACGAGCTGCCGAGCCCTGGAGAGCAGGTGGGGGAGGGCCCCGCTCCTCCCCACAAGGAGAGCCACAGCCAGGAGGTGGAGGAGAGGCCCCAGCTGAGGGGTTTCCCGGCAGCCGAAGGGGAGGCAGGGACTGAAGATGGGCTGGACCGCTTCCTGAGTGACATCATGGCGGGATGCATTCGGCCAATGATGACGGAGATGGAGATGGAGACGAAAGTGGCCCGACTCCTGGCCCGGAACCGAACGAAGCCCCCAGAGCCCAACCTGCTCTCCCTGCAGGGTGGAAACAAGAAATACCTGGTCTTCACCACCGGCTGCCTCACCTACTCACCGCACCAGATTGGTAAGGGACCTGTACGCTCTTTTCCTTGTGGAGTGGGGTGGAAGAAATGGCCGCTGAAGGGTCGTTGCACTTCTGCACAGGGGGATTGTGGAGCAGAGCCTGGGGATGAGCAACAGGGAGAGCCTTGCTGGAATATCTGGCTGCCTCCCATTGGAGGTCTGATTCTTGGCTAGGTCACCTGCCCTCTTGGTCTGACCGGAGGCGGTGAAAGAGGTTTGGTGCCACCCTGTGAGAGATGGGTGAGCTAGCAAGTTGCCTCTTCGCTTCACCTCTAGGAATTAAGCAGATCCTTCCCCACCAAATGACAACCGCAGGGCCTGTTCTGGGGGAAGAGAGGAATTCGGACAGATTTTTCGATTCGCTGGATCATGTCATTGATATTCACGGGCATATCATTGGCATGGGCCTCTCTCCGGACCACAGGTAGGGAAAGCTGCCAATGATTGGGCATGGAATGGAGACCGGGTGGCACAATGCCTCAGTTCAGCGATGAAAGGTCTTGCGCTGGGAGGGGGGAATGGGGGACCACAACCACAAGCTCAGGGAAGAAGGGCTGGCTGTGTTGGGAGACTGCCAGGCGCCCAGCCAAGCAGAAGCCCTCTGCTGCCCAGCTCCCACCTCGCCCTCCACAAGGCCAGCGAGACTGCCCTGTCTCTCTCTCCCCCCCTGACTCTCCAGGTACTTGTACGTCAACAGCCGCGCTTGGCCTGAGGGCTGCGTTGTTTCCGATCCTTTGCAGCCACCCCCCATCGCTGAGGAGATTGAGCTGCGCGTGGTGGACCTCAAGACCATGAAGGAAGCCAAGCGGGCTCTGCGGGCACACCGGGCCTACACGCCCAGCGAAGAGTTCAACTTCATTTTCCTTGATGTCAGCAGGGACTTTGTGGCCAGGTGAGCCTTGCCCTCCTTTCTCCTCTCTGTCCAGCGAAGGCTCCTTAGCAAGGGAGTTGATGGCTTCCAGATCCCGTTGTGCCTTTTTGAGGGCTAGTCCCTTGAGGCATTTTGCAGGCGGTGCTGGTGTTCTCAGAGCTTCTCCTCCAGCTTTGTTCTATGGTCACCAACGTGTCGTCTCCTCCCTCCCGCTGTGCAGTGGGGCCGAGGATCGCCACGGATACATCTGGGACCGGCACTACGACATCTGCTTGGCCAAATTGCAGCATGACGACGTGGTCAACTCGGTGGCTTTCAGCCCTGTGGAACAGGAGCTCCTCCTGACAGCCTGCGCGGACAACACCATCAAAGTGTGGCGCTCTCCCCGCACCGTGCGAATCCTTCACGAGGAGAAGCCCAGACTTCGTAGACGCCTCTTCTCCTGGGCCACGAAGCAGGGAACGTGAGCTGGGCAGGGCCTGCTTCCTTGGGCCAGGAGGCCCGTCCCCTGCAAGCGACCCTGGCCCAGCCCACTCAACTTCACAGATGCCCTGCTCGGGTGAGGCCTGGAAGAATCGCCATTCGAGGAACGGAGCCGCAGGCTGGCATAGTTCTGTAGGATGCTGTCACCTCTGATGTGGCTCCTGGGCTTTGAACGGCCACGAAGGGAGCCAGGAGACCTGTGCTGCTCCTGCTTGAATTTCTGCTTGACGGGGAGGTAAGAGAAACATAGCTGGGCCCTGAGCTGGATTCCCTTCGGTGCCTCTGCTCTCGTTGACCCAGGTGGCCCTCCTCTGCCCCCGAAGGATTTGGAGCTGCAGCCTGCCAGCCCCTGGGAAGGAGCACGGGTGCCCTCCCGTCCCTGGCTTGGGGGAGTTGCCCACGTTCCCTGAGGAGGGGGAATTATAAGAGGCAGGTGAAGGCACGACTGTTGTTATTTCTTTTGTGAAGCAGAAAGAAACCTGTTTGTGCGCCTTTGAGGAGGGCTGGGCAGCTTCCACGCCCTGCCAACCTTGGCTACCCAGTGCAGCATGGCTTGGTCTTAATAAACATTGCTTGAGTTGTTGCTCTTGCATTGAGCATCTTTGGCATCTGCGAGTGCTCCCTTTTGCACCCATGGCGGCTACGAGAGAGGCCCTCTTCTGTGGCAGGCACGAGGCAGAAGATGGGTAGGGCTCTGAGCGGGGCACCCTTGCTTCTGAGAAGACCCCTGTGGGGGATTGCTCTTCCGTGGGCTGTTCCTTCCTTGGAAAATCTTCCTTGGCTTGCTTTGGCAGGGGAGAGAACAGCAACCCGTCTCCCCAAAGATGAGCAAAACGGGGCTCGCCTCTATAATGCTTTATTCGGCTTTCTCAGGTGCCCAGGGAAGAGCATTTCAGCAGGACAATCAAAATCCCCTCTGATCGCCTCAACACTCCTGCCAGACCTTGCGTCTCCTCAGAGGAGCCCCCCCTCCCCCACCAGTGGAGAAGAAGGGGGTGGGCCAATTTTCCAGGTCTCTCTTGCTGGGAACGCTGAAGGAAGACCCTCCCCAATGGCTCACCTCTGCTCATGAACCCTTCCATCCCTTCTCAACCTCTGCTGGAGCAACTTTCCGGGCAATTGCCCAGGCCTCCCTGCCCAGAGAACTGAATCGGGTAGAGGGATTGCCTGGCAGAGGACACAGGCTGGCCAGGAGCAGCTCCGCTGTCCGCAGCCCCTAAAGGTCCCCTGCCAGACCTTCCTTTGGGTGCCCAGCCCCTCAGTCCCCTTTCTGGCCTAGGCCACCCCCTCCCAATCCGCCCACAGCAATCCCAGGCAAGGGAGGAGCCACAGAGGGAGCAGGAAAGGCCCCTCCCTCAGGGCTCACCAGGGCTTCCAAGCCGCTCCCCATATCCAGGGGGGCAGTCCAAGGCTAGAAGGTCCACCAGGCCCTTGTTGGCCAGGGGGCCGTCCAGGGCAGTCCCCATGCTCCGAGACCCCAGTGGGCAAGGCGTTAAAGGCCCGTGAGGTCTACAATGGCTTTAATGAAGATGGTGTCTTCGCGCACGTAGGAGTTCTTGGACTCCATCTTGGCGAGGGGGCAGAAGAGGGGGCAGCCACTGGCAATGTTCATGTCGCTGATGGGCCGCTGGAAGGAGGAGGAGGCCACATCGGGCCGGAAGGCATCAATGACGTGTTCGCGGTTATTCTGGTCCAGCAGCATCAGGGTGACCTACGGAGGAGACAGGAACCTGGCGGTAGCCTCCCTCATCTCTGGATCCCTTTTGGCCTCTGCCCTTGCAAAAACCCCAGGGGGGTCTGGGTCACTCACTGGGGCAGGAAAGGCTGCTCTGACTGGTCTTGTCTGAAGCTTCAGAAGCCAAGGACTCCCACCAGGTGCGTCCCTCCCTCCCTGCTGCAGGCCCAGCAGCCTCGTGGCCCCCAGGACCCTACCTTCTGGTTGAAGGGCCACCGCAGCAGGGAGTCATTAGGCCCTTTCATTACCACGAAGAAGAGAGACAGGTGGCTGCCACGCCCGGTGCCGTCCCCATTGAGGTAGATCCGCAGGCACATCTTGTAGCCGTACTTGCTGGTGTAGAAGGCTGGCCAAGCAGAGCAGAAGACAGTTGGGAGGAAGCAGTTTCCTTTGGCTTGCCCTGCCCTGCCCTGCCCCGCCCGTTCTCTGGACTGCAGCCCCTGCGGCCCCCACCCCACCCCTGGTCCACCCAAGATCAGAGCCTGGAGGTTCCCAAGGTGGCTTTCCCCACCTGGGGAGAAGATGGCTGGAGAGCGCCCCGCGACTGCCTCCTGCCGCTTCCTGGCAAAGTCCGAAATCTTCCAGATGAAGATGCCATCGTAGGAGGCCGCTTCCATCTCCTGGATAGTGTGCTCCATCTCGGCCAGGGCCAGGTCCTTCAAGGCAATGCTTCTCTCCAGTTGCCGCACCTGGGCCAGGAAGGCACAACCGAGGCTCCCAACAGCTCTGCTGCCACCCACAGCCTTGGAAGGGGTGCGTGCGGAGCCCTGCAGCTGAACCTGGGCCGCCCAAAGTGACCCCTTCCCCCTCCCCTTTGCCCAGGCCAGGAAGCGGGACCGAGACCCACTCTGAACCCCGGTCCCACCTTAGTGCTGAGGGCCTCGATCTTCTCCTGGTCAAGCTGATGCTGGCGGCTGGCGGCTTCAGCCACGAGCGACACCTTCTCCACCTCCCGGTTCAGTACACAGACGATGTTCTCAAAAGTGACTGTCTTCCTCTCCAGGGCCTCGCATTTCCCCAGCAGTTCTAAAGAGCTGGGCAGCTCTGCCTCTGGAACCAGGGGCCTGCCCCCCGCCAGGACGCAGCCAGCCTCCGCCGAGAGGCGGTCCAGCAGGGGCTCCAGCTTGCTGGACGCAGAGCCCAAGCTCAGCACGAAACTCAGCAGCATGTAGAGGTGCTCGCCCAGGTGGCTGCTCTCGTGCTCGGGGAGCTTCTCGTTCTCCATCTGCGAAGAGCAGGAGAATCAGGCGGGCCAGGAGGGCTCTTTGGGGGCCACCAGGACACAGGGATGCTGTCCGAGTGGCTGAACGGGCTGCTCCAGAGTCAGCTTCCCTCCCACTCCCTGCTTTGAAGCCCAGCGCAGCAATACCAGGTGAGTGCAGCCGACCGGCTGGAATCTGCAGGGGGCTCTGCATTTGCTGCAGGTCTTGACGTGGTCCAGAAACTGGAAGAGGAGAGCAGCTTCAAAAGGAGCGGGAGGAGCATCCCCTCACCCACCACATTTCTGCCCCATCTGACACCCGAGCGAGAGGTGACGGGTGCCCATCTCAAAAGCACCAGAGCCTCCTCAGGTCCTCTTGCTGGTGGAGGGAGGCATTTGGGTAGGCCAAGATCACTGCCCCGCCCCGCCCCACCACAGGGGGTAGAAAGGTGGGCCACCCAAGGGGACCTTGTTGGGGTACTAATACCAAGGGCTTCACTGCTGACCTTCTCCCGGGGGATCATCTTCTTTCCGCAGCCCTCGCAGGCCAGGGGAAATTTGGGGCACACGGCCTCGTGGGCCTGGCAAAACAAAGCCGCAAGTTAGGCCACATTCTGCCCCCACCTCTCCTCCTCCAAGGACATTGCTGGCCTTCCACAGCTGGCACTCAGTGGCTAGGCTGCCCGGAAGGAAAGCAGAGCTCTACACTGCCTGGGAAACAGGGCACCGGAGCAATCAAAACCAAGGCCACACCTTCGTGCTCTGAATTGGGATGCTTTTAAGTGCTGCTGCAATAATACACCGGCCTTTTCAAAGGGCAGTTCTCAGGAATGGGGGTGGGGGAAACTGGCCCGTACCTTGCTTTCAGAGAAGCGGAAAAGAGCTTGGCAGTATTTGCAGCTGAGGCTCCTCTCGGGACACTCCTGCTCGGCGTGGTACTCCTTCTCGCCTAGCCTGACCAGGCCGTGACACGCAGGACAGGCCACCAGCATGGCCGGGCAGCTCCCTTCGTGACAGCTCTGTGGCAGAAGGACTGGCGTTTCAGCACGGCCGGCAGGCCAAAGGAAGGCCCTCACCACCTGCGCCCCTCCAAGGCAGCTCAGGAAAGCAGGCTGTACTTGAAAGGAGCAGCCGTTGAGCCTGGAAACTCACCCCAAAAGGGGGGCACAAAAGCCCCATTGCGCTGACATTCTGCACCCCAAAAATGTCTGTAATTGATTCGATGGCCGTGGAGAGGATCTGTTCGAGGCCACCCATCTTGTTCTTGCTGGGGCTCATTTATTTTCCAATTATCTTCATAATTTTTAATGGCCTTGATTGTTGTGTTTGCAAAATCAACACACGGGGGGGGGAGGGGGGAGGCATCCAGGGGTGAGGTGTGCCCATTGCTCTGCTTCAGATAGGAACCCTGCAGATTTGGCGGGGTGGGGGTGGGGGTTGAAGCACGCAAGCTGCTATTGCGAAGAGGCAAGTGGTATTCTGTATATTCTGGCTGGGCTAAAGAGCAGGGCCCCAACTGAGGGGAGTTGGGTGGCCTGCCTGGCTGAGATATCCCAGCCTCCCACTGAAGTAAGAACTCTCCAGAGGGCCTGGAACCTGAATGGAGAAGGCTCCTCTCCTCCCAAGTTGGATCTTGGGATGGCCCTTCACAGAGAGGTAACTCCCTCCAGCTGAGCCAGCAAGCCACACATCTGGAAGCAGAGATGCAACCGAGACTCTTCTGGGCACCTTCTGAAGGCTCTGAAGGCCACTGGGAGGCCTCACGGTCTTTTCAAAGGGCTGCAAGTAGCAGGGAAGCACTTTCGCTTTCCAGAGCCAAAGCCTGCAGTGTCGCCCACCCAAAGAGAAAGTAAAAGCAGCGCCAGGAGGCAGCTGGCGGTCAAAGGTGGGAGGGGGGGCAGTTTCTCTTTGCTGGTGTCGGATGACAGGCAGGAGAAGCTGCCCGAGACCCGATCTAGAGCAGAGGCGCTTTTCTCTTGGCGCTGCCAGCAGGCCCCGTCTGTCCTCTGGGGTTGAATAACCAGCAAGTATTTTAGGGACTTTCCAGAGGGTGTCACTATGCAGGCTTCCGCCAGGGACTTTCCAAGTTGGAAGCTCTGACATTCAAAGCACGCAGCCCAGCTGCAGACACAGCAAGACAGGCGCCTAACTGAGATTTAGTCTCTGGTTCTCCATGGGAAGTGGGGGCTGGAGAAGACTTTGCCCATCCACAGAGCTCCACTGGGCCACATGGCTCATGGCAGAGAGGCGGGGGGGGGGGGGGTTACAAGGGGCCTCTTCAGGGAGAGGAAGTGGGCTTCAGTCTTTGACCAGAGAACTAACTCAGGCCCTTCCATCTCCCCCGCTCAGAGCATGGCGCAGTCTCCTTAGACCCAGGGCTGCCTGCTCTCCCTCCGCTCCATGAAGCCTCCATGCAGACTCTGGAACTGAGCACTGGGGGGAGGGAAGCGTCTGGGCGTGTGGTGGAGGGGGGGGAAAGGGTCCTGCTTGGGGAGGACAAGCAGCAAAGCTGCGTTGAAGGCTCCCTGGCCCCCAACAGCACAGACCAGGCAAGAGAAGACTCAGAGAGCAGGGGATGGTGCCATTATCCCACATACAGTTCTGACCAAAGGCCCCCACCCCCCAGGCAAGGGAGGGCCAATTCCCTGCCCTTTTCCACTGAGCCCCCTGCTCAAACACGGAAGGGCTGCTGAAGGCCCCCTCCTGGGATCTTTACCTCATATTCTTTTATGGAGCCTTTCCACGTGCAACCTTGGTGGGGACAGATGGCCGGGAGACTCTCCACTTCCCGCCGAGCTGCGTTATCTGGGAAAGCCTCAAAGGGACAAAAAGGGAAGGATTAAGTACAGAGATGCGAAGAAAAGACTGGCAGGTCAACTTTGAACCAACAGCTTGCCTGCGGGGTTGGCCAAGGAAGAACACGGGAGCGGCTGCTGATTCTGGCACAATCCGTGGCCAAAGCAGCAAGCCAGCCCAACTGGAAAGTTTCGCTGGGAGAGGGCAAGGCAGGGGTACTCCCCCAACTGACTGACTGAGCTGAAGCCCTTCCTGATCAGGACAGAGGAGGAAGAAGCGGCCCCTCTTCATGCCTGTCCCAGTTGCTGGGAGATTGTGACCACAGCCCCTTGGAATGCCAAGAATTTGCACTGAGGTGCCTCAAAGGGAAGCCTTCGGAAGAGAAACAGGGACGGGGAACTTCCCTTCGCCTTCACTTCAAGGGCCCCCATCTGACCCAGCCGACCTCGTCCACCCTCTGAGCTGCCTGGAAAGACAGCTGGACAAAACTCCTCTTGAGGGGGCTGCACTTACCACCCCTGGTTCCAAGATCGAGGCGCCTTCTTCGTACAACCCCTCATGAAGGCAGGCTGCACACTTCTGGGGCCCTGAGCTGGCGGGGAAGAGGAAGACCGTGAGAACAACCCCGAGACCCTCCCAAGTCAACTGGGCAGCCCATTCCCCAGCAAGACAAGCCACCTCAACTAGGAAAGGGGCTGCATTTTGCTCTGACATCATTCAGTGTCTCTCTGAGTGTGTGTAGTTGGGCTTGTTTGGCTCCAACTGATTGCACAGTGCCGGACACCCCCACAAGGGAGAATTGTTTCCAGGTCAGAATTGTTTATAGGATGAGCCACCCTTCCTTTTCAGTCATGCCACTCTGACTGATCCTGAGGTGTGCAGCTGATGCCCTCCATATTACAACTCCTGAAGCAACAGGAATAATCCCCAAGCTGGCAGGTGTCACATTGCCTATCCTGGGTATAATTAAGCAGATGCTCTCTTTTGCTGCAAAGGCTGACTTACTCCCTTTCTTTCTGCAGGGGGACAGAGGTGGAGAGTTAATGAAAAAGATGTAGCAGTTTCTTTCTGGGGTGAGAATTTGGTTCGGGACTAAGCAGGTGAAACTGCATGTGGGGCGATCCTAAGAGATCTTTCCCACCTTGGAAAACATCAAGAGCCAAAGCTGGAAGGGACTGCCGGCTGAGCTATCAGCCATGGGAGGAACCCGTTCCCCTTGGGCTCTTGGCAAGGTGTAAGGAATTTGGGGAGAGGGTGATCTTTGCCAGCATCAAGTTGGTCCTCAGGGGAGAGCGTTTGAAACCCAGCACGCTTTCTCCATCTGCAAAGGATGTGTGAGTGAGATTCAAGCAAAGGGAAGCCAAAGGCACCTTAGGATCTTCTTCAAGCAAAAGGAGCAGTAGCGATGACCACACTGGGCTTGAAATGGCCGCCGCAAAATATTCCGGCACTCTGAACACAGGTACTTGCCCACCAGTTCAGTGCCCAGAATCTCCTTAGGGAAGCCTGGCTGGTTTACGTCCAATGAGCCAGGAGGGGTTGCGTTGGCCGATGCCATGTGAACCAGCCTGTTTGCGTGGCCTTCACAACCCTGGAAGGAAGGAACAAGGGCCACAGTTCAGCTCCATGTTAAATACACCCAATTAACCCTCTGGTGTGGCTTTAGGGCCCCCAGCCCTGCTCCCAACTGGGCAATGGCTGGTTCCAGAGGGCCCCTGGCTGAAGCGGCTCAGCCATCTGCTAGGCTGCCATCCATCATCCACAGCAGCTTGTGAGCAGGTCCCCAGGTGGACTGAGGGGGGGGGAGGGTTTGCCTTAGCCGAGTTGCCTTTGGAGCCAAAGGCAGCCCCACCCCTTTAAAGCTGTTGCCTCCCTCTGTGGCCCCGAGGACCCTCACTCAAAACGGGCGGCGGCTCCTCTCCCGCCAGAAGCCCCCAGTTTATCTCATCTCCAACCCTCCATCGGCAGGCAGAAGATTGTTTCCTGCACCAGCCGGACTGGGGGGCTCGGCCTGGCTGAAGCTTGCCTTGCCTTCCCTCCGTCGCAAGCCCGGCAAGCCCGTCTTTTGGCGGAGCAAAGCTGTGCTGTGCTGTCCGGGGCCGCCCCGGGAGAGACTCACCCGACCAGGGCGGCCCCAAGGGAAGGGCGAGCGGCGGGGAGAGCGGAGCAGCGGCTCAAACGCTCCGGCTTCCCGGCCTCTCGGTCTCCGCCCACGCCGCCCCGCATCCGCAGCGGGCATCGCCGCCGGGCAGGGGGAGGAGCTCCCGCCTCTGGAAAGCCCCTGGGAGCCGCCGAGGGCCCCGAGCCACGTGCCGCCCCGCCGGGCCGAAGGGGAGCCAGTCAGCCCTCCCCCCGCCACCCCCACGAGCCCCTGCGCGGGAAGCCCGGGTGTCTGTCAGGAGCGCCCGGGGGATTCCCCCGCCCCTCCCCCCGCGGAGAGTCCCGCTCTGCGACCGCGGCGACCGCTCCTCCCCCACCCCACTCACCCGGAGCCGCGTCCGGCCACCCAAACGCCGACCGGAAGTTCCCGTAAGCTCCACCCAGCGCTTCCGCCATTTGCCTTCGCCCGGGCGGCGCCGCCTCCGAAGCCCCGCCCTCGGGCCCCGCCCCCCGTTGCTATTGGCGCGGGGGCGTGGCCCCGGCGGAGTTGTCCGTCGCGCGGGAAGGCAGCTCCTGAGGTAGCTCCGCGTCCGTCGCCGAGGGTGGTGCCGGCGGCGGCGCCTCAAGCGAGTCGGCCGGACGCCTCGGGGCCGGGATCGGCTGCCTCCGATCGAAGCGCCTTCGTTTCGCCTCGGCCCTTTCCCGTCCAGAGGAGGCTTCGTTGTTCGCGACGGTTCATCCGCTGCAGCTTAAATCGCGGCTTTCTGAGAGAAAAGAGCTGAGTTGCTGAGGAAGCCCTTGGCTCCCCTCATGGTACGCCGTCCTTGGTCGACCCCTGCAGGGAGGGACGGAGGGCAGAGAAGGTCCGGCGGGTTGGGAGGGGGGATGACAGGCGGCGCGTCATTCCGAAGAAGCGAAGCTTCCCTGGAAAATTGGATTCTCGTCTAAGATTAAGATATTGACCGGCCGGCCAGGCGCCTTTTGCGCATGCTCCTGAGAAGGAATCTGAGGGCTGTCATGCTTTCGGATTACTGTACCTCCCTCTGAAGAGGAGGGGAACCTCTTGTCGTTCCAGCCAATCATACGACAGAGCATCATGAAAGGCTGGATGTACAACCTACTACGAAGGGGTTTCTGGGAGAATTCCCAGGGACAGTCTTGCAGGAAACTCCCTTCTCTCAGCCAATCCTAGGGCGGAGAGCCTTGATCGACAAAAGAGCTGATCTATTAAAGGACTTCAAAACAGAGGGTGTGGAGGCGTGACAGTTATTGTGACGTCGTGAGCCCCCATCGAGGGGAGGAGCCGGCCAATCTCGTTGAGGTTTCGCCCTTGAGTGGCAGCGGGACGGCCCAATGGGGGTGGCGCGCTCTCCGCCCTCGCGAGGTAAAGACGGGATGAGGGAGGGAACGGGGAGAGGGACGGCCTATTGCGGAGGTTGAGCAGCGAAGAGGCGGCGGCAGAAGCAGAAGCGGAGGCAGGAACCAGAAACGCCATGGCGGAGAGCGACTGGGACACGGTGACGGTGCTGCGCAAGAAGGGCCCCAGCGCGGCTCAAGCCAAATCGAAGCAGGTGAGGGTAGGCAGGAGCGCGCGTGCGCAGCCTCTTCAATCCCCGCCCATCTCCCGGTGGGCGGAGTGCCTGCGTAGAGCCCACGTCAATCGATCGGGAGGCACGCCCACCCAGCCCTTATTTGCATGGGCTCCGCTCGCGGGGGTCTCCCGGGCCTTCCTCTCCGCCCCAATCGGGCGGGCTCGTCCCGCCCGGCTGCTTCAGGCTCGTACTCGGCGGGAAGGCCCCCGCCGGAGTCGCTGCCGGCCCGGAACAGCATCCGCGGAGGGGCCGCGCCTCACCCTTCCCTCGTTCCGGGGCGCTCGCAGGGCGCCCCCTGCCGGCCAAGAAAGGAAGGCCCCCTCCGGGGTGGGGGGCTCGGCTTGCCCGGAGCGTCCCCGAAGGCGGCCGGCGGAGGAAGCGGGGCGGGTCTCCTTCCACGGGCCGGTAACGCTCCCGTTGCTCTTCAGGCTGTGCTGGCGGCTCAGAGGAGAGGCGAAGACGTGGAGACCTCCAAAAAGTGTAGGTGTCGCCGGCGGGCGGGCCGAAGGCGCCCTCGTTAACGAAGCCGCTCCGGCGCCTTCCCGGGAGGGGGGCGGGCAGGCCGAGGCAAGGCCCCTTCCCCAACCGCCGCCGGCGCTGCTCCTTCCCCCGCAGGGGCCGCAGGGCAGAACAAGCAGCACTCGATCACCAAGAACACGGCCAAGCTGGACCGGGAGACCGAGGAGCTGCACCACGACCGGGTCCCGCTGGAGGTGGGCAAGGTGATCCAGCAGGGCCGGCAGAACAACGGGCTGACCCAGAAGGACCTGGCCACGGTAAGCGGCCGGCGGGGCGGAAGGGCCGGGCCTGGGTGAAGCCCCACCACCCCGTCCCTTCTGCTCCGTGCAGCTGCCTGGCTCTCCCCCTGCAGAAAATCAACGAGAAGCCCCAGGTCATCGCAGACTACGAGTCCGGAAAGGCCATCCCCAACAACCAGGTGCTGGGCAAGATCGAGAGGGCCATCGGTGAGTGCGAGTCCCACCACACACCGCCTCTGCGTGGCTGAGTTGTGGCCCGAATGCCCGGCTTGACATCCGCACACAGCGCCACAAATTACGGTGCAGAAGCTCCCCAAGGCCTCTCACAGCTGACCGAGATCCCCCGCCTCACCAGGCTGCTGCAGGTGCCCATCCCCGACTGAGTCTCTCTGCTCTTTTCCAGGCCTTAAGCTCCGAGGGCGGGACATCGGCAGGCCCCTCGAAAAGACTCCCAAAGGGAAGTGATGACAAAGCCTCGAAATCAGTTTGCCCCGACTGATCTCGCCTGGCCATTCGCTCTTCTGGCGTGGCCAGGGCGTCTCTGCCAGGCTGAAACCTCCAAACTCTCAACCCTGTTGTGAATCAACGAACTTCTCTCAGCCGACATTCCTGCCTTCCTTTTTCAAAGTATCCAAATCCTAATAAAGCATCTGAATCTGCCAGGGGCAAGAAAGAAAAGTTGTCCTTGTCTTTGGGGCTTTTAAAGTGCCCAGGGCCATTTGGAAGGGGGTGGGGATGCAAGAAGCAAGGCCAGTTCCCCTGGCTTGGTTTCAGGGGGGAGGGGGCCACGATGGTGGAAAGCGGTCCATGCTTGCTTTTAGGGCCCTTCGCAGCGGCTGCTTTTATCGAGGCTTTCAACCGCCTGCGTCTGTCTTGCATTTGGAGTTGTTGGGAGGGGGGCCTGGGGGCCTCTCTCTCACACATACAAACTTACTAGCCTCTTTCCAGCAGAGGATCGTGTCGAGGGAAGTACCTTATTTGGGGGTGCCGATCAAGGCTTTTGGGGGAGGGGGCTGCTTGTGGCCCTTGAAAGCAAGGGTCATCTGAGTAAAGAGTCCTTGGATGGCAACCCAGCAAATTCACACAAGAGATTAAACCAGTGTTCCTGTGCCTGGCACTCGTGTTGGGAGTGGGTTTATTTTAATTTCCTTATGTGGTGTGTTGAAATGCTTTCTGAGCAGCCATAGATGGGATGTTCCAACCAGTAGTGGGTTTCCATTTAGTTTGCTACCAGTTTGCTTGCACACACGATGCTTCTGCACATGCACAGAAGTGTCCGGCCAGGTGGGCGGAGCCTCCCGCTGCCCCTGCTCCCAGTTCACGCGAACTGGGGCAAACCGGTAGCAACCCACCACTGGCTCCAACCTTGGTGATTGCCTGCCTATCTCTGGTCAAGAAAAGAGACTGATTCAAACCGTGTCTCAAGGATGCCCCCTTTATTGGAGTCGCTCCAGTTGCCTCTCCAAAGCAACAGAGGCCAATGCAAGACGAGACAGGGAAGGCAGGGGCCGGCCTAGGACGTTGCTGGGTCAGGAGCCATCTGGGGCAGGATGATCCTGTCCTGGAAGCCAAGGGCAGAGACGGGCTGGTCTTAGCTGGCAACCAAGAGATTGGTTGGTCTGCTTGGACGGTCAAAAGGAAGTTCCCACCCAGCCACCCATCCCAGTTAAAAGTAGCCTGGCTGGAGAGCAGAGGGCCACGTGCCCCCCCCCCAGCCCTTACGTCTCGAAAGGCGATGTTGTCAAAACCCTGCCCGTTGCCATCCTCCTCCACCATCCTTTCCTGACTGCCTCTCCTCTTCCACAGGCAACAGGCGGTTGCGATCAGCAGCAAGAGGACGGGGTTCACCACGCCAGCCACTATAGCAATGGTCGATACTGGGAGAGGGCTGCTGCTCTCTGCCAAGGCAAAAAGTAATGGGGAGAGCCTCTTCCAACCAGCTCAGGGTGGCTCCCGCAGGGATCAGCCCACAGCTGTGACTTTGCAGAGGGCCTGACCTTCCGTTTGGTCTGCCTGGGGAGAGGCACAGTCCGGCCCAGCTGCGTAGTGGAGATCGTCCAGCGCAATCACCCCTGAGCTCGCCCAGGCTCCGCTGCTGGCCTCCAGGACAATCTGAAGGGAAGAGAGCTGCACTCAGGCTCAGAAGGACACGATGGGAGACCGAGGCAGGGGTGGGATTCATGGAGGGTCAGAGACCCACCAAAAGACTGCATCCAACGCCGTGATGTGGGGTGCAGTGAAGCCCCTAATTCGGAAGAGGCAATGTGAGGGCTATGGCAAAAGGAGGCAGATGCCTGGGGCTCAACGGCCAGATCCCCAAACCTGCTGTTGCCAGCTGCCTCTTCCTTCGGGTCCAGGGAGGGAGGCTGAATTCAGAATACCTGGAACTCCACGGGGCTGATCACCAGGAGCGTTCGGTTCATCCAAGTCCAGCTCTGATGGCCTCTGGCGCTCCAGATCACCCTTTCCCCCTGCGCCCCAGTCAACCTCACTGTGAGCTCTGCAGGAGCTGGCAATGCGGGGGGGTGGGGTGTCAGCATAGAGACCCAAGCTTTAATAATGCCACTTCTCCAGCAGGGTGCCCCGTCTCAGGTGGGGGGGGGAGGGGGACCCCTCGCCTGACTTACAGCTGTGGCCAAGGAAGTCCATGTGGTAGTGGAACCGCAGGCAGGAGCCCGTGGTGGATGCCAGGGGCTCGCTCGCCAGGCGTGCAGTGCTCTTTCCCAAGCTCAGCACTGCCAGGTCAACGTAGGCATAGTGACCTACAAAGAAAAAGCTGAGCAGCAGGAAGGAAACATGCGCCAGGCCTCCTCCTGCAGAGTTGCTCCAGAGAGAGCGTGACCTTCATTGTGGCCCTGCGCACGAGGAGGGTGAGCGCTCCAGAGCATGCAGGGGTTCGCCGGATCTGTGAGCTACTTAGGGCTTTTCTGGGGGAATTTAAGCCACTAAATGGAGCAAGTCCAGGACTTCAGTTTCCTTCTGTCTATTAATAACTCGTGAATTAAGGATAATCGGAGCCCCCAACATAGGCAGGGCTAATCAATTTCCAAGAGGAGCCCCCAACTCTTCCTACTCACAGCCCCTTTGCTGGCTCAGCGAGTATTCAGGAGGCGTCTGTGGGGCAGATGCCTTCTGGCAGCCCAAGCTCCTCTCGTGCAACCCCAGGGACCGAGCACTAACCTGCATTGGTGCCGAGGGTGTGGTCTTCCTTGGGAGATGGGGAGCGCAACGTGGTGGCTGCTTCCTTCCAGTCCCAGCTGTACCAGTCTCCGTGAGGCTTGCTCCAGCCACAGGGGCCTGACTCAAAGTCACAAGAGGCTGGGCCAAAAGGACCCCATGGTTACCTTTGACCATGGCTCCCCACAACAACTTTTCCAAGTGGAAAGGAGACCATGCTCTGGCCTGGTGTGCTTCCAGGTGGTGTCTCCTCCCACTGTGCCCATAACATTCCTTTTTCTTTCTAAAAGAGGGGAAATGGGAGCAGGCGAGACTCAAGCTGCCCCCACCTGGTTCAGAGCAGCCGCCTTCCTTCACAAAGATGTCATCGAGGGCAATGTAAGAGGCCGGCTCTCCACCAGCGCCTGTCACTGCGAAGGCCACCTGTTCACGGAAGACACAGATGGCGTAAGAGCCTCGTGGCCAGCCAGCTCAGACTGTTTCCAGGCGAGCCAGACGTTCAGCTGAGGTTCAGAAAGGCCACTGTGCCCACCTGCCATCTCCCGTGGACCTTTGCCACAAAGCTGCCATACCGCCAGGCTGCCCCCTGTATCAGATCCGGGCTGAGCATCCCTGTCTCTGCTCCTTCTCCCTTTTCCTCTTCCTCCACCACATAAGCAGTCAAGGATCCTATGGGAAGCAACCAACAGAGCAAAAGAGTCTAGAGCCCGAATGCTGCAACTGCCCTCTGCTGTGTGTCTGGGGAAGGGCAATGCCAGTGTTACTTGGGGGGAGGCAGGAAGCGAGTTGAGGTCTTAGACCTCTTGGCATCGTGCATCAGGCTCTTGCAGCACGCGCGCCCCAAACCACCAAGAGTGCAGATGGCACCACTGCCTGCTCACCTGGCTCACTGCCACTTTGGTAGTACCAAAAGGAGACACAGTGGGTGCGGAGCAGAGGAGGGAAGGCGCGAGAGCGCAGGATGGTCACCTGCCCCAAAGGGAGATTGTCTGCACCAGTCTGCAGGATCATGTAATGCCCTGTGGGGGGGACGGTAAATTGCCGAAATAAAATCTCCAAGGGTGGTACCTGCTATGAATAAAGCATATACTACCTGCCTTCCTGAGCCAGGCCATCATTTGGCCTCATTTGCAGGAGCCCCAAAGCGTTTCTCAGGTTTCCCTGCACGGCTTCTTAGTCCTGTCCTCCCCAGGGACAAAAAGGGGCACCCTGCTGCCTGCTACCTCTCGGCTCGCCCATGGTGTGATCCACGGGAGGGCCCCAGCCTCTGGCGCCATTCTGCCGCTGCCACGCCTGCTGCTTGGGGACCAAGAAGCTGCATTCGCCGGCCTCGAAGGAGCAGTGCCTCTGGGCCGGGCAGGCCCCGGGGGTCACCGTGAGGTCATCCAAAGCTATGCTCCCCAGGAAGCCGTCCCGAAGAGCCTCAAAGATCACCTGCAGGACAGGTGGCAAAAGCGGCTTCAGAGCTAGAACTATTGACTCCCTTGTGCAGACCCAAGTTTCTAGCCCTCGGGGCATAAAGAAAAATTGACGCCCACTAAGATCTGGGAATCCGAGGAAGACTTTCAAGGGTGCAGGGAAATCTATTCTAATCCAGGGAAGAAACCTATCCAGATGGATCTAACCAGTCCGAATTCTACTCTGCTTCCTTCTTCCTCGATACAGAAAGGGGGTTATTTATTTTGAGGCTGAAGGGGGGGCACAGAGGATGCCCTGGAAGCTGGCTGGTGCCAATCCAATCCAAAACTGGAGCTGGACTAGGGCAGGCTGTCCTAACCTGCCCGACCCCATCTTAAAGGGACACAGCGGTGTGAGCAGCTGCCTGGCTGATGAGGAGAAGCCGCATCAGCCTAACTCCTCCAAGGAGCACCTTTCCAGATGTTCCCGAGATCAGCACTGTGCTCTGGGGTTCCTTCACGCAAAGGAGAGGGTTAGGGTCTCTTTACCTGGTAATCCTGACCAGGCTTGGGGGAAATGGTGGAGGATGCTTGATGCCAAACAGCCCCATGACTCCCCCTCCAGGTCCAAAGCACCTGCTCCGATTCTCCAGCTGCCTTCACTTTCAGGGCCAGGGTCCCTGCAAAACCAAATTCTCCGTGTGTGCGTCTGTGTTGGGCGTGTAAACATTCTGAAGGGGGCCAGCCCGGACGTGTCATGCCACACACAGCTATTCTTTCATGCCGGAGAAATCGTTCAGGATGCCATCTTCACTCATGGAAGGCTCGCTGGGAGATCACGGAGCCTCCGATCAGAGAAGATCACTCACCCTAGCAGATGGCGGGAAGATTTAAGCACTTCCCGGACAACTGCAGCACAGCTGAGAAAGGCGGCAGGATCCAGAGCGAGGGCCTTCCTTCTTTGGGCAGCCCTCGGTCACCTATGAGCCTTCTTTACAAGACGGAGCGAAGGCTGCTAAGATGGGAGGGGAGGGGGCCGCTCTGCCCACCTGCAGGATTCTTCTTTAACGTGGGGCTAGAACAGCCTGACCGCCATCTGACACACATCCACATCCACCTGCCTGCCCCTCCACCCCTAACCGGCCTCCTCTGTGGAGGGTGGGCAAGAGGCAGCAGCTCCTGCAGGGGAGTCTGAAGGCTTACCAATCTGGGGGCCATCCATGCGATACCAGAAGGAAAGGCAGGAGGCCTCGACAGCAGCAGAAGCAGCCACCACCTGGGGAGCAGAAACGAGCCGGGCGCGCCACCCTGGGTTCCAGGCTCCACCAGGATCCGCAAACAGGAAAGAGCCTGTTGAAGAGGAGAGGGGAACTGCGAAGGGCTCCGTGACTGCCTCCTGTGACTGCCTAATCACCTGTTCCTGGCACGAGCGGAGTCTTCTGAGGCTTCTGGATGGACCTCCAAGCCCCCCACGTCAGGCTGGGCTCTGGCCCAGAAAACCCCATGCCAGCCAGTCTACAGCTGCTCTGCGGCTCTACCTGTGCCTGTGGTGTGGTCCACGGCCCCTCTTCGACTTTTGCTCAGCCTCCATTCAAAGCCATCGTTCTGCTCCAGATACCAGCTGCACCAGCCGATCTCAAAATTGCAGGACAGCCCTGCCTGGGGGGCTGGGGGAGAAGAAGCAGCCAGGCTATTGCTGGGGATCTTTCCCAGATCAGCCAGTCGACAGAGGAGCCAAAGAATGCAAACACCCCACCCCATCATTCTCCTCAAAGCCTGCAGCACAAGGTTTCTTCTCTATAAACCGAGAAGGCCGGGTACCTGACGCTGGGGCTTCGGGGCTGCAGTTCACAAAGGAGATATTGCTGACGGCAAGTGGCAGGGCCCCCCAGGGGCCATCGAGACCAGCCCTGGCAAGCAGCTCAAGCTGAGGAAAGAGAAACAGGACAAGGGCTTCCCCTGCAGCTCTCCGCTTCTTCCTTCCTCTCAGTGCAGCTGCACCCCAAGTGGCAGCCTCCCCTCGGCCTTCAACCCAGGAGACAGCCCTCCTACCTGGAAGGGCCTCTTTCTTGCGCCCAGAGGCACTGTGGCCGTTGCCCAGGAAGTGGTCCCATTGCTCCGGGCAAACCAAGCCCACCAGCGGGTGCCCAGTCTCCCATCGGCAATGGCAAGGGCGAGGAAGCCTGCAGGATGGGGAGGAGAGAAACAGGTGGTGGCTTCAGTGCTGGGCAGCATTAGGCTGTGCCAAGGGGACAAAGGCAGCACCCATACCTTCTGGACCAGTGGTGAAGTCCATCTGCAGCACACAGCCTAAACCTGAAGGGCCCAACACTGGAGTAGCAGCCCGTGCCATGGAGAACATCTGCCCAGGGCCCTCCTGCAGTCTGAAAGCCGGCCCTGAAGAGGAGGAAAAGAACAATGGTGGGCCCCGGGTCAACCAAAAGACGGCTACAACCCCCTCCTCCTCTCCTCCATGGCATGGCCCCAGTCCCATTTCTAACCTGACAGGGCCATGTTCCTGCGACCCTCTTACCCTCAGGACTGAGCCTGCTGGTGGTCCATCGCAGGTGGCCCACGCTGATGTCCATCCAGCCACCGGAGCTCTTGGCAAAATCGGTCCCTCCTAGTGGGGAAGGGATCAAGATCTGCATTTCAAGGGGCAGACATTAACTGACAGGCCACACAGTTCGACGCAACGTTGCTCTTCAGGAGCTGGTGGGGGAAGCGGCTCAGGGATCCCCATTGTGAAGGCCATGCCTCCTCCTGGCCTTGCCATTTCAAAGAATCCCTGCACAACGAGCCAAGTGCTTTTTTCAAAACCCCACCCAAGCGGGAAGTGAAAGGGCTCCTCCGCTCTCCGGCACCTTACCACACTGCTGCTCATCAGAGGCGTCGTCACACTCAGCCTTGAAGTTACAGAGCATCTGGAGGTGGAGGCATCGCTTACCCTGGTCACAGGTGAACTGCCCCTTGGGGCAAGGGCCGGAGTGCTCCAGCACGGGAGGAGTCGGGAACTGGGCTGAAAAGGACCAAATACCAAGACCTCAGTGCAAGGCAGGTCCGGTCAAAGAGCTTCCGAGGGGACTCCGGTAAAGCAGGTGTTTCAAGAGCCCCCCCCCTTCCTCCCTTGGTCAGGCAGTTTGTGAGGACAGGGCTTCAACCGTTGCTCAGCCGGCCATCCTATTTCTCCTACTCACTGTCCCGCACCGTCCTGCAGCCAGGAGACAGATGAAGGTCGTCTAGAGCGATGCTCCCTTCCTGCCCACTTCCAATCCTGCCCTCGATGACAATCTGGGAGAAAAATCGATCGATGCAGGGCAATACAGGGGCAGGGGCAGAGCTGGAGCCTGGGCCACCAGCGACCTCCCAGTGCACTGCCCGTGTCAGCCTGCTCCACCTGGGAGCTTCGAGCACCTGGCACTAGGGCCTCCAGGCTTCGTCTACCTTGAACGTCTTTGTGTCTACGAAATCCACTTTCTCCCGGAACCAGTAATTGCCCAGGTCTCCCGTGCGGCTCCAGACGAGCTGCAAAGCTTCCACCGTCTGGCTGTAGATGTTAAGGCTGTTGCTGTTTGAGCCATGCAGGTGGAGGTAGAGGACCAGCTGGGAAGAAAGTCAGCCAAAGCCACTGGATGGATGGGAGGGAGGGAGGGAGGGGCACCCCAGCCTCCATTTCCTCTCCTGCCGTGGATTCGAGCAACCCCGGGCGGGGGGGGGGGGGCGGGGGGGGTTGGGCGACCAAGGCTTCTACTCTCTGGGAAGCCACAGAGAGGTTTCCTTCTTATCCACCCTTCTGGGGAAGACCCCCAGAGTCAGAGCGGGATTCAAGACAGAGAGGCAAAGGGACTGCTCTGACCACAAGCAGAAGGGAAACCTCCAAGACCCTCCGTAATAGAAGAACAGTGCAGCCAGCCTGTCCAGCTGTGGCCTGAGGGACGGTCAGGCGACTCACGTAGCAGGACTGGTTGGCATCCGGGGCCAGCATTGGGCTGCTCAGCCAAGCTCTTCCCTCGTACAGCTCCGGCTTCTGGGTCTGGACATATGCGAAGTAGCCTGCAATGAATGGAGCAAGCAGTGCAGGGATGCCGGCTGGACCTCTCCTCCTGCAGGCCATGCCTGGCTCAAAGCCTTGGAAACATTAACTCTGCCCGGAGAGGCCTGGGCCTTTGGGTGACCCTGGCAGATCCTTTCCCCTCCAGGAGGACGGCCAAATCCAGAGCAGTGTGGTCTATCTTGACCAGGACACGGAGCCAGGGGACAAAAGGGCTCCAAGCACAGAAGCCAGCAAGAGGGGCTGAAGGGCCTCTACCATGCCCTTCCCCTTCGGGAGCCCCCTCCCACGGACCCGCCAGAGGCACAGGCTTCTCTCAGGGCAGCCGAGAGCAGTGGCAGCAAAGGGGCAGAAAGCAGCAGGGCCTGCCTGACTTTACCGCTTAGGGTGGAGCTGTGGATTTTTATTGTCTCACTGATCTGCCGTGATTGAGTAAAAATACAAACCCCCTCAAGGTAGAAAGCAGCCAGGGGAAAAAAAATGGGGGGGAGGGTGTTTCTCCTGGAATAAGCTCAAAGTCTTGTGCTCTAAGGGTAGCAGAGACCCTAAAAAGTCCAGGGGCGCCTCCTGCAGCCGAAGCCATTCTGAACTGCGGCTGCATTCTCAGACAAACACGGACAGCCATTTCTGCTTCCTTGCTACCTGCCTAAACTCACCTTCCCGGCTGTTAGTGCTATGATCCCGCGAGGGCCCGGCAGGCAGAGAGGCCAGGTGGAGGCTCGAGTTCCTTAGCCAGGGAAGAGTCGTGTTGGGGTCCACCGTCCACTGGCACCAGTCATCCTCAAAGGAACACACTGTGAAGGTGGCTACGGGGACGAGAGAGATACACACACTGGCCCTTCTCAGACCATGGACCGACCTAACTACAGACAGCCTGCCTGGGGGAAAAAAACCCTGGCTTTCGAGAGTGAAACCCCAAAGCTAATCAGCTCAGCCTGGAGTAGGGCAAGGGCAAGGGCCACAGAGGAGAAGCTCTCTGGAACCCAAGGCTGTTCCAGAGAAGGGGCACCCCAGCCAGCCTCTTCCTGGCAAGCCTGCCAGCTACTCAGTTGAGTGCAATTGGGCTGGCCAGAGTGGGCAAAAGGAAAGAGGCTTGCAGGTTGCCTTAAAGGTCCCTTAAGAGAAGCCACAAACCTCTGCTCTCAACATGATCTACAAGATCACATTCAGGTTCCTTGCTCGAGAACCACAAGGGGAACAGCAGGAGCCCGGTGCTTTCCCCCCCAGCCACCTCAGGATCCTGCGCTGTCATCTGAAGAGCTGCAGATCCGGCTTCAGGATGAGGCTCCCTCCCAGCATTTCTGGGCCTCCAAGACCAAACAGATGGGAGCCTGCCCCCTCTTCCCCACCCCCACCCCCAATGCTCACCACATTTAGCCTCGTCTTCATCCTCACCAGCCCTGCAATCTGCGGTGCCGTCACACACCCGGTCTGTGGCGATGCAGCCGCCCTGCTGGCAGTGGAAAGCCTTTGAGCCACACGTCTGGGGAGCTAGGAGAGACGGGGAAAGGAGCCAGGTGGGCCAAAAGATCAGGCAGAGGCCTCTGCGCAAAGGAAGTAGCCAGGCCCAACTGTGGGGGCTTCTGGCAAGGGTCTGTCCCTTTAGGCTGCATTCACCCTGCTTCGTTCATAAGCAAATTCTCTCTTGGGGACTGGCTGCAGCGATCCATTGTCTGCCTGCGTGCCTGCCTCTCCTACCACTAGATGTTCTGCAGCACAAGTCCTCCCATCATCCCCAGCCTGCACGGCCTGTGGGCAAGCAAAGGAGTAGCTTGCAAATCATAGAGACAGCATCCCACGGGGCCTCCTTGGAGGGGCCTTTATAGGAAACGGAGATCGTAGAGAAGTTCAGGAAGAAATAAAGGAAGGCACCCCCCCGCCCCCCGCTTTACGTGGGAAGCCGCAATTCCTGAATTCCACATCGTCCAGCGCCAGCTGTGCTGCAGAGGAGAAGGCCTGGGTGGAGGAGAAGGTGACCTGGCAGGAGGGAAAGACTCCAGGTGAGGCTGGGGAGCTCCCGTCGGTTGGGGGCGCGGCTGGGCTTGGATGCCAGGTACCTGGAAACTGCCCGGGATGTGACCGGTGTAGGCCACCAACTCCTGCCAGGAGTAGGTGCCACCTGGAGGGCTTTGCCATAGGCAGACGGTGCGACTTCCCTGGATCAGCTCCAAGGTCAGGAGCGGCTGCTGAGTCTCGTTAAGACCTGGGTTCAAAAGAGCATCTCCGTGAAATGGCAGAGCTCCTTCAGCCAGGAGAAGAGACAGGAGGCTTCATCTCAATCTAGGAGCATATGGGGGGGAATCATGCAAGGCATTGGCCCTGCTGGTTCTCTGTCAGCCTACCTGACCCCCACAGGAGATACCAAGCTCGGATCTCGCAGGCAGCAGCTGCTCCTCTCAACAGGGGGGACCGCAGCCGGGCCGTGGCCACAGGCTTTACTCTCTGCTTTGTAGCCGCCATGTACCAGCCTGCAACGGAGGCATTTAGAGGAAAAGCGGTTCTCACACAATGCCCATTGCTCATCTTGGGGTGAGACGAGCCCCCAAAAGGCAAGAGGAAAAATGGGATGCAGATGCCCTCAGCACAGGGCACCTCCCTGGGACTGCTTCAACTCCAGGCCTTCCAGGTGAGGAGGACTTCTCCCCCCACCCCCCCAGAAGAGCCTCACCAAGGATCTCCAGCTCCTGTGCCCCTCCCCTCCCCCGACAGAACCAGTTACCGAAATCCGTGCCCAGCGTGTGGTCGAAAGGAGGCTCCAGCCCCCATGTGGAGATGCTGGCTTGGGCTGGGTCCCACCGGTAGGCTGAGTTGCTGATGTCCTCCCAGCCACACGTGGTGCCTTCAAAGCTGCAGGTGAAGGGAGCCCCCAGAGCCGACGCCTTCTGATAGCCTGGATGGAGGGGAAGAGCCAGCAGTCCACCCCCTCCCCAAGGAGCGTCTCCTGGTCCTGCCCACAAGAGGCTAGCCAGGAAGGGCCAGTGGACCCTGGGGCTCCAAAGGAGCAGCTGTGGGGAGGGCGGGGGCTTGGGGCCTCCTTTCTTGGGGTCTGTACAGTGACTTCAGGCTCCAACAATTCAAGGACAGGATTTAATCGCCAGGAATTGTCTGGAACTAATCCTGTTCACAAGCCTTTTGGCACGGGAATCCATTCCAAGACGGTCAGGTATGTGCTGGGACGGGCAGAGAAGAATGGCGAGAAACCCTCCTGCTTCTGCTTTCGAAAGAGAGCAGTTACTGCCATCTTCTTTGCTGCAATTTTGCCTTAAATTCATCCCGAAGGAACAGAAAGTTGATCAACTCACCACACTGGTTTTCATCTGAACAATCCCAGCAGTCACACACAAAATCACACACATTTGGACTCCCACATCGGTTGACAAACACAGCCTGGACATAAAACGGAGGCCCAACTAAGAGACAAAGAAAGAAACCCCAAATGGGTGGCTCCCAGAGACCATCTACTGGTCCATCTACTGGTCCTCCTGCTTCTCCATGGCTCAAGGCAGCAAGAGCGCCACGGAATCGATTCAGCCAAGAGAGAGCCCAAGCCTTCTCCGAGAGCGGGACATGAACCAGGTTGGTCAAGACACAGGCTTCCACCCGTTGAGACCCCAGGGGCAAATGAGGGCTGCTAACGACCCCATTTAGGGAATTTGCGTCCTAGAGTTCACAGCTCTGCTTGGACCTGAATGCAGAAAGTAGAGAACTGAATATTCAGAGTAAATCAGTTCTCAGGATTGGAGATAAACCTCCGACTCTCTCACGAAACCTACAAAGGTGTCAATGGACAGTTTAGAGGAAAATGGCAGCACACGGAGAAGCCGCGAGAATGTTTATTATCTACAAGTAGCCACTTTTCTTGCATCTTAAACAAACATAAGCCCAGCCCAAAGGGCACATTTCAAAACACAGGAAAGGCTTTGAACTTTCCAGCAGACATAAAATGGCCCCAGGAGGAGCAGGTGTTCAGGCTGGCCGCCTCCTTCCTTCCTTTGGTTCCCCCAAACCAAAGCTCAGTTGTTCCCCCTCTCAGATTCAGGATCTTTCCATGCAGCCCTAGCAACGGGCTGACTTCCTCCTCTGAAACTCACCCATCGGCATCTGCAGGAGCAGGAAGGACAGCAGCCCCCAGGACCCCGGCATCCTGGGCCTGCCCAGCAGCAAGATCAAGCAGCAGGAACGAGGAGGAGGAAAGCTGCTCCAGCAACTATGTGCCTGGACTTCAACCTCCCTGATCACCTTGCTTTCGAGACACGCAGCAGGGGCCGAGGAGGAGGGAAGCACGGCCACACCAGGCACAGGGTGTGGACTGGCCACAAGGAGGGGGACACGAGCAGGATGCCCACACCCATCTTCAGTGGGGAGAGGGTCCCAACGGCCTGGACACATTCTTGGAGCAATAAAAGCAGAGAACGACAGCTGCAGGCCACTCTACCAAGCAAACCAATGCCCTTGTGCCCCAGCGCCACCAAGTCTCGGCTTCCTTTCCTTCTTACGGGCAAAGGCGTTTGATCACTAACTGCTTCTACCAGTCTTTTGTTTTAATAAGGCAGAGGAGGGACATCTAACATCGGACCCTTTCTGGTCTAACTTCAGCTCTGGCTTGGTTGCTGCCTACCCCAGGATTGAGGCCAGCATCTCTGGTGAATTCCTGGCTGGAACAGGAGCTCTGGGCAACATTGGAGGGCTGAGAATGGGCTGCTGGGAGACTCTTCCTCAGCCCACAGGCCTCCTCCAGCCTCTTGCTGTCCTTGGGATTTCTAACCTTTCTGCAAGGCTGCCTGGGAAGCGGTCTATTTTTTTATTGTATGCCATAGATAGAGCTGCTATTAACGGCAAGGCACTTGTTCGGACGGAAAAGAATGAAGGGCTCTAGTCACCTTGCTATCCAGTAGGAATGTGAATATCTGTCTCCAGTTCAGATCAGTCACAAGTTGTACACTCTTTTTATTTAAATGCACCACAAGAACCAGACTGCGACAGATTGCAAAACCTTGTTTCCAAGAAAGTGAGATTTCACAAGAGCTTGTTGCTCTCACATGCAAGAAATCCAACCTCATTTCCGCGAAGGTGCCCTTGGACTTCGTGCAATCAGGTCGTAATCTCCAGGAAAGATCTTGCAGACTCGCACACTGTCCAGAAATCTCATCCGCAGGTCATTATCAGGACAAGCCTAAGCACTGCTTTACCACCGACCTGAACCGCCAAAGAAATCAATGTTTCCATGGAGAGGGGCATGCAGAGAAAAAGCCCTCCTCAGCATGCAGTTTGGATCAGGCCCAGAACAGGGCCATGTTATTTCTCTTTCTAGCAGTTCCCTACAGCTTTCCATGTTACATGAAAAATGTTACAATTACTGTGATTTTGAGGAGAAAAAGAAACCTACTGGCCACAGTTATCAAGAAAGCAAAGCAACTTAAAACTGCCATGGGAACATTGCTGCTTTGTATACATGCAAAGCGGAACTATGGTGGCAGGCAGATGGAGACAATCTTTTTGAGTTTGCATTCTAAATAATGCAGGTATTCATGCTTATTATTTCAGCTGCTTCCTCTGCGGTTTCCCCAGTCCGCACAAACATAAAACTGTCTTCCTCCCTTCACCGCTGTTTCTCTCAGTCAAAAGACACTGCAGGAAGCAAGTGGATCCAGAAAGATGTGTGAGGGAGCACGACACCTTAGGCAGCGAGCACAATCATTTATTTCCTTCTAGCAATGCCAGGCACAATAGGTTCGATCACAGGGCAGTCCATAGAACAGATCCGGAGACTGGCGGGTTTTCAACATCCGGTTTCCCGCATCAGTTCCCGCTTGCTGCTGTTTGGTTGCAAAGGCGAACTCTTAAAGGCAGTGGTCAGTATCCTTCATCGGCCCAGGTGACTTCATAATCGGGGTACCTGGCCTTCAGCTTCTCTGTGGCAATAGCATGTTTTGCTCGGCCAAAACCCTGCAAAAAGCATGGCCACATTACTATGCGCACACACGATGCCTTGTAGATACCAGAGGCAAGGCAGGCTCGTGCCTTTGGCAAATAAAGCCAGTCAAGCTGCAGCTCAATTGAAATCCCAGCTCTGCCCTACCAGGACGAGACTCTGAATCCTTTTTACACCACCCTCCACCCCAGACAGGTCTACAGAGGAACCTCACGTGGCCACTAGACCTTCCCTATCCCGGCTGTCCCTCCCCCTGCGGGGATCCTTCTTGGACGAAAAATAACCCTGCATCAATTGACTTTACAGCCTTCCTCTTTGCCTTATGTCCGTGCTGCATGTCTTGGAGAGGATTGCTGGGAAACCAGAAAGCAAATCCTGGGAGGAGAGACGAAAGGACTTTTGAATGTTTAGCCTGCCTTGGCCAAAGAAGACCAAGGAGGGTCCAAAACCAGGGGTCAAATCTAGCAGGTTCTAGAGAACCGGTAGCGGAAATTTTGAGTAGTTCAGAGAACCGGCAAATACCTCTGCAGTGGGAATGGGGATTTTGCAGTATCCTTCCCCTGCCATGCCCACCAAGCCAGGCCACGCCCACAGAGCCGGTAGTAAAAAAACGTGGATTTCACCACTCTCCAAAACCCCTCCCTGCCCCCCTGAAGAGGGGAAGGGCTCTTCTCT
This sequence comes from Arizona elegans, assembly GCA_022577455.1. Lineage (NCBI taxonomy): Eukaryota > Metazoa > Chordata > Lepidosauria > Squamata > Colubridae > Arizona > Arizona elegans. Next base: position 343,762 of record JAKOOJ010000034.1, on the reverse strand, counting down.
TCTCTCTGCCAAGACCCCCAACCCCTGGCCTCCCAGGGACGCAGCCAAGGCCAGCAGGTCATGCAAGGGACGGGAAGGCGGCAGGGAAAAGTATTTCCAAGGAGAAGAGACCGGGGGGGGGGGAGGGGCCGCGCTGACAGGCAGGGAGCCGGACGATCCCCTCCCGCAGCCCCCGCGGGCTCCTTACCACGGAGTAGCCGTAGACGTGGATCTTCTTGGCGCCGCTCTGGTGGGAGATCCGGCCGCCCCCCAAGCACCGGCAGCGGAAGCCCCGCTTCTCCAGCTCCTCGGCCGCTTGCTCGAAGAGGTCGGCTGCGGGGGGCGAGCAGAGGGTGAGGCGGGCGAGCCAGGAGGGGCCCCGAGGCCCCCTCGGTCGGGGTGGCGCCCGCGGGCGCCGGGAGGGGGCGGGGCGGGCAAGGACGGCGGCCGGTTGCCCGGCAACGGAGCCCCGCCCCCACAGCGCGCCCTCCCCGAGGCCCCTCCCATTCGCGGCCCGCCCGCCGGCCGCACCTACCGTGGTATTCGGCCCAGGCGTGTCCGCGGATGATGTCCTTGCCGGGCCCCGGGCCCGCGGGCTCCACGTGAATCAGAACGTACTTGAAGACGCCGTCCGAGTCGATGAGCGCGTCAGGGACGCCGCCCAGCTCTCCGTCCGCCATCGCCGCCCCGGCTTGCAAGCTTCTGCGCGCGCATTTGCCGACGCACCAATCAAGGCGCAGCAGCCGCGGCTCTTCACCCAATAAGGCACCGCGGCGAGCCTGAGGCGGTGACCAATCGAAGTGCCGCAGGTGGGAAAGGGCGGGAGAAAGGCGGACTTTGAGCATGCGCATCCCGCTCCTCGCTGGCACCGCCCACGAGCGGGCGGAAAGGGAGGCGGTCTAGTGAACGACTGTGCCTCTGAGCATATGCAGAGTTCTCCGCTACCAGCGGGAAAACAATTTGGCTTCACAACGGCCTCCCTTTTGCCGCCTTTGCTGCGAGGTGGCGCTCCGGCTCAGCAATTTATTTGGGGAGACTGCCTTCCCCCCCCCCAAGTGTACAGTACGCTGGGCGCTGTTGCCTGAGTCGATGGGAGTTGTAGTCCCTCCCCAGAGGACGCCCCCCCGCCATGAAGGAAACAGTGCAGAATTGTGGATTCAGAAGGGATCCGAAGGTCATCTAGTCCAACCTCTCAGATCTCTGTGGTGCCGCCACAGAAAAGCGAGCCTGGGCCCTGGGGCCTTCTCCGAGCACCGAGACGCTGGCAGAGTCCAAGCAATGGTGCCGCGGGGGGTGGCGGGGTTCCCAGCTCTCTCCCCCCCAAAAATGCAAACGCAGCACATTCAAGTTATAGTTTATGTTTATTCAAATGAAATAGTTTGTCTCCAATTTATATATATCTATGTATCTATATATTTATTTATATGGGCGAGTCTAGGTGTATATTTATACATTTATTCATATATTTATTTATTTAATTATCCAAACTGCAATGTGGGAAACCAGCAGACCTGGAACAATGGTAATGTCAGAAAATGCCGGGCAAGAGAAAAAGTTGCTAACATTTCAGCCATTACCGTTTTTCCCAGCCTGTTTTTCTAGAGAATGTGCTTTTGATCCCCCCACCCGACAAACAGAATCCAAGCAAATGGATCAGCAAACTTCTCTTTGGGGAAAACAAGGGACGAGGGTTGAATGGAAGAGTCACAAGCTCACAAGGAAATCCTGGAGAAGTGACCTGGGGGCCTGGGGAGGGGTTAGAAAGGGGGCCACTGGTCCTCCAGCTAGCCTGGCGGAGGGGAAGAGGGAGGGGCTGCCTGCAAAGCAAGAGCTCATTTCCCCCTTGACAGAGGGACTTTTCTTTAGAGGGGGGCAGGAACCCCGTTTCCAGAGTGCCACCGTAGCTTACCAAAGCAGACCATGTCTTAACAGTATAGTCAGTGCAATGAATGAATCGGCCGCCCCTTTGTCACAGTGGGGCAATGCCAGAGCAAAGGGATATTCCAGGCCAGCTTCCTCTCTCCAGCCATTCACATTTGGGGTCCTGAGGATGCTCCCACTGCTGTGAAATACAGATACACACATACACACACATGCAGCCCTCGTTTTTCCCCCCGGTTCCCAACATCATCCTCCTCCGTACCTGGCCTTGGAACCACCTCCTTCCCCCCCCCCCAACCCGGTCTTTCACTTGCTCACATATGCCTAAGAGATTCAGGAAGATGCCGCTACCCTTGGCAGGTTCCCCAGCCTTCATCGTAGGCCTGGATAAACACGGGAATGGGGCAACCGACAGACCATTATCTCCAAGAAAAGGAGGAAAGCAACCTGGCTGGCAGAACAGGGACTCATGCAGAGACGCCAGAGGCCGTCTCCTTTCATCGGTTTCTTTGGACCAAGACTCAGAATATGGCAGCAATGTTTGTCTGGCGCTTCCACAGAGGCAGAGCCCGGGAGCTCTCTTCCCTGATAAAAATTGATTGTGCATTATAAATTTTCCTTCCCCAAAGACAAAAACCAATCCTACAGCCCTCCCCACCCCCCAATTCCCCATGCGCACCCAACCACTTTGGGACCAAGGCTCTCATGCGCAGCCCTTCTTCCTTCTTCCAGGCGAGCTCCTGGCATCCTTTCCAGGCTGCAGTGACCCCCTTCCCACCTTCCTGCAAGGGATGGAGCATCACCGTAGCAACCGCTTTCCTCCCCACAGCTCTTGACCTGGATTTCTCTGCCTGGATGGGAGGCGGAGGCATCACTGGTGGGAAGTGGCTTGTGCCCCCCCCCCTCCACACGGTGTGCCCAGGCTGAGAGCCCCCTCCCTTGTCCTTGTTTACAACAGGATAGCAGATGATGTGGGGAGCAATACTGCAGCTGACCCTCCTCCAAACCCGGCTGCAAAGATGCCAAGATGAAGCTGCCAGGGAGAAGGATCCCCAACTAAAAAGCCAGCAGCAAACTCCCCCTACCTTACTTTTACTCTCCAGGATCAATTTTTAAAAATAAAGGAAATCAATCCATGAAGTAAGAACATTCTTGTCTGGAGGAATTCAGAAGAAAAATGGACTGTAAGGCTGAGTATTGTTGTCTTAAAAGTTGACCAACAAAGTCTGGAATTCCTAAAATATCTGCTTTACTGAAGGTGACCAGATTTGGATTCATCCTTCAAACAATGACAAATGCCCACATCCAGTAAGGGTGAAGGGCCACCAACACAGGCCCTCCCTCTCCCAGGGACCCCGTCCCTTGCTGGGCCCCACCTTGACCATCCTTGATCAGAAAGAACCGGAAGAGACTAACCATCACCTTAGCACTGACGTAAGAGGGGAAGGGAAGAGGCCACCGCCTTCTGGACACACTGCTGGGCTCACATGATGTCGTCCAGGAGGTTGGGACTGGCCACCCAGTCGAGGGTGCGTGGCTCGGAGGCGGCCATGATCATGCACATGAACTGCTTGCCGGTCCTCTTATCCATGGGGTAGATGGTGGTGGGTGTGAAGCGCTTGTTGCTTTCCACAAAGGCACACAGCTGCTCATAAACCTTCGGGAACTCGTGCCGCAGGAAGACGCCGCGAATGCGCAGCTCGCGCTGGATGTTGATGAAGCAAACTTCTCGCGCTTTGCGTCCTTCCTCGCCGTCCTTGTCCAGGTCGGCTGTGCCGGGAGGAGGCGTCAAGATCAGCGTCTCCATGTCTCGCTCCTTCTTGAGGATCTTCTTCTCGGGGCTGGAGGACGCCAAGGCCATCTTGGCATACTTGCGGACGGTTGGCACCTGTACCTTGGGGGAGGGCCGCTCGGGCACCTCCTGCCCCACCGCCACGGTCACGTTCAGCAGGAAACATTCCTGGGGGTCGTACTGCTGCCCCGCCTCCTGCAGCTCCTGGGCGTACTCCCCAAGGTTGTCTGAATAGCTCTCCAGCTCCCGCAGCGACAGGTAAGTGGGGGACATCAGCAAACTCTCCAGGCCGAACTGCAGGAAGTTCTCAGCAGAGCCTGAGCTGGGGAAGCCCAGGAAGAGCACCCCTCGGCCCCGAGACAGGAAGCCCACCTTGGCGATGCGGGAGAAGGCCTTGTGCACCTCACCATTCTCCCGGCAGAACTGCAGCACGTGGCGGCAGGTGCTGCCAATCCGCCCATAGATGCAGCTCTCCTTGTGGGTGTCCCAGTCCTCCCGCCGGCAATGGCGAGAACAATAGTAGGTGTAACAGCTGTGGCAGGACTTGAAGTAGAGGCAGGCGTTGAACATGGTTTCCGTGCGGCGGCACTTGGCATTGGAGCACATCATCAGGTCGTCCTCGTCAGCGCTGAGATCCGGGGAACAGTCCTCCGGGCCTTTCTCCAAGGGCCTGGGGGGCCCCGGGGGCTCGGTGGAGCGGCGGCCCTGGTCCTTCCAAAGGTCAGCATGGAAGGAGCTGCGGCCAGGCTGCTCTTTGGTGGGATGGGGCTCTGAGGACCTCCAGGGGTCCGGCTTCTTGGGAGGCAGCCCCAGCCCATCACTGATCAACTGCCTCAGCTGATCGGCCAGGTTGCTGACCTCGCTGGGCTGGCAGACAGAAGGAGGCTTGTAGTCGATGACCAGGTCGGTGATGAGCTCGTCCAACTGCTCCAGGCTGCGCTGGCGGGCGGTGCTCTCTTTGGTACCAGGGTCTGGGCCGTAGGGTTGTTGGGGAACGTAGGCCCTGTCTCGGGCATCCCCTGAATCCAGGACATCCCAACTGGCTGAGCGCTTGTCATGCTTGCCAAGCCCATGGTTGCCTCGGATGTCGTTGTCTGTGATGGTGATCTCTGGAGTGACGAACCAGCCATGGCGCCCCCTGTCAGCATGCATCTTCTCGACGAGGGAGTTCTCCGAGAGGGAAAGGGCAGCGTAACGCTTGGGGGAGCTGGACAGGTTGACCACCACTGGTTGGCGCCGGTCATCGGGGGAGAAAGCCCGATGTGGGTCCCGAGACAGCAGGTTCTCATAGCTACGGCCACGCAGCAGCTGGTCTTCCCGGCGCACATGAGGGGTCAAAATATTGTCCCAGGATTTGGAGTAATGCCTGGTGTCCACACCAAGCCGGGGAGGGCTCACACTGTAGCTGGTGTGCCACGATGACAGCATGGCTTGGGAGGCAGGCTGGTGAGCTGGAAAGCGGGTCATCTGCCAGGCTGGGTAGGGCACCGTCCCCCTTTCGGGGCAGTACCAGTCATTAAACTGCACTGCGGGAGCCATACGGGAGTGGGGGTAAGTGCGAGAGAGGGCTTCCCGCTCGTGGTATTTCCCATAGTCTTCAGTGTAGAAGATGCGTGGGTTGACCCTCAAGGCAGGGTAAGGCCTGGGGTCTTCAGGATAAACCGCTTTTGCGGGGAGAGTCCTAGGAGTGTAAAGGCGAGGGTCATCTGCATAGAAAGTCTGAGCAGGGGCCTCCTGAATGGGAAAAGGAGCCCTGTTTTCCTCCACAAGAAAGGTCCTCGCTGGAAGAGGGTAGAAGCCCCCTGGGGGAGGCTCTTCTGTGTAAAAGGTTTGCGGCGGGAGGACCTGGCCCCCATAAGCGGGAGGGTAGGACTTGTAGCTGGAACTTTTCTGAGGGAAACTGCCTGGCTCCTCTGTGTAGAAGAACCTCGGGGGCACGTAGGGGATGTAAGGAAGGCAGCCGCTTTCGGGCACAGCAGGACCTCCATCGCAAAATTCAGGGGGGTAGGGGGCCAGCCCTCGGTGTTCCCCACTGTAAGTATCACTGGGTGTGGGAGTCCGAGACATGGGCACTTGCCGGCTGCTGGGCACGGTCAAGCTATGGGGTGTGCCTGGAGGTCGAGGCCAGGGCAGGAGAGCCTCGCCATGGCCCTGTGACCCCTTGGCACTGCGAGCTGCATGCAGTACAGCAGCCTCGTCCGGCTTGATGTCCACCCGGCGCTTGACATGCACGCTGGGCGGCGGGGGCCTTGCAGCCAGGGCGGCCTCTTCGGGGCAGTTTGCTCCTGTGACACAAAGAGGCGAGATGCGGCTGCTGCCGGCGCGCTGAGGCTGCAGCTTGATGGGGTGCACCTCGCTCATTAAGGCTTTCATGGAGGCGTAGCTGCTTTCCCGGCGAGGGGACGCTTCTGCCCGCTCGGGCTCTCGGGACACTCGATGGACTTCCCGCCCTCTCCTAGTTGGAGCCGGTGGGGAGCCCGAAGCCATGGGGATGACCACAGGAGTGAAGGTGGATTTGATGCGGGGCGCGCTCTTGGATCGGGCCCGTCTCTTGGGCTCGGCTCGGGAAGCCAGTTCCTTCCCCTGGGAAATATAGTTTTCCTGCACAGCGGCCCGGAGAGACACCCTCTTGCCGACGGGAGCCGAGGAGGGTTCTGGCGTGGGGGGCCGTCGGGAATGCCGCTCCATGGCAGGAGTCACAGGCGGTGGGTCGTCGAGAGACTCCAGGAAATCGAAGCTGCGACAGTGTCGCTTGTTGAAGTGTTGGGAAGGCTGGTTCTTCAACGAGGAAGACATGGAGGAGTCACATCGCCTGATGGGCTGGCAGAAGGCAGAGTGGGTGGATCCCACGGAGGCCACAGGGACGTCCTGATACACGGCAGACACCAGGACGTCAGGTGGGTCTGTTCGGGTCATCTTAGAATCAGAGTCCTGCTCGTCTCCAGCCCTCCTCAGATCATCTCAGTGAAGGCAACCAGGCCTGGAAAGAGGGAGCGACAGGGCACTAAGCAGTGGGCCCAAGAACAGCACCCATCGGGGATCAGAGGCAGGCCAAGGGCCGCTCTCACCACAAACTGTGGTCAGGAGTCCCACCAGGGTAGATGGCTTGTAGGACGGGATAATGAGGGCTGGGATCATAGCCAGTTATGGCTGATTCACAAGGTGTACCTCTAGTGAAGGAGCCCCCCCCCCCCCACTTGGCTCATGTTGTCATCAGCCAAGCACTTCCTGACCCACCGGCAACCTCACCCTATACACCTGCCCTGCTGATTAGAGCAGGACTGGGAAAACATATAGATGGCTGGCATTTTTGCTAATATTCACGAGGGAGCAGACACAGAAATGCAAGCTGGTCTCACTCCTAGACCGCACGGTTACCATGGTTTCTCCTCCCTCCCTCTCTCTCTCACGCACACACAAACCCCTCTCTCTTTTGGGAAGCAATGCATGCTGGGAAATTCCAATGAAGGCCAGGCCAGGAGCAAGAGAAGCTGTGTCCAGTTCAGATACAGACCAAGATCAATCTCTGTCATCCCTGGGATCAAGCAGGGAGGACAGATAAAGGGGGTCACCTATTTTTACTCCCCCCCCCTCCTGCAAAAGCCTCTTGGTCTTCCCCTTTTCATTGCTGAGCTATGAAAAGAAGAGAAGGTCCCTGAATCAAAGAACTTGCAGTTTCCCCATCAGCCCTGAATCCCAGGGAAATGGAGCGCAGGGGTGGTGGTGGCACGGAGGGCGGGGGGGGGGGGGGAAGCAGGGGGATCTCCTTTCATTCCTGCCCGATGACTCAGAAACCCCCCACTGGGAAACACCTCCCCCTGAGTCGCCCATCGAGGAGGGGTGGGGGCCGTCCCAAAGCCCCTCCAGGCCAGAGCCACCCTGGGAGCTCCGGAACCGAAGCGTGACACGGATGCTGCCATCAGCTGGCACTCCAAGCACCGGAGCAGTGCCAGTTACTGTGTTGCCAGGCAACCCTTCCTGCCCTCCCCGCTTGGCCCAGGTGCCTTTCCTGGTGGACTGTCTGGCATCACAGCGCTCGTCCCCTGGAAGCCGGGTCTCCCGGCGCAGGACACCGAGGCCAGGACTGCCAGCAGGTCCAGCTCCCACTGCTGACTCTTCCCCTGCGGCCATTCTCTCCCCACAGCCCTGCCAGGAGGGCCTCCACTACCATTCCCCTCTGGTGGGGGAGGGGGGTTTCGGGGGAATGGAGCTCGCCTAAAGGAACTTCCAGCAGAGGACAATTTCAACCCACAGTGGCCGTTCTGCCTCGGCCAGCCTCTTTACTTCTCCCTCTTCCTCCACTAGTGCCCCTGCAACAAAGAGCATGTGCAAAGGGCTGGGTGGGGGACCAGGTGGGGTTCAGCTCACACACCTGGGGTTCCACCCTTGCGATGTCTGAACTTCACCATCCCCCTCCCCCCCATTACATACACTCTGCCTCGCAGCTTGGGGAGGAGACGCACTCTGCACGTGCCTAGAAGTGTCTCTCTGTGCCCCACAGCTCAGCAGCCGACCTTTCCGGCCTTTCTTGCTGGAACAAAGCTCCGCTGTGCATCGGAAAGCCTTCGGAAGGAAGACGACGCACCAAGCAGCGGAAGGGTTAAGGATAGGAGCACCAGACGCCTTCACCGGTGTGCCCCCCTCCCCCACCGGCTGCCTTCCACTGGGATGGCACTGCGGATGATGGAGAGGCAGCCCAAGGGGCCTGGCCATCGGGAGGGAATCACGCAGGGCCACAAACGCCCCCTCCCCCCCCATCTGCCTTCTCCCTCACCAACATTGTCTACCCACCTGAGCGAGGCAGAGGAGTGGCTGGCGTAGGAAGGGATGCCCCTCTGCGTGCCCAGAGGGATGCCAACACTTGAAATGGGATCTGAGGGGCTCCCTCTTCACAATACGTCATTGCTGGCGGATGGATAGCGATTCAGTAGGAGTGGGGGGGGGCAGCAAGCTGCTCCCAGATAAAAGAGGCATGGCATCCCCCCACCCACCCCAGACCTCCTTTGCTGCTCTTTGGCTTGACGGGGGAGGGGGGAGCCCCCTCCCAGTTGCACCCGGGGATGCACCGAACTCCCCACTTTCAGGGAGCAGGACTTTGTCCCCACCCCAGTACGCCATCCCTGCCCCACCTCCCCACTGCACCCCCCTCTGCCTCCCCTTCCGCAAGCTCCGGCCTCCTCACCTCGCCTGGGTGCCCGCAGAAGAGGCACCCCCCTCCCTGGCTCCGGCACCTGCTCGGCAGCCGGCACAGACCCCTCCTGGGCTCCGCAGCGCCCCCAGCGGCCACTGGCAGCCCTTAAAGGGGACACATCCAGCGCAGAGCAGGGAGGCAGGAATTCACTGGGAGCAGCTGGCCTCTGTCAGCAGGGCAGAGGAAGGGGAGTTGACCTACAATCTTACAGAGCCCCCCCCCCCCCCAAGCCCTCTTCACTGAATTTGCTTTGGGAGGGGGAGGAACCCAAGCAAAGCTCCCTCCTTCCCAGCCGATGAGAGGAACGGACCTTCCAGCCAAACCTCTCCTCTCTCACCAATCTTGGCAAAATCGTGCTGGAGAGAAGCCCACGAGCAGAACTGGATGACTTTCCCCCCCCATCCCTGATATGCAGCTGCAGCAGGTAGACTGCCTCTGAACCTGGAGATCTTTAACTCCTCCCATGGAAGCCCTGTTTACAGAGTCCTTCAGGAAAAACAGACAAGTAGCCCAGGATCCCCAAAAATGCCAGGAACATCTTCTCGCTTGGCAGGTTCCTCTTGGCACCCCTTGCCCTGGGCAAAGCACCCAGCCAAGGTGCCCACCCCACCCCACCTCCCGGCCCCACTTCTGCTCCCCTCATCCGAGAAGGCTGCCCGGCCTACCCTCCATCAATCACGTCTGCAAGCACAGCTATGGAGCCGGACAGGGTTAGACCCTCCCTTCCTCGGCCAGACTTCTCCTCTGCCTGGAGCCCTGCTTGTCCCAACCCAGCCCCAGCCCCCCCCCACCACCACCCCCAGTGAATCAGAGGACAACCCGTGGCCCCCACACCCAGTAGAGGGAAGGCTGTTTGGACAGCCGTCTTGCTCAGGGTGAGGTTGCCAGGAAGAGGCAGTGGCGAGGGAGGGGGAAGGAAGAGGGCAGGCAGGGAGCGTCCCTCTCACCTGCAACCAGGTAGGCCGAAGCTCTGGAGCCAGGAAAGACCGGCCAGTCAGGCTCCCGAAAGGGAAGCCTGAAGTCTACCCTGCCTCTTCTCTTCCCAAGTTAAACTCCCTCCATCTAGGATTCGCCTTCTGGGATCAACCACGTTAACGGGACACGACAGGGTGGCTTGCCCATTCGCTCCAAATGGCTGCACCTGGCATTCATGGTACACTGCTCCTGAATGTGGAAGCTCTCCTGGCTACAGAAGCAGCTCCCCAACATGTATCATGCTGCGAGAAGCAGAGGCTCCTTAGCACCGGGCATCCTGCCCTCCTGTGGGCTCTCTCTGGGGACCGATCAGCACCCCACTGCCTCTAAACTCACCACAAACCAGGAGGACCGGTTGGCCCACACCAAAATCTGTCAAAAAGCAAATCCCTCTTCTTTGTATGACTTCAGTCCCCGAGCAGCTGCCAATCAAGACAGGCAGAGCTGATCTAGAAGCCTCTCCAGCATCTGCCACCCACAGCCCCTTTGGGAAGGTGGGCCTCCCAAGTCATCCTCCACCTGCCCAGCCTACAGCCTGTTCAGGATGAATCATGAAGCTTGCAAGGAAAACTATTCCACCTTCAGCAAAGAAATGGATGGAAATGGCTTGTTTAATCTGCTTGGACAAAAACGCCCCCCCCCCCCACCCCCAGCACTTTAAAACGGCTGCAGGAGCCCACAGGCCAGCTCACGTTAGGGTTGCCGTGTTCCACTCGCAGATGGCGTCTTTGGCTGCCTGGGTACATCCAGCTGACCCCTAGGCCTCCACTTCGGGGCTTGCAGGGACCTGCTGAATCCTCACCCTCACAAGCTGGCCACAAAGTCCAGGGCTCCGGGTTGCCACTGACCTACCAGCCATTAAAGAGCAGAAGAACGCGGCTGTCAGGCCATCTGGCTCCCGGCTTTTAAATCTGGGGGCTGGATCAGGATGGCTCGTGGGGGGCGCACGAGCGGCAGAGGAAAGCTCTGGGCACCAGGTGGCCTCTTGCTTCTCACCAAGCTGGGATCCCTCTAAGGCTCACTTGCTTGCAGGGGGAGCGGGGAGCTCAGCCCGGGTGGGATTAGGTGGCAGGGATGGCAGCAATCAAGAGGAAGAACCACCGGGAATCGCCCGGCCTTTTATCTGGAGCTGCTCAGCACAAAGCCCATCGTCCACCGCCATCCACCACCCTAGGGAAAAGGGGAATAACGTCTTCTGCAGCAAGGAAGGAGACCCGGAGCTGCAGGCTGTGGAAGAGGCTGCAAGCTTGGTGCAGTCAGTGGTGGCGATGCACCTCTGGCACTTCCTCCCAAGGCAGCTGGGAGTCCGGAGGTCGTCTTTTGCCCATGCAGCAGGCGTGGGACGCAGAAACCCCCGGGACATGCGCCGGGAAGCACTGCTTCCTTGCCAACCCCGTAGAAGCACCCACTTCCGACACAGGGCAAGAGGCAGGCCAGGAGCACCAAAGGCCTGGCAGCTGCTACTTCGGAAGCCGCTTGGTCACCTGGCGAGATGGGCGGCATAGGAGGAAGCACAGACCCCTCCTGCCAAGCAGTTTCCCACAGGATTCACACCCAGGCCCTGAAGAGGAGACCCGGCCCATGTTCACAGCGCAGACAAGAGGCAAAGGCCTGCCGAGCATAGGCTCGGCCCCCCAGGAGCAGCAGTGTCAATGACACCCCCCCCCCCTTCCTGCACAGCTGGAAGGGGCATGCCCAATACTGCCTGGGGCCCAGCTTCAACCTGCTGAAAGCTGCAGGCCACCCTCTTGGGAAACGGCCGCTCATCGGGGTCTGCCGCGGGCGACTGCCCTGCTCACCACTGCCAGGCAAGTCCAGAGATTCTTGCAGTTTAAGCCAGCCGACGGCTGAATGTCATGGGATTCAGGAGCGTCCCCTGAATGGGCTGGTAAGAGGTGGAGCTGGGCAGGCCGACTGGGTTTACGGCAATACACGGCAACCCAGGTGCCTGCCAAGCCCAGGAGCCCTCGACCCCCAGGGTTATGGTCTTCAGAGGAAAGGACCCTGGCTTGGTGAGTGGACCCACTGCAGTCTCCCAGGAAGAGAACACACAACCCATTGTGTTCCCTTAGCTTCTTTGTGGGTGACAAGGTGGGGAAGAATCCCACCAACCGCTCCTCTCCCCTCCCATCCTCCTGGGGACCAGAGCACCATCTTCTACCTGGCAGGTTACCACAGCAACGCCAGCAGTGGTGGGTGGCAGCACAGGATGGCAAGGGAAGCCTGGAGCTCAACAACTTAACTGACAACAAAAAGACACACGCGGTCACTCACCCTTCCTGCACAAAATACAAAGGCTAGCTCTGCTGGACAGCTGGAGAAAGGCCAGGAACAAGGGCTGGGGGGGGGGGGCATCTGCAAAACAGGGGCGCTTTTTAAAATTAGGCAAAAAAAACACAAACTGTGATTACAAGAACTGTAGTAAATGCTTGTGAAGAAACCCATTTCCCCCAACACAAAGATTTCTCCTGCCTCAGGGCACCAAGGAGGAGGCGCCCTGGAGGGCACCCTGAGGAAAGAGCCCGGGAGGAACAGGCCAGGCCAAGCCCTTTCCCAACCAGGCAGAGATGGCTCGGCTCAGGATGGGGTCTCTTAAGCATGTATGCGCACACACACACATAGAGCCAGAAGCAGCCTGGATCCAGTTGAGGGATCACCCAAAGAAAGGAAACCAGACACAGTTGTACAACCGAGAGAGCTTTATCAGCTGGAATGAGGAGTGCATCACTGGGACTTTTTCCCAAAAGCAAAGTGAAAAAGAGAATAAAAGAAAAGGGAAGTGAACAGCACAAGGCTCAGTTGCCAATTGCATTCCAGAGACTGGGCTCCTGAGGTGGGGTGGGGGGTACTCGTGGGGGAAGGAGGAAGGGGCCTGGGAGGCTTGGGGGGGGCTAGAGGTCAAGAGTGGGTTTGTCATACACACCCTCCCCCCAGGGAGCGCAAGGAGGGAGACCAGAGGCCCTGGGAGCACTACCTGTGCCATGCAGGCTGCTAGAGGCCAAGGATGACCCCAAAGGGGGAGGGGACGCAGAGGGGAGGAATGTCAAAACAGCCCAACTTCAACCCACACCTAGAAACACAAGGGCACAACGGAATGCACCGGAATGTGTGGCTGCTTTTCCTTGAGGTCACTGGAGGCAAAGAGCGAGGCCAGGAAGGCGAGTGAAGGTGCAAGGGGGAGGGGGCACAGAAAACACGGCACGGGTGGGACTAGCCGCTACCAAGAGTTGGCTGGATTTCAGGGCAAACTCATGCAGCAGTGACTGGGAGACAGGGATTCGGAAAGGGGGGGGGGAAAGCCCACTCAAGGAGGAGCCAGGAAAGGGGTGGACGGCACCGTCCTCGCCAAGGGGGCGGTGGGGGTAGCCTCTTTTCCACGGACGCTCAGCTGCATACAGGCTTCCAGGGTACACAAAGTGGGACAACTGAGGAAAGGACAGGAAGGAGGATGGGGCACTTATTTCTCTCCCCCAAATTCCCAGAATAAAGCCACATTATTCAAAAATACCCCCACCCCCACCACATGGAAGGCCTCTGCCCCCCTCCACACACACCTGGCTGGGACCCTGCAACTTTCCAAGCTCTAAGGGGAGCCACTGGTCCAGAGCCGTTTCTCTCGTAAAAAAAATAGCACGGATCCATCGTTCGACGGGCAGTGGCCACTTTGTGTGGGACACGATGCGGCCTCCGAGGGCAGCCTCCCCTTTGGGCCACCTCTCAGGAGCCCAATCCCAGGGCTCCCGGCTGAAAGGACAGAAAGGCTCGGGGCTTCTGAGCCACTCGCAGGCCCCTCCTCTGGCTCCAGCCACTCTTGCAACAGGCAGCAGAGAAAGGCAGGGAGGGGCGGTGATGGTGGGCTGGGGCCGCCTGCCCCGTGCACCTGGCTAGGGAGGGGCTACAGCTCCTCATAGTCTCCACCCCCCCGCTGCTTGCTGGCCCCAGCACCGCCCCCGAGGAAGGCCTCCAGCTCATTGATCCCGTTGGGCTTCGCTTTGCCCCGCTGGTGCTGCTGCTTGGATGGCTTCCTCTTCTCCTTTTCTCCTCTATCCTCCTCCTCCTCCTCCTTGCTCTTTTTCGGCTTGCTCTTTTTCCTCCCTGAAATCTTCTCTGCTTCTTCCTGGAACAGCAGTTGGGGAGAAAGGGTGAAACAGGGCGGACCCCATCCCCCAAGCAGCACTCGAAGAGGCCCAAGGCCACCAGCCCCGCAGAGCGTGCAAGCGGAGAAGGAGCGCATCCAAAGGCCAGGACTGCTCTGGGTTAAAAGGGGGCCTTTTGTGTGGGCTGCTCTGAGCAGTGGCTAGGAATCTGTTTTGCCAGCATGGCTCACTTTGGGGGATTAGTTCAGAATCGTTTCTTGCCCCTGTACCAGGGGTGAAATGCTACCGGTTATGACTGATTCGGGTGAACCGGTAGTGGAAATTGGGGCTGGTTCGCTGAACCGGTAGCAATTGCTCGCTGGCCACGCCCTCGAACCACAGCCTGCAATCCTGCCATGCTTCCCTGCCTTCCACACGGCCTTCCTGGCATCCCTGAGGCCAGCTTGCGAAGGCAGGCAAGCGGAAGGCCACATGGAAGGCAAGCAAGCATGGCAGAGCTGCGGGAAAGGGAGCTAGCAGCCTATTCCCTTCCCCGCAGCCCTGCCATGCTTGCCTGCCTTCAACGCTGCCTTCCCGGCGGTCCCTCACGCCCGCTTGCCTTCCGAGGTCAGCGTCCAGCCCAGCCAGTGGGTGGGTGGGTGGGCGGGCAGGCGGCCCTTGGTGGAGACGCCACCGCTGTGCTGCCCCGGGACATGTGCAGCAGCCCCAGGGCCAGGACATCTGTCTGCCCTCCCAGAGCACCACTGCTGTGCTGGTACGCCTCTCAGCCACGGAGCAGTGGCTACATCTCTACCAAGGGCCGCCTGCTGTCAGCCTTACCAACGCACTGGCTCCATTGGGCATGCTGAATACGCCAGCAGAGTATCTAGAAGATAAGGCTGATGCTGGCAGCGGAGGGGGGGGGCGGCGATGGAGACCCGCTGCGCTCAGCTCCTTGGAGGGATATGGCGAGGCTTGCTCGCCTTTTGGGCCTGACACGCTTGGCTTCCGCAGGGCCTTTGGCTGACTGCCGCCCACTTGCCTTCTTCCCCTCTGCCTCGGGTCCTGCCTGCCCTCCCGGAGCACTGCCATTCGCTTTCTTCCTTCTCCTGCCGTGAAACGAAACCGAACGGCAGTGGGGTTGCTTCAGGAAGTTGCTTCGGGAAAGAGGATGTCTGCAGCCAGGCGGGGAGGGAAGTAAGAACGGCGGCGGCAGGAAAGGGAGAGCCAAGATGAAGGGCTACCCGCACTGGCCTGGCTAGGTAAGCGCTGCCGCCCAGGCCAAAGGGAAAGTGCTGCGGGCTCTGTGGTGGCATGGCTGGGCCTGGCCCTCTACACGCCCTGGGGGCTTCTGCCCCTCTTGCTCTGCTTCTTCGCCACCGGCAAGCGGCGGCACAGCTGAGCCTCCTTCCCCCAGAATTCCAGACTCTGCGGGCCGAGTTCCTGGAGTGGCGTCGGCAGTCAAAGAGAACAGACAGGTGGCTGGGTAGGAATCCAGTGGGCTGCTTCAGAGCCCCAAGCCCCACAGAGCCGGCACAGGAGGCACAGGTGGAAGGCGGACTTTTCTGCAGCATCCCCCTCCCCTCTTTGAATTGCCCTGCAGAGGGGGTGGGGGGGCTCTGCCTTTGCAGAAACAAGGCGGGCGGTTTGTATGGAGAATTGGCGGGGGCAATGTGCGGCCCTCCGGGATGGAGAGCGGGGCAAGAGAAGGCTCCGAGATTCGCTTGGGCAGTCAAGCCAGATGGCGGAAGGAATCTCAAAGCATTGGGGGCTTCAGAATGTGCAGCTCCTGGCTCTAACAGTGACTGACGTATGTGATGTCAAGTTGGCCACGCCCACTCAGTCACATGACCACCAAGCCACACCCACCAAGCCCTGCTCACGGAACCGGTAGCAACCATTTTTAGATTTCACCACTGTCCTGTACAAACACAGCTATACAGGCTGACCCACCTCTTTGCTAGTTCTCTTCTTCTTCTTCTTCTTCTCCTTCAGAGACTGCTTTTCTTTCTCTGCAGCTGGGAGGAGAAGGGGCATGAAAAAGGAGGGTGAGCTTCCAACCGGACAAGAGGACAACCTGCGGCAGCATGAAAAGCCTCCAACTGATACCACGTTTAATGGGGAGAATGGGCCTTTATGGCAATGCACAGCTGGGGAAAAGCACTGTGGCCCTCAGAGCCCTCGGTAGCACGCAGCCTTATCCTTAAGGCAGTCCAGTCCCTTCGTCTGGTCCCACGGTCTGATTGTGACCAAGGCTCCTCACCTTCCTCACTGCTGTCTCGGCCCACCGGTTTATCCAGCCCCAACCCAAAGAGATCGGCCTCATTCTTCACTCTGAAGGAGCGGATCACGGGCTTGGGCAGCTGGGCAGGTCTGGAAGGGGGATCCTCCTCTGAGAGGTCTGAGAGATCCTCTCGCACTGGAAATTCCTCCTAGAGGCAAAAGGGAGAAGGCCCCTCAGTGCTCACTGCCACCCCCTTGCCAAAACCCCAAGGAAGCCCCTCTTCGGATCCACCTGTGCTTCCTTGGGTCAACAAGAGCACCGGACCACCCACAGAAAACATGTGATGGACCGAACCGAGGGCCCAGCATAAAGCCTCCCAGGAGGGCCCCCCAGCTCAGAGATGACATAACACTTTGCTTCAGTCTCTCCGCCCCCACCCACCCCTCCCAAGTCTAACCCTTCCACACCGACAGTGAGGGGAGGCCAGGGACTTACTGGGCGCTTGCTCTGGTTCTCTGACTCCTCGCTTTCAAAGTCCGGATCGTCCATCACAAAGGAGAGCATCTGTGTGGCGAAGGGCCCCTCCGAGTCGCTCTCAGACTCCTGCTGCTTTGAGGCAGAGGGTGCTGGAGGCAGACGGGCCTCAGGGGCGCCAGCTGCTATCAGACGCTTGCTTTGCTCAAGTGAGGGTTGGCCAGTGGGAGATTTCAGCTCTGTGGATGTAGGAGGTGCCAAGGGCTCTGGGAGTTTCAAGGACTTTTTGGAAGCTCTGGAAAAAAAGGAAAAGGAAAGTGAGGACAGTGCCTGGAGGCCTGTCTATGCCTGATGTGGTTCTGCAGAAACAAAATCTGGTTCAGCGGCTCAGTCAACAATACTTGCGTTGAAAAGAGGGAGCTGCCGGTTCTTCCGTATCACACACAAATATCTAGCACCCATTTACACTTGGCACAGAATCTTCAATATTTTGGGTTGAAATCTAGAGGATTTCATGTGACAAGCAAAAAACAGATGGGGCAAAATTCCACAAACCCTGAATCTGAAAAGTTAACAACCCCTAATTCTTTCTTCCTTCCTTGCAATATCTGTCGAGAAAGAGCTTTTAAGGTTTTTCTTACATACGCATTTCCTAACATATATACACATGAACTGAATTTCCTAGCTGCTATATTTTTGTTTTTAAAGTTTGCCACATTATGTTACAGTTTTATTGAAGGCTTAATTAAAAGTTTAAATAATATATTTTAAACTGAACCGCAATGGTTGTTGACTTGCTAAAGTTGGACCCAAGAACTTCTGGTCCTCTACACATTGCAGTACACAGCTCCCTTTCCCTACACATCTTGCTATGGGCCAAACCAGCGAGGGCTGCTGGGAGTTGTAGTCACCAATATCCCACAACTCCCAGCGCTCCCTTTACCGTTTTTTTTCTTGTTCTAAGGCAGCATCTACCGCTCCCACGATAGGGAACTTGGAGGGTTCTTCTTCCTCACTCGACAGGTTCACATTTTTGCTCGGGACCAGCTCTGCTGCTAACGGGGGCTTGCTGAAGAGATGCTCGTCAAGGTCCAGGTCATCCTGGAAGCCAGCCACCAAGGGGTTCCCACCAGGAGCATCTCTGTCACTGCAAGAAAAAAGTCAAGGGCGATGAGACAGCCTGCAGGCAGGAGTAGAAAAAAGCTTGAAAGACAGTCTTCCTCCTGAATTTCCTCCTCCAGCTGATGGGGGATCTTCCCAGCACTGCCAACCAAGAATCCCAGAAAGCAAATTGGGGGGGGGGGGGGAGGCCCTTGTGGCCACTGCTGAATGAAGAGCAGCTGTGTTGGGTCCCCCCACAGCACAAAGCTGCTGAACAGGGTCTCCCACCTGTCACTGTCGGTGGGAGCCTTTCCTGCCTGTTTTCCCCCCTTGTCCCTCTGCAGGGTGGGGTCTTCCAGGAAGCTGTGGTCTAGGCTCTCCTCGGGGACAAAGTCTTCTACGCTCTGGACTTTTGAGGGAGCAACTGCAGGGAGGGCAGGAACGGCAGGATCTGGAAAACAAGAGAAGCACCTCAGCGGAACCAGTCAAGTCCTGCCAAAGTCCAGCCTCATCAGTGGGTCTGAAGTGCCTACCATGGAACAGAATTTCTCCTTCCCTAAGCTGGCATTGTGTTGTTCTTGTCAGCTCTTCTCCCGCCCCCACCAAACTACGGCGTAAGGACCCAGATTCCTATATGTTTTCAGCACTGTACCCTCACCTGGAGAGGGAGGACCAGTCTCGGGAGCTGGGGAGGTCCCAAAGAGCCGAGCGATGATACCACGTTTCTGCGGTGCAGCTGGTGCAGGAATGGCTGCGGGCAGCTGGGCTTCAGGCAGCAGCCCTGGCGCTGAAGGCTCAGCGGGGTCCATGGCAAGGGCAGGGTTGGCCAAGCTCTGCTGGGGGGTGCCGGGGCTGGAGCCCCCTGAAGCATTGCCCGGTGGAACCACTGGAGACTGGGAACCTGAGGAAAGGCTCTGCCCATTGGTGGCCAAAGGAGAGGCATGTCCCCGGCCACGAGCTTCCATCATTTCAAGGAACCTGTCGGGGAGAGAAAATGTAACCTCAGGAACCTCCCCCAAACTCAAGAGTTGTGGCAGACTTAAATTACAATTCCCGGGATATTTTTTTAGAGGGAAGGGGAGAGGTTCCCAGAAAAGCCCACAGACAGAGCCCGGAGGGGAGAGCGGCCTCATCAGACATACAGCTCATAGTTCTGGTCTTCGGTCTCCTGCTGCACAGAGAGTTCCTCCAGGGTGGCATCAATATCCAGCTGATTGGTCTCCAGCTGCCGCAGCAGAGTCTCTCGCTGCAAGAGATGGGAGGGGAGATCACCTGCTTCAGAGCAGGCAAGGGGCTGCTCAGGTGTCACCCACCACCTCTCCTCCTCTGCAACTGAGCAGCCACTTGTGGCCAGTGAGGTGGCTCTCTCAGGTGCATAAGAGGGGGTGGTGGGGGTTCCCCACCCAAAAGAGCATCTAGGGATGGACTAAATCCAGACGAAGAAGTTTCTGATTCTCTTCTGGTTTGTGTGGCCCCTCGCAGGCCACCAGGCACTTGGTGTGCAGCCACAGAGCAGCAGCAGCAGCTCTACTCCTGGAGAGCCCACTCCTCTCCTCGTTCAGTAGACAGGACTCGGCTGGGCTGGGACCAGGCTGCCCGCTCCCGGTCCCTACAAAGAAAGAGCTGGCAAAGTCCTACCTGCAGCTGCAAGAAGGGGATGTTGAAGAATTTGTGCAGGTATTTGAGGCCAAAGCTGTTCTTCATGGAAGACTCGGCATAACGAAAGTAGGAGGATCCGGGAGGCCTGTTCAATGTCAAAAGGGGTGGGGTCGGGGGGACAGACTATGAGCCAGAGGCTGATCACATGAGACCAACCCTCCAACTGCAGCTGACTCAATCTGCCAAGGGGTTATTATGCTGTCCATGGCCTTTCAAGGCACGCATTAATGCCAGGTTCCCTTTGAAGAAAAGGGCAGGCAGCTGAAGAGGCCTGCTGCCCATGAACTTGATAGGTGGTGGGGGGCAATGGCTGCCAACAGTTCAACTGAAAACAGCTGTCCAAAAAGTCACAGGAGCTGAGCGTCCATCGGTGGGGCATGTCCAGGTTTTATGCCCACAATGTCACCTTCATCAGCCACCAGGCAGGCTTAGTTGAAGGAGCTCATCCGATCAGTGCAAAGCAGGCACACACTGAGTTTGCAGGCATTTCGTCATATGCACACAGAGCTTCCTCCCACTCCCACCCTCTGCTGAGTTGCTGCAGATGAAGAGTGGCCAAGCAGATGCCAACTACAGAGAAAAGGTCTGGACAGAATTTACTGGCTGCCTGGGCAGTAATTTGGCACACATGTGCCCAGAAGGTGCCGGTGAGATGCTGGACAATGGTGACTCACTACTGGAGCAGGATGCGGCGTGTGCATTCAGACCACTGCCACCTTTATGTAACAAGCCCACCAGAAGGCAGGTTTAAGTGGACCAATGAACTAGAGCACAAGAGGCTGATGGCCCCAGGAGGGCTTCCCAGAAAGTAGCCTGAAGCTCCTTAACAAGATGGATGCTTTTACCATAGGGGATTGATATGGATTGGTACACACAGTTGCAAATACAATCTAGATATGAAAAGGAGCTAAACTTTATGGTTTTTATATGGAATTGACAGAATTGGATAAGATATTGACAGGAATAGAAGAGAGAATGATAAAAAAATTGTACAGTTACTTATTGAGCATTAAATTAGAAGAACAAGTTAAAGAAACAATGATAGCATGGGCGAAAAACTTTGGTCACACAACAGAGTTATATAAATGGCAGCAACTATGGGATAGGAATTACAAGTTAACATTATCAACTGCATACAAGGAAAACCTATATAAGATGTTTTACAGATGGCACTTAGCACCAGAAAGACTGGCCAAAATGTTTAAAGATAAATCAACTAAATGTTGGAAATGCCAACAGACACCGGGGTCGTATTATCATATGTGGTGGACATGTGGGGAAGCAAAAAGATACTGGGCAAAAATTTGTATGTGGTTGGAGAAGATGACGCAACACCATATTGATTTAAAAACAGAATTGTTCCTGTTGGGGATTTTACTGAGAATTTATAGTAAAGAAACTGTATATTTGATTATTCATGTAATAACCACAGCTAAATTGTATTTGCACAAAATTGGAAAAGCGAAGAGATCCCTATAGATGAAAAAGTGATTAAGAAAATATTAGAATGTGCAGAAATTGCACTTGCAATTCAAGAAAAGGAAAAACCAGATTATTATAATATATGGGAGTTATTTTATCAATGGTTAGAGAATAAATATGAAAGCAATGTATTGTAAAAATAGATAAGTAAAGAAGAGAAATGTTACGTTTGTTATTTTATCAGTATTATTATTTAGTATTAATATAAGAATGAATGTAAGAAATGAATATGGTGGTAAGTTTAATTGTTAAGGCACAAAAAATTTTATACTCAGATGACACACTGTTTAATGTGTTTGTGTTAAAAGAAAATTTTAAAAAGTTTTTAAAAAAGATTGATGCTTTTACCTGTTCAGGTTGTCAATGAATTCCCGCACATCATCAGGCAGGATCACCCGGTGTTCGCCCATGTCCCGGTAGTTCCCAAGCACGCACACAGGTACATGGGTTGGGACTTTTGGAAGTTCTCTCAGGATGTAGTTGAAAGTCCTGGATGGAGTGGAAAGGAGAGCTCCTTGAACGATGCTTGTCCAGGTCAATTCTGCCACAAGAGCTCTGAAAGAGACTGCACCTACAGGAGGCACAACAGCCTAGAGACCCCTTGAGTCAATAGAGCAGTTGAAGGAGACCCCTCCTCCCTCACAAAGCCATGTGCTTCATCAGTTCTGCAAGTTCATCATCATCTAGTTCATCATTTAGTTCATCATCTACAAGTTTTGTATAAAATCTGACAACGAGGCTTTGGTATTTCTCAGAGAGGAAGCCCTTCCTCTTGTACAGAGTCACAGCAAGGGAAAGGTGAAGGCAAAAGTCCCTACCACTGTTTGGTGATATCAAACATCATCACGACACCATTGCAGTTCTTATATACATCCAGGAATTCCGCATCCAAGGCCATCTCGGATTCTGCCTGGGGTGGAAAGAGAAAGATCTCAAAAAAGCCCCGGCTGGTTCCCGGGATGATTCACAGCATACAGGAAGTAAGAGGCTGCACCAGGTGCAAATGAAGGATTTGATGCTTTACAAGACAGCAGGTCAGAGTGTGCCTCACCTCCTGAGGATCGTTGTCCAGCTTCAATCCATCTCCCCGTTTTTTGGACTTGCCTGCAGTATTTGAAAGGAGAAAAACACTGTTGTGAAAATTGTTAGTCTCCTAGCTGAGCAGAAAAGAGAGCCCCAAACATGTAGCTTTTCCCACATCCCACCTCATGCACAACATTTCTGCCTTTGCAAGCTCAAAAAGAGACATCCCATCACTTTGCAAAAAGAGGTGACAGAAACTGGACAGGCTTAACATACATTTCCAGTGGGGGCATTCAAGGAAAGCAATAGCCATAGGCCAAGAGATGCTCTGCTCACCACTAGGAACCCAGTGGGACAGGCAGACAAGTTGCCTGTTTCCCAATACTCTCAGGCCTAATCCAAATACTATATAACGACCGTAACATCAGAATGAAAGAAGAGACCTTACCTTTATCAACCACATCCCAGACTTCAACCTTCACAATATCATCAGTAGCTGGAAAAGGCAGCCAGGCATATAGATTAGAAAAGTTTGCTCAGTTGCAGTTAACTCGAACACTGTTAGAGCTACCCCGACCCACGTGGCATAGAGCAGATGGCTGGGTGTGTTTAAAAAAATGAGGACAACCCTATACTGGCAACGTGCCTTTACCAATGAGGGAACCACAGCAGCACGTGGCTCCAGTGTTAAGTTATACATCAGACAGCAAAGAGAAAAGTGCTTCTCCATCCCCAACAGCTGGCAAAACTCACTCTTATAATTCCAATGGATGCTGGTGACTTGGATCTCCTGGGTTGGGATATATTCCTCAACAAATTTCTTTCCCTGCAGCCGATGCCACAAAGTGGTCTTTCCCGTGTTTCTGTCACCTCGAATGACAATTTTCACTAGAGAAAGAAAAATTAAGGAATAAAGGGAGTCAAGAGCACTGCAGAGACGTAAGACCAGTTGGTGTGCCTAAAGACAGGCATCTGCTTTCTAAGATAAAACTAATGGTTGAGGCGGTAATGGCTATTGGCAGCTACAGCAGTACATGCCAATAGTCGCCAGCCTTTTCAGAGACACAATTTAGAAACCAAATTGAAAAAAAAAAACTTTTTAAAAATAAAATTGACATCAAAAGAGAGGTGCAGGCACCTCGGTTGCTCTGGGACAGTTAAGAAAATTAAAGCGTTATTGCAGGCATTTGTGCCTAGGCCAAGGAAACATTAGGAGAATGACCAACGCCCCCAACATTGTCCAACTCAAGCAGGGAAACTAACTCCAACCAATCTCAATACAGACATCAATGCCACTGCTATGGACGGACTTGGTTCTACATAACGGAGGAGGATTGTGTTTGTGCACAGGAGGATAACA
This sequence comes from Arizona elegans, assembly GCA_022577455.1. Taxonomy (NCBI): domain Eukaryota; kingdom Metazoa; phylum Chordata; class Lepidosauria; order Squamata; family Colubridae; genus Arizona; species Arizona elegans. The sequence continues at coordinate 320,545 of JAKOOJ010000034.1, read as the reverse complement.
TGAAAGCCGTCTTCATTGAAGGAAAGAAGTCAGAGAGGCATAAAAAATACCCCAACAGCAAGACACCATTTGAAGGACTGCAAACAAATCAGCAGCTAAGATGGATAGTAAAGCAAATGCTGGTCTTCCAAGGACCAGCTGGCACAGCAACTAAACAAAGCCTTTAAAAACTTGGCTTCCGAGAGGAAAAGAACAACGCACACAAAAGGCAGCGCAGTTTGAGGGATGATATTGGTGCCCTGAGGAGGGAACCGCTTGACCGCTTCCCTCATTCCCATGAATGAGGCCGGATAACCTCCAGAGCGAGACACACGTCCCAGCAAGCCCTTCATTCCTTCCCCCCCCCCGCCCTGCCTGCCTGCCTGCCTGCCTGCCTCCCAATTAACGCTCGTTCTCTCTCACTCACCCACCCCAGCGGCTACGGGCCGATCCCAAACCTACTCGCCGCTTCCCCTCGAAGGAGCCCGGGGCAGGTGTCTCTCCCGGGCCGCCTCCCATCCAAGCCCTTCCCGGCCGCCGCAGGCCTCTCTTGCCCGCCAAAGGCCCGGGGGCTCCCAGCCGGCCTCCCCTCCCTCGGCCGCCGCTCACTGTTATACTGGACGCCTTTCGCGAAACGCCGCTGCAGCGCCTGGTTCATGGACTGGAGCCCCGCCGGGATGGGCCTGTCCCGCCCCGGGGCCTGCTCGGAGCCCACCAGCTTCTTCAAGGCCGACAGCATCGTGAGGCGCGGGAGGGCGCTCCGCGGTCGCTGCGCCCGGGACGGCGAGGCCGCCTACTTCTCCGCCCGCGGCCGCTGAGCCGCCGACCTCCGCGCGGTCCTCGGAGCCGCCGTCCCCGCCGGGGCGGCCGGAGTCGCTTGCAGGGCGGGCGCCTCCGCTGCTGCCGCCGCCATCTTCCCTTTCCCTCACGAGCTGCCAGGGAGGCGGCGCCGACGCAGGACGCGCGCGGGGCCGGGCTACGGCAGTTCGCGAGGGACTTTGCGGGAGGGACGCCGCGCCAAAGAAGGGCGGAAGCGGATACGTCCCGGAACTACGGGAGCCCCCGAGGACAGAATACTTGGTCCTACGATGCCACCGCTTGTAAACCACCCCGATTTGTCTGCACAGCTCCGGATCTGGGAATGGAGGCGGGGCAGAAGTACTTTTATTTAGAGCCTCGTTTTTGATGGGGGGAGAGACGACAGCACATTAGCGGGTTGGGACAGAAAGGGGCGAAAACGCGGGATGGCGCGCGCTACCGTCCGCCGTGTAGCTTAGCAACCAGGCAAGCCAGGAAGCCTTAGGACGGTGGCTCGTGAGGGGCAACGGCTCTTCGAAAGGCGGTCGCGCGCTCTTTGTTGAGGCGGGGCGACCTTCGATAAAGGCTACATTGGAACGAGGAGCCTCCGGGTCTGCTTGCGCCCCCAAGCGGCCACCTGGGTCTTTGCAGGCGTGACCATCCCTCCCTCCGTCTCCGCTGAGCCCCTTAGGCGGAAGCCCCTGAAAAGGCCGGCCTTCATCCCACTTCCACGGATCTGCCTCCGGAAGGCCAAAGAAAGCCTTGGAATAACGTGCCTGCAACCTATCGGCCACCCACCAAGCTCTCCTATCCACCCGACGCCATAGAGCCCCTGCAGTGCACACCAGAACTACTAGGCACAAGGACAGCCCCCCCCCCCCACCTCCACCGCCACCGCCATCACTCTGCTCTCCACACTGTCAAACTACTCCCTAAGTCTGCATCACTTCTCATCGTTCCCACCACCCATCTCCTCCCACTTAGGACTGCATGACTGTAACTCTGTTGCTTGTATCCTTACCATTTATATTGATACTGTTTCCCTATGACTATCCTTAAGTGTTGTACCTTATGATTCTTGACGAATGTATCTTGTCTTTTTATGTACACCGAGAGCGTATGCAACAAAGAAAAATTCCTTGTGTGTCCAATCACACTTCGCCAATAAAAAATTTCTATCCTATCCTATCCTATCCTATCCTATCCCCCCCGTATGAATAGAATAAAAAGATCAGTGGGAGCTTTGTGCCCAAAGCCGCTCTTTCTCACGTGCCATGTCCCCAGCCCAGCGGGAATTAAACATCTTCCCCACTGTTGCCTTTCCATGGAATTCTGTACCTGAGAAGATCCAATTCAGAGCAAGTTGACATCTTTATTCTCCATTTATGAAATACGGGAAGACTTCCTCTTTTGCACATTCGGGGGGGGGGAGTGGGGGTGTTGTATGTTTAAAGCAACTCCAATATCATTTTAAATAGAGATTTTAAAAAAGAAGATAGAGTCAAATCCCCACATCTGAGAAATGGGGGTAGCCAAGTCTTTGGAAGTCTCATTTTTTGGCCCCTCTTTGCTTTTTCTTCATCACCTTGGTCTTTTCCTCGATGAGCTTCAAGGCCTCCTTCTTGATCTCTTCCCGACTGGGCACGTAGCTGTGGTCGATGTCCGCAAAGTTAAAGGCTTCTGTGTGGGATAGAGACAAGGGGAGGAACCCACCCGCGGTTTGGACCACAGGTTGAAATTGTGGCAGTGGGTCAGGCAAAGAAAACCTCCATTTCCTCACACACACACACACACACACACACACACAAACACACACACAGTGGCCGCCTGCTGAGCTAGGCTGAGCCTGAGCTGAAGGGAGACTCGGGCCTACATCTCTCTGGGGCCAGGACAGCCCCTTCTCCGCTGCTCTATAACGGATCTAGTGCAGCTAACCCTCCTTGGGAGAACACCAAAAGGGGATTTCACGGTAAACCCTAGGCAGAGGCAACGGGTGGGAATTCTCATTCTGGGTGGGAGGAAACACGAAGGTGTAACTTTCTAATCTGGCAGCAATACCCCTCTTCCTCCCCCCGCCCCCCAGTGAAGCTCAGCCCAGAGCTGCATGAATGGCAACTGCCAGGAGCTGCTGGGGGCACAGGCCTTGCTGACCCCCACGAGACAGGACAGACCTCGGACATCTTCTTCATCCTCATCGAAAGTGATTCTCAGGTTCTGTTGATCGTCCCTGGCACTCTCCTCAAGGAAATTCCGGAGGTGGACAAACGTCTTCCCAAATTACATATTGGAATTAAAAGGTGGCAGGCAAGAGATTGGGGGGAGGGGCAGAGATAGCGTGATGACCACCAGGATACCCACGCCAGCTTCAGCCGAGAACCTCCCTCATCAGGCTTTCTGCCCTGCAACCATATGGGGTGCCTGTCTGGTATACAAGCAGGGCTGGGCTGAGCCAGAGAAGGGAGGTGGAAGTGCACAGAGCCCGCATGGGAATATCACAGGAGGCAAAATCAGGATCCTGTTAGTCCCCCGGGCACGTTTTCCCCCCTCTGGCTCCTGGCCCAGCGGAAGGGAAGCAGCTGCAGCATGGCCTCAGGTGAAGGCTCACCTCATTGCTCTCGTTGGGGCTGAATCTGTCGAAGGGCACATCGAGCATCAATCGGCTCAAATGCAGAAGTTTCGTTTCACAAAACTGCAGCTTCTCAAAGATATCCTCCATCTTGGGGAAGCCCTCCTGTAAAGCAGGGGATAAAGGTCTGGGGCAGGCCCTCCAACTCCCCACCCCCATTTCCTCTGCAGGGAGGGAGGGGGCTTCCCTGTCGGCTCTCCCGTTGCGTAATGGGCAGAGAAAAAGAGAGGGAGGTGATGGGCAGGGGGCTTCTCGGGTATCTGTTCTGGATCACGGCCGAGGGGCTGCCGGTCAGAGAAACCGTTGGAGAGGGGGACAAACCTGGCCAGGCACACTGATGTCCCACAGCCTCAGGATCAGGTTGTTAACCCCATTCTCAAAGTGGAGGAGAAGTTCCTGGTTTTTGGAGGCCTGGCCGCAGACCAGCGAAAGCCGTTCTTCCTCCTCCTCCAGGTTCTTCCACAGATTCTCTTCTAGCGTCTTTGAGCTGGGAGGAGAAGCCACTTTACTTTGGGTCTGTTGCGTGGAGGCAGCCAGAGATGGTCCTGAGGCATTTGTAACCCTGGTGCCTCCGGCTCTGCTGACGAAGAGCAGCAAGTACCTGAGGAAGCCCGGGGACTGGTGGAATTTCAGCTCGGCTCGCTGCAGCTCCAGAGCCTTCAGCTGGGACTTGAGGCCTCGCCGCTTCTTCTCCGATTTGGCGATCTGCTGCTGAAGGTTCTCCTCAGATTTCTTCTGGGCCATGAAGCGCCCAGCGATATCCTGGCAGGAAAGGAGGGAGAGGGAGGAAGAGAAGCTTGCGTCTGTGGGCCATCAATGGGAACCTCCTTCCCCATCCGCTCCTCTCCCCCTGCATCAGAGCATCCTTCCAAGACATGGGCAGGGGCTTCAGCTGGTGCCAGGGGCTTGAGGAGAGAAGCCAAGCTGGAGTTTGGAGAGCTGGACAGCTTTTGCCTGCAAGCAAGAGGACTCCACCGGGTGACATAGGTCATTTTCACCCATTCAAGCAGCTTCAGCCTCACGTCTGAAAGAACTCCTAAAATGCAGCTCCTGATGGTATTTTTGGAGAAGGAAAAAAGGGGGCAACCAGGATGAGGGGCTGCTAAAGCTCTCCTTGCAGTCCTCACGGTTGAGCTTTGGAGGAATCGCCTCAGAGCCAAGAAAACAGCCAGCCAGGCTGGGCTGCTGGACATACCCAGAGATGTGAGCACTGCACTGCACTTTTGATTTTCTCCACCTCGCTGATCACCAGACCCTGGTACTCAATCTGGGCCTTGGAAGCCTCTAGCTTTGTCCCTGGAAGAGCAGAAGACCCCAGGTGGTTTTGACCCCAATGCCCATCAGCTGTGCCCTCTCAGAGGAACCTTCAATATCTGACGAGGATGGCTGGAGGCACCCCAGCATACTTACCCTTTGTTCCTTCGCGCATCATCAGGACAGAGAAGTCCATGTCTCGCCGGGCTTGCTGATCATAAAAGCCAACCAACAAATTAGGGGAAGCGGGCTCTTGCAAAAGGCAGAGGAGCCCCAGACACCCCAGGAGGCTCAAGGCCTCAGCCCTGGACTGTGTCCCCCCAGAGGCACTCTAGATGCGGAGGGCCCACTCAGAGCCAGACCCAACGCCGGCTTGTTAAAGAAGGCCAGCAAATGCCCCAGAAGGACTCACCATCCGTCGGTGCCTCTCACTGGCGTCCTTCACACGGATCCGCTCTATCTGTTTCTTCTGGATGCTGAGCGAGTTCTCCCTGAACTTCTTCTCCGCAATTAACTCGTTTTCTGCATTGGTCATGTCCATCTGCAGCCACAGGGAAAGCGAAGAGTGAGTGGGAGCTCTGGGCAGAGGCTGAGGGGGGCCGAAAGCTGCCCCCTGGCTGACCTTGGCAGCCTCCATGGCTTCCAGCATATCCATGGCCATCAGGTCCATTCCCTGGAGCTCCATCTGGTAGGTGCCCACCCGGCGCTCCAAGTCGTCCAGGACGAAAGGAAGCTGAGAAAGTTCCTGCAGGAAGGAGAAGATTCTGGAAGCAGCAGGGGGGGAGGGGGGGAGGAGGCACCCTTGTCCCCAGCACAGCCATCAGGACTACTGCTGAAGCAGGAGGAAAGAGGGACGGGCCCTCCCTCCCTTCTCGCATTCATCTCTTCCCGTTTGGAGAGCCCACAGAGTGAATGGGCTGCAACTTTCCGGTACCCACCGGGGAACGCTTCCAGCAACGAGGTCAGTCCTGTGGAGCACCCAGGATGGACACCCCTCCCCAGGCATGAGGACAGAAGGACTGCCAAAGTTTGGATCAGAACCCAACACCCTCTGCGAGCAAGAAGACTCCCTGCAGAGCATGGCCAAAGCACCGGACTCACAGCTCTCAGCACGTCCAGCATCTTCACATACAGGATGTGGACCTTGTCTGCAGTCACAATGTTCACCTGCATCTTCTCAATGTTGTTCTCCAGCTGACGGATGGTCTGCACGTACAAAGAAGGCAGAGGGAAGCACGCCCCACCCTCCCTGGGCATCCTAGGGTCCTCCAGGGCAGGGCAGAGCAGGGGCGGATCTCACCTGGAGCTGCAGCTGGAGCTCAGGGCTGGCCTTTTCCAGGTCGATGAGGACCTGCAGCGTCCCCTGGAGCTCCTCCAGGCGGTTCCCCCGGCGCTTGACTTCATACAAGAGGATATTGTGGGTGTTCATCCGGTCGAAGACCCGCTGGCTCAGGGACTCTCGAGCTTGCTAGGAAGGGGTGGAAGGGCCCATGAGGAGAGCTGGGGGGAAGGTGACGGGGGAAGGACCTGCCCACCAGTTACCTCCACAGTATATTTGGCCAAAGCGATTTTCACCCGCTTCCTGTCTAGGCAGGCCCTGCTGATCGTGACCTGGTCATACTAGGAGGAGCAGAGAAAAGAGGGGTAAGAGCTGCAGACCACCCGTGGCCCAACGGGACAGGGCGAGAGGGCTTGGGATTAACCAGGGGCCACCCTGCCTCTCCTTCTCTCTGTTGTGCCAGGGAGACCCAGAGGGCTCACCTTCAGCCCGAGATTCAGCTCGTGCATCTCTGCCCGCAGGGTGCTGCGCAGAAAGCTGATCAGGTCCCTGTTCTTGCGCAGGGCCTCCTGGCTTCCTTGTGTGCGGAGCTTCCTCCCTTGTTCTGGAAAGAACGGCGGGTGGGTGGAGGGGACTCGCAGGGGCCCCCGAGGGAAAAGGGCTACTGCGCTAGGCCTTCTCGGAGGTCCCCCATAAACAGCAGCCCAGCAAGATCCACTTGCAAAAGGCCCGCCAGGAACTGCGCCCTCCCAGTCAGGAAGATGCCAGGATCCAGCCAAGTGGTTGCACTCGGAGGGCTACCTTGGATGTGAATGATGGACTGCAGTTCATGGATTTGCTCCTTCAGATCTTTTTTCCTCTTGAACCTCATCCTGAGTCCTTCGGATCGCGCCTCCCTTTGCTCTCAAAAACCCTCTTCTGCGCCTCGAGAGAGACAGGCAGCAAGTGCCAGCAAAACTCAGCCTCTCTTGTGCCACCCTGGATTTGTGCAGCCTCTGCTGGGGCTCTGTGACATCAGAAAGGAAATTGTGATGCCTTTATGTGTCACTTGAAGGCATCACAATCTGAAGATTCCCCCTGGAACCCGTTGGGGAGTCTCAGCTGGAATTCTGTCTTGAAGAGCTGGCCAATTTTTCTGCAGGGGCCGGTCCAGGAGTCCCGCACACTTCGCCCCCGAGTGGGTCACTCCCAGCTCCCAAGGAAAATGGCCAGCTTAACATGTGACCGAGGGGGCCACCCGATCCCCTGCTGGGAAAGGCTCCTCTGGTTCAAGCTGGCTTCACCCAGAGTGCCTACGGCTGAGCTGAGCGGCTGCTTAAGCCCATTTTAGGCCCTGAAAGATTCCTCCTGGCTCTGCCTGAATCCCATCTGGGCTAATAGGCCTGCTTCCTGTGTGGCCGGCTGAGCTGCCCATCTCTTCAGCTGGCAGGGAGCAATGCTGGAGATCTGTTTACAGCAAAACCAGAGGGAAAAACACTTCAGATTTTGGGCGCTTCTGATGAATTCTGGCTGCTGGCCTTCAATAATAATAATAAAAATAAAAACTACTACTACTTTATTGTCATTGTACGTATATACACAGTATACCCATACAACGAAATTCACTTAACACCCAAAGACCAGGTCCGACACACATAACAATCCCCAAACACCCTCCCACCCACCACAAATTCCCCACCTCTAAACCACCCAAACATCCACACAACAAACCAAGTAATGCTGTCCAACAGCTCACTGATGGTGGCCCTTTAGCTCATGGTTGAGTGCAATTATAGCTCTGGGATAAAAACTATTCAGAAAACGTGTGATCCGAGTTTTAATTGTTCTGTATTTTCTGCCAAAAGGCAACAGTCCAAAAAGATTGTAAGCAGGATGGGAAGAGTCTCTGAGAATGTTATGCAACTTTCTCAAACAGCGAGATTCGAACATGTCATCCAGGGCCGGTAGCTGGAGTCCGATGATATTCTGGGCTGTTTTCATGATTCTCTGTAGAGCATTTTTGTCCGCTACAGAGCTGCTCCCATACCATGCAAGAATGCCGTATGTCAGGATACTCTCAATGGTGCTGCGATAGTAGGACAGAAGTAGATGCTGAAATAGATTTATCTTCCTGAGCATTCTCAGGAAGTACAGCCTCTTCTGTGCCTTCTTCGCACGCATATTAACATTCATAGTCCATGAGAGGTCCTTCGAGATATAAATGCCCAGAAATTTAAAACTACCCACCCTCTCCACCTCCTCACCATTTATGGTAAATATACATAAATGTACATAACGTACATAACATATGTTTAGAATCCAATGTCCAAACGGAAAACCTTGGAGGGGTTACAACCTTGGATGCTGGTTGTTGTCTCCCACTGTTTGCTTTGGTTAATTATTCTTGGGAGAAGAAGCACAGAGAAGGAGCAAGGGAGGGCTTGAGGGTCTGCAGGCTGACAGAAAGACCCCATGGTGTCAGGATGCCTCTGGTCAAGCCAGACCAAAGCAAGAGTCTCCAGGAATGGCCTTCTCCAAAGGACAAGGACGCAGATCTGCCCACCAGGACCCTCTGCCTGAAAGGAGGCTACCGTCCTGCAGTCAAGCCAGGGCTTGGCGAGACCCCCTTGTCTGAGCTGAAGGGACTGGGAAGACTGGGAAGGAAGCCCCCATCGCCTTACCCAAATTTGTTTCTGTGTCCCCCTCTCACATTCAACTAGGAGGGGTCTTGCCGGAGACCCCGTCTTCAGGCTCCCAGGCGGCCACATTCATCGCAAGGCCGTTCACCTTTGGTGCAGTCCGGAGACCAAAGTTCAAATTTCCTCATGCTAGAAAAACACAGCTGCCCCGTTGCAGCACCAGAACTGCCCGTAGGAGCTGAGCAGAGCAGAAGTGCAGCCGCAGCCATGGAGCCACAGGTCGTGCTTCTCATCTGCACCGCCGTTTTCCTCTCGGCCAGCAGCAGCCCAGTCGCTCCAGCTGACCCCATCCAAATCCAGAAGGATTTTGAGGAAGCAAGAGTAAGACCCCTTTGTGTTGACATGATAAAAGGAGGAGTGGGCCTCCTAAAGCTCAGTCTGCAATCTCTTTCATGGTTCCTTTGATTATGGATGTGGCGTAGCCTCCGTTCTGTCAAAACAGAGTAGCCAGGGCTGGGATTCTAGCTAGAAATATCACGAGGACCCCCGACTCCCAACGGAGGACTGGCACAAAAAGAGAAACGCCAGCCTTTAGGAACGGAGGTTGAAACTCTGCCAAGTCTCCTTTGGGCATCGGACGTGGTTTTAAAATGACCGCTTTTGGCTTGTCCTCACCAGGTCTACGGGAAGTGGTACGCCATCGCGCTCGGCACAACCTGCAAGTGGCTGAAGAAATATAAGGAGCGCTACCTGATGGGGACGCTGGAGGTGGCTCCGGGGGACACCAGCAAGGAGCTCTCGGTCACCTCCACCAGGCTCCGGTAGGTTCAGCCCTCATGGGCTCAAGACCAGCCAGTAATTAACAATTCATGCCACCTCATCTGTTCTCAGCCACTCTCTCCCCCCGCCCCCCTTTGCAGGCAAGGCACCTGCAGCCAAGCGGTCGGAGTTTACCAGAAGAGCAGCATCCCCGGGAAATACCATTACTACAACTCTAGTAGGTTGGGAGACTTCTGTGCTCAGCAGGTGGGCTTCGGGGGGGGAGCCCACTGTTTTGGGCCATAGGAAGGTTCAGTTGTGGGGTTCCTAGGAAGGGGAAGGAAAGGGGGGGCTGCTTGGGGCCTCAGAGGGGGGAATCATTCTGCCTTCCTTTCCCCTCCCCTCCCCCAGGGTGGGAGACCCACATTGAGGGCTACGTGGCTCGCACCAACTACGATGACTATGCCTTCCTTGCCTGGAAGAAGAACAGCAGCTACGGCTACACCGTCACCGCCCAACTTTACGGTAGGTGGCTGCTGCAGGGAGCCGGGGAGTCCGGTGCTAAACTGAACATGGGTGGGGGGGTGGGGGGTGCCCGGGACAGATGGCTCGGCTTGCCACTTTTGGGGCCAGAGAGGGATTACCAAGGGCCCCCACAGCCTCCAAGGCAGCCCCTCCAGATCTGCCTCCAGAAAGACCAGTCTCTCTGGGCTCCCCCAGCTGGAGACACGGCACCATCCCCCTGGCCCACCGCAGAGGAGCCCACCCGGGAGTGGCAGGCTGGGGGCGCCAAGGTGGATTGGGGTCCAAGGGCAAAGGGAGGCTCCGCCCACAGTCTTCCTGTTTACCCTGATTGTCAACCGGCGGGGGGGTGGGGGTGGGGGTGGGCAGGAGAGTTTGCCCTCCAGGGCTGCCGGGAGCAAAGCCAGGCAAAGCTCAGGGCCATTTCCAGGCCTCTTGGCCAACGGCTGGGTCAGCCTCCCTCCAGCGGCTAGGCGGCCCTTGGCTGCTTTGGGGGAGGAAATGGAGCCCCACTTGGAGGACATCCAGGCTGCCTCCCAGAGCCCCACAAAGCCCTGCAACACAGCGAGGTCAGCCGCCAGCCCTGGCCATCGCACGTCTGCTACTCGAGTCCCAGCAAACCTGCAGCACGGATGGATTCAACGTGGCAGGGATGCCAAAGTCGCCCCTCTTGTCTGTTCCAGGGAGGAGCCCCGACCTGCCCGAGGACCTGATAGAGGACTTCAGACAGTTCTCGGTGGCCCTGGGCATTCCTGAGGACTCCTTCTTCAGACTGACGGAAACAGGCAAACCAGAAGCTAGAGGGGAGGAGGGGAAGGGCCTTCCCAGGCCAGGAGATGCAGGGGTTGCGGGTGGGATGGGGGGCAGACAGAGCGAGGGAGGGAGCTCATGCCACAGTCTTTGAGGCTGTCTGGCGCGTCTGCCCCTCCTCCCCTCAAAGGGTCACCTGCAGTGGAGACCATGCCCCCCCTGACCGGTCTTTCTTTCCTCAGGGGAGTGCATCCCCCCCCAGCCAGAACTCAACCAGCAGGTACTATTTCCTCCTACCTGTGTTCAGTCCTTAATGCTCCTCTTCCCACCTGAGCTCACAACTGGCCCATTTTCTCTCCCAGAGAGACCGGAGGAGCACCTGGGATGAGGAAGCAGGCTCTGCCGATGGCTCCCCATTGTTTGGGGGGGGCAACAGGGAAGGTGAGGAGGCCTCAACCCCCCTTCCCTAAGATGGCGCTCTCCATAACTGCCCCCGGAGGACCCTCATCGGCTGGGCGGTCAGTGAAGGAGGGGGGCACGACAGTGTGGGCACGACCCCAATTATGCCACTGGGAGTTACTCTTCCCCTGCCTGAAACGGTTCTCCCTGGCACAGCCTTAGAGTTCAAATGGGCTGGCGTAAGCCTCTCTCCTCCCCCACCCCACAGATTTCTGCCTGCAGCCCAAGGACGCCGGCCCCTGCCTGGGGATGGAGCTGCGCTACTTCTACAACACCACATCCCAGAACTGCGAGAGGTTCTACTATGGCGGCTGCCGGGGAAACCAAAACAACTTCCCCTCGGAGCGTGGCTGCCTGCAGACCTGCCGGACGGAAGGTGAGTGCAGCAGGGCCAGTGGTTCCTGTGCCCTCCTCCATCCCGCCTGGATCCCCAGCAGCAACCTCTCCCTTCCTCTCTGCCCGCAGCCGCCTGTCGCCTGCCCATCGTGCCGGGGGAGCCCTGCAAGGACACCTTCTGGGCCTTCGATGCCAAGCAGGGCAGGTGCCTCACCTTCCAGGGCTGCGGAGGCAATGCCAACAAGTTCTACCTGGAGAAGGAGTGCCAGGAGTACTGCGGCCTCCTCCCCAGTGGTACGTGGAGAAAGAGGCCCCCGGTGGCAGTCTCCCATGGGTATTGCGATCCTAAAGGGGAGGGGGAGAGACATGGGGGGGAACTCTTTGCACGGGGTGCCCTCTGCATCCCGAGGGAGGGACCTTTTCCAGCCTGATCCTCCATCGGGGGCCGGGGCCTGCCAAGCCCCCTGGCCCTCCTGAGCGCAGGCAGCCAGCTTGGAGGGGAAAGGAACCAAACGCCCCTGTCTCCCCTTGCAGACGGGGAGGAGTTCTTGCGCTCATCTGCCCTGTGAGAGGCCAGGAAGCGAGAGGGGGAAGCAAGAGGACCAGTTCTGTTTTCAAAACCGGATTCCTGCTGGCATCAATAAATGCAGCTGCTGGACTGAAGCGAGCCCGTCTCCTCACTCTGGGACCCTCCCTCTCCCTGGCATCCCGTGCCACACAGTCAAGTTGCTCTCATGTCCATCGACAATCTTTTCTGCTGCTCCATTTGCCCGCCCCAAGGACAGGCTCAGGCCAAGGGGTCTGCTCACCGAGGCTCTTCCCATCTCAAGCCCTGGGCTGGGGTGGGGAAGTCCAAGGGAGGGTGGGGGCTTCTGCCATCCTCTTCCTGGCAGCTGTTTCCCCTTGGCACCAGCAGGGGGCGCCAGGGGGTCAGCACTGTCTTCCCAGAGCTCCCTCAGGCCTTTGGGAAGGCAGCGCGCCCGGGGCATCCACTGGCAAGGAGGGCCTGCCTCACTGCTCCCCATCACTTGTTCAGCGTGTCTTGACTCCAGTCCTATCCTGGGGCAGCCCTTCATGGCACCCCAAATGCTGTCTCAGCTCGGCAGCTGAGGCTTTGGCCTGTCCGGACACACTCACATACACACACACACTCCCACACAAACAGGCAGCTTCTTCTGGGCGATTGGGTCGCCTGTATGGGGCGAGAACAGCACTAGGTTTCCCCAATGCATCCTTGGGGGAAGGGAAGGGACGGGGGGGGGCACATCCCTGCAATGGCCTGTGCTGAGCCTGCAGGACCCCCCCCCACACACACACACACGGGAGAGGTGCTGGCAGGCAGGGCCCTGGGCTGAATGGGCAACTGCTCTCGGCCACACCAGCCTGGCCCAGCCCTTTCCCACCAAAGCTGTCACTGCTTCTCAGCCCCCTCCCCAAAAGGGACAGCTCCGTGCTTTACAGCCCTTAAAAAGAAGAAAGCCACCGTTGTCTCCAGGCAGGGCAAGGAGCTGATGACCGAGATTTTCTGTGTGGCTGAGCAGGGTGAATGGTGCATTGAGAGCAGAGACCCGCGGCTGGCACCTCCGCCAGGGAGGGACCCCTCCTCGCTTTGCTTTCCTTCTTGGAAGGTGGTGAGGGGGGTCTGAATGGAGACCAGGAAGGAAGGACTCCCCCCCCCAAAGCCAAGCTCAGAGAGGAAGAGGGTCTGGGGGGGAGGGAAATCAGCCTCCTCCCCTCCCCACTTGCATTGTCAAGCAGGGCTGGTCTGGGACAGACGCCCGGGTCCTGCCCGAAGGACCTCTGACCCTGGGCAAGGAAGCTGGGGACTGGGGAAGGGGGCAGGGGCACAGGTCACTGGGGAGATCATGCCCGTGGGAGCCATTTAGGTCCCCCCCCTCCAATTTAATAAAGCTGCAACGTTATCTCTGAGTGGATGGGAGGGCAGTAACAGCAAGGGGAGGATGCCCCCCCAACCCAGGGTTGAGCCTGCTCACTGCCCTGCTTCTCACAGGTGGGCAGCAGCCGCTCATCTGCCGACCGAGCTCTGAAGAGCAAGACTGCAAGACTGACAACCCAGAGCCCGTGCCCACTGAAAGACAGACTGCCTCTCCCAGTTCTCATCCAGGACCATCCAGGACTACCTGGGAATGGGCCAGGTAGACCCTTTGCCCGAGCCCTTCTGCAGCCTCCTACGTGCCCCCTCCAGCCAGCCAGCCCGCCCACCCACCCCACCAGCCTAGGCAAAAGAGCCTCCCTGCCTGCCTGCCTGCCTCCTGGATTTAATGCAGGGCTCTGAATAAGGGACTGGAGCTCCCTGTTTAATGGATTTGAATGTGAAAAGCTGGGCTGGTGGGAGCCTCCTTTGTTCGGTGGCTGCTCCTGGCATGGCTTCTGGAGCCCCCCCTCCACCCCTTTCTGCGGGGGCCCTCATTAGCATACCAGCTGCTTGAGAGAGGGGAGGAGGGGGAGGAAGGAGGGAGGGAGGGGCTGTCCTGGGAATGAATAGCTGGAAAAAGGCTGAAGGGGGACAGTGGGGGTGCGCGAAGGGGGAGGGGGCAGAGAAGTCGTCAATGCCCCTTTGAAAGGAACCAGAGGGAGCTCCGAGGGGTGCAGGGAACCAGCCCATCCTGGGGAAGAAAAGAGCTGGGCGGTGGGGGAAGAGGGGTGACCCAGGAAGAGGGGCTGAATGAGACTGCCTTTCTGCAGGCAGGGGAGGGAGGGGGCTGCCTTCTTCACGGCAGCCCCACCAAGACGAGGGTGTGGGAAAGGCCCCATGCTCACAAAAGGCCCTGCCACCAAGAAGGTCCACCCTGCATGGTGGCTGGCGGGCCGGCGTTTCGGAAGAGCTGAGAAGGCGGGGCCCTCCACTCACCCCTCTGGCTGGGGCTGGCCGGGGGCCAGGACCAGGAGGGGCCTGGGAAGGGCTTCGGCTCCTGGGGGAGTCTCCCCCGTGAGCTGGTTGCAGAAGGGCCCCTCTGGAGAACCCAGGCAGATTTGGGGTGCCCTTGTCCCAATTCCATAAGCCCCTCCTCCAAAGGCCTTTATCTCATGTAAAAACAGCCAAGTATTTTTTTCAACTGTGTTCTGCTCAATTCCTTGTCTGTGGGTGATGCAGATCTGAAAAGTACGTTGAAAGCCCTCCCCCCTCCGCAGCAACCAGATCCCCCCGTCCCGCATCACTTCAGATATGGAGACATTCAAAGCTGACCCACACACACACCGCCCCACCCTTATGGATGAGGGATTTTTCTCTCCATGCGTCAATCACGAGGGAAAGGAAGCTCTTGCATTCCCACCCCTCAAGACTGAGAGGTGCCCTCCTCGTCCGTCTGTTTTGGAGTCAGTCGCACAAACAAAAACCGGGAGACAATTGCAGGAAACACTTGAGAAGTTCAAAATTCTTCCACGGCTTTCGGTCTCAGCAACAAGAGCCTACGCTGCAAGGCAACTCGGGGACAATGAGATTCAGAAAAATCACATGAAATTAGAACAACAGGCTGGCACGGGCCTGGAGCAGAAGCGAAGCAGCCCAAGCCGTTTTTAAGAGGAAAAGCAAGACGTTGATGCTTGGGAGTTTGGTTGAAGGCCAACTGAGCCCAGGAGCCTCCCTGGCAGCTGAGCCAAGCAGGGCAGGGAAGCACCACCTTCCCTTCTTTCTGCCCCATGGCATCTTCTCTCTCCTGAGCCCCCGGCAGCCAGCCTTGCTTGGGGTGGCAGAGTTGCAGTCCAAAGTGCCAGGAGCTGCTGGTGAAAGGTGTTCTCAATCCAACATTTCCCACACCAGCAAGCAACCTGCCCAGGCGCCAGCCGTGGGAAGGGGCTCAAGGTTGCTGTACCGAGGGGTGAGCCGCCCCCAGATTGCCCTGCCCTAGTCTAGGCGGCCCAGGCCCTTGGCAGCACAGGCTAAACCCTGAGGACTTAAGGGCTGGGCTGCTTCAGAGCCCAGAAGAGTGACGCTTCCCCGTTTCTGCCTGGTCTGGTTCTCCTGTGGAATTAAGGAGGCAGGCACCCCATCCCCGTCAGGCCGCCCTAGGAGCCAGAGTACTGCCAACGGGCATCTGCTGCCCAGCCAGCCAAGGTGTGGGGCCCAATCAGACCTCCAGGGTGGACAGTGGCTCTGCTCCATCTACCCCCAAGGGCAGGGCATCATGAAAGCTCCTGTGTGGGGGAGAAACCTCTGCCTTCCAGCCAGGACCACGGAACTACCATCTGTTTAGCAAGGGGCCCCATTGCCAGATGGCACAACTGCCTGGGGTTCAACCTTTAGAAGCAGGCTGAGGCAGCCAACCCCTTTCACTGCCCTGGTTCAGCCCCATAGCTTGTCAGGCTGTGCGAATCCAGCCCAAAGTTTTCGGTGAGCTTAGCTCCTTGTGCGAATCCAGCCTGGGCCAATCAGTCTCATGAATCAAAGTCCACCTCACCATGTGAAACCAGCTTCCTGCCACAACTTCAGGGGGAAAATGCCATCCCATATAAGGATGCCAGCCTCAAGAGCCCTGCACAACCTGGTGCCCTCCCGTAGATGCTGGTTGGGGACCCTGTGGCCCTCCAAATATTGCCGGGGACCTGGACCCCTCTCCTCCAGGACCTTTGGGCCCACTGAAGATTTCTTCTGTCAAAAGAGGTGAGGAGCTACAGCCCAAAGCCATAGGTATGCTACCCTTTATCCTACTCTGAAGCTGAACTGCTACTGGCAATGGAGGATTTCCTTCAAAGTTCCCTTCCATCAGTCCCAGGCCTGCCAAAGTTGCTGCAATTTGATCTCATTCCCTGGCAGCCTTCCAGGCCGTCCATTCCACTTGGTGAGGAATGATGGGAGCTGTAGTCCAAGACAAGGGCACCACTCTCTCTCGCTCTCTCTTTCACACCCGCCCCCTTGTCCATGGGCCTTGCCCCCTTCTTGCTCCCTGCCCATCCGCAGCTTCCTTGAAATCTCAGCCTCTGGTCGGAAAAGAAAAACAAAGCACACACAAACATAGGAACATTTTTTTATATAAAAAGATCAGTGGAAAAATTATTTATAAATTTTTCACCTTGGGACTACACAATGCTATGATATACACAGAAACACAGCCCCCCCCCACCCCGTACAGCCTTGCGGTTTCTTTCATCCAGTTAAAAAGTGATCATACAGTGACCCACATAAAGCTTCAACATAAGCCTAAAATTCTCCACAAATTAATTAACATAATTAAGAAAGGTATTTGCCACCTAGAAAGGGGAGGGGGGAGAAAACAAGACCATTGTCTAGCAAAAGGCTGCTCACTGAAATGATTTGCGGGTCAGCTTCTTCCAATCTCTGTTTTTTCACAAATGTTAATGCATTTTCTCAAGAAAAATATTTCGTCTTGAAGATGGTTCAGCACAAAATTGGTGCACCTCAAACACCACCACCCCTCTTTTAAAGAAAGGCAAAGAGACATTTCCCATTTTGGCACAAAGGATCCAGCAGCAGAAGTAGCCAAATAACATCTTCCCTTTTATGTCTCAGTGCGAGGAGGGGGGAGGTTTGTGGGGGGGGGGGGGACATAACACCTGGCTACATTCAATAACTTTACAGGGTTGCATAGAAAGTATCACATTTACTCCCTCCTGCTGTGTCAGCCCAAGAGCGCAAGTCCCACCCAGCTGGGCAGGTCTTACTTTAGAGCAAGGATGCTTAGCAGATCCCTGTGGGAAGGAAGCTCATTGGCTAGCTAAGAGAAAGAACCTCAAAGGTAGATATTCCCAACTCAGTTCCCATAAGGGTGGGGGGAGAAACCACCTATTTGGGGGTGGGGATTCTCCCACTAGTTCTTTGAAAGAAGAAGACTGGGGATGGCAGAAACCACGCAACAGAACAAGCCTCATGGATATTTTATTTCACACACACACACACACCGGAAAAAAAAAAAGGTTTCACAGTCTCCAAAGGTATACTTTTCATATATAAAAATATAAATATGTGTTAACATCTTTACATGAGACTTCTTTAGAAAAACGGGCTTTTGACCAAGATCTTTTCCTAAAACTGAAATCTGATCTTGGATTTCTGAACACAAGCTACTTTTTCTTATTTAATAATTATGCCATAAATGTTATGACATTTTATTGTGGCAAATCTTGTTTTAAGACAAAAAGAAATCATGTGCAACTCTAAAACACCCCCCTCAAAGTTGAAAAAAGGAACTGGTTCTTCCCCCACCAAGAACAAACTAAACACCACTGTCAGGAGGGGGCCGGCATCCCCCCAGCAGTTCCCACCAGGGCTGGTGAAGCCCCAACTGTCATTCCTTGCAAATCAACCGGGAAGAGTAAGTAAGAAGGGGGCTACAGAAAACAGGCTCCCTTTTGGGGGGAGGAACCAGAGATAGCAAAAGAAAACTCAGTGCAATGGGGTGGGTGGGGGAATTATTGCAGGAATTAGGGAAGAAATATACGTAATAGCAACCCCTCCAAAAAACTGCATTTTCTGAACTACCAAAATAAACATCCCTTCAAAGAAAAACCGCTCAAGTCACAAATTATTCATGTCCACACACATCCTTGCACACGTACAAGATAAATACTTAAACGCGCAGCCCAAACACAGTGAAAAACTATATTTTAAAAGGTTTAATGGCTATTTGAGGGGTGGGGAGAAGAGGCGCAGGTGATATGGCAGTGAAAGGGAAATTTATCTCTGGCTCTCGCTCTCTCTAGTGCACACGAAAAGGGGGCAGAAGAGGCGGGTGACTTCCTCGACATTCATGGGGGCTGCCTGGGCGCACCACACCAGGCAGAGACTCAAGAGCAGCATCGAAGGCACACGGGCAGTCAGTTTCGGGGCACGGCGCCCCTCTCCTTTCCGAAGCGACCCCCGCGTGGAAATCGCCTCCTTCGAAAGGTTCGGTTTTCAGTAGTTTGCTTTCCCTCCGTCAGCAGCAGGGGGCGCCCTCGATCTTCCGGAGACGCTTCCTAAGGCGCCCCCTTCTCCGTGGAAAGAGGCCGGGCGAAATTCACCCTTTTTGAAAGGGAAAAGAAAAGAAAAGAAAAGAAAAGAAAAAAGAAGGGGGGAAAAAGCTCCCCCGCCCTCCGGTGGAGCTGATCAAAAGACGGCCAGAAGGGCAAGAGCGAGCGGGGAGGGGCGATTTCGGTCTGGACACCAGACAAAAGCGACGAGCGTTTTGCTCCGGAGCAAGAGCCGGAGGTCGGCCCTCCGCCACGGAAAGAGCCCCGCGGCTTGGCTGGGAGGGGAGCGGCCGTGGCAGCTGCTGGCGGCGGGGAAGCAGGTCCGGGGCGCGGTGGGCAGCAGCTGGTCGGCCCCAAGGAACGAAGGAAGGAGCGAGCGAGCGAGCGGGGGAGCCAACACTGGAAGAACCGAGGTAGATGAGAGGCAGAGCAGCGGCGGCGGTGGGACGGAGCGCGGCGGCTCCCGAAGGGCGGGGAGGGCCGGGCCGGGCCGGCGCTCGCGTCTCCTCTGCCCAAGTGGCGGCGCTGGCCGGCCAACGGCGCGCATCTCTCCCGGGAAGCGGCGCAGGGCTCGGTCCTCCAGGCGGGCTCGGTTGACGGAGGCGCCGCCGCTCTCGCCTGCGGGCCGGAGCGGAAGGCTTTCGGGGCGCCGCCGCGCCGGAGCGCGCTCAGCCGCGGCCGCCGCCCCCCGCGCCGCCTCCCCCGCCGGCGGCCGAGTACTTGGCCTTGGTGATCAGGTAGAGGACGATGTCCTGGTGGCCCCCGAAGGCGGCGATGTGCAGGGCGCTCCAGCCGTCGCGGTTGGCCAGCCGGATGTCCGCGCCGAACTTGACCAGCAGCTTGACCAGCTCCAGGTTGCCGTCGATCACCGACTGGTGCAGCGCCGTCTGGCCCTCGGGGCCGAAGGAGTTCACGTTAAACTCGCAGCTGCTCATGTTCTGCAGCAGCGAGTGCAGCTCGGCCGTGTTGCCCTTGCGCACCGCCTCCTGGAAGACGCGCTGGCTGGGCGCCGCGCGGGGGGCCGACAACTCCGCCTGGCTCATGGCTGCGCGCCCGGCTGGCGACGGGGCAGGCGCCGCGCCCGGCCCCGCATGGGCGAGGAGCGCGGGCCCCGGAGAGGCCGGCCGGCCGGCCTGCTTCGCCGCCGCGCAACGCCGGGCTCCTGGGTCCGCACCGCGCCCGGGATCGCCGCTTGGCTCGAGGGATCTCTGGCTGGCCGGCGGGCGGGCAGGCGGGCGGGCTGCTAGGAGCGGCGGGCGCCGCGGGTCGGCCGGGGACTGAGCGGGCGGGGATCGGGGGCGCTTTTTACGCGGCCCCGTGACATTTGCATAACAATGGCCGAGGCCCGGCCCTCCCCACCCTACCGGGAGCGGATTGGTGGCCGCGTGGCGAGGGAGGGCCGGCAGAGCCCCGCCTTCCCTGCACACGGCCCGATGAGAGAGGGGGGGGGCTTCCCGGGGTCGGCCGAGCGCAGCCCTCGCTTGCATTGCGGCAGCCGGGAGAGCGCTGTAGAGGTTGCCCTGCCCGTCTTCGCCTGCGAGGGCTCCTCTTCCAGCCCGGGTCGAGAGGAAAAGGGGGGCGGCTGCTGCTCGTCGCTTGGTCTTCCGCGGGGCAGCGAAGGAATGGGCAGATGCAGCCGTAGGGAGGAGACGGAAAGAGGCGCTGGCCCTCTGGCTCAGGAGGCGCAGAACGGAGCGGGGGTCTTTCTTCGAGAGCTCCCCAAGCCCGATTTCCCCCTTCTTCCCCCTTCTCAGGAAAAGAGCCAAGCCCCCACATCAGCCCCACCTCCTGAGTAACAGACGCTTGCTGACATGGCACCCCTTTCCCATCCCTTCAAAACACTTTTAAAACAAGCTTGTGAGGCAGAAATTCAACAGAGGTGGCTACCATCCCTTTACTTTCTGCTCAGAAATGCTTGCCTGGCTGGATTTTTGCTGCTTCTGTTAACTTTGAAATGCAGAGTCTTTGGGGAAAAGAAATCTTGTCAAGTACAAGGGGCTGAAGCAGCTGCCCCCTTGACCATCTGTACCTATTCAGACCACGCAGGTCTCCCAGATGCCCTTCCTGCCTTGGTCTCTCTGGAGGGCTCCCCGTTGGGCATCCACCCGCAGAACTACAACAAAATAAACTATTCCACGGCTCAAGACTCACCTGTTTTCTCTGCCCCAAAGAAACAATCAAGTGACTGTCAGGTTTGCCTCCTGCCTGCCTGTCTGCCTGCCTGCAGTTGCTGTCCTCAGGTCCCAGCAGAAGGATCCAGGGCATCCTGGAAGACCAAGCAGGCCCAGTAACATCAAGGGTGTGGCCTAAATTCTAGGGAACAAACTTGGGGGCTTAGGCAGAGGTGGCAACACAACCTCGGCTACCTTCCTGGTTCAGACAACTGCTAGAGATGCCAGCAAACCCAATGGAAAGATTTTCAAGAAGGTTCCTCCTCCCTTGCCATCTGCCTTCCCCATGCAGGCTTCCCAAGTTGTTGCTTTATGAAACAAAATGTGGGGTTTTAGTGAACGCACTTTTCTTGTGGTTTCGGGGCATTTTTTTCCATTGGCAATTTTTGCTGAGAAATAGCAAGAAAAGGCTTTTTGATTGGCACAAAAAGTCAGGCCCCGGGCCTCTACCTGCCATTCTCCTGCTCCTATCCCCCTGGTGGAGCCCCTGGGAGAGGTTGGGGGAGTAGAGGTGGGGTGCAGGAGTGCCATTGGTTCCAGGTTGTCTGTGGGTCCCAGCCTACTTCAGAAAAAGGGCCTCTTTTCTGTGAGTACCGCCATAGGGCCTGCTCCCCAAAGGGAGGACTCAGTTTACATGGGGCAGGAGGCAGGGGGCCCTTATCAGGAAGCAGATCTATTGAAAAGATTGCTGGGCAAACAAAAGACAGAAGCCGCAGCCAAGCCCACAAAGGAACTGCTGACTCAATCAATTTCAGGGGGAAAAGAGGAAGAAAACTGAAAGTGGAAGGGGGGGGGAGACAGGGGGCAACCGGGGCGTGAGAAAAAAACCAGGCACTGGCCAGCCGAGGGGAGGGGGGGCTGTTTCCCATCCCAAGGAGCACTTAGAACAAGATGAAAGAAGTCCAGTGCAAGGCCAAGAGTTCTGTGTGGGCTGAAAGCTTGCCCGGCAGGATCACCTCTCCCTCCAAGCAAGAGCCGCTTTTCTCTCTGGTTTCCTGCCTGAGGGGTGAAGGACCTGCCGCCATGCAGTCAAAGAAGCTTTGGGGGTGACTTTCTCAGGCGTCGGTTGGGTGGTGGGGGAGGGAGGGGCTGCTGGAGCCACCTTATACTTCCCATGAATGTAGATCATGCGTGGCAGGAGTGCAGTACCGTCCCCCCCCCAGTCCTAAGCTTCGGGGCAGCAAAGCCCCCCAATAATTCCGGCTCCTCTGGCACAGGGAGGCGGGGGGGGGGGGGCTTGGGCCAGGGTGAAGAGAAAACGGAGGCCCCGAACACTCAGGTTGCCTTCACACAACAGCTTCAGCCGCCTGGACGCAGCCCCCGGGGCCGGCCGATTTGGGCTTTAGGCTGTGGAGCGAGCCGATGGGAAACGCGGCTCCTTCTTCGTTTTCAGCCCCGCGGGGCTTCCTCCTCACACGTACCTGGGCGCGCAGAGTCGGGCCTGCCGCTTTGTGCCCCGAGGGGGAGCCTCTCCTGCCCCGGAGCTGCGGCCTTCGGAGCGCGCCCGAGGGGGCCGGAGCGGGAGAAGCGGGGGCGGGGCGGGGCGGGGCCTGCCGGCGGGGGCGGAGCCGGCGCGGCCTCATTACCGTGAACCCGGGAGCGTGGGAAAGTCTTGGGCCTTTCTTCCCAGCCGCGGGGAAGGCGGGGCCGGAGGGGCGGGGCGGGGCGGGGCGGGGCGGGCGCGCGCTCGCACGCGGGTCTCCGGGAGGGGAGATGGAGCTGTCGATTACAGCTGGCTGCAGAGAAACGCCGGTATCTGTGCCAAGATCTCGGCGAAGAAATGCAGTTTCTCTGCATTTCTCTGCCCGCAGAGAGCGAGCCTCGTGCAGAGGCGGCGGCGACCGAGTATGGCAGGGGAAGGGTCCCCGTCCGTCCGGAGGTTGGCCCCGAAGGAAGCGGTGCCAAGGAAGAACCAGCCCTGGCAGCAGGCTTTTGCGGTTGAATCCTTGGGCAGCCCTCTGAAGTGCGCATCTGAGGCGGCGCCTCCTGCCAACTGATTTCTCCTGGGCAAAGGGGGGCCTCCATCCTGATCAGAAACTGCTCGCCATTGATAAATGCAGTTTCTGCCGGCCTTCGATGTTGCGCTGCCTTTATCCCTTTCTCCAAAAGCCGCCCAAGGTCAACCACCCACCTGCCCCGAGCCTCCAAGGCCTCCTTTCGTACCCAAGGAAAGCCGGTGCTTCTGGCAGGCCCCTGGCCCAATTCCTGGGAACCTGGGGCTAGCTGGGTCCTGCCATGAGGAAAACCCAGGCCTCTCCCCCTGCGAGATCCCACCTGCAGCGGTGCTGCTCCAAACCTTGGAGGGTCATTTTATTACGTGAGGGGACGGGATGCCCATCCGGACACCTTCGGCCTTGTGGGAGAAGAGAGGGACCCTCTGGGAACCCTGAGCTGCTTTGGGGGGCTGCCCTGGTGGACCAAGAGGCCTGGTCATCTTCCTCCTGGGGATGCCAAAGGCCGGAAGGGTCGACGTCCTCTGGAGCCGACTGATGCTCAGAAACCGCTTCCTGCCCTTTGGCTGCCTGCCTTGGGGACAGGATGAGGGAGGGAAATGAAACTTCCTTCCGGAATTACGGAGTTCCCGTGCCAGGAGAGCAAGCCAGGCCCCCAGCGCAACCTCCCACCAGGAGACTGATGGGTCTTTGGCCTCTGCCTCCTGCAACGGTGGCTGCTGCTCTTGAGGGCATCTGAGCTCCTTAGGAATACTCGAGTGTTCATCCTTGACAGAAGTGTAACTTTAAACATTCGATGCTTAAAAGTAGCAATGGCCCCTTCCTAAATGTGGTGCTTGGTGAGCAAAATGTGGTTGGAAAGAGTAACACAGAGAAGCAGAACTCTCATAACCTCATCTTCTTTTAAGTAGCACCGTTATTTATTTGTCCTACAAACTGCAGCTGAACATCTGAATGCGTAAAAAGACATTTTATTTGCACAAATCTTCTACCACCCTCAGTAACGTTTACACCGGACCCAGAGCAGTTAGATCCGTTTGCCTAGCCCTGCAGAGGTCTTTGCCAGCGGCATCTCATTCCGTGAAGAGAGGGGCCCCAGGATCTTTGGGGGCAGAGGGGGACAGAACCAAGAAAGCCCCTGGAGGAGAGAGCAGTGCTGTCCTCCAGACTGAAGGTCCAGATTCCTCAAAGCAGCCTAAAGGTCTCCCTGTCGAACCCCCGGCAAGAACTCAGAGGATAAACGGGAGAGCAAAGAATGGGCAACAGGAAGGGGGGGGGGGGGGCTGAACTATAAAACTAGAAAAGTAAATTAAAAAACTAGGAAAATGCTTCCAAAAGCTTTCTTCAAAATGGTGGAAGAACTAGGCATTCAAGATGTATGGCGAGATGCATCCTAAGGAAAATCAATATTCATTTTATTCAAACAGACATATGTCATGGTCAAGAATAGATATGATATGGATGTCATCAGGGCTAAAATCTAATGTGCAAGAAATAAATATAGAAATAAGCAACTGGGCAGATCACAATCCGATAAAAGTTATATGGAAGGAACAAAAAAGGAAATAAAGATGGATGTTGAATCAATATTAAATGAAAAGGAATTTATCCAATTTATGGAAAGAGAATTGGATTTTTTCTTTAAAGAGAATAGAAAAGAAGAGATTTCATTACAAAATGTATGGGACACAGCTAAAGGCATATATTAGAGGATTAACTATAATGTATATGGGAAAGAAAAATAAAAAGGAGACAAAATCAAAAGAAATTAGAAGAAGAATATAAGAGACTAGAGATAGAACTACAAAAAAAAAACCCCCACATAAAAAGAATTTTAAAAAATCAAATGGAATTAATAAAACATAATATGAACTTAATAGATAAAGAACTAGCACAAAAAATGAAAAGTGCCAAACAAAACTTCTTTGAAAATGCAAATAAACCAGGAAGATGGTTGGCATATAAATTGAAAAAGGAGAAAGAAAAGAAACTGATACACCAATTAATGGATGATGAAGGAACTCTTCGCCACCAAAATGATGATAAAAAGAAAAGTGATTCAAAATTACTATGAAAAACTATATGATCAAGAGACAATTTCAAAAAAATAAAATAAAACAATATTTAGAAAAAGGTGAATTACCTAAAGTACCTGAAACAGTGAAAGCTATGTTAGATGAATGCATAAGGATGCTGGAATTAACAGAAGCAATTAAGAGGCAAAAGAATGGCAAAACACCTGTCAGGATAGTCTACCGGCAGAACTCTACAAAGACTTATAAGACACTTTAAGTATACCAATGTTGGAAATATTTAATGAACTATTGCTAGAAGTGAAAGTACCAAATTCATGGATGGAAGCATATATTACCCTCATACCGAAAAGATTCTGATTTACAACAGATAAAAATCTATAGACCGATATCCTTATTGAATGCTGATTATAAAATATATGCCTCAATAACTGCAGAAAGACTAAAAAGATTCTTAAACCAATTTATACATTCAGATCAAAATGGATTTTTACCTGAGACAAATTAAAGACAATATAAGAATAATTTTAAATACAGTGGAGTATTATGAAGTGCACTCAGAGAAGCAAATGGCGTTGATTTTCCTAGATGCACAAAAAGCTTATGACAATGTGAACTGGCAATTTATGCTAGCACAATTAGAAGGCATGGACATCGGAGAGAGATTTATTAGTATGATGAAGGTGATATATTATAAGCAAACTGCAAAGGTGATGGTAAATGGAGATAACAGAATTAGACAAGATATTAACAGGGACAGAAGAAAGATTGATAAAGAAAATGTATAGCTATTTATTGGGCATCAAATTGGAAGATGAACAAGTGAAGGAGACAATAATAGCATGGGCAACTTTGGTTACACAATAGAATTAGATAAATGGCAAAAATTGTGGGACAGGAACTATAAATTAACATCAACTGCATATAAAGAACATTTGTATAAAATGTTTCATAGATGGTATTTTGCGCCGGCGAGGTTGGCAAAGGTGTTTGAAGATAAGTCAGCTAAATGTTGGAAATACCACTAGATACCTGGGTCTTATTATCATGTGGTGGACATGCGTAGAAGCAAAAAAATACTGGACAAAAATATATACGTGGCTGGAAAAGATGATAAAACAACACACTGATTTAAAACCAGAAATATTTTTGTTGAGGATTTTACCTGAAACCTATATTAAAAGGAATGCATATCTAATTATTCATGTATTAACTGAAGCTAGAATTGTATTTGCACAAAACTGGAAAGGTGAAGAGATCCCTACTGATGAGAAGGTGATTAGGAAAATATTAGAATGTGCAGAAATGAATAGATTAACAGTTGCAATTAAGGAGAAAGAACAAACTGAATATTATATGACATGGGAACTATTTTATCGATAGTTAGAGAATAAAAATGGAAGTTAAAAATAGGAAACAAAAGATCAGCAAAATATAGAAAATATGTTAAGAGAGAGATGTAAACACTATGATTATTATGCTTAATATTATTATTATATTCCCATTAGAAGATATGTCAAGAGAGAGAAGTGAATAGGTTTATAATGTTCAATGTTAGTATTGTAAAATTAGAGAAGTAATATCAATGTAGGGACATGGTGGCTCAGTGGCTAAGATGCTGAGCTTGTCGATCGAAAGGTCAGCAGTTCAGCGGTTCGAATCCCTAGTGCCGTGTAATGGGGTGAGCTCCCATGACTTGTGCCAGCTTCTGCCAACCTAGCAGTTCAAATGCATGTAAAAAATGCAAGTAGAAAAATAGGGACCACCTTTGGTGGGAAGGGAACAACATTCCGTGGGCGTTTGGCGTTGAGTCATGCTGGCCACATGACCACGGAGACATCTTCGGACAGCGCTGGCTCTTCGGCTTTGAAACAGCGATGAGCACTGCCCCCTAGAGTCAGGAATGACTAGCACATATGTGCAAGGGGAACCTTTACCTTTACCTTAATATCAATGTAATGAATATCATTGTAAATTTTGATTATTATTGCACAAAGATGCATGTAACCAGACGATACATTGTTTAATGGAAGATGGAACTATTATACTAAAAAAAATAAAAAATAAAAAAAAGGAAGGGTGTGTGTGCTGGGATTATGAGAGACATTTCTTGCCTGGGCCTCTTATCTCCAGAGAAACGGCAGGATCTCTTCTGTGCCAGGGAGGGAGGGGGGGTGGAGAGAGAGAGAGAGAGAGAGACGGGCATACAGTTCTACAGCAAAGGCTCCAAGTTGCACTGTGTGGAGGGATGTGTGTGTGTGTGTTGTGTGGAATCCCCCAACCCGCAAGAGAACATTTGGTCTTGGAGTCTGGGGTGCAAATGATGCTAACAATCCATCTCACACTAGAGGCAACAGGCAATGGGAGTGCTGGTCCTACTCTGTCTGCAGTGGTCTGATGGCCTGAGCAAAGAAGCCAAAAATCCTTTCAAAGATCCCTCTAAAAAGGGGGTGGCCTGCCAACATGCCCTCCTGCCGTGAGGGAAGCTCCTGGGGGCCCCCGGGGTCACTCCCATTCCTTCACAGAGCCCAAGGACAAGCCCCACTTCAGCTCTCTTCCGGCAGCTCCAGCACCTCCCTAAACTGGGAGACCAGGCGGCCCAGGTGGGAGCCTTCCCAGAAGACCTGGCCGCACTGGCTGCAGCAGTAGAAGCAGGTCAGGTCCTCCTGGCACAGCACCCCGGGCGGGACGGCCTCGACTCTCAGGCGGACACCAGTGGGCAGCAGGGCGGGTTCGTCCCCAGGGCCTGCCGCTTCCAGGCCCTGCCAGGGTGGGCTGCGGGCAGGTTGATGAAGGCCGAGGCTGCAACTTTGGGGCTCCAGGGTGGCGGTGGGGCCAGGATCTCCCAAACGGGCCTCTGCAAAACAAAGAGCAGCTCTTAGTCTTCCCTGCTCTTGGCCACTGGCCGTCTGCTGTTTCCCCTTCCTGGCCTCCTCAGGGGAAGACCCCCTTCTGCTGAGCTAGAGAGAAGGGTGTCCGAGGGCGAGTCCCTAGATCCAGGCAGCCCTGCAGGGTGCAGGAGGGAAGCCCAGGAGGGGACACAAAGCTCTGTGGGCAAAGATCTGGCCCCCTCCCACTCTCAACATGCAGACTTTCAAGGGTGCAAAACATGGAGCTGTACTGGGAAGCCCTCAAGAGGCGGCAGGCGAGGCTGTGGAGAGATTCTGAACCTGCAGCATAAATGGGAAGATTTCTGCTGATGCCTTTTTATTGTGAAATCCACCCAGTGCAGTGTGGGAGAGAACTCTGCTGGTCTCCCCACTCAAAGGGGGCTCCTCCACCGCCCACCCCATTCTGCTTCTCCAACTCCCTCCCTTCCCAAAGAAAACCCCCTTTGTCTCTGGTGAGACGGGACGGCAAGGAGGTGACCTTTTGGCGAGGGGCCCTTGCTGGCATTCTCTGCACTGGCGGGGGGGGGGAGGGTGTGGGGGGTGGAGGGGGGGCTTTTCCAAGGGAGAAGGGCTTTGAAAAGAGCTCCTTGGAGGGGCGAGGGGGGCAGGGGGGGCATGGGATGGAGGGGACTTTACAAGTTCCTCATTGACAAACGGCCACTTTGAAGTGCTTTTGTGTTGGTGACCCTTTGAAGTGTCCCTGGCAAGAAAGGCCAAACGGCCCCCTCTTCCCTTCCTGTGTAAAGTCACCACACCAACGCCCCACCTCCAGATAGGAGAAATTTGGCCCCCTTCAAAGGTCACAGGTGTAAAAAAAAAAAACCTTCAGGATCTCAGAAATGGTCAAAGTTTGTCCCTCAAAAGTGACCGTGGGGAATTCAGTCCCATACACCAGAGCTGTCTCGGCTTCTGTCAACAAGCAGTCAGGGTGCTAGTCCTCGGGAGGTCCCAGCCAGCCACCTCTCCACTTCCCCAAGGAGAGCCAGCCCTTCTCAGGATGCTGAAGGTGTGCGTGCTAACTCAGGGCTGCTGCCTGGAGAGAGGAAGGGAGAGGTTGGGGCCATAAAACTTGTCCAGGTCTTAAAAACACACCCTGGGTGCGTCCTTGGAGTCCAAAGGTCCAGTGAGGGGTGAGAAGCCCTCAGGAGTCTTGGAGAGAAAAAACGCCAGGCGAGTCTCCCTCAGGTCCTTGGGCATCCTCCATGGGGCCAAGAAGTCCCTGTTCTCTGGCTGAAGGGTCTGGCCAACTGCCGCTGCCAAGGATGCCAGGACAACCCTTATGAGACCCCCCTCCCCTCCCCGCCCACTGCCCCGTTGGGTTGCCAAAAGGGCAGCCGAGGGAAGATGCCTGCAGGCATGTGGAAGAGGCAGAGTGGTGACCCTCCTGCTTTGGGTCTGTCAAGTCCAGATGCCCAGAAGGACCCTCCATTCCCTGCTCCCCTTTCTCCATCCACTAGTTCTCCGTCTTGCCCTTCTTTTTTCGGCACTGTCTGCGCTCGCTATCAGGAGAGAGAGGCCAGGCTTGAAGACTGATGCAATGTGCCCAGGACCACAAGGTTGGCACTGCAGCCATGGGCAGATCTGTTGGGGCTCGCGAGAGGATCCTGGCCAAAGCAGAGAGGGGGAGGAGGTGGCACTGAGCCTCGGAAAGGAGAGAAAGGGGCGGGAAGGGATCCCACAGCCTGGGAAAACTCTGCACGGAGCCCCAGGTGAAAAATTCAAATGAGTAATTATACCACAATTAATTGTCCTCTCGTAACATGCAAGCACAGTTCAAATGAAAATAAAACGGCGGGCATGGGGAAAGGCAGGCCTGGGGTGGGTCCCAGGAAGAGCACCAGCTCAGCTGAGCCATGCTCGGCCACCAGTCCTCTTCCAGGGCAGCGGCCCTTTTTCCCTCCCTCCATCGCTTCTCTGGGTGAAGGGGCCCTTGTGAGAGAAGCCGGCAGCTCCACCTTTTGAGCCACAACCAAAAGGGGCCGTCTTGGCCTCACCAGGCAATGGGGTCCACCACCACCCCTGCAGTAGTATAGCCAGTCCCTGAGCCAGCTTGGCTGACCCGCCTGGGGAAGGACTGGGCCAGGCCCATCCAAGGCAAGAAATGTGGCAAGGGTCTCGTTGGCCCCCAGTTGGTACCAGAGGGGTGGGCACGTAGGCCTGGCATGGGTGGGGGGAGAAGTGGGCAGCCATTGCTTCTGCTCGTCTGCTCTGACCCTCTTCCTGAAAGCTGCCAGGGGGAGGGGGGGCAGGAGGGCGCTTTCTATTCTTTGTGGGAACGAGGAGAGACCAGTGAGGGTTGTTCTCTTGTTCTCAAGCCTTTCCTGGGAGAAACCTGTTCAGCCAGCTGGGTCGGTCACAAGAATGGCAGCCGGGGCAGGGAAGGTCTCAGTAAACGGGGTGGCTCTCTCCTGCGGGATGTCTCGGGTTCTTGGGGGTGGGGGTGGGGGGTGGAAGGACCCTATCCTGCCTGCCCCAAAAGCTGCTGCTGCTGCGTCCCACCGGGGATCTAAGGATGGCAGCCCGGCAGAGCAGCCGCCCCGAGAAACCCCTGGCCTGCACCATCCAGCCAACCCTCCCCTTTATGACAGCCAGGAAGGGGAGGTCCTGTCTGTCTGCCCCCTACTGGGCTTCCTGAAGGGAACCGCCAGCCCTGACCTCCCCGACCCATTTCCCACAAGCCCAAAGCGTGGCTTCCTCTCACGCTGCCTGTGTGCTGCACCAGGCTCTGAGGCTATCCCGGCCGCCAGGTCGGCTCTAACGGGGTCAGGGGAGAGCCCCTGTGTGTACCTGCATCCTCCCCCGTCCAGCAGCCGCTCCGCTTCCTCAGCAGGGCCATCCTCTCCTTCGAGACCTTCACGTACCGGCTGCAGTTGCAGGCCTGTTCGGAGGCAGAGGGAAGGAGCTTCCGTGAGAATCACCTGGGCTCCGGGTCCTTAGGAACAGATGGAGACCCAAGGAAAGCTGTGCTTGCAGTAAAGGAGAACAGAATCAATCCCAGAGTAACCAAAGTCCAGCCTTCTCATCTCGTTTTTCTGGAGTGGGGTGCCCTGAAGGGGGGGGGGGGGGGGGCTTCCTCTTCTAAAGCCACCTCAAGCCCCAGTTTAAGGGCAGCCCTGATGGAGCCCTCCCCTCTCCAGCTTAGGGCCTCAGCGTTACGAGGGTCTCTCCTTCCTGCATTCCACATCCCCCTTTGCAGCCCCCTAAAGCCCCTCCTGCCCTTTGGGGACCTCTCCCCTGGGATGCAACTGTCTGGAGGCCCGGCAGAACCTAGAACTGCTTTCTGGGGAATGGGATGCCCCCCAGGCACAAAAGGCAATGTGTGTTTTCCCTGGGGCCTTTGGGAATGAAGTGGCCGGAGGGCTGGCTGGTGCAAAGGGAGGCTCAGTCCAGGCTGGGCTGCCTGGGCAACTGCCCACCCACTTCAAAGACCACCGAAAGAGCTCTCTATGATGGGGGTGAGCTGCACTCGCCAGCTTTGGTTTTTCCCACCACAATCAGTTGAGCGGCCACGGACACCACCTGGGAAAGGGGCCCATCCGGCCCTTTGGGGGAGCCAGGCAGAGATCCGAGAGGAAGACTGGCGTGGTGCCCGCAGCCACTCCCCTGCCTGAGGGCCCTGGAGAGCCAGTGGGGGTGCAAATCCCGTCCCAGAGAGCTGTCCTGGGGCATCAGGTCTGAATCTCCCGGGAACTTCCCCGGTTTACTCACCTGCACGGCAATTCTTGTTGCCAAACACTCTTTTCTGGGAAGGGCAGGGCAGCCCTGAGAATGACTCTCTCTGCTGAACCCGTCCCACTTGGATGGCAGCAGGGAACCTGCGCCCAGCCCCAGCCCTGGGAACGCTTCCCAGCGCAGGTCCCAAGGATGACGCGGCTCCTGCCGCTCCGATGGGAAAATCTCCCAGAGGGCTGGGCCGGTTGAAGGCCGCCACCTTGTCAACCGAGAAGCACATGGGGAAGCCGTTAGGCGGGCGTAGCCCGGCCCGGCTCGCCAGTCCAAGCAGCACAGGCACCCTGCACTTCTCTGCAGCTGCTTGCTCTGGCTCGGGGTTGGGAGGGAGCTAGAGAAACCCAGAAGCCTCCCCATTTCCCTGAGGGACCCCCAGGCCCTACTTGACCCTGGGCAGCTCCTGGGAACAAAGGACCCCACAGGGGCTGCCATCTCCCCAAAGCGGGGCACCGCGGGTGCTCCCTTCCACGCGGGGGCTCTGGGAGAGCTGGCAGAATCTCATCCGCTCCTTCTAAGCCAGAGCAGGGCCAACCAAGCCAGGGATGGGTAAAGGTCTGAAGACGGTTCCCCAGGGAACCCCAGGACTGGTCCCCTGAAAGTGAGAGCAAAACGAGGAGAGGGGCTCGCGCAAGACCCAGTCCCAGGAAAG
This sequence comes from Arizona elegans, assembly GCA_022577455.1. NCBI lineage: Eukaryota > Metazoa > Chordata > Lepidosauria > Squamata > Colubridae > Arizona > Arizona elegans. Next base: position 288,810 of record JAKOOJ010000034.1, on the reverse strand, counting down.
TCCCCCAGCCAGATCCTCCTGGCAACTCTCAGGACTCCAGGCTTCGTTTCTGTTCTGCCCAAGGCCCATCAGCCCCTGCCTGCCCTGGGGCCGCCCCCTGCTCTCCTCCCCTCTGCTGGCCTGGCAGGAGAGGCCGTGGGAACCGTGACTCGGGAGCCTCTGAAAGGCTGCTGCAGGAAGGTGCCAGCCAAGTCCCGCTGCTCAGGGCCTGTCTGGGCTTTGGCATTGATTCAGGCTGAGCTGGCAAGGTTTGCCTGAGTGTGGGAACGGCCGCCCAGTGCTTCCTCCTCCCGGTGGGGGGGTGGGGGGGGCGGGGTGCTCACCTGAGCGAGGGCACTGGCGCAGCAGCTGCTTCCAGTCTTCCTGCTCCTTTGGGCCATGCCTCCATGTCCCAGGATGGACTGGAAGCCTCCAAGCACAGCAGGGCAGGACGTGACTGCTTCTGTGGGGCTGGGGAGGGGAAGGGGGAAGGGGGGAGGGAGGGAGGGCCCCACGACAGAGTCTGCACCGCTGCTGCCTTGGGCTGCTCTGCAGAGGGGGAAAGAGCTGGGAATGAGCTATGGGCAGCCCTGGGTTTTTTCCACCCAAGGGGTCTGCTGGTTGCAGCTGGTCTTCCCCGAGCCCAGGGAACCCATCACAGGGATGTGGGGGGAAGGGCTGCGGCACCAGGCAGTTTGGGCCTGGCTCCCCAGATCAGAGTTCAGCCGGGGAGCCCAGCGGCCTCTTCTCCTGTGCCCATTAGTCACACATTGCTGGGAGATGCCTCATGTGCCCAGCCTTCCTGCCCTGCTGGCTGACGGCTGGGATTTTCCCCAAAACAAGCTCCCTCCACCCCTCCTCACCGAGAGCTCTTGCTCTCCTCGCCTGCCCCCCCCTGCCCTGGCCAAAGGGCCTGAGCAAATAAACCGCCCAGAGGCATTTCCTTGGCCCTGGCCCTGCAGCCGGGGAGCAGCGTGAGTGTGTGGCCGTTGGGGGGAGGGGAGTGGGGGGCGTGAGAAGAAGGTGCCCATTGCATAGCCCTGTCTGCCCAGCCTTCAACACCTAGTGCACAGCCGGCATTCACAGGTAGGCTGCATCTGAGGTTGAAGGCCCCCTGAAAGAGGCCCTTCTTTGCTTGCCTGCCAGTTCTGCCCCTTCTTAGGCAAGCTGACCGGAGAGAGGGACCAGAGCGAGGGCTGCTTGGGCCCGTCCTCTCCCACCCGCCAGAAAGCGGGGAAGCGGACACAAGGACGCCCTTTAAAAAGCGTGAGAAAGGAAATACGATAGAGGCCCAGAAGCAACGTAACCGATCTAGCGGAAACAAAAGGCCCCGGAGAAGAAGGAGAAAAACCGGTTCCTCGCACACAAGGTGGAACAAGCCAGGAGCGGAGAAGGGAAGAGGCTGGCTGGCTGGACGCAAGTCTGTCAAAACCGCCAGGGAATCAGGATGTAGCCAGGTCTTCCCGCCTGCTCTCAGCCCAGACGACTCACAGGCCCATCAGCCACAAGGTCAGCATCCTGAGAAGCAGCAACCAACAAGAGTAGTGAGGCACCAGGGCCAGGATTAGAGCACCGCAGCCACCTGGACACCACACAGGCTGGGCCGCCTCTGGGCCAAAGCGGACGGGCTGCTTGGGATGGGGGATTGTGGACTGCAGTATAAAGTGGCACCTCTTCCTGATCCTGAGGTCAACCTTCTTGTTCCCCCCCCCCGACCTCGCAACTTCCAAGCCATTCTTTGGTGGGCCTCTGGTTGGGGTGGGGGGAGACAGAGACAGAGAGGGGGGGAGAGGGGGAGGGAGGGAGAGGTCTCCCCCGTGTGGGAGCCAGCATCCAGGGCCAGGGACCAGCCAAGAGGCCTGGGGAGGAGTTGAACAGGAGGCGAATGCGAGGTACTGCATCTGCCCCCCCCCCATACACACACACCAGGCCCGAGTCCCAGACCCTCCTGGAAAGCCTATACCTCGAAGGGCAAAAGGCAGGAACAAGACGGTGGGTTCCTGGAGGCTGCCCCCAATTCAAGAAATCTGCCCCAACCCTGCCAGAGCTTCCCGGCTCCCGCCACAAACAGCCAGCCTTTTCGCAGAAGGCAAAATCGCCGTGTCGAGGCAGAGCCATCCGAGGAGCTAAGCGTGGCTCACGCTGAGAAGGCCGACCCACTGCACTGGCGAGGGCACAGCCCAGATGTTCCCAGCTGCTCTTGGCTGGGCTGGGCATGCTGAAGACCCTTTTTCCCAGGGAAGGCGGAGGGGACGTCGGCTCAGCCTTGGTGTTCCCTGCCTTCGGCTCCTCTCCCTTCCCCTGCACAGCCATGGCAACGCCCCATCTCCTCTGGCCTTTACTGCTCACTGCCCTTGTAGTGAAGAGGGAAGGGCCCAGATGCGGCCTGGCCTGGGCAGCTCTGGGACAAACCCTCAGCCCGGCCTACCTTGCCAGCTTGTTGTTCCCAGCATCAACCAGTGGAGGGAGATGGAAGGCCCATACCAACATCACAAGGAAAGAAACTCAACGGCATTTGCAGCACATATGTTCCCACACTACTCTTCTGCCCCCCCAAAGGCACCTCCATCCTTGGCAAGGGATTCAAACCAACAGATGATGGTTTGCAAGGAGGGATTGCAAAGAGGAGCCCCAGCAGCTTCCCTCAAGGAAGGAAGAGGGACCCTTGGAGATCTTGGTGCCTCTTTTGAAGCATCTCCAGTCCCTCAACAATTTTTGGGGCTCCTTCTACGGCGTGGCTGGACTCCGCTGATCCACCCCAGCACTCCTTCAGCTGTGAACCGGAAGCAGAAAAGGAGCCTTGTGGCCCCTCTCGCCAAGGGTGCTTGGTCAGCACGGGTGAGCTGGGGAGGGGTGAGAAGGGCTAGTGGCTCCCTCATCTCCACAGAGTCCCCAGCTGTTGCGTGTGCTGTGAGACCCCAGCCTTTGGGAGAAGCAGACGGCACACACACGTCCCCCTTGTTTTCACACCCCAGTGAGTGAGCGAGAGCCCATCGGTGACACCAACAAAGGGCTGGCGAGGACCAGATGGAGCCTGATGGGACTGACCCTTGGGGGTGGGAGCCCTGGGTCCAGCAAGAAGCAGACAGAGCCTTGGAAAGCTCTGGGACCCAGAGGCTTCCAGGCTGCTCCTGCCGTGGGGAGAATCTGGCAGGGAAGGGAACCTCCTTGTCAGCAGGAGCCTCCTTCACAGGAATGTCTTGTTGCCCAATCGACCCAGGGCGAGGTGGAAAGCCAGGGGACAGCCTTTAAAGAGGAGAGGGCTGCTTACTTCCCCTCACTTCAGAGACCAAGCTGCGACTTCTGCAAGAGGCAGGCGACTTCAATAAGGGAACCCACCTGGGGGTAAAGGTTCCCCTTGCACATATGTGCTAGTCATTCCTGACTCTAGGGGGCAATGCTTATCTCAGTTTCAAAACCGAAGAGCGAGCGCTGTCCGAAGACATTCTCCGTGGTCATGTGGCCGGCATTACTAAACGCCAAAGGCGCATAGGGCCCAATTCACAGCACTGCCAACTGCCTTGCTGTTCTGTGGTTCCGAGTCCAGAGAAGATCCAGGGGATCTCGGAGCTTTCCAGGGAGAACCAGATGGTCCATGGGGCAAGCAAAACCCCCACAGCCAGGGGGCTGCCTCCAAAGCAGGGAGAGAGCTTCAGCCTCTCCAGAGTGAGAAAGAGACAGAGCAAAGGAGACCGCTGCCTCCCCTCCCAAATTAATCCCTTTTAGTTAAAGTGTTCCGTAAACAGACGGAGGACGACGAGGGCAAGCCAAGGATTTGGCCACCAACCCTGGGAAGAGGGCCAGGTGGCCCCAGGAGCTCAGAGGTTGCTGGGGCCGAGGGCAGGGGGCTTAGTGGTGGAGGACCCATGGGGAAAAAGGCAAAGAGGGAGAACCCCTTTGTGGGGCTGGGGGGAGGTTCCTTTATGCCTAGTGGCTCTTGCCCCGACCGAAGGGCCTACCACCCCCTCCCCACAGATGGGACTCCCCTGCAGGCTTGCCCTTCTGCCTGCCCCGCAAATGATCTTCCCTTCCTCAGCCCCACTCTGCCTGGCCTGGATCCCACCTCTGCCAGTCCCCTTCACTCCTCCGCTCCGTCTGCCTCATCTGCCCTGCCGGGCTTGGGAAGTTTGCACCCTTACTGTGAGGCAGGACCACAGTGCCAAGGGCAGGGATGGGAGGGCACTGCTTGGCTGGCTCTCCAGTGCTACTGTGGCTGCTGCCTGTGTTCCCTGCCTCTGGCCAGGCTCAGCCAAATGGGGACGCCCCATGCCTGCCTGCAGTGGGGGGGGGGCTTCCCTGGCCAGGGAAGTGGGGGAGAGGAAGCGCTTGGGCTGGGCGGACATGCTTTTGAGCAGACGGGCCCCCTGGGAGCCGAGTGTGAGAACCTGTCGACTTGCTAAGCAGTGTGGGAAAGTGGGGGAAGGGCAGGCGGCTTTGAGCAGCAGCAGGGAGGAAGAGGAGAAGGCAGCCCGAGGAGGAGCCGCCACCGCTAGAAACCACCCCCCCCTCCACAGCCTTGCAGCTATGTTTGGAGGGGGGGAGGGACCGTGTCAGAAGGATGAAAAGCATCGGGCCCTGCAGCTTTTATTGCAAAGGGGGCAGAGAAGGGCTTGAATTTGTAGCAGCCCAAGGGAGGGCGCTGTCTCTGCAGCAGCTCCTTCTGCCTGGCCCCACACATCCCGGCACAATGCGGCTGGGGGTTAAATCCGCATACCCTCCGCATGCAGAGAGAAAGGAAGGTAGGGGGAGTGGAGCCCAAGCCAGAGGTTGCCTCTTGCCTCGCCTGCCTTCAGCCCAAAGTCGGGTGCCGGGGCAGGATCCCAAAGCACAGGCGCAAACAGCCTTCTGGCGAAGGGAACGTTTGGGGCAGCTGAGTTAAATCAGAGGAAAAGCTTTGTGTCCCATCCAATCCCCCCGCCCCCCCCAGAAGCCACAGCACACACACGCACATACACCCTCAGCCCCAAAGGTCTGTCCAAGGGCTCAGTCATCCACTTTGGCCCCAATCCTGCTCCAAGCGCTCGGTTGGAAGGAGGGGAAACCCCACTGAGGAAGAGGAGAAGCCTGATTTTTCTGACTGTCAGGTGCTTCCCTTCCGGAGGGACTGATGTCACTTCGGCTGTGAGAAAGGCGCTGGGAGAGGAAGTCCCCACCCACCCAGGACTTGGGGCCTGACTGCTTTCACGGGCACCCCTTCTCCTCTGGGAAACACCCCAAGGGCTGGTGCTCCACGCCAGGCAAAGGAAGAGACCTCAGGGGCTGCTTCTACGGAATGCAACAGTCACTGAGCTGGTGGCAGCTCAACACTGGCGAAGGAAGAACGTGAGCCGCTTGGGGGTCCTGGATCCCTGCCCCCCAAACCCAAGAGGGCACGAGGAAGGTGCGCAGCCCTGGCCCTGTCTGCCCCAGTGAGCATCCCCACGGCTGCACTGTGCCTGCCTGAAGCCCTGATGGTCGAGGCGCTGCAGATGGGCTGCCCTCCAGAGGGGCTCACCGGGGCACCTCTGCAGGAGCTGGTCTTGGGCATATGGAAGAGGAGGGAGAGGGAGGGCAAGGGGTGCCTCCTTATCACCAGGAGCTCCGGGGGGGAAAGCCTGCGGGGAAACAGGCTGCCCTCCTCCATGGATGCCAAGTGCTAGGGCTGGCGTGAGAAGTTTGGCCCCGGGATGCTCACTGTGAGGAGGCGTGGGAATCCCTCCTCCTCCTGCACTGCAGGAGGCAACCTGAGGACACCTTCCCAGCCTTCTGCTGCCAGAGGGAGGGGCTCCCTTGGGCAGAATCTGCTCTGCCTCCAACCTCCTCCCAAGACAGGACCGGCCTGGCTATGCAGAGGGGCCCGGAGATGCAAGGGGATGGGCTGGGGGGGAGGGGAGGGGGCAAGTCTCCTCTCCTGCCAGTTTATCTGCAGAGGTCCCTGCAAGCGGGGGTGGGGGGTCCACAAAGGTTTTGCAAACACTCAGGGAAGCCTCCCATTGTCAGGCTGGGATTACTAGAGAAATCCAGGTGAGGAAACAGATTGGCAGGCCGGGGAAGGAGGGGGCTTGGGAAGCTCCTCCCAGGGGGCTCAACATCTAGAAGGGTGAGGAGGAGGGGAGAAGCCCTGTTTTAAGGTGAAGCCTCCCAGCACCAGCAACTTCTACAAGCACTTTCACCAAGCTGCCTCTCAAATCCAACCTGCCCTTTCCCCAATTAAAGTCCCAAAGACCCCTCTAGCCAGCTCATCCATCAAGGCCTGCCTTCCCACCCAAAGGTAAGGGGAGACCACTCTGGACAGCCAGGCCTTTGGCTGGGAGGATTTGGGGGTAGCCAACGAGAAACTGGGGGAATGCAGGAATCACTGCCTGGGAAAACCTTCCTGGAAGCTTGGAAAGAAATGCAGCAGCTCCCCCCCCCCCAAGCCCACCCCTCCTCTGCCTGCTGCTCTGTCCCCAACGCTTTGGGCCTCTCATGACCTAGCAATTACGAGTGTGGGAATGAAGGGGGGGGGAGGCTGCTCCCTTCTGTGGGCCTTGCTAGCAGACAAAGGCCTAGGAAGCCCAAGGGAGGAGGGGGGCAGGCCTGGCCTTTTGAAAAGGGAGGGAGGGAGAGAGGCTGGCTGGCTGACTGGCAGCCGAGGGGAGGAAGCCTTCTCCCCCCCACAACTCCAGCCCACCCTCCATGCCCCCAGGCTGCATTGGCCCCAATACACAAAGCTAGGAGAGCAGATTTTGCCTCCAGCCAATCCAGCGGAGGATTTCCCAGCTAGCAGAGTTTCTACAGATGGCATCTCTCCAAAGACCCCTAGCCCACCTTCTCCCACCCGCCATTCCTCCAGCCTGACCTAAACCCAACGTTCACTGGGCTGGCATGGCTGGGAAGCAGGCAGCCCACAATGGCCTGCAGGGAAGACTCAGAAGCAGCGGCCTGGCCCCCAGCAAGAGACTAATTTGGGGCGGGGGGGGGGGGGCAGAGCTAATGAGAACAAGTAAAAGCTGGGGTGGGGGGTGGGGAGCCTTGAAAATAGCTGTCAATGGTATCTAATTCCCACCTAACTGTCCCAGCTCCTTTGCCGGGAAGCCCTTTGCCAGGCTCCTGGGGCCAGCATTCCTGACGGAGGGCCCAGGCTTCCACCTCACTGAAGCTGCGCTGGCTGCATCCACACTCAATTCCCCCATCACAAAGATGCAGCGGTTGGTGGAGGGTCCCTGCTGGGATGGACTGGGACTCCTCCTGCAGCCCTGTCCACCAACCTCTGATCAAGCCACCGGCCCTGTCATCTTTCTTCCCTCATTCAGGCCCATTGATCAGACCTCTCTCCTCCAAGCGCCAGGCAGGCCTCGCACAGCAGCTGCCCATCTTCCCGTCCTGTGAGGGATGCACCTGGCAGGCAGGCAGGCAGGCAGGCAAGATCCTGCCCACACAGCTACCTCGCATGCCGCAAACAATAAGAAGGCATCCTGACACACACACACACACACACACACACACACACACCGAGACAGGCCCACTCTGAGCGCGGAGGACCCTTCCCTATTCACCAGGATTCATGGAAGTGGGGCAAGCTGGATCAGACCCCAGGCGGCTCCACGGGGGAAGCCCCCAGGAGCATTCCCAGAGTGCCCTGCTCTCCTGTGACTTGAGCTAGAGAGAGAAGCGGTTCTGTGAGAACATTTCAGAGGCGGCCAGCCTTCCGGATTGGAAGCAATTTTCCGTTCCTTTTATATCCTTCGTGCTGCACGGGAGGGAGCAGCTCCGGCCTCTGGTTTTCCACGCACACACCCCACCCCCACCCCGTCACCCCTATAGCTGAGGATGACTCCTGAACTCAAGTTCAAGGGGAGGAAACTGGAAATAGCTGCCCTTTGCCTCCCAGCTCAGCGGAGGTCCCTTTGCTTCAGAGGTTCCCTGTCCTGCTCGCAAAGGCCCCCACGCAGCTCAGCTCATCTTAGCAGTCGCCTCTCCCTGCAGGGAGGAGTTCAGAAAAGCGCCCCCCTCCCAACAGGTGATACTGCTGGGAGCCTCAGCTGGCCCTGGAGCTCCCAAAGCCAGCTGGGGAGGGGGGTGTCTGTACCCTTCCTGGTGTTTCTTCCCCTTATGGCAGACACTTTGCTTCAAAAATGGTGATTTGGGGCTTCTAGAAAGCTGCCCTTTGCCCTCCATGTGACCCTTTGGCTGCTGTGCTCCTGAATCCTACCAACCGGGGGGGCTCCTTTGCAGTGAACAGGTGGGGGGGCACAGCAACTGCCTGCTTCTCACCCTTAAGAGGGTAACACCCCCACTTCCGCCTCCCCTAATGTAAGCTTTCTCCCTAATGAGTCGCTTAACATCCTGACGGATGGAGATAAGAGTTTGTCCAGCCCAGCAGAAGCGATAAGGAAGGATGCAGAGCGGCTCCTTCTGGGATGGGGGCCAAGGCGCCCAGGCTCCCTGCTCAGGGAAGACTTTCCTGCCCCCACCCCAGGGACCGAGAACCCAGACCGGGATGGAGAGGCTACCTGAATGAGCAGGAGTGGGCCGAGGGATGGAGAAAGGGCAGAAGAGGAGGAGGAGGAGGAGGAAGGCCCAGAGCCTCACCTGCCTGCAACCACAGTCCGTCTTCAGGAAATTGAGGACACCTCCCGCGCCCACCCCCACTGCCAGCGCCCAGCTCTTTATGGCCTCCCAAAGCCTCTTGGTCAGCTGCGGGAAGGGCAAGGGAGAGATGCCCGAAAGGAAGAGGAGTTCCCCTTGGAAGAGTTCCAGATTCCGCATCTCCTCCGTGTCCTCGTGTTTACGCCTGCATCCTCTCCCGCCACCCGGCTGCCTTTCAGCCCCCTCCCTTCCTCCCTCCCTCAACCAGAGCACCATGTCGCCCCCTTCAGAGCTTGCTGGCACCAGCAGCCTGAGGAAGGGAGCGTGGATGACCACTGCACTGCCTGGCCTCGGATCCAGAGCAAACGGCCAAACTGAGTTGGACACCCTGCCTGGACATGGAGTCAGATGCCTTGAGAAGCTCAGCTTGCCCCGCAGTCCTTGGTCTGGGTCACGAGGAGTGGGGGGGAGCAGAGGACACAGCCCTGGCTATCTCGGCCCCCGAGGAGAGGAGCCCTATACGAGAGAGGGGCACTGCTGGGGCCACAATGGGTTTGTGAAGGCCTCTGTGCCCAGCAGGAAGCAGCCACAGTCCCTACGGAAAAGAGGCTCCGAGGCAACCTGTGCTTGAGCCCTGGGCAGGAGGCACCGTGCGCTAAGAAAACCTTAGTGCCGCCTTGGTCCCTGCGTACCCCGAAGTGGCTTGTGGGCTGGGATGGCATCACCTCCAGGCTCATGGCTCCCCCAGGGAGCCCTCCTCCCCCGCCGGGCCTTCCAGAGGTTCAGAAAGGGCTACCGTTGGCGCATTGCTGTGCCAGCCAACCACTCAGCCCCACTAAACAGGCTGTGGCTTTATTTGCAGCCAGGGTTTTCTATTATCGCGGCGGGAGATTACCCTGTCATCAGCGATGTGTCTGTCCTCTGCACCCATGCTTGGCATTTGCCAATGGCCAGAGACAAGATTTTATTATGTCAGGAAGAGACCAAAAGGTTAATCTGGCCCACAGCAGGCAGGGCAGAGGCCAGCCGAAAGGACGGAGGAGGGAGGCCAAGCGCCCCCCTGCCCCTCCAGGCAGAAGGGCAGGCACAGGAGACTCCCAGCCAGCCTACCAGATGCCACTGACCCAAAGCGCCATTTACGCCCCCCCCCCCCCCCGCAGCTTCTCCTTTGGAATGGGGCTCTACTTTGCTTAAAGGAGGCTGGTTCCTCGGCTTGAGCCTCAGCGGGCAAGGCTCCAGGTGCTGAGCGCTAGATGTCAGTGCCACCAAAGGGGGATGCCCTTCTGTGCCCAGATGAGCAGCGCTTGCCATGGATTCCCAGCCGAGGCCAAAAGGCAGACCTCCCTGGCGCTTCCTCACCCTGCGGCACCTGCTTAGTGCCCGTCCACACCTGCCTTGGCAGAGGAACCTCCCTTCGGGCTGCGACCCCCAGGGACGTGACAGAGAGCTGGGTCTCCACCACCAGCTTGCCAGGGTCGCCTAGGAAAGAGGCTGGAGCATTCCTGGCCACGCTAGGCAGCCCCCAAGGGGCTCGGGGAGCATTCTGACTTGCTAGCAGCCCAGGCATGCAGCCGTTGAAGCCCCCTTGCCAAGCCCTGGCGGGAGAGTAGTAGCTGCCTGCAAAACGGCCCCAGTGCCCCCAGCGTGATTTCGCCTGGCTTTGGGGAAAGGCTGCAACTTTACCCGCAGGATGAGGGTTAAGAGCTGGCATACCCCCACCCCAATTGCCTTTCCTGTTTCTGAGATGCCCACGTATTTTTAGAAGCAGCACAACAGCCTTTTCCTCCTAGTGCAGGGACATTTCCATGCCCCCCCTCCCCCCAGCTTTCTCTTATCACTGACAGGGTATTTTTAGCGTGGGAACTCTCCCGTGCACAAACAGATCATGGAGAAGGGACGGGCCCTGGAAACTCGGCAAGTGATCCAGTCAGGGATGAAGGCGCTCAGCATTGTGGCCCCCAGAAGGGGCCCCGAGGCACAGAAGAGCAGCTGAGTTTATCTCCCCAGTACTCCAGTGAAGTGAGCCAGGTGGCTGACTTGCTGCCACCTTCGCCTGGCAGGTGCATGAAAGCTCCTGACTCGCCACCCCCAGCCCCGGCCCTCCTCTCTACAGGCCCTAAACAGGGAACCCGCCTCTCTCGCCCCTGGTGGAAAAGGCACCTTTGCCTGGGCAAGCCAGGCCGGGTGAACGCTGCGGACTGACCACTCTGGGGATCTGAGCAGCTGCATGCCAAGCGCCAGCCGCCCTACCACAGGGCCCGTGAGCACTGCAGGCTCCGGTTGCTCTGCTATCGTGAGAAATCTTCGCCCTCCAGCAGCCCTCCTGGGAAATTGGCAAGAGAAGGGAAGCCCAGACTGTGAAAAATAAGGATTGCAAAGAATCTGGGGGAAATATGAAGAAGCTCTGGCTGGCCCACTGGGCAGGGAAGGAGGCCTCTCTGCTGCCTGCGAAGGCCAGCAGGGCTCACGCAAAGGTAATTCACACCAGGAGATCCACTTGGGGCTGAAAAGTCAGCCCCAGAACATTCAAATGGCTGCCAATGGCATCTGCAAAGGAGCAGCCTGGCCCTGCCAACCTCCCTTCAGGGAAAGACCACGCCCGACCGGTCTCTGTCTTGCCATCTCCCCTCCAGCCCCACAGCGAGAGAGTGGAAGAGGGACCATGGCCTCCTGGGTGGCCTTTCCTGGCTCCCTCTGCCCCAAGGACCCTGCAAACCTCCCGGCCTTTCCTTTGTTCCAGAGGGAGCACAGCACCAGGGGTTGCAATGCAGATTCTGCTGGAGGGAAGGATGCCACCAAGGAGACCCCAAAATTGGGGAGGTGGTGGCAAAGCAAGACCCCTTCCAAAGACACTCCAGCAAAAGGGAATGGCCACACCCCAAGTCTGCACCCTCAGGAGAGAGCAATTCCTGGGCACGAGGGACCAGTAAGGCGTGGAAGCCACGAAGTTGCCTGGGTCCCAAGAAGGAAAGACCCATAAGGCTCAGCTGGGGAAAAGGCTGCTTCCATGACCCCCAAAGAAAATGTGAAGTCCTCACCCCCGAGATTCCCCTGCCGCACTGGCGCTCCACCGAACCGTACCCAGAGAAAGGATGCCTGGGCCATCTCCTTCCGATTCCAGCAAGCAAGCATCCGAGTCCACGACCTCAGATAACCAGCCCGGGGGGAGCGGGGAGACACACCTGCCAGCTGCCCTTCTCAGCCTGGGAAGTCTGAGGGGCCATTTCCCATAGGGGGAAGGGACAGATCCATGGGAGGAAAGACCCTGCCATGTTCCCAAGGATGGGAAAGTGCTGGCTTTCCAGGGAAGCCCTTCCTTCCTTCCTTCCTTCCTTCCTTCCTTCCTTCCTTCCTCCCTCCCTCCCTCCCTCCCTCCCTCCCTTGCAACTGCATCCTCCAAGAAAGATGGAGGCCGGGAAGCTCTCAAGCAGGAAAGGCCTCGGAGGCCGTCCGGAGAGAAACACCAACCCAGATCTGGCTACTTCTAAACAGCAGGGAAGCCTTAACTCTTTGCTCCATCCCAAAAAATCTTTACCTGGCCTCAGAGAAGGTAAGACGTTAGCAGGCCAGATGGAAGGCAAAAGGGAGGCCATTCTGAGCAGGATGAGGAAAGGAGTGTTATTTGCCCCCCTCGCTCGATCAGACGGGGCTGCAAAGGCTCCTCTCTCCCTCCATTTTGGGCTCTGAGGGGGAAAGCCCAGGCAGGGCTCGTTAGGGAAAAGGACAAGGTTGGGGTGGGGGGTGGGGGTCGTTCTTCCCTGTTTGTGGCCTTCATGCTCCACTGGGTTTCTGAAGATACTGAGATCTTGGCAGGAAAACAGCCCGTCTGTGAGAACCAGGCAGCCGCCCTCTACAAGGCAGCCACCGCTGGTGAGATCCCGGCCAGGGTCCAACTGGCTCCCCCCAACCCCTCCCCCCCACTTGCTCTTTCTCCCTCTTCCATCAAGAGGATCCTGCGCAGAATGCAGAGGGAAAGGCAGCAGCAGGGGATTCTCTGCTGTGGAAAGGAGCCTGCCTGAGCAAGCCCCTCGCCTCCTGTTTAGGGCACGGCTCCACCCGACAGCCGCTCTCTGGGGATGAACAAGTCCTCGGGCGCTCCCATTCCCACTACGCCCTACATCCAAGATGGATGGTTTTGCCTGGAAAGAAGGTGCCAGCTCTGGCCTGCGTGCCCCACGGCCCTCCCTAGGTAAGGGAAGGAGGTGGCCTCCCCAGCCCCTCAGCTGCAGAAATGCTCTGGGACCCCTGCAAAGGAAAAGAGCAGAAGGGCCACGCTCCCGCTTTGCTCTCCCTGGCGGACAGACACAATGAAGACATGCAGCCATTTGTGCTGTACAGGAGAACCGAGCCTGAGGCCCATTCACAGCCATGCTGAATGACTGGCACCGAGGCATCAGAGACCCCTCCCTGCCCTGTGCTGCCCGTTAACATTCTGCTCCCCTCCAAGCCACGAGGAGGAAACTGAGGAAACAGATTTTCGCCACGGGCCGAACAAGTCCGAGAAAGGTGCTCCTGGAACCCCCTCCTTGTCAGAAAGAGGAAAGGGTTTGCAAGCAAAAAGGGGCTCTCCCCGCAGCTTCTCCCTAAGTCGTCATTCCTTTTCTGTGGGGCTGAACTGCCCTCCTCCCAGCAGACCCAAAAGGAACTTCCCGAAGGAGCACTTCGCCTTCTTCAGACGGCCACCTGCACGCAGAGGAGACGGGCTCTTGCCCATCTGCTAACTGCTCAGCCCCCACTCCCACAAGGACAAGGAGGAGACCAAAAAAAGCCGGAAGAAGCCAAAAGGCCTGGAAAGGGCTTGCCAGAGGAGGCTTGGGCCATTTTACCTGGCAGCGGCTGAAAACATCAGCCAAGGTCACCCGGACGTTGAAATGCTTCAGGACCTGCAGGGTTTGGTCCCTGGCCTTCTCTGAGCAGCTCACCGAGAAACACCGGCCTTCGCCCACTTGGGACCGCAGCTGGGCAAAAGCAAGAGAGGGCCTGGTTGGGAAAAGGTGGTGGGGCCTGGAGACCACGCTGCGACTGAGGAGAGGAATCGCAGGGCAGCCGGGAAGCTCCTGGCTGAAATCCCGGCCTGGCCATGAAAAGGGAAGGGACAACCACCAGCTGCCACAGGAGAGAAGTCTATGGTGGCCAAGGGGAGTTACTGGGGGACGGAGGAGCTCAGGAACCCGCCCCCCTTCCTCTCCTCTCACCTCTCTATGCACTCACCGAATGAAATGGAAGGCCGGAGGTTAAAATCACTCGATTCTCTTCCCTGGCAATCTGGAAAGGAATCAATAAAAGACAGACTTACTTTGGGAGCCCTTCACTTCTGGGGCAGCAGTGGGAAACCTACTGCTCTCTGCCCTTCATCTACGTGGGACCACAAACACGGCAACCCGCCACCCCGCAAAGTCACGCAAAGCCATTGGAGTCAGGGATATAAGCCGGAGGGTGGGCTGGCGGCTGCTTGCAGAGAGCTTCCTGGTCCACCTGCCAGAGCTCATCGGCCCCCATTGAGCCAAGGAAAAGAGCTGGGGAGATGGGGCGGGGGGGGGGGGGGAAGGATAAGAAGTGCTTGTCGGTATCTTTGATTGGCCAAGCGTGGCTCAAAGCCACTGGCCGTGTAGAGCACTAGGAAGGCCAATTGCCTTGTCTCCATGGAAACAGGACATCCTTCCAGGGAAGACAGAGGAGGGTGTGGCATGAGTGAGGGGGCCAGGGTTGAACCAAGCTCATCTCTGTCTTCAGCCTCTGATCTTCGGAAGGACTGCAAGTCCCCCCCCCCCCCCGCCCTTTCCACAGTCGAGAACTTTCCTGCGGGTTGAACCGGAGCCCAGGTTGCTCTGCCAGGCCCAGGGTGGGGCACACACAGCCAGCCTTGGGAGGAGCCCACTCCCACCCGAGAAGACTGGGCCCAACGGCCACCAACCTCAGCAGCCCTCCGGTGCTCATCATCGTTCCCCAGGATCCGGACATCCACCCCGAGGCAGCGCAGGGATCGTCCCAGGCCCTGCAACATGTTGTCACAGACCACGCGGAAGTCTTGCGCCAGGATGCCAACCGAAGCCCTGGGGGCATCTGCCAGGACGGATGCTGGACTCTGTAGGGGAAAATGGGCCCATCCAGGGTCTAGCCGCATTTCGCTAAAGGGGGAACTTGGTGCTGAACCCCTTTGCCACATAACAACCCCAAAGGGGGAAGAGAGCCCAAAGCATGGCTGGCTGAAGGACGAGCCCAGCATCAGCCCAGAGCAGCCCGAAGCTCAGGTGGCGGTTTGCTCAGCAGCGGCCTCCTTTCTCTGGCTTCAATCCCACACACCTCCTTGACCGTGGGGGGGGCTTCCTGCTCCCTCCTCAGTGGCTTCCTTGCTTTTGCCTTGGGGTGGCCGGCTTTCCTCATCATCCCCACCATATCGGAGCTCAGGCCGAAGGCAGCCGGGTCCTTCAACAACTTTGCATACACCTCCAGCAAGCAATAGGCATCACAGGCTGCAGAAAGGCACCACAGTCAGGGCTGCTATCAAGTCGGGCGTAGCTTTCCATCTTTCTCTATAAACCTACAACAGCCCTGCGAGGTGGGCAGCGTCAACTTGTGGGGCAGAGAAGCTGAGGCAGAAACAGAGTGCCTGTCTATAACCATGCAGAAAGCTCCCCGGAGGGAAAAGGCTGGACTGCTTCTCCGGGCAAGCTTTTGAGGGTCCCCCCACCCGCCACTGCTCCCCACTAAAGCGCCCTCTTGGTCTGGCCGCTCAGCTCAAAAGGGGGCAAGGAAGCCAGACCTGCGTAAAGGATTTGCGTCTCCCGAAGGGGCCTCTTCTCCCAGTTGGACAGCTGCTCTGTCTTGTTGAGGGGTCTTCCCAGGACCTCCTGCACCAGCAGGCTGAGCCCCTTCTCGGGGAGCCTGCTTCCCCAGGCCTTGTCCTTCGCTGGGCAGGGGTCCAGTGCTGGCTGGCAGCTCTTCTTGGAGCGCTTCGGCAACTGGAGGGAGGGAGGGAGGAAGGAAGGAAGGAAGGAAGGAAGGAAGGAAGGAAGGAAGGAAGGAAGGAAGGAAGGAAGGAAGGAAGATGAGGCGAGGCAGTGTTCTGGCAGAGTCCTTAACCCTGGATTTGGGCCAAGTCTTGGGGAATGCATTTCCTGGTTTGGAGAGGCTGAAATATGGAGTGGGGGGGAGGTTTCCCAAAGAAGATCAGGCCAAAGGGGCTGTATAGCATTTGTGAAAAGCCCTGGATTGCCCTGAAGCACCCCAAGGTGGGCACAGGGCAATGTGTGTGTGTGTGGGGGGGGGGGGGTTCTTTCCCTCCATGGGCCAGAAATTCCACTTCCTCTCCTGACCTTTTGGTGTACCAGGTGGAGGTCCAGAATGCCACAGAGTTGCAGGTCCGCATCTCTGGAAATGTGACAGGTTGCCATGAGGTTACGCAGGTCTCCTGACATCCCGTAGCCTGCAGACAGACACAAAGCCTGGCTCAGGTCTGCCTCCAAATTCGGCTGCTCCAGAGCCCCAAAGAAAGCCTGGGAAACCACTTCAAATGTACTGTTTTAGACGGCCTTAGTAAGATCACACCTGGAATCCTGCTTCCACTTTTGGTCACCACATTACAAAAAAGATGTTGAGACTTTGGAAAAAGAGCAAAGAGGAGCAACTAAGGTGATTAAAGGCCTGAAGAGAAGAACATGAAGAACGGTTGCAGGATTTGGGTTTGGCTAGTCTAGAGAAAAAAAGGACTAAGGGGAGGCATGGTAGCAGTCTTCTAGTATTTGAGAGGCTGCCCCAAAGAAGAGGGGGTGTGTGTGTGTGTCAGCCTATTTTCCAAAGCACCAGAAGGCAGGACAAGAAGCAGCGGATGGAAACTCAACAAGGAGAGAAGCAACCTGGAATTAAGGAGAAACATCAACCAGTGGAAGAGCTCCGTCCCTGGAGGTTTTCAAGAAGAGGCTGGACAGCCACCTGTCTGAATGGGTTTAGGCTCTCCTGCTTGAGCAGGGGTTGGACTAGAAGACCTTGAAGGTCCCTTCAAGCTCTATTCTGATTGATTGATTGATTGAACCCTCTCAGTCAGAAAGCGGGAGATGCATAATTCTGGTGGAAACAACGCTGGCCCCATTAAGGGCCCACCCGGGAGGGGCCCCATGCCACTTGCCTAGTTTCACAACGGCTGGGTCGGCCAGAAGAGTCTGGAAGAAGCTGCAGACGGCAGCCTGGGCCTCCCGTTCCCCCTGCCGAAGCAGCTGCAACATGTCCAAGAGGAAGACGTGGCCCCAAATCGCCAGCTGAACAACCGAGACCCGCGGCTTCCCTCCAATGGTGCTGAACGAGGGGCGCCACTCCATGTCGATGCCAACGACTTGGCCAGGCTGTGGACGAAGGACAGCGGGTGGGTTATCTCGTGAGCCCTGGGCGCTGCCCCAGAGATGCCGCTGAGGAGGAGGAGCTACAGCCGGACTCCCCTCTGTGGGGCTTGTGGAAGGAAGGGCCCCCACGAGCTTTTGAAAAGCATGAAGGCTCTTCGGCCCTTCCCAGGTTGCGGAGGGGGTCTCCCTGCTTGGGCACTTCAGGAAAGGGCATCCTTGGGCACCAGCCTGGATTAAGTGACTCAGTGAAACTAGGGATGCTTCCAGGGGCCGTTTTAAGCAGGGGAAAAGCCCCACAGCCAGAGGAGGGGAGGGGAGTCCTCACCTGGAGCACCTGTTCCTGGCACGCCATCACCTCTTCCCAGGTTGACAAGAAAAGGATGTCTGCCCTTGGCACGGGGAGCCGATAGCAGCCCTCCTTCATGCTGTCCCAAGCACTCGGGCTCTGCTCTGAGGCATCGTCCCTGGGAGGGGGGGGCAAGGGGGAGGCTTCTTTTAAACAAAGAGAAGAAAGACATTCCCCACACTCAGAAACCAGTCCCAGTGGCTGAAATTGTGTGCAGCCACACGCAGCATTAAGAAGCAGCCTAGGAGGCACCTGGGCCTTGCAGGTGGGGGCATCTTCGGTCGAAGGATGTGGTGGAACACAACACCCTCCTTCCAAGAAGCCATTTCTGGAGCTGCCCGCTCTTCTGAAACAAAATTAGCCGCCTTTTTTCCTTACAAGTAGGCTTCTTGATTAACCTGGGAAGCATCCCAACTTGGTGCTCCCATCTGAAGGCGGAGGGTTATGCTCCCAGTGCTGCTCTTCACCACTTTGCCCCCTTTCCTGAAGGAGGAGCGCCTGGGGATGCCTCAGACCTACTGGGGACTTCCTTGGCTCCCCTCTTGTTCCAAGTCTAGGAGACGCGGAAGCTGAGAGCACCCCACCTGCCCAGAAGGGTCCCTCTTGGAGGGGCTGGAAGCTCCAGCCCAAAGGCTGGAGGAACGAGGCAGACTCAAGGATGTCTCTAGCAGACCTTCCCTTGTGATTTCCTAGCCCGGCATCCAGGGAGCCTGTGGCTAATTCTGCCAGCCACAGGGAAGGACACACACACATGCATGCTTCCTGTCTTACTACCTCTTCGGGATGGCCGGCTCTTCCATCCTGGCTGCCAGGCCAGGCGGCAAGCTGTCCCCAAGGAGGCTGTAGTGCTGGGCCCACTGGGCAGCAACCCCCAGGCCAGCATAACGGACCAGGAGTTGCACCAGCTGCTCTTGCAACCACCGATTGTCCTGGACGATGCCCTGGAAAGCAGGGAGAGAAGAGAGGGATGCCGGTGGGCCGAGAGGCAGCCCAGTCCCACCTGCCTCGGGCAGTGCAGCCCACGGGGCATTTGGGAGTCAAAGATCCCGGGGAGGCAGACAAGACCAGAGCTGCTCTGGGTCAGGGAAGGCAAAAGCGAAGACACCCTCCCTGGGCGGCAGGATAGGCATCTTTGGATCTACACCTAATGGGTGGGTTGTGGACCCCCAACCCAGCCAAGGGGGAAAGGGAGAGTCTTTCTCCACCGCTTTTAGACTTCCCTGCCACTCATTTTGCTTTATGCTTTTATGGAAAACTCTGTTTTAGTGTTACTGTTTAGTATTTATTGTTTAAATAAATACTTTCCTTAAGCCCCCACCCCCACCCCCACCCCCCAACAACCACTCCGGTCTTCTTTGGGAGGAAGAGCTGCCAGGAACATTCGTAGTTCATTGGCTCGTCATCTCTCCTTCCGTCTTTCTGTGTGGGATTCCCAAGAAGCAGGCAAGCCTGAAACTGGAGCCCTGCATCGGCCTTTCCCACCGTTCCGGTTTTGTTTTATGGGTTCGGCACCGGAGGCAACACACTGGCTGGGCCGCATTCCTCTCTCCAGCGACAGAAGACAGGTAACGTGTGGGAACCTGGCCTGTTCCCTGCAGAGCCGCTGAGGCAGCAGGGCTGGTGCAACACGGGGAAGAAGAGCCAGCTGGGGGGCAGTGTCCCCTCCTGTCCTGCTCAGGGCACGCCAAGGGGGGAGTCAAGCGCTGGCTCCAAGCCAACAGGCCTCTGGCACAAGTGATGCTGGAGGGGGGGGCAATCCAGGAGGAGGAGGTGGCTAATGCACAGGAATCACTTGGAGGGCCCAAAAGGTGAAAACAAAAGGCCCCCCCTGTGAGGAGTAAGGAAAGGCCATCCCATGGGGGCCAAAAGAGTGGCTGAGGGGACCTGCAGACCTCCTGGGGCTCCAACTCCCCCCCACCCCGGCAGACACAACAGCTTCGGCCAGGGCTCCTCCAACTGACTGTTTTCCAGTGGGGGGGGGAGGGGAAAGCTTTCTCTGTGTAGTGTTACTTCTCCCCTGGCAAAGGGCCTCCTTCCCTTTGGCTCTGCCCCAGTCCCTCTTCCTGGCCACTCTTCACCCGGGCCACTGAATGATTTATCCCCACTCCAGCAAGAGCGCCACCCCTCAGGTGGCTGGAGGCATCTCAGGAATGAGGCCTGGCAGCTCTCTCGCCCTCCCATTGCACCCAGCAGCAGGAGGCTGTGTCTGCGCCCGCCCGCTCGCCCTGGCAGGAAGATGGAGGCGGCAGCAATGGGAAGTTGCCCGGGCAACTCGAATTCAAGGCCCATCCGCACTCTCAGCCGGGGGAGTCCTCCACCCCCCAGTTGCGGTCTGCAGTGGGGGCTCTGGACAGCCTGATTCTATGGCCCATTTGAGCTGAGGAAGGGGATTAACAGAAGCAAGGCGGAAGACCCAGCATAGCTCCCTCTCTGCTGCTGTTGAGCTGCCTCGGTGGCTGCTGTGCTTTTGGGGATGGGGATGGGCGGGGTGGGGGAAGCAGATGCCTCCCAAGGGCAGCTCCATCCCCCTGGAGCTACAAATAAGCTGAAGGCTGAGCTTTGGCATTCTCTAAATCCCGTTTTGCGGTGGAGTGGACGGCTCTTGGGTGACAGCTCCTTAGACCTATCTGAGGCAAGCCAAAGCAGCACACAGGAAGTTTGCAAGGCCCTTAACCAATGAAATGCATTTTCTTCCTCTTTCTAATCTCTCTCAATGCCCTTCTGTAAAATCCGCCAGCGCTCTTCTGCTGTGGAGCCGGGATGCTTCAGAGGGCAGACAGAATGCGCTCAGACACTCACCGCCCTGGCAGTGCCACTAGATTCCCCTCAGCCCGTCATTACTATCTTCCAAAGGAAGCAGCATCCTCCGAGTCCTTCCCATTCGGTACGGCTGATGCTCTCCAAGGTGACCTTTCTAAGTCTACGCTCACATGGCCGCTTTGGAATCATCACACCATAGGACAATTTCTGATGAACGCACTTCAAAATGTAACTGAGTCTAACGCAGACGACCCCAACACAAAATGAAAACCCAGAACCAGTGGGATTACTGTGTGCCCAGAGAGGGAAAGATGCCACACTACCTACAAGGGTGGAGGAACGGTTGGGAAGGTTGACAGAACCTGCTGGAATGGATAACGTCTCCAATTAGAGAAAAAGCATGACCTACATTTATTGCACACCGGAAGCCTCTGATGGACTTCTCACCTAAAAGTGAAGGTGTGACTTATGGTTCTGAGTCGAAGGCAGTCGTTTCACCTGCTTCGGCACAGGAGACCAGAGACAGAGTCACCTCCTGCAAGGAGCCATGGTTGGTTTCAACAGTCCCCATAGAGCAAGACATGCAGCTCTACCTGGCAAACCACAATAACTGCTTGGCACCCAGCCTGAACCCAAACCAAGCCAGCCACGTTACGATCTCATGGACAGCAGCCACAGAGATCTACGTGGCTGGGAGCAAAATCACACTGACCTGGATATGATCTGCCCAGTTTTCTTGCGTCATGGATTTCTGTAAGAGACGTTGCAAAACAATGCCATAAAGACACTGGACTGGAGCCTCCATGGCCTTTGAATACTCTCCTCCTTCCCACCACATACCTCAACAAATCTCTTGTGCAGCAGGTATTTCAAAGTTCCCAGGTGTCGCTGGTTGAGAATATGGGGACAAAGCACTGTGGAGGGGGGGGAGGGGAGAAAGGATGGGTCAGTGTAAGCAGAGAAAGGGACCAAGCAGGGCTCACTCTACCACCTGCCCAGGCCCTTCACCCCTGCCTTGTGCCGAACTCTTTTAAGGCTCAGAAACCGAGGATGCAGGGTGCTTAGTCCCAACTGATTCAGAGGGACCAACACCTGGAAGGCTCTGCTATTCAACTCCCCCTTGAAATACATAAGTGTGTGCCTGTGTGTGTGATTCCAAGCAACAAAGGAGGAGGGAGCGGGCATTTTCCCCAGAGAGATGCAGGAGAGTCCCGCATTCTAGGGCAGCTCTGGCCTGCCCTCTGCTGTTGGCAGCAGCTCACCTTGGAGGGCGACCCACAACCACCCGCAAGGCTGCCCAGGGTTGGCCCTTCAGGCCCCTGTGGTGCTTGCAATCCCCAGGCAGGCTGGCACACCCTCCGTTCTCAGCAAGCTTCACATGGCTGGAAAGGCCCTGCCAATCACAGGGGGCCAATTCGAACCACCACCGGCCTTGAGTTCACAGCTTAGCTTAGCAGTAAGAAGAACCTTGCTTGCTTGAAGTGGGGGCATTTTAGGGAGGGTGAGTGTGCTTAAAGTGCTGAAGCAGGAAGTGGAGCGTGTGTGGTCATACCGGACCTGGCAATCCTGAAAGGCTGAAGCTTTTTTCAGAAGTCAATTTCTAGCCCCCTTTTTAAAAAAAGATATTCTCGAAATTGCATTTGAACAAGGGAGGGAGCACACGGCTGGTGATCTGTCCGGTAAATGAAAAATAACCATTTGTTTCACAGTCCTGAAGGATGTGCAGGGTTGAGCCAGACATTCTTTCTGGGCAGAAACTGGATTCTCATGTGGAAACTGCTCTCTCTGGTCCCTTCAGACTGTGGGACCCAGTCCTCTCCCCCCACTCTCCATCAAAAACAACCCTGAGCAACCCCAGACTCCATCCAGCACCCAACTGTCCCCCAGGATGAGGGCTTCCCCCCCCAACCGGGACATGCCGGGCGTGCCCACCTGGGTCCAGGCTGTATCTGTCCAGCATCCGGAAGGCCATTTTATGCATCGTCCTGCAGTTGATCTTTTCTGCCCACTTGCCAGGCAGGGCCTGATACTGTCTGAAAGGGACCCAAGCAGGTGGAGGGAGTCAGTCCAGCCAGCAAGATCCCTGGGCCTCCTGCCAGCTGCCCCTGATCCTGGGCAGAATTCCTTCCAGCCACTTAACCAAGGATACCCCCCTGTGCATACAGGCACACATACCCCACCCCTGGCCCGTGTGCTCTGATTCATCAGGAGCCCAGGACACACATTCGGGGACTCTTTTGAAACTGAATTCACATGGAAGCAAAGGTCTGAAGCCTGTTGGTGTGGGGGCCTTTTTGGCGTTCAGCAGATGGGACTCTGGTGCTCAAGGGAGGCTCCCCTTCCTCACATTAATTATAAGCAATAGTAAAGTAAGAACAAAAGCAACAAGGAGGAAGAAATAACATTTACTCATTCTGCAGAGCAAATTTCAGGAAAGTTAGCAGCTATTTTTCTTTTGCTGCCAGAGCTCAGCTGACTGAGGAGAGGGAATGCTGCTCCCCCAGGAAAGGAAGTCCTCCCCAGGCAGCCTCCCAGCAGCCCCCTCACCTTGCCAGGTCTTTGACCTGGAAGCCTGGAATGGACCATGAGTCCAGGAGCCGCAAGAGGCTCTGCTGCAGCTCAGGGCTACCTTCCACGTAAGCTTCAACGAGTTCCATTTTGTCCTGAAGCAGCAACGGAACGCACATCTAGGGCACAGAAGGGGGATGGCGCATTGGCACGCCGCACTCTCATTAGTCTAAAAGGCTGCAGGAAGAAACCCCAGAAGAGCCACCCAATCGGGCTAAACAACCCTGAATGCTCTCTGTCCCTGCAGATGGACAGCTAGTATTTCAGGGAGAAGCAGGAAGATGTTGCAAGGACATCATCTGCATTTTGCACGGAATTTACCTTCTCAAATTCCAGGTCTGGTTGGAGTTTCAGTTTTATACTTAAAGTGGCAGCCTATGAAACAAGGAAAGGTGGGAGGAGGGTTCATAAAGCAGTGCCAAGAGTCAGCAGAAAGGGTTTGTGGACGTATACGCACGCACACAGGCTGGCCTGCTGGCATTTTTCAAGGCAGCTCTTTAGAGGTTGCCAAAACGCTCCCTCTGGGCCCCTTCAAGCACAGCAAGAGGGCATCCGACCCCCTCTCAGCACACACACATTTCAGAAGGGACACATCTCCCTCCCTGGGTAACTCTTTGGCCCCAAAGAGTTACCCAGAGTCCTCAAGTACCAGTGACTCACCCCGCTGGAACTGTCCAGTTGGGCAATGAAACATCTGCAAGCAAACAGCCAAACGCAGAGGGCATGAAGAACTCCACCAATGTTATTCACCTCCGGTAGGGCTATTCATGCGAGTGCCTGGTCCAGAAGCCTCACCTGACCCACCCCATTTACAAACAAAGCTTCCCTCATCCCCACCTCCCGCTGAGACACCCGGCCTGCAGGGCCGCCCAGCAAGCGCTTGGGAGCGCAGAATTCTCTGGCCATTCATTCAGAAGTGCACAAAGTGACTTTAAACACACAGGGGATTTAAATGCAGAGCCTCCAACACGAACCTAACTTTGCCCCCCTCTGAAAAGCTGAAGACATCCGTAGGGGTAGGGGTGGGGTTGGGGGAGAGGGAGGGAGGGCCAAAGCCATTCCCAGGCTTCTATTTTGATCAGCTTTGGAAATGAGAGTGAGAGGGGAGGGAGGAGGCTGGCAAGAAAAAAAAACTGAACAGACCCAACTGTGCCTCCATGCCGTTCCCTTGCTGTTATTTTTATATACCCTTGGGACTGGTTGTTCTCTGGAATGGAATCCAATGGGAACCAGTGAGGGCAGCCGTGAGTTTGGCCGGTAAGGAGTGCAGGGATGCTAGACGGTTGCAAATGCCTGACTAGCCACTTTCCTCTGTGACCAGGGAGAGGCCCACCTGGGAAGCCCCCAGCAGCCCCCAAGGCCGCCGTCCTTCCCTTCTTTCTCAGCCGGGCTATCTGAGGGTAAATTATCTCTCAAAATGGAGCCTCTGCCTGGCGGTCCCTTCCTTCCTTCCTCCTCTCTGGGGATCGAGTTATTCTGAATTCAATCCCCCCCCCCTTTCTTTCACAAATGAGAGCACGCAGACACGCAACCTCCAATCATTTGCCCTCCTCTCATAGGGCTGCAGGGAAAAGAACATTTCCTGAAGATCCGACTCCAAATTACTTAGCAGAGCTATGCCTAATAGTCTGACTGAGGGAAGCGTTTGCCCCTTGTAATCCAAAAGGAAGAGGCTTTTGCCAGGCCGGGATGCAGCCTGGGCTGTCTCTGTAGCCAGGAGGGAGGCCTCCAGCTGAACGGAGCAGAGCAGCCCTTTGAAGAAAAATTGCTCCACTCCAGGCAGCCCAAAGAAAGACGCCTCCTTCCCCCCAATCTCCAGGCATAAGCCGACCCCACTTTTTAGAGTGCTTAGATATCATCTTTTTTTACCTTTAGGAGTCGTTTAAAAAACATAAATAAAACAACTGAATGGACAATGGAGGGCCTTCATACCTCCCCGAAGCAGCCGCCATCCCTCCAACATGAAATATCGTGGCATGTTAAGCTGTGGGGCCCTGCCAGTCAAAGGAGCCTTCCATGTCCTTTGAGACATCATGGGGGCACCAAATTATGGCTGCTGGTGGGAGAACGGCTTTCGTTCCCAAGAAGGCCCTCCTTTGTCCGGGGGCGGGGGGGGGGGTGCGTGCCAGCAAGGACGGTTCAGGCAGGCGCAGACACATAGGCCCTCAGAATGGCTGGCTGGGGGGTAACTCAGAGGGAGGCAGAGTCCAGGCAGGCCCACAGGATTCCCACTTGGTTTCCCAACGGAGCCTGGCAAGAGGGAAGAGAGCCCCGGCCCTCCTGCGCCTGCCGCCACCTGCTCCCAGGCCCCTTCCTTGCAGTCCCAGAGGGAGAGCAACGCTGCCTCCCAGTGGTCAAGCGAGGGCACCTCACCTCTTTGAACTTCCCCTGCCGGCAGAGCTGGCTGATGAAGCCCAGCAAATGGTGGCGATCTGCAGTGTGGAGCTGATAGATGCTGATCAGGGGCTGCAGCAGGCTGACATTGCAGCGGGCGAGCAAGGGAAAGAGACGGACCTGCAGCTTCACCAGCTTTAAGCCAGACTGAGGACACCAGAGAGAGAGGGAGGGAGGGAGAGGGGGAATGGGGGAGAGAGGGGGGGGCAGGCTGTGAATCCTAGACCCAAAGCAACGCAGGCTGAAATTGGGGAAATGGAGAAATGGGGGACCCCTCTTCCCTCTCCAAGTCTGTAGGAAATGCCAAACTTTAAGAGAAGTGGCAACCAACATCATCTGGTCACAAGGGGAACCTGCAGAAGCCCCAGCAGGAGCCCGGATACCCCTTTGGAAGAGAAGCCGCTCCACTGCCATCTGTTCGAGAGGCGAATGGGCAAGGCCTCTGCGTCTCTCCAGGGTACCCCAAGGCTCTGAGGCCTATGCCCGAGCTGAGTCTGGCGGTCTCCTTACCGGCTGATCACTGGCATGGCTCTTTATCCAGCCTTGCAGTTCACGGACAATGTGGGTCAGCAAGCCTGGCCCTCTCCAGTCTGCACAGCAATCCAGCACGTCCAGGAGCCAGGCCAACGGGTCGTGCAGGCCGGCAAAGCCCAAACGCATTTCTTCCCGGAGCTAGGGAAACCCAGAAGGCTCTCTACTGACCCTGCTTTGCCAGCCCACGGGCCACAAATCCCACGTGGGACACTTGGCTTTCGAGAGGGCCAACCTCCCAGCGAGGGAGAAAGGGAGCCAGCCCAAGGTGACCGGCAGAATCCCCTCGTGGTGGGAGCGGAACACCTGTGCTGTTAACCAAGCAGCCCCCCGCTGGTCCCCAGGGGGCCTGAGCAAGAGGAAGAGGCCACACAGCTTCCTCTTCAGAAAGAGGAGAGGGTGGATTTCCCCATGCACTGCAGCAAATTTGGCCACTTCTTGTACGCCGCTTTATCAAACTCACCTTTTCCATGTCCCTCCATGCCCAGAGAGCGTGAAGTTTCTGGAGCAAGGGGTCTTGCTCTGGAGAGAAAACCCAGAAAAGGAGAGAAATGAAATGTAAAGTGGCTCCTTCCATCCGCGGGGCCCAGGGCTCTCGCCAAACACACACATGCACACACTTCTTGGGTGGAGCTTATGGCTGGGCCAAGGAGAGCCCTCCTGCCCTGCTGAGGGCATCAGTGTCTCCTGAACAAAACCCAAAAACCGTCTTTGCCTTTCCATCGCTTATCTAAATGGCTAACATGATTACAGAAATAAAGACGGAAGGGCCAAACCTTTGCCCATCCAGAATCTTGTCACCTGGGGGAAGGGCTTGTTGCAATGATCTCCCCTGGCCAGCCGCTCCACCCAGGAAGGCCCCCTGGGAACTCAGGGCCAACAAGATCATCTGCTTCCTGGCCAGGCTGGGCCCTCTGACCTTCCTCCCTTCGAGGAAGTGCTATTCCGCAGAGACCCACAACTGCCTC
Source organism: Arizona elegans (assembly GCA_022577455.1). Classification (NCBI taxonomy): domain Eukaryota; kingdom Metazoa; phylum Chordata; class Lepidosauria; order Squamata; family Colubridae; genus Arizona; species Arizona elegans. The sequence goes on along the minus strand of JAKOOJ010000034.1, from coordinate 262,378 downwards.
TCCCTCCCTTGGCGTCCCATTTTCCCTACGTGGTGGAGCAGGAAATGCAGGCTCCAGTGCCTTGGCTGGAAAGACACCTTAGAGCAGGGCTGTCAAACTCGCGGCCCGCGGGCCAGATGTGTCACACGCTGGCCACACCTACTCCCGGTTTAGCGAAGGGTGGAAAAGTCATGAGTTTGACATATTGAGATGGCAGCCCTGAAACTACCAGTTCTCCTGAAAACAGCCCTCTGGACAGGAGCAGGAGAGCCCTCCTGGTAGTCCTGCAGTCCCCCAGAAGTGGGAGAGGGCTGGAAGGCTGACTCTCCCGGGTCAGGGCTGGGAAGGTGCCAGGTCTGGTCCCCAGAATTTGGGATGGGACAGCTGAGGCTTCCAGCCTTTGAGGCCTGAGAGATGCTGGGCAAGCGGTCCTTTGCAGGCAGCCGCAGCTCAGTCTGAGCCAGGACGTCCTCCTCCCCCACAGACAAAATGGAGAGGGAGGGGGGGTAGCACCTCACCCTGCAGGTGTGGTTGTCTCTGCTTCTCAAAATTGGACATCAAAGAAAGAGGGTTTAAAGGACAGTGTGAAAGGAGTCCCCGAGTGTCTGCATAGGGGGGCGGGGGACTTGATAGCTCAGCACAGGGGGAGGGGCACCCAGAGATCTGAACAATATGACTCCGGTAGAGAGCGACTCTTGCCTGCTGGAGCCTCTGCCTGCAAAGAAGAAGAGGGAGCTGGGCCTTCAACTTGGCAGGCTGACAGCCTGGGGCTCCAGGCCTTTAATTTGAGGAAGCAGCTCCCCACCCCCCTGCAAATTCAGTGTTTGTCTTGGAAACAGCTGAACAGGGGCTGCCTGTTGCAGGAAGGACAGACAGAGGGAGGGTGACAGGCAGAGGCGACCCCTAGACCGATCAGATGGGGGGAGGGCTGGAGCATAGCAGAGAATCCAAGAAGGCAGCCAAAGTTTCCTTGGAGTGCTTACATCTGGTGGAAGTATGCAGTCTTCTCAGACCGTGGCTGGGCTAGAATTTTCTGGGAAGTTTTGGAAATATTCACAGGCTCCCTCACCAAGGGCTTTCCAACCTTAAAAACGTTTTTCTACTGAACTTGGCTTCTCCAAGCAATTTTTCCTGTACTGTACACCCCCTTCCCGCGGACATCTCTATCCTACCCACCACACATTCTAATTTCCTTTAGGATACAAACTAGCTATTACCCAAAGAGAATTTAGATCATATTTCTCCCTGGTCCCCAAAGGTCTCCCTGCTAAAGCTTGTTTTATGCAAAACGTAGATGGGGGAACCTGGTAGCCCACCCTCCACTCCCTCTGGAATGAGAGGGCCAGAAAAAAGGGCATTGGGTGTTGCTGTGGACTCTCCCTTCTCCTTTTTCCCAAAGCCAAAAAGAATTAGAAAAGCTTTCTAAACATGCAGGAGGGAAGGGATGCACAAAAGCACACAGATCCAAGAAAGTCCAAGAAAGTGGGGAAGGGGTTTTGCACCAACAGTCCCAAGAAACCTCTGGGCCCAACTTGCAGGGAAGTAAAACCCTTCCATGGTTTTAGAAGGACTCATTTAAAGAAGGAGACCCACAGTCCTGAAATACCTACCTCTACAACTACCTGGTAGTCTTGTGGCCAACCTCACATTTCAAAAACTACCTATTGGCTGGTATCTAAAAACAGGGACCCCCAGAGGGTGAAAGACTCCACACAAGGAGCCAGGAAAAGGAGGAGGAAGAGCCATCAGAAGCTGGGCCTCACCACTGGAGCTGTGACTTGGGCAATCTTCCACCAGGGTGTCTTCTGGGGAATGGAAGACAGCTGCCCCCACGTCCTGGAAGCAGGAGAGAATTTGATTACTCGCAATAAGTGGATAAGACACCAAATGTCACTTCTGCTACCCCTGACCCTCGGGACTGGGATAGCCTCATCACAAGAAAATGATTCGATCTGAAGGGAGGAGGAGGTCTGCGCTCGTTGGGGAAGCTACTGCCAAAAGCCAGGAAGAAAAGCTGCTGAGGAAACGTGGAGGGCAACCTTTCTTTGGTCCCTTTCCGGGTTGCCTAACTGCGGCTTCCTGGCTGCTGCTGAGACGCTGATTAAACCAAGGCCCCCTTACAAAAGAAAGGTGGGACGCAAGCCCAACTCAAGGAACATGACCTGGCGGTCATTCTCTGCACAAAGATCAGGAAGTCAAAGGCATATGTAGAAGCCAACTTCTCTGGGCTGGCATTTCACTGGCATCAGGATTCGCCAGGCATGGCCTCTCCAGTGAGCTAAAGGCTGAAGAAATGCACAGGGAGACAGCATTTATTCTTGAGAATAAAAACAGCTGCACAGGGAAAGAGAGCCAGATGTTTTTCTGGACAATTGCTGAGTGTGCTGCTTTTTTTTGTTTTGTTTTTCACTTTGAGAGTTTAACTTAAAAGATTTTTTTAAAAAACCTTCCAGAACATAAAAAAATTAAGAAGTGCTGCTGTCTAGCTGAAAAATTAGGGGCTGCTGGATGCGCTGCCAACAGAGGATTTCCAGGATGTAGATTTTTTTCCCCCTAAAGTCCTGTGGAGCACAGGCAGTCTCTGTAGCTGACATCTGGGATCCCTTTAACATTTCTTAGGGGCTACAGACTTCATGTGGTTTGTGGGTGTTCAAAAAACACCCACAAACCACATAAAAGTGTCCAGTAAAGTAAAAAACCCTTGACAATGGAGAGTCAGACAGCTGCTGTTCCTGGTAGATAGCTCTTCAAGGATCTTCTTCATTTCCAAAGATCTGATCCTGCAGCTCCATCCAAATTAGAAACTACTGAAAGAAGATCCTGTCCAGCAAACTGATCAACCATGAGACAGGCCCAAAACTCATCCACCTGTAGTGCGCTCTCTCCTCTCTCTCTCTCTCTCTGAGAGAGAGAGAGAGAGAGAGAGAGAGAGAGAGAGCCTCAGGTGCAGAGTCATTCCAGGGATACAGTGCAGGCTCATCTGGGAAGGGGGTCTCGGAGCTCTGCTAAGCCCAGTCACACCACTGGACTCTGCACTGAAACCGACCGGACACCAGACTCAGGAGGATCAGTGGCCAAAGCCCAACAGGTGCACTTGAGGAAGGCGGCCAACGCTTGGAGAGCAGCCAACGGTGTGTTTTCCACAGAAAAATACCCACAGCCACTATGGGATCGTCGGCAAGCCTCCATGGCTGATGGCAGCTGTGACCCTGGAGGAGAGGCTGACCGGATGCCGTGCCAGCCGGGGCCCTCCTCAAGAGGCAGGCAGCCTGGCAGCTCCCCGGGCCTTTGGCTTCCTCCAGCCATTCGCCAAAGGCCACCAGGAAGGAGGCCGGAATGGAGCCAGCCGCTCACTCCAGCTTCGGCCCTTTAAGAGCCCCGGAAGAGCAGCCCGAGGCGGGACGGGGGAGGCCCGGCTGAGGAGAAGGGCCTGCCGGATGGGCTCGACGAGGGACCGGCCTCCCTCCGGGCTCCCGGGGCGCGTCTCCTCGGGCGTGGGGGCGAGCACCCACCTGCTCCCCGGAGGCCTCCAGCCTTCAGTCCGGCGGGGCTTTCCTCGCCCGGAGGGAGGAGCTGAGGAGGAGCTGCTGCTGCTGCTGCTGCTGCTGCTGCTGGAGGAGAAGGAAGCGAAGCCCTCCGGTTACCGGAGCCCCGCGCTGGGAAAGCCGGGCGAGAGCCAAGCCTTCCCGGCCTTTGGATGCCGACGTTTCCGCCGGGCCGGGGCAGGCCGCGTCCTCGTCCCTCCCCGCCCCCGCCCCCGCCCCCGCGCGCCCGTTCAGAGTAGCCGAGCGCGACGGGCCCCCGCGGCGCCCCCTCACCGGGCCAGGCGGCCGGAAGTGGCGCTTCGCCTGTGCGCCGCCCAAACGGTCCCCCCGGGCGCGGCAACCCCCGGGCGGAACCTTCGCTCGGCGGGCGGAGGAACAACGTCCCCGCGAGGCAGGGCAGCGTCCGGGTCGGCTGTCCCGTGCTGCCCCCTCGCGGCCGCCCCGGCGGTGGGATGGGAAGCCCCGAGCGGAAAGGCGGCGGCCCCCGCTCGGCCTCGGGCTGGCCAGGGACGAGGCCGCCGTCCCTCCGCCTGGAGGCTGCTTCACAATGGTCGCCCGGGTGACGCGGCCGGGCCCGGCCCTCCGGCCCCTGAAGGCACCCGGCGAGCAGCGGCGCTGGCCCACCATGACAGCAGCCCAGAAGTGCAGCTTCTTCCCTCAGGAGCCCTACTACATCCCTGGGTGAGTCCGCGGCCCTCGGAGGCCTCCGGCCGAAGAAAGGCGATTTAACTCCAGGCTCCCAGCAGAGCTTCCCCGTAGAGGGGCAGTCTACCGCTTGGGAAGGCTGTGCCTGCTACCCGCCAGGCCTTCTCCTTCCCCTGTGCCCCTTCCAAAAGCTTTCTGGCTTAAATATTTGGTTGACATTCCCCACCCCCATTGCTCCCAATCCCTTTTCCTTTTCCACCCTTTTTTAGGGAAGGCTCCTTTATTTAAATCTTGTACTGGATTCCCTAAACCAATAAAATTGCCACAGCAGATCTCTAATATTGGTGCCAAGCAACTTTTTTTGATGCTAAATTAATGCCATTTTTCTGGCATGTGGATTCATTTCCTTTTACCTGTTTGTGCCTCTCCAGATATGGAGGCTTTTACCCTCAGGTTCGCTACCATGTTGGGCAAAGCTACGGCAGAACCACCTCCAGGATGCTGACCGACCCTGAGATCCGCAAGAGCCCGTGCTCCGTTCTCACACCTTTGAGGAGACCCAAGTTCACCGAAGACTTCAGCCAGCAGAAACTCCCTGCACCAGACAGGATGGATCAGGGCCAGTCGTACATCCCAGGATACACAGGTGAGCATCCGAAAGCAAGCTGGGAGGGGGACATGAAGCTGTGACCCAAGTGGGCAAGGAGGCTCCTTGTGACTCCTGCTGGCTCTACTGCTCCGGCTGACTAAACAACAATTCTGAATCGTGGCACAGTAACACAGAACTATACAGCTGGCCTAATAGAAATTCACAGAAAAATTTTATCCTACCATCGAAGATCCTTTTACCAAAAAACCCAAACAAACCCTGCTCCAGAGTAGCACTCCAGGGGTGGGTGACTTACCCCAAGGTGGCTTTCTGCACATGGGCAGGGCTTCACCCCGACGGCCAGCCCCCCATCCCTACCTGTTTTGCTGGCTTTGTAGGGAGCCCCAGAATGATTGAAAAGGTTGAATTTAGGATGTTGGTTTTCTCCTTTTATTTCCCTCTCTAGGATTTGTACCCTACAGCGGTTGCTTTCCTATTCCAAGCCAAGACTTCCAGCTCCCTTTGCCAAGGGTTCTTCTTCCCCTGCCTGACCCTCCTCGATGGACCCATCCAGCACCACCGGCAGCTCAGAGAAAAGTCATCCCCTGTCATCCCGGCATCCGGCTGGCCTGTGGGCCCGGGTGGAGACAGTTTGCAGCCACAGCCAGTTCACAGCTGGTCTCCCCGAAAGGGGAGCAAAGGTTTCTCTGCCACCCGGACATTGCGCTGGTGTGTGGTCAGGAGGAGCGCCGAGGACCTTGCAAGACTGGCATGTCCTTGGTGTGTGGACAGGGCTGGAGGGGGCCTCCTTGCCGGCCAGGAACTGATCAGGTAGGTACTCAAAAACAGGCCCTAAGACAGAGGCCAGCTGTAATGAGCAGACCACAGAACAGAGGCACCTAAGTCCTGGGGCAATTCCCATCTGTGACTAAGGCGCAAATAGCAGTCAAGATCTTTGTCCAATCTGTTGCTCCTAATGGGTGCAACAGCTTCTGTAAATATTGGATTGGGACTGTTAGGTCTAGCCCAGTGTTTCCCAAACTTGACCCTTTGAAGATGTATGGACTTCAACTCCCAGAATTCCTCAACCAGGCATACTGGTTGGGGAATTCTGGGAATTGAAGTCCATGCATCTTAAAATAGCCAAGTTTGGGAAACACTGGTCTAGCCCATTACCCCTGAAATCCAGAGGGAGCCACAATTTCCTTATGAATTTGCCTAGAACATCAGACCAGCAAGAGCCCTTCTGACAATATTCATTTGCACTTATGGGAAGGAGTATGGGGTGGTTGTTTTTTTGCACTTTAGTCCAAGAAACTTTACTACTTGGAGCTCAAGAAAGATGATTTACTGGCCCAGTCCCTCAACTGGCTTTGTGCCTAACCGGGACTAAAACTCATTTCCCAATGTTTAGCCTGAAGCCTCAACAGCTACAGCAATTGGCTTCCATTGCTTTGAAAGGTAGTTGTGTTTTTCCTGCAGAAAGTCAGACACAACTGGGGTTTTTTTGTTCTTCCTTTGGCTCTCAGCCAACCAGGACCGAAGGAGTGCCTTTGCCACTGGTAACAGAAACAGTGGATGTGAGGCGGTTTGACCGGACCCCCAAGCTGGATCTGCCCAACCTCATTCAGCGAAAAGCTATCTCAGGTAAACTATTGGCAATGGTGACGTAAGAGTGTCACGTCTTCCTCTCCTCACATAGGGTGTTCCTTGCTGTAGGCCCTGCTTCTTTAATCAGGATTATAAAAATGGGATCAGGAAAAGCACATTGAAACACTTTCCTTTCTGAAAAAAAAAAACATTGAGCAATGAAAGTTTTTGAACTAACAGCATGCCCCTCCCTGCCCCAAATGCCTCAGCCAGTGCCCCCCACCCCCTTCAGCAGCTTGCTCCGGCATGCCAATTTGGGCTGGGAAGTGTTGGATAGAACACCTGCGTCTGCCTGATGCCTCCAGGCATGCCAAGGTGGTGGCCAGGAGTTCTAAGAGCTGAAGCATAATTTGGGGAAGAACAGCTATTGTGTGCCCAAGGTTACCTTAGGCCCTTCTGGATTCTCACTAGCCAAGATTGGTTTTAAAAAAGCCACAGCCCCACACCCACCCTTGTTCTGGGTCTAGAGCGCAAAAAGGTTTATAGCCACAGCTACTTTTGATCCTGAGCAGTTCCCTGGAACCTTTCACAGGATATGCTGGATTTATCCCATGCTTCACCTGGATTATGGGAGTCAACTACCTGAATGGAGTGAAAGATGCCATGAACAATTTTGATAGAAACCAGGTAATACTGGGACAGGGAGCAGGGGGGCTGGGTCCATCATTCCCTAAAACAGCTCATATAGCTGAACATCAATGCTGTCTGGAGACAAACTGGTCTCCAGAAATAATTTCTTATCTAGGTAAAGACTCCTGGACCAGGGGTCCAGCGTGACAGCCCTTGCCTCTTGCAACGCTAAATCTGTGCAGCAAAGCCGGGTGGGGTGGGGGGTGCTATAGCATCAAATTTAGCCCATCCCAACACTTGATTGTCCTTCCTCAGGAAAGGCTGAGAAACCCCATGTATAGTTTTGGACAGCGCCTGCCCCACACTTACTGGCCCAACACAAAGATCTACAACAGCAAAGGTCTGGTTCCATTCTACACCGGGTTTGTGCCAAGTAAGTGGGACCTGTCAAGTTAAGAATTTCTCCCCATTAGCTCCTCAGGGCAGGTGGATGTTTATGTTGAACATAAAGCATTTGCTCCCAGGGCCTCTGGCTACACAGAACTGAACACCTGAGATCAGTTAGTAGCTGCAATTTGGCTCAGGCTGACAGCTGCCCAGTCCTGGTTATGACGAATGAGAGCACCGGCAGTGCTTTTTGCCCATCTTCTGGCCAGCAAGATCTTTGATAACCTTTCCAAAGACAGTTCCTGTGACTGCTTCTGCCTGCTGAAGTTTTACTTGCAGAGAAAGAACAATGAAGTCTTTACACCCATTCCCCCTTTTAGCATACCACTCGATCCTACTGTGTTGCCACATGTCAGAAAGAACCAGTTGGAGCATGCAGAGCTGCTGACTTGGGGTTTTTCTTCCCCCCACAGCTATCCGTGAAAATTATGCCCTAACTTTTGGCAACAGCACTCGGAAAGCTTATTACGATGAAGTACTGCGGAGACAACATACAGGATGAAAATGTTTTTAATGTCCGTACAGCATCAGACAGATGACATAAAGACGACACAGCACACATAAACAGAGGTCTTGAACAAATAAAGTTTGTGACACCTTTGAACAGAACAAACAGGTGTGACCCCAACCCACCTCGGGTCTAAGCTGCTTCTTCCTCTGCTTCCTCTTCAAACTCACCCTCTTCCTCGGCTGTTGCATCCTGGTACTGCTGGTATTCTGAGACCAGGTCGTTCATGTTGCTCTCGGCCTCAGTGAACTCCATCTCATCCATGCCCTCCCCAGTGTACCAATGCAGGAAAGCCTTGCGGCGGAACATAGCTGTGAACTGCTCCGAGATGCGCTTGAAAAGTTCCTGTATGGCAGTGCTGTTGCCGATGAAGGTGGCTGACATCTTAAGGCCACGAGGAGGGATGTCACAGACGGCGGTCTTCACGTTATTGGGGATCCACTCTACAAAGTAGCTGCTATTCTTGTTCTGGACATTCAGCATCTGCTCATCTACTTCCTTCATCGACATGCGCCCACGGAAAACTGCCGCAACCGTGAGGTAACGCCCATGGCGGGGGTCGCAGGCCGCCATCATGTTCTTGGCATCAAACATCTGTTGGGTAAGCTCAGGCACCGTCAGGGCACGGTACTGCTGGCTCCCACGACTGGTCAGCGGAGCAAAGCCAGGCATAAAAAAATGTAGCCGAGGAAAGGGGACCATGTTGACTGCCAGCTTGCGCAGGTCAGCATTAAGCTGGCCTGGGAAGCGCAGACAAGTGGTCACTCCGCTCATTGTGGCTGACACCAGGTGATTGAGATCGCCATAGGTAGGAGTGGTCAGCTTCAGGGTCCGGAAACAAATATCATACAGGGCCTCATTATCAATACAATAGGTCTCATCTGTGTTCTCCACCAGCTGGTGGACCGAGAGAGTGGCATTGTAGGGCTCAACCACAGTATCTGACACTTTGGGGGAGGGGACTACGCTAAAAGTGTTCATAATCCTGTCCGGGTACTCTTCACGGATCTTGCTGATGAGGAGCGTCCCCATGCCAGAACCAGTGCCACCCCCCAGGGAATGTGTCAGTTGGAAACCCTGGAGACAGTCACAGCTTTCAGCTTCTTTCCTTACAACATCAAGCACAGAGTCAACAAGCTCAGCCCCTTCGGTGTAATGGCCCTTGGCCCAGTTGTTGCCTGCTCCACTCTGACCTGCAAGGGAGGGGGAAGCGAGTGGGAGAATGAACACCCATTAGATGAGCCCCTAACGTGCTTCGGTCAGAATTGTGCACAAAATCCGTCATTAAGCAGCAGCTACCGGCCCACTTGGATGCCAGGGTTTCAGACCCCACCTTTGCCAAAGGGTCTGGGCGTCATCCAGTGACATGGCACCTCTGTATATGGATGCTCCTGGACTGCTTGAGCAGCTCTTTGCACAAGCCTGCCCTGCCTGTCTGGAATGCTCCTGAAATGAGGCTCCCTGCAAACCAGCCTCCGCAGGCCCTTTTTCCCCAGTCCTCCCTCCCGAGAAAGGCAGCCATTCCGCTCGAACACCCCCTCCCCTCCCCAAAACACATTTAGGTCGCCTAAGTAAGCGAGCCCTGGATTCCCTAACCTCAAGCCTCCAATCCTAATGAGCGAAGGATGAAATGCGCTGCCCTCCCCCCCAACCGGGCATCACCCACCGAAGACGAAGTTGTCGGGCCGGAAGATCTGCCCGAAGGGGCCCGAGCGCACCGAGTCCATGGTGCCCGGCTCCAGATCTACCAGCACAGCCCGAGGGACGTACTTGCCGCCTGCGAAGGAAAGGCCAGTTCAGCCGCAACACCCGAAGCCCCGCCGGCTCCCCAAGACTACAAGTCCCGTCCCCGTCCCGCTAGGCCCCTCGCGAGCGCCGGCGACCTCCGAGCCCCCTCCTCGCTCCCGGCACTCGGAGGCACCGCGCCCGCCAGACGCACCGGTGGCCTCGTTGTAATAGACGTTGATGCGTTCGAGCTGGAGGTCGCTGTCGCCGTGGTACGTGCCGGTAGGGTCGATGCCATGCTCGTCCGAGATCACCTCCCAGAACTAAGGGGGGAAAAGCGAGGAGAGCTATGAGAAGGCCTCGCAGGCGGCCTCCCGAGCCCCACCCGGCCTTCTCCGTCTTCAGGGCCGGCTCGGCTGACCTTGGCGCCGATCTGGTTGCCGCACTGGCCTGCCTGCAAATGCACGATCTCCCTCATGGCGTCGGAACCGACGGGCGGGATCGGCCTCTTCTCTCCGGTCCGGGCAACGAGACGAGCAACGCGGACGGCACGACGAATACTAGCTGCGTCAAGGTAACGGACACCTTTATATACGAGGTGCAAGAAAGGGGGCGGAGCTGCGTAGTCGCGCGCGTCCTCTCAATCTCATTCCACCGTTCTCGTCATCCGCCTTGCCGATGGTGATTGGGCGAAAATGCTCAAGCTGCGCTATTGATTGGGCGTTTGAGATGCCAGTCTTAACCGAAAACCTCCCCGCGCTTGAACGTTTTTTTTAGCGCGAGGACGTCCTCCCTCGAATTTTCTATTAGAACGTTACAACGGTCGTCCGAGACTCCTCCTCCTCCTCGCGTTGGTTCTCCGTGCACCCTATCAACGGGGAAAAAAAAAAAACCCGAAGGAGCCCCTTCTATTGGGTGATTTGAATGACTGATGGAAACCTCTAATTGGCGGCCGAGAGGAGACGCGTCTCCTAGTAACGGTCGCCCGCGCGAATGTAGGCGCGAGAACCTGTTCACTACGGCGACTACGTTAAGAGCGCAACCTCCCCGCGCGCTGCGTTGTCGGCGTGGCGGTTGCGGTGGACGCTGTAAACAAGCCGCTCCTTAGCAACGGAGCTCCGTTGCTTTAGCAACACCACTAGGGCAGCTGACAGCATCCTCCACAATGGAGACCCAGGGCTGTAAACAGACCTCAACCCGAAGCACTCTTGTTTTTAATGTCCTCAGCTGCTACAGTGAAAGCAAGCCTGCTAGCCCTCCTCTCAAGCCCCATGCTCCCCTTCCCGGGTTCCCCAGCTGCATTCCCAATGAAGATGCCAGCTGAGCAGAGGCCAAAGCCTGGTTCAGTTTCCAACTGAAAGGACATAGTGACACGAATGAATCTAACCTTTGCTCTTTGCTTCTGTTAAAGAAGTTGCTTGTACTACCCTGTTTCCCCCAAAATAAGACACCCTCTGATAAGCCCAATTGGGCTTTGGAGCGCATGGCAATAAGGCCAAGCGCTTATTTCAGGGTTCAAAAAAATATAAGACAAACGGTCTTGTTTCCGGGGAAACATGGTATTTTGCTATGGTTAGGAATCATTTGTTAGGAATTCATTCTGTAGGAGAATTGTATCCTTTTCTATCTGGTTTCTCGGTTCTGTCATTTGCTTCAAAGCTAGGCACGTCCTTGAAAACAGTTCCCAGGAACATCCTGCTTCAGGGGTGAAATCCAGCAGGTTCTGGAGAACCGGTAGTGGAAATTTTGAGCACTTTGGAGAACCAGTAGTGGAAATTTTGAGCACTTTGGGGAACCTGCAAATACCACCTCTGGCTGGCCTCAGAGTAGAGTGGGAATAGAGGTTTTAGAATATCCTTCCCCCAGGAGTGGGGAGGGAATGGAGATTTTGCAGTATCCTTCAGCTGCCACACCCACCAAGCCACACCATGCCCACCAAGCCACACCCACAGAACTGACAGTAAAAAAAATTGAATTTCACCACTGTCCTACTCCATAGATAAGGGGGCTGCCTAGGAGCACAAACACACAAGGACAAGGGATACTCTGTAAGATAGCAAAGCATGGAGAGGGACGGGGCTGAACAAAGAATGCTTTAAAATTCACGTTGGTGACGAACCTTTGCCTCTGATTGGATTAACTTTGTTTTTATCAGCGTAAAATGTATATAATACTCTGAGCCACTCTTGTAGAGTGTGCCTATTCCTTACATGCATTTTGTCTATACATACATTTTGGATAGTTTTGTCACCCAGACTTTGGCCAAATAAGATATTTTTTTGCAAGCCTCGTCTCGAGTCTCACTCTCTTTGGCATCTCAGTGGCTCAGGGAAACTACTGGGACCTTACACAACTTAATAAAGCTTTGTAGGGATGCAAAATGCAACATTTCATAACACGCCAAGCCAAACTTCTCACAAGAAATGGGTTCTGTGGCACATGCAGCAAAATCAACGGACTAAGAGGAATTAAAGCATGGTTTAATAGGAAGGGAGTCCCCATGGTCCCCGCCAGAGGAGCCACTTTGCAGCCCAAGGACTCCGAGGAAAAGTTCATACAGCGCATCAGCTCATCTCCGGGATGAGTCTCCTATTCCACTTCTTCGTAAATGTGATTGTCACGTCTGTTAAACAATGAGATGGAGAAAGAAAAGCCAATATGATATGGTGCCTGTTTTTTCACACTCCAGGACATATTTCACACAAAACAAGATCCATGGATGGGCAGAATAATTTTGCACATTAAGGGACCAGAACAGCATAAAATACTTTCAGCAAAGATTTGCACCAATACAGTGACAGTTCTATCTTCAGTTCCTCTTATAATGGTTCCAAAAAAGAAATTTGCATGCTGGATTGACATTTCCTTCAAGCTTTCCAACTATACCATTAAGTTCCCTTTCCTGACTAGTTCTACCCAGTTCAGATCCCATTAATGCAGAGGTGAAGCATAGATGCATGGCTTTTTCCTTCTCTTTGCCTTTTAAAGACATGATGGTTTGTACAAGTCTACCCTCTTCCTCCCAATGCCCTGTCTCCTGAAACCTGAGTTTCCCTCTGACCATTTTGGATCAAGGAGAACATATTTGGGGAAACATTTCCACACAAAACAGCTGATCCAGCCTGCCCATCTCCCATAGTCCCAGGAAGTGCTAACTCACCCTTGAGGTGTCGTCCCAATCTCTGGGGAGCCTCCCGTTCTGGGAAGGAAAGAATGGTAAAGAGCATCCTATTAGGGAAGGTGCTAAATAACCAGAACTTTTGCTGGAAGGATCTGGGATAGGAAAGCTGAGAGCTTCCTATCTCCTCCCCTAGGGCAGCAAGGAAGGCAGCTCAGCAGCTGCAAAGAGGCTGGGGGTGACCAGGAGACCACCTCTTTCTTCTGATCAGAGTAACCAAAAATCTAGCTGCTCTATTCACTGGCTACAGGTTCATAGAGATGACATTCAGGCGCAAAGCCCCTTTTCTGCTTGGCCTCAGTTGACATGGCCGTGCTACAATTCCCCCAGGCATTAATTACTAGTCCCTTCTAGGCCTCTGCAGGAGGAAGAGCTCAAAAGAAGGAACACTTCTTTCATTCCACAAAACTTACACAGCTGTAGGCTCTGACTCTTCCACATTCACATACTTCTTTGCTGAGGGAGGGCTGAAATACAGATAGATCCTGCTGGATGAAAGCAGTCTACCAGGCACTCAGGTGTCGGTGGTAGTTAAGGTGCCTTCGGGAAGTCCAGACTACAACTTTCTCACTTCTGTTCCTCCTTCCCAGCCCACCGACAAACCTACTGATGGGCGGCTATTGGACATGGAGGCTCTAAGCTGTTGTAGCTAATGCTGCAAAGTCCAAACAGGCTCCCCAGGACCAGAGCACACAGGAAGTTTACCTAGTAGCTCACAGGTACAAGTGTACATACAGGAAAGGTTTCCTTAAGGGGTCAGGCACATTGACAGAAAATGAAACACTGAACATTTCTCAGTAAAAATGTCGAGTTTCTTCTACACGAGGTCAGCTTGTGATCCCTTGTTAAAGGAGGTCCTAAATAGGACAAGCAATGCCTTAGCTGTGGCCTTTTATCGGATAATTTAAAACTTCATCTCAGGTCCCTCACACTCACCTTGAAAAGGGCTGCACCTTTTCGGGAATCATGTACTCCCTCTCCATGGGGGTCCTGGAAGAAGAAGGAAATAATTGCAGCAGCCAAGGAGAGAAGGGAATGGACCACGAGGGCTGGGGCTTGGCAGGATCTCTGCTCCAGGGCTACCTAGAGAGGCATCTGCCAAAAGGATTCTAAGCCCAGACGAGGAATCTGCTCCCGGCTTTTAAAGAGCAAATACATTCTGCACAGGGAAAGTGCAGCTGCCCCCCCCCTCCGCCCCCGTTTTCCCAGCCCCCCCCCCACTTCTTCCTACTGACTTGGGTGGCGATGATGCGCTCAAGCTCTGGTAGTGGTGATTCTGATGGGTTCTGAAATGAAAAGAACACAACGAATAGCTGTGGGGCCGTGGGGCTGGACCTCCGCAGGACAACTGGTGCTTCTGGTTTAGCAGAGAAGGCACCCTCGTGATCATTTGTTAACTGTAACGTTGACTGCCATCCCTTTAAGAGGAAGCGGAGGCAGTTGAGCCTGGAGGAAATGGCTGCTGGGTGAAAAGAGCTTGGCCTGAGCCAGAAAGCATCCACTCCTAACCTCCTTGCTCCTTCAAAAAAGGCTGCAGCACCTGATTTTTAATGGTGCGAAGAGAAGCCAAGAAGTTGCTCTGTTTCTCAGCAGTGGCCCGAGGGCACATTGAGACCCTCCTTCGGTTCTGAAGGGGTGAAATGTAAAATTTGTCACTACGGTTGTGGGCGTGGCTTGGTGGGGGGTAATGTGACTGGGTGGACTTGGCCAACTTTTTTTTTTTTACTTTTAAAAGCATTTTTCTGCAACCCCTTCGGCCAAAGAGTTGTAGAAAAAATGCTTTTAAAAGGCTCTGACGATCCCAGCTGAGTTGCTTGATCATCAGAGGCTTTTTTTTCTTAGAGGTTATAGAAAAAATGCTTTTAAAAGTAAAAGAAAAAAGTCTCTGATGATCGCGTGGCTCAGCTGGGCATAAGGGGGAGCAGGGATTTTTGCTACCGGTTCTCCGAACCACCCGCTGCCATCGCTACCAGATAGGGTGATCCGGTCCAAATTGGGAGCATTTCACCCCTGGCTGAAGAAGACCTTTCCCTCACTAGTGCCCCACAAGATCCCCAAATACTGTCAGAGAGCATGACTTTGCCACCAAGCAAGCCCTTCTCTATATATTTTTTCCTCTTAAAACCGCATTTCTACCACTTGCCTTGAGAAGCCTAGACAAAACATAAAAGCAGCTCTGAAAGAGTTGCCAAAGAGATGCTTTTTTTCCAGGGCATCCCACCCCTCTGGCGCTTCCCATCTTCTCTCCCTGACCCACCTGGGACCAGGATTCAGCTCATTGACACTCAGGTAGGCGTCCTCTGTGGTATGCCTGAGGGGGACAAGAATGGGCTTCAGTGCTCCAGCAGAGAAAGGGGCCAGCTCCTCCCACCTCCTCCTTACCCCACCCTTGAATTAAGCACCCAAATCCCACACCGGGAGCAATCGAGAGCTGTGGCTGTTTCCTGAATCAGCTATATCCATTTCTCCTGATGTAAAGCCATGCGCCCAAAATTAATGGTGCTAATGAAGACCCTTTCAGACCTCCTTGGTTTCTGCAAAACATTCTCCCCAGTAGCTTTAAAGCAGTGACTTGAGACTGCTCAGGGGCCAAATCCCGAGGCTCAAAATCCACACTGAAATAGTTACTCATTGTGTCTGGGCTATAAAGGAAGAGCCTCTTAAAACCAGGCTCTTCTGAAGCCAATGCCAGAACTGTTACTCACGGGGTGGCTGGACGGAGGCGATCAGAGCCATGTGGCTTCATGCTCATGTATGTACGCTCTGGGCGAGGAGGTCTGCAAGTGGAGGGCAAGAATGCAAGAGGTCTGCATCCATCTTTGGCACACACTTTCCCTCCCTCCCTCTCTCCCTCCATCGCTGAGGCCTAAGGGAGAAAGAAGCAGCAAACCAAGCTTCAGGCAAGGACCAGCTGTCTGAGCACACAAAAGCCTCGGCTGGCTAACCAGTTTTCTTCATGATGCTGAAGTCTTTAGATGAGACCACACTGGTAACTTCTGGCACTTCAGTTGCTCAACCTGGACAATCCAGATCTCGAGAGACCCCCACCCCACCTTGGTCTGATTCACTTACGGGATAGGAGGAAGAAGCCTTCTGGAAGAAGGATAATTGGTTTTCCCTTCCTTCCCTGTTTTCCTTGAGACAAACAGAGAAAAGACACAAAAACACTGGGGAGTGAGATTGAGGCACTGAGCAACCCTGGGCCACAAGATCACTCTTCCGGCCTGCAGAGTTTGCTTCACCATCTCCATCTGGGAAGCCATTGATCCTCAGGCAGAACCAGGAGGAGGGCAAAGGGCAGGGTGGTGGAATCTGCTTGCAATGACTGCAGAGCCCAGGGAAGATCTGGCTGGTTCCGGCCCCCAGGCGGCTTCTGCAGTAGGTCAGTGGTGGCAGCAGGATGGAGACCCGACAACCAGAAGAGGCCAGGCCTTCCCTCCAGCCTGCAAGACTCACCTTTGCTTATGCACCACCCGCAAGACGCAGACCGCCACCACCAGAAGGACAGAAGTGGAAAAGAAGCCCAAGAAGGCTAAGGCGGCCACAATCACTGCCAGGGTTCCTTTGGCCAGAACTTCAGGACAGCTACCCTCAGCTCTGCCCACTGAAGGCACGTGAAGAGAAGCACAATCAGGGCCAGGAGGGGCACCTCCCCCACAACTCTTCCGTGGCCGGATGCCCTCTCTGTAGTTGGGGGCACCGGGCAGCAAGAGACAGAAACTGTCCTCGGAGGCTGCTTCCTGCCCTCCCAGCAAGTTCTCTTCTTGGTTCTCAGTGGAGCAAAGCCACTCTTATTCCTGCTCCTCCAAATGTAGGAGCGAACAAAGCCACACCAAATTCCCTGGACCACGGGGAGGAAAGGGGTGCAAAGGTCCTCCCTCCCCAAACCACAGACAGGAGGGAGAAGCCCTTACTGGGGATGGAGATTTGCCGGTGGCCAGCTTCCACGTGATCTCCAGCGTCTTCGGGATACTGTTGGGATAATACTGGGTTACAGATTCATACCAGGCCACCCACTAGGGCAGGGTTTGCATTTTAGGTCTCTTCTTCCAGGTCTGTCCTTCCAACCAGTGGTAGGTTTCAAATTTTTTTACTACCGGTTCTATGGGCGTTGCTTGGTGGGTGTTGCTTGGTGGGCGTGGCAGGGGAAGGATACTGCAAAATCCCCATTTCCTCCAGATCAGCTGGGACTTGGGAGGCAGAGAATAGATGGGGGTGGGGCCAGTCAGAATTTTTACTACCGTTTCTCTGAACTACTCAAAATTTCCGCTACCGGTTCTCCAGAACTGGTCAGAACCTGCTGAATACCACCTCTGCTTCCAACCCTCCTGCCAATGCTGTCACCCCCACAGCACAGGGACTGTTACTTGCCCATTTGGAAGCACTGAGATTCAAAGGGGGCAGCCGCCATGGCCCCTAAACTAGGTTGCCATAGCGGACATTTTGCAGTGAGTGCTCCAAGAGGCTGACCTTCCTTACGGCTCTTCGAACAATCCGCTCACTGAATCCTCCTTCTTTGTCCTCCTCCTCCTCCTTCCAGGCATCTTCCAGAGAGGCAACTATTTTCTTTTTATGTTTTGGGTGGAATTTGGCTGGATGATCTCTTGAGGCCTCTACCCTGCTCATTCCCACTGCAAATCAACAGAAAAATAATTCTGAATGCAAAAATGGATGTAGATTTGGCCTGTGTTCTTCCTTAACACACACACGAACACAGACAGACACACACACACACACACACACACACACACATCTATATATTTTGTGTGTTTGTCTCCCCTCCAATTGTGGCCTGCTTACAGATATGTCAAATGTTGATGCGTATCGGGGTTACAAGCGGACCCCGATTGAATGCCCAAATACTTAGCATGTCTGACCCCAGGATTTCTTCCCGGCCCCAAACCCAAGTTGGACGATTAGGCCCATTCCTCACATGAAGCCAAGGAGAGGACGCTTGTGATGAACAGGCAGGCCAGTTGCATCCTGGAGCTCTTGAGCCCAACCTCTCACCATCTCCCAGGAGCCCTGAAAACATGCCAGGCCTCCAGCTAAGCAGGAAATCCAAGGGAGCCTCTGTGACCTCACAAGGTCCCAGAACGTTGGCCAGCCAATGGGCAGCCCCAGCGGGCCTCTTCCCAGCCCAGCAGCAGCAGTCCGTCCCCCTCCTCCCAAGGAAGCCTCAGAAAGCTACCTCAGTCCTGCATGGCAGCCGGTTGTTCTCCGTTCCTTTTCCCACGTCTTCTTGTCCTCCTTCATCAACTGCCTTTGAGAGCTCTCCATCTCCCCAGCGTCCGATTCCTTCCGGCCTTCCTGCCAGCCCAACTCGGCTTCAATCAGCGCTTTGTGACAAGCATTTGGGGACTTAAAAGAAGGCTTTGCTTATACACATGTCTACGAACAACAGAAGCCCTCCTGCCCAAGAGAACTTTTCCTTCCCAGAGCCAAGGGCCTCCCGAGGACCACATCTTAGCTCCTGGGATTCCCCAGAGAGGGGGAGGGAGAGAGCTCCCCAGAGTGTCAGTTTTGGAAGCCATTTTGTTTTTCTTTTAGCTTCCTGATTGCCAAATTAGTCTAGGAAATTGGGAGGGGAGTGGTGGAAGAATAGCCATAACAACATTCTTTCTTCTGGGAGACAAGGACATTTGCCTGCACCTGGATGGGAGTGACTGGGGATTGTCTCCAGTTGAGCCTGAAGGATGGATTGGACCATGCAATGAACTTGTGGGTGTGCAGCAGGGTTGTGAACTTTCAACTGGGTGGGGAAAACCTGGAACCTTCCGATTCGGGTTTTCCCAGATGTGCCAACATGACATCTCTAATAAAGTGTAACTTTAAGGAGCTCATTGCCTTGGAGTTTTATTTCGCTAGGGGTATTTTTGGGAACCCTGACACAGAGCTTCGTCCCTTTCCCCACCTCTCCGGTATCCCGTCAATGAAGAGGCTGTGCTCATTGGCAAGAAGCATGTGATAAGAAACACATCACAGGTGGGCAAGGAAGGCCCTTTAGAAGAGAACGAGAGAACCGTCCAGCCTACCACCCCAGCCGTGCCGATATTCTGCAGAGGGGCTGGAGGGAAATGTTGGCAAGGAACCCAGTTGCCCGATTCACAGAGAAAAAATACACCGCAGTCCCAATGGCTCAAGGGAAGGCACTTTATTATGAACCAGGAAATCCATCAAAACAAATGTTTTGTTAGTAGTCCCTTGGGCTGTGCGCACACCCCCACCCCCCGTGGTCACATGCACCAAGGCGAAACAAGGCAGCATCACAGGCCAGAGTCTGAGGGTGACCCACACCTGTCAGGAGTGAACAGATCAGTTGCAGCTTTTGGGCAAGCGGTAGACGCCCTCAAAGTAGCTGAGCTGCTGGTCTCGGACCTTCTTCTGGAGGAAGGCCTGCAGCTCCTGGATGTCGATCTCGGTCACCATGGGGCCCGTCATCACGAAGATCTTCAGCATGCTGTGGATGCGCTCCAGGGAGAGACACTCCAGGTTGGTCAGCATCGCCTGGATGTAGGTCCAGAAGACCTGCAAAGGGGGCACAAGGACACAGAAAGAAGGTTGAGGCAGAGATCAGAACACTTGCGTGGCGGCAGCGGCGGCTGAACACTGCAGGGCTCTGAGCCAGATGCTTCTGGGATCCAGCCAGCCCTGAGCTGTAAGGTGACCATTGTGCCCGGACAAGGGCGGGTCGCTCAATCGAGGGCCAGTGCTCAGACCCTGGCTGCTCTCTGGCTTTCCTCCCTTAGCCAGGACAGTCAGTCCTGGTCCACGGTGGGAAGCCTCCTCCCTCCTTCCCCAGATGAGCACCTGCAGTTCCTCCTCCTTCTGGTCCGCCAGGGAGGCCATGGCTGAATCCTCCCCCTCCTCATCACTATCGATCAGCACCAACTTCTTGGCCTGGTCCTTCAGCTCCTCCTCGATCACTGTGAAAGTCCCAGGGGGCTCCTCCCGCAACACCCCTTGCTGCAGCCAGAGGGCCATCTTGCGCCGCAGGGAGGCTGCAGGCATCTTCACAGCTTCGCTCAACTCCTCCAAGGTCCACGTGCCTGAAAAGGAGGCATCCACCCTGCTTAGGGCCTCAGCTCGAGCCCAGCATGCCACCCAAGGAAGGGTCCCCAAGGAGGGACCCAAGACTTTGGGGCCAAGGCAGCACTTTGGCCCAAGAAGGATCTTCTGGTAGGAAACCTTCCCTCCATCTACCTTGACACTGCCAAATGTGTCCCTCCCCATGGTTGGCTCATATGACCCACATCTGTGTATGAACGCATACATGTCTGAGGGTCCTTCCCTGGAAGATTGGGAGTTCCCTTTGTGGGAGAAGGGCAGAGGTTGGAGGCTTTCATGGAGCCAGAAGCCCTACTTTTCTCCTGGAAATGCAGGATGATAGCTGCGTGCACCGGCGACACAGACAGGGAGATCGTACGGTCCGCCAACTCCAACTCCAGGTCCACCAAGCCCAGGTGATTCTTCCAGTTTAAGGTCCTCATGGCCTGTGAAGAAGCCACCAGGGAGAATGATGATTACTCAGCTGAAGGACTGGAAGCTCCTGGCTGGCGGCCCAGCCACATGTCTGTTCCACACATGAGCAGGATGTCCTGGGCGAAGGGAGAGGAAGATGGCAAGAAAGGAATAGCTGAATCCTAGAAGGGAGCTAGGCTGCATCCGGAGGAGAAATGGAAGGCCTCCTTGGTGGTTGGCTGCCAGCTGCGGAAGAGGCCCATGGCTGCATTTCCTGCAGATGGAGGACTTGCCTACCTTCAGCTTTTCGTACTTCTTAGTGTAGGCCTCCATGGCCTCCTTGATCAGCCCTGGGAGCTCCAGCTTCTCCTCCTTCAACGGGGGCCAGAACTCACTGGAGAGGATGGTGGCCTCAAGGCTGAAGGAAGGCTTTTCCTGCTCCGGCAGCTTCTGCTCATCATTACAAATGTTTGCATTGATACGCCGAGAGTCCCCCATGTCCTGCATGGGAGAGATGGAAGGGATGGAAGAGATGGAAGGGACGTCCGAGCTCTGCTGGACAGGCCACAATGGGGCCTTTTTGTGGGCCCCTCCAGCCGAGTAAAATCAGCCTTTGGAGGGACCAAGGTGGTCTGGTAACGCCTCTATAGGGAGCACCTACTTTTAGCATGACCTCACAGTCGTGCATCTGGGCCTCTCCAAAGCGCCGCTTCAGCAGTTCAACATTGCGGATCTCCCTGAAGCGAGAAGGAAGGAAGGCCTGTTCCTGAATCCTCTGCTGCTCACATTCTATAGAGGAGACTCTCTACCGGCAGCCCCTGCAGAGGAGTGGCAGAGAAGCTCCACCTGCCCCACAACCCTTTTTATCCCTGGCCGCAGCAGAGCAAAGGGTGGCCTTCTGGCTCACAGGGCTGCCTTCGCTCGCTCTGCCTCAGGGGATCTCTCGGGCCTCACCTCTCGACGTTGTAATTGCATTGATGCAGCAAGCGGTCAGCCAGCAGTGTGCGGTACTCACTGATGAAGAGGTCTTTGTTGCCATAGATGCCCACCAGCAGGCTGATGATGTCTGAGGAACGGTGCTTGGAACTGGACTTCCCTGGTAGGAGGGGACGTATGGGCAGAGGTCAGAAGCATTGCAGACCCGGTTCCCTTCTCCCAAAAGGGTCTTCCAACCACAGCCCCAACTCACCTCGATCGGCATAGACTGGTTTGGGCACCCAGTCCTCAGGATCGGAGTACTCCTCCTCGCTCTCTTGGTCATTCTCCAGCGTCACCGGGTCAGCTTTGGAGAGCTCATTTGCCAGCTCACCCAATCCTTCAGCATCCCCCATCAGACCTGCCACAATCTGCCGCACAGTATCCTCCCTGGTCCTGGAGGGGGGGAGAGCGGCTGATGGTCCACCACCAAAACTAGAGCCGCCAATCCCGACGTCACATCAGTGAAAGCAAGCCAGGGCAGCCAGAGAAGCGCCAATGCCAACCGGCCCCTCTCACCTCAGGTATTTCCGGATGGGCTGACAGGCCACTCCCAGGATCACCGTGGAAGAGTCCAGCTCCTGCAGGGCTTTGATGGCAGAGATGTAAAAGGTGATGATGTCTGCAGTGGCCACCCCTGGAACAGAGAGAGGAGGGGGGAATCCAGATGCCAGCCTCCCTCAGGGAGGCCAAGAGGAAATGCCGGGCAGAAGCAAGCGAGGTCGGTCGGTCGGTCGGTCACCCACCAGGATGGAGGAGCCGTTGTTCCAAGGCGCTTTTCAGGGAGGTCAAGAGCTGCTGCCGCTGATTGGTCCTTTCCAGGCAATACTTCAGGTCTTCCACTGCCGGCTTCGACTCCGGGAAATCTGTACCAGAAACCAGGGCAGCGGGAGGGAGGCCGGGAGGGAGGGAGGGTGAGGAAGGGCTGCAGGCAGGACGCTCAGCGGCCAGAGAGGCTCCCACCGGGGCTCACCGCGGATGATGTTGAAGAGTTCCTCGATGCGCAGGCTGGCATACCGGTAGTAGAACCACCCCTGGACGTAGTAGCGCCATCGCTCCAAGGTGCTGCTGGAGGCCGGGCTGAGCAGGGCCGCGGCGGTTTCTTGCAGAAAGATTGTGCTGAGCCAGCCGGTCGCCTTTTCGATCCACTGGGGGCAGGGCACAGAAGGCGCGCCCCTTTAGCCCGGAGGGACTCGGGGCTGGCAGAAGCTGAACGGGGAGGGCGGGGAGATCGGCCGCCCACCTCTTGGAACTCGCCGAGAAAAGAGCGCTCGTACGCGGCCCGGCAGCGCCTCTCCACGCGCTCCTCGATCATCTGGTGCAGCAGGTGGGTCACGGCGTCGTCGCTCAGCCGCTCCAGCAGGTTCAGCTCGTGGCTGCGGGGGACAAAGACGCCGCTCAGAAGCCCCGCCGCCCATCCTCCCCGCCCGCCGGCCGGTACTCACAGGATGGCGGTGAGCTGCTGGAACTGCTCCGTGAACAGCGGGCAGCAGCAGGGCTCCTCCGCGCCGGCCGCCTCCTCCTCCTCCTCTTCGGCCCCGCCGCCGCCACCGCCGCCGCGCTGCCCCATGTAGATGCGGAAGCTGCGCTCGTAGAAGCGGCGGACGGCCTGGCGGACGTCGGCGGGGGCGGAGATGACGAGGACGGCAGCCAGCACGCTGTCGCCTTTCTCGCGCGGGCCGTCCGGGCCGCAGAGCCCTGCCGCCCGCAGCCGCTCCTCCAGCAGACCCAAGCCGCGCAGGTAGGGCTCCAGGCGGCGGCGCAGCAGCCCGAAGGTCTCCCCCAGGCGCTCCCCGCCGGCCCGGCCCCAGAACTCGGGCGCCAGCCGGGCCTGCAGGTCCCGCTGCATCACTTCCAGCAGCCACTCCTCCAGCTCCGGCAGGAGGTCCAGGCTCTCCAGCACCGCCGCCGCCGCCCGCAGCTCGCCCTCCGCCGCCGGGGCCTCCGGACTCAGACCCAGCGCGGCGGCCGGCACCAGGGTGCTGCTTAGGGCGTGCCAGGCCGCCGAGAGCTCCTGCCGGCTGGCGGGCGACCGGCCGGCCATTGGAGGAGAAGGAGAAGGAGGAGGAAGCGGAGACGCAGGGCGTGAAGGCGGCGGCGTTGCAGAGCTACAAGAACGCGCTGCTTAAAAGTAAGCCGGGCGGGGTCGAGGGGGAGAAGCGGCGGGAGGGGCCGTTCCCGGGAGGCCCTGATCCGCGGCGCCCTCCCTCCCTCCGCAGGCACCGAGGAGCAGTGCGCCAAGAGGGACGGGACTGATCCGGCAGGAGAAGGGCGACCTCCGCCTGCTGGCCCACAGGATGGCCTCCCGCAATGAGTTCGACAAGACCGCCGCTGAGACCGAGGCGGCCTACATGAAGGGGAGAGCCGGGCTGAGCTCCATCACAAAGGTCGGCAGTTCGAATCCCTAGGTCTCCTGCGTGAGCAAGGGGCGGGACTAGATGACCTCTAAGGTCCTTTCAAACTCTGTCACTGTTACTGACAGCCCGCCTCGCTCGGTCGCACCCTTTCCCACCTGCCCCAGATCCTGGAAAGCTCAGAGACGCTGCTGAACGTGGCCAAGGCCACCGAGTCCAAGAACCTCCCCCCCCCCCAAGGACAGCTGAGGGCCCTGATGAGGGAGGGGGCTCAGGGAGCACCAAATAAAATGGATTTCTCAAAAGATTCCTCCTGCAGCTTCCACTGAGGGGGGGGCTGGGCTGGGCTGGGCAGGGGCCTTTCAGGGTCCCCTGGGCCAGGGCTGGGTTCTACTTAACTTTACCACCAGTTTGCAACGGGAACATCACTGCCCTGGGCCCTTTTCCAACCCCGTTCACACACGCCCCTCACAGCAAAGCAGGCAGGCCGCAAGAGGGAAAGGGCTTCCAGCAGCTGCATCACCAAGCCAGTGGTCCCATTGCCTGGCTTTCTTTGGGACACAGCCATCCAGATATTTAGAAGGGATGTGGCGTTTTTATTCATTATTATTAAATTTATTTGCCGCCCATCTCGGTTTGAGGCAACCCTGAGCTCTGAGGGAAATTGGTGCTACATTTGACTGATGCAACATACAGACATGGCATTGGCTGTGATGTGACCTGACTCTGACGATCCCAGCTGAATTGCCTAATCGTCAGAGGCTTTTTTTTTCTTTTAAAAGCAATGCTTTTAAAAGTAAAAAAAAGCTTGCATGCCACAGCTGATCACTCCCCCCTTACACGCTGTTCTACTTACCGCATGCCTTTTTGGCGTGTACTGCACGCACGCACACCTTGCATTTGGTGCGTGGTGAGCACTGCGCGTGTGCAGCCAGAGAACCAGTAATAAACCGGTTCAGATTTCACCACTGACACGCGGATATAGCAGTGGCACAAAATAGCGAAATCACTCAACAATAATGATGAAGAAATCACTTGTGTGGTTTAATGAACCTGGGAAGCCCAAAGTGCTTGAAAGGCGGAAGAGGAACATGTACAGCGGTTTCATTTCTCCAGCTAGATCCAGCAGAGTGTAATATCAAAACCCCAGCTTCCTCCATTAATAAACAATTAAGTGCAAAATATACAAGAGTCAGTTAGCTTGTTTTGATTTAAGATACTAAACAGAAAGAAGACACACACCTACTCTCCAGGAGGTTTAAAACTTGGTCCTTTCACAGGCGGCTACGTGTGGCTGAGCCCCGTACATAAACACGCAACATTCTGCTCTTGCTTGGAGTGTTACTGAAATGCTAATGACAGTGTTTTACTCTGGTTTCCACAACCTGAGTGGAGTGCTAGCCAATTAATCAGAATCGTCCTCCTTCAGATGATCAGACCAGCTGCTTTCTGGAAAATAGGACAGCAAAAGGTTATCATTGTACTTTGGAGAGGAAGGATCAGAGAGCCGGGGGTCTCCATCCCTTCTCCCAAGATTCAGACTTGAGCTGAGTCAGTGCTGAAAAACTGGGCTCTAAGAGCTGAGCAGGAGAGGAGCCCCCAGCAGTGAAGCAAGTGGCACCGCAAGTGAAGGATTGGCCACCTGACCTACAGCTTCATTCAGACACAGGAACTCTTAAAGCCTTGGTTACCAACGTTTTGGATCTGGCAAGGAAAATGTGTGAGGCTCAAAAGAGACTATTAAGGATCACAAATTGCCAACTCTCTACACGATTCCAGTTGCCACAAGATGCATCTAAGAGACTGCTGCACAATGCATGAGCTTCTGCACAATTTGGTCACAGAAATGCAAGCATCAGATTAGGGTGCATATTTACCATTAGCCCTTTTGGGAACTGGAATTTTGTTTAAAGTAACAGAGTCCACTAGTACAGTTAGTCTGTTAAAGGCAACAATATTTGTCATTTGCCCAGCTGAAAAACTCAATGGCCGCTTCTAAGTGTTCGGAGCATGATTTCCCCAAGGTGAGTTCCGAGACAATATTTTCCATTAGATTACAGCTTGCTTGTTTGTTCGGCACCAGTTCATCGCCGAGCCTTCTTGCGCACATCTGGCTGGAGGGAGCAGCTCAGCCTAGTGGCTCAACAGCAGTCTGAGCATTTGGCGGCCCGTTCAGCATCTGGCCACCTCGGGCGTTTTTTTCTCAGAACAGGAAAGCTGCAGGTAAAAAAAACCAAACTGCCGAAACAAGAGGTGCATTTGAACGTGAGGCCCTGTGGGGCATCTCAGTACCTGAGGAGGGAAGAGAAGTTTGGCTTCGCGTGCCACCTTTGTCTCTCCAGGTACCTTTTGCCAGGGGCAAAGGTGCCAAGAATCTCTTTCTTCAGCGGCACTCAGGTCTCAGAAGTAGAGGGCAGGTTCGCTACTGAAGTCAGACAGGTGGCTTTTTTCGGAAGGGGTGAGCTGTGAGGAGACAAAAGATAGCTGCCTTGCTGCTTTTTTTCCAGAGAAGGGAAACACAACAAAGCAGAGCATTGTGCCCCATTTGCTAGAAAGGGCAGCCATTCAAAACTGGAATGACGATGTTAAGTCTTAACCTGTAGCACCAGCTTTCCTCTGAACTGCTGCAAACACAGAACTTTGCCTGATACCTCTGCTTTATTGCAGACAAGTTTATTTTGTTCTTACATTAAGAAGCTCCCCCACCCCCCAAGGTTGCAGGCAAAAAGCCAAAACATGCCTGCCCAAGTCTTACCATGACCTGCTGGCCCGTCTCCTGTGGAAGGGCTCCGATGCTTGAAGGCAGCTTCTGGTGCTGGTGCTCCTGCCACTTGTTGAAGCCTAGGGAGTGCTTTGGAGTGTAACCTGTCAAACCTAGCAAAAAAGATGAGCGCCCAGAGTCAGTAGAAGCATAAGGGGAAGACTAAGATGGGATGTCATGATCAGAGATCCCTGAGGAATCCCTGAGGCTGGAAAGTCTCTACTGGACATCAAGGACATAGAAGTTTAACGTTTCAACTTCCTGAATTGGTTTTCTTTCCTTCTATCTTACTGGGGATGCTGCAGTTTTAACTGTAGGTGCTTAATATCCACTCCAATCCTGAATGTGGAAAGTACCAGATAATACTATCATTGCCTCGCCCAACTCCCATTCCAAAGGTGACGTCATGATTGGGGATCTGCCATAGCTTCAACCCAAAAAGTTTTGAAATAGAGACTTACCTGAGTTGACTGGGTTTGAGTTGACAGTACTGTTTGGATGAGGAATGAGAAAGGCAGGCTTCTCATTTACTTCTGTGGCGTATTCTTCCTCCTCCTCTTCCTCCTCCTCCTCCTCCTCCTCTTCCACTAAGGAGCTCTCAGATGGATATTCAAACATGGTTTGCAAGCTGGTCTCATTGAAAGATATTTTCATCTGAAGGAATAGTAAGAAGCTGTTTTGCAATTCTACCTCAAGTTTCAGTGAGGTAAATTTCTAGCTTATTCCAGCTGGAATCCTTCAGTACTTTTATTTGGTTCCTATAGCCACCTATTTCAACAGGTGACAAGTCAGGTGAAGCCTCACTTTTTGGTGGAAATCAACAGGCAGACAGAGGCACTTTTGAATGCTTCAGGAAGTTTCCCAAGAGGATACAGCAGATTCATAGGCCACCTTGCCATATTTATAGATATCCCACCTTTATTTTTACAAAGAATTCAAAGCAGTGAGTATATCCAACACGTTACTTTCCTCCTCCTATTTTCTCCAAAACAATAACCCCGTGAGGTGGGTTGGGCTGGCCCAAAGTCACCCAAATGGCTGTCATGCATGGGCAGGACTCAAAACTCAGGGTTTCCTGCTTTCTAGCCAGGTGCCTTAACCACTAGGCCAAACTCTACGTATAACTTTTGCTCCATTTTAGAACCTCACATCATCTTCACGGTCGCTAGTAAGAGTCTTCATTAAAGCAGCTACTTTAAAATAAAGTAACTATAAACATCGACAGAGAAGCTAAGACTACAATGCTCACTTATGCCCATTTAATCTTTTAATCCAATTTCAAGCACTGAAAAGAAAAAAAGCAAAAGTCTAGTCCTCCAGCTATGGAAAATACATTACAAACTGCAGTCTGAGGTCCTTGTGGCAATGGCCAAATGCCTGGCCGCCCCATTTACAGAGTTTTCACAAAACAACTAGAACTTTATGAAAACAGTTTTGGCACAAGAGCTTAAAGCTTGTGAAATCAATTCATACAAAAAGCTTTTCAGTTTGTGTAGCATCTGCAGCGTCTAATGGAAAACTGTTTTGTCATCATCAGTGCAGAAGCCAATGTTCCCTTGGTTCTCACCGCTACTTCCAGGAGTTTCCTTATTTATCTCTCCCTGGATCATCATTTTGCAATCAAATGCAAACAAACACTGGGCCAAAATGCCAGAATGTCTCTGTGCAAGAAAGAAGGCCCTTAAAGTGATTGCCTTTCAGCCTGTAATCAATACCCTGAAGGATCCTGCAAGCAGAGCAGGATCAGGTGCCACTGGGAAGATCCAAGTTTCAGACACTTTAGGCATGTTTGCTCACACACATACACATTTTCTAACTCAGAAAGTATCTCCCAAAAGGGAAGATACTGTAAATATTGATTAAAACTGAACAGCAAGCAAGTTAAAACTGTTTTGACTGGCCAACTTCCAGTCCACCAAGTTTTACTTTAAAGCGCCTTGCACCAGGGTGGCCTGGAGATCAAGATAGTTGACCGGGAGTGAGGGGTCTGGGGTCCAAGCACATCCTCAGTCTGGGAGGACTCTGGGCGGCCCCTCATTTTCACCTTCACCTCGTTCACAGCTCTTGCAAAGAACTACAATGGCTACTTGAACTCCAGGAAGAAGGGCAAGCTTAATCACCAAGAACTAACTGCAGTTCTTTGAAACTAGTCCTCCTTGAATGAAGTTGGCAGGCTATTTTCTAGCCAACAGCTATCCTGTGGACATAAAGTAATTTCCAGGAATTTTATTCTGACAGGAACAGCATCAGGCCATGTTCAGCGGTTCTTCTTCCAGAAGGACCCTCTTATCAATGCTGCTGTGTTTTCTTTGTTGACAGCAACCTGAGCTCCCAGGACTAGAGCCAGGAACTGACAAGAGCCTTGCAGGAGCTGAACAGAAGCAGCACAAAGGCTCTTTTTTTTTAGGGGGGGGGAAGGTTTCCCTTTGGTGAGCAGGAGAGGGGGAAGCCCTTCCACACAGCTGAAAAGGGAGGGGGAGCGCAATAGGCAACCAGTTGAAGGACAAAGAAAAATTGGCACTAGTCCTTAAAAAGGTGGCACTAGGAAAAAAAACACCTTTGTACAAAAAAAGAGAGACTTTGCCAGCTAAGAAACAGTGCAGCAATGTCTCAAAGGAAACTTGAGCTGCAAGGAAATGTATACATAAAAAATTATCATTGCTTCACCTCCTCCAGCCTGACCCTTGATATTGCATAATAATTTGATCACTTTTACCTCACTTTCCCACCCTGCGTCTGCCACACCCTGTTAAAGGAATCTGTAGCAATGGTAAGCCAACTGCATGAATCAGAAGGAAACAGGCTCTGCTTGGTTGGCCATGAATGGGTTTGAAAAGTGACCCCAGCCTAGCACTGGCCTGGGTTGCTGGTTAAAGAGTCCTAAAGCAATTGGCCGGTCTCTCCCATCAGTTTCTAAGCAGTTGTGATCTTGCAGAACAAATGTGTGAAAAGAGAGGAAGCCATATGTGCCCTGCAGTAATGGCAGATCTCTTTCCTGTGTCATCTTGAGCTTTGAATCCTGTCCCCCATCCTGATCTGTATGTGTGCTATAACTCTTTCTCCAAGAGACTTTTATCCTCCAATAAAAGCACAGTACCGTTTTTTTAAAACTTTCTAAACAAAAACAATGCTGCTTTGGATAGCATCCATTACCACTAAATCACAGCACAGGACCGAAGCACCCCATGACAAGAATGGTCCCTTCCTAATAATCCACAATGGATGGATGAAATCAAGCATGCAAAACCTTTCCAAGTCCTTGTTTGCTATTTCACACAGCTAGCTCTGCACCCTCATTGAAGTCTGACCTATTTATACCATGAGCTACTGAGAGGGAACAGTGGCACATTATGCTCCCTGGGCACTTGCAGGCAGCTTAATCCACTGTTCTAAGGCCCCTCAAAGAACCTGAGAGATTGAGAGGCCCTACGGAAGTTGCACAACAGCTCTCTTGGGTCAGGTCCTGCTCATCTCCGCATTCTGCAAAAATTCAGAAGCGTAACAGAAATAGGACTGGTCAGCACAGGTGTCAACTGGTTACCTTTTTGCGCCGAATACCCGATTTGCTCATGCAGGACTTATTGAGAGAAAGGTAGCCGCCGATCACTTCGATCTCATTGACGGTGGGGTAGCGTTTTTTGACACGACCCGATTCCTGCAGGGGGGCTCCCATCTGGGCTTCCCTTTGGCTTTTGTCCTCTTCTTCCTCCTCCTCCTCCTGCAGCCAGGCTCTGCTGAAGGGCTCCAGGCCGGCCGTGGGGGGCTTCCTTTTGGCCACTACGGTGAAGGTGCGAGTAACGGAGCCAGTGGAAAGGGGCCTGTAGGTGGGCAAAGCAGGGGCTTCCGTCTCCAGAGCCAAGGCACCTTCTGGAGGCACATGGAAACCCTCCAGCCTGGGGCTCAAGACTTTCAAGGGCGGCATGGCTGCTTCCAAGTCCTCATCTATGTAAGTCACGGGCACCAGAGGCTCAGCCGACGTCTCCTCAGGGGCAGCGGGAAGGGCCTCTTTGGGCTGAGGAGGGTCAGGGGGCGCCTCTTTCCGATGGGGCACAAAGAGGAAGGAGTTGCGGGAATTGAGCCGCAGGCTGGCCAAGGCGCGCGCCTGGAGGTCGTGAGCAGGGATGGCGGCGAGATCGGGCTTCGGGGCTGGGCGGATCTCAAAGGAGCAGCTGGAGCTGAAGAACGGGCCGGGCCGGGGAGGACCGTCTGAGGCTCGGCCGGTCGGCGTGGCACTGGACGGTGGGGGCGGCTGTGGCGAGGTCTCAAGGGCGGCAGCAGCCTCGGACTTTGGCTTCCCCGCCTCAGCTGCTGGCGGAGACGAAAGCGCGGGGCTCCGGGAGGATGGCACGGCTTTGGAGCTGGCTGCCGGCCGGTGCCGCCCGGGACTGTTGGGAGGAGGCGGAGGGGGAGCGCCCTCCTCCTCCTCCTTCGCACGCCCGTTACTGAGCGCAGAGGCAGCCGCGATGCCGGGGCGGTGTCCCCGCGGATTCACCACGAAGGAGTTGGAGCCGATCTTCTGCAAGAAAACGCCGCTGCCGCCGCCCTGAGCGCCGGGCGGGCGGGTGGCGGGTGGCCGAGTCCCCGGCAGGGCAGGGCCGTCGCCCCCCCGCCCTTTCCCTGGGGCCGCGCGGTCGAACTTCTGCAGCAGCCGGCTGACCAGACCGGAATCGGGGCCGGCGGCGAGCGGCGGCGCTTCGGGCTCGTAGACGACGACTTGGGCCGCGCGGATCTCGGTGACGGGAGGGCCGCGGCGGGCGAGCAGATCGCGCAGGGGGCTCTGGCGGCCGGGGGGCTCCGCCGGGTCGCTCGACTCGATGATGAGGATGTTGTCTGCGCGGATGGTGCGGATGCCGGGCATGGCCCCGTAGAGCTGCAGCAGCTTTGCCAGGGCCGGGGACTCGGCGGGCGGCGAGGGGGTGGAAGCCGGCCCCAGGAACTCGCAGGCGCCCCGCCGCCGCCGCCGCCGCCGCTCGCTCTCCAGGCGCATGAAGGGGTTCTCCCGCAGCGGGCCCAGGCTCTCGGCCACCACCGCCCCCGCCTCGCGCCCGTCCGAGCCCTGGCCTGGCCGCGGAGCAGAGCCCCGGCCGCGCTCCAGACCCATGCCGGCCGCCAGCTTGGCCCGCTTCCGCTCCAGAAGGGCCAGCTTCCAGGCCGGTGCCTCCGCGCTCTCCCGTAGGCCGCTCATGGCGAGCCGGCAGCCTCCCACCTGGCCCACCGGCCGCGCCGCCGCCTTCTCCTCCGGCGACTTCCTGGGCCCGCCGGGGATAGCGCCGCCCACCGGCCGCGGAGGAGACGCCCCGGCGGAGCGGCCGCGCCGATTGGCTGTCGCGGAGGAGTCCCGCCTCTGCGCACGAAAGACGGCCTCGATTAGCCTGTCGCGACGTCTCGGGGCGTTGCTGAATTCCAGCGTGGAGCCGCGGTCGGCAGCGCCATTCATTGGACGGGAGGCGGGACGGCCCCGCCCAGCCGATTGCGGAGGTCTCCCATTGGTTTTTTTCGTGAGGTAAGCGGAACGGTCGATGCTGAGGGCTTGGAACGGAACGGCGCTCTTTGGGCGGGCAACGCTCCGTAGAATCACGTCAAAGGATCCACGCGTCCCTTCCCGCTCTGCGCTGGACAAGAAGCCCCGCCCTCCCACGCGCAAGCCAGGTCTATAGGGCAGGAGTCGCGTCTTTTGGAGTAACTCGTCAACCATTGGTCGGGAGCCTTCCTACCGCTAGCTGGGGATTCTGGGAATTGCAGTCAGGCAAGAGTGGGCTACCGTGGAGCGACTTAGTGGCCTTTTCGCCTCCGGAATCTCCGCAGCGGCCCTTCTGAGGGCGATAGGGTAGGTAGGTTGAGGTAGTTGGGCAGAACTTCCCGCCGTCCGTGTCACAGCCTGAGGACGGGGGGCCCCTTCAGAGGCGCTTGCCGATTCCTTCCTTCGCTGGGCCGTGCCTGACCGTCTCCATACACTCTTAGAGAAGCTGCCATACGAGTATAAGACTGCAGTAGGTTTGCCTGCAAGACTAGTCCGGCCAAATTAAAATATGGTTAGTTTGCTTTTAGGATGAGTGTGTTGTGAGTCCAGGCAACTGGGTTAATTAAATATACTATGTTCCAGTGGGCCATGAGTCAGCATATTGCCCTAACACAAGAAACTACACCCAGAAGCAAACTATCCACGTTATTTAACTCTATTTAAGGCTGCCATACTTGCTCATCTATTTATTTCACATTTTTTCTACTGGCACTCTTCCAGCAATGCAGATCATGGCATTTATCAGCTAAATCTCTCTGTGCTGTCCACATGAGCCAAATCAAAATCCTTAATCCTGACATTGCTTGTTTCAAGCACCTGATGATGTGCAACTTTAGAAAGGTTGCTGGACTACGACCCAGCCCACAAGCACTCACTTCATTTTCCGCTACATACTTGTAATTTAATGCCATCGGTTTCATTGGAGTTCGCCCTGTCTCTTGCAGGGGAAGCAGCGCAAGAAGCCCTGCTCGCTTTGATTGTGTGCAGTTAGCAAGTAACTTGAAAGTATACCCTTGCGAAAGGAATTACCAATATGTATAAAACTGCCGTTTTTCAAACATTGCTGTCTTCTATTTCTCAAAACACTTTCAGCTTTCAACATTTAAAAACCAAATATCATTGTTGGGAAGAAAAGCAAGAGGCTTACATACTGGCTCTACATATTTTATTCTTGATTTTAATCACAACTCGCCCAGATCTTCTGGCCCTCAGAAATCAGAGTCCAACGGCAGAACAGGATAAGGAGCTGCCATACCCCCCAGAGCACAAGAAGTGTTACCCGTGAGGGCAGGAAGAGGCCTTGCGGTCTTGGCGTGAGCTTTCAGTCCTCGGTGTCAGGAAGCAGCCGCAGCCGGTCAGAGTGTCTTCCAGTAGAGTCCCGGTCGAGAGGAGCCCGGTCATTCCTGGCAAGGCGCCGCTGCCGCCGCCTCCTCTTCCCCCTCCTGCTGCTGCTGCTGCTGCTGCTAATTGACTCGGCAGGCGCGGATCATAAGGAGCTGAAGCAGGATGAAGACGGGCGACATGATGAGCCCGTACCAGAGCGGCTCGTGGCTCTGCTCGCCCAGCTTCTGGCACAGCAGCATCTCGAAGACGAACTTCAGGCTGAGCAGCGTCAGGATCCAGAAGAGACGCAGCACGGCCAGGCGCTTCTCGCCGTCTTGGAACAGCCGCACCGACACGATGGCCGTGAAGTAGGTGCTCAGCCCGTCGGCGGCGAAGAGCGGCGCAAAGACGCTCCACCAGCTCAGC
Source organism: Arizona elegans (assembly GCA_022577455.1). Classification (NCBI taxonomy): domain Eukaryota; kingdom Metazoa; phylum Chordata; class Lepidosauria; order Squamata; family Colubridae; genus Arizona; species Arizona elegans. The sequence continues at coordinate 228,721 of JAKOOJ010000034.1, read as the reverse complement.
CCGGCCGCCGCGCCGTCCGCCTTCAGCGTCAGCAGCCCCGACGTCGCCAGCAGCGCCGCCGCCTGCAGCAGCAGCTCGAACGGCGCGAAGCCCAGCCACTGCACCAGCTCCCGCAGCGAAAACAGCATCCCCGCCGCAGGCTCCGCGGGAGGGAGGGAGGGAGGGAGGGAGGGCGCTTCCGGCGCGCTCCGGTGACGAAGGCGGGCGAGGGGGCGTGGCCACCGGCCAGTGGGCGGGCACGTGCGCTTGGTCCCAGCGGAGGGAGCGTCGCCGGGCGGCCGGGAACAGCGGCTCTTCCCGCCTCCTTTCTATCCCCCCCTCGCTGGTCTCGGCGCAACTGAGGAGAAGAGTTGGCAGCCCCGCGAGGTCAGGCTGGTCCCTCCGTTTGGCCCCCGGGCAGGGAGGGTCGTCCGAGGAGGGTGGAGAGCTCCCCTGGGGCGGGCGGGTGGGCGGGGGAGCGGCTGTAGAGGCGAGAAGAGAGAGGAAAACGCCTGTCACTTTGCACAGGGCTTAAAATTCAAACGTCAGTGTACACACACACACACAAACACGAGAGAGAGAGAGAGAGAGAGAGACTGAGCTGCAGTTCAGATATCAGGAATCGGGAGGGCAGATTTCATAAAACCTTCAGGCTCCAGTGTGGAGTTGCTAGAGGTAAGACTGGCTCCCATTAATATGAGGTGGTCCTCCTCATACTAACTGGTGGTTTTATTACCTATAAGGGACACGGCTCTTATTTTATTCTACAAATGCTTCTACGCCACTTCAGTTATATCACCAGCTGCTTTAGGGCATAACGTGTACGTCATACGTTTACAATAAATCCATTTTATGCATCAGTAACTTGGCAGGACAAACTTTGTATAAAACAGGCCAATGTTTAGCCTTGGGACCTCACTTGTTGGTCCCTTTGTATTTGTTTAATCTAGGTAAGTTTAGATTCCCAGTGGTGGTTTTGCCTCATGTTTCCACCAGACTCAGGAGGCAAAAACTGAAATTTTATTTTATTTTTATTTTATTTTTGATTTACATACCGCCCTTCTCCGGAGACTCAGGGCGGCTTACAAGGCGTTAAGCAATAGCCTTTATACTTTTGTATATTTTATACAAAGTCATCTTATTGCCCCCACAAACCGGGTCCTCATTTTACCTACCTTAGAAAGGATGGAAGGCTGAGTCAACCTTGAGCCTGGTGAGATTCGAACTCGCAGTAATTGCAGGCAGCTGGAAGCTAAATACTACCTTTTAACAGTAGCATTAGTCTGCTGCGCCACTCAGACTCCTCGCTGCAAATAGGTACAGCTGGACTGAAGTCAAGAGAGAAGTCACCTTTATCTTTCCCTTGTTTCCATTGACAACTGCATCTTGTGCGTTCCATTGTGGTATTCTTAAACTGGGAAAGTTGTGCCTCCGTCCTAATGACTGGATGTCTTTGTCCTGCTCCCCTTCAGATGGCAGCACGGAAGATGCTTGTGCTTTATGGCAGCCAGACAGGAACTGCCCAAGATAATGCCGAGAGGGTTGGTCGAGAAGCCAAGCGACACCATTTCCACTGTAAGGTTGAGGCCCTGGACGACTACCCGGTGGTGAGTAGCAGCTATGGGACTTAACAGTGATTTCGGCCTACATAGACATAGAAAATCATCCTGCCTTAGCTTACGAAGTGGCCTTGGCTCAGCTTTCAGACCTGTGGAAGAAATCCCTCCCTTTGTGTACACAAAATGTACACAAATAGGAAACTGGACTGCTGGAAGTGTAATTATAAGGATGGAACATTTTATCACATGTGGCAATACCCCAAAGCAAAGAAATATTGGGAACAGATAAGGAGATGGCTACAGGAGATGGCAGGAGAACAAATTGAATTTAAAGCTGAATTATTTTTATTAGGAACTCCAATATATCATTTTACACATAGTAACAGCAGCATAAATTGTTTATGCTCAATGTTGGAAACTTGAAAATATACCAGCCAATGAGATGGTTATACATAAGGTATTAGAATGTGCCGAGATGTATAAGTTCACGTTAGAAATGAAAGGCAAGGAAGAAGCAGAATTTTATGAGGTGTGGTATAAGTGGTTAGAACAGAGAAACAAAAATGTATAGAAATAAATGTAAATAACTGTAAGAGACAAATGACACAGTACTGTTAAAAATATTTATTGTTATGTAAATTGGAAAAATGGAAAATAAAAATTAAAAAGAAGAAGGTGGATAGGAGGGAGAGCTTCCAGCCAGAGGAGGTCAGGCGGGGCCCTTCATGGTTTTTCTGGAATTGGGCAGAAGTTGCTTTTCATATTTATTGATTTAATTAATTTCAATAGCCGCTTGTCTGAACAAGTGGTGCTTTGGCCATTTTAGCTACTGTGGGTGGAAACATGGGTCAGCAATGAAATCGATGTTCCTGAGGGAAAAGAAGCTTGGTGGGCCTTTGTTAGGAACTCATTGTGACTCTCTCTGTGTTGCATGACTTCTTGGAAGGCAAACCTGATTCATGAGCTGCTGGTGGTATTTGTTTGTGCAACCACAGGACAAGGAGACCCTCCCGATAATATGAAGGTCAGTTCAGAAACCCTCCCCTTGTTCCTGGGGAGGGGGAGGGTGCAGGGTGGCCAGGCAGCCATGGACTAGAGCCGGAGGAGCCCCTTCCTTCGCTTGTGTGGCTGGGAATGCTCACCTGGCTGTCCCTCGGTCTTTTCCTTGCCAGTCAGCAGGGGTGATGCTGCCATTCAGTTTTGGTTCCCCCTCTACTGGGGCTAGAGCCAAATTTCCTGCAGTGAGCAGGATAAGGTTCCTTTGGGGAAAAGCTTCCAAATAATGTCTTCCTTGGGGACTCCTTTAATTTTCCAGAATTTCTGGAAGTTCCTATTCCGAAAGAACTTGCCTCCCACTTCCCTGTGCCAGATGGACTATGCTGTTCTGGGGCTTGGGGATTCCTCATATCCCAAGTAAGTGCCACTTCTCTCTCAGGGAAATTAATAGGCCAACTCGTGGCAGTCGGAGTTCTTTGTCACGTTGAAGTTCCAGCCTTCTGAGCTGCTACTGCTGTTGACTAGGCTCTGGGGCTCTAGAGCTTTGTCAAAAAAAAAAATTATGTGGGGCAGAATTAGCTAACGGGTGGGGGGATCTAAATTTTGTTAGCTATAGGTAGCTGTAGAGTTGCACAAAAACAGGTAACTGAAATGCTACATGAGTGGGGCATTTTCTTTTTTTGTTTGTTTTTGAATAAAAACATTCACTATATTCTGAATAATTAGAATTTTTATTAGCCAAATGTGATTGGACACACAAGGAATTTGTCTTGGTGCATATGTTCTCAGTGTACATAAAAAGATATGTTCAAGAATCATAAGGTACAACACTTAATGATAGTCATAGTCACAAATAAGCAATCTGGAAACAATATCAATATCAATATCAATTGTAAGGATACAAACAACAAAATTACAGTCATACAGTCATAAGTGGAAGGAGATGGGTGGTGGGAATGATGAGAAGATTAATAGTAGTGCAGACTTAGTGAATAGTTTGACAGTGTTGAGGGAATTATTTGTTTAGCAGAATGATGGCGTTCGGGAAAAAACTGTCCTTGTGCCTGGTGTGCAGTGCTCTATAGCGTCATTTTGAGGGTAGGAGTTGAAACAGTTTATGTCCAGGATGTGAGGGATTTGTAAATATTTTCACAGTCGTCTTTTTGACTCGTGCAGTATAGAGGTCCTCGATGGAAGGCAGGTTGGTAGCCATGGTTTTTTCTGCAATTCTAATTATCCAATGAAGTCTGTGTCTGTCTTGTTGGGATGCAGAGCCAAACCAGACAGTTATAGAGGTGCAGATGACAGACTCAATAATTCTTCTGTAGAACTGTATCAGCAGCTTCTTGGGCAGTTTGAGCTTCCTGAGTTGGTGCAGAAAGAACATTCTTTGTTGTGCATTTTTGATGACGTTTTTGATGTTAGCTGTCCATTTTAGATCTTACGATATGGTAGAACCTAGAAATTTGAAGATCTCTACTGTTGATACTGTGTTGTCTAGTATTGTGAGAGGTGGAAGTATGGAAGGGTTTCTCCTAAAGTCTACCACCTTTTCTACGGTTTTGAGTGTGTTCAGATTGTCCCGGTCACACCACAAGGCTAGTTGTTCAACCTCCTGTCTATATGCAGATCCATCATTGTTTCGAATGAGACTGATCACTGTTGTGTCATCTGTGAACTTCAGTAGTTTAACAGATGGATCGTTAGAGATGCAGTCATTGGTATACAGAGAGAAGAGAAGTGGGGAGAGCACCCAGCCTTGGGGGGCCCTTGTGCTAATTGTACAGGTATCTGATGCGATTCTGCTTAGCTTCACCTGCTGCTTCCTGTTCGTTAGGAAGCTTATGATCCACTTATAAGTGTGTTCAGGTACCTGTAGCTGGTTTAGTGTAGTTGGAAGTGTGTCTGGAATGATGGTATTGAATGCTGAACTAAAGTCTACAAAAAGGACCCTTGCGTAGGTCTTTGGAGATTCAAGATGTTGTAGGATGTAATGCAGAGCCATATTACATCTCCCCCCCCCTTTAGATATTTTAATTGTAATGGATTTTAGTTGGGATGTTTTAAATCTGGGCCAAAATTTGTTTAATTCTTTTAATAATTTTAAATTTTGTATTGGATTTTTTTTATTCTTGGCTGTTCACCGCCCTGAGTCCAGCAGGAGAAGGGCGGTATAAAAATTTAAATAAATAAATAAATAAATAAATAAATAAATAAATAAATAAATATTAACAGCATCATCTGTCGCTCTATTTGCTCGGTATGCAAATTGCAAGGGGTCTAACAGCGGATCTGTGATGGTTTTCAAGTGGGACAGCACCAGCCTTTCAAAGGTTTTCCTGACTACAGATGTTAGAGCAACTGGTCTGTAGTCGTTCAGTTCCTTGATGGTGGGCTTCTTTGGCACTGGGATGATAGTAGAGCGTTGAAGCAAGAAGGAACATAGCACATCTCTAGCGATTTATTGAAGATACGGGTGAAGATGGGGGCCAATTGGTCAGCACAGACTTTTAAGCGAGAAGGAGTTATCTTGTCTGGGCCTGGAGCTTTTCCTGGCTTTTGTCTGTGAAATAGGTCTTGCACTTCCTTTTCTGTAATCACTAGGGGTTGTGAACCCAGTGGGATGGGGTCAGTTGTAGGCACCTTGGCTGTTGTTTGTGTGTCTGAGATGGGGGTTGTGGAGATAGGTGGCTGTAGTTTCCTTTCAAACCTGCAGTAAAACACTTTCAGGTCATCTGCCAGTTGCTGATTTCCTTCAGCCTGGGAAGGAGGTTTGCCATAGCAAGTGATATTTTAAGAGTTTTCCACATGTTTGCTGATTAAATGGTGGTGCCTTTAGACTTCCCTGTGATGCTTATCACTACAAACTCTGTTCGCTTTTCAGGGGCCACATCCAGCTGTGCCAATACGTTGTTCAGGATGCTGGTGAACAGATTCCTCCCATTCCCCCCCCCCCACACCCACACACACACATTGCCATTTCACCATCCTGCCCGTTATAGCATTCTGCTTTTTCCCATAAGATTACATTGTTTCTCATGCCAAATGCAATGAGAGGTGGAGGCTTTTAACAAGGTTATTGTCCACAGTGAGGTGTTCTGTCAAGCAAGATCCAAAAGACCCTGCTCTGTAACTCATTTCTGCATTCTGCTTCTGTGAGAATGGCGGTTCTGGAAGTTTTCCCCCTGGTTCCTCAGTTGCTGCTCAGCATGTTGTTCTGTTTCCTGGTCCAGGTTCAACTTCATTGCCAAAAAACTGCACAGGCGGCTTCTTCAGCTTGGGGGCAGCCCCCTTGTGCCCGCTGCACTCGGTGATGACCAACATGACTTGGGGTAAGAGGAAGATGGTGACTTTTTGGGGAACTTTGACAAACCACAGAGTTTTTCTCTTAAATCCCTCCCCCCACTCCCTTTATCGTTCCTCTGCTCCTTGTCAAAAGCTTCATATTCCATGACCAGTTTCATAGACAAAGCTGCCTCCTGCCCAGTCGCATGGCTCATTGTGTGTGGGGACCATCGAGGCCTCTTCCCCCCCCCGCCCCCAATCTGGAGCCGCCAGTGAGAGAATGTGGGTGCTTTACAAGCTCATGGTTGCTGTATTGAACCCTAATAACTGAACACAAAAAGAGTTCTGTTCTGAAATTCATTCATTTCTTTTTAGACCGGATGCTGTCATTGACCCCTGGCTTTTGAGTTTGTGGGAAAAGGTCTTAGCTCTGTGGCCTCTTCCTTCTGGCCTCCATGTGATTAGCCCCGATACCCTGTAAGTACCACAGCAAGGAAAGGTGATGCAGAATGTGGGTTACCTTCGTGCACATATTGATTAAAACAAAATAGAAACTGTTTTTCTTTTTTAAGCAACCAAATAGAACTGGGTTGCCTGCAAGGTAAAGGGAGGAAAGGGATGGTTTTCCACAGCTACTCAGCAATCTTCCTGCCTTCCCCACATGCTGAGGAAAGAGAACTTATCATCCCAATTCTGATTTCTGCAGATTACCACCCAAGTACACCTTTCAGTTTCTGGACGCGGCCTCTGGTGACCTCCACAGGGCAACGCTGCAACCGGAGGATGCATTGAGCGATGTTCCATCAGACGGGAATCCTTTCTGTGCCCAGATGGTTTCCAATCAGAGGGTGACATCAGAATCCCATTTCCAAGATGTCCGTCTTATTGAATTTGATATCACTGGCTCTGGAATCGAGTGAGTTTCCTTGGTTTGTTTTGCTGCTCTCTCCTGGGTCTTCAAACGGAGTGTGCTGAGAAAGGGTTAGAAGAGGATCTACATGTGTGGATAGACGAAGAAGGGAGGGTCCATTACTCAGTGCCCAGGTTAGTCCCTGCCAGCATCGCCTGGGAAAAGAGGGCAAGTGACAGGCAAGGGAACATCTCCCGCTCAGCCTGGCCTCGTTAGAGTTGCCATGACTGAGCAGGTCACAGGCAGCTTCCTGGGTCCCTGACACTTTCCATGGGCAGCTTGGCTTAAAAGAAAGCAGGAAACCTGAGAGTCTCCGAAACTGATCCCCAGCGAGGATCTCATGCCTTGCCTCTTCCTGGCAGATATGCTCCAGGTGATGTGGTGATGATCCAGCCACACAATGGTCCTGAGGAAGTGTGCCTTTTCTGTGATCTCCTGCGCCTGGACCCAGATGCCTACTTCACCTTGAGGCCAACAGAGGCAGGTATAAAGTGTTTCCCTCTGCAGTCTCTTCAACCCAGACAAATGGGAGCCTCCCTTCTACTCCTGGTTGGCAGAGGAGTCATTTCCCTGCAAGTCTCTCAGCAGCTGAGCGAACTTGGGAATTCCCTCCGGCTGCCCTCCCCCCCCCCGGCTCCGCCCCCAGCTAATTGGCTTCCTTGTGGGGCAAGAGCACCAGAAATGCTGACATTTAAGAGCTGGCCAGGGGTCTCAAGTGTTCTGGGAGCCCCTAAATGCCAGACTCGTTCCTGTTCTGATCCCATCTGAATCCTGTCGTCTTGGACATCTTGCAATTTTCTGGATATTAAAGAAATCTTAGGGGAATGAACCAACCAATTTTAATTAATTAATTGATGGGATTTGCAGAAATGAACAAAGCTCTATAGCAGCCTTTTTGAAAGGGATAAAAGATACAATCTTGATTTCAAGGTGGTGTTTGTATAAACTGAGTGGGAGTGATAAAGTCCAGTCGCCATTGGTAGGTCTCATGAAGCCATGGTGTTTAAACAAGCGAGATTAGCCCATTTCACAAGGAGCTTTCAGCCACCACAGTGCTATTGATTTCTTGGACTCCTGCATTCCAGGCACGCCTCTCCCTGCTCCTCTGCCCCAGCCATCCACTGTCCGTTACCTGGTGACCCACTACCTTGACATAACATGTATCCCTCGTCGCTCCTTCTTCGAGTTCCTGTCCCACTTCTCTCCGAATGACCTGGAGCAAAGTAAGCTGCAGGAATTCAGCTCAGCACAAGGCCAGGAGGAGCGTTATGCCTACTGCAACCGGCCCCGCAGAACCGTACTCGAGGTAGGCCAAGCCAGCTTCCTTTCTGGATCTGCACCCGTCATGGGGAAGGGCTGCTGTTTGCTAGTTGTGTCAACAAACACAACTATGTGCCTCCATAAATCAAAATCACCTTAAAGTTCAGACCTCCCAGGAGTCATTCCCTTTCAAATAGCTTTGCACTTTTTGGTTATGTGGCTGTGATTTTTTTCCCCTCTGTGAACTCCGGGCTGGGAGAAATCCCGTCAGCTCTGGCGTTTGAGATCCCAGAACATTTACCCATGGAGCTCTGCACATGCTTTCTGCCCCAGCTGAGCTCATTCCATTAAAAAACCCTCCAAGTCCTCTGCATCAGCTTCTCTTTCGGGATTGGCTGCTTCAGAAAAGTCCTTTCCGGCAGCTGAAATATTGCTGCTTCCTTTTCTGCATTTTTCCTTTTACTGCAGTTAAATATTACCTGAGTCAATTCTGTTTCTTTCCTCCTTCCCCAAGGTCCTCTGTGACTTCCCTCACACCACTTGTGCCATTCCATGGAATTACCTGCTAGACCTCATTCCGCAGATCAGGCCCCGGGCCTTTTCCATTGCTTCCTCAATATTGGTAAGAGAGCACAGGTGCCGGGAAGGAGGGGTATGGGGGAGAGAGGTTTGCTGAGTGCTTTGAACTGATGCTAAATGGATTTGGAATAAATGGATGCTTCCCCCCATCCCGTCCCTGATTCTTCATCTGCCCTACTGGATGTGGGCTGGCCTGAGCTCTGAATGGCAATAAGGAATTGTCCTGAGATAATTCCAGGCTGTCATTTCGTCTTGTCTTCATTTATGAGGGTTTGTTGCAGTGAATCTAAATAATGGAAAGAATACAAATGAGACAGTGTGTACTTTCTTGAATGAGAAGATAAAGCTATGAGAGGAATGGAGGTCTGGAATTCAGTCTGAACAAAGTTGATTTGATTCTTGGATAGAGAGAAGTGAAATCCTGAGGTTTCCTATTTTCTGTGAACTCTAACTCTGGGGGAAAGGAAAGGAAAGGAAAGGAAAGGAAAGGAAAGGAAAGCCCCCTCGTTTCCCCTGTGCTTCTGCCCCCTTCCTGAAGGTGGCGCTACCTGAGTGTAACTGACTCCCTGTCTCCTGGAGGAGGAGCCCCTTGAATCCACAGGGCTGAAAAGCGTAAAGGGCTGCCCTGGTTCCTTCGCTTTTCCCACAGAACCCAAAAAATAAAAGTTGCATGCAGAGAGAGTTTGTCTGCCTGTGTTTGGCCAGTCCCCCAAACCAGTCCCTCTTTCTTTCTTTCTTTCTTTCTTTCTTTCTTTCTTTCTTTCTTTCTTTCTTTCTTTCTTTCTTTCTTTCAACAAAAGGGTGGTGTTCTTTTTCTGCTGCTCAGGGCTGCAGGTACTTTCTCTCCCTTGTTCCCTGCCCAAATTCCGTTCTGCCAGGTCCCCCCATCCAGGGTCCAGGACTTATTCTGTCTCTGCCCCCCACTCCTCCTCCCAGGTGCATCCCAACCGGATTCAGATCCTCCTGGCTGTGGTGCATTACAAGACCTGTCTCAATAAAGCTCGGCGGGGCCTGTGCTCCACGTGGCTGGCCTCTCTCAATCCACAGAATGGTGAGCTACCCTGCTTTTGCATCATCAAAACCCCTGTGGAGAGAAAACCCCTTTGCAGAATTGGGGAGGGGACATGGCGTTGGGGATTATTTATCTGTCACATTTGTGTGCCGCCCAACTCCAACAACCCTACTCACAACGATCAAAACAAGGAAATTGCAATAAAACCATTTAAAATAAGAAAGCTTTGTGCCCTCTTTGTTCAAAGACCCCAAATTGATGCTTGGTAAGGCACTGTGTTTCCTTTCCTTTCACACGGTCTCCTCTCTCCCTTTTCAGAGGTGGCGCGAGTTCCTCTATGGGTGAAGAAAGGGACTTTGAAATTCCCGGGGGAGCCAGCTGCTCCGGTGGTCATGATCGGGCCCGGCACTGGCGTTGCGGTTTTTAGAGCAGCAATACAGGAGCGAGTGGCCCAGCGCAAAACAGGTGAAGTCACTGTGGGGGACGAGGCAGACTTCTAAAAGTCTGGCCAGTTGATCTTTAAAGCAGTTACGCAAGAACACCTCGAGCAGCAGTGAAGTGTATTGTGTGATCTCACCTGTAGTTCTCAGCAGGTGGCGCTGGGGGTGGCTGGGGACTTTCTGAAATGCTCTTTTGAAAGAGGGCGGCATGTGGAAGAATTCGGTAACATTTCTGCCTCCGTTTGGGTAACAAGTCCCAGGCCTCTCGGTTTTTTAGCAGCACCATGAAGGGCTGCTGTTAGAAGTGCTAACTGTTCAGCTGCTTTTATTCCAGCTGTCAGCCATTAAATGCACACCATGCCCTCAAAAGATTCGGTTCGGTTATTTGCTCTGTCCAGCAAATCTGGTCAGGCAGGAACCGGGATTGCTCTGGCTCCCTGTCTGGCATAACATTGATCACAGTGCTCAGTCAGTCTCCTTCAGACGATGGCTCTGCCCAGGAGGACCCTGGCAATTCCAAAGAGGTTTTATCGAACAAGCCATGGTTGCTCCTGAAGGCTTGGCCCTTCTTGCCCGGTTGGCTACTCTGGCTGTTGCCCTTCTTGATGCCATCCCCATTTGTCTTCCCTCAGGAGAGAACTGTCTGTTCTTCGGTTGCCGAAACAGAGCCAGAGATTTTTACTGCCAGGCGGAATGGGAAGAACTGGTGAAGAGGGGGGTCCTGACGCTCTTCGTGGCCTTTTCCCGGGATCAGGTAAATCCTGCACACGCAGATTTCTGCACCGGCGAACCCAGGATGCAAGTGTGTGTTTCTCAGCCAGGATTGCTGAGATGGGCATCGGGGAGTCAGAACAGAAAGGGAGAGAGAGCGGGCAAAATGAATAGTCCCGCAGGCCATCCGGAAACTCTGCTCTTCAGCTCCCATGAAATTGATCTGCGCCAGATCGAGGAGGGCTCTGAAAGGGTCCTTTAGAAGGCTGGAAGCAGGAGTCATGTTTGCACTTGCTTCTGTGGCTTGGTCAATTTGGCCCCTTCCGTTGGCTCTGCAGCCCTGTCTCACCTTGGAGAAGCCGGCGGGTGTGGCAGGTTCTGGCTGAAGGTGGACAGGCTCCAGCCCTGCCAGGCCTTTGGCTGGTGGCGTCCAGGGGCAGAAAAACACAGACACTGGTACTTTGGGTCACAAGATCCAACCATCCTTGTGCCTCTTGCTTTGTTTCTCTGAAGCAGAAGGGGCCTTACCGCTGCCAGGTACGCTTAGCCTGGCACTTTGATTCATTGTTGTTCTGACACTGAATAAATACAGAGCTTGATACGGCAATACTGTTGCCTATTTCCAGTGTCAGGCGGGTCTGACTCCGGCTTCCTCCTGCATTAAGTGAGGAAGGACTTGTCTTTGTGGGCAAAAGATCTCCACTTCTCTCCCTAGTGGTGGTATCAGATTTTTAAAACTCCACATTACGGCAAGAGTCCTCGAGGCTCCAGGAAGAGGTTACCGCTCAGGAAAGGAAATAGCATTGGGTCGGGTGCGTAATAGTCCAGCTTCAGCCCTTGCCTCTGGCTTTACTTCTATCCAATGGTGAAATCCAATTTTTTTTTACTACCAGTTCTGTGGGCGTGGCTTGGTGGGCGTGGCAGGGGAAGGATATTGCAAAATCTCCATTTCCACCCTACTCTGGGGCCAGCCAGAGGCAGCATTTGCCAATTTTCTGAACTGCTCAAAATTTCCGCTACCGGTTCTCCAGAACCTGTCAGAACCTGCTGGATTTCACCCTGGCTTCTATCCCATTTCTGCAAGCAGGTGGGGGAACCACACGGTGGGAATGGTTCCTTCCCTTTTACAAATTCTTAGCCTTCAGAAGGGACTCCTGGCCATCTCCTTCCCCTTGCAGCATACTTTTAAAGCCCAGAGGATTAGCCAAGCCTGTGGTCTCTTGGGACTGGCATTTTGATGTGGCTCATGCCCAGGAAGGGGTGGCACAGGGAGTTTCTGCTGAACGTGCAGCTTGGCTCGGGCCAAATAGTCAAAAAGATGTCTTCGGAAGAAGGCCGGGAAGAGAACAATTACAGGAGTGGCTTCCTGCGGTGGCTGCTGGAGAACATGCAGTTGGTGTGACCTTTTTTTGAAAGAGTCAGAGCAAGCTTTGAGACTCCACACCTTTGAAGTACTTCCCTTTGTTGCCACCTTCCCAGGAACTCTGGTGCTGAGGCCGGACGACTGGCCTGATGCTGTCTGAGGCGCTCTGGTTGGATTTGGTTTTCCATGTTGTTGAGCCTCCTTAGCAGCATGTTCATTTTGCCCAGGGAACAAAGAAATGAGAGCATGCCAGATTATAGTATGAGGAAGGACAGATTCCTGTGACTGCGTAAGAAAAAGGAAGAATGGTGTTTTCCCTGCTTTGCACTGTTATCTTTTTATTGTACGACCCTGAGCCCCAGCGGGTCTCCGTAACAATATCCATGAGGCCAGCGTGTGCCTTCGTGGAGTAACCATTCTTCAACAGCTTCCCATTGTTCCAGATCCCCCTGTTTGTGCTCCTAGGCGAGCTGGATACCCTGATCCCAATTCTGAGACTGCCAGGTTCGAGGGCTTCTGAGGGGAACTGTTGGAAGCAGCCCCTTCTTTCCCTCTGCTCGTTGTGCTCCTTATTGGAGCCTAAATCGCCTGAGGTTGCCTGAGCTCTCATGGGGTCTCCCCACAGGAAGAGAAGATTTACGTCCAGCACCGTATCAGAGAGAAGAAGGAGCTTGTGTGGGACCTGGTGAAGCACAAGGAGGCCCACATCTATTTATCCGGGTGAGTCCCAGGAAGCGGCCTAAAGAGTTAAGCCATCCTCAGCAATCTCCGGCTCCCATTTACAAGGTTTTAGCGTATCCGGGCCCTTCAGTGGCAGGGTGTGGAAGAAATCCCACTGCCGGTGGAGTCTGTGGTCGCTGCTGCAAAGGGCTGCTCAGGGTTAGGCCTGGTGCTTTGCACTTCCCCCGTTCCTCTTGGCCAGCATAGTTGGGCAGAGTCCAAGCGAAGGATTCTTGCTGCCCAGGGACAGGAAGCCAGTTTGTAGCATTGAGTGATGCTAGAATTTAGAGCAAACTTGCATCACGGGAAGCCCCCATAGCAAAGTGGTTAGCTTCGGGACACAGCTAAAACCTGTTTTTGTTTACCCAGCCCTGTGGTATATTCCTCCCCGCCCCCCCCCAAAGCTCAAGCCGGGTTTACCCCCAATCCATAAATTTGGAATTGCAGCCTAATCCATCACCCCCTCTGGGAACAGGTCTTGGAGCCTGGGTGCCAGAGATGAAGGCTTGTGGGGGGGGGTTTCTGGAGCAGATGGTCCAAGGGGGTCAGGCAGCAGCGCCGAATCGGTGGCCATGGCCTTTGGGCAGAGAGTTGATCGTTTGCGATGGCAGGAGCTGCCATCTGAATCGGTCTTAAACCTCTGTCCTCCTTTCCACATGGGGCTCCAGCCTTGAATCCTTGGTTTTATGTCTGCATTGACTCCAGCATGGAGGGGCTTCCTGTGTTTTTAAGCCTGGGCTTCTTCCAATGTGTGGCCTGTTTGCATGCAGAGGGTGCGCCTTTGTGTGTCCTGAGAATCCTGGGCGGAAACGCTCGATTCATCTTCCTGCCCAGGCGAGGGTGGAGGCCACACCAAGCCCGTTCTGGAGGTAAAACGAGTTTTTTCACATTTCTGGAGAGCCTCAAGAATGAACTGGGCGTTGTACGGTTAGCCCAGATGCAAGTTGCACATCTGGAGCTGTCTCCTCAAAGTTATCTGAAGTTTTAAAAGTAATAACTGTCAAACTTTCAAAGCAACTTCACTCATGCCAAAAAAGCCCCAAAAGGCTCTGGGGAAAGAAAAACTATGCCAGGATTTTCCAGAAATCTTTCCTGAATTGCCAACTTCCCTTTACTCCCCCCCCACCCCCCCGGATGTTTAAATATGTTTCTAGGATTTTTTTTAATACCTAAAAAAAAGTAACACCTGCTGTTCCGACATTTGATACTTGGTATTATTTTATACAGAATTTGCATTAGATTTTTGTATAATTTCTTGGCTATATAAGCATTGATGTGGAAACAACATGTGGGGATGGGCGTACGCAGATTTGGTCCCGATCTCCTCTTTCCATCGGCTTGTAAGTAGCTTCATCTGTAGGTAGGTCTGGCTCCACCTTGGCCACACAGCTGAGCCACGGCTGGAGGGTGATTAGAGCCTGATCAGGCCCTGGGGCACAGTGGAGTCTTCCCTGGTATCAGCTAGGTCAGGCTCCTCCTGCGGTGGGCCAGGCTGAACTGAAACTTTGCTGCAGCCCTTCCGCAGTTCCTGATGCTTCCCTGTCACCGCTTTCTCCTCCTGTTACGGCAACCCCTCTCTTCCAGAAATGCCAAGCAGATGCCAGAGGACGTGGCAGAAGCCCTGAAATTTGTTTTCCAGTCGGAAGGAGGCCTCTCTGCTCCAGAAGCGGAGGAATATCTTGCCCGCTTGGCACAAACCCACCGCTTCCAAGCTGAGACCTGGTCTTGAGCTGCCATGGAGTCTGGGATGGATGGGGAAGCTTCTCGCCAAGGACCGAATTGCTGTAGAGGTGCGATGATCACAACCAATAAATCAAGCCAGGCCATCGGAGCCTATGATAGCTCTGCTCTTGCCTTTGACCGTGAGGAGGGCTGGTGGAAGGGCTGCACGGGGAAACCTCCAGTCCCTTTTGCCTTGCTCCAAACGGAGTTGGCAGTTGAGCATGGGCCGTGGAAGAGAACCCTGTGAAAGATGCCCAGCCGTAGCCGGGACACATGTTGAGAAGCCCCTCCTCCCTCTGCATGCATCCAGGGGTGCCTGTCACTGACCAGAGGACAGCGGCTTCGCTCTTGCGTGAGAAAATATGAGAGGAGCCCCACCAAACCGCCTAAATGATATTAGAAATACCCCTTTTGTGGCTTGCAAGAGTCCTACCACATCCAATCGCTTTTGCCCCTACAGAGTTTGCCAGACAGAATATTCGCCGGACAGAGAATTTATTCTTTTTTCTCACAGTAAGAAGTAGAATTTCTTCACGGTGTGCAAAAAGGGGAATGTAATGTTTTCTTCTGGGGGTCAAGAGGTCAAGAGAAAGGTGGGAGGAAAGTATGTCCTTTGAGTAGCTGCCCCAAACAGCCCTGGAGGCTGTCAGGCTGGAACTGTCACTTCTCAGCCAGCCTCTTCTTCCTTTTGGAGGTGGTGTTGTTTTTTGCCAGGCTTAGCTTTGATCCTTTGTCATTTTCAGGGGATTTCTGCCTTTGTCCTTGAAGGAAGAGATGGGGTTCCCCAAAGCAAATCAGGCCGAGCCATTTGCATAGGGTCTTCTGCTCCTGCAGCATGAAACAGCTGGCTTCACGGGCAGGCAAGGCCCGAGCAAGGAGGCCTTGGCACAGATGGCTGGAAGGGGGCTGTTGAGGTCAAAGCCAGACAGGGGCCAGGAGCCTCTTGGCCTGGCCGGTCCAGACTTGGGGCTCCTCCAGATGTCCCAACTCTGAGCGCTCCTGCCCTCCCTTGCTGCCAGCTCGGCCCTTCTGCTGCTGCTGCTGCTGCTGCTGTCCCACCCATGAGCAGAGACGCATAGGCTGGGTCTGCTGCCGAGTGGAGCTCCTCCTTGGAAGTGGCACACGTGTGTCAGTGGAGAGCTGGGTTAAAATCCCTTGGTTTTTAGAGTTTGCCTCCAGAGGCATCAGCCTCCCAGTCCAGTGATGGCTAACCTTTTTGTTGTCACGTGCCAAAAACGGGGAGAGCATGGAGGGGGGGGAGGAGCACATGCCCATACCCATAATTCAATGCTTCCCTCGCGCCCTGCCTCCCTGTGCATGTACGCATGAATCCTCCCGCACTCCCCCTGCTTTTGGCATGGTGGGTCCGGTAGGCCCGTTTTTCACCCGCCCCAGGCTCCAGACACTTTCTAGGAGCCTGGGGAGGGCAAAAACGCCCTTCCCCCCCACCCCCCCGGAGACCCTCCGGAGGCTGGAAACGACCTGGAAGGCCCGAAATTCAGCTGGCCGGTGCGCACTGGAGCTGAGCTAGGGCAACACTCGTGTGCCCACAGACATGGCTCCACATGCCACTTGTGGCATGCATGGCATCGCCATCACGGTCCTAGTCTCTTGGTAGGATCTGTGCAGCAGTGTCCGTGCACCACAGCGGCAGAGAGGACAAGAACCGAGGCGAATGGGGAGACGGACTCAGCCTTTCTGCCTGAACTGGGCTCCTGGCAGTGATCCCTGTGAGCAGCAAAGGAGACCCCTCCCTTCAAACTGCTGCTCAGAGCAGCACCCTACCTCCTCCTCCAGAAAAAGGTGGCCCAGCCCAAGGAAGGGGAGCAGTCCAGCTCCTCCAACAGAAAGGCAGCGGCCCTTATGCTGGGGCGTCATCTTGGCATGGAGGAGCAGAAGCCGCGCCTGCCAGCGTTGCTGCCCATGGAGCAACCTGGATGGTCCTACCTGCTCAGCCGGCCCGGCCCCACCCCCTGCCCTGCAGCCAACGGGAAGCTGCTCCACCCTCCATTCAGCGTCTCGGTTGTCACAAGTTGAGAGAGGATCCCAGCTGTTGCCAGCCTTCCTGTTGGCAACCATTTGGGTCAGGCCACTCAGCCGCAGAGCAGAGGGCCGTGGAGCACGCGAGGCAGCAGCCCTTCCCGGGCAGGAGTTTCAAGCTAGGCGAGATGGAAGCCTGCCATGTCTCACGGGCAACTTTGGACCCAAGAAGCAGAAGGCAGCAGCTGCTGAGCCACTTCTGGACTGCCTTACCTTGAAGCTTGGGAGCAAGACGGGGATGGGGACAATCCCCTCAGATTCGGCCCTTGTGGGGACAGAACCGGTCATTCTGGTTCACCCTGAGAAGGAGGTGTCTGAGTTCAGGGCTGCACCCTCCTTGGGCAACTTTCGGCAAGGCCAGCTGCAAGAAGAGTGGACTAATCCCCAGTTTATAGAGGATGGCAGTGAGGGCAAAGGGCCCAGGACTGGGCCAGTAGCAGATGGCCCCTCTGGATCCAGGGAGGAGGAGGAAGAGGAAGAGGAGGAGAAGCTAAGCATCGCTTCCCCCGTTTGGCATCCAAAAGGAGGTCTGTATGAGCTGGGAGTGGATGCTGGAGGGTCTCCTGTGACTGAAGAGGCCTATGGCCCAGCTGGGCTTGCAACACTTGGGCAGGAGGAGGAGGAGAGCCGCCTGTCAGGAAATGTGCCCCTGCTGCCTTTTGGGAAAGAGGAGGAAATGGAAGAGGTTTGCCTGCCGGGGAGCGAAGCGCTGGGCCCGGGCAGGGGTGCCCAGGGGGCCCTGGTGCAATCCTGCTGCATCGAAGCCGAGGACCCTGTCGGGGGGGCCGAGCAGGAGTGCCCCATCTGCACAGAGCTCTACGACCAAGACGAGCGCAAGCCGGCCTTGCTCAACTGCAGCCACGTGCTCTGCAGCCAGTGCCTGCAGGCCATCCTTCAGGCGGGCAGTGCGGCCGACATTGGCCGCGTGCGATGCCCCATCTGCCGCCAGAAGACGCCCATGATGGAGTGGGAGATCTGCAAGCTGCAAGAGGAGCTGCTCCTGCTGAGTGCTGCCCAGGGTCCGGCACCCCCCGCCTTCAGTCCGCTGCCACCCCCGGCAGCCTGGGTTCTGGGGGGGCCTGGAGCACCACTTCCACGTCCGCTTCCACACCAGCCGCGTGATGGGCTTCTTCCCCTGCCTCCGCTATCCCGCCTGCCTGGTGGGTGGCCTGGCAGAGCTGGAGCGCCGATGCCCCTGGTGCTACCGGACGGCTCTCTTGGCTCTGGCTGTAGCGGAGATGCTGAGCCTCTTGCTGGTCTTCCTGCCCATCCTTCTGCTGCTGCTGCTCTTCCTCATCCTGGACAAGTAGGACTCCCGACGGCCTGCTTCGGCTCCCGGGGGCTGTGAGCGAGCAAGCGAGCGAGCGAGGGAGGGAGGGAGGGTGGGGCCCTCCAGCACAGCCTGCAAACAAGGAAGGGCCTGAACTCCGGGCAGCTCTCTGCAGGGCCTCCCTGGGAACTGAGCATGCCCTCCGACCAAATAAAGAAAGGAAGGAAAGGAAGCTTTGGAAAGCAGGGGACGGTGGCATTTGCAGGGGGCAAAGCTGAATTGGAGATGGCTCTGAGTGCCTGGGGAAATGGGCCTCCTTGTCTGTGCCTCATGCCTTGAGGCTGGGCAGGGGTTCTCACGGCTGTGGGGTGCAGCAGAGGGAGGGGCTGTCCCTGGCGCCCAACCAGGTGAGCTCTTGGCAGCATGGCGTCCTGTGCTTTCTAAGGAAACTGGCCTTGTTTGGCCCATGCCAGCCCTCTTGCCCAGGCGTTCCCCGCAAAGCCTCTGATCCTTGCTCCCTCCGGGGGCTTCTCTTTGTCCTCGGCCCAGCCAGCAAAGCCAGGAGGCTGGCCAGGAGCATCTGACCTGGGTGTGGCAGGGAACGGTTGTTGCTGCCAGCAACATCATCGCCATTGTCCAGATGTAACAGGGCCGAGGGAAGAGAGGGAGCTGCCAGGCCATCTGGGCAAGCAAACGCACAGGGTTTCTGGCTTGGCATGACTCAGCAGGTGCCAAGTGCCCTCTGCTTGCTCGGTGGAGGAGGACAGAGGCGGGACCGGCTGGCACGGCCTGCCCCAAGCTGTGGGGGGAGAGCAGGTCAGCAGCTGCCCAGAAGCCCGTTGGCTGTTCTGTTCTGCTCCAGCAGCCTCTGGATTGTGTCTTTGCAAGGAGGTTTTGCAGCAGCTGCTTCTCCAGTCTGCCCACCTGGAAGACCACCGTGCCCCTCCCTCCTGCCCCCCTGAGGGGCAAAACGCCAGCTCTCTGGGGCAGACCCACATAAAGGCTTTCTGAGAACGGCTGTCTCGCTTTCAATCCTTTTCTAGCAAAGAGTGTGATTTTCTTTCTGGTCAGGCGTCCTAAAACCGACTCTGCTTAGTGAGCAGATGTGGGTCCCTTCAGGGTGGCCACTTTGGGGGGCTCACGAGCGCCTTTCCCCCCTCCCCCAGGACGGCAAGGAAAGCTGGGCAGGAAAGGGGAGGGCCTGGCTGGGGGAGCTTGTTGCTCAGCCACACACCTGGACTTTGTGGCCTCTCAGGAAGGGTGGGTGGAAGGAGGAGGGGCGGAGGGGGAGGGGGGCAAGGTTAGGCCAGCTGGGGCTTTGACACTGACCCCAGAGCCTGCTCTCACCCAGAGTTGTGCAGCAGTGAACACTGATCTGTTGTGTGCGGAAGTATGGTGTGGTTTCTTACAACACAAATAGAGTGCACACCTGGTGACCCTGGGAGTTCTGTTTTGTATGCGTGTGTCTATGAACCTGTTTCCAGTGGCTCTTTCGCCCTGCCCTGCCCTGCCCCCCAACTGCCACACCTCTTCTAGCCCGTCTCCCCTTTTCAAGCGTTTCTCACTTCATTGCAAAGCTTCAGCAAAAGAACCACTTCCTATTTCCACCTTGTGGCAAGAACTACGTGGAGGAGCAGATTAGAGAAATGGCGGGGGAGGCAAAGCAAACACTCCCCTCCCAGGTTTACTTGAAGCTGCAGGTTTAAGGTCAGGGTTTAGCTGGGTACCTGGAAGGAGGCAGGAAGCTGGTGCAGAAGAGGAAGAGCTGGCAATGCCCAAGCTTGCTCGGCCCCTTTGCCAGAAGTCAGGATAAGAGTAGGGGGAGCTGCTTCCCCATGAAAGGGGGCCAGAAACCACATTGCTGCTCTCCTTCCAGCTGGTTGCATCTCTACAAACTGGTCCAGAGAAGCTGGTTTGCCCCCCGCCCCCACCTGCCTGGTCCTCCTTGCTCGGGGTGCCCGTGGCTTTTGAGTGACGGATGACTGCCTCCCCAAGGAGAAGACAGTTTGACCCCTTGGAGACCCACTAGAGGAGCTCAGGGTTCATAGCTTTTCCTTCAGTTGGTTGTTCAAAACGGTTCCAGATGAGGGGATGAACTTGCCTTGCCTTTGAGTCCTCCTGTTTTGCTGGTTGATTAGGCAAGGAAGGCGCTTGGCTGTCTGCTGGGCTCTCTGGCTGCAGGCAGAGCGAGGGGTCAGCTGAGGAAGCCCCCCCTCCTCTGCGGCCCAGAACCCAGTTGTTCCAGCGCCCCAGTCCACTGCAAGGGCTCTCTGTGGGTTGACCTCTCTCCCCCACCTCACACACACACAGACAGTTGCCTCCTTTCCCCCTCTCTGCACACGCATGAATGGAAAGCACATATCTGTTTTGGTTCAGGAGCATCCTTTATTTAGATTTGGCTGAGGGTTAACGAGACCACCAGGTATAAAACAGGATCTTCTTCATCAGCCATCTTGTTTTCTGGGTTGATGGTTGTAGCTCCCCCTTTCCCTCTCCTGTCCATCTGGCTTTGGGCAAAGCTCGACAACCTACCTGAAGGACAAGCAGCTCTGGGCCTTCGGCCAACCAATCCCAGACCTTTCCTGAGCCAAGGTATCCCTGGGAGGTTGGACGGGAAATGCCCAGGCCGCCACCGAGGAACTTTGCCTTCCTCAACTCATCCCTCGAGATGGGCCCAGGGGATTTGGCTCCCCGTCCTCTGCACCCTTCTGCAGAAGTGAAGCCGAGAAAAGCCTGGCTAAGGCAGCTCTGCCCTTTGGCCGATGTGGGCATCCCTGGCTGGCAAGAGTCAACGTCCCTCTTTGGAGGATTTGTTGGGCTCCCATCCGGCCTTGCTCCCAGCCCTCCTTGTGCTGCGGGTTCTCCAGATTTTGAACCCGGCTTGACCGAGGGATGCCCCTTTGTGACCTACTGCCAGTCATGGCCGGCCTTCCTGGTTTACTTCTAGAAAGACCCACAGGGCAGCTGAACGTGATTGTAAATCTCAGCTCTCCTGGACCCAGAGGCATGTGGAGCTGAACCTCAAGAGATGGGTCACCAAGAAATGCCCTTTTCTCTGAGTCTGGCCTCTGGTGCGGGTTGGACTCAGATCAAGATATGGCTTTTTTTTTTTCCCTAGCTTGGCACAGAATGTTTTGCAAGACTGGCACTTCCTCCCAGACCAGCCTCTGTCATGGCATTCCAGGGATCAAACTGCATCAGCCGCCCTCTCTTTGCCCCTTCATTCGGGAAGGTCTTTTTCATGGACCGAGGGGTCTTTAGACACAAAGGCTGTTAGCAGGGCCTGGCTGGGGAGTGACCCACACCCTGTCCGCTTCTGAAATCGCCCTAGAAGGAAAAGAGCACCTTCCTTTCCCTAGAGGAGGTTCAGTGTCACAGGTGGGAGGGCGCTGCTGCTTGCCAAGCCTCGAGCTTCCATTGCCAGGGGCACACCTTTCCCTTTGCCCCAGGAGACGCAACCCAAAGATCACTGCGTTCTCAGTCCGTTTTATTCAGCAGCAAGCCCCCAAATAAGATGCATTTCTGAAACAGTGCTGAGGAACGCATCCTCCAAAACGAGGATTAAAACTGTACATTTGTTTTCCACTTCCCTTAAGAATTTGCATCAGGAAAACGGGGCGATTCTTTAGGAATTCCTGTTTGCAACTGGACTTCAATTGGCAGCACGGAGTGAATTTACAACGCTTGGCCGCAGAATCAGAAGCTTTGGCAAATAACTTAAAACTGGCGTCTGCCTTGTTTTCCAGCACAGGCCCCGCCTGGCATCGTTTCTGTATTGTTCCAGGGTCCTGCCTTGGCTTGTCTTCTCCCAACAACTGCCCTATTCTCCCCCGCTGGGACTAAGCCATGAGCTGAAAGGAAAGAGATCACATCCAACCCTTGAAGAGCCAAGCCAAGCCAAGCATGGCTTGGGGTCTCTCGGGATGCACAAAGGAAGGGGAGGCGAATGGAAGGGAACGGCAGTGGGCGGTCAGATGTCCACAACGTTTCCTGGTGGCTCTTCCAACATCCACACCCGGGAGCAGGCCCTCCCAACCAGGAGTGACCCCCAAGATTACTTCCTTTCCATAAAGCAGCAGCCATCCCAACTCAAGGGGTGTCTGCAGCCAGGTGGTTTTTGATCCCAGAGGGCCAGTCTGGTCGTCCTGGGCATCTCCCAGGACCTGCGGAAGCCACCCTTTTCTCCCTCACGCAATCCCACTGCCGAGGCCGGTGAAAGACTGTGGGCAGAACGGGGCAGGGATGGACACACAGCTTACATGATGGCGCACGAAGAGAGCGGGTTCCGGACGTGGCAGGTGCAGGCCGCCCCACAGTACTGGCGGAAAGTCTGATAGCAGCTGCGGTCGGTCTCGCTGCTCCACTGAGCCTGGTTGGCCGAGAGCGCTTCGGCTGGCAGCCTGTTGAGGATGCTGGTGTTGACTGCCAGGGCAGCCAATCCGTAGTCGGTAAAGAGCACCGTCTCCCTCTTGCATGTGGGGCAGGAGATGAACTTGTACTTGGGGCAGGACTCGTAGAGGATCTGCAGGCATTCCTCGCACACCGAGTGCAGGCAGGAGAGGATGCGCGGACGCTTGTTGGTGAAGTTGTAGGTGTGGCCGCAGGTGGGGCACTCCAGGGGCTCGGATGGAGTGGAGGGGTGCAGCACGTACTGGTTGACGATCACCTCGTCGGAGGCCGGGGCTTGGCGGTGGTAGCAGATGTCAGAGCTGCCCTTGCGCTGCCCTGGATATAGCCGCTCCCGCCGGGGCAGAGGCGGGGTCCGGGACAGCCCCAGAGACCCCGGGTTGTGGTCTAAGGCTGGGATGTCACCGCAAGCCTGGTTAACGATGATCTCGGATTCCGAGGGCCAGGCCCGCTTGGCGACCAGGGGAGGGTCCCGGCGGGGGGCCGGGACGTAGCGTGACTGGGAGCTCTGCAGCTCAGAGAACTTTTCAGGGTGGATGATCTTCATGGCCTCCATTTTGATGATGACCTGCTGCCCTTTCAGACATGACATGAGGAGGCTCTTCACCTTCCTGTCCGCGGCTCTGTGTCCTCCGAAGGCCTCCTGCATGAGGCTAGATGGGGCTTGGGGCAAGCCGGGCTTTAAACCGGGCACGGACCATGAAGGGGCAGCGCTGGAGGGGGACAGCAGGGCAGAGACGCATCCTGCAGCAGGGCTGCCAAAATGGCTGCGGCCTGGGCCTTCCACGCTTTCTGGGCAAGAGCAGGGCCAGGGGCAATATTCACACCAGTTCTTTTTAATGCCCACGGATCCAGTTCTTTTGGGCAGCAGGGCGTTGGGCCTAGTTGCCAGGAAGGGTGCTTGGCTGGCAGGATGAGCCCTGGCTGGCTGAACAGCAAGGGAAGGAGGCTGGGGGGAGAGTCGGCTGGTGTGGCTGAGCCCACTCGGGTGAAGAGGAGTGGATGGAATGCGGTTGGAGTGTCCGGGGGAGGCCTGAGCGCTCCCTCCCCTTGCGCCTTGGTTCCTGTTTATATGTGGGGAGATCCTAACAACGCTCAAGAATGTGTTTTGCAAATTCCTGAGCTCTGACGTGCACCTTTCTCGACGCTCTTTCCTGAAGATCAGGTCCCAGGAAAAGGCCCCCAGGTGAGGCAGATCCTGCTCAGGTGCCAGGCAGAGGGTTTGCTCTGGGAGAGCTGCCCCTTCTTCACTTGGAACCGGCTTGGCCCTTCAGACCCCTGGAAAACAAAGCAGAGCAGTGCATGTCACCAGAGGGCAGCGTTTGTGGGTGCCTTTGCTCCCCCCCCCCCCCCCAAGCAGCAGATTGGTGCAATAAAACCACTTGTCAGCTCTAAAAGGCATTCAGAAACTGGGTCTCCTTTTGAAATACCAGCAATCCCCCCCCCCCATCCTGTGCTCTGCTGCTCAACTCCCCACTGGCGATTGTCTTTTCTCTCTCTCTCTCTCTCTCTCTGTTTTCCCTGACTGATTCAGTGCCTCTTTCATTTTGTGTATTTACTCTCTGTGGGCTAGGAGCATTTTTATTCTCTGCCTGCTGCTCTGAAGCAGCCATGCCAGGTGGGGCTGTGGGCCTTCTTCGCTCAGCACCGATTGTCCCTGCCCTTCCTACCCAGAGATAGCAGGGACCAAATTGGCACCTTCTCTGTGCCAAGCATCTTATCTGGGCTTCAGCTACCACCCGTCCCTGCAGAGAGGTCTAAGAGGCCTGGAGCTCTTGACTAGATCTGGTGCTCTGCAAGACATTTTTGAAACTCAAGGGCGGGGGGCAATACACAGGGCCCTGGCATCTATGTGAAAAGATAACCCCGCAAAAAATCATCCAGGCCCCAACGCACTCCGGACATGGATGGGGTGCAAGACTGCCTTGGGGGCCACATGGAAATGTTTCAATATGAGCACTGGACTCTGAAGGCAGGTCTCCCTCGTCTTTCTCTCACACACACACACGGTTTAGACTGGGGAAAGGATGGGGCGAGGGCTGTGCCAGTCTCTGTCCACAGCTGCCAGGAACAATCTGCTCAAGCAGCACCAGCCAAGTTTCCCAACTGCCGTAAGAGTTGCTGGTCCTTCTGCATTTGAGAGGCTCGGCCCCTGTTCCACGTCACGGCTCCCTCGCTTTCAAGCCACAACTTGGCCACGGAAGCCGATTGCAACTGCAGCTGCTTCCTCTTCTGGGGGAATCTGGGAACTCCCGAGAGGCCAAAGTTAGCCTGAATATTGTCTTTCCCGGTGGGGGCCAGGAGCTGGGGGCTGTTGCTGAAGAAAGCAGCCAGCACTGAAAGGCTGGGATGTGGACTTCTGAATCCCTGTTCAAATCTCACATGACTTCATCCAAATACAAATCTAAGTGACACAGCTAGTTAAGGTTCACCCAGGGCAAGCCAAGAGGCATTGATGTGACTAACATTTTAGGATGGAAGCTTGTGAGGCAGAATAACTTAAAAGTTGGAATACAATTCTGCCAATTTTGAAGTAATGGACTCATCGGTCCTTTAAGAGCAAAGAGGAGGAGATGGAGGAGCCATGAGGTGCGAGCACCCACCCTGCGTTTGTTCCAAGCCTGGCCAGGAAGCCTGTTTTGCAAAGGAAGGAGCGAAGGCTCACGGCCAGGAGTGACCCAGAGTTCTCTGCCCACCACTCAGTTGGCAGATGCCTTTGGGCTACAGATAAGCTGTGCTGGCAGAGCAGGAGGAGAAGAGGACAGGTTGGCCTCTCCGCTCTGCCACAAAGCTCACGTATTCGTTCAGCTGCTGCTGTTGCCTGAGCAGCTTCTGGGGGCTCACAAGGTCCTGCATCCCTCTGGAGCAGAAATCGAGGCCACCCTGGTTGGTGGGAACCCCAAAAGAGATGCTCCTGCTGGTCCATCCCTTCTGGGTTGAAGAGACCTCCTTGCTGAGAGTGATGGAGGAAGGACACTAATGGAGGAGGAGGAGGAGGAGTTGTGGTGGCGTCTTTTGAGGGAAAGTGCCTGGCGAATTCAGGCCAAGGTAGCTCTGTCCACCACCCTTGCAGAGGCCCAGAAGTCCACGATCTGCTTCGTCTCAGGCAAGCCCATCTAGGCTGCTGGTGGGGCCTCGGTATTCCGGGGCCCATGTTGTTTGGCCCGAGGAAGATGCTCAACCCGTCGTTCGTGGCCATCCCACCCCCCCCACCCCATCGCGCTCCCAGATCCTCACCTCCGATGGTTTCCTCCCGGCTATCCGGGAGCCCCACTCATCCTCCGCGGCTGGCTCCCCAGCAAGCTGGCGCCGCTCCAGCGGTTCGGCCGAGGAGCAGGTGCGCGGGGAGCGGACGCCGCGTCCTCCGGCTTAGCCGATGCGTCCCGTAGCCGGGAAGGCACGGAGGGAGAGCGCCCGGCCGGTTTCCTGGCGGCCCCGAGGCGGAGCGGGATGCTAAGCTGCGCCCGGGCGCGACTGGTACCCAAGAGAGGCTGCGGCGGGCGGAAGGCCGGAGATGCGCGGGCTCACGGGGTTGCCTCGGCCCGAAAGCGGCGCGGCCGTTTGCTTCTGGTCGATCGGGAAGCCTGCCTGCCTGCCTGCCCTCCCGCTGCCGCCGCCTCGCTCCGGCCCCCGCTCTTTCCGCAGTGAGAGCACTGCAGTGATGCAGGCAGCCCCGCTCGCTCGGCTCACGTTTCCCTCAATCAGCAGCCGCCGCCGCCGCCGCCGCCGGCCCGACCTCGCGGGCTGCGCTGCCTTAGCGCCCGCCCGCTCCTGCCAGCCGCGCTGCGGAGAAGCTTCTGTCTGCAGGTCGCGCAGGAAGAAGAGGCTCGCTGGCCCCTGCTCCGCCTTCCTCGCCCAGCCGGCCGGCCGGCCGTTGCGAAGTTTCCCTTTGAGGCGGCGGCGGCGGCGGCGGCAGTTGCAGCAGCTTCCTTCCGGCTGCCGAGTGGGCCACCCCTTGCAGCCTGGAACCAGAGCCCTGCGGGGTAGGTCGCTCTGGAGCCCAAAGGGCAAAGCAGAGGCCAAGGGAGCGCCAACCCGGGCAGAGATGCCGAGGAGCCCAAAGGAGAGGAAGGTGCCCTGCAGCAGCGGCAGCAGCCTCCAGGCAGCCCCGGATGCTTCCATCTGCTGTTGCTCGGCTGGAGCAGAGGTCATGGCACTCCCCTTCTTCCCCAGCCAGCCATCCCAAACTTGCTGAGCCTGCTCTCCCAGCCCCCACCCGGTGGAAATAAAAAGAGACACCTGGCCCCCTCCCTGGTGGGGGGGGCAGCCTCCTTTCTAGCACCCCAGGCGCCCATCATGCTCTTTCCACTCCCCAATTTCAGGATCCACCTTGCAGAGTTTCCATCTTGACCTCGATAAGAAGAAGCTCACTGAATCCCTTTTAATCCCCACCTTTTTTCCAAGTTCGTAAACTGCTTGGAAAATAACATAAGCAGTAAGGCTACAATAAAAGTGGAAGGGGTTTTGGTCCAGGGTGCTCTCATGCCGCTGAGCAGATTCTTCCTCTGCAGCCATGCTGGGCCTTGCCAAAAGTTATTGAGGGCAGGGGGGGATCCTTTTGTTCCCTGTGGGTCTGTACCCCACATGGGTCAGGGGACACCCATAGAACAGGTAGGAAATCTGCCTTCACTGAGGACTGTGAGTAGAAATGAGGGAGGTTATTTTTTTTCAAAAAAGTGGGAAAAATCACAATTGTGGGATAGCAAAAGCCACCAAGTCACACCCACAGAACCGGTAGTAACAAATTTTAGATTTCACCTCTGGTTTAAGCTCAGCCCTATCCTGACCAGGTCCCTTCCTGAGGTGATGCTCGTCCAATGTTCTGAACAGGGCATGAAAATTGCACCAAATGCTCTCTTGGAGGTTGCTTTTGTGGGTCCCTTTTGTTAAGCATTTGTGAATCCTGTTCTGAAATGAAAAGCTTGAGCTTAATGTAGTTTTCAACTGCTTTCTCAGACAACCTGAAAACAACCTGTGGAATCTCCTGTTTCTAAAGTTGGCCTGAGCTGGTTGGCAAAGTAGTGGGCGAAGGAGAAAGAGGAGGACAATTGGTGCTTGAAATCTCCCCGGCTTCAGTTCCCGAGTCAGCAGACGGTGAGTACCCGTCTTGGGAACCGTGCTGTCTCTCGGTCCCACCTGGAGAGTCCTTGGCCCCAGCCGAGGACGATACAGGGAATTCGGCTTGCTCCCTGTGGAAGGCTGCCTACCCTTCTCATGGGGCCTGGCTCAGCATCCGCCCCCTTTGCCTCCCCCACCCCCAGCTGTGTTTGCGATCTTTCCTTTGCACAAAACTGCCTTGTTTCTCCAGCCCTTCAATCTCCCTTGGCGGCTCCCTGCCCTGCCCCACTGGACTTTTGAGAGGGGAGACGTGGGGGCTGTGGCAAGCAGGTGCTCGCAGGGGTGGGCCTGGCTGACGCCATCTTTGAAGAGGGACTTTGAGACAGGGCAGCCTGTTTCCACCAAGGCCCCATTCCATAAATGAGGTGTTATTTTTTCCTTCAAGTAGTACTAAAGCTTTATGTGTTATTGATGGGTTACGGTTTCCTTCAAATCTAGTAGTCTTACTCGTATGAAAATATGCATGCATTTAATTGAAACTGGTTGGACTAACCAAGTGAGGGCAGGAAACGGTGCCCATGTAACTGAAGGATGCTGCATAGGCTTAATTGGGGCTGAGGGCTGCAAAGGGCAGAGGGCATCGTCATTTCAGCCAAAATCTTCCCTGGGGAAGCCAAGCCAGCCATTTGCACGCTGAGGAAACTTGCTCAGAGTGCACCCGGAAGCTCCAGCTGGTCCAGAACGCGGCCACGCGGGGGATTATGGGGGCGACGAGGCGCTTCCATGTGACACCTCTCCTGCGCGAGCTGCACTGGCTCCCGGTGGTCTTCCGGGTGTGCTTCAAGGTGTTGGTGACCACCTTTTAAGCGCTCCATGGCTTAGGGCCGGGGTACTTACGAGACCGCCTTCTGCCACCAATAGCCTCCCACCGGCCAGTACGCTCGCACAGAGTGGGCCTCCTCAGGGTGCCATCCGCCAGACAATGTCGGCTGGCGACCCCCAGGAGGAGAGCCTTTTCTGTGACGGCGCCCACCCTCTGGAACAACCTCCCCCCAGAGTTACGTACAATAACAGACCTCCGGATTTTTCGTCGGGCCCTGAAAACCTATTTATTTCAACTAGCTGGGCTGGCTTGAGTTAAATTTTAAATTGATTTTAAATTGGGTTGTTTTAATTTACGGCCAAAATATTTAATTATTTTAATACTGTTTTTTAAATTTTGTATGCTCTGTTTTTTACTTTGGCTGTTCACTGCCCTGAGTCCTATTTGGAGAAGGGCGGTATAGAAATGGAAACAAATAAATAAATAAATATTCTGACTTGGTATGATAATAGTAATAATGAAAATAACATTGCTGCTCCCAATCGTGACTTGTTGGGCTGGGAAATTTGCTAAGTATGACTAAGAGGCAACATGGGGCAGGACTAGGGTGGAACTCTCACCACTGGGGGGGGGGTTGATAACCACAGGGAGGGGCCCAGGAGGCGGAAGTGCTGGTTCCGGGACAGGAAATCCTTGGTTTCTCCTCCAGCCGGAGACTCGGTGGGCGGTCACAATGGCTGGCTTTCCTCCGCCCCTGGAGGGGGGCCGTGGGGAATCAGGCCAGCTAGGCCACTGTGGACAAGAGGCAGCTGGATTGGGCCTGAGAGAAGAGCGCATTGACAAGGGCCCAGGGAAACTTTCACAATACTGGACAAGTTGTGCTGAAGTGCTGGGCCTGAGCAGGCCAGTCGAACTGTCTCTTTGCCCTGAGCTCCGGCGCTTGCCGATGGTTGTGGTTGTAGCATGGCCTAGTGTTGCAAGGTGACCCACTTTGGGAAGGAGGAGTAAGGGGAAAGTTGCATTTTCTTTTCATTTTATTTACATATGCATATCCTGTTTCCTTGTTTTAAAAAGTTATGCCTCATATGTAGTACTTCTCTTAATATGTCATACAGTAGTAAGATAGTCATATCATACACAGTTTATCCATGAGATTAGTTAACCTGCTGCCCTTTAGATAACATCCTCCCCCGCCCCGCCCCCCCCCCCCCCGCATACTCCTCAACTCTCAAGCATTGAGTGGGTGGGAGGGCTGACCCCTAGCGTTGGCTCTAGGGAACAGCACTTGCCCTCCCTGCCTGCCTGCCTGCCTGTCCCTTGGGGAGAAGGGCCGCTTTTGACCTTTCTGTCCCCCGCAATCCAGCCTCAGGGTGGGAAGAGCCGCTCTCTGTGGGGAGGGCGAGCCCCTTCCGATGGGTAGCGGGATTTTGGAGGGGGCATCCTTAGCCCCCCGCCCGGTGGGCCCTGGGAGCTTGTGCCGCTGCCGGAGCCCTGCCCTCGGTGGCCAGGCGCAGGCGGAAGGAGGGCCGGGTTGGGGAAGTCTGCCGGCAGCCGCCTTTTCCCCGGGGGCTCTTCTCCCCACCCCCGAGGACGAACCGCTGCCGGCGTCCGGGTCAAGGAGCGGGGCGCGGAGGAGGCTTTCGCGGCGGAGCGTCGGCCGAACTTTGCTGGGCGGTGCCGCTGCCGGCTCCTGCGGGAGAAGGTCGCCCTGCGGAGGCTGGGAGGGCGCGCCCGCCGGGTCCCTCCCTGGCTGGAGGCGGAGCAGAGGGCTGGCAAAGAGCGGGCAGCGCCGGCCGGGAGGTCGGCGGATTGAGGGCACGTCTTCCTCCCGATAGTCCTGCGAGGTAGGTCGGGGTCGCGTTGAAGCCGACTCTCTTGCCCGGGCAGCCACGGCGAGGCTGGGGTCCGCGGGGGGGAGGGGGGGACCGGGGCCGGGTCGCTGCTGCTGCCCGAAGAAAGCAGGCAGGGAGCAGAGGCGTCCACCTGTCTGTCAACCCAGGGAGGTGCCGGCCTGGCAACCTGGGCAACCCAACGCTTCCGCCGCTGGGCGCGCTTAGTTTAGAGGTAGCCGCTGCTCGTCCCAAGGGCAGGAGCCCCTTGCCTTTGGTAGAAAGAAGTTCCACTGGTGCAGCTGTCCCCCCCTCCCCCCACCAGAAGCTTGGAAAGGACTTTCCAGATCCAAGCATGGGATTTCCAAAGAGAGCCGTGTTGCTGGAGACCCTTTACTTGGGTGAAGGTCACTGGGCTGCCCACCCAGAGAAACAAGGTCCACCGGTTGAAATTCAGCCTGTTGAAAGTTGTTGACCAAATGCTGGAGACCAGTGACAGCCCGCTGTCCCCCCGCCCATTTCCTCATTTTTTACTTTCTCAGTGTCCTTGTCCTTTTGTGCTGCTGTCACCACAAAGTAGCCAGGTAAAGTTGAGAAGACCAGTGGTCTCGGTTTGGGCAGTTGCCCAGGCAACAGGAGGAGCCCCAGGCCACAAGGCAGTTAGTACTTTGGAAACAGGGGCTGTAATCCAGCCTCCCCCCACCCCCATCCACAATGCCCCTTTCTGTAGGCTGCCAGTCTTCCTCTTATTTATTTATTTATTTATTTATTTATTTATTTATTTATTTATTTATTATTTATTTATTATTGATTGATTGATTGATTGATTGGTTCGATTTATATGCCGCCCTTTTCCAGATACTCAGGGCGGCTTACAATGCATTAAGCAATAGCCTTCCTACTTTTGTCTATACCTGCTTAGTAGGGCTTTTGCCCCCCCCCCCAAGCGGTGTTCTTCCAGAAGAAGGGCAGGTGGCTGGTTCCTGACCCGCCATAATTTTACCAAAGTTAGTTTCAATGATTCTTTTAATGCCTCCTTTCTTGCTCTGCAACATGGGGAAATTGCTGACAATAAAATCTCCTTTTTGTTTTCAAGCGTCGGTTCTTTCCTTTGGCGACTAGACAAGAGAAGCAGCAGCTGGGCAGGCCCAGTGCCCCCCAGTGCCCCAGGAGCGTCAGCAGGCAGAGCAGGCAGCTATGGACCGGGGGTTCACCATCGAAAACCCCTATGCCAGTGTCACCATTCCGCGGGCTCAACTGAAGGATGACTTCCTGAGATACTACCTGGGAGAGGACTTCAGCCCTGGCGTCTTGCCCCCCTGCTCGGCAGCCCCACAGAAAGAGGCAGACCCAAAATCTCCCTCTCTGGCTTGGAATGGTCAAGCCCAGGCAGAGTCGCAAGCCAGACCCACCAACCCCTATGCCAGCCTCAAGGTGCCCAAGGTGGATGCTCCAGAGCCTTTCCGCTGGAAGGGCCACGAAGAGGCAGCTCCGGATCCCGGCTGCTGTGGCTGCTGTTGCTCGCCTTGCTGCAGGAAGTGCTGCTGCATCATCTCCTAATCGAAGAGCAGTTGAGGCTGATTGGGCGTGGCTGCACTCACCTGTCCCACTCCTGGATACCGCCCTCCCTCTGCCAGAGCAGTTGTGCCCTGATGCCCGGGAGGCCTAAAGGAGCAGTCAACTTTTCTTTCCCCATTTCCCTTGAGGCAACACGGGCAGCAGAGGAGGGCCAGCATTCGATGAAGAACAGGGAAAAGGTTCCCCTGGCAAAGGACGATGAAGAGTGGACATGGCACTAACTCTGATCTGGAGATGGGAGCCGGATTTGCTCCCTGCCTGCGAGGACCAGCCAGAGCCTGCAGTGCCTTCCCTTCCCTTAGGCACCTGGCCTCTCCCCCTGCCCTTTCTCTGGAGGGGAGTGGGTAGAAGAAAAATGGAGGCGGAACGGGCACTGGACTCCAGCAGGCTTGTGTGGCTGCCAGTGGCGCCGTGTGGAAGGCCAACCTTGCTTGCTCAGGGTGCGGCCCTTGGCCTCTGCCCTTTAAAGGGAGGTGTGGTGAAAGTTCTCTGTCAATAACCAGGGTCATAAAACTTTTCTTGCCCAGCCAGCATGTCTTCCTGGTTTTCATGCTCCCCGCACCCCCTCTGCTCCTCCTTTGCCCAGTCTTCCTGCATCCTGTGGAGGCCTTTCCATTTTCCTTCCCTTCAGCCAAGGCAGCCTGGCTTGGGACCTGCTTTGTGAGCCTCCCAAGGACACACACTCGGAAGGTCGCCCATGGGCGTTCCTTGGCACAGCCCCAACAGGGTGAGATTCCACGTCTCCCTTGCCAACCTTGCCTCGCCACTCTGCATGTGACAGCCCCGCCTGGCCTCCCTTTCAGATTCACTGGCAATGGAAGCCTCTGCCGGACGGAGCCTGCGGTTGGGGAACAGGTGCCTGGGGGCTTTGGGGCTGCTTCTCCAAAGCTGCAAGGGGGGGAGCTGCTTCCTGAGGCCTGGAAAGCAGAGCCCAGCTCTGAGCCAAGAAGGAGAAACAGTTTTGTTTCCGTTGCTGAGGGTGATGGGGCAGCAGCGCATGTAAGTAAGCGCCATTCACAAAAGAATGGCGTTGCTTTCGGTTTCTGCACTGGGCAACCCACGGACCGTCGGCTCATCCATTGGGAGGTTTTTCCTGAGCGGATTTTTCAGATCCTCCCATAGTGGTGGAGCGTCTCTTGTCCGGCCTTCTTCAGTGGGAGACATTCGGAGACATTTCTACTTTGAAAACGGCCCATATTGAACTGTATTACATAGCCAAGCATCAGCACAGGAAATATTTTATGACATTTTGTATTACGATAATTTTGCGTCACAAAAAGTTTTATAAAATTTGTCAAATTTCAATTCCACTGGAGTCATGAGTCCTGGATTTCGGGCACATTCTGTATATTAGTCCATTTGAAGTCCTTGGTCCAAAACGTTTTCGCCCTTCAGTCAGTTTCACCCAGTTACGGGAAAGGAATCAGAGACGTCGTATGAGGAGGTTGACCTGTGTGTGCCAGAGGGGACTCTGGGCTTCCTTCCTGCCTGCTTGTGACCAGCTAAGGGGAGGGTGTTCAGATGGAGCCAGAAATTGGTCAGCACACAAGCAAGCAGCAGGAGGCAGGCTGGCATTTACTACCTAACTGCTTCCCATCCCCACCCCAGGAGAAGGGCTGACTCCCCCCTTTGCCCCCTCCACGGTCTCAGGGTACTGTGCCTCCCTCCACTGAGCCCATTTAAATGAAACACCCCACCCCCCACCCCCGTTCTGTGAAGATTTTGAGGAATGTGGCCAGGCGGGTGCCTGCCCCACTGCTGGCTGTTTGTTCAGGAGGAAACCAGGCAAGAGCGGGCTTGCTCTGGGTCTGGCACACAGCAGCCTCCATCGGCCTTTCCTTCCTCTGCCCCATTTCTTGTCTTGCAATGAAGCTACTTCATGAAGTGAGGCATCGTAGAATGTCTTATATGCCCCGTGTGGACAAGGCTTTGCAGGGTTGGCACACAGCCTGTTCTGCCCTCTGATCTTAGTTATTGCAGCCAGAATGCAGGGCAACGTCTGTCAGCAGCCCTTCCAGGAAGACTTTGGACGAGCAGCCTCTGCTCAGCCCCGGCCCTTCCATTGCCCTCCTTGGTGGGGCCTGACTTCTGGGGAGGGGGAGGGGGCAGGACTGGGCTTTCTGGCAGCCAAATATCTGGATTTGTCTGTACTAAGAGGGTAATCTGAAGGATGAGCAAAGCATCTCTTGGTTTGAAGCAGTCCCATTCTCTTCCTGCTTCCTTTTATTGTTCAGTCCATTTGGAAATTATGGGGACTTTATGAAAAACAGGCACCCCATGATGGAACAGTGGACCAACTCTGAACTTTTCAGAAATGTGGGATTGTTATTTCACTTTCTTATCTTTCTTTCAGAAGGCAAGTTTACAACAAATGCTTAATGCGGGGTATCTGGAAAGCTAGTAGATTGCCATTTCAAACAGCAGGGACTAAACTCTGAGCCTTAAAGCGACCAATAAGAGGCTGAGTGGGATTTAAGATTTGCCCACAGAGGAGTATCCTTTCTGCAGAGAAAGGAGTCCCAGGTAGGGAGCTGCTGGTGAAAAGTCCCCTTCTAGACCATTGGCCAAGGTTGTGGTTTCAGGCCGGAGAACGGTATCCCTGAGGCTAATCCTAATCTGCAGAAGGAACAACTCTACCAGCAGCCTCACATCCCATGCCCCCCCCCCCCCCCCACACACACACATCTCTTGTTGCAAGCAGTGTAGCCCCAGGCTGTTCTCCACATTGCCCAGGAGGCAGGGGTGAAATCCAGCAGGTTCTGACAGGTTCTGGAGAACCAGTAGTGGAAATTTTGAGCAGTTGGAGAACTGGCAAATACCACCTCTGGCTGGCCCCAGAGTGGGGTGGGAATGGAGATTTTGCAGTATCCTTCCCCTGCCATGCCCATCAAGCCACGCCCACCAAGCTACACCACACCCATCAAGCCATGCCCATAGAACTGTAAAAAAAATTGGGATTTCACCACTGCCAGGGGGGTTCTCTGACAGACTCGCCTGAGGCTCCTCCAGCCAACAGCCCCTCTCTTCCACGTATTCTTTTCCCAGCCTGTTGGACAATCCTGGACTTAGGAAAGAACAGTCTCTCTCCCTCTGCTTCTCCCTCTCCCTCCCTCCCTCTCTCTTTTTTAAAATTGTTTTTATTCAATGTTTACATCTTTTAAATCTTAGTTACACTTTTACAGCTTTCCAATACCGGCATTTGTAGTAATATCCAATTTATCTTTCAGCCAACTATATACATACACCTTTTGTTTGTTACATATTATTCATATAATCAATACATTTTATACAGTATACATACCTACTACACATTAAATATAGCATTCCATTATAATATCTTCTCTTTTGCTATATACTATCCATTAATTTTAGATTCCTTTTCCAGCCAATCATACCGTCTGTTCCATGTTTCATAATAAATCATTTCCTCTTTGTCCTTAAGTTCCATCATTAATGTATCTGATTCTGCACACTCCAGCACCTTTTTTATAATCATTGCGTTTGTTGGAGCATGTTGTTGTTTCCAGTTTTGGACAAATGAGATTCTATACCTCATATTCCACATAATTACGGCCGCTAGAATCCCTCTCCCTCTCCCTCCCTCTCTCTCTCTCTCTCTCTCTCTCTCTCTCTCTCTCTCTCAATCCTAGGGGTCGTTTCTCCTCTGGGTGGGAGGTGAGCACTTCAGGCATTTGTGCAAAAGTTTCATGGTTTCATGACTGACATCCAGGGCGGTGCTGGGGAGATGAGTTGGAGGAGACAGGCAAGGAGGGAGCATATAATTGTGTTTCTGTGGCTATTGTTGGCCAGGACACCAGTAACTCTATCTCGTGAAGTTGGCCTCCTCCTGTATCTCCCCTGGTAGATACAGTACCAGCAACTGTGCCTGAAATGTGAACCTCTCGTATAATTTAACAGCGTGAGAGGCTGCGGCCAGAAGCTGTCAGCCTCCCTTTCTTTCTCTGGAGGAGAGTGAAGATGCAGCAGGAGCAGGAAATGTAAGTTTCTCCCACAGAAACCGACCTGCCGATTGTGTAGCCACAGAGCCCCATCGGCCTCCGCTCTTTGGCTTTGGGTAAGGTGAGCTCTCGCAGGGGATCGTGGCCTGCTGACCACAGCCTGGAGGCCATTTGTGGAGGTCGCCCCTTTTGGGGTGCTGCATTTGGGAGGGATTTCCATCTAATTTTCTGCTTTTCACTTGAATTAAGGCTCTTAAGTGACTGGCTTGGTCAGCTGGTTGTCCCCTGCTTTCAAGGGATTGGTTTTGCTGGACACCTTTGCATTAAAAATTGCAGACGGTGCCTCCAAGGGAATAAGGCATCACCTGAAACCTGAAATTCCTTTGCCAGCAACCTGGCTGTCCAGATCACAATGTGACTGGGAAGTTGTGCCCTCCCCGCCCCCACCCTTTATTTTTATTTTTTTACTCTAGTTCTGAGCTTCAGAAACAGAATCGGGAGTAGATTTAGGAGTTTCAGACTGATGGGCATTCAGAGGCAGCCCCTGAGCTGACGGCCTTCTGCAGCAGGCAGACTTGAAACAGTGGCGACTGAGACCAACTGGAGCTGCTGCCCAAAGTCTGGTCCGCATCTGGCCCTGAACGGCTCTTCTCTTTGGTTCCTCCCTGCAGGACTGCTCTGCCTTCTGGGCCTGAGGACGATGAGGCTGCCAAGCCCAGCCCGGAGGCCGCTGTCCCCAGTCCCAGCAGCCTCAAACTCGAGTGCGTCATCTGTTACTGCTGCTATGACCTCTCTGCCCGCCTCCCTCGCCGCCTCTACTGCGGCCATGCGTTTTGCCAGGCCTGTATCCGGCGCCTCAATGTGGTGGCCAATGAGCAGTGGTGGATCCCGTGTCCCCAGTGCCGCCAAAACACCCCCACCCCACGCGGAGGGGTGGCAATGCTTGATTTGGACCTTGCGGCCTTCCTCGCCGTCAAGTCCGAGAAGGTGCTTCCCCGGCAGGGAGGCCGGCTGCAGCTGGAGCGGTTCTCCAAGGAGAAGCCGGTCATCACGGAGCAGCTGAGCGGCTCGTGCCAGGAAGTTCTGCCTGAGCCCCAGCCCTGCCTTCCCCGGAATGGCTGCTGCTGCCCCTGCGACCCCACACTCTGCTGTGGAACCGCTGCAGCTTTTCAGAGCTGAATTAGCTTCCTGCCTGCCTGAGGGACTGACTGGGAAGGAAGGAGAAGTCTTTGCTGCTCATTGCTGGACTTCAGATTCCAGGATTTTCTGAAAATCTTTTTGCTGCATCTTGCAGGACTTCCCTGCTCTGGTGGTTTTCTAGCACAATCTCCTAACCAGCCCTCCAGCCCCAAATCTTGCACCAGCTCCTCAATGCTTGCTTGGTGATGGCAAGCTGGGCATTGCTACAGAGTGTAGCCAGCTGGTTCTAATCATCAGGTTGCATTCTTAGCAAGGTGTTTTATTTTTTTCTTAGTGGCAAGTGCCTGTCCGAATACATCCGATAGCCTGAACTCTGCCTCTAGTCTCTTTAGTTAGTCACAGGCTGCTTCCAGAGAAGCACTAGGTCTGGAATGGCTGCTGTTTTTACAGAGGAGGGCAGTTCCTACGTGGAGAGCCATTTGTCTGAAATGGTATAGGGTCTCCTGCTTAAGCAAGGGGGTCCTACTAGAAGACTTCCAAGGTCCCTCCAACTCTCCAGTTCTGTCATTCTGCTCTTCTCCCCTCTTTTATCCTCCCCTGATTCCTTTTTGTCTTTTTGCTGGACTGGGCACCAGGCGTCCTTGGAGCAAACACCCTCAGTCCTCCTCTGTTTTCCATTTTGAAGAACATGCTTGAGTGTGATTCTATTGGGGGCTGAACCTCAGCAGCGTAACACTCTTTGACTCTATAAGTTTCGTAAAAGATATATTTTCTTAATTTTTTAAAGTTTAGTCTCTTCTTCAAAAACTGGAATGTCTTTCTGACAGTCCACAAGTGAAAGAATATCATACTGCTATGGTGCTGCAATAGTAATATTAAAATATTTTCTGATATGAATTACGTCATAAATAGAAGAAAATAGGTAACATCGATGATCTACAGAGCTGCTAATTTCATGAGGAGTCAGTACTGGACAGTAAATTTTGATTTTCAAATGTGCGATACCCAAGTGCTTCTCAGACACTTGGTAAAAACATTGTTTAACAGGGTGTTTCTCAGCTCCATCCTCTTAATTTCACTTGTTGAATTCGGCACAAGTGAAAATACTGAATTTAGCCCATCTTGGATGTTTGAAGGACAAGTAGCCAGAGCTGTATCAAATCATGAAGGGATCCAAAAGGTTTGGCTGCTTTTGCTTTCCTGACACACCATTACTTGATCTATCAAGTCCTATTTTAGCTTGAGATACTTTGATTGTTTTTAATGTACCTGCTCATGATTTTTCCGTGCCTTGGTATTTGTTGATATTTTTTATAAGTGGCTGTTATTATAATAATAAAAAAAAGGAGGCAGGTTCTTACTCATGAGTGTGCTTTTAAAAGGCAGCCACGAAAGCTTACAGCCTGAACCTGGAGGTGCAGAGGAACGGTAGGTAGCCCCAGACCAAGGGGAAACTAGCGGGGGACACTCTTCAGGAAAGCCTCTCTGGAAAGGGGAGCCCATTTATGGGTCGCGCCTCCCTTTCGGAGCCGCGGAGGGTCTCCACAAACGGGGGGTCTGGGGAGGCTCAGGGGGAGACCTGGGCAGAGCCCTAGGCGCCTGGGCCCGCTGCTCTTGCTTGTGGCCAGGTGAGAAGGAGGAAGCCCAGGTAAGAAACATTCGGGCAGGTAGTTATGTCTGTCGCAAGAGGCTTCAGTCTCTTGTTGCTCTGGCCCTCGGAGGCCTCGGAGGGTCAGGTTTCTAGGGAGATTTTTGGACATTGCATCACTCATTCCCCCCCTCCTCTGCCCTCCCCCCCGGCACTGGCCCCCATCTTTTCCCTCCCTCTTCTTGCTCCAGTTCCTGCCTGGGTGAGGCCCATTGAGGCCTAGTGGCAGCAGCCTCACCAGAGAAGCCTGCCTCGAGTTAGCAGGGCCAGGTAGGGCCCAGAGGGTCTCTGAGAGGTCTTGGCCCCATCACGAAGAGAGGGAGGAGAGGTGATGCTCTGGCTGCCCGACCCATGGGGCGGAGGAGGGAGGGGCCCAGTTCCCTGGCAGGACCCCACGTCCCATGTTGCACAGTGTGGTAGGATGGGGAGTTTCCAGTCCTATTCAAACAATGGTCCTCCTTTTACTGACGGGTGTTCCAGATGGACTGTGTTGCCAAATAATCGGGCAGTTCTCAAGTGAGAGAGCCCAGCTCAGCTTGATCGATGGTGAAAGGGGGTCCACCTAAAGGGGTTTCCACATCCCGGAGGCTGCTGAAGAAGAACGATGGTTTTCCTCTGATTTTAGGACCTGTTGAGATGGGTGGAGCAGAATCGCCCTGGAAGGTAGTCTGGGGGCCATTGGCATTGCTCTTCGTATGTTCTGGTGAGAGGATACTTCATTTAATCTTTTATCTATGCGAACTGAGATCCTTTTTGTTATCACCCTGGTCAGAAAGACGTGCTGGTCCGACCTGTTATCACATTCTCCAAGTCCTCATTTTAAAATATTTCCTTTTAATGCCCTCTCATTTCTTCCCCTGCTGGGTCGGCCTAGTCTCATTTTATGATTTGGATTGAAAGATTTTTAGCCTGTGGATTCTAACAGGCCGTGTGAGTCTGGCTGTGTAAATGAGGACAGAGAGTGACACAGAACCTGTTAGAAGGTTGCCTGCAGAATCAGGGCCAAGTTGCTGCTAGAGCAAGGAAGAAAGCTGGCCTGTAGTTCAAAGAACAGATCATCCATGATAAGTGGCCCTTCTTGGGAAGGTTGAACCTTGGCCTGATGTGTCTGAAACTCAGGAGCTGTTGTTGGACTGAGTGGAACTAAACACCGTAAGACTAAAGCTTAGCCCTTTTCTGTTTAGCAACAAAAATTCTGATCCAAGATGCATCTGTACCACTTATGCATGCAGGACTGGGGTGGTGCCCCCCAAAGTGGATCCCGTACAGAGATGAGTTTTGCCTCTATCTCCCGACTGCTCCTGCTCTCTCCTGGAAGGAGGCCAGAGCCTTCTGTCAGGACCAAAAGGCAGATCTGGTGGTCATCAAGGATTATAGCAAGCAAGTAAGAGGTGGTCTTTGCAATCTGCACTCTCTTGGGGAATAAAAAGAGTATGGAGGGGGGGGAAACTGCCCATGTAGGTGGTTGGCTTGGGTCCAGCTGCCATGAAGACAGCTCTGTTGCTGCACTGGCCA
Organism: Arizona elegans; assembly: GCA_022577455.1. Classification (NCBI taxonomy): domain Eukaryota; kingdom Metazoa; phylum Chordata; class Lepidosauria; order Squamata; family Colubridae; genus Arizona; species Arizona elegans. The sequence continues at coordinate 188,918 of JAKOOJ010000034.1, read as the reverse complement.
TACATAAGCTTTAGCCTGCCCACTTTCTGTAGGAGCAGAGAAAATGCTGCTGTGGCCTCAACCTTGCTTTTGAAACTTGCCTTGGCACAGATGTTCCTGAGGGACCATACCGAAGGTGCCAGGGGTCATGCGTCATACTTCTGGATTGGACTGGCGTGGCGAGAGGCTCAGCTCACCTGGGTGGATGGCACTCCAATATCACAGAGTTGGTACAGGTGAGGGAAGAAAGAGTCTGGTGTTTGGTTGGTGGGTGTCCCAAGAGAAGGGAGGATTCAGCCCACGTACACAAAGCTGCAGAGGTGGCCTAGTCAGCCTTTCCTCTCCCATCGCCTCCTGACTGGAGAAGACCTTCCAAGGTCAAGGAACATCCAGCGAAAAACATTCTTTTTGCATGGCGTCTCCTCCAACTCATGCCTTGGTTTTGGGTTCTTCAATTTCTCCAGCCACTGGCTCCAGGGCCACCCTGGGAAGAAGCACTGCACCCAGCTTGTGGGCATCTATGCTGCGCAGTGGAGAGACTGGGACTGCGAGGCCAGCACCTCCTTTATCTGTGAGAAGCCGATGAAAAGTATGGCAAGAAAAACATCTGACTCACTTTCTCCCTCCCAACCCCAAACCAGGAGGAGGAATAACATACGACAGATACTGTGGAAAATGGATTTAAATTAGGGGCGTGTGCACCCTGGCAATGCAGAGAAAGGCATCCTGTGTCTCATCCTGATCAAACCTGACTTAATCCACATCTGTTACACACACTAGACAACTCACCCTCGAGACATGAAAGCAAAAGGTGCTTTCTTACTGTTACTTAGTAGTAGAGTGGCTCTGAACAGGGAGAATTTATCTGCCCTCTCCAGAGAAGTAGAAAGAGTTGCTAGATTCCTTCTCCTTGGTGTGAAACCAGTTTCTCTGTGAAACCACGGCCTGGATGTTTGAGAATCTCCACAGACATTTTTGAAACTCGCACCTTTTTCTCTCTCGTCCAGATGCCTTTTCCAGCAGCACCAGAAAAGTGCGATTCCGCTCTCACTGCTACGTCTTCCATTTTCCATCGTTGCGGGAACAGAGGTCGTGGGGAGAGGCCCAGTCTTTCTGCCAGGAGCTCGGAGGGAACTTGGCCGTTATCCACGATGAAGAGGAGAATACTTTTCTCTCAAGTAAGATGTCTGCCAATTCCCCGGGGCCTTCGTGGAGATTCCTGATCAGTTTTCAAAGTTGCACAGGCTGATCAAAAGTAACCCAATTGGAACGGTCAGGCTCAGCCATCTCCTCTCCTTCGGTTTTCTGCTTTTGCTCCTCGGAGAATGCCTGTGTCCAAGGGGCCAGTGCTCTTCAGGTGTCTTATCCCTGCTGGTTCTGCCCCTCCCCTCCAGGTGCTTTTCCTGAGGATGGCTGGTACCTATGGATCGGTCTGCACCTGGAGGCCATGTGGAAGTGGAGCGATGCCTCGGCCCCCACCTACCTCCGGTGGGACGCAGGTACTTTTCTGGGCCCTTGGGTTATGTGCCTGAAACCTATTATTTGTCTTGACATTTCCTTTTTTTAAAGAGCATTTTGGGTTATAATTAAAATGAAATCATAAATGGCAGAACAAAAAAATCCCTATCCTGTTACAGCACAACATTTCTATAACATTATTGTGCTACTTTAATGAAAATGGTGTTGGAGCTTTACTGTACAGAGCGAGGGCTTTACAACCCATTCATGGATTTTAAAACTTTCCTGTCACACCATCTCAGAGAAAGTTGTAACCTACACTACTTGTGAGAATAGGCTGCAGAGTGTCTTGGAGGCGTGGGAAGCTGACGGAGCCCAGCATTCCCCCCTCCTCTCCCTTCAGCCCCATCCACAGGGCAGGACCGGTGCGCGGTGCTCAGTCTTCGGCCTCTGGATGGCGGGCAGCATGGGACGTGGAAGGCCAGGCCTTGCCAGGTGCGCCCCACAGCTGAATACGTAGGTTTCATCTGCCAACTCCAGTACGGTGAGTGCAATGGATTGAGGTCAGAATTGCCAGACAGATCCGCATCCAGGCTGCCTTTTCTAATAGTCCTCAAGCCAACGGCTTCTAAATAAAGGAGGAAGTGTGGAAGCCTGTAGAATAACCTCTTACACTTGTGTTGTTGTGGAACACAGTGGTGACTCCCACAATGGGAAGCATGATTTGGGAATCCCTTTGTGTGCCAAGCCCAGAAGACTAGGCCTCTGGTCTGTTGAACTCACTTTTATCTAAAGCTCTAGAAAAGTCAGATCCTTTCATGGCTGGGAACCTCACATCCCTTCAAGAGATGATCCGAACACTACTTCAGAACCCAGCTGCAAATTCCCTTCACAGGTTGCTCTTCCTGGATTTCCTTGAAGGAGGCCTAATTCATTCTGCTCTTTGCTGGCAGATTCCTGTGGCCCTCCGGAGCCTGTTCGGTTTCTCCTCCCGGGCGGGATGGGTCCTTATGCCACAGCTGATGTCACCTTCTCTTTGACTGCCCATGCCACCTTCTCTCTGGTTTTGACCTGCTTCCATCCAAATGGCACCCTCTTCTTGATCATCTTTGAGTACAATGCCACTCATATCCATGGCAGCATCTTTAGTGAGCAGGGCAGATTTTTGTTGCACAAGAATTACCCTCGTGCCCCTTTCTCCCCCGGCCTCAACACCTGGAGCTTCATCAGCTACCCAGATGGCTTTGCCTGCTTCTTCAACCACCAGGAGCACTTCCGGCTGTCAGACAGCCAAAATGCCTTCCTTGCGAACATCAGCTCCTTGCAGATAAGTGGAGCCACCGTAGCCAACGCTTCCCTGGGTAGGTTGATCCAGCCAGCCCCAAGCAGGCACAGCAAGGGACATAAGCAGCCCCCTCAGGGGGAGGGAGACAGGCCTGTCCTGGCTGGTGCATCCTGACCCCACTTAGTTGGTAGAAGGGCCTGAGCATGGGCTGCTGCTTCTCCGGTGGCCATTCTGCTCTCTTCCTCATGGAGGGAGCCCTTCTGGAGAGCCAATCTCATAGTCATGCACTGGAACTAAGGAGGCAAGAGGTCCCCCTACAACTCTGGTCAAAGATAGCCCTCCAGATCAGAGGGAAAAGCAGAATTCAGAGCTTTCTGATTGGGGCTCTCCTGAGTGTTTTGAGGGGTCACGGAGCCTCTGTTGCCCCACTGGGATGCCCTCAACCCTTTTGCATCTTCTTCCAGAGTATCCGCTTTCCTCTGACTTGCGCTTCCCCCACGGGAACAGCCTGCAGCTGGAGGATGCCATCCACTACTACCTGGGCAACTTCACTGTTGGGCTGTGGATCCGAAGCGCCTTCCTGGACTCTCCTCGGATGTGTGCAGTCAGCTACTCCTTGAAGTGGCAGCAGCAGGCAGAGTTTGCGCTCTTCCTTCTCTCCCCTTCTGGACTGGAATTCCACGCCAAGGGGTGAGGCGGGCAGGGGCTGTGCCATTGACCCACCCTTCCTGGGACCACTGCAAATCCACATCCTCTGGCATCCCTCTGGCATCCCTCTCTACCCACCGGCCACACAGCCTTGCCTGGGAATGAGCAGTGCGAGAGGGCCACAGAGCCTTTTCCCAGGTCCTGCTGTGGTTCTTCTTGCAGAGCCCTGCTGTTCAGTGGCACCCGAGTCCTCCTTTTGGATGGATCCTGGCATCACCTGGCTGTCTCGGTCACCAACACTCCCGGCGTTGCTCCCTTCAAAGTCTTTGTGGATGGAGAGACCTGGCAGCCAGACGTGTCTGAAAGCGGTGGCTTCCTGTGGAAGGGGCTATCCCTGGGAGGAAGGCTGAGCCTAGGGCAGCTGGAAGGCGGCCACAGGGGTGAGTCTGGCTGAGTCACTTGGGGGATGATTTGCACCGTGGTATCCGTGGCAGGTCTGCACCGGTGCCAGAAGTGATGGCCATTATCATCTCAAGTGCTTTTCTTTTTCTCTGTAAGGCCTGTATCTAAGCGAGAGAAGCATCCTTCCTATAGTTACTCATTTATCTGTAGGTGTGTGTATGGCATAAGGCAGGGGTCTTGCTGACCAGGGTCACCTTGCAGGGGCCAGCTTCTATGTTGGCGATCTGAGTGAGGTGAACCTGTGGGACCGAGCCCTTTCTGAGTTCTCAGTGAAGCAACTGTCAGCCTTGAGAAACAGGTGGAAGTTCCCCGGGAACGTGGTGAGCTGGAGTCAGCTGGTTGCAAAGAAGCCTCCAGGTGTGCAGTTCAGCCCCACCAGTGAAGAGCCAGGTAAAGTCCTAGGGGTGTGTGTAATATTTTGATGGGTTGGGCGGGCACCAAGTATGGCTGCCCTAATGGAGGAGTTTCTGGTGGGGCATCGAGACGGGCCGAGTTGGGGGTGATGCAGCTGTCGGTCTGTGGGTGCTCCATTCACCTTGCACGTCCCAGTTGGCCTTTTTGTTCACATCCCTTTGTTGGTGGTTGAGTTGCTGCCTCTCTCCACAAGAGGAATGGGGATCCCTTCCCAACTGCTGGTGTCACCTTCCTTCCCGGCTTCCTCCTTTTCTGCATTTGCCTCCAGCTGCTGCCCAAAGCCTAGTTGGGCCCACTGTCCTGCAGGAACCCACGGTCTGGGGATGATGAGCCCCCCAAGGTGATTAAGACAGCAGGAATTTCTTCCTTACTCAAAAACATTCCAGCTCATCCTCCTCCTTCAGAGCTCCCATAGACAAGGGTTAAGTTCGCTTCGGTGCTTTGGAAATAAATGGTGAACCACAGTGTTTGGCTTCTCCTCTCCCACTCCCCCCACCTTCCCCCCCAGATCGTCCTTTTGTGTGGTTTGGCCTCCTCCGGCTCAGAGGGAAGGCTTTGGTTCTCTGCACAGACCCAGAGCGGTCCATCCTCCACATCCAGCCCCTGCTTGGCCCATGTGCCACACGGGCTCTCTGGGGATTGCAGCTGAACGGTCGTCTCCGCAACGTTGCAGACCCTCCTGCTTGTCTTCTGGTCAGTCATGACTTGTTTGCATTTTTAACTCTATATTTTGCTTGTTTCTCTTTTGCAACCCTGCAAAGCCCGGATAAGTCTGAAGGCTAATTTTGTGAGGGTGCGGGCATTCCTGAGTCCTTCAGAAAAGTACTGCTTGATTTATGGGCCAAACGTGTTAAAGTAATTTAGAAACCAATTCAAAGTTATTGTCAGGTGAGCCACTCTGGGTCCACTCTGTGCAGGTGGCCTCAGGTGGCTCCTCTGTCCTGAGCAGCTGGGACTGCTCTCCCGACGCTCGGAGCAGCTTCCGCCTCTTGCAGGACATGCGTCTGCAGAATCTGCACTCGGGGCTCTGCTTGTTTCAAGAAGCCGGCAATGCCACACTGTATCTGGGGAAATGCACTCTTCAGGCCTTGTTCTTTTTTCTGGATTGGGGTATGTTCTCCCTTCTTTCCATCACAATGTTCTCTCTCCTCCCTCTGCCTCAGGGGATGCTCCAAAAAGTCCTCTGGGGAAGGGAAAGAGCCAGGATGGATTGGATGCATCCAGGAGCGAAATGCTACTGGTTCGCTCTGGTTCGGGAGAACCGTAGTTTAAAAAGGCTACTGGTTCTTCCAAACCGATGTTTCCGACGATCAGCTGTGCAGCGGCGTTTAGCTTTCTAGCGAAGCTAAATCGCACGGCACAGCTGATTTCCTCCCCCCCTCGCTGTTCTACTTACCTTTCCAAGCCTCCTTTTGGTCCACAGCGCACATGGGCATGCAGCACACGTTTGGGGCACAGCGCACATGCGTGGTCAGCAAACCGGTAGCAAATCGGTTTGGATTTCACTACTGGATACATCTCAGTCCATCTGCCCCCCGCCCCCCCCCCAAGCACCGCCAGGATCGGGGCTCCTTGCTTAGGAGGCCACGGAGCCTTCCCCTCACTCTGAGGCAGGAGGAAGCCAGCTGCGTTCTCAGGCTGCCCTCCGCCCGCTCTTTTCTCCCCAGATGTGCACTGTCTCCATTCCAGGGGCTGGAGGCCTTGGAAGGACAGATGCCTCTTCTTCGTGCTGGACGCAGCTCTCGAGTGGAGCCAGGCGCAGAGGTTCTGCCAGCGGTTCCACGGGGGGAGCCTGCTCTCCCTGAACAGCCCACAGGATCTGGTGAGCAGTTGAGCTTTGGGCCGCCTGGAGGAATAAGGCCCAGCCGCTCTGCATCTTACTGGGAAGATCCAAGCACAGCAAGCAGACAAGGGCCTTGCCTCCTCTGGGGCCGGTCTGCTGCAGAGGTGTGGCCAGAGATTTGGGTGGGTGGCGAGGAGCAATGGGCAGTTCTGTGGGTTTGGCCTCTGGATGGCCGGGAATCCCACCTGGCGGAATCCGCTGCCCCTGTGTGTGCATTGCAGATGTGGCTGCAGGGGCAAGTGCCAGGGAGCCTCTGGACAGGGTTGCACAGGAGTGGCAGAGATCTATGGAGCTGGCTGGATGGGACCCAGTTCAACCAAGCGCTGAAGCGGTAAGATGCCTCCCCACCCCTCTAAGGCTCCCCTCTAAGAAGCTCTGGGTTGATCTACTCCACCCAGAAAAATGGCCAAGGCTAAACTCCATCCAAGCCTAGCAGATTGGCATGTAGAGCTACTGGGATCTTCGCTGACTGGGCCAAATGTGTTGCGGAGCTAACTGGTTTTTTTCACATCATCTCCTCTTTCTCTAATTCTTTTCCACGTAGCTTCATGTTCTTTTTGGAGCCTTCCAGCATGGCAGTCTGTGTGCTTGCTCTGACCTCTGGCTTCCTGAAGGCCGAGCCGTGCCACAGGCCTCACCGGTGGATCTGCCAGGCTCCGCGCCAAAGCGGTAAGAGCTGGTGGGGAAGAGCACAACTCCTTGCCCCTCGTCCCACAGCTCTGCTATCTGGCGAAGAACTTTTCCACACAAATGATACTTAAGAGGAACCCAGCCCCCTTGTGGCAAGATGAAAGCTGCAGACAGTTGTGTTTTGTGGCTGATAGTAGTAGGGTAGGGTAGGCTAAGGTAGAGAAAAAAGGAAGAAGGCAACAGGGGTGCCCAAACATGGCCAGGAAGGAGACAGAGCTACATGGAATAGGAGGTTGAATTGCCCACTTTAGAGCCATGCTCTAAAGGTGGCGTAACCAAAACCTCAGCCTTTAGCGATGGACAATGCCTTCTGGTCAGCTGCTGCATTGTCTGAATCCCCTCCCTTTCTTGCCTCTGTTCCTCCAATTGCTGCACTTTTAAGGATTACTTTTTTACTGACTAAGCAAGCCAGCTGAATCACCGGCTGACCTGGTCTCTTGACCAGAGGAAAAGCTTGCGGGGGGGTGGGGGTGGTGAGGCTGTGAGGCTGTGAAAAGAGCAAGAGGGATGAGGCTGGCTTGCCTGCCGGAACCGTCGCCCGGGACCCTTCCTGCAAGAGATGATGCGTTCTTGCCTTTCACCTGGCCTCTTCTATTTCCTCCAGATTTATACATGACCTTCCCTGGGAAATCTTTTGTGGGCACCAAGATTGCAGACCTGAGCTTTCCTTCGCTGCAGGCCGCCAAGCAGCAGTGCAGCGCATTGGGCGAGGGCTGTGATGTTGTGGTCAGCACCATGACAGGCCACCACCTTATGATGGGGAAACGCTTTGTCACCCTGGAGGATCCTGGAGCAGCAGCAGCAGCAGCAACAGCAGCAGCAGCAGCCGTGCATGTCAAAACAAGATGCTCCCCCGGCTACTCTGGGCAGGACTGCCAATCGATGTGTCCTCGATGTGAGCCCAGCTTGAGCTGCAACCCACTGACGGGCCTCTGCGATGGCTTCCTCTATTACCGAAAGGCTCCCGGTAGGAGAACTGGATTGGTCCGCCCAGCCTAGGGCCCCCTCTGGCTCCAGCTTTTCCACTCCCACAGCTCAGGGTTGGGAACCGGGCTCTGGCAAAGATGTGCTGTCTTGGGCTTGTCAAGAGCCTCTCCCTTGAGCCCAGAAGAACAGGCCAGGGACCCTGGCCCTGAGGGGTCCCGAGAAAGGGAAAGAGCTTGGGGTGTAAAGGGTGGGATCTTCCAGACAAAAAGGGCGTGTCTGCCTCAGCTTCTTGCCCCAGGGGCTCCCCTCTGGGATGACTGCACAGCCACCTATCTTGTCCGTCAAGGTGAACCCTCTTCTCACAGCCCTCATTGCTTCACTGAAGTGCCTTCCGCTTGAGGTTTGGATATTTGAGCGAGGAAGTTGCTGGTCTTACGAGCGCTACAGTAGTCAGGTTGAAGCCAAGGCCGTGTGCAAGAGGTATCTGGGTAGCACAGTCAGGAAGGTTCCACCCCTGAGCAAGGTGAGCGGCGTAGTGGCCCTTCTTCACACACGGTGGCGTCTCCCCACCATAAGGTGGTGCCCTGCCTTAGAGTTGACCCCTCCTTTCTGGCACGCAAAACCGCTCCTGTGAATTGCGATACTATAGTTGCTCTATCTAGAGAGTTTTTGCGAGGATGGCTTGGATACCTGGAGCCTTTGGAATCTGACCTGCATAGTCCTTCTGGCCCTCACCTCTCCCTGCCCCTCCAGGTCCCAGCTGGCCCCTCTGCAGATGGGAGAAGAGGCTTCCAGCAGCCAGGAGGCTCACTTTGGGCTTGCCAGCGAGGTGAAGGTATGGCTTTGCTCACACAAACCAAGCCAAGGACAAATCTGGGGGATGAAAAGGGGAGAAGGACACAAGTTTTCACCCACAAATACTTTGCTCTAAAATCACCAAGAGGTGAGCTGCTTCCTCTGGGATTTGGCAAGGACAGAACCTGTTACAGGTCCCAGTTTTATCCAGGTCTCTTCAGAAACTTTTATTCAGGAAAACTTGAGCTGAATTCAGACTCAACAGGCCATGGAGCCCAGAATCTGCTTCCTGCAGTCACTAACCTGATATCTCAGTGAGAACCCTTGGCCAAGGCAGGAAGCTGTTCTACGCTCCCAAGTGGCTGATAATTAGTCAGGCCAAGAGCCAGCCACACCGGAGGCAGGAGAGCATCTCACGGCTACCGAGGGGCTTGGCCTTCTTCCACTCCCCGCTGTTAATTCGCACCCAGTTGTTATGGATGTAGTAAAAAGAGGTGTGTGTGGGGTGGGGGGGGAGACCTTGGAGATGTGCCGGTCTGCAAGTGCTAGAGCTCATCCTGTTGTGCAGAGGCTGTGTCCAAAACGAGGGGCTCTGAGCTTTCTTCTAGCTGCAGACGCCGTTCGCCCTCATCCCCTGCAGATGTGAAGCTGCCTTCATTCAGGGAGAAGCTGCTCCTGCCCCACCAGGAGGCTGCTCCCGAGCAGAGGCATGCCTCGTGGCAGGAAGCTGAAGATGCTTGCTACCTGCAGAAGGAACGCTGTACGGGGCTCCTGAGCCTAAAAGGAGCTCATTACACAGTGGCCGGGACGGTGCTGGTCGACAGCCCTGGCTCAGGGGCTCTCCTCTCTGTGAAGGCAGGTCAGTGCCTTCCTGTCTTGAAAGGCTGGGCGAGGGGCTTCAGGATTGTCCTGGGCTTTCCGGCCCCCCTGGACTCACCTCCTATGCTGCAGAGAAGGCCACTGGCTGGCCTGGAAGGGTATTCTTTGCTAGAGCAAGGACCATCCCTGTATGACCTTCCTTGGGCAGGTTTTTTGTGTCTTAATTTGAGTGGTGAGCGAGTATGATCTGCCTGAAAACCCATAGAACAAATCAGAGTTCTTCAGGAGCTGGTAGCAAGGGTGGTTCTTTGGAAGAAGGCCTGGTCTTCTTCGGGAGGGAAGGGATGGCCTTTCCAACGCCTTCTCCCCTTTGCAGCTTGCTCCCCTGGGTTCTGTGGCAAGCACTGCCAGAGGCGCTCTTCTCCTTGCCTGAGCACGCACACCTACAACCCTCTGACCGGCCGGTGTGATGGCAGCCTGAGCTGTGTGCGTCGCTTCAGCCCGTCATGTCTTCATGGTAAAGTGTGCAGTTTCGTTTTGTGGCTGCATTCATTACAAGTTCACAAACACACCCGTCCCTCGTGTCTCGTGTCTAAATTATTAACACAGTTAATATTTCTCTTAGGTCTGGTACATTCCAGGTGTCCAAGGGGTCCCGGCTGGTGGTTCTGGGGCGGACATTGCTATTACGTGGAGGAGCAGGGCAGCAAGAGCTGGCAAGAGGCCAAGGCTGCCTGTCAGGCCTATGGCGAAAACGTGACCCTCCTGGTTCTGAGCAGTGCCAAGGAAAAGGCCAGGACTTTTGGATGTCTCTTTAATGGGAAGTGGGGGAGGGGGCCATGGCCAGGCAAGGCAGAATTTCCCTTGTGCCTAGCGGTAAAACAGAAAGAGGTGCTTTCCCAGCGCTGCTGAGCGTTCTCACTTCAAGCTGCATCCTCCTTATTATACAGCTGTTAATTAATAACAGTGTAAATACACCAACATATTTAAACACAAGCAAGCAGGGAAGGCATCAAAACATGCCAGGAGATTGCTTTTAACAAGACAACGGTTTGCTGTCTTGACCCTTGAGAGTCAAGCTTGGGCCTGCTTTTCCTCCCCCTCGTGCCAGCCAGCCCCTGGCACAGGCAGCCTGAGCTGCCAGCCTTCCTGTGGGGCTCTGAGGGAAGAGCACAGATCCCTTCCTTGGCAAGACCGACCTTCTTTCTCCAGGATGGCCGAAGGTTTGAGAGTGAGGGGTCCCTTTTCGCTCACAGGCCTGGGTGGCAGCCATGGTGCTGAGGGGCAGCTGGACAGGGCTGAGTGATGCAGGCGGAGTATGGAGATGGGAAGAAGGCCGAGCGGATAGCCTTTCTCCGCCTTGGTGAGCACCTTGGGGTAGGAAGCTGCTTTGGGAAACGTTGGTCACCGTTTTGGCCTCCTGAAGCTGGGGCTTCTCCCTGGGGCTCTGCTTCTCACTCCAGATCTTTTCCCTGGCCTCTCCCGTCCCCCAGGACCTGAAGCATCTATCTTTCCTTCCACCTGCTGAAAAGCAGAGAGAGAAGCCACACGGGGCATCTTTACCACTTCTTGTCAGCTCCAATCCCCAGCCGTCCCCCCCCACCCCCACCCCCACTCCCTGGAATGGCACCTGCCCTCCTGTTGGATCTCCAGGCGATGCTCAGCCGGGTGCAATCCTGCTTGCTTCCCCTATCAGGTTACCTGATGTGCCTCTGGTGTCCGGAGGCTGCTTGGAGATTCGTCCCAGGGGAGACCCGGATTTGGCCGCCTCCCCATGCTCCCACCTCAAGCCCTGGGTGTGTGAGGGGCTCTGGGGTAAGTGGCTCGCTGGGCTGTGGTGAGGTCAAGGCAGCCAGGGTCGCCCTACAGCCCAGGCGGAGAGGTCCTGCGGTGACCGCAACACAGCCCATCTCCCCATCAGCACGCCGGGGACGGACGGACCTGGATCAGCTGCTTTTCCTTTGGGGAGGAGGAGGAAGGTGGCCCCTCAGTTGGTGCTTGGGAAATAAGAACTATGGGCCGAAAGATGGGCTTGGCGGGCACCCTCTGGGCACCGTGGGTCTTTACTTGTGCCTCTCAGGGATGGCTTCTCTCCTCTCTGGCTCAGCACCCCTGAGTTCCTGTCCAGCAGAGCCTGGATGGAGCCACTGGAATGGCAGCTGCTACCTCTGGGACTCTTCCTCTGCTGGTGCCTGGCCAGAGGCCCTGGAGGCCTGCCGGAGGTTCAGAAAGACAGAGCTGCTGTACCTGACCACACTTCAGGAGATGGTACCGTTTCTGTTCTAAGCCTCCTTCCCATGCCCAGCACACTGAGATCTCCTAAGGGGCTGCTGTGACTTCTGCAGGGGGCTGGCAAGCAGGGACCATCTCCCTCTCCCTGTGCAACCACGGCCTCTGCCCCTTGGCCCTCTGGTGCTTCCTTTCCCCCCTGTGAGCCAGTCAGGAAGGGGTAGCAACTGGCACCTCAGGTTCCTACCAGGGAGACTTTGGCTCAGCTCATTTTGGGCCAGGGGCTTCTGGGCGGGACCGTGGGAGGGGGGAGTGGAGAGAATAGCTTCTTCTCTTGGAGGATCTGGAGACTGGATCCCTTTTCCTTCCATCCAGCACTGGGTGCGTTCCCACTTCCAAGGCACTTTCTGGACAGGCTTGAATGACCAGAAGGAGGAGTCGGTCTTTCGTTGGTCAGCCTTGGAGCCCCTCAGCAAGCAAGTGGCTCAGTAAGTGGCCATAGGACCAGTCTGCTTGGAGTAATCTCCTTCCTTAAAGCAAGTATTATTTGGCTGTTCACCACCCTGAGTCCTTCGGGAATAGGGCGGTATACAAATTCAATAAATAATAATAAATAAATAATAATAAAGTGTCCTGCAGCTGGACAAGGGTCCCTAGCCTCAGATTGCCCCTGTTGTTTTAACCTAGGCCCAAGTAGTTATTACCAGACACAATCGGTCCTAAACAAACATATTTTATTAGAACCCCTGAGAATTACTTCATTCTCAGCTTAGTCCAAATTAATTCCAAAACAAGTCCTTCAGAAAAAGTCCTTCGGCCTTATCCCCAACCTTTGTCTTCTTTGGCACCCTGCCAAAGGTTTTTCTTGGCAAAGCCTTGTTGCTGCTCTTTTAAGCCTTATGGGAGGGGCCAATCATCTCCTGGCTTTACTCCTGAGTCGCCCTTTTTGCTTTAGCTGCTCTTGCCTTCTGGCAGTTCTTCTCATGCGTGCACTAGGAACAGGCTCCTCCTGTTCCTCTGCCTCTCTGCTGTCTGCCTCTGGAGGCTTCGGAGTCTGCGCATCGCTGCCAGATGCCCTGGCTCCATCTCTGCCTCGGACGCAGAGCCCTTGTCCGTGCCTTCCCCAGACTCCAGGACTGGCCCATTGTCCTCCCCAGCCTGCTCACTGTCCGACTCCGCTGCCAGCTCCACAGGCTGCTGGTGGATCACAACACCTGTGGCTTAATGAGAGGGATCCCTAAGGTTCCAGCAACCCATTGCATCCTGCCCAGCCCCTCCCCGTCTGCTGGAGCCCCTGAAGCCTCTCTACTAGGAGGCCTCCTGCCACATGTTGCCAGCTTGTGCTCCCTCTGTCAGGGGGCATTACAGGCTAGGTGTCAACGCTTGTGACGCTTTGGCTCTTCTGCATGGAGCAGGTACTTGCGAGATGACATGGCAAATGGAGGGCGGAAGGACTGTGTGTGGTTTGACTCAACAACAGGACTTCTGAGTGATGCCAGCTGTGGGGAAGAGAGGCCTTTCTTGTGCAAATGCCCTGAAGGTGAGAGACATTGGCTGTGGAAAGCAGAGGCCCTTTTCCTTTCCTCCACGGGGTGGGTGGGACAGGACGTTTGGCAGTCCTTCCTCTGCTTGCCTTCTCCTCTCCCTCTTAGCTTTCCTGTATTTGCACGGTTTGGGGAACATGCTTGTTATGACACAGAAGGGCTGCCCTGGGAGAGCTGCTCAGCAGAGGCTCCAAAGTGGGCCCTTTCCAGGGCCCTTTTGACTCGCTGGGCTTTCTAAACTTCAGATCTTCTGCTAAGCTCATGTTTATCTCTGCATTGTGAACCACTTCAGCGGTTTCTTCTTAGTTTTGAAAAGCAGCTTTATAGCTTTTTTTTTTTTTTATGAATAGCAAATAATTTTTCAGTATTCTACGGGTTGGCTGATCCAATCTCCTCTTGTCTTCCCTTCCTTTCCTTCCCAGCCACAGAGTGGTTTGATCAGTGGACTGGCTACGGCATGGTGGGAGAGCCATCACTGCTCTATCCCTCTGCAGAAACCCTGGAGGGGGCCAAGCGGGAGTGCCTGCTGGAGCGCCCTGTCTGTGTGGCTGTCCTGGAGACAAGGTCCAGCTTCTACCTGCTCAGCAGCAAGGATGATGCCAGCCCCAAAGCAGACTCGGTGCTTCATGTGTGGACCAGTAAGTGTCTGATTGGGCCCCAGGGGGGGCAAGCAGAGGGAGGGGCTCCTTCAAAGAGGAACCTCTGTGTGCAAAAGGCACAGTGACTCCTCTTTCAGTGGGGAAAGGAGGGGTCCCGTTTATGAGCTTCTTTCTGAGGTCAGGGTTGAACCAGTTTTTGATTCCCAGGCCCCACAATTGACTGTGATGTTGTACATGCCCGGGGGGACCATGGGGGGGGGGCTGCGACACATGGACGGATTTGCCATCTGATGTGAGACAATTTACCCCAGAAAGCCCCAGAATTTTGGCTAAGGAGGATTCTTCTTCCCTGGTGTGCTCCCGAGTCTCTGAGATCAGCAGAAGACGCCCTGCTGCTTAACCAGGTTGTAATATTTCCTGGTATACTAATATTGATGTTAACCGCTTCACCAACTGAACTTGGCGCATCAGACGCCTAGCAAAGGCCTAAGAGCTGTTTTAAAACATGGAGGGACTGACCTCCTTGCCCTTCCTCTGCCATTTTGCAGTTCTCCTCTGGCCCTCAGCTTCAGAAGTTTCTGACTTCTTGAGAGTCATCTGAAAAGAAAAATAATGATCTCATCCGAAGTCGGGTTCTGAAATTGCCACAGTCATCCCTGTGTTTTCCAGAAATGGGTCTGGGGTCTCGGTGCACTTGCCCTTCATGCCTGGCTCTGCTTTCTTTCAGTTTGCGCAGAAGGGTTTAGTGGCCTAGCCTGCCGTAAGACCTCAGCAGGCGCAGCCCGGCCAGCCTGCGACTGCAGTGGCACATTGAAGACCACGGCAGAGAAAGGTGAGGGTCCAAGGGGGGCATGGAGCTCCTTAGAGGCCAGCAGAGGCCCGGGGAACTCTCCAGCAAAGGCAGCTGCTCTAGGATTTTCTGCCCTGACAGGTCTTACTGTGTATCTGGAAATCAGACAGAGTGGTAAACATTGGTGTTTATTTCAAAAAGGACTAAATGTTCCGCTCTTCTTCGCACCCAGTCCATGCACTGAAGGCCTGGCTCTGTGTTCCTTGCATGGTAGTGGGCAAGGGCTTCTCCTGAGGAAGCTGAGGTCCTATGGGAAAAAGGAATTGGGACACAGCTTCTGCCTTTGGCTCTTAGATGCCACCAGCTCTGCTGTGTTATCTTTCCAGAACATCTTTTCTTCCATCGAGTAAAAACTGTTCCTAATGACTTGATAGAGCTAGGTCCCACCATTCAGAAAGATGGGTAGATCTTGTTTATTTCACTCAACTTATCTGGAGAAAATAGAAGCTGCCAGCTCCAGTTTCCAGATCTCTTTTAGCCTGCTTGAATATGAGAATGGCCGGGAATGTGCCCATCCCTAAGGTGGCCGTGTGGCTCATCTTGCTGCAGTTTGTGGCGTCCCTGTACAGACCTGTGTGGAAGATTGCCAGCAAATGACTCCCGGGACTAACTGCTCGTTTTGCATCCCTGTCTGCACTGGTACGTTAGCTTAGAAGCATAGGGGAACACCCCACAGTTGTGGGATCCATTCTATTCTGAGGTTCCTTCAGCTAAAACATGTCGCACTGATGCTTCTCCTCAGTTGACTGGGTCCATTGGCACTGGGGCATCTTGCCAGCCGGGCTCAATGGACTTCATCTGGGCAAAATTAGCTGCTCTCTTGCTCGGTGCCTCCTTCTAGAAGCAGCTGCCATGGCTCTCCTGAGGTCCCTTTTGCCTTCTGGGAAGGGGTGCAACCCCAGGTCAGATTCCCCCACCCGCCATTAGCCAGGATCTTTTGTTCTTTGCCCATGTAGAGGCCAGCCTGAGCTTTCTGGACCCTGAAGAGTTTGCTCTCGTCACCATGATCCAGTTCAAGGTGTCCCATTCCCTCAATCTCACGACAGAGGACGAAAGAGACCGGACGGTCTCCTCCAAGGTCGTATATGATGACACCAAGTACCCATGACAAAAAAGGAAAGGAGAGGCCAATAAAGGCTCTGGAGGTGCCGAGGACTCTGTTTCCGTGGTTCTTCTGTTTTGTGAGCAGGGGTCACTTTGTCAAGCATGGGATTGTCTCTACAGTATAGGGACAAGTAGTTCAGTAGTTTCTACAAATGGTTTTTAAATTTGAAGCCCAGGCCCTGGGTGGCTTGTGGGCTGGGGATTCTTTGTGGACTGTCCCACATACCCCAACCCAGGGATCCCTTTGGAATTTTGTGTTTTCCTTTATTTTCATTAATAAGACAAATAACTTAATAAGGCAAATGCATGGCTATTCTCAGCCTCCTCTGAAAAGGGGAGCGGGGGTGGGGAATAAGATTGACAGCTGGGCCAGCATTGGGATCCACTCACCTGCCCACCGGAGAGAGGGAAGACAGGCTGCCAGGCGCTCCTGTGCTTCTCCCTGGGAAGACGGTCAAAATCCCAGAGGGGCTATTTTTAGAACGCCCTTATCCAGGGGTGAAATGCTCCCGGTTCGGACTGGATCGCCCAATCCGGTAGCGATGGCGGCGGGTGGTTCGGAGAACCGGTAGCAAAAATCCCTGCCCCCCCACATGCCCAGCTGAGCCACGCAATCATCAGAGGCTTTTTAAAAAAGTTTAAAAGCATTTTTTCTACAACCTCTTCAGCCGAAACAATGCTTTTAAAAATAAAAAAAAGCCTCTGATGATCGCGCGGCTCAGCTGGGATCATCAGAGGCTTTTAAAAGCAAAAAAAAAAAAAGTTGGCCACGCCCACCCAGTCACATTATCCCCACTACCACCAAGCCACACTCACAGAACTGATAGTAAGAAATTTTACATTTCATCACTGGTTTAAGCCCACCGCTGCTTTGGGAGGATCCGGCCACAGTAGAGGCAGCGGGCTCAGTAGGTTCCCCACACAGAAACGAGCAAGCAGGCAGTTCCCTCTTCTGATCAGTGGACACAGAGGGTGACTGGCTGAGTTTCTCTGTGAGGCAGCCCAGTTCCTTCGTCACACCTTCTCTCCAACTCTTCCCCATTTACTTTATGGCCCTCCTTCCATCTCCACCACAGCAAGCTCCACGCCTTCATCTGGGACTCGGCCCTCCACCAGCTTTTAACAATGGATTCCTTGTTAGATGTCACCAATAATCTCCAGTTGCGTCATCCTGGCTGCTTCAGAGAGATTTCCCCTCAGGCCAACCCCAGTGGCTTTTACTAGTCACCTCTCAGAATGGCCGATCCTGTGAGCTTGTGGAACTTTGGGTGAGGAGCTTTTCTTGAGCTCAGCACTGCCTGCTTCAGTTGGGCCTGCCTTGCAGATTTTGCATCTCAGAGATGCTCCTTGGCGGGAGATGGAGAAGTGGAAACCCACCGTAAGTAACTTTCCTGGCACATGTCAAGACCGTCTGTGTACAGAAGGTAGCCAGACTAGGAGGGGCAGGCATCAGGTGATTCCTTAGGCCAAGACAGCTGGGCCCAGGAGGAAGTGGCCGCTTTGCCCCTTGGCACGGCTGCCTGTCAAAATATTTGCTAAGGAAGTGCAGAAGCTTGACTCAGAATTAACTCCACACCCAAGAAGTTGTGCTCAGAGTTGCTCCGAACAGAGGAAGTTGTTGAGCAAGGAAGCTCGTCTGCAGACCCTCATCGGTTCCTGAGCCTCCCATTGCTCGAAGCGGTGGAACTGAGGAACAAATGTGGAGCCTCTCCAAGGGTGGGCCTGAGAGACCCATGGCTTCAAGCACCTGGACCTTCTTGCCAGCCACCGATCATCGCAGCTGCCCTGGTGGCCGAAGGCAAAGAGTCTTCACAGTCCTCACCTTCTTCCTCTTCTTGCCACGCTTTCCTGCTTCCGGCTGTCCAGATGTTTGCAGCTGCTCCTTGGGGAAAGTAAACTGTGTGAACCGTAGGCTGCGTTTTGTACCTCTCCAGTTGCCCACAAACGCCACCGCCCTCCTGCTGGACTACAACCGCATTGCCATTCTCAGGAACGACACCTTTGTGGCCCAGAAAGTCTTGCGCCACTTGAGCCTTGGCAACAATGTCCTGGCCAGCATTCACCGCCTGGCCCTGGTGGGTCTCCATGAGCTGCAGGATCTGGACCTGAGCGACAACTCCCTGAGCCTCCTGCACCCAGAGACTTTCCTCCCTGTGCCAACCCTGAGGACGCTAAAACTGGAGAACAACAGGCTCCTGAGGCTGGAACCAGAACTCCCCGGGGCCCTCCCCCATCTCAGGGCCCTCTTTGTCCACAGCAATGCACTGACCTCCCTCCCGGCCGGCTTCTTTGAAAATCTGCCTTCCTTGTCTCACCTGACCCTTGAAGACAACCCCTGGACCTGCTCCTGTGGCATCCGGCCCCTCTTCCTGTGGCTGGTGAAGAACAGGGACAAAGTTCCAGGTAAGCAGCCGGCTGGCACTCCAGGGTAGAGCAGCCGCCTTCGATGTCTGAGCCCCTCTAGACCTCCTTGGGCCCTGAGTGTACAGCTGAGCACATCAGAGATGGTGGAGGCGACATGGCCGTGTACTGCTGCCCCTCAGCTGAGCGTTTTCATGCCAGTGCACTTGGGCTGTTACCCCAGAGGCTGCTCGGCTCGGCTTAGTGGTGAAAGAAGCAGCCTGCTCTGGGCTGTTTGCTTGAGTGGTTCCCCCACTCCCCTTTCTGGCTTCTTACAGCTTCTGCCCTCATTTGGTGGGCAACATTAAGCAGCCCTCCCCGTGCCTCCCTTTCGCTTGCCACATGCCCCACAGATCTCGAGGAGCATAGTCAGCCATGGGAAGCTGTTGGTGGGTTTGTTTTTCATCACAAATGGGACAAGACTTGTTGCTTTGGGGTTTCCCCCCCACAGTAACTAGGATCAACACAGCATACCCCACATTTCTGCAAACAATAGAAAACTCAAGAGAAGTTGGGAAATAGAAGAATATTCAGTTATTTCCCAGTTCTCAGCATACTGACTTACCACTGCAGGGCCTCTTGGCTGAGCAGAACCTAAAGAGATTTTGGCCCCATGGAAGAGCATTTGCAAAAGAAACAGAACCCATTTTAATTCTGAAAAAAGCAGAGTTGATATTTGTTAGTGTGCCTTTTTGAACAATCACTATAATTTCAACCAGGCTCAGGTTGGTTTGCACACATGGTGGAGGAATCCTCTGGACATTTTCTCCAAGCACTAGCGCTGCGACCAAGATGGCCTTGCCATGACCGGCTCTCTGCTGCTCTTTCTTCCAGAGGTGAATTCAGTGACTTGCAAACGCCGAGCGTCTCTTGCCCAGTATCCTGTCTCAACCCTTGGAAATGAATCCTTTGCACGTTGTCAGGAGCCCCGGATGCATCTCCCCGGCTACGCCTTCTTCCTCCTGATCGGCCCATCGACTTTCCTGGCCAGCATTTGTGTTGGCATCCTATTGGGCTTGCTGGCAGTGGCCCACCTGAAACTGAGGAGGACGGGCTCGTGCATTTGGCCATGGGCTCCAGTGAGGCGCGCAGGGACCCCCCTGCACTAAGTGGGTTTCGCTCCCAAAGAATCGTCCTTTGGAACTCTCCCCGTGTCTCTGCCAGCAGAACTGCAGCATAATAGCTCTAGAAATTGTTTCTGTTTCCAATGCTTTGTGCATAAAATCCCAATTCCTCTCTCAGCCACTGGGTGGGTCCTTGATTTGGGCTTTATGTACCTGTGCCTATGCAAAGAGCCATTCTAAGAACCCTGGATAAGAGCGGTCCGTATTTGTAGAAGAGGGAGTGCCTGCACCTCTTTTCCCACTGCGGTGGGCATGAGGATCAGGCAGATGCTGGAGCACCCTTTCTCTGGGACTCGGCCGCAAGCTGCGTTTGTGTTTCCTAAAAAGAATGCCACCCTCCTCCCGTTTCTTGGAGCAAATTGCCGTGCAGCAATAGTCCCTTCTGTTCCCCGCTTGGTGACTTCACAGGTCTTCTTCAGAAAGAGAGATAAGATAAACCGTGGCATCTCAGTGCCCCTGGAAGCTCCTCCACTGGGTTCTGTGCCCCTCACTCTTTATACAGCAGTTGTCAGCTTCCCAGGCTGGCAACAGCCAGAGGTCCCTGTTTTCTGATTTAGTGAGTGGCAGTCAGGAGGCAGCTGAGACACAGGCTGTGCGGAGGACAGGGCCTGTGTTTGACTTTCTTATTTATTTATTTGTTTGTTTGTTTGTTTCAATTTCTATACTGCCCTTCTCCAAATAGGACTCAGGGCGGTGAACAGCCGAAGTAAAAAACAGGACATACAAAATTTAAAAACAGTTTAAAATAATTAGATATTTTGGCCGTAAATTAAAACAACCCAATTTAAAATCAATTTAAAATTCTCTTTGAGAAATTCTGCCTAATGGGGAGAGCAGTGCTGGGCTCCTTGTCCTCAACCAGGAAATACCTGAATACCAAGATGGACTCCCCCCACCATACCCATGATGTGCAGCCCCGGGAGCTTCCCCTTATTCTTCTTGGAAAGGAAAAGGCAAGAGGTGAGCCAGTCCTAGTCTGAGCCGGGGGTGAGCTTGTGGGGGAAAGGGATACACAGTTTCCAGATCTAAGATGGAGCAGAGAGGCTGGCCGGGCCGTGTGAAGCCTAGCTTGTCAAGGGAACGGGAGGGGCATCCGTGCCTGCCCTCCTTGCTGGAGCTTGGCCCCAACAGGTACTGACCTCCCTGGAGAGATGGCCCAGCCGGGCATTGGCTTGCCAACCTCAGAGTGGCTCAGGAAGCAGCTCACCTTCTAGCCAGGCAGTCGGGGAATGTCTCCCTGTGGATGGGGCTACATGGCAGATGTTTTCTGAAGTCAAAAAGTGATGCTGCCTATCGGAAACAACAAAGCCACAGCTAGGCCATGTCTTGGGATCAGCCTTTCCAGCCATGAGACAGTTGCTAAAATCCAGGGCCTTCCTGACAGCCAGAGTCATGTGATCTGGGAGATCCAATCCCATCTCCTGCTTTGTCTCACCATCATTTCTTCAGGTGCGAAGAATTATGGAGGTCCCCTTCCTGTTTCCTTCCTTCCTTCCTTCTTCTCCAACCTACCCTTCTGCTCCTGTTGGGCCTTCTGTGTGGTGTCTTTTCCAGCCTCTGCAGGTGACTTCCAGCTCCACCTCAGATGGCATCTTCTGCTTCCAGCTACTGCAACTTGTCAGGTATTTTCAGTATTTGTTTTTGCTGAACCATCCAAGATTTCAAGAGTTGCCGTGGTTGGGCAGCTGACTTCTAAAACCGGGCTGCGTCTGGGGAATCGGGAGCACACATCTACCAGCCAGTCTTTCTAGTCTTTGGCAGCGCCTGTAAGGAGCAGAGACTTTTGTGGCAAGTCTTTGAGGAAATTTTATTTAAGTTCAGAGTGAGGAAGGGAAATATAGGCTGCTGCCTCTTATTTTTCCTCTTCGCCGTGAATTTAAGTAAAGAAGTGTCCTTGCAAAATGTTTGTGGAGATTCTCAGTCATCCAGGTCTCGGTTATCCCAAAGGTGCTTTTTCAAGAGGCAACTGGACCTTTAAGAAGAAGCTTCTTGGATGAGAAGCGAAACATCTTCAAAGAAAAACCAGAAAGCCCAGTTGCCTCTTGGAAAAAAAAAAGCACCTTTGGGATAAGAGTCCTTGCAGGTACACATGCACACACACACAGGCAAGAATATGTCATTTTAAAGTAATGGATTTAAATTCACTATTACAAAAACCCACAGCAGAACTATACATACGTATGATAACTCTTAATTATTGAACACTGCTTCTTCAGTGCGGCTCTGGGCACCTGTCCAAAGTCTTATGCTTTATTTCAAAAACCCTAGTTAGAATTACAGTTCCATCTCTACTTACCTAGGAGAAGGTCCCAGGGAATGCAATGGGCCCTACTTCTGAGTAAGCATGTGTATGGGTGCACACAGGCCAGCTTGGTAAATTAGGATCCAGGTTGAAGGGTACAATGGGGGTGTGTGTAGGAGAAGGCGGTGGTCATGTGTTGAGGTGCCTCCTCCAAGTTGGGAGTTCTTGAGAGGCACCCCAAGTTGGCACTACTTTGCTAACCATATTCGGGTCCCCTGGGCAGCTGCAATGTGAACTGTGCGGAATCAGGTTTGCCGACTCTCACAAGCAGCGTCAGAGCAATACCCTGGGCTCGCTCGCTCAGAGCTGCCCAGGCCTCCGTGACTGCCCCTCCTGCCTGCAGCCTGCCCTGGGCTCTGACCCTGTGGCATGGAGGGGAGCAGATTAAGGGCGCTTCTGCTTTTCAACAGAGCATATAATCTTTGGGCAAAGTGGGATTATCTTAAATCTTGAGATTCTGCATCCACAATTGCAAAAACTGATTTGGGGTTCCAGTTTAACACCAGAGGAATATTTTTATAGGGTTACCTCAGTCAAACTCATAACCATCCTAGAAGACTGGCCAGTGTTATGTGGCAGAGAGCTGCTGGAGTAGTGATAAGGCTGGTACTTTGGTCCTCCTGAGTGGGAGAATGAAAAATATTGTGAGGATCAATTAGGGTCAGAGATGGAAGCTCTGGAACCAACATAACTCTCAGCTGGAGAGCCGGGAGGCCTGGCTTTCTTTCCAGAAGGCAGTGGCACAGGTTGGACCACAGGATATTCGTTTGGGGGCATGGTGTTCTGAGGCCAGGGGAGGAAAAAATCAGGACCCTCTCGGTCTAAAAGGCTAGCAGATCTTGGCAGGGGCTTGTTTGCCAGAGAGATTTGTTACAAATCTCGATGCATGTAGCCATAAAACATGTGAGAAGAGAGGAACAACTCCAAGGCTCCCCCTGATCCCGGCCTAGGAGAGGAGCAAAGGGGTCAGCACTGGCTGTCTGTCCGGGGCAGAGACTGGAAAGCACTTCTGCAGAAGAGGAGCAGAGCTGGAGATTTGGATCAACAGCCAGCAAAGAGTCGCAGAGAAGCTGGGAACTTCCCGTCCTGCTGGAAATGTTGCTTTACCAGGTGTGAGGCGTGGAAGGGGTTGGCTAAAACTCTTTTTCACAAACGAGCTAAGAAGTAGTCAAAACAGAGAGAGATGGGGAGAGTCCCCCCTCCCATCAGAGAAAACCTTGGGTGTCCTGAGGGAACACTGGCACCTTCACGGTAGCAGCCTAAAAAAAAAGGCCACAGGGCTCTCTGGGTGGGAGGTGGTGGGCCAACAGGTCTTTTTTACAGAATGCTATATATAAACAAAGAGAACCATGAGCTGGGGGGGCCTCTTCACAGACCCCTGATAAAGTCTGGAAACAGTCATGTGAAGTAAGGCGGGCTTAAGTTCTGTGCATGCATGGAATGATGACGGGACTCTTCCCCTCGGCAAGAGACCCGGTCCGCTTCGCTGAATGTGCCATCCATCCTCTCCTGGGTGGGCGTCTCCCTCAGGACTACCTTCTCTGCGTGTCTTGGAGGAGAAGTAAATGGAGGCCACACTCTAGGAAAAACGGAGGTGCTCCCAGGCCTCCTGGTGTTCAGTAGTTCATTCCAAGGCCACAAGTGAGATTGGTCACCCTTGGAGGAAGCAGGGATCTATTGGGGCTGGAGGGAAGAAAGCAATGCAGGCGCCGTGGGTGGATGTCAAAGGCTTCCCTTTGGTGTCTCCAGAAGGGCCCTCGGAGTCTCCATTGGTCCGTCCCTAGATCTCACACCACGGTGCTAACCGAGGGGTCAGAGAGATTGAGTTGCCCAGTGATGTCTGTGGGGTGATACTGCTGCAAGAGACAAACAGACAGACAGACGGGCCAGATGTTAGGCGGGGCGGGGTTGGCTGCGAGCAGCTGATGCAATTGAGACGCAGGTCCTGGTGGGAGATCGCTGAGGGATGATGCATGGGCCGTCTCTGCCCCTCGCTTTGGGCCACAGCCTGCGCATGCCAAGTGCCAGTGGAAGGTCCCCTGCACAGGATGCAGCCCACAAGGGAAGCCTGGCCAGGGCGGGGCCCAAAGTCTCTCCCCAGAACCACCGGGAGTTGGTGGCACTTTCCTCCCCCTCTTAGTTTTAGCACCCTGGGACGTGGCTTCAGTGGCCAGGGAGTAAAGAACGATGCAGCTCAGTGAGCTTGGTTTATGATAAATTGGGAAGATAATTGCTAAGGGGGGATGTAGGGACAAGGCCTCTGAAAGCGTCTCTGCTGTCCCTGCTGGAGGAGGGAGGGCCGGTGCCTAGGAAGGGCCACTCTGCTTGTTTGGTCTCTCTGAGGAAAACCTTTTGGGGAACCCTAGCAGATCCCCTCAATTTGTTAGAGTACAACGCTACTTGTTTTGCCCGGTAGCAATAGCTCGTGGCAAAAATAAACTTCAAATTGCCCCAGAGATTTAAATAAGTGCTATTGTAGCCATGTTTTTTTAAAAAACAATGATTGGCACACACGAGCGGAATGCGAAGGGAATGCCCAGTGGGAAGCCCATGGCCTCCTTTGCCACTCCCTTGCCTGGCGGCAGAGCTACAGTTGTTGGTGACCCCAAGCTGGACTGCTGCTCTTCCCTCCCGGCCCTGCTTGCGCCTCCCCCACTTGCCTGCCAGGACAACAGAGACCTGCATCATCTCTCAGGGATCCCCGCCTGGGACAGGGTGGTGGGGTGGGTGGACGTGTTACATGACAGCCTCGGCGGCCCTCCGGTTCAACCGCCTGGAGAGCAACTAATCCCCTCCTGGCACGTTTCAGCCATGACAGCCCTGGAGTTCCGCCAACTTCCGGCCAGTCAGCGTCTCTTCTCTGTAGACAGGGGACATTTCAGAGAATGCTCGTGCTGCCACCACCCCTTCCCCTTCTGCCCACCCTCCTCCCGGGATCTCTGGGGCCTGCCCTTCACCCCTGCCTGGGCCCTCACGCTCCTTGCCCGTTACAGACCCCCGTAATACAGGACGTGGGTACAGGACAAAAGTCAATCAACATTCAGGACAAGAGCCCACCCTGTGCTGAGCAGCTCCTGAAGCCGGGAGTCTCTACAGGGCTATCTGCACTGCAGCTCACGGATGCTGGGCGTGGTGACATCGCGGGGCTGTCTGTAGGGAGCAGGCGCATGAATGGCACATTGTCTATTACAGAGGCATTGGCTGCAGTTCCAGAGTTAAAGGCAAAATCCAGCTGTGCAAAGAGCATCGACCCTCACCACGGTGCCCCTCAGAATGCCACCTTGCCCGCCCAACAAACCTGCAGCATTTGCCCTTTGAGAAGCCTGAGCAATCCATCAAGAATGTCCCTTCCCCTCATCGCATGTAAACCTGTCTGTCTTCTTCACTCAAGACTAGAGTCTAAGAGGAAGGGTTTTTCACCTGCCTGGCCTTCCATGGTCCCCAAATGCAGCCACATATCTGCCCACTCGGCTAGCTGCTGTGCCTGTTTCTTGATGCAGAGGCTGCTTGATGCTGATTTTGTCCCTAAAAAAAGCCCTGAAGGCTCACTGGATTAAATCTTGCCCGGCCTCCGGTTCCTATCATGGCTGGATAGAAACCTTGGGGGGATTCATGAGCATCGCAGAAATCCTGGTGGAGTCGATGCCCTCAGCATAATTGCTACTGGGAGGGCTCTGCTTTGTGGCCTCTCTGGGCCTTTGGGCTGGAAGCAGTCAGAACTAGAGGTGGCCATGGACGTCATGGCAGGGAAAGCTACAAGCTAGTTTTGTGGCGTTTTTTCCCAGCCCAGAATTGCCTTGTGGATCGGTATGATCCACTGATCCTGCACTCGAGTAGGATGGAAAAGGGAATCCTATTTATAAAGATTTTACAGGTGTAAACAATGGCTGTCAGCTCTTCCATCTTCTTTGAGAGCATCTCCAGCCCATTCCCTCTGGGAAGCCTGGAAATGGAAATGCCCTTTGATCCCATGGGACAAAATTCGGGTCTCCAAAGGTGGATCCTGGGATGGCAGAGCTGCTGTCACTGGGACTCCAGAAGGGAGGAACCGTTTCTTCCACAGAGGCTTCCTGGCTCCAGCCAACGGATTGCTGGTGGCAGTCTCACCCAGAGGCTAGCACTGGATGCAGCTCGGCCTACCTTAAAAACACTAGGCTGGGCTCCATTTTAAACTTGGAAGGCCTGGGTAGACTGAAATTGAATAGAAGGCTTGGCTGCAAAGGGTAAGATTTTCCCCTGCTTTTATTTCTTTGTTATGAGCAGAATCGGCATGGCTAGCTTTGGCAAGGCAAGGCCCAGATAGGCGGCGCCCTGCAGATGCCAGGCTCCCTTCCTGGAGAGGCCCTTGGCAAACAAGGCTATCCCCAGGGGCCTGCCAGCATGGCACATTCCTGAGCTTTGGGGAATGGAGTTGGGGCCCCTGGACAACCCCCCCCCCAGGGCCTATTTGCAAGAGGCCAGTGGAGGGTCTGCAAGGAAGCCCAGTTGGAGAGTGCAAGGGCCAGAGAGCACCTATTGCCAGCCAAGCACCCTTCAAAAGAGGCCAGGAGTGGCTTCCCTTGCCCCTCAGAGACACCCTGGGGGCTGCTGTGCCCCCCCCCAATTTTACTCGGGTGGTCTCCGCTGTGGGCCAGATGCCCTTCCCTGCAGGGCTTCTGGTATGCAGTTGTAATCTGGGCCCCCAGGGGCTGCTTGGGGCGGGGCTTCCCCTCAGCCCAGACCCTTCCACATTGCTAGCCTTAGGGGCGGTGAGGGAGGGAAGCCACTGCCTGACCTCTCCACTCCCTGCCCCACAGTGGCAGAGTCAAGTGGGCACCCTTCCCTCAGAGAGAAGGGCGCTGGGCCTTCCCCCAGAGATGCCTGGGTAGAGAAATGGCTCCCCTGGGCCCACGAGCGGGTCATGGGGAGGAAGGGGGGTTCCTGCCTTCGGCCTCCTTGTGGGGGGGCATTGTTTAGGCAGAGCCACCATCTTAAAGATGGAAGGGCCCCTTTGGTTGGGCTTTACCTCCCTGGGAGGTTTGCCCCTCCCCCCCGACAAAACCGCTTCAGTCCTCATCATAAAGTCCTGTCAGGGGAAGGGGGGCAACCAGGAAAGGTCGTGGCTGTGGGTTGTCTCAGTGGAAGGGAGAAGGTTTCAGGGGGGTCTTCCCAGCACCCAAAGCCCCCAGGCCTGCCTGAGGGGAAGGCCACCCCTTGAAGCCTGTGCCTGGCCTGGAGGGGGGGCGCTCTCAGGAAACCTTCAGCTGGCACCACCTTTCCTGATCTGCGCTGGCAGCTGGAGGCTCCCTGACAAGGTGATTGGGAGTCCGCCTGCCCATGTCAGCTGCTTCCACTGGAGAAGCTGCGGGCGCGAGACTTGGTTGTCAGTGGAGCAATTCGGTCAGCTTGTGCCCTCTGGGCATTGGAGACTTGATGCTGGAGGGTGCCCAGAAAGCTTTTCTCCAGGGCTGAGCCGGCTGGAATTTTAACCACAGATTGGGAGGGATATCCAGCCTCAGCCCCTCAAATGCCAATTTTCTAAGGTGCTGATAGGAGGGGGGCTGCGTGCAGTGGGGAGACCACCCTGTTAAACCATGGGCGTCCCACGTAGGACAGAAAGGGCTTTATGGCTGTCTGTAAGAGGGCTGTGGATGCCTTGTGGGCCAGCAGAGGGTTCAGCCTAGCCGCTCAATCCCCCAGAGCTGCAGGAACAGTGACTTCCAGGGAAGCTGCTTTTGAGGCTGGCTTTGGTTTGGGAGAAAGATGGCTCCTTGCCCGGAGAACCATTTTGGCTTATTTCCTGGGACGTACCTGTCCATCGATCGGGAGGGAGGAGGGAGAAGTGGCCAGGAGACCTTCTGCCCCAAAGTGCTGAAGGCTGCCCTGAGAACTTTGTGGGGCCTGTGGAAGGAGTCATTTTAAAGGAGCCCGAGCTAGGGACTGCTCTGAGGGGCAGGGTTGGAGCTGAACCTCATAGGAAACAGGGCCAGCATCTTGGCCCCACTCATCCAGGGGGAGCACTGACAGTACCCTGGCCCTACACTGTGCTCCTTTATCCTTAGCAAAGGACAGGCAGCACCCGTGAAGGAAAGCGATTTCTTCAGAACTTTACTTCAGGCTGCATTTGACAGAGGTAGTTTTGGGATAAAAGTCTGTAGGGATTCTCAGTCATCCAGGTTATGGTTGTTCCAAAGGTGCTTTTTTAATAGGCAACTGGACTTAACTGGAAAGTCCAGTTTTCTCCTGAAAAAGCACCTTTGGGGTAGTTTTGGGACCCGAATATCCTTCCTCCTTTGCAGGGTTTTTTTTCTTCTTCTATCGGTTCAGGTTTTTGTTTTCCACAACTGAGCCCAGCCCCGAACCTGCCAGTTTGCAGACAGCAGGGAAAGCTTTCTTACTTCTCCTGCCTTATCATGGTGGGGAAGGTACTGGGACTCCCTGCTTTCCTGGTAGCTTCTTGCAGTTCAAAAAACACTCTTACGAGCTATACCCTCCCTTAAAAGGAAATCTTAAATAAAAATAAATATTTAAAAGTTTTATTTAAGCTCACTGCAAGAAATAGTTTTGTGAGCCAATTCCTGGTGTTGTGCTGCAGAGCAGAAAAGAGAAATTCCATTTCCTCCTTCCCAAATATTTCAACATGCAGTAGTACATGGGATCCAGTCCAGGTCATGCAGATGGGAGATGCCCTCCCTTGCTCCATTTCTACATGCAACCCTGTGCCCCTGCCCCGCTGGGGGTCATGTTGAAAAGCAGAAAGCTGAGAGCAAGCGTTTCCATGAGCCTCTCCTTTGGCAGGGAGTTTGGGTTTAAAACAGAGGAGCATTTTTCTCATTGGGCTGGATTGCTAGGGTTTGGGGGAGATACACACCAACACACAGCAACAACTTTTGCTTTCTAGAGCTCTACCACTCCAAAGAATGATTGATTGATTGCCAGCCTTCACAGCTCAGTCCGGAGTGTTATAAGCAGAGACTATTGTTGCCACTTATTCACATAAAAAGTAAAGTAAAACAAATTTTTTAAAAAATGTCCTCTTTCTTTTGAAAAACACAAACAAAAGTTACAAGTAAAGAATACAATGAACATGTGGCTCGGCGTGAGGTGAGACATTGCCCAGATTTAGAAGGGAAGAATTTAGAGGGAGGGGGACTGTGAGTGCAGGAGGGGTCGGTAACCGCTTTTAAGCATATAGGGACAAACAGGTACAGGAACACTCAGAAAACAGTGGGGGGGGGGGAGCTGATTTTTGTTGGTATCAGTAAAGTGAGCAAAACTTAAACCACAATTCTAAACAGAATGAAAGAAAATTCAAAATAAATAAATAAGTAAACTAGAACAAGAAACTCATTGCAGTTATCTCTAAACTCTTCACAGAACACTACAAAGCATTCAAAACCTCCTTTGCCCTCTTCGGCTTTGAAATTTGCCAAGGGACACGGGACTGACTGACTGACTGACTGACTGACTGACTGACTGACTGACCGACTGACCGACCGACCAACTGACTCTTGACGGACATGAGGCTATGGTAGGTCACACGGGCAGCTTCGGGATGGGTGTGTGGTAGTTGATGGGATGGTAGAAGAAGAAAGAGAGAGAGAGTGAGAAAAAAGAAAGAGGGCACAATTGTTTTTCTTCCTCTTACCGTGTCTTTGGATGACCTACGTCTCTTGAAGCTGGAGGCCAGGGTAGAGGTGATGGACCTAAAAGTGGCTTTCTTTTTAGGGTCTGGTTCTGCTCTACCACTTTTTCTATCCTAAAATGAATATGTATATAAGCGATTAGATCTCCATTGGGTGGCTTGGATCTCTACACCTAGATGAACACAGCCCCATGTGACGCTCCTGGATACGTCTCTTGTCTGTCTTCTATGGCCAAGACAATGCCTACCATCTCCTGATGGCTCTCAGTCCCAGACATACACGTGGCCCTGACACTTGGCTCGGGAATTACACGAGGGCCGATTGGTCGGAAGGACTCTTTCGGAACTAAGTTGAGATGTGGTGGAAAGGATCCCCTTAAGATGGGCATGGGGGAGGGGAGGGGAGGGGGGGCAGAGCCAGCAGCTGGATTTCTGCTGCATTTTATATACTCCAGAGGCCTTGGCTGCTCCAATAGCCTCCCCAGGAGAAACACGGACACAGCATCATGGGGCCCTAGGGGAAGATCTCACTCCCTGCCCCTTCCTTCTTGTCTGTCACAGCTGGTCTAACTAGAGAGAGAGGTGAGACACTTTCACCTACCACTAAATAAAAATGCTCAGGGCCTTTTCTGAAGGTGAATCCTACGGCCACAAGAGAGAGAGAGGACTGCATTGGAAGAGAAGGTCATTGTATGTTAAAAAAAAGTATTCGAAAAATTTCAGTGATGCTTGGCGTAAAACTTGAACTGTTTTTCAACATAAAATAAAATATAAAAAAATAAAACAACAAAAATCTCTTGAAATTAAAACTTAAAACAAGGAAAAGAAAGGGAATAAGCAAAGCATTACAATTCTGAATGATATTTAAGGATGCCAGGAACTCAAAGAAACAGAATGAAGAGGGGCAAAAAAGACAGCTGTTGGGTGGTAGGCAGTCAAACCTGGTCAGCACCGTGGGGAACTTGCTTTTCTTGTGGGGCAGGGTGAGTGGGGGAGCCCAGCCGATCCGAATTCTTCCCATTCTTTTTCTCTTTAACCCCTTTGGGAGAGGTAAAGGTGAAACCAGGTGTGGTTCTACCAGCCCGTGACGGGGTGACCAAAAATGTATCCCACAGGTGCATGGAGCGTGCGCGGGGGATACATTTCCTCCTCCTTTCCAGTTATTCTCCATGACTCCGACGCGCATGCACAGAAAAAGAAAAGCTAGCAAGAGGATGGGAGGGGAGGGGAGGGGTTTCATTTTGGGTTTTCTTTTCTTTTCTTTTTTTTTTTCTTTTCTTTTTTTTCTTTTTTTTTTTTTTCCTTCCCATGGCATTGCCAAAAATAGCCATGGCAAAACTGTGATTTCCCCAGGTAGCAAAATAAAACCAAACAAAAAAAGTTATAGATATATTTGCTTTTTGTATTTTTTTTTCTTGAAGAAAGAAATCTTTCCACTTGCCTACCTTCTAGCAATGTACCAGATACTAGTGGTCTGAGGAATCCTCCTGTGAAAAAGTCTTACATTGTCAAACGGATCTCTTAGCATCGTTCTCTGTTTATTTATCACCCCTGGGGTGGCATGCTTGACCGCCCCACAGATTCTTTTTCCCCCCCCCCATGGCCCAGGGCAGGACTTTTTCTAGAAAGTTGGCAAGTGAAAAATGGCAGTGACTAATGTGCTCTTGTTCTGGATTAACCCCTTCTGCATGGCTGCGGGGCGGGGCAGGTAAGCGAGGGAGGTAAGGACTCATTGGCTCATTGATGGTTGTGTTGGTGGGTGGCTTCCCATTGGATGGCTTGCCTTCTTCTGGTATCTCCCCCCTCCCCCCCCCCCGAGCCTCGAATGTGCTTCAGCAGCACTAGGCGCATCTGCAGATGGGAATGGGCCTGCCAGACTCTCTTGGCTTTTCCTTCTCTGTACAAGGGGCTTCTTTGGGCATTACTCTGACACCACTTCCCTTGCGCTTCTCTGTGAAATGAGAGGAGGGTGGCCTGTGGGCACACCATTTGTAAGGAAGGGTGCGGCAAACCAGCGGCTGGGTGCCCTAGTCTGTGATACTGAAGGTGGTAGCAGGCATTCCGATTTGATGGCCAAAACCTGGTTGGTTTTATGGACGGCATTGGCATGAAGAAGCGGGGTCTGGCAGATTCTGGCTTAAGTCCTGTGCAGACTGTGGGGGAAAAATACCAGTAACGTGAGCCACTGATCAGATCCAGTTTGCTGGAACGTGAAAGGATGGGCAAGAGGTGAGCGTGTTTCTTCGAAAAGTTGTATCTGGGGCCTCAATGGTGGGAATGGGGGGCCAGGAGAGATTTCCATCACTTCTGCTCTCCTCTTCTGGCAATGGGGGATGCTAAAGGGACATTGGATGGAACTAGGGCCACGGGTTGTGTGAATATCTTTAGCCATGTAATTGTGCACTGGATCGCCTAAGGCCTCCTTCCTGGAAGTGCTCCCCCAATCACAGCCTTACAGTACCGCCATCTTTCCTAGCATTGGACTCCTGGATGGCCAGAAGAGAAATGGGGGAGAAGGGGGAGGGCCCCGCTGGTAAGCGCAGCAGTTGGGCCACGCCCAGGGAAGAGAAGCCTGGCTGAGGGCTCCTGGCCTGTCCAATCTCTGGATTTGCAGAATGCCCCACTGGCCTCCCCAGAAAGCAGGATATGGGCTTGGGACATGTGTGTAACACCCCCCCTCCCTTCCCCTCTCCCCCCCCCCCCCCGTGGAACTGCTGCCTCTGTTAGTGGCAAGCGGGAAGGGAGGCCTCTGGGCATCCCACATAGCACGGTAGTCACTGATTGGGTGAAGTAATGGGAAACAAAAAAAACCGCACCTGTTTTGGAGGTGTTGCTCTAAAAACGGTCTGTCCTACCTGCAGATTTTTCCGCCACACATTAACTGCCGCGAACGCCAGTTGCATCTGTTTCCTCCGGGCGTCTTTATGCCTTTTGTATGCTATTTCTATGAATATTAAAAATATCCCGGCCACAATACCTCCAGCCACCAGCATGAATACACCTGAAACAAGCAGGAAGGTTAACCCAAAGGAGACATCTGGACGGAGACTGCAGTGCTTTCTCCAGCTCCCTTTCATCATGAAAATACCCCTCTCGGGCACAGAAGCCTCCGTGCCATCTGCTTTGTCGGAGGCTTCCTGGTGAGGAAGTCTGGTATTTCCCAGGTTTCCAGAACTGCGATGCCAACCAGGGACTCCTGCCATTGCTTTTCTGAGTGGCAGGAGGATAGGAGGGGAGCATCCCTGGCAACATTTCCCAAGTCAATAAGCGGTTGGGCCTTCAGAGGTTTTCTTTCCTGGCTGAGGCATTTCAGCATGCCCATCTCCTCACTGACATAGAGGCAAACTGTGTCATATAATATATGTGGGTGTATGCTTATTTGTTTGTTTGTTTGTTTGTTTGTTTGTTTGTTTATTTCTGTCATGTTCATGAAGTGAACATGACAGAAATGGAGGGGGTGACCCTTTGAGAGCTGTAGGCAACGAAATTCCATTTTGATGTGTGCCGACTAGTGTACATTTAAAGTGACAATAAAGCTACTCTGAATTCAAGAAACCATTTGCTCTGTGATGAGTGGCATTAGAGCAAAGCCCCATTTTATCCTATCGTTCCATGGCTCAGCTAGGGATATTATAGCCGCCTCTTGGCTCCCGTGATGGCTACAGCTTCCAGGCTGCCGAGAGCTGCAGATGCTTTCAGTCAGGGAATCTTGGTAGCTGAGCAGGCTCCCCCTGTGGCCATGGCCTTCAGCCAGATTGAACCTTCCGTACTGCTTTTCCACATGGCAGACGGCACGGCCAGCCTGGTGTCTGAGTCTGGCTCCTCCTGGATCTAAAGGACAACTCGAGGGAAGGGACCAAACTCGGCCCAGTTCCACTAGTGGGCCTTTGGGTGCACCCCCAGGGTTCTGCCTCACACACACACACCCCACTACAGTGTACCCTGCCAGTCAAAAACCTTGTGGTTACAGTCACTCATTTGTTAAGACTACTCAGCTTTTGAACTGATAGGACTTCAATTGCGTCAATTGGTTTCAGTCTATTATGCTGAGCCAGAAAAAGGTTAATTCACTACAGCCATAGTCAGGATCTTCTGTGGTATCAGCTTACATGTCACTGAAGTCAAACATGCATTGAATTGGAAGAAATTAAGGAGAACGTTTTTGAAAAGTTTGGGGAAATCCAAAGAAAAATTAGGGGATTGCGAAGCAGGTAGGAAGCAGCCACCTTACCTGCCATGTTTTCGAAGGTGAGTGTTGCCGGAGCATTGCTGCGGGAATCACACTCCTGATATCTCACCCAAGTCTTGTCAAGTTCTTCCATGAAGCCATTCTCGTGGAGGCTGGAAGCAAAAGAAGGGGGCACGGATGATTCGCCGGGGGAAGGAAGCCGCTCCTGCTGCTGCACAGGGAGGAGAACCGTAGGGCCTTCTTCTCCGTCCCGGTATAACCTGAGCTAAGCTTTCCAATGGGAAGAGATTTAAACTGCGCCCCGTACTCTTCTCCCTTACCTCCTTTACCTAAGGATTTATCCCCCCCCCACACACACACACAAACCCAAAGAGCTCTCCCATGGATTACTAACAACTCTTCCATGTTTCTGGTATCAGGATGGATTGACTTATCCAGCCAGTGGCCACATAGTCAACAGAAGCTGGCCGGAATGAGGCAGCGGCAGAGGATTGCAGTGAGTGAAGCAAGGAAATACAGAAACACTACTCCCTACTGCCATCTAGCCATTGCCTGGATGTTTGCAGCCATCTGAGTGAGTACCCTTCGTGAATAGCCCAGAGTGGCGTGTGCTTGGGGCTCTGACACAATAATTTGTCAATTACTGGACTCTAGGAAGCGTATCTTTGAAATCTAGTGTTTTGAGAGGCCTGTTGTCTTTCTACTGTCACGCTCAAAGAAGCATACTGGCCTTTGATCCCACCCGCCCCCTTCCCAAAGCTCTCCGCTCTCCCACCTCCCCTCTCCCCCCCAGGCAGAGTACAGACTTGAGGATGGCCAGAGAGACGTTCTGTTTCCAGGGACTGTCTTTGCGCATTCCAATGCCGAAGCCGGAGCGGAAGAAAAGCTCCCCTGTAGTCACCAGGTCACACTTCTGCGAGGCTTCAAATTCTAGTACAGCGGAGTCCCAGATGAAGGCGTGGAGCTTGCTGTGGTGGAGATGGAAAAAGGGCCATAAAGTAAATGGGGAAGAGTTGGAGAGAAGGCGTGACGAAGGAACTGGGCTGCCTCGCAGAGAAACTCAGCCAGTCGCCCTCTGTGTCCACTGATCAGAAGAGGGAACTGCCTGCTTGCTCGTTTCTGTGTGGGGAACCTACTGAGCCCGCTGCCTCTACTGTGGCCGGATCCTCCCAAAGCAGCGGTGGGCTTAAACCAGTGATGAAATGTAAAATTTCTTACTATCAGTTCTGTGGGTGTGGCTTGGTGGTAGTGGGGATAATGTGACTGGGTGGGCGTGGCCAACTTTTTTTTTTTTTTTTTTAAGCCTCTGACGATCCCAGCTGAGCTGCGCGATCATCAGAGGCTTTTTTTTTTATTTTTAAAAGCATTGTTTCAGCTGAAGAGGTTGTAGAAAAAATGCTTTTAAATTTTTTTAAAAGCCTCTGATGATTGCGTGGCTCAGCTGGGCATGGGTGGGGGGCAGGGATTTTTGCTACCGGTTCTCCGAATCACCCGCCGTCATTGCTACTGGATTGGGCGATCCGGTCCGAACCGGGAGCATTTCACCCTGACTTAAACTGGCTGCAGAGAGCATCTGTGCCTGGCCTGCTTCCTTGAGCCAGGGAGGAGCTCATTTCTTACTCTAAAGGCAGCTGGGCTGGAAGAGTCAGAAGGCTCTGAGCTTTATGCTGATCCATCCTTTGCTCCAGGAAGGAGATCTGAGAGGAGAAGCCGTGAGGGGAGACAGGAGCGCTGCAGACAAACACTTACTTGTCCCGAACAGCCTGAATGGCTTCAGCAGCACTTTCGTAATTGTGTTTCTCCATGTGCCGGTACATGGTGCTTAGCTCCACCTGCCTCCGGAAATAAATGTCTACCGAGCTCTGCTTCACGGTGGCATAGATGAACTTATCCGAAGGGTTTCGCAACTGGGAAACAAGAACAAGAAGATTTTACCCTCTTGGCTCCCCCCCCACCACTTTGCCCTCCATCAAATCTGAACCAGGGCTATATTGGATGGTCAGGGTGGTGGAGCCTTCCCTCACTGACAATTCTTGCTTTTTGTTTCTCTTCTGGTGATCATAAGAGACATACCCTCTTTTTCTGGGCCCTCTTTTTGGTTCTATACACTGAAATATTTGAGTGGCACCTCCTGAGTCACAGGCCACCTGCTGAGCAGAATGTCTGTTTGGAGGCAGTTTGCTGTTCTCATTACCCGAGGATCGTTGATGCCGGTGATCCGTTCCTCTGGTCTGTCTAACACCAGGAAAGCAGCCAGGTTGGCAGTGTAGGAGGCCACGATAATCATGGCAAAACCAGCCCAGACCATGCCAAGGATCCGAGCTGAGAAACTTCTTGGGGCACCTGATAGAGTCAAGAGAGTAAAGAAAAAAGGAGAGGGAGGGACAGAAAGTTTTTCCTCTGCTTGACATGGAACTTAATGACCCAAAAGGAAAAAAAACCAAAAAACAGGACAGGCCTCAAGATCAAGGGAGGCATTTCTAGGGAGATCCTTCTACCGACTCCTCCTCTCTCCTCTCTGGTGAATGCGTTCTGCCCTCTGATGGCACAAAGCAACAGCGATTTCCCTCCCCAGGGGGTCTGAGGCTCACCTTCTCCAATGCCAGAATTCAGAAGGACCCCCCAGGAAAACCACATGGCCGATGAAAGCGTCAGGGCGTCCTCTTCCTCTTCTTCACTGTTCACTTTGAATCGGCCAAAGGGACTGCAAAAGAGACAAGCAACACCACTTGACCGAGTTCTGCCCCATCTAGGAAGTGCCGCTATTGGCACCGATATGGCTGTCCATACAAGAGCAGGCTTCCGGTTCATTCCACTGCCTGAAGGTCTGAGGATTACCAAATAGAAACAGGTATTCAGACCTTCCGACTGGGAAGAAAACTCTGAGGGTTTGAGCAGAACGTAAGCTTCAGGATTTCCCTGCCCTTCCCTCCAACTGGATGGGGCATAAATCATGCAAAGGAAGCATACCCTGAGATGGTTAAGTGGCTGCTTAGTGAACTGATGCCGATGGCCTTTGGATTTTCCATCTTGAGCAACATCGTTGTCAACTTTCTGGATCCCAGCATCTCCAGTTGCAGAGGCTTTTCATGGCCAGTCCCACCCACCACAGCCACACAGACACACACACACCGTGTCTCCCTCCCCATTCTGAGGATTCAGGTACCTGAAACGGTCCAGCAGATATAACATCACGGCCACCACGTGCACCGACAGCCCCACCAGGAGCCATAATGTGCTCTGGAACGGTTGCATGAATGAATCCAGGGTGCTGCGGGGAATTTCCTGCAACACAGAAGGAAATCACGGCTGGAAAAAGCCTGCAATGAGTGGGCCATTTCCAGCCAGAATCCGGAGATCTGCTGAAAACAGGGTGGATCAGGCCAATGTGGCCTAGACTGGTTTCCCATCCCTGCCACTCCAGTGCTGCTGGGAAATCCTCAGGCAGGGCAGGAAAGCGGAAACTCTTACCCTGCCACTCTTGTCCCTTCACAGAGCAAGAGGAATTCAGGGATTGGCTGCCCCCAAACATGGAGGGTCTATTCAAGAGCCGTGGTGGCCACGCAGTGGTTAGCGTGCAGTACTGCAGGCTATTTTTGCTGCCTGCCGGCTGCCTGCAATTAGGCAATTCAAGTCTCACCAGGCTCAAGGTTGACTCAGCCTTCCATCCTTCCGAGGTGGATAAAATGAGGACCCAGATTGTTAGGGGCAATATGCTGACTCTGTAAACCGCTTAGAGAGGGCTGTAAAAGCACTGTGAAGCGGTATATAAGTGTTAAGGGCTGTTGCTATTGCTATGGTTGTCATAATCGGCTGGAAAGCAAAAGGACCTTCCACACCGTATCAGAGAGGTTGCTGTTAAATTTTATTTCTGCAGCTCCCCTTCACTCATTGTTAGGATTACCATTAATTTTGGCTGGGTATTACTGGACAAGGATTGCTTCATTCCAGAGGAGGCAGCCGCTGCTGCAGGACAGCCCAGGCCCTTTTACTCAAGGCTCTGTCCTCTTTCCATCCTTAGCTGAAGGCCTGGGATTCGCTCCCACTGCTCTTCATGTTCTTGGCTACCGTTTTGTCCTGCCGGTATTCGTGTGTTACCTTCTTGACGAGGATGGTCAGTCCTTGGTACTTAAAAGGCTTGGAAAACTCAATATACTGAGCCCGCTCATTGTTAATGGTTAGTGGTGCCACAATCATGTCAGCCTGGCCACTCAGCAGCTCCCCCATCATCCCGTTCCACTCCTTCTTGTTGCTGTTGTTCACCTGCAATGAGAGCCCCGGCAGGGTCATTCCGTTGCACAGGTCTGTCCAAAAAGAGCCTCGTCTTCAGTGAGTGCATGAGCTCCTCCCTCTGAGTGAGGCGAGTCTGGCCATGAGCTGCTAAGGAAGTCCGAGCAGGGAAGGGAATGGAACGGAGGGGCATAACATGGACTGTGGCTACTAGGAAGCCTTAAGAGTGTTTGGACCTCTCTGAGCTTGGTTGTTTCTTGCAGACATCCCGTCCAGGGACCTCTCTAGTGAAACTTCTGCAAGCAAACATCCAAGCTCAGAGGTCACCCAAGACTCCACAGATCAACCCAGTGCTATAAATATTCTGCTGGTAATGCCTGATCTGGTAGAAATATTGGGTTCTCTTGGCCTTTGCTGAGTCAGGGGAGAACCAATGCAGCTGACAACCCCTCCTGCCCTTTCTTTTCTGAACTTCAGGCCAGCTGCTCAAGCCGCCGGCTGCAAGTTAAGTGGGATTTCAAGTCAAGACCTTCAGCTTCCTCTCTTTGGGGAGTGCCTGCTGCATTGCCTTTTCCAAGCCAGGTAGGTTAATACCTGCATGCCAGTCATACCTTGCTAGTTCACTTAGCTGCCACCACATCCTATTTGGAGTCTACAGGGCTCTACAGCTCCTCACCTCCATGCCAGCTGCCTGATATAAACCCCTGTCTGCTTGCAGCACAGGCTCCCCTGCCTTGCTTTAGGTTCTTTATCCACTTGTTCTGGAAGCTGGTCTTTCTTTGGGCTTAAACCACATCATTAACCCCTGGCCCTCTCTGTAAACTGAAGCTAGTCCTGCGGCAGCTGTTTCTGAACTTGGTTGAATGCTGACAGGTTCCAACCTCCAGATGTTGACGCACGGTGGTTGGACATGATGGTAACATAGACTTACCACCCCCTTTTTTGAATGGGAAGAAAAATAAGCATTATAAATTCAAAGCAAATTGAGAACTACTGCCAACTTTGACTGTTTTGGCTCAATTTCACTTAGACCGGGAGGAAGGCAGTATCCTTACCCGTTCTTGTGTGCCAAATTTACCATCACCCACTAGATGAACTTCGTAGGTAAAATTCATTGTCTTCGCAAGCTTGATGAGTAAGTCGATGCAGAAGCCATAACAACATAACATTACGCTGGGGCGCCCTGTGTTGCAATGAGGAAAGAGAGAAACGGAAAGATCAACCCTTCACACTCCGAAGATCCGACTCCGGGTCCCCTGTGCACTAGGGAGCTTTCAGGATAGCTACTCCGGGTTTCCCTTTGTGATGCGGCTAAGAAAAAGGTGGGAATAAGGGCAGGGAAATGTTGGGCGGAACCAGGCTCCTCGAAGGATATTTGACAGCCGTGTAAATATTTTGCACGTTGATTTAAAGCAGTGCAATCGCCCGACTCTTAGTTCCAAAGAAAATGAAAATAGCTATCAAAAATTAGTGGAAGCAAATAAAGAAAATGCCTTGGAGGGATCCCTCACTATTTAACTTATTAAGTTGCTGGCAGCGAATTTTGCCAATGGAGAGAAAGT
Organism: Arizona elegans; assembly: GCA_022577455.1. Taxonomy (NCBI): domain Eukaryota; kingdom Metazoa; phylum Chordata; class Lepidosauria; order Squamata; family Colubridae; genus Arizona; species Arizona elegans. Next base: position 149,841 of record JAKOOJ010000034.1, on the reverse strand, counting down.
GGGAGCTGCAGTCCTTCACTTGGCAGTGGTGGGTCTTGGGTCGGTGGGTGGATTCAGTTGGGGCGTTAGATTCCGGGCCGAGGGGTTCACCTGGCAAGGTCTCATTGGGCCCAGTACAGAGCACCTGCTGCACCAGTCCCCCCGTGCTGTTGAGCAGCGGCTTGCACTTCCCGTCGGCCAGGGTGGGCTTCACGTAGACAAATGGCTCCTGATGGATTGTGACTATCTGTGGAAAGAGAGGCCAGAAAGCCTTGTGGCCTTGGAGGAGCCCCTTGCTAAAGTCTGCTTGGGAGAAGAAAGGTTCAGCGGTCACAACGAGCCCCTCCTTCCCGCCCCCCCGCCCCCGGCTGACTCCCAGAGACAGCCCTCATTGGTGAACCCGGGAGGGCAGCTCCTCTAGAACCCGGCTTTAATTCTCTCATTGGAAGTGAGCCAACAGGCCTTTCCCCACTGAAGCCGGCTGGGCATTGCCACCAGGCAGAGCCTACCTTTAGTTTTGTGGACATCTCGTAGCCCTGCGGAGTTTCTGTTTCCCCTCCCGGCCAGACGATCTTTCGGTCATTGGGCAGAAACTGTGAAGGTGCAATTCAGGCAGGACAGTTACAAACTGTTCCAGCAGGGCTGGGCAGAGGCTCCAGCCGCTAATGATGGCCAGGCAGGACGTGTGAGACTGTCTGTGTTTTATGCCGCGTTTTATACTATGGAAATTCACAGGAGGCCCAAAATTCAGGGCCTTCCTTTCTAGAGCTGAAATGAAGGGATAGGAAGATTCAAGAAATGGGCTGTACGTACGTGGCTCCCGTTGTAGACTCCGACCTGCACCAGTTTGTTGTTCTGGAGATTCATGACACTATAGTTGGCATATTTCCTGTCCCCGTCTTCATTAAACTCTAACCTGCCAGTCACGCCTTCTGCATATTTGGTCTGCATCAGCACCCTAAGAGAAGTTGTCTCGTTTAGGCTTTGCAGGCTGTGTGGCCTCAAGGCAGCAGCGTTTCAGCCCCCTTCGCCTCTCGGGAGGGTCCGGGGGGAAGTACTCCGGGTGGTCTTGGGCAGTGGGACAGGCCCCGTGACTCAGCTGGCCCTCCCTCCTGGAGTATTTGCTGGGCCCACGGCCTGAAGAGCAGGGGCAGGAGAACCGCTACCTTTTGAAGAGGGGCCCCGTCTTCCAGATGTTAGTGTTCCCCACACAGCCCCGGGGAGGGTCAGTGATGTTCTCCTTCTCAAACAAGTCATGTACAGCCTGTGCCACCACAGCAACTGCGTCTCTGATATGAGCAGATTCGTTCTTCCCGTTCATGAGCTGTAAACCAATCAGTCCTGAAACGGTCAAAGAGAAGAGACTGAGAAGACCCCCTCATGTCAGCTCGGTTTCCGCTGGCTGGGGCCTTTGGGGGCACCGAGGGCAGCGATCCTGAGCCATTTACTCCCAGAATCTGCTTGTCTGAGTGAGACTGCCTTTGGGCTTGGAGGCTCTGAGCCTCGCCTTAGTCCCTGAGCGAGCTGGTTGTCCTTACCGCATGAAATAATTCTAAGAAGTGGAAGGTGAATCTCTCCATTCTGTCCACACCTGGCAGGACATTGCTTCAGTTTGCCACATTACTGCTGACCCTCCCCATCTTGTAAATTCTCTCATCTGGCAACCCAGAACAGAAACGTCAGCAGAGCATGCTAGACAGCCAAGAGGAAGGCCCTTGGGACCAGAAGCTGTGTGACTTGAGAGGATGGGAGGACCAGGATGGGTACCTTCTGGCGCATTGCGCAAGGCGTTGCCTGAGATCTCCCTTTCTCCCACCAGCCATACGTAACCCGGACCGGTCATGTTTTCTTTGGCTGCTGCCATATACACGGTGGTGGCATCGTCCTCGCTGGAAGAGAAGAGATATGGCACTGGCAAGGAATCTCTTGCCCTTCCTTAATAGCAATAGCAATAGCACTTAGACTTATATATCACTTTATAGTGCTTTACAGCCCTCTCTAAGCGATTTACAAAGTCAGCATATTGCCCTCTGGGTCCTCATTTTACCCACCTCAGAAGGATGGAAGGCTGAGTCAACCTTGAGCCGGTGAGATTTGAACTGCTGAACTGCAGTCAGCCAGCAGTCAGCAGAATTAGCCTGCAATACTGCACTCTAACCAGTGAGCCACCTCAGCTCTTAAAGGGAGAGAGGGAAGCTCCTGAAGGCTTCTCCAGTGCAGAAGACAGGAGTCCGAGGCTGGGGCCATCTATTTGTCTGGCTTGGGCTTCAGGAGGGAAGAACGCTCTCACAAACTGAATGGGCAAATTATTGGATGGTCAGTGATCCCAGGGAGGCAGAACATCAGGACCAAATGGCAAGTAGTTTAGGGAAATTGTCCCTTTCAAGGAGTGGGCAGCCAAAATTCCTCAAGATCCTGATTTCTCTTGGAACATTTCTTGAGTTGGGGAAGGTGGGAGGCTCTCTCAAGGACCTTCCTCTTAACACTTCCTTTGTGTGGAAAGAAACAAAAGATAGGTGGAAAACCTAAGAAAATAACCCATGCAGAAGAACCACAGATGTTTGGCACCCTAGAAGTTTCTCTAAAGGTGAGCTGTCCAGCTGAACCTTTGGGGTCTCAGCTTCCAGTTCTCCGTTCAGCCAGTGCAAAGTTGCTGGATGAGTGAACACGCTGCATAAATTATGTCAATAACTGCAAAGTGTGGAATCGTATGTTTCATCTAGCAATTTATTTCTTTATGTAATAATCTCAGAGCTAATAGATAACTTGGCCCCTCAATTTAGAATTTTAGAGTTGGAGTTAATATGTTCAAGTAACTGGGACTATAATCCTACATTTTTAGGATGTAAGGCTATTAAATACAATGGTGCTTCATTCTGAGTAAATGTGCAGAGGATTGAAATACATTTCTTAGAAATAAGTTTGAACTTTAAATGGTGGGCAACTTTAATTTTAGCTTCGGTAGAAATCCAGACTTTGGAACCATAGAATCATTGTCTACAGTTGGAAGGGCCCTCAGAGTCTTTTAGTCCAGCCCCCTTTCCAGGGCAGGAATCCTCAGGCCACCCCAGACCAATGGCTGCCCAACCTTGGCTTGAAATCCTCCAGTGATGGGCTCCAAGTGGCAGACTATTCCTCTGCATGACAGGTCAGGAAATTCCCCTTTATTCTGAGTTTGGTTCTCCCACCACTGGTTCTGGCCTGTCCTCAGGCATTGTGGAGAATGCATGCACCCCACTTCTCTGGGACGGCCCTTCACATATTGGAAGCTTCCTCACCCAGTTCCCTTAACTACTCTTTAGAGGGTTTGGATCCCTTCCAGAGGCCCTCCTTGTATGGTGATGACCAGCACTGGACAGGATATTGCAGGCATGGTCTGAGCAGTGAAGCATGGAAGGAGCTACCAGTTCCTGCAATCTCGATACTGTTCCTGGTGATGCGGTGACTCTTTGGGCAGCTGCAACCGCTGCTGGCTGAGGACTACTGCTGGCATCTATGCCATGCCTGGGCATCTGGCTGTTCCATGTCTCAGGGCAGAGAACATCATTGGGTCACATCAAGGCAGAACTGATATTAGGCAGGGGGCGTTACCTGCTGGGCTCTGCCCTCAGCCCCATCAATTGATGAGGCGAAAGAGGGGAAGTAGAAGGCCTCGCCCTCCCACTCTGCAGTTTCCTGAGGGTGGGATGAGGGAGCCCAAAAGGAAGCCAAAGGGGTTTGCTTGCTGGAAGGAATGCAGTGCTGGTACCGGTGGGACTGCTCCCATTCTACAGCTCCTCAGTTTGGACTCTAAGCTGTTGTCACCTGGCCAGGTGGGTGGCTTTTTCCTGTCCTGTCTATAGCCCCGAGGTTTCCCTTGTGATTGTGCCAGGAACCAATCTGGCTTTGGCTGGATTCCCATCTGGTGCATCATTTACCTCTCTTCTACTGCTTCTCAGTGGTGCAGGACAGGAGGGCCCCCCAGGAATCAGGGGCCAGGACAGCATCTGCGTGTGAGGCCTGAACGCTGAAAGGCAGGTGGTGGTTAGGTGCAGGGCTTACCTTGCGGAGAGGATAATCACCCGAGCCTCCAGTTCTTTGGCTTCCAGCAGCAGTGAAGTCACATTTTTTGTCCCTGGTTCAAACTGAAGCACCTTCTCGGCCTGCAATGGGTGTGAGCGAGAAGGATTAGTGCAAAGGCCGCAGAGCGGAGTCAGAACCATGCTTTCTAGGAAAGAGAATTCCATCCCTCTTTCAAAGCACTGCTAGGCATGGAAAGGAAGGGCAGAGGGAAGTTATTTTTTCTTTTCTTTTCTCTTTTTTTTCTTTCTTTTCTTTTTTCTCTTAGGGCTTTTCCCCCTTTCTTTGATATTAATCGATACTGTTTTCTCTTTAATTTTTAAAAACTTTTGCACTGTGCATGCAGTCACTCAAGAGTCAAAGAGAGGCGTGCATTTGTAGAGAAAAGAGGAAAAAAGGCATATATAAGTATCATTGATACATATTTGTTTATTTGCAATGCAATTGAAAACTCAAACCAGTGTTGTTTTTCAGAAAAACAAAACCAAACAATAAACCAGGGGAACTCAAAATTTTTGAAAATGCACAAGGTTCATCTTGGGAACGTGGGGAATCAAAGTGAAAGTTTCACGCCAAGGAACCATTTCTTTTTGGCAGGAGGTGGGGGGAGAAGAGGAAAGGAAAGGACAGCAGGAAGGGATTGGTTCAATTTTTCAAGAAAGAAAGAAAAAAAATACTTGCAAGTTGATTATTGCTTTACATGCATGTCTCCAAAACAAATATTTCCAGGGCTGGCTTGCTACATTTCCATTCTCAGGGTCAAACCAAACTTATCCCAACATAAAATAACGTGCTACCAAAAACATGGAGTTTGCTCGCTTGCTTGGTACATATTTTTTTTGATTCCGATTCTGATTTTTAATTAATTTTTCCTTGTGCCTGTGGCCAAGTTCATCATTTTGCTAGTTAGGTTGGTGGGCGGCGTGCATTGTCCATGCAAATATACCTTGGGTCCTCGCTTGCTGTCATAGGATAGTTGTTCGAGGCTGTCATAGTTCCTTTTTTTACTCTGATGAATAATGTGCACAGAAAAAATATGTAGACACAGAAGAATATTATAAACAGTTGAAAAAAAATGACGTGTAGTAAAGCAATCCAATATCCAACTCTTTCTCCACTGTTTGTGAAAAGGGAACGCTATAACCCTGGAGCACGCAAAACCCAGGAGAGAGGGGGGCCCTCTGGCCCCTCCCCAGCTGAACCTGGCTCCATCTTGCCTCCCCTCTCGCTTGCTACGTCTTTCTCGCTGTCGAGCATTGGAGCATACAGCAAGTATTATAAGTTTCCATAATAGGTATGTTCAACCCGATCTATTAGCCAACCATGATCACTTGTCCTGGACCGCATCCTTTTGGAAGCCAGGAAAGCCAGAGGAGAAGATAAGATTCTTTGGGTAGCTGATCTGGATAAGCAGCTTTCCAGATGGCTGTGCGGACATCCAATAAGACCTCAGGGGCTAAAAGGAGGCCAGATGCAGACAGATGCAAGAGAGATGGATGCACAAAGATGGAATGGGACGTTCCTTCTCATCGCCTTCTCCAGCTTTCAGAGAGAGAGAGAGAGAGGGAAGCATGAGAAGAGCTTTGGTGGAATAAACTGAAGGGTTTCCCCCCATCAGGTATGTCTGAAACTCCTAAGGCCAAACCGCCCTCCTCCACAGCTGGTTCCAGGATTCACAGGGACCCTGGCTCTGAAAATGCAGCACCTCCTGAACTGTGGTGACTGGCCAATCCACTCCGCCACCACCTCCTGCTGCGTAATCCCTCTTTCACGGAAAGTACATTAAAGCCATTAAAATGCCACGCCATGCCATGGATCATCGCAAGGGCTTCTTGTGAGATCTCTGAGCCGAGCCACATCCCCTTAGAGAAGAGTCAGCATCCCAGAGCAATCATGAGGGTTGCAATCCTATTGGGACTGGCTAGACACCAGTGCACTGAGCCATCATTTTGGACAATCCTGCCTAGGACTATGCAGTCAAAGCATCAAAAAAAAGAAGGGATCCCCCAGTCATTGCAGGAGCCTCTGCTCTGGCCTTCTGATCTGCCAGCTGAGCATCTGGTAGAAATTGGGAAGCTCTTTAAAAATACCCTCTCCGTTCTAATCTGGAAGAGCATTTTCTAAACTTGGGGCAACTATAGGTTTAGTTTATAGTGGCTTTGGTTTGGTTATGTTGCTCTGATAGGGTGTGGAAAGAAAGTTTTAAATAAGACCCTTCCATACGGATGAAAGATTCTGTGTGCCATTCAAAGTGACTTCAAGACTGAGGCTCAACGAGCAACCTTTTCTGATCCAAGGCAGAGCCATATTCTGGACTCTGCCTGTCCACAGAGGGCCATTGCATCTGTCTTGTTCTGAGTTTTGCCTGAACAAAAAGTTAGCTGTTAGCAGGAATGGTGGTGATTTATTAAAGGGAAACCAACAAACACATAGAAAAGCAGGAATTCTTAGCTCAACTTAGCTCGACTTGCTATACTAGTTGTCTGTGTGTGCAGAGAGATTTATTGAATGAGAGGAATATTCTGATGTGATTCTCCCTCTCCACCCGTATTTACAGCAACCTCTGTCCTGCCTGCATAGTTCTGTCTAGGCTGTGGGAACTGCAGAGGGAAAACTGCCCTGATTTCTCTGCCTGGTAACCATAGCTGTGTAGTCCAGTGAAGGCCATGAAGCCAGTGCGTGTTAATAACAGCCAGTAGGAAAAGGCTACAGCACATCTGCACCATCATTTACTATTTTTTGGAATACAGAACAAACCTTTTGCCTTACAAGCTGTTGTATCAGCATAAAGGTGACTTTTTTATGCTTTGCAGGGTGGAAGAAGATGCTCTTTCTCTGACCTTGATTATGAAAGCGGGTATGTCAGTCTTACGATGCAAATTGATTAGCAGTATAAATTCCTGTAGAAAGGGATCAGAATTTAGAAGGAATGTGGAAGAGGCTTGTGGAGAACGGGAGTAGCAGAAAGGCATGTCAGCAAGCTGGGAAGCGAAAGTAACTGGAAGTATCCTAAAGAGAGCCAAGGATCCTGCTGCTGTCCAGGACCAAGCCTGACCCCAAAGTATTTTAGCAAGACCGAGCCAGTAGGAATCAGGGAGCCCATGGAAGGGACAAGCCGTGCTAGGATCTGAGATGCTCAGCTAACCATTTCCCCTTCCTTCCTTCCTTCCTTCCTTCCTTCCTTCCTTCCTTCCTTCCTTCCTTTCTCCTTCCTTCCTTCCTCTCTCTCTTTCTTTCTCTTTCTTCCTTCCTTTCTCTCTCTCTCATGCTCTCTTTCTCTCTCTCTGACCCCAGCTGGCCCACAAGAGACCAGGAGGCCTTGGGTAGCTTCCTTACTACTCTGGAGATCTTTCTCTTATCAGCACACTCGCCATTGAGAGACGGGGATTTGCAAAGCTCCAGGTTATGTTTCTCCTCATTTCACAGTTGTTGCCGGTTTTGTTTGCATGTTCTCTCTCTCTTTTTTTTTTTATGCAGAAGGTTTTCGACCATGGTAAAGCAAGTGAAATGAATAAGAGTACAAAGTTTCGTTAGGTACTACTCAAGAGACACCGTTGATGCTTAAAGCATGATGTTAGTCATGTTAACAATGGGAAGAAAGAAGGTGTTTTACATACACGGCTCTACATACATACAACAAGCCTGAGAGTTTTAAAGGTTCTGCTGTATCCACAGAAGTTTAGGCAGTGGAGCATGGGGGATACTGACCTTGGATTCCTTCTCTTCCAAGAGAGTCTCCAGCTTCTTTTGGGCAGCTCGCCCTTCGTGGTCATCGCTGACAATGAGGATGATATGGTTCCACTTGTAAAAGCGCATCATCTCGAACCAAACGTTGGACTGGTGGGAGTAGGGGGGCACCGTTCGTAGGAAGGACAGGTGAATACTCTGCAAATGAAAGACAGGAGCAAACCAAAAGTCTGAAAGGAAAAAGGCAACATTACTGGGCGGTTGAAAGGTTTTCCACATAAGGGGCTGTCTTTATAGGGAATCCAGAAAACAAACTCCAGGATTTTATTTTGTTCTCCAGGGACTGGTTTGTAAGCCTTTTACTTTACCCTGATAAATCTTTCTAAAGCTCAATTGCTTTTGAAAAGATCTTGTTTCCATGTGCTGACCAGCAAAGATCTATAGATTACCCTCAGATGGTAAGCAAGGACTCTTCTTCATTTGTCTTTTCAATGGCCTGCCTTGCCTATTCTGAGTTCTAGGAATAGGAAAGTCATCAGCATGTCTAGAAGACAGCAGCCAAGAAGCTTGGAAGGAAGAAATTTCTAAGAAAAAGTTGGTGGCACCGTCCATTATGTTTATGGTGAGAAGGGAAGACTACAGGGAGACATGATGATTGTCTCCAAGTATCTGAAGGAATGTTGTGTAAAAGAGACCTCAGAATTGTTCCAGGGGACGGACGAAACAAGGAACTTAAATTACAAGGAACACAAGAAGTGAGAGAATATTCTACCTCTTACTATAATATATGCACACTAGTATTAGCAGTAATAATAACAGTAGTATTAGTTATGATAATAATGAGTTTGTTACCTTATCTGAATATATGGACATGCGAGTGGTCAGCCCAAGGACAGGAATCCGATAGAACCCAGCTGTGTATGACACCGGTGTTGGTGTCAAGTGGTCATTTGGAGCTGGTGGGTGGCTCACTAAGATGGCATACACCTGTAGGATACAGCACATCGACACTGCTTCACACATGAGACCCCGTCTCTGCCCCAGAAACACAAGTTGTTTCTAATAGTTTTTTTAGTTTTTTTTAGTTTTTATTCTATTTGTATACCACCCTTCTCCCGAAGGACTCAGGGCGGTGAACAGCCATGATAAAACAACATACAAGACAAAATTTAAAAAACATATTAAAACAATTCAATCTTTGGCCAAAATTAAAACTTCCAATTAAAACCATTTTAAACCACTTTTAAAACCCAATTTAAAATCACTTATCCCGTCAGACCGGCTTGCTGAAATAATAGGGTCTTCAGAGCTCGACGGAAGGCATGGAGGTTGGGGATCCTTCGTATGTCTGGGGGCAATTCATTCCATAGGGCAGGAGCCCCCACAGAGAAGGCTCTCCCCCTGGGGGTTGCCAGTCGACATTGTTTGGCCAACGGCACCCTGAGGAGGTGCTAATACTAGTAGTTGGACTGGTGAAATGGACAGTGGCTTCCAGAATTGTGAATATGGTCCGGCAATTACATTCTTCAAGCATGCCTTTACCTGGCTTCTGTCTGACTGTTATTTCTCTATTACAAAATGAGCAAATGTTCTATAGAGATTTTTCTCTGTCACTCAAACTTAAAAAATGTACTTTCAAAATGCCACAAAAAGCATGATCCATTTGTCGGCTCTTGTTTAAAATAGAAAAAAAAAAGCTTTTTTAAAGAGAGGAGATACTTTGTGAGACTGCACAGCCATTTGCCAATCAGTTCTGTCTGGAACTGGAAAAACCAAAAGCTGGCATTAAGAACTAATTACGTGCATTGATAAGCAGAGAACCCCTGGCAGTGCAAGACTGGTGTGTGTTTAGAGGCCTTCACGTAGCCAATTTAGAGTTCCAGAGGTGGAGACCTAGTCTTGTCCTTTTGCTTTGAATCAGTTCGGCTTCTCCCCACCCCACCCCCCACCCCCCGCTTATATAGAATATAAGGTTAGTGTTGTGGCCCGTCAGCGGCCTGTGCAGTTAGTAGCTGATTCCGACAGCGAGGAGGCTGGTGTGGTGCTGTGCCAGCAGCCTGTGCAGCTGTCACTCGAGTCAGACAATGAGGAGGCTGGAGAAGATGTGGTGCCAGAGGCGGGGATTCAGCCAGGGCCTCCAGAACCTCCAGAAGCTCCCATAAGTGAAGAGGAAGAAGAGGAGGAGCCTCTTCTCGATGCATGAGCGCTCAGAGCCGTGAAAAGGCAGGAGTGGCTCCTCAGGAGGAGGTCTTCTCAAGAGTAAGGCTTGGGGCTAATTGGCCACTCCCCTAGCCTATTTAAGGAAGGACGACGACTGATGCAATTTGCAGGAAACAACTTCGTTTATATTCCTTCACGTCTTGATTCCAGAAACTCTTGTTTCTCTCGTCAGTTTTCCTGCAAATTGCTTCTGGCCATTCTGCCAACCACAGTAAGATTACGGTTATCTGAAATACTATGCCTCAGAATTGAGTTATTATTCTTTGGATTCTTGTCAGCTGTTAATGAAGTTAAATTAACAGCCCTTGTTCAGAAAAGACTGATTTAAACTGTACTTGTGTTCAAACAACTACTAAGAAAGCTCAGTAGTAGTCCTTAATTAGTAAACTAAGGTTTGTACGGATTTTGTGTGCGCTGCATTCTTTGGGGTCCGTAGCTGGGGCAAAACAGGAAGGGACTTGAGAAAGGTCAGCGTTTCTGAGATGATACAGGTAGTCCTTGACTTACAACAGTTCGTTTAATTTAATTTAATTTAATTAATTTAATTTATCACATTTCTAAGTTTAGTGAAGGTTCAAAGTTACAATGGCACTGAAAAAAATGACTTATGACCATTTTTCACACTTATGACAGTTGCAGCATCCCCTTGGTCACATGGTTTACATTCAGATATTTGACAACTGGTTCACATTTATGATTGTTGCACTCTCCTGGGGTCATGTGATCATATTTTGCGATCTTCTGACAAGGAAAGTCAACAGGGAAACCAGATTCACTTAACAACCATGTTACTAATTTAACAGCTGCAGTGATTCACTTAACAAATGTGGCAAGAAAAGTCGTAAAATGAGGCAAAACTAACTACACATTTCTCATTTTGCAACATAAATTCTGGACTTAATTGTGGTCGTAGGTCGAGGATTACCTGTACTCTTCTTAGTTAGCCACTTATGAAAGAGTAACTCCTGAATGTCTCTTTTGGACAGGACAGGTTGCATTTCTGAAATATTGTAATTTGTTTTTTGTTATGGAATTACAATTCCATTTAAAGCTTTTTTGCTTGATCATAGAGGTATTTGGGATTTTAAAATATTATTTCAAACACTTCTTTGGCTAGAAACAGCAGAAAGCTGTAGTTCGGTGTTTTATGCAAGTCAAGAAAACTGAACTAGTTCAGGGACCGTGTTAGGGGAACTCAGACAGAACTGGTATTACCTGTGAAATTCACTCTCACTAGCCTTCTGTTAGTAAAACAAACCAATATTTTATTAGCTCCTGGCATGATTTGGGAGATAAATCTTATCCTTGTGATAAAATTCTGGTGGCTTGGTGGTAAAATCAACTTCACCAACTGGCGCCCACTGGATGTTCTGGACAGTAACTCCCAGGGTAGGAGATTGGGGCCAGCTGGAGCAGATGTTTCCTAGCCACCCTGCGTGAGGACTGTCAGCTTTCCTGAGGCTGTTTTGCTTCTGCTGAGTTACATGAATCTTTCCAAGGCATTTACAGGGTCAGGAGGAGTCCCCTTGGAACAGGCAGGCTAGATAATATGATTTATTGAACCGCCCATTTAGCATGGAAGTGTAATGTCTCCCCCAGGGCCGTTTCAGGTGAAAGAGTCAGTTGAGATTCTGAGAAAGAGAAGGAGGGGGAGGGGGCCGTTGCAAGGGGAGCAGGCAAGGCAAGAATGGGGTTGAGGGCTGGCTTGTCTTCTCTTCCACTCTGGGGAAAACCTGGCCCCAACCCAAAGGGAAGGGCTGCTCAAGTCCGTGGAGCCTGTGGGTAACGGCTAGCGTTTGCCTGACTACCAAACGGTCCCTTTGATTTGCAGTGGGCCGAATTAACAAACGCATGCAGATTTTTTTCTTTCTGTGACGTACACCATCCAGCTGCCTGGGGGAGCCAATTTTGAAAAGAGCCCCCAATTAGCATAATACATAAATTAGGTTTAGAACCACCCGTGATGATCGAAATGACTGTCGATCAAGTTAAACCACTAGTTTATCCAGCCCCCTAGGCAGATTGCAGGGCTATAGGAAAGCCCTTGGTCTGAGTCTTCCGGGGGTGGAGGGAAGGGATGTCATGGAGCGCAACGACTCTGCTCATTTTTCCGGTTCCCTGTAAAAAAGACAAGTGGGCTTACTGCATGAGGCTAAACCAGATTGCAGGGGGGTGGGGGGTGGGGGGAGGGGGGTGGCTGAGAGTGACACTCAAGCCTTTGCCAAAGGCAGTGCCTGCTGTAGCCGTAAGTGGCTTGCAGAACATCCCGCTTCTTCCTGGTGCTGTGTGAAAGACCGAGCATCGCCTTCCCTGCCTGCTCCCGTCTCAGCCTTCCTGTTGCCTCCATCTGCTGCCCTGGTCGTCCTTCCTCCCTTCGCTCCAGGCCCATCAAATCAACTCTTCTGACTGGGTGCCTGTGAGGAGCAGAAGAGGGGAGGTCTCCTGCTCCCACTCACGTTCCCTAGCAACTGGCCTTCACAGGCATCCTGCCCAGAACATGGGAAGGAAGGCAGAGGCAGCTCCACTGATGGCCTTTTCCTTCACGAATTTCTCCTCATCTTCTCTTCAGGCCTCTCCAGGTTGAAAGCCTCCTCCATGGGCAAACTTTGCTCTGGTCCTTGTTTAGCCCTGCCTATATAGTTTGTCTCACAGCCTTCCTAAAAACATAGGAAGAACGGCTGCTGAAATTGGGTATGTCTCGTCTGATGAAAAGCAGGACTAGAAGGGACATGATAGCCGTCTTCCACTATCTCAGGGGCTGCCACAAAGAAGAGGGAGTCAAGCTCTTCTCCAAAGCACCTGAGGGCAGGACAAGAAGCAATGGGTGGAAGCTAATCAAGAAGAGAAGCGACTTAGAACTACGGAGAATTTCCTGACGCTTAGAACAATTAATTAGTGGAACAATTTGCCTTCAGAGGTTGTGAATATTTCAACATTGGAAGTTTTTAAGAAGATGTTGGATAACTATTTGTCTGAAGTGGTACAGGGTTTCTTGCCTACACAGGGGGTTGGAGTAGAAGACCTCCAAGGTCCCTTCCCTTCCCTTATTCTATTATTCTATTCTATTCTATTCTATTCTATTCTATTCTATTCTATTCTATTCTATTCTATTCTATTCTATTCTATTCTATTCTATTCTATTCTATTCGTTTAGTTATTCAGTTGTGAGGCAAGGAACTTCATTTCACCAGAACTGCTCCTTCGAGCCTTTCTGGAGTATCTGGCTTGTCAGATTCTTGGTGGTGGCCTCTGAGCCCTCCTGGTCTTTCTGTTTCATGGCCTTGAGTTGGATCCTGGCTCCACTGTGCTAAGCCCCTTCTGAGCTCTCTGGGAGGGCCTTTCCTGGCCCGCTGACTGGATTTCTTGGCGGTCACCAGTGAGCTCAGGGCCCGTGGAAGCAAAGTGAAAAAGATGAGATGCAGAGTGGTTCCTGGGAGGCTGGCTGGGATGCCTTGGGATTCAAGGCAGGCAGGCAGTTGACTGTCTGGTTAATCTGGACTCTTCTGCTGCTTTCGGGGTGGGGGGGCTTCAAGAATTGCACCCAATTGCCTCCCCCCTCTTTTCCTATTGCCTGCCCCTTCCTTGGCTCTTGCCCAGAAAGGTGAACAAACAGCAAGATGGGAGGGGGGCAGGCAAGCAACTTGTGGGGACAGTTGCCTGAGGACAGTTGCCTGGATTTAGGTCCCCATCTTTCTCTCTAAGAAGAAGGCTTATTGGCCTTGAGGGCGCATGTCGTGTACCCTTAATTTTTAATCCAGTGTTGAGTTTCTAGACTACATTTTCTAAAAGAAAAGAACTGTCCACTTGTAAGCCTGCAAGGGGTGTGCAGGTGTGGTTTTGTGGTCCTTCCACCCTGTTTGTGAGAAAGCTTGTGTTTGTGCCCACAGAAGTCCAGCTGCTTTGCATTGGTTGTGCACACCAGAGTTCAAGCATACAGGGAAGCTTTTTGGTTGGGGGGAGTGCTTGCTCCCGAGTGATGCCACACAGCAACTGGGGTGAGTGGGTGGGCAGGCAATGCACTTCTCCCTTCCCATTCGATGATTTCCCTGCCATTTCAATCCCCCTCAGCCTTGCAAGAGCCGCCCCCAGATGCACGCACGTTCTCATGCCCGTGCCCGCCTTGGCGCATTATGTGAGCCAGATTGATTTCCCCCCCCTCAGTTTCCCCTATTATGCTCACACAGCTCTCCCTGGGGTGGGGCAGAGGAGGAGGGAAGGGGGCTTTGGGATGCTTTCTGGGAAGGGTCCCACCGCTGCCACCCCCCAACCCTCACCCCCACTCTTTGGCTCCTGGGGCTCCCAGGCATTTCTCTGCCCGCCTGGGGAAGATAAGGGAGGGGTGGGGGGGGGAGAAGGGGAGAAAGGGGCAGGCAAGAGGCGGGTGTCCGAGCCCTGGGAGGGGGACTGGACCCGCGCCTACCTGACTGGAGATGAGGTCCTCGCAGACGGAGAGAGCCATCTGGATGGCGTTGGGCTTGTGGGTGACGGAGGTGGCGTTCAGCTGGATCTTCCAGGTGCCGTGCCGCTTGTTGGCCTGGCTGATGGCGTCGCGGAAGACCTGCTCGTGCTTCTTGGTGCTCAGCACGGCGCCGATGTTGATGATCTTGGGCTCGCAGCCCGCGCGGGCCACCGAGAACCAGACCAGCACGGCTAGCAGCAGCAGCCGCATGGCGCCCCGCGCCCCGGGCGAGCCGCTCTCCGCGGTGCTGAATTCCCCCCTGCGGTCGGTCGGGCGCGCGGGAGAGGCGCCCGGCGGCTCCGCCAACCTGCCACTGCGGCAGCCGCGGCACGTCGACTGGGGCGGGGGCGAGGGGGGCGAGCGAGCGAGGGAGGGGCCCCGGAAAGCCAGCCCCCGCCCGGCCAAACCCTCCCGCTCCTGAGGGAGCCCCCACCCCCACTTTCTGCGCTAGCGGCTTCTGGAAGATAGCCCCCACCCTCCGCGCCGCCCCCGAATCTGAATAGAAGAAAAAGGAAGTGGGGTGGGTGGTGGGTGGTCACCTTGGGGCTTCAGCGAGGAAAGAGCCACCTAAGGCGGCCGCCCTCTGCCTTCCCGAGGATGGGAGTGCATCCTCCCTTTCTGCAGCTTCCCTCTCCCCCCAGCTCCGAGACGCCTCCCTGGTTTTCAGCTCTCGCCAGCCAACCGACCCAAAAGCAGGTGACCTGGTTTTAGGCGAGAAGGAGATGCTTCGGCTGGTTGGGGGTGCAGCCCAACTGAAGGAAGGAGGGATCTAGAGGGAGGAGAAAGGAAGGAGGAATGAATAGACTGGCTGTGTAGGAAGAAGAGGCAGAGGATCCAGTAAAGCCAAAGAAGATGGCAAGCAGGTGGACAGCTCACCAGTGGGAGGGGGGGAAGATTATTTTTCGACATACCGGACAGAAGAGCAGGGCAATTTGTGCAGGTCTGCAACTGGGAACGAAGTGGAAAATGTGGTTCACCTTCCTTTCCCTTGAGAGGAGACAGTGAACCCCCTTGAGGCTCTAACCCCCACCCCCCCTGCTAAGGGTGGAAGGAGGCTTCCCTACAGTGATAAAGTGCTGGGCAGGAATGTCCTTGTCCCTGGTGGGCAGTACAGACCGGGCAGTGGTCCGAGTGTTGCTCTACCTGGCCACTCTCCTCCAGATTGAGCAATGGAACTTTCTTTCAAGAGCCGCTGCATAATTCCCCAAACAGCAGAGCTATTCCTGGGCTGGCTGCTTAGGAACCGTCCCGTGGCTGTCAGACGAATAGACACAGCCTCTCCCTCCTTAATGGAACCCCCTAAACTGGATGCTGTCTCGCTTCTGGTGGCAACAAATGCTGGTTCCTTATTTATTCTCATTTTAAACGCCTTCGACAAATGCAGGGTGAGCCTTCCTGCACCACCTCTTAACAGCTTTTATTGCCACCAGCAAATTAAAGGTTTTGTAAAGAAGCAGAGAGGCAGGCAGGCATTCAGGATAGAAAATGGCAAATACTGCTAAAGTGACGGGTGGGAGTGAATTCCTATACGTGTATATATTTCTTCACTTTGGCACCCACAGATCTCGGTAAAGATTAACCTCCCCCCTTGTTCAGAACAAAAGAACTGAGATTTTTTTTTCCTCCAGCAGCCCCAGAATCCAGCAATCCAACCGGTCTTGGTGACGTCTTTAAAAAGTGCACGTTGCTATAGAAACACTTTACTATGTTGGTGTCCCACATCTTCCAAATGTGCTTTGAAAACAGGAATGAAAATAATAACACTAAAGCAAACATGAAGGGGGCGGTCTGTGGCACAAGCAAAACTTCTTGTTGCTGTTAAAGTGAGGCTACGAAAAATTAGAGTCGAGGGGGCTTTGCAATTCTTTCAGCAAAGGAGGCAGCCTCTACCCAGGACCTTCCGCAGAAGAGAGAGCTCCTCAGAGGCATGGGCTCCCTGGCTTTGCTTTTGCAAGCATTGCGGCCATTGCAAGACCCCCTCCGCTGGTAAAACCTGTGGGAACACCCCCGCCCCGCTCAGCAGCAGGACCGAGCTGGCCGCGGGTCCCTGAGAAACCCTTCCTGTCATCAGGCGGTGTTCCAGCACCCCCGAGTACGGAAAACTTTCCGACCGGGCTACCCCACCTCCAAGGTGCTGAAATGCCAAGTGGAGTCGCTTCGCCGACCAGGAGGAGCTTGCTCAGAGGCTTCCTTGGTGGTCTGTGTTGAGAGCCCCCCTGAGACTCTATGCCCCAGGCAGCGTCGGTGGGAGACTCTCCCTCTTCTTCTAAACAGGAGAGCCGGGAGGCTTCCCGAGCAGGCATTTTCCCCTCCATCTCCCCATTGTCCCCCTCCCTCCTGTCGTGGGGGCGGCAACAGCGAATACATAGTTTACAGGTTAATCGTTGATTACTTGGAACCGCCCCCCACCCCAACCCCGTGGCTGGAGAGGGGCGGCTCCAACTCAGCTGCTGAACCTTTCTCTGCAGAAATTAGGGGCGGTGAGGGGATCCCTTCGGTGACTGACAGAAGGCAGGGCCACCTTTTCTAATAGCGTCAGCCCTTCCCTCGACCAGAGGGAAGGTGAGCTCAGCTCGAGGCGACAAGAGGGTTTGTCGCCGATAGCCACACCGTGTGTTCCTGGCTTCGTTTGGCTGGACTGGTCGACGGAGCCCCTGCCGCGCGAGAGCCTGTGCTGCGCTCTGCTAGAGCCGCCAGTGGCAGAGAGTTCCACCGGCGCGTTTAGCCGCCGACTCCTTACGGGTAGCAGGTTCGCGCTGGAGGGACAACCGAGGAGGCAGAGCCGGGGAGACGGGCCGCCCCCACCCCGGCCGAACCTATAAGAGGCGCGAGGACGCGCTGCAGTCGGGACACTTCAGGATGAGGCTCGTCGTGCTTCTAGTGGCCATTGTAGCCGCCGCCGCCGCCGTCCTCCTCCTGCCGCCGCCGCCGCCCCTTTTGCTGCTGCTGCTGCTGCTGCTGCCGCTCCTGCTGCTGGTGGCTGCGGCCGGCGGCAGCGTAACGTGGCTGCTGCTGCGACCCAAGCGACTGATTCGCTCGCTGGACCAGGTGGGCTACCTGACTGAGCCCGGCTGGACCCGCGCGCAGAGCGCCGGCCGGATGCGCAAGAACCGACGTGCCGGCCAGCTGCTGCCCTCCTACCCCAATGGCTGGTTCCGGCTCTTGGGCTCAGCCGAGCTTGCCCGCGGGGAGGTGCGCAACGTGGCTGCGCTGGGTGAGTGGCTCTGCGCTCCGAAGGTGCTCCTTGAAGAACGGCGGAGGGAGGGGCGGAGGGAGGGGGGCAGGCGAGGTCCGGAATGCGGTGGAACAAGCGCCCCTCGAGTAGGCCAAATGGCAGGGGAAACCCTTTCCCGCTCAGCTGAAACGTGGGAAGGAAGTCAGTGGGGGAAGCGGAGCAGATGCAGAACTCCCGATAGTCCGGCTAGGGTAGTTCCGAGGATTGGGGAGCTACACCCCTTAATGGGAAACTCATCGCCGCCGCCCCCCCTTGCTTTGCCCTGTCCCCCTTCCTGTCTTGGATCGACTTGGCTTTTTAAACAAGAGGGGGACTCCAGAAACGCGAGTAAGTCTCTAGCGGAGAGTCCCTTTGGTGTGAGAATGCCGGCTTAGAGACCGGGAGCTGGGAAAGAAGTTGGCAGGGGATGGACTGGCCACTGGGCTCTCTCCGCCCAACTTGTCCCACACAGTTGCGATGTTTTTTTGTGGAGGGGGGATAGAAGGCAGGGAGATTCAGTATGCTTGCCACCTAATAATACTCTTGGGAAAGAGCCAATAGGTGAATAAATCCAGCCTAAACATCTGACTCTGTGTGCAACAAGCCAAAATAATAATAAATTGGGCATAGCTGATGAACTGAGAAACCTCACTTTTTCCTTCCTGCAAGTAGTGTCCTGTGGATTTGGAAAAATAAATCTGATTTTCTGCTTGAGCTGTATTTTTCAGCCTCTTGGCGGCAGCTGTTGGACTCAGAGTGCATGGCTCCCTGGGCATCAATGCTTAGGTGGTTGCGCCATTGAATGAGTGACCTAGATGGAGTTTTAAATAATAATAATAAATAACTTTATTGTCATTGTAGGTGTATACACAGTATACCCATACAATGCAATTCACTTAACACCCAGAGAGTTTCTTGTCCCCATCCTGGTTCTTCATCATCATTTTAATTGAGGGTGGCCCCCTGGAGGGGACGGAATATGCCCAATTGGGGTTGGCTCAGTACAAGGGATTATGCTGGAAGAGCTTCAGTTTACACAAGAAGGGATGCTTTCCCAAGGCCAAGTTAATAGTAACCACAGTTTGCATTCATTTATTCATTCCTTCAAGAAAGTTAGACCTTTTATCTAAGATCAAACTCTGGGTTGTTCCTTATCAGCGTGTTCTGTACATGCATTTACTTAACTGGGGCTGTGTCCACAGGTGCTCCCATAAATGTGACATAAACACACTTTTTTAAAGTGCTCTCCCTTTTTGGTTTCTGTAGTGCAGGCAGTCCAGTTATTTTGTATATTTCATAAAGGTGACCATGCTCTTCGCCTCAGACTACAAGCAGTCCTTGGTTTACAACAGTTCATTTAGTGACCGATCAAAGTTACAACAGCACTGAAAAAAGTGACATGATTGTTTTCCACAGTTACAACCTTTGAAGCATCCCTAGGGCGCATAATCAAAATTCAGATGCTTGGCAACTGGTTCATACTTATGATCGTTGCAGTGCCCCCAGGCCATGCGATCACCTTTTGCAATCTTCTGACAAGCAAAGTCAATGGGGAAGTGAGATTCACTTAATAATTGTAGCAAAGAAGGTCATAAAATGGGATAAAAAGTGTCTCGCTTAACAAAAGAAATTTTGGGCTCAATTGTGGCCGTAAGGTCCAAGGACTACCTATAAGTTATATGAGCTAAGAATTCCAAACACCCCAAATATATTTCCAAGGCTGAGGATATAGCATGTGACAGAGAAGAAGCTTCTAGATGAGGGGAGGTTGAGCCAGTTCAAGCCAGTTTAAATGTTTAATCACCTACTAATACGTCTTTAACTCGCTTTAACTTGCCCTTCAAAGAAAGGGAAAGTCTCTTTTGCCTGGGGCATGTACCTTGATGTACTTCTTCATAAAACACCTGGTTAATGCCATTCCTCTTGGCACCGGGCACTCTCAGAGATATGGTAATATTTTAATTTACTTCCTTTAAATAACAGCTTATCCTACACGTTAGATGAATAAGAAAGGCTAGCTGTTTAGTTATTTGTTTGTTTGTTTATATCATGCCTTTGTAAATAATTCAAGGCAGCAAACATACCTAATACTCTTTCCTCCCACAGCAGCCACACCTTGAGATAGGCTGGCTGAGAGAGTGATGGGCTCATGGTCACCCAGCTGGCTTCCATGGCTAAGGCTGCAGGACTAAAACTCACAATCTCCTGGTTTCCAGCACTTGACCAAACTAGTCCTCCCTTCCCATGACACAATGCAAGCACATTTTGAAGTGTATTAAAAAAGATTCCATTCCTGCACCATGATGAATACCGTATTTTTCAGAATATAAGACGCACTGGAATATAAGATACACCTTAGTTTTTGGGGAGGAAAATAAAAGCTGATTGGCAGCTGTTCCCAGAGGTGAATTTTAGCAACAGGTTCCTTGGTTGTGAGCTCTGTGCCTTTTTTTTTTTTTTTTTGCTTTTTTTTTCTGCTTCTGACACTTCTGAAACTCCATTTCAGAAAAAAACTTTCTTTCCTGCCTCTGAAAGCCTCTGAAACAGAGCTTCAGAAAAAAAGCCTCTGAAGCTCTGTTTGGCGCTTCTTTTCTGAAGTTTCATTTCTGAAGCTTTTTTCAGCCTCTGAAACCTCCATTTGAGAAGCTGGGCGGGACTACATTTGGAGTATAAGACGCACCCAGATTTTCACCCTTTTTGGGGGGGGGGGAAGATGTGTCTTATATTCTGAAAAATACGGTATCTCTGGAATAGCTCAAATTTGCCTGCAGGTTTTTTCTTTTACCACACCAAACTCATCCAGAAATCTGTTATGTTTTCTGATTAATGGCTTTATGTGCTATCAGATGTACCGCACAAACTACAGTACAGTTTGTGGCAGAAACCAACATTGTTCTTCTGCTGGTGTTACTAAAGATGCTTTAGAACTCAGACAAGGCCATTTGGTAGAATTCATGTGATTCTGGAAATTAATCAGCCATATTTGCCAACAATACTTAGAATTTTTGATCCTTCACTCCCTCTGATTGGTAAAAAAGAAGAGCAGAGGCGAGGGGATGGCTGACAGGTTCTCAGTGTGATTTTTCTATTCTGCCCTTGGTTCTTTTTCATATAAAACTCAAGTTGGTGAATACACCAGTTCTTCTTCCCCCTCCTGTGTTGCCCACAAGAACAGCCCTGTGAGTGGAGTTGGGCCAGGAGAGAGTGGCTGGCCCAAAGTCACCCAGCCAGCTCTCCTGCCTAAGGCAGGCCTCCCAGTGTCTTCTAGACCAGCACCTTCACCAGGACACCAAACTGGCGTAGCAACCTCTTGTGTGTCTCTCTCTCATTCTTTCCCCCAAGGAGCAGAGCAAGAAAAGCCGGTTGGAAGCAGAAAAGAGCAAAGGGCCTCTCCACTTATTCCCGTTGTTGCATTTGGGCTGATATTGGGCCCTAGAGTAGTACCTGTTTCCTTAGGTAGGGCAACCTGGGCTAAATGTCCTGGAACTGTTGTCCTCTTCCCACTTTGTATCGGGTTGCCTGCCTCACAGACTGCCTCCGCCGCTTACTTGCTCTTGCTCTTGACAAAGAGCAAGATTCTCAGAGAGAGTCTTCAGCCAAACTCTCTCTGAGAATCTTGCTCTTTGTCAAGAGCATGGCAACTCCCCAAGCGGACCCACTGCCAGAATTTCAGAGACTTCTGGGACTCAGTCCACACATCTAGAGGGCGATGGTTGCAGAAGAATTGCTCTGTGCAATACACCTGGCAGTCTCAACTCCTGTCTGGGCAGGGGGCATCACCAACCTTTTCTGCAGGAATTGGGACTCCCTTCTGATAAGGGAGTCATGCCATCTTATTTTTTATCTCCGTGAAGGAGTTGGGAGGTCTGTTCATGTTCCTAAACGAGTGTCAAAAGTCCATTTCTGGCCTTGCAAGACTCAGTTTCACACTCTGCAGTCGAAACTGGCCCTGGGTCAGGTGAAGAGAA
This sequence comes from Arizona elegans, assembly GCA_022577455.1. Classification (NCBI taxonomy): domain Eukaryota; kingdom Metazoa; phylum Chordata; class Lepidosauria; order Squamata; family Colubridae; genus Arizona; species Arizona elegans. The sequence goes on along the minus strand of JAKOOJ010000034.1, from coordinate 128,255 downwards.
GGTTCCTCTCTCCCTCCAGTCCCCCTTGAGACTCTGGAGAGCCCTGCTTGGCTGTCTAAAGGGCCCTTCCATGCACCAGAAGCAAACGCCTTTCCAATTTGCCTGTGAGCTTCTCAGAGGAAACAGCCTCCCACCCAATGGACTACGGCACACAGGCACCTTGTAAAGGATGTGCAGGCCCATCTCAGTGGTTAGTAAAGCGGGCATGATCCTGACTCGCCTTATGGAATAGATGCTGTGCTCTTCCTAGAAAAGAAATAAAAGCTTACTTTTATCATTCTCTTCATATGCCCAGGGGAACAGTTTGCTGTGTTTCGAGGTTTGGATGGGGAAGTCTATGTTCTGGACGCTTACTGCCCACACCTCGGGGCCAACCTTGCAATCGGTGGCCATGTGGTGGGCAACTGCATCGAGTGTCCCTTCCACGGCTGGATTTTCTCTGGGAAAGATGGGAGCTGCGTCAAGATCCCATATGCCAAAAAAGGTGACAGGGTGGCCTTTCCTGTTTGGGCTAAGGGAAAGCCCCAGGGAGTTTAGGCCCGACTGGAGGTGACTGGCTTAGCGGCCATGATGTTGTAACCAAGTTTCCCTGAGCATCACGGAGGGCCTTTGTCTGCTGCGGGAGGGGGAAAGGGGGGTCAGGCAGCAACCAGCTTCTTATTTTGACTCTCCAGGGGAAAAATTGTCCAAGACCTCAGGTGAGCCCTGCCTAACAACAGGGGAACCAATGATTTTTTTCCCCTCCAAATTCCTTCCTAGAAATATAGCTTGTGACAGACCTCCAAATTTCTGGCACCCCCCACCCCCACCCCATTTGGCCTTTCTGAGTTCTCAGCAGCAGGACCGAGCTGGCCGCGGGTCCCTGGGAAGCCCTTCCTGTCATCAGGCGGTGTTCCAGCACCCCTGAGTACGGAAAACTTTCCGACCGGGCTACCCCACCTCCAAGGTGCTGAAATGCCAAGTGGAGTCGCTTCGCCGACCAGGAGGAGCTTGCTCAGAGGCTTCCTTGGTGGTCTGTGTTGAGAGCCCCCCTGAGACTCTATGCCCCAGGCAGCGTCGGTGGGAGACTCTCCCTCTTCTTCTAAACAGGAGAGCCGGGAGGCTTCCCGAGCAGGCATTTTCCCCTCCATCTCCCCATTGTCCCACTCCCTCCTGTCGTGGGAGCGGCAACAGCGAATACATAGTTTACAGGTTAATCGTTGATTACTTGGAACCGCCCCCCACCCCAACCCCGTGGCTGGAGAGGGGCGGCTCCAACTCAGCTGCTGAACCTTTCTCTGCAGAAATTAGGGGCGGTGAGGGGATCCCTTCGGTGACTGACAGAAGACAGGGCCACCTTTTCTAATAGCGTCAGCCCTTCCCTCGACCAGAGGGAAGGTGAGCTCAGCTCGAGGCGACAAGAGGGTTTGTCGCCGATAGCCACACCGTGTGTTCCTGGCTTCGTTTGGCTGGACTGGTCGACGGAGCCCCTGCCGCGCGAGAGCCTGTGCTGCGCTCTGCTAGAGCCGCCAGTGGCAGAGATAATGGGAAAACTGACACTCCTGGGATAGCAAGTCCATAAACTGGCCCTCCTTGTCTACTTACCTTCTCGTGCTCCATATCTTCCAGTGCCTGAATTTGCAACTACCAAAGTTTGGCCATCGTGTGAAATGAACCACATGATCATGGTGTGGTATCACTGTGATGGCACGAGCCCAGCATGGCAAGTCGCCGAGCAGGAAGAGGCATCATCACCCAACTGGGTCTTCCGGGCTGGAACGGAGCACTTTGTCAGCGTGCACATTGAGGTAGCTTGCACCGCCGAGGGAAGGCCAGTGGCGGTGCCTTTTCAAACGGAACCCGGGTATTGGGGATTCAGGATGGGGCGGAATGCAGAGAGGCAGTTCTGGGGTTTGAAAGTTAGCTGGACTTCTGCCTTTGATGGCCTTACATAGCAGCTGGGTGCAAATGGGCCTTGTCACTTGATTCTCAGCTAGTAATGTCCATTGCCTTGCAGTCTGAATGCCTCTCTTGGTACTTGGGGAAAGGCGTGCTTCTGCTTTGAATGTTTCTTTTCTCTCCCGGGTAGGAAATTCCAGAGAATGCTGCCGATGTAGCCCACCTTTCCTTTCTCCATAGTCCCTCGGTCATAAGTGGAAATGACCTGCGCTTCACAGACAACCAACGCTGGGCGTTTTTCAGGCACACCTGGGAGGTAAGGTAACCGGCAAGTGCTTCCAAATCCCTGTGGGCCAGTTTCCTCTGTGAAAGTCACGGAGGCTGCACTCCAATTTAAACGTGAAGCAACAAGGGAGGATTGGGTAAAGCTGCTTACGTCCATATGTTTGGAAGGCCAACATTAAACACATGCAAAAAGCCTCAGCTACTAAGCGAAGCAGGGCAGGCACGGAGACCCCCCTTCCCTGTCCTACTGGAAGAGATTCTGCATTGCCTTCAGTTGTCAACAGAGGTCGCAGGAATGAAATAGCTCCTCTTGGCAGCCCCCACCCTAGACTGCTTGCAACACGTATGGGGAGGAGGAGTTTATCTTGGTCTCTTTCTGGCTCCAAAGTGTCCGTTTCCTCCTGCTGGAAAGAAAGGAGGGGAGGGAATGGCCATTTGGGCTGTTTCTAAGCAGGGCTGGCGGGGGCTTTGGTGCCAAAGCAGCAGGGGCATTTCCAGTCAGTGCAGCGCTTGCTTCCCAGGCAGAGTGGCAGCCTGAGCCGGAGCCCAACGGACACTGTTCAGTCATGCTTCTGACCCACCACGTGCTGCTCTTTGGCAAGCCCATCGCCTTCCTAGATCTGCATGTTTCGGCCAGGCAGGTACGAGATCCTCTCCATCCAGCGAGAGGGCAGTGTTTGTCCCAAGCCAAGGACTGCATCGGTTAATGTGATGCTGAATTGGTTGCCTCTCCCAAAGAAAGTGAGAAAGGCAAGGCAAGCCGTACATAATAATCACTTTTGGTTTGTTGGGTTGTTTGCTTAAGCCCTATCTGGTTTGGAGGGAAAAATGGTTTGGTTGTGTCTTCTCTGTTCAGGTTGGTCCTGGGTTGGTTATGATGGCCCTGAGTCACGCGTTCCTGGGCAAGGGGCTGATCATTCAGACTGTCACCCCTCTAGAGCCACTTTTGCAGCACGTCGTCCACCAGATCTACTTACCACGCAACGTACCCTCCTTCATTGCCAAGCTGATCCTATGGGCCGAGCGGGTCCAGGTGAGAGGAGGTGCAGGTGGTAGTCCTGGGGGCGAACTCAGTCTGTGGGACCTCCTGGCCCTTCAGGGCTGAGTGAGGGACGGGGGTGTATCTGTTTCTGTGGGAAGGGGTGCTGACAAGGGTCTAGGTAACTGCATCCCAGAAATTCTTGAGCTTCCAATCTCCCTTTGCAGAGCAGAGACCAAACACATCCATGTTTCTAGGGCTGCATTTTAGAGTAGAAATGTAGACTGAATTGTTTGCAGAACGTGGGAGTGGGGGGCCCCCAAGTTGTTGCAGATACCTTGCGAGACTGAGGCACTGCCTGCTTAACTCAGTAAATAAAATGGCTTAAAAAAGCAACAGCAAATTTGCAGCCTCTGTGGTGACACATTGAAGCCACCCACTCCTTGCCCGAGGATTGAACATAAACACAGCGGGTATCTTACTTTTTTTTTTTTTTTGGATTTTCTTATATTGTTTCATGCATTTAAGATGAGGGTTTTGTTCTTTTGCTACCTCCTGATCATTTGTCTTCCACTATTCCTCCTGAACCAGTTTGAGCGGGATGTTATGATCTGGAATAACAAGAGGTTCCTCTCCAAGCCGCTGCTGGTGAAGGAAGATGCCGCCATCCTGAGGCACCGGCGCTGGTTCTCCCAGTTCTACAGCCAGAACAGCCAGAAACTCAGTGCCCAGAAGGGACAACTGGATTGGTGATGGCCCCACTAGTCTTAGGGACACCCAATACTACTACTTCCACTGGCAGAGCCCACAAACTCTTTTGTGCGGGAGGGAGGGGTGAATCTTACTTTTGGGAGCCAAGGAGGTTCCTGGGCCAGAGGAGAGATGGATGTGAATTTGGCTCATGGAATTCTCCAGAATCAAATGGCGACGATCTGCAGAAGCATTTGGAATGGTGTCCCCCCTCCCCCAGCAGCTGTTTTTTGCTGGTTCTCAAGATGGCAATGGGCTCTTTTTGACTTTTTTGCCTCTTGACAACATTGCGGATATAAATTGTGCCTCAGGCCTTGCTTTTTAGCTGCAAGTGCGTTTTCTAGCTTAAGGATATTTTGCTCCACAATTGGGAGTGGAGACTAGAAATGCAACCCCAGCAGGAAGGACAGACTGAAGAGATTTGCCGATGGGAGGAAACATCCAGAAGTCATCAAGGCAAGATTTTCTAACCTCTTGTCCTTTTTGTTGCACAAATGGAACAGGAGCAATCCAGAACAACTCTTCTTTCACTGCCCATTTTGTTACAGAACAAAATAGGCAGAAATAAAATTCCTCCTGCTCAGCAGAGCATAAATCAGTCAAGAATGAAAAGTTTTGCAAATACAACTTTTAATTAAACTCCGTTCAATAAGCACTGAAGAAAACACATTGAGGGTGTGGAGAAAGTCTTTTTAAGCCAAAACCAGAGCATCCCCAGCATCACAAGGAAAGATAAGTGGTGCCCCTTTCAAGCAGCGTTCGCATGCCCAGAAAGAAGCTCCAGATGCCACGTAAGTCATTATTTCCAACTGGGGAGGGAGAAGGCAAGGAGGAGTTTCCCTGAGGTGCCCCCAGAACCCGCAGAGCCATTTTCAGCACAAAAGGAGACGGTTGTGTTTCCTTCCACTGGCTTTCTCTCCTCACTGCCCCCCCACTACAACTCAGCTCTCCCCTTCTTCCTCTTCATTTGGCTGCTGCTCTTCCACCTCCTCCTCCTCATTTTGCTGCTGTGCTTCCTCCTCCTCCTCCTCCTCCTCCATCATCCTCTCTCCCTCCTCCTCATTTTCTTCTTCTTCCCGATTCTTGTCAGGGTCCTCAGCATCTTCCTTCTTCTCTCTGTCTTTTTTCTTGAGTTCTGACACTCCCCTTTTGCCCTTCTGCTCATTCCTGTAAGCTAGAAGATCAACACCAAGACACACAGCGTTAAACCAACTGTCCTATGCCAAAAGCAGGAGACTGACGGGTGCTGTGCCTGCTGCTCAGTATGCCACTGAGTCAAAGTGATGCAAAGAAGAGCACAGCATGAGAGCCATTCTTAGGGGATGGGGCAAAAATATTATGCCTTGCTGCAGCTTCTGTGGAAGTGCGGCTCTGCGGAACTCACCACTATCCCTGAAGAACTATGAGTGGATCCCTTGTGGGGAAAATCAGTCTAAAGAGCAAGTCATTCAGTGCTGAATCCTTTATTTCTAACCCATTTCACAACAATCATTTTCTTAAGGGAAAATAGCGTATCTCAAAACGGTGGTGTCAGTATTCCAGCAATAAAGCTGCCGGGATGAGGCAGCAAACTTTCGAGTGGGATAATTGCGGCAGGAAAAGTTTAATCTGGTTCTTTGCTTTTGATACCAAGTCATATATTGGTATTACCTTTCCTAACTTTGTTTCAGTTGAATGAATTTTTAAAGAAAAAATGGCAAGTGTGTTTAGAATGTTGCACTGGCCTTTGGCAAACAACTAAAGTTTTAGTTTTAAAAGAAGCCAATGAAGGGAGGAGAGGACTGAAGGCTGAAGGGGAGCACATCAAACGGCAACTAGGTGCACTTACCTTCCAAGGATTCCTTTAGGGGCCCAACGAATCGCTGGAATTCCATCTCTTCCATAGCAGAAATAACATCTCCGGCATTCAATGTCTTTCTCTTCCCTTTCCTTGCAAAGTTATTGGCACTAATTTAAAAAGGTAAAAGCAAACAAACATCCCCCATTATACATGAAAGTTTTCCACTTATGTTTTGGTAAACTAGATCGGGGTCTGCAACCTTAAGCACTCAGTCATTTGGACCGGTTTCCCACAGAAAAGAAAACTCCAGGAGCCACCAAACCTGGGTGGGCGTGGCCAACTCGATGTCACTCACTTTCACCAGTCACATGACCCCCTAGCCATGCCTACCCAGCTGGTCATTAGGACAGAGCACCAGGACCCACAAAATCCTTTTGACATACCTCTCTGTCTCCCCTCCCTCCCCCCCTCCTTCCCCCCTCTCTGCCTCTGCCCTGGCCGCTTCTCCACCCCACCCCCACCCTTACCTTCTCAGGCCAGGGGAGGAGTGACGGGGAGGGGAGGGCGAGGGGCGGGGATCACCCGACAGGGAGCCACAGCAGAGGGCCCAAAGAGCCGCATGTGGCTCCGGAGCCGCAGGTTGCTGACCCCTGAACTAGATGAAGGGAAATCAGACAAGCCGAGCTTGGCAGATCCCAAAATTTCAGCCTATCCATTTCGATGATCGTCTCTGCACAAAACAGATAGGTGATCAACATCCACTTTTTACGGAGAAGCGATCCCCTTAAAACGAAAGCGGCACATTCCTCTCTCGCGCTGCACAACAGACACGCGCGATGGTTCTCCCCCGGGAGGAGGGAGGGGAGCCCCAAAGACTCCGAAAGGAGAGCCGGTGCGGCCGCCGACTCACCACGAGGTGGCATAGAGCACGAAGACGCTGGCCGCCCGGGAGATGGCACTTCGCGCTTCCTTCGAGACGTTCACTCCGTCGGGGAGCTGAGGGGCGAGAAGCGGAGCGGGTCGGCTGAAAGGCGCTGCGCCGGGGGAAGCGCTTCGGCCCAGCCCGGGATCCCACCCAGCGGCCTTAGGGAAGGAGCCCCGCGCGCTCACCGCCTCCTTGATGATCCGCGTGATGACCGCGTTGGGCAGGTTCAGGTCCTCCGGCCGCTCAGCCATCCTGGAGGGAGGGAGGGAGGGAGGGAAGCCTCCGCCCCGTTCCACCCCGCAGCGCCGATGGCCTGGCTGCCCCCGCCCTGCCGCACCAAAGGCAGCTCCGCCCGGGAAGAGGTCCGGGGCCCGCCGGGCGATCACCGCCGGGGAGCTCGAAAGGCGCGCGGAGCCAGACCAGTGGTCGGCGCCCCCTCGCCCAGCATGCACCGCGCCCGCCGGACACGCCCCAAGGGAAGCCTTCCGGAGGGAGGAGCCATTTGCGGGGCTGGCTTGGCTTCCGCGGCCCCCACAATGGCTTTGCAGGAGGAAAGGAACCGGATGGGCGGGGCCATTTGCGGGGCCATCGAAGCGCTCGGTGTCGCTCTCTCCGCCCATATCCGGTACCCGCCTTCCGGCGCGGTGCACCCAGGGAAATGAGGGCAGCTTCTCGTTGCCTAGCGACGGCGCCTCCTTTACCTTAGGCAGGTGGGATGGCGGAGCGCCCCCTCTCCGCGGGCGGGAGGGCGTCGCGGAAAGGGGCCCCTTCGCTAGCCCGACCCGGGCTTCTCGGCGGAGGGCGGGCCGGCGCCTAGCCGAGGCCTCACGCCGGGACAGGGGCCGCTTTGACTGTTTCGGAGGGTGTCCGGACGTGGCCTGGTTCAGGAGAAGCGCCGGAGCGGGCTAGGCGTTTCCCCCAGGCCTCCTCGAAGTCCGTATTTTCTTCAGTCGCGTCCCGAGCTCGGAGACCTCCCTGCGGTTTCTTGGCCACGTTTTTCGGAATTGGTTGCCATTGCCGCCTTCCTGAGGCTGAGAGAGACTTGGCTGGCCCAAGATCCCCAGGCTGGCTTTGTCCCCGAGGCGAAAGAATAAGTCAGTCCTCCCGGTTTGTAGTCTGAAGCTTTCACCACGACTGGTCCTCCACTGGGACCACGGGCATAATAGTAATAATTGTGATAATTGGCATTATAAAGGATGCTGCTTCCCAAAAGCTAAAGTGGAAGGGGATTTAACAGATTAACAGAGTTGGAAGGGACCTTGCAGGGCATCTAGCCCAATCCCCTGCCCAAGCAGGAGACCCTACACCTGCCTCTACCTAGTTTTACACCCACAGACGTGTGAGGTCAGGCTCTGAGAAGCTTCCTCCTCTCTTTGTATCCCGGTGCTGCCCTTCCCATCACAGGTTAAAAAGGCAACTCACCACAAGAGTCACCCAAGAGGGCCGGACATAACCCCCCTTTTTACTGCCTCGCAGAAAGAGATACTCCCTGAGCATCCCCAAAGCACAAAATGAACTTTGTGAGGAGTCGGCATCAACACTGGATTATATTCAGAAGGGAAGACCAACTATGGTGGTTTTCAGAAGGGTGGGGAAATTTCTGAAGACTAATCTCGTAATCCACCACTTTGGAGCAGTTGTTTCACCTTGTTTTGTTCTTCCTTGCATCACCTTGCAGAAAGTTGCTGACAGCAATGGGTACAATCAATATCGGCGGTCAGTGGGATGAAACCATTTGCAATATGATCGCTTGTCAGCATCCACCCTGCTGGGAGTCTATGCGGAGAATTGAAAGTGGGCATCCTCACATTTTTCTGAAGAACGTAGTCATACCTGGAAGAGATATCCCAGCATCTGAAGGTAAGAAGCGCTCTGTAGAAATTAGATGCCAGGCCACTTAAACTGACTGGTAGGCAGTTGTTGTCAACTTGCAAAGCTTTCAAGTTGCCATGAGCAGGAGGGAGGGAGAACTGAAGTGAATTCCATACATTTTTCTGATCGCAATCAGAAGGAGGGTGTTAGGTTTCACCGCCAGCCAAAGTGGTTAATTGGAGAATGTGATTTATGACATGGCCAGGGGGGAGGGGAGAGACAGGGTCATAGGGGAACGTAAATCTACGTGGGGTCAGTCCTGACTGCATCCAAGTATTGCCGGAATGGTGCTCCAAATAAATCACTATATTTCCTTTGAAGTTTGGATCATGGCTCATGAATTAATTAGGGCATCTTTCGGAAACTTGACAGTTGTTTCGGTTCCTGGCCATGGAGTAAGAAAGAGCTATATAAAAGGAGGATTAGAGTAAGCAAAAATGTACCTGTGGGTGATGTGGCTGGCATTTTTTCCACAGGTCCGGCAATACACTTAGGCAAATTTGTTTGACTAACCTGTTTGGAACTTGCTGACGAGCTGTGGGATCATTGTTATTCTCGTAAATCTATCTCTGGCCATAGTAGCGAACTAGGTTTCATAGCTGGTGCTGACTAAAAACCATTCCAAAAAGTTTTAATTTAAGCATGCAGGTTATTAACAGATATTAATTTTCATTTGGGCAGTGGTCAATCTGTATTTCAAACATTTTGGGCAGTTTTTTTTAAGATGGATACTCAAAAGAGAAAATGTGTTCTTAACATCATTTTAATATACTTTAAGATATGTGACTGGAAAAAATTAAGAATGAAATGGAAATCTCTTTCCTCTTTAATATTATATCAATAAGCAAATATGGTGTTGGATTCATTGTTGTTAATGCTGACAATAGATGTGCATGAAAGAAAAACCCCATTTATATATATATATATATAGAACACAAGAACTCAGTCAGAAAAGAAGAACCAACTTCTTCCCTGGTCCAACACCTTAAAGCCACAGGACATGATATTGACTTTAAAAAGACCAGAACTATCGCCAAAACTGAACACTTTAACAACAGAATAATCAGAGAAGCCATCGAGATAGAAAAACGCCCACACAGCATGAACAAACGAGACGATACCTCCCGCCTACCAGCCATTTGGAAACCCGCCCTTATTGACAAACGGGTCCCTAACACGACGAATGACACCAGACCCACACTCACGAGAGCCACACAGGATGTCACCACCACACATCCACGCAGAAAACAGACTCAAACCCACACTGATAATGAGCCACGACCAAGGACCAGAAGCCAGACTGCAGCTGCATCATTAGCCACTTTAAACCTCTCCAATCCATACATGAAGCAGACTGACACCCACCATGAAGAGCTCGCACGGCCACAAACACGAAGCCAAACAACAACAACGCAGCTCACCAGCTCAAATCCCCCTGCAACTCAGACTAAGCTGAGCACAACCAAGCCCCCACCCAAACAGAACACACCCCCAGCCAATCAGAGCACAACCAACCCCCCATCCAATCAGAGCACAGCCGAGCCCCTAACCAATCAGAACACACCTCCACCCAATCAGAACACAGCCAAGTTCCCACCCAATCAGCTCACACCCCCACTAGCAGTTAAAAGGAAGAGACAGCTGCGATCTCACATTGCTCCTGGAAGCACGAAGCCGAGAACACCAGCCTGAAGATGACGAATGAGACTTCGTCGAAACGTCGCCAAGACACTTCCAATTTTACGTGGGAGAAGACCCGAATAACCAAAGACCTACATATATATATATATATATATATATATATATCAAAGTTTTCTTTGCTTTCTCCTTGTTTCAGACAAACTGCCAACCCTGAAGATTGTTGATCTTCGCCTCCATTATCCTCGGAGAGAACGGGTTAAATGTGTGGGAGGTTTTGATTCCAGCTCCAAGACAATTTCCAGGAGCAAAGGAGCTAGAAATTGCTTTTCAAATTGTATTCTGAATGATGGTTGGATACCCCCCATATCAGTATTGAGGTCAGCAAATTTGGATTTCCTCTACATGTCTGTGTCTGTGTCTGTGGGATGATAGGCATAGAGCAGCGTTCTGTAAGAAAGCCTCCTCTTCCTCCCCCCCGCCCCACCACCCCCCACCCTCCCCGGCCTATGCAAGATTTTCTTTCACAGCACCCATCTAGTCAATGGAACAGGACAGGCTGTTTCTGCACATGTCTGCAACTATGCAGAAGCAAGGCAGAATTCTTGTACAGGCTCTGTGCCATCTGCATGGCCTCCATTGTGTGCCTCCCTCTGTGTGCATTTCAGTTCAGAAAGGAATCCTTTCCCAGGTCTGAATACCAGAATGGAATCTCAGTCTCTCCACTTCCCACCAATAAGTTTCACCTCCTTGAAGCAACCTGAAAAGGTGAGTGAATTCAATGGATTGTTTGGAAGGGGGGAAGCAAGGGGAGGAATATGTAGAAGTGTTTTCTTGGGCCTTGAAGGAGGCTCCACCCAGACTATATTCAATGCCCAACTGCTTCAAGTTTCTTGTATTCTGTGTTCAGTTATGTGGCTAAACGCTCTATGTCCTGCAATGAAATTAGAGGAAACTCTGCCAATTGTGGCCCCTCAGTGAGTCCTGTTCATTGAGGTGAGGGTTGATATCAATAGAACCATCCCATAGTGCTTTATAGCACTCTCTGGGCAATTTACAATGTCAGCCTATTTCTCCCAACCACCTGGGTCCTCATTTTACTGACCTCAGAAGGATGGAAGGTGGATTCAACCTTGAGCCCCGTCAGGATTAAACTCCAGGCTGTGTGCAGGGTTTGCCTGCATTATTGCGTTTTGATACACACTTTGCCCTTCTGCATTCTTGATTGGGGCTTCTGCAACTGTGCGGGATTCACTTAATAACAACAGCGGGAACTGCCACAACTGTTATTTTAGGTTGGCACAGCCATGTGATGATGTGCTGTACGACTACATCATTTAGAGGTGGAGTTGCCAGTCCCAGTTACTGTAATTGAGCAAGGAATACATGTTGCAAATAAAGATTTTCCTCATGAGTTTATAGCTGTGTGTAATGAAGAGCTTATTGTCTCAGAAATCTTCTAAATCATTAATGAAACAAAGTAGACGAGTAGTAAAACCTCATTTTCACTGTTGAGAAACAGTCTCTTGAGGCACTCAGCTAGCCAGTTAGCCCAGAGAGCAACCAAGGCAGAATATCCTGGATGCCTTCTGGAACTACAGCTGAACTTGAACTGTTAACCCTTGAACAATCCAGCATTTGTTCCTGTTGTGGTCTTCAGCTCTTCTTTTGCCAAGTAGTAAAGAGTCGTTCCTTTTCGCATGGACGTGTTAGATGCAGGCGACAGACCTTGCCAAATTTGGGGTGCAAAGACTGGGTTCCCAGGCAGCCTGTGGAAGCACGGTTATCCGGTGGGTTCCAGACATGCGACCCAGATTCCTGCAGTCTGAGAATCCTAACAGGAGAGTGTAAGTGATGCCATAAATGTAATTGGGTAGTCTTGCATTTGGGGATGGATGTGAACAACGGCTCGGCTCTGCAGGATTTCCCTCTGCTTGCTCGTCTTGGCCACTGCATATCTGATTCATTCTGTAATGTAAAACATTTTGTAATGTAATTTTGTATTTGGGGAGACCTATGTTCTTGCGGGAAAGAGAGGTGCTTGCAAGTGAAGGGCCGAACCTTCACATGGGAGCTTTAATTAAGGCAGCCTAGTAACTCTTCTGCTGCTCTTTGCCTCCTACTTCTCTCTAAGGAGGAAGAGAGGTTGTTTTTTGTTCAGTACTGCAATACTTCTCTTTTAAACTGGTGTAGAATCACTGTATAAGAAATCAAGTGGGTCTTCTTCTTTTTTTCTTTTTTTCTTAGAAAGGCGCCTCCACAAGGAATATGTGTGAAGGACCTTGCTTTGGAAAGTCTCCTCTCTCTCAAGGATCATCAAGGGACTGTGAGTTGCGCCTGCGGTGTGTGTGTGTGCTTTTTGTTTGCTTGATTGACTGGTCCTCACCCATTATTTTACCCCTTGCCTGAAGGAGAGGAATCTAGCAGGTGAGGACTTTCCTGGTCTGGACTGAAGCTTGGAAGTTTTTGGGACTGCTGGTAAAGGCAGAGATTGGGGCTTCCGGAGGTATAGGGAAGAGGTCCTCCTTCCAGAAGCGCCTTGACAAAGGAGATTTGAAAACCCTGAGTAGAATGGCAGAATCTCAGTTGATTCCTTGATACCAGGAGCTTCTGACTCGAGGGCAATTGATTTGGGCATTGGGGGAGGTACATGCAGAGATCTGGATGGGATTCAGGTGTGCTTGGGATATTTTTTTTTTGCTTTTGTATTTGAGTGATCTCTTTTTGCAGAAAAGAAAAAAGTCAAATAGAGTTCCTACAGGGGGTCAGCCCTACTTTCGTCATCTAAGGCGGAATCAAAAGTCTAACCAATCAAGGTCAGTTCTAAAAAGCAACCTTTATTTTTTAAAAAAACTATTTAATACCAGTGCAAAAAGTTCAGTGTTGTGATTCAGGTACCTTAGGCATGAAAAGCATGAGCCTTTTCTGTGGGGGCACCCACCATCTGGAACGAGCTCCCCCCAGAGATACAGAAGATTCCGGACCTGCGCACTTTCCGCCGTGCCCTCAAAACATTCCTGTTTCAGCAGGCCGGCCTGGCCTAACTTTCCCTTTATATTGCTTTTTTTGATTTTATTTTAAACTGGGATGTATTAAATGTATTTTTATCGTTAGCTGTTCACCGCCCTGAGTCCCTTAGGAATAGGGCGGTATATAAATTTAATAAATAAATAAAATAAATAAATAAAGCTGGCTGGGTGGCTTTGGACCAGCCACTCTCTTAGTTACAGTACAGTACTACATCTCATTTTTAAACAACTAATTAAATTGTTATCACATGAAATCATGGTACAGTCTTTCCATTATGTTGATAACCAGTTTAAAGGAAGAAATGTATTACTTTAATAAAAATAGTATTAAAAATAAGAGTCATACTTATCTGAATATGAAAAAAAGCATATATAACAGGATAAAAAACTGAGTATAAAAAAAAAGAGGAAGTTTTCCCTTTTGAAGGTTTAAATTAAACATTTTAAAATGCTACTTTTGACGGGACACCCAAGCGCTAATCCTCTTATCCAACAAGAATTCTAGTTAGATTGAGGAAGTGGCCTAAGGCGGCATCTCTTGTAGAAGATGGACTGTGCCCTTTCCATCTTGCTCCAAACTCTAAGAGAAAGTCAGGTGCATCTTTGGTCCATGGAGAAAAAAACGACCTCACTTCTGTGTTCCTGTTAACTGGGTTTTTCTGGGAACATTTGGGAAGGAGGGGAGCTGAGATTGTACTCTGCTGTAGTTCTTTAGGCCAACAAAGGAACACGGATGACAGCCTCCTCAGGACAAGGAAACACCCAGTGCCCGCTCTGCATCTGTTGCTACAAAATGAGGAAAGTGTGACTCAGGAGAGCAAAAGAGGAAGGGAGCTGCTGGAGACCAAGGAAAAATTGGCAGCCCCCTTTATTGTGCAGAAGGCGCCCAGTTTTGACCGATCTGAAGCTAAGGTGAGCAAGACCCAAGCTGTGCGGTAGCAATTGTGTACTTGCTTTGTTTGGGGGCTGCGAATCACTCAGAGTCAATTGGTGAAATACTGGAGAGGTAGAATTAAAGAGACAGGAGGCAAACCCTTCTGACTTGTTCTCCTGGGATTTTTCCCACTGGCCTTTGCTGCAGTCTCCTCCCTCCTTCCCTTTCCACCCCCTCTTTTCTTTAGATCCCCATGAAAGACAAAGATTCAGGAAGAAGCCTAGGCCGCCAGCCCAAGATCGTCTCAGGAGGTTTGCCTGTTTCCATTCTAGCCTTAGAACTATCTGAATGTAACTAGAAGACTTCCCAGCCAGGACTGACTCGCTTCTTCTGACCGGCCACAGGCTCACTGGTCCTGAGACACCTGATGGTAGAGCAGCTGGGGGATGCTAGTAACCATCAAGACAAGAAAGGAGGGGGCCTCCTTGAGCACAGCCAGGTTTTCCCAGAATCTGTAAGTGCCTCTGACCCTCCAGTGCAGAGTCACTAATTCCCCCCTCCTGCCCCTCCCATCCCCAGGTGTGGCTCCTGGATCCTTGACTGAGTGGGACAAGGAAGACCTAGGCAGAGGCTGAGGGTAGCATGGTTCTGGGGCTTTTGGAGGAGGATAGCAGAGGGAGAGGGTAGCATGGCTCTGGAGCTTTTGGAGATGCTGGGAGCAGCAAGGGTTGGTTGCCTGAAGCCCCGTGAACAGGCGATGGGGTCTGCCATGGAGACGAGCGGTGATCTCCACCTCAGTGATGGCTGATTGTGCCAGGATTGAGCCCCACAGTGGCAGGGATGAAAGTGCTGCAATAAAGGGAAGCGGGTGGTGGGGGTGAGGGTGGAGGGCAGTCTGGAAGGAATCCCTCTCCCTCCCGTTCTCTCAGCATGGGCATCTTCCCTGTGAAAGTAGCCAGTCCTGGCCCAGGGGGATTTAGGGGGTCTTGCCTGGCCAGAAAAAGATGGGCAGATCTTTCTCCCTCTCTTGCTTTCCACATGAAAAGAGGCAGGAAACTGGTTTAACTGTTGAGCTGTTTCTCTTGATTTTTTTATTCTTTTTTGTTGTTTTTGGTGCCCCCCCCCCCAAAAAAAAAAAAAAAAAAAAAAGCACCTGTCTGTTTTTGTGGGTGTTTTTCCTCCAGGCTGCAGGGAATTGCAAGCGGCAGGCGTGTCCAAGAATGTTTGCTAAGAGAAAATCTTGTGTGAAATTTATGGAATATAAGAGCAATATGGCAAGGCTGGGCATGGAGGGTGAGTGCAGTGGACTTTTATTCTAGGGGTCTGCCTTATGATGTAGTTGAAGCCTCAGGAACTGAGGCGAGGGAAGGGTCAGCATTTACCTTTCTGTCAGCTCCTCCTTACTCGCCCCCAGCAGAAGCCCCGATGCTGTCCTCCTTGCCCATTCCCATCTGCCACCCCCACCCCCGCTTGGGCCAGCAAGCACTCCTGCCAGCTTGTTGGTGGGAGTGTTTTCCTCGACAAGGAAGGAGGTAAAGCACCCTGGAAGCAAGAGGGATGCTGTGCTGGTCTTGAGAGTAGCCAGAAAGGAATGGCAGAATGGTTGCAGGAGGTCATGTTCCCTTTGATTCAGGAGGAGAAGGGGAAGCCTTGGAGGCCGCAGGAGGAAGAAAGGCCTGTTCTTTTAGCTCCGTCATACTCTTCTCTGTTTCCCGTGGAACAGCAGTGGAGCCAAATAACTTACAAAATTTCTCTGTTTGGTGTATGAAGACTATCAGGAGAAAAGGCCGTTGCTGGGAAGGGCCTTCACTTGGTGTTTTCCATTTGACTTGGTGAAAAGGTAGCCCTGGAGCCGGCATGGAGACTGTTTCATATACTAAGTAACCACAGTAAAAATGGCCTGATAACTTCTAAATGGACAAAATAAATGCCCCAAATGGTGACCAGGTGCAGTAGAGAGGGAGCCATTGACACCAAGGGTTTAAAAGGCAGCGAGGCTTTTCTGTCCCTGAGTTGATTAGTCTCGGGGGCCGTGAGATGCACAGGGAGCTGTCCTTGTTTCAAGCTGCCCTTCTCTACCTTGAGTTGTCTGGCTTCACACCAGAGGTTTGCAGTAAATTCTGGCCTGCAGAGGCTTCTTATTCAGGGAAAGGCTTACTTGACAATAGACTCTCAGAGGTAAGTTGGCTAGATTGGCTTCTTTATTGCAGACAAAAAGGAAGTCATACACAGCCAGTAGGGCAAAGAAACAGAACTTTTATCTAGGTGATTTCCTCTCGCCTCTCTGAATGAAGGTATTTTCTCAGGTGGCAGTAGTCATGGGGTCCCTTTGGTAAACCTCTGTCCTTACATTGCCCAATTTTGGCTTGATTTTACTCAGGCTGCGATCCCTTTGCTTCCTGCCTACCGAAAGCCAAGTTCAGGTACAGGCAGTATTGCGAGCATCTGGCAAGCTGGAAGGAGGCCACCCCGGTTGAGAGGGATGCTTCAGACATCAGCAGGGAGGCTTGGCCCGAAGAAGACTCTCAGGAAGCACCCAAGACCTTTGCTCCGCTGCAGCCCCCAGGGCCCCCTCCCCCTCCTCCCTCCCCCTCCCCCTCCCTCTTTGAGAACAGCCCTAATTCACCCCTTGGCTTCTCTTGAATCCAAAAGGGACAGGGAGGGAGGGAGGGGGTGACCAGGTGGGTAATCAGGAGCCAACTCCAAGGATGGTTACTTCTATTTTAAAAAAAGTGTGTGGGGGGGGCACACTCTTGAACTTACAACCATTAAAAATCCTGCTTCCCCACTTTGTGCCTCTCTGAGCCTTGTCTCCCAAAAACAACTTTTTGTAATAACCCAAAGGTGGGACACTGCACAGCCAGAAAGACAACACGAGCGGTCAGCGGGCATATGCAGCACTTGAGTTAAGGTGCTCTCAAAGACAACTCAGGGTTATGTTTTAAAAAGGAAGATAATTCAAAGGCCAAGGCAGTTCTGTTTGTTAAGAGGACAGCTAAAGGAGCAGATGGGGATGTGAAAAGGGAAAGGGCTCAGCGGTTCTGTGTAAACATGCACTCCTGCAAGACTGGATATTCCCTCGCCACACCCCTCTTCCTGAGCACAGAGGCCGCCTCACAAGCGAGTCTGGAAGGCGCTTTGTGGGTCTTCCCAGCCTGCTTCTGAGTCACACAAAAGTCCGGGAAGAAAGACTCAGCTGTGAAAATGAGCAGAACCCGGTGGCCTTCAGCTCCAGTGGGCCTTTCTGAAGCCAGTCAGAGGTGGCCGTCGTTCATTTCTTTCCCGTTCTGTGGGCAGCAAGGTACCTTTGCAAGGGAATTGGAAGAGGAAAGGTGGTTTCTGAAATAATTAGTTGATTTTGAAATGAATAAGTCTTGGAAACAAATATTCAGAGCTCCCTAAGTTTTGGATTCATAATCTAAATAATGTAGTGTCCTTTATAAATATGACCACCCCTAATAAATAGGATTTCTTGGGAGAAAATAAAGCATGGTGATTCTGCCTCTTGGCTCTCTTCCCCCAAATACATTGGCCTTGTGCGTAAAAGGCAGCACCCTGACTCTTGTCTGGGCTTCTCAACAACCTTGCTGAGTGAAAGAACCTTCAGATATGAATTCCTACTTCTCAATAGTTCTCTGCTTTGGGTTACCTATTGTAAATAAAACTCAGTTCCTCTTTCTTCATTTTCTTTCTTGGTTCATTATTGTGGTTCAGAGGCCTAGATAAATTTAAACCATTTTATTTGTCATTGGTTATATCTAAAGAAGTCCTTGCAGTCAAGAAATTAAAAGACACTTGCTCCTGGGGAGGAAAGCTATGGCAAATCTAGACAGCGTACTAAAAAGCAGAGACGTCACCCTGCCAACAAAAGTGTGTATAGTCAAGGCTATTGTTTTCCCAGTTGCAGTGTCTGGCTGTGAAAGTTGGACCATAAGAAAGGCTGAGCACCAAAGAATTGAGGCCTTTGAGTTATGGTGCTGGAGAAGACTCCTACGAGTCTCTTGGACTGCAAGGCGATCCAACCGGTCAGTTCTAGAGGAGATCAACCCTGACTGCTCTTGAGAAGGCCAGATCCTGAAGATGAAACTCAAATACTTTGGCCACTTAATGAGAAGGAAGGACTCCCTGGAGAAGAGCCTAATGCTGGGAACGATGGAGGGCAAAAGAAGGGGACGGCAGAGAACGAGGTGGCTGGATGGAGTCCCTGAAGCAATCGGCGTGAGCTTAAATGGACTCCAGAGCATGGTAGAGGACAGGAAGACCTGAAGGAACGTTGTCCATGGGGTCACGATGGGTTGGATACGACTTCACAACTAACAACAACAACAACAAAGAAGTCCTGGCTCTGGCTATGTGGAGACAAGATCCCCTGGCTTTGGTAGTTTCTTGCCTCTCTCCCAAAGGCGGCGTTTGTGCTCTGCCAGGGAGATCTTGTCCGAAGAGGTTTGCTGTACAGAAGAAGCTGGGAGGGTGAGAGACTGACAGTCCAGAATTGTCTGCCCAGGAGAAGTAATTAACCACAGCAGAGTGGACTTCTGCTGCTACAGTGGCTCTTTGGAGCAAAGTTTGTGTTGCTTGTGGAGTTCTCTTGGCAACCCCTCTACTTTGAAAAAAAAGGAGAGTGTGGCTCCTCCCCCTATGGTTAATCTTCCTTGTGTTCTCCCTGTGCGCAGCTTTCATTCACAGCAGCTCTGCCAGGCCTCCACAAGCAGCTTCCTCCAGACCTTTCTCAAGGTGGGTGCTTGGCTGTTCCTTCCTAAAATGTTTACCTTGTTTTGAAGTTACATTCTGGGGAGAATGACCAGTCAGCACTGAAAGCAACAATATGCCTACTTTTTTTAAAAATGGGGCCAAGAAAAGTTGTAAAGATATAACTGATGTTTTTTATATGGTAAAACAGTGAATTATGTCTATGAAGTAGCCGGGTTTAGCTTTTCCCAACATTTTAAATAAAATATGCATAATTTCTCCCAAGTTTTTGGGCACAAAGTTCTTAGGAGAGCCCCCTCTTTTCCTTTGCAGTCCCAGCTTGTTGGCTTGCTTCTCCTGGGCCAATCTTCAGAGAGAGAAGGAATAGCTTGGGAATATGTAATTCTCTCTCTGGGTGTTATTCTGTGGTGTGAACCACCTATACGATGCTGGAAGATGAAAAGGATTCCAGGGTGCTCATTTAGGAGATACATAAGATCCATGGCAGGATTTGGGCAAAGATGTTCCATTTATCAGGATTCTGTTTTAACAACCGTTGCATTTTTCTTTTTGAGGGCTGTAACAATTTGAAGAAATAATTGTCTGGAGCTATAGATTCCCTCTCTTGCATTAATTAGATGGATAGTGCTGGGCTTTCTGCTGAGAAAATCAGGACTTCTATGCATAGGGAAGGAGTGAAAGACTGATCAAACTACAGGGCAGGGATGGGACAAGAAGGGAGTTTGGTGCTTTGTGTGTCTGTCTCTTGACTCTTAAGAAGCTTGGTTTATTCACACTTACTCACTGAAAGCTATATAATTTTGCATCTGATATTCTAGACCAGTGAGGTTTTTCAGACCCTTGATGTGGCTTTCTCTGTGACTTCTGAATGTGAAGAGTATTTCTTTTTCTTCTGTAAAACTATGCCTAAATGGGACTTCACAATAAATTTAGCCTTCTGTTCTTATATCTCCAATGCTGCTGGCAGATAGTTCAAGTTAGACAGAAAGGAGAGCTTTTTCAGCAGCTAGCCAAAGCTGGCAATGGCCACAGTTTCAGTGGATTTTGAAAGGGACGAGACCTGTGAGGAGTGGGAAATTACAGCTGAATGAGGGAGTTTGAGGCCTGTTGGTGTTCAGAGACCACATCTGGATATGTCACTTCCTGATTTTGGGGGCAGCAGAGAGAGAGAGAGAGAGAGATAGTGGCATTTGTGTTTGGAGGTGACTGGTTATCTGTTTTCAGGTGGACTGCGCTGGGCCAGGTGGGCTTTTGTTGGATCCACCACCATTGTTATACCGTTTCTCCCAGGTAGGAGAAAGTGGAAGGAGCAGGGTATCAAGTAGCATTTTCAGGGCAAATTGGTGGCAGTGGAGATACTGCCAACTTTTGAATGACATCCTGGTTGGAAGTAGGTGGTTCCACAAGGAGTCCTGCATGCAAAGGGGCTGTAAGAGATTTTGCTCCAGTGGAAATGGGGTTTGGAAAACAATACCTTGCCGCCAAATCTTTGCAGAGGAGAAATTACTCGTTAAATTACGACAGGATCTTTTGCAAGATAAGCCTTGTGGCAACTGATTAACTCCAGTAGAGCCAGTGGGAGGTTTGGTTCTGTATCTTTTTGAAGTCTTTCTAGTGGCGTGGCCTCACTTTAGTTGTGCTTTTTGTGGGGTATGGTTGGAAAGAGCTTCCCTTTCACTTTATTTATCTGACGTTTTGATTTATATAGCCAGCCGTCTCAGCCTATGACTGAGCAGCAAAAAGGAATTCAAAATAATATTAAAATGTGTTTTTAAGATTGTAGTTAATCTTCTGAATCGGTTGCCACAGTTACTCTTTTGCCCTGTACAAGGAATTGCTGCACCCTCATCTTTGAAGTACAGGATTAGGCCAGCCTGAATTTTTCAGTCTGAATCAAACTTCAAACCTGCTTCAACATTTTTGCCTCTTCATTAGAAATGCTGCAAGTTCAAAAGGGGCTGGAGTGACATTCCTCCTTGGACCCGACCCCAGGCATCCATCTGCTTCCAGCCAGCAGATTTCTTGGGATTTCCTTTTGGTTGCAGGAATGGAATTCGGGGTTGGTGTCAAAGGCTGCATCCCTGAGCAATTTCTGGGTGAAAACCTATCCCAAGTACAGAGTTCTCCAAAAAGGCTGCCTGCATTCCTCCTAAAGCAACGCAGGAAGATCAGCCACACTTGTGTTAAAGAGAAGGGTAAGTGCAGAGAATGAAGGCAAGGAAGGGGCTGGTGGGGTGTTGCATCAAGCATTCTCTCTTGGTCAAAGACAAGGAGGTAAAGTAGCTAAGTCTCCAGGGGCTACAGAGCAAAGTAGCATTTCCATTTCCAGAGTTTTCATTCCTTCCTTCCTTCTTTCCTTCCCTTCCTCCTTCACTCCCTCCCTCCCTCCCTCCATGGTACAGCTCATCCACTGTCTAACAGATTGTTACAGTCCACAAAACAATAACATTCAGAACTATGAAAAACAGATTGCTAAAGTCCACAAAAAAGAAATACTAAGGAAAATGAAACCAACATCCTGTAATAGTCCTCACGCTGACACAGGCACAGAGGCATGTAGGGGAAAGAAAAACCCTGGTTAGACTGTGGATGCTGCACCTCAAATGCGAGGCAGGTAAAGTCAGGGCCAGGAGCCCTTCGAGGAAAGGGCCATGGCTGAAGAAGAGAACATTGTTAGAGTTTAGAGTTTGAGTTTATTGGATTTCTATACTGTCCCCATGTGGGGAAGGGAAGATGGGAGCGTGACTGTGCAGGAACATGGGTATTTGAAAAGGAAAGGAAAAAAAATCTGGGCTCTTTCTTAAGAAGAGGAGCAACCCTACTTTCCCCTAGAAAGTAAACCAGCTTACCTGTAAATGAACGTTCATTAGGGCTTCCCTTCCCAGCGTTAAAGGTATTAAATAATGGATGCCTACGTCCTTCACGCGAGGGATTGCCTTTAAGGGGAGAGCGCCTGTTGGCCTTCGCTGTTTGATGAGAAAAACCCCAGAAGCAATGGATAAAATGCATAATAAATTACCTGCAACATGAGGACAGTGCTTGTTGGTTAAGGAAGGCACTGCTAGCATACATGGAAAAACAATCGGATGTCAATTCTTCTGAGCCAGGCTGAACTTCTGCGTGTTTTGAATTATTAGTTTTAGCTTTAGCATTTGAGCAAATGAGCTTTAAAGTCAGATTATGTGCTTCGCCTAAGCTTACTTCTGCATGCAGAACATGGATGCCTGGAGGCAAATGTTCATAGGTGGCATCCAGGCGTAGAAGGGCATTTTCCTGCCTGGGGAGAGCACTGCCAGGAGAGCCTCGGGAGTGGAGTGATTGAGGGAGGGCAGTTGGAGGCAACGAGGCGTGTCGGGTGTGGAGCCAAGAGTGTCATTGTGGTTGCCGTCAGGTGCAGATTGACTTTCAAATCCACCAATGGGCTTCCAGGGCCTCTAGTCCTATTCAAATAGTGGCGGTTAGAAGGCAAGGCCAGCCGCCTAGGAGAAAAATTGTGCTTGGAAGCTGCCTCCGTTGGGCAGTTGGAAAAATGGTCTCTGGTCTCCCTGCCAGTTAAGGAGCTGAGGGAACCATGGAGCCCAGGCATTCCCACCGAGGCTCGCTCTGTGCCAAGTCAGCTAACCGTTTGCAGTTTCCTTGCTGTCTGGCAACATTTGGTGAGTCCTCCACAGGGTGAGGTGGGCGAGGCAATGGTTGTGATTTAGCCCCTGTTTCATTGTGCAGTCTTGCAAGAGCACAAGAAACCACTTCTGTCGATCCCTCAATATTGTGTCCTCTCCCTCCGCTCCTGGAGGCACAGACCTCTAGGATTCTTTGTATTGTCCCCGTGTGCAACAGAGCCATAGGCAATCATGATAATTGTTAGCCTTGTCCTCGTCAGCCTTTTGGGAAGCCCTGAAAATGTGGTTCTCCCAGCAGCCCGGTGGAGATCCAGTGGGGAGCCTGCACCGTTTGTACTGTTGGTTCTGTTGCAACTTTGAATGGTTGCTGAACGACTGTTTTCTAAGTGAGGACTATTTGTGTTTGTAAGTTGCTTAGGCCACAAGTTGGCGTAAGCAACGCAAGATATTTAACGTAAAGAAGCGTGAGGAGAGTGTTGTGGGGGAGAGAAAGAAACCCACCTCCGTTTCACAGATGGGATGGGGAGAAAGATGGAATATTGAGAGGCTGTGCGAAAGAGGGTCACAAAGCAACTTTGCAATCACCTTTCTTGTCTGCTCCAGGACAGCTGAAGCTCTCCATCCGCATGGAAGGCAGAAGGCTTAAACTTTATGGTAAGTCAGTGGGGGGGTGTTCGGTACAGAAGTAATAAACCACCTTCCCAAGAAAAGAGGAAACCTGAAGCGTTTAGATATGACATTGACTACCTATAGCCTGCTGGGGATTTGTGGGGAGGGGGCTGTCCGGCCCACCGTTATGCTTTTGATTTGGCCCTTGAACTGCGCTTCATTAGCCAGGAGCTCGGGGTGCACCTTCCAAGGCTCTGTGGTGCTTCAGACACCATCTCTACATGGCAGCAGAGGCCATTATGTCCCAAGTGGGAAAAGGAGGACTGCCGATGCGTTTTTCATGCAGAGGATTCCTCAGAGAAAACATCGAATGCCCTGGCAGAAGGACAGGACTTCTGGCTTTCCTTGAAAATACAATGTTTGCAGGGGAAGCCATGGCACCCTTCAGAACAAATCCACTATGCCTCATGAACAGGCATACTTGTTATCTATTTTCTTCTTCCACCCTGGTGGCTATAAGGGCGGCCAAGGCCGGATTCTGTAATCCAGAATGGCAGATGTGGACCTAAACATTGTGTGTTAATTGCCTGGTTTTTGCCCAAGCTCTTGTCACTTGTTTTCATATATTGGGCAGCGAGAGTTGCATTAGGATGCAGGAACTGAGCGGGAAGTAGAAAGTAGTAATATGGAGGAAGTGTGTATAACGACCACTGTAGCCTTTGAGGAGAAGGTTCCTGTTGCTGTCCGTAAATAGAATTCTTTCCATTCATTCCTGTTAAAATGCCATTTCTTCTTCTTTTCTTTCTCCACCCACTCAGTCGTGGAAGCCAAAGGTCTAATGGGAAAACAGTATCGAATGTGTGACTCCTTTATCAAGGTATAGCCGTGGTCACCTACAAAGAAGACACTGCTGGGGAAGGCTCTTAGGAGGAGGAGTCTAGTGTCATTAGTGTTCTCCATTAACTTTGCTTGTGGAAAGGTTACAGATGGCCACCTGGTGACCATGGCCAGTTGCCAAGCAGCCAGGTAACGATCACATGACTGGGGGGTGGGGGGAAAGTGCAAGGATTGGAACTGCAAGGCCTGGTCCCAAGGGATGTGCTTTTGGTGCCATCACAACTCTGAACAAGTGGTCAGTAAGTGAGGACTACCTGTAATGTTCTGTTGTCAGCAGGATTTTCTGCCCCTCCTCTGGTTAGCCTGTTTTCATCCAGCTTTGGGAAATGTGGGCATCTGGAGGGAAATGGAATGGAGGCTAGTTTGCTCCCTGGTCTTCTTTCTCATGCCCACCCAAAAGTAGTGCAGAACTTGGGAAGGTCCCTGGGGTATTGTGTTGGGGGGAGAGGTATATTCCTTTTGTGCTTGAATTGCTTGCTGCAGCTCGGTTGGGGGTGGGGGTTGGGTTTGATGTCCAAAAGAAGACTGTCGGCATTTTTTTCTCCCTCTCCTAACAAAGGTGTCCATTGTGCCAGATACATCACGGAAATGCAGGCAAAAATCCAAGACCATTCTGGGCAGTAAAAACCCTGTCTTCCACGAGCAATTTATCTTGTGAGTATGGGGATTATCAAGACTTGCTGCCTTCCAAGTCCCACAGCTTTGGGCCCTCTGTGTGGAAGTTGATGGTGCATCTCCCAGGCAGGTGCTTGTAGCAGCTCCAGGCTTCCTTCCTCAATTGGTCACTTCTGAACAGAACTGTGTGCCCCTTCCCTCCTTATTTCCATGGGGCGGAATTGAGGGAGGCGAAGGTCTCCTCTGGGGCTGTAGCAAGAGGATTCTTGTATGGTAGCATTCTTCAAGAGCCAGAACGCCTCAGCTAGTGTTTAAATCCAGAGGTGGGGCAGCATTGTGGCTGAGCAGATGCACGGTCCCCTTTTTGAGCTCCACTTGAATCGCAACTCCTGGATCTGGCCTTCATTTAAAGAGACCTCCCCTGGAGGTACATACATACCGGTGAAGGCTGCCTAAGGCAGAGAATCTCAGGTTTTCAGTCAGTTGCAAGAGTGTGTGAAGGAGCCTGGGCCAAGTGATTGATTCCTGAGGGCTGAGGGTCACTTTCTCTCTGTTGCATTCCAGCTGTTTGCAGGAGGAAGATGAGCAAAAGCGCCTCCTTATCACAGTCTGGAACCGACCACAGGATTCGAGGTAAAGAGGGCAGAGTAATCAAGGGGATTTATTTATTTATTTATTTTATTTTATTAAATTTATATACCGCCCTACTCCCGAAGGACTCAGGGCGGTGAACAGGCAAAAAATAAAACACATAGATTTCAAAATTTAAAAGACAGTATAAAACCACATTAGATAATTTGGCCCGGGACAAATTAAAACACCCCCAATATTTAAGACAAATTTAAAATTTACAATTTAAAAAGTTAAAAGGGTAAAAGTTAGGCCAGGCCGGCTTCAGAGCCTTCTCTAAGCGGTTTACAAAATCAGCCTCTTGCCCCCAATAATCTGGGTTCTCATTTTACCGACCTCGGAAGTCTGAGCCAACCTTGAGCCTGGTGAGATTCGAACTGCCAAATTGCTGGCAGCTGGCAGGCAGCAGAAGTAGCCTGCAGTACTGCGCTCTAACCAGTGCGCCACTGCAGGTTGAGCGTCAGCAAGGCAAGGGTGAGAGGGCAGAGCAGGGCAGCAGCAGGATGACAGAGAGAGGTGCTCCTGCTGGCAATCACAATAGCATTCCCTCCCGCCCCCCCCTCCCCGCGTGGGTTCCTTTCTGGGCTGTCTCTTACCCTTTCCCTGTTTCCTGCCCAGGCAGAGCAGACTCCTTGGCTGCATGAGCTTTGGCGTGAAGACCCTGCTGGGTCCAGACAAGGTAGGAACGGTGCCTGGGGCTGAGAGTGGGGGGCACCCAGGCAGAAGGGTTGCCTTGCAGAGAAAGGGATGGCTGAAGGTTTATTAATAGCTGAACCAAGAATAGTGACTTTGCTCCCGATCGTCTTCAGAAGACACAGTTCCGTCTGCCAGAAATGCTCAGGAGTGACATACTTTTCAGAGGGCTTAGTATCGGGTTAGGGAGGCCTTGAGAGCAATATGGTGATCCCTGTATGATGAGTGAGAACATGGGTGGGGGGGCTCTCTACCTTCCTGGCATGGCTGGATTCAAATTACGGTCCCTTGCAGCATCCAGAAGATGACACCCCTGTTGGTAAAAATGAAGCCAGTAACTTAACAGAAATTTACAAGTTGATATTCTAAGTTAAAAGATATTGTGTTCCCCTCTTAAAATTCTCAAGGCAGACACCAATCTTAATAGAGATAATTTTTTTAAAAAAAATTCTAGATCGAGATCTTCAGAGTAGCAAATGGGGTTTTTTTTGAGGCATTTTAATTATCTTTTTCATTTGCTTACAGTGTAATTACAGTATAATTTGGAGGAAATGAGGCTGGGAGGCAAACACTGCCCTCTGCTGCCTGTTTTGAAAGCCAAGCTGATAAGAGGTGTAAGCAAGATGTGTAGAATTTTAGTGGCCGAAGCCCTCTAGCCTTTATGCAGAGTCTTTCATGGGGATTTCTTTTTTTAGTAGCACATTGGCACCAAACAGGAAAGAGTGTAAAATCTACAGCTGGTGTTTTTTCTCCCCTCTTCCTTCCTGCAGAAAATTTGTGGCTGGTATTACTTACTGGGAGAAGATCTGGGCAGAACAAAGCACCTGAAAGTGGGCACACGGCAGCTCAAGCGAAGCCAAGGTACGTCTGTCCAGGGGAGAGGACTTGGAGAGCTTTCTTTCTCCAGAGAAGTTCTGAGACTGTCAAGGCAGGCCAGACAGGATTCAGGCAGAGGAGTCTCACCTACCCTCTTAGGTGGAGTTGGACCTTTTAGGAACCCAAAGCACAGATGCCCCCTCCCTCCCCGTCCGGTAGATCGCATCCAAAAAAGGGCCCTTAAGAACATGCTTTGGTACACTTCTCCATTTTCATGAGATTAAAAAAAAACAGACAGAAGGGAGAGAATGTTTATTGGTGGCACGAACAACCTGCAATGCTGCCTTTGGCCTTTTCTTTGTTTCAAGACAGAAATCAGAAGACTTTGGGGGGCGGGGTGGGGGGGAAAACTAGTAAAACATTTCTGTACTGTAAACTATATGGGGATTAACTGATTTGCATAAAACGTAAATCTACCAATTTTAATAGTACGGTAGAACCATTTTAGTCTTGTTGCTTAATCCTTTTTAGTGTTTTACCTTTATTCCTCTGATTTCTGTTGTATTGGATGCTTTTAGATTGGTAAACTATTAACAGGCACATGATCCATGGGTAGCAGCAGGACGAAGAGGAGGCCCTCATGTACCCCTCCCCATTGGGAGGGCAGGACACAACGAGCCCCCTTGCTGCCAAAGGCCAGAAGGGCCTGTCCGGATTCCCTCTTTGTGCCCTTCCCTCTCTCTTTTTTTACCAGAGATGACGTTAGCCAAGCCGGCTGCCTTATTGGGGAACCAGCAGCTGCAGCAGGACATGGAGCAGATCAAGGTGTGTGGAAGCCGGCTGGAGGAGCTGAGCCGAGCCCCATTCTAGCTCGTGGGCTCCAGTTTCTTTGGCCAAATTGCTGACTCCATTCACCCAGGAGGGCTGAGGAAGGAAGGAATCAAACGGGAAGGAGGCCCATTTTCTGGGGCAAGTGCTAGGAGCAAAGGAACTGCCCAACTGGAAACACGGATAAATTCAGTGTGTCTGAGGGATTTGGAGGGAGCCCTCAGCCTCTGGAGGTCACAGCTCAGGACCTGCGACCCGAAAGAGGCTGAGGCTGCTTCAGGGGGAAAGACCTCCCCCGCTTCTCTTGGTTGAGGTGCCCTGACCTATCTTGGACCGGAGAAGGACCCAGCAATGCTGGGAGTTCTAAACTGTTCTCGCCCCCAAAATCAGCCTGCATCAAACGGCAGGTTGTGACGCTTTTGTTTACAGATGAAGGTTTAAGCGGCCATGAAAAGTACGGGGAGAATGTGCGCCTTCATTATTTACAGTTCTTTCCCTGCCTCATGAATGTGAAAGTATGGCAAAAACCCGCCCCCCCACCCCTTTTCCTGGTGCTGGGAAAGGTCTGGTGGTGCTTCTACAAGGGCTGATGCGTAGCTGGGACAGAACAAGGGCTGCTGGCAGGAATCTGACTCTGAACTCTTTCGCCTTCCTTCTCCCTCCAAGTTCTCAGGAAACCTCTGGGCTTATCACAAAGCTGCACATGGCCGCAGCCGCCTGGGAGGTGAGGGGTGGCTTCCTGCCATTCTTCTGTGAGCTCCTGAGTTCCCAGGGCAGCTGTGTGGGGCCACAGAGGCTGGGTCCTCCTCTCGCTGGTCAGGCAGAGTGGGAGATCTCTGTGCCTTGATGGGCTGGTCACAAGCCCTGAGGCATCGGACATGAGCCGTTTCCATGGACTGTGCAGAGGGTGCTCCGAGCGGCGCTACCAGCAGGTCGGTTACAGCGGGGCACCAGGCCCCCTTCTCTGGGCTCTGCTGAGGCTTCAGACTTCTGGGGAGTATTTCTGAAGGAGCTAGATGGGGGAGAGGCAACTTGGCCTCCTGGACAGAAACCAGCGAACCTGATTTCCCTTGGGCCTGTTGCCTTTCAGTCAGCAGAGTTTCCACATACTTGTGAGGTAGGAGAAGCTTACTCTCCTTGCTCCAAAGAGCAGCTTGCCTGTGACTTGGAAGTAAAGAACCCACTTCTGATTTCCCCCAAGGACCAGGGCCAAGCGAGTGCTGAGACAGAGCGATGAGCTAGGCAGCCTTCCACAGATTAGGTCGGCTGTGCGGTGGTGCAAATATGCCCCTGTAACCCTCCCCATCCTCTGCCTGGCCTCCTCCCTTTGTCCCCAGGGGAAGCAGGCAGCTCTTTCATCTACTTCTAGCTGCTGACACTTTCCTGGAAATGCCGTCTCGTCCTCTGGCCCCATTATCTTCTCAAGAGTTAGCCTCAATGACGAGCCTTCTTGGATGTCCCTCTAGTGTTGCTAGGAAGACAGAAGAGATGCTCTTGTGTGTGGGCTCTCTATGTGGTAAGGGCCAGCCTTAGGCGGGGCCCGACCTGCTTGGTCTTCCTGATGCTGCCACTGTTGAGCAAGATTTCTGACTCTTTTCTATTTCCGTGGTCTTGGTGTGAGGGGCATTCGAGCCACCGGCTGTTCGGGGGCTGAAGAAGGAGCTTGATACCAGAGGTGGGCTACAGGCTTCATGCAGACAGCTCGTCCTCCTTAGCTGTATAGATGGGGGGGGATCTAAACCATCCAGAAAGAAAAAGACATACACACCTAAATAAAATCTGTTGTGTTTAATCCCGCTAAACCTAACAGATTTTACTTAGTAAATAAATAAGCAAGTGTTTAGTAAGTAAGTGCATAGGATTGCAGGATATATCCAGCTACAAACATCCAGTTGTTGTTGTTCACAGCTCCCTTGCTGTATTTACAGAGGCTAATATCCTCTTCTTATGTGCATTAGTTGGTAATGAGACCGTTGAATCTGTCACACTTCTATCCTACCTTTAGTTGGTACATAAAAGATGCAGCTCAGAAGGTGGGAAGTGCCGTGCTGGTTTCTTCCTCAGGAAAGAGCTTCTTGGAAGCCCTAAGGGGCTCCTCCCCCAGGCAGCCTTTCTCCGAAATCGGAAGGGCAGTTTTTTCCCTTTTGCTGGTCAAACAGGAAGCCCAATGGGTGTCTATGGAATCAGGAGGGTCTCCCATGGAATATACTCCTGAGTTTGTTCTGTGGGAAAAGAAAAACGTCTCGGGGTTTATTTGATGGAGAGTCAGCTGGAGTTTCTTCTGTTCCTGATGGCAATCTGAGCAAACACTCTGATTTCTTTATTGAATTAATTTTACTTTCCTTTTTTAAGTAAAAGATACCTAGTTACCAATAAAACATGAGTCTAATTCATACAGCTTGATAATTTTACCATAAATAATGTTTTTGTACCAGTTTACCCAGAACAAGTAAAGATATCTAGGCTCTAATTATTTCTTCGTCTGGTTCCTTTTTTTAAAAAAAATGCTGTTACCTTCACTGCCTATCGTTGTTTGGTAATGGTTTTGAAGAATGGGTTACGTATTTTTGTTAAAAGATCAATGATAGCATATTTAAGTCCTTTGGATGAACACCTTCTGGCCATAGTATACTGTAGTTTTGTTGTTTTCAACTCTACCGTGAGATTCAGAAGTAATACATATTTTAATATATTAATATTGTTTTGAGTTTTAAAAAGTTACAATTAACATTCTTAATAGACACAACATATTGATAATTAATGGTTTATGTAAACTGGGCAAGCATATATTATTTTTGTAGAAAAGATAATATACTTCAGAAAAAACCCACCCAACTAATAATATACAGTTTACTTAAAAACAGGGAAAAAAATCATGTATTACACTAAAATAAAAAAGGGAGAACAAAATCCTAAAAAGGGTTTTTAAATAGCATTAAAAATATAGCAATTGTATGTGCAATTGTAAATGGGGGAAAAGGAAAAGAAAGATCATTAATAAAAATGTTAAGCTATTCAGATACTGAAATCATTACATTTTTTAATCTTCATTGTTATGATTCATTTTTAACCAGTTTTTAAAAGCGTGTAAAACTCTTATTTTGTTTCAGATTACAATCCCACGTGGGAAGAATGGGTTCGGTTTCACCATCTGTTGTGACTCCCCTGTTCGGGTCCAAGCGGTTGATTCTGGTAAGGATGGGTTGGCTTCATCTGCAGAGGGGGCTGCCTGGCTTCCTTGACTGGCATGTGTTCTTACAAGATGGCCATCCAGACAACAAACAGATCCGAAACCGGGGGCTCCATCCACCTCACCCCGAGACCAGGTTTATAGGCCCTCCTGAATGCCGTTAAGGTGAAAATCATCCAGTTCTCAGGGGTGACCTCATTTTAGGTTAGCTCCCTCTCTTTTCTTTCCAGGTGGCCCAGCAGAGAAGGCTGGCTTGCAGCAACTGGACACGGTGCTTCGGCTCAATCAGCAGCCTGTCGAAGACTGGAAATGCGTAGAATTGGCCCATGAGATTCGGTGACTATGAATTGCGTGTGGAAAGGGATGGCAGGCGGGGATGAAGGGCCCGAGTCAGGCCGTGGGGTTAAGGTCAGCCTCTGGTTTGTTTTGTATTGCGGTCTGTGCACCTTTCCCTGCTGACTGCCTTCAGGGAGTCACTCCAGGAAGGAGCTGGGATCGTAGCTCAACCAATCAGTGACCACCTTGCCTTTGCTTCTAGGAACTGTTCCCAGGAGATCCTCCTCCTTGTTTGGCGCATTGTGCCTCAAGTGAAAGCCGGCCTGCAAGGGCTCCCCCGCCGCCCCTCTTGCAAATCCACCTACGATTTGCAGCCTCCATCCACCCGGCGGGAGAAGAGCAGCACCGGGCGATCGTGGCCCCCCGAGCATCGGCAAAGCTGTCACGTGTTGTACGATGGGAACCATGAGTTTGCGCTCAACGGTTGGGAGCGATACACTGAGCTTGGCAAGGCTCCCCAGCAGCACACCATGCCTCCGCCTTCCCGACCTCCTTCCTCCAGTGGTACAGACAAGAACTACATCATCCTTACCCCACTTAATCCGGGGGACCAGGTATGGAAAACGGGAGATTGATAGACAGCTGGCCGCGGCAGTTTTTCTATATGTGGTAGACACATTTCTCTCACATGTTGGCACCTATGGAAAAGAGAGAGAGAAAGTTGGAGTTCAGCTGACTCCGAAGAGCTATGTTTATCCTTTGAACTGCCTGGCAGGTATCAAAATGAGAACCCTCTCCCACTAAGGAAAAGTTCAGCAATGTGGAAAACTATTTCTGGAAAGTTCAGACTGAACATTCTCCAGTGAGATAGCAGGCAGAAAACTAGAGGTGGGGGCAAAAATCCAACTCAGTCATCTCCCTGACCAGTTAGACATAGGAGGTAATCATTTCTGTGTCATAAAAGCAGAGGGGATGAACTGGCTGTGTGCTTGTGTCTTGCAGCTTCTGAGGCGAGTCTGCCAGGAGAACAAAGCTCCCGGAGGTAAGTGGCTTTCCACGTTCCCGCTTCGTCTTCGTGGACGAGCCAGAGGGTGGCAGAAAGGGCCTGGGGGAAGCTGGCAAAGTTTGCTCTGGTGTCTTTGTCACAATGGCTGTAGGATAGGAAGCAGGGTTTTGCACTGAATGCATGAGGCTTGCAGAATAATTGCAGCTGGCTTGTTTCTGTATGATGAATATGTTACGTTTTTAACTCATCTTTCTTTTACAATACTGAGTTAGAGCTGCTTGGCTGTCTGTCCCCATTTTGTTCTGTGGCCATCTTGTGAGGCAGTCTAGGATGAGAGCAGGGAGGTACTTCATGAACCGGGATATTCCCAGGTAGGCTGAACATACCTGGGTTTATTAGGAAGGGGCCGTCCTGGAGAGGCAGGGCAGCAAGAGGGCATCTGAGGCCAAGGCTGGCACAGATTAAGACTTAATTATGGTTGAGGTGGGCATGTCCAGTTTGGATTTGGCCTTGTAGTTTACCATGACTGTGGCCTTTGAGCCCCAGCAGCGGCAAGGAGGAAGAGTCCGGTGGGTGGCTCATAAGCATCATAAGTCTGTGTTGCTGCACGAACCTCGGTGGGAAAGTTCCTTTGAATCTTGAGCTGTTCTGCTGGCCGAGGGAGCCTCAGGGGTAGACCCAGCGGTGGGCAAGTGAACTCTTCTTGACAGCTTCATGGAATTGGAGCCACCTTATCTCTTTTCCTCAGCCATGTTTTCGGCTTAGGACAGAAGTGCCCGTCTGCCTGCTCCAGTTCCAAGGCCAAAAGCTCCCCTGCTCCCCGGCACGTTCCATCCAGTGCCTCAACCTGAGTTTTCTCTGCTTTCATGAGATTCCCCAAACTCAGCCTTTGATCTCAGCTGTCACCTCAGCAGATTGATTCAAGGGAAGGAGGTAGAAACATACAACATTATTCTAGAAGATCTGGAGCCACAACCTGTCTAGTCTGAGGTGCACAGGGTGAACTGGCATGGTCTTCCTTGTGTTTCTAGTAGATGGAGATACTGGAAGTGGCCACTGATTTTTGGCAGGCCAAACAGGCCGTCTCTTGTGGTCCCGTGTCCTGCCCGTAACTGCCCGTGTCTTAGGGCCAGGTTGATCTATAGGCTGAGTATCGTCCAGTCTCCTGGGACGGAGCTTCTTGTCAGCCCCTGTTGCTCCCACTGAAAGGGGCAGAGGGACCAAAGTGGCGGTATTTGCACTCTTGTTCTGTCAAGGCGAGCACAAAAACAGGGAGTAGTGACAGCAGTGACAGCCATGCCATGTGGCTCTGTGGCTTCCCTGGAACGAGAATGTCTGTGTAGGGAATTCACCTAAGCAGGGCTTTTCCGTTAGGCATCACTTCCTCTACCGTAGACTCTTGAAAAAACCTTGTACTGCAGCCCTGCAAAGGGATAGATAAATCAGTGTCTCCTTGATAATTGTGCACAAAGCTACTATGAAATATTTCACAGTCTGTTTTGAGGATTTTCTCTCTGCTTTCTAGTGCAGCTCAAGGGCTCTAATGGGGTAAGCAATTCAAGGAACTGTTGCTTCTTTATCCTGGAAGCTTTGGTGCTACTTGCCTCCTTTGCCTAGCAGGGCCTACTGAAAACAGATCCACGGCCGGCAGACCCGCTTCTGAGGAATGTTGTATGAGGACAGTTTTGCCCCTCCCTCTTGAGGCAGTTAGAGTGAGCCGAGGGCTGTCCTGATCCATCATTTCTACTCAGTGTTTTAAGTTTCTTAGTATCCAACCTGAAGAAGGAAGCTGGTGACTCTGTGATGCCTAGGGCCAAACTGAACTGATAGGGGTTGGACCTTCAGGTCTCTTTTATTTCATAAAATACCACATAGGATCTGCAGAACTTGTAATTCTGGCTGCATTCAGTGTCCTAACGAGACTGGTAGTCTTGAGAACAGAACTCCTCCCCCATTTTTGTTCCTAACATCCAGGCAATGTGTGCAAAGGAGAATCTTGTGGCAAGAAATCCCGGCTGATGAAGACGGTGCAGACCATCAAGAGCCATGGAAGCAGCCCCCAGAGCTGCCCTCTGATGGGATCCCATATCCCATCCTCCAGTTACGGCACATATGTAACGCTTGCGCCCAAAGTGCTGGTTTTCCCCATCTTCGTGCAGGTGAGTCTCAGAAGATTCCATACCTGGGAAGTTACTTTTCTCTGAGCTGTACATTTCTCTCTGACCCAGCTGTCCTCAATCAGGGTTCGCTTGCCATCTGTCCCCTGTCACCCTTCTAGACGTCTGATTCAGAGTCCAGGTCCCCTACAAAATATGCTTGCCGGACGACTGCTGGATGGAAACAGCCACCTCCTCTTCTACTGCAAGGCTCTTTTGGGGAGCCCTAGGAGCAGCAAGGATTGTGGTACTTCATGTCCCTGGAAAGACAGGGCACAAAGCATTACCAAGGAGGAGGGCCTAGGCAGGGCAGAGGAAGGCAAGAAGTCATAGCCCACCCAGCCAAGCCTTTTCTTTCCCCTAATGGCCCCCTGTGTGCCCCAGGAAACACGCTAGCGAGGCTCTGAAAGCAGGATTCTTGTTGGTTTTTAACTTGCCTCCATTCTCCGGTGAGAACCATCACTTTGTTGTCGAGTAGTCTGTACGCACTGTTGTGCATGCAGCAAAAAAAAAAAACAACAACAACAAAAAAAAAAACAGCGCCTAGACACGGCCTTGGTGCAGCCTCCAGCAGCTGGTGTTTAGTGGCATGCAGATTCTTGGCATATCATATAATTACCGTGGTTAATGTCAGTTGATTGGGCCTCTGCCAAAGTAGCAGAGTTTGCACATGGGAATAGAAACAGCCAGGGAAGCCAGGTGAGAGTTAAGCCCTGAACAGAAACACGGTGGGCAGAAGGTAGCTGGGAAAATTTGATATGCAGGGCAACCAGTATTGCCTCTATGAACGGCCACTGCTCCTGAGAAGAAGCCTCTCCTCTTTCAGAAACCTTTGGGAAGAGTCTGGACTATCTTCTGTGCCATGACAGTCCTGGTCAGCTCAGTCCCAGTGTAGCTGTCCCAGGCAGCTTCTTCCTCCAGCTAGGCACGGAGGGTGGAGGCACAGAGAAGGAAGGCTGCGCTGGGGTCTCTGGGCAGATGGAGTCCCCCTGCCTCAGACAGAGATGCCCATTTGGGCATGTAAGCTCTGTGCCTCCTTTCTCTTGCCGCCTTGCCAATGTTTTCTACTCAGCCACACACCAGGCTAGTTTCAACTGCTCCTTGCACTCAGTGTGTATTGAAGAGCAAAACGATGATCATCGCATCTCCCAAAAAACGAATTCTTTCTATAGTTATTATGTGACCTGCTGGCTCTCCCGCTTGTTTTGTTTTTTGATTTCCTGGATTCTGGACTTTCCATTGGTTATGAGGGGCTTGCAGCTGTCAAGGAAGAAATTGATGGAGCCCTCCAAAGAGTTCTCTCTGTCAGAGTCTCTGAGTTGTGTGTCTGTGTGTGTTTCTCTTACTCCATTAGCCTCTGGATCTTTGCAGCCCAGCTCGGACGCTCCTTTTATCAGAAGAGCTGCTCCTTCACGAGACTCGAAACAAACCGACTGAGGTGAATATCTGGCTGCCATCCCAGGAAGTGATATTTATTAATACTGAACTCTGTGGCGAGGAAAAAGAATCCAACAGGAGCTGTCCGAAGTGCCATAATCTCAGAGGGCACAAAGGGTATCTTGTGATATATTCGCAATTGATATTCACAACGTCTTTATTCAAAGTCTCAAGGTTGAGATGCGGGAAGGCGTAGAAATCTTTCAATTTAGCCAAATAATTTATTTAATTTACAGATAAACTTGTATTTAAATAAATACAGAAACGGAGGCCCTTCTCCATTCTGGTTTACCCCAGGGCTTCTCCTGAAAAGCAGAGGCCTTTCTTGGCCATAGAGACTCGGCTGCCCTGACCCTAACCCTCGAGAGGCCTAGTGCCAGGGCAGACCGTACCAGGCAGCAACCTGCTGCCCCTTTGGTCTTCCTGCTCCTGTGCTCTGCAGGCCTGGCCTTCCTTTGGAAGTGCTGCTGCTGCGGCTTTCTCAAGGGGCCTGCTTGGGACAGTCGCCTTCTGGAGCTGCTCCACAAACTCGGGGGCTCCTGCTTTTCTTTCCAAAGCCCCGCAGGTTCACCGTGAAATATTAGTGTGGTTAATATTTACACTAATGTTTCCGGAGACCTTGCAATTTTAATACCCTTGCTTTTGAACCCTCGTGCATTGCTGCACCCATGGATGATTTCTGCTACCAGCCGATGGATGAGATTACTTGTTTGGAATGGGCAGTTTTCCTTTTGACTGGCTAATCAGTGTGCTGAGATGCTGTTTGCATTGCGGTGGCGAGGGGTGCCCTATTGGGGCTTGCTTCCCAGTGGACATGAACCAGAGAAGCCCTGCCAACGTCTCTCGATCTGAAGTCGGCTCTTTTTTTTAAGCCACGTGTGGCCTTTGGAAGCATGAATGAATCTGGTCACCAGCTCACTTTGCTGCTGACCCATAGATTCTCGTGTGGCTTTTTCTTGGGGGGTGGGGAGATCCAAGCCTGTCTCTGCCCACAAACAGGATCAGTGCCAGAAGAGACTAGAGTGCAACGGATTTCAGCTCATAAACTCGATCCTGAGGCCTGGGATGCGGGAACCTCTTCACGGAGGTCCTCGTACAGGTACCCTTTGGCCACCTGAAGTAAACAATCTGACTTTAGGGTCCGAAATAGCAAAACTCCTTTCTTTTCTCCTGGTTTTTAAGAGCCAGCCTGGACACTTTTCTCCTTTTGCTTCCAATAACATATTTTTTTTTTTGCCTCGGCTAGTATTTCTGAAACAAAAATGGCCATTCTTTTGCTGCTACTGTAATTTTTGAATTTGGCTGGAATGTGTCTGCGAGGTTGTCACGTCTGGTGGTCTTAGGGTGATTTCATTGTATGTATTTTGTAAGGAAGCTGCTTCCAGTATTTTGCTCAGAATTGTGATAACATCGTACTTTTTTTCCGCTAAAAATGAAGGGGCAGCTGGCTGTGCACTGTGTGGCTTTCTGCCAGAAATGTCCATTCCCTAAACCTTATGCTAGTTTCAGTCACATCCTGTCTAGACTTGATTTTTCTTCCCACAATGATAATCTTTGAAATTCTGGGGAGTTTTTGGAGCTCTGTTGCACGGGGACTTCTAGGCCCATAAGCTCCGAAATGAGACGCCAAGGGGTGACTCCAGAAGCCCTTTTCAGGGAAACGCTGGCCCCAGTCAGGGCAAAGAGCAAAAGAGATTTGAAATGGGGGCTGATACACTAAACCAAATGTAATCAGTTGCAGAAACAGTCCTTAGTTTGCTTCAACGTTTGGCACTAGGTCCCTGTGAGACTTTTCCTTTTTCCTTCTGCCTTGTCCAGGTGACCCTCTTCGTTTATTCAGACTTACTGCTCTTCACCCAGGAAGAGGAGCCTGGGCAATGTAATGTCTTTCGCAACCCGCTTTACCTGAAGGACGTGCGGCTGCAAGAGGGTAAGTCCAGAACACGGGTGAAAGAATGACTCCTCCATGAAGCCCGTCCTTGGGCCAGCAGGAAGTGATGGGCCTCCCAGGGAAGATCTGGTCATGGTCTGCATTTACGGACTGCAACATACTTTCCCTCCCTTTGTCCCAGGAGCTGAAGGGCAGACCAGGCCTTCCCTTCTCGTATTGTTTCAGTACTCCTGAACCCTCAAAGAGGGAAGCCGTGACTGCATCGAAGGCCACGTGACCCTGGCTTGTCCTTTTTTGGACGGAGAGTCAATTAAGTGGCCATGGCAGATTCTCTGGTGATGGTTCTCATGGGTGAGGAGACCCCATGAGGGAGGGAATCTCACGGGATTCACTGCGGCTCCTCCTTGGACCTCACTTTTCTAAACCAGATGCATAAATTGCTTAAGGATTCAGGTGCTCCCTGGCAGCCTTCCTTTCCCTGAAGATGGCCATGCTCAACAGTAATTTTGGCATCATGTATTAATTCATCTTGTCATAAGAACTGACCGCTGCTGTCACCAAAAATCTCTGCTTGGCCCGTGGGATTAATGAGTCCCAGCAGCACCAGGTCAAGGGAAGTGGAATAAGGGACTTTTTTTGTTTAAGACCACCTGGCTAGATTAGGCACTGTTGTCAAGTAGTTTTCTATGTTTTGTATGTCCATCTGATCCATTGAGTGTGTCCTAGGTGTGTGTCTCCAGCAGAGAATGCTGGGCTGAGTAGCTCAGCGGACTCACCACTTGGCTAGGTCGGCTTCCAGGGCTCCTGTTTGGAGCTTCTTACGTTTAGAAATGCTGTGTTTTCCAGCTTTCCCTTTTCCATGGAAACAACTACAGCATACTGAGTGCTTGGCCAAAAAAGTATTTTTCATTTGTCAAGTCAAAGAAGGCTAAATGACCCCTTTAATCTACTTTTCTTGCAGATTCCTCTGAAGATTTGAAATTCTGCATTCTTTATCTAGCAGAGGTGAGTGTTACCTGCAAATTAGCTTCCAGCTACAATTACTGCTTCCATCAGCCTCTTTCTGTAGCTGGCAGAAGAAATAGGACTAGAAGCTACTCTACCCAGAGGGTCACAGAGAAGTGGTGGCAGTCTGAATTCTACCTAGAAGAAAGCCTCACAAAATATTGCAACCTCGAGGACTAGCAGTAAATAAGGAAGAGAGTTTATTGGGCCTTTGTCCTTGTGGTGTTTGTAGTTAGTGTCCATGATGCAATAAGTTTCCTTCCTGTAAGACAGGGGTGTTGAACTGGCAGTCTGCGGGCCAGATGCGTCACCACGCCCACCCAGCTCTGCGAATGCGGAAAAGGTCACGTGACAGCAATGTGACAGTGGGCTGTAAGATGCCATCTTAGGGCTCTGAATATGAATAATATGGTTCAAGTAAAAGGCGGGGGAGGGCAAGTACATTTTTGGGTTTAGCAAAAATCATCATGTTTCAAGCCCTGATTGAAGAACACACAACTCACAACTCGTTATTACTTCCCTTTTACTAGACCAGATGATCAGAGGGAACCTGCAGACCAGGTTTATCCTAGGCAATCCTTCCAGAATATCTCCAGGATTGGTGGACGAACTTGTGGGCCTGCAGGGCTGATGGGCAAAATGGTTACCTTGAGCCGAGGTTTAAGCCACCATTTTATTCCTTCAAAACCTTCCCCCCCTCCTCCAAGGCTGAGCTGATTGTCTCGGTTTTGGAGCATGTTAAGGGGCTAAATAGGAATCTTGAGCCTACTGAGGTATTTGAATAAAAGGTATCACTGCCCCAGTTAAACTGAGCAAAAAATGGGTTTATGATACCAGGAGGACTTGGAGGAAGGGAAGATGGTGGCTTGGTTTTTCTTTCGCCCAGGGAAAAGGCGCCACTTGCAAAGAGCCTCCTCCGCTTTGCCAGCATTCGATCTGCAGAGCTTTGCTCTTGGCTGGCCTAATTGAATTGATGCAAGCCGTTAATTCCATTATCTGAGGCGTGTGTGTGTGTGTGTGTCCGGGACAGGCTTTTGGATTGCCTGTGATGGAGAGTGCATGGGAAGCTCCCCATCAGCTTCTCAGGGACAGTCTGCATTAAATGCTGTATTATCTGCATCTATAGCTTTGTTGGGCTTACATATAGCCTCTATAAATCTGAATCCATTTCTTTAAATCATCCCTTTTAATTGCTTCAAGCTAAGAAGATGCTGATGCTGCAGGCTACTAATAACACACATGTGCCCTTGAGAATGTGCAGTGCCTGTTTTCCCAACTGGAGTCCTTTGGGAGGGGAGCCGCAACCCTTGCTCAGTGCTGCCCTCCACAAATACAGGAGAGGGGAGCTGCATTGGCAATTCTGCTGCCGCTTCCGGCAGGGCAAGGAGGACACTGACTCTGCAAAGGAAAAGCAAACCAGCAGACCTGAGTAAAAGCCCCCTGGGACTCTTTCCTGGCATTCAGCTTGGGAGGTTGTGTATGCAGCTAGTTTTGTTGTAAAGGGCTCCCGATCAGCTGGTATCCCAGAGAGAAAAGCCGCCGCTGAGGAAGGCAGCCCGTGGATGTGGTGAAAGGTGGGCCTTGCTCTCCTCGACTTCTCCCGGCCTCTGTGTCCCTGTGTGCTAGGAGCTGGAGTGTGTGCTCAGCCTGCAGGCCCACTCCCACGAGCAGAAGACCAGGGTGTGCTGGTGTTTGATTGATAACATCTTGAAGCAGCAGCCAAGAACAACTCCGACAGCCCCTCCAGCGGAGAGCAAGGTAAGGGGCAGCAAGAGGAAGGGCTGGCAGGAAAAGGCCCATGACTGAGTGCAGTCAGTTAGCGCAGTTAGAAGGGCCATCACTCAACAGGGAGGGGGCAAAGCTGGTCAGGGAGGACCCTTCCTAGCGCATGAACTCTATGGTCCCAAGAAGAGCCCTGCTCTGGTCCAGGCCAAGTCAGAATCAGCAGCTTCCTTCCTCTCTAAAGGGGGTCCGCGGGGCCTACCGGCCAGCTTTGGCCCTTGTGCTGCCATATTCTTTCTTTTCTGAAGGCTCCCCTTTGTTCCCAGGAAGGGTGGGAGCGAGCGGTGCCTGCCTCTGTCCAGCTGATGTCAATCCTGCCTCTGGCGTTTTAGGAGAATAATCAGAATTGGCTGCTTTTTGGCAGAGTTCCTGGCTGCACTTAATCCAATGATGATCTGACTTAGGGAGGCCAATAAAATCCTCAGCAAGTATTGCTTTCTCACAGGCTCCCGCACAAAAGGGAAGGCAGAGCTGATGAGCAGCAGCCAGAGCCACCACTCTGGGGGCAGCCCCTATTTGGGGTAACCCTCCCCTCTGCCTGGACGCCGTCCTCGGCAGCTCCCTGCCTTTTAGACAGCGGCTGCCTCCTCTCCTGCTCACCCTGGATGAGACTAATCTGAGGCATCTTGGAAACGACACCCCCCCACCAAAGGCTAGGCTTGGGGTGCCCCTTTCTTCCCTTCCCACCCTTTCAGGGAAGGCCTTGGCAACTGCAGGGCACACGCTTCAAGGCCTGTGAATTGGAAGGGGCTCCAGGAATCTCTTGCAGAGGTAGGAGATAAAACACCCAGGAATCTTCTTAGATGTTTCAGGTTGTATTGATGTTGTACTGTGATTAGGGATTGTTTCTGTTCCTGACAGGTTTGTACTCTGCCTCCCCACCTGAAGAAACAGAACAGTGTGCAGATAGCCCCTCCCTACTAAGGTTAAAGTCGGTGGGGGGGGGACTCTGTGTTTTGTACTTAGTTTGGGCAAGAATATTTAGTAGTTGTGACAAGAGAACAATGTCTGTGGTGGTCCTCTCTGAAGTCATGCTTTATTATTTATTTATTTTATTAGTTCGATTTATATGCCGCCCTTCTCCTGAGACTCAGGGCGGCTTACAATGCTTTTAAGCAATAGCCTTCATATTTTTGTATATACCTGCTTAGTAGGGCTTTTTGGCCCCCCCAAGCAGTGTTTCATTTAATACAAAGTCAGCTTATTGCCACCACAAACGGGGTCCTCATTTTACCTACCTCGAAAGGATGGAAGGCTGAGTCAACCTTGAGCCTGGTGAGAATTGAGCTCGCAGTAATTGCAGGCAGTTGGCAGCTAAGTGCTACTTTAACAGCAGTTTAGTCCGCTGTGCCACCAAGGCTCTTTGTGGAAGGAGTGATGTCACAAGGTTGAGGACAGGGGGCTTAGCCATGACACTAAATGAGCAGACTAGGTTCTCATGTATTTCATCCTTCCTTCAGCAAGAATCTGCTTCTGGCACCAACATAAATGAGAAGCAACTATTTCAGCTTGCTTGATCTACAGGCTAAGAAAGATAATTTCTCTGTGCAGACAGTGGCTGAAGGCAGAGGGAGAGGACTGGTGACCCAAAAACAGCCTTGGGTAATGTCAGAAGGACGGGGCATCTCAGAAAAGTGGTGGGGAGCAGGTGGCAAAGTGGCTGGTGGCAGCTGGAGGAGGAAGAGGAGAAGGATGGCTTAAGTGGGGTACAGGAACATAAAAAGATTTTGTGGAAACTGTTCCACCAGTAGGTTAACTGGGACAGGTGAATTCAGCCCTGGTCCCCTCACCACCCCCCTCTGTCCCTCCCCCACACACCATGAAGATGAGCTTTGACAGCTGAGGCAGAGATGGGGCTTGTGCTGTCCTTGTATAACCTCTGGAGGAGGCAGGAATACATCCATCCACACGCCAAATGCCCCCCTTCGTCATTACTTTAAGCGTTCTAAGGCCCAACCCAAGCAAGAGAACTCGGCTTTACCTGGCTTAGGTCTGTAGGGCCATTTTTTGTCTGTTAAAACGTTGAAATTGATCCAGTTGATCACCCCATTAAGCATCGCAAGTTCACTTCTCTATTTGCTAGAAATGCTGAAGAGGTTCTGTGTCATGGCTCTGCTGGACCAGAGTTAAGCCTTCTGGCCTTAAAACCCCTGGATGCGAGAGTGCCAGAGCATATTTATATATTTACCACCAGCATTAGCCATTGGTTGCCCATTGCTACATTTCTGGGGATATTGGAAGCAGAAATTTGGAATCTTGGATATGATTTTATTTTTTCCTCGTGTCTCCTATAAGTTGTTTTCCGGACGGAGAGCAAGCGGATTTTAACTGCATGTGTTCTGGTAAATTGGGGAGAATATGAAGTGTTTAAAATCTACCTCCTGTGGCATCTGCCGCCTCCAAAGGCCAACCCTATGAGTCAGCTCAGCTCAGTGGAAAAACGGGATATGTTGTGTGGTGATATGTCTCCATTCCGAGGGGATGTCCCCAGGCCCCTTCCATGATGTGGCACAAAGGCTGCTTGAGCAACAGGGTGTTTACATCCCTCTTCTATGTCTCCTGCTCCCCATTCCCCCCTCCCAAAGGAATATCTCTTGTAATTTGCTCCCACTGAGCAAAGGAGACAGGTTGGAACCTGACCAGCTCTGTTTGTTTCCTGAGCTAAAACCTTATTTACATCCGGACCTCAGTTGTCCAATTAAGCATTTCAGCTAGTGTGGGACACAGAGCCGGCAGCAGACTGTCAGATCAGGTGTGTGTAAATATCGGCAGTAGATCTCAATTAGCTTTGGGCCCCTGAAAGTCAAAACCGTTCATTTGGACAAGGAGGTGTGAGTCACATGGTTTGTAGAGAAATTGGTGGGGCTGTTCTCAGGTAATCACTGCCTCCCATGGCTTTACCTGCAAACCACTCGCCCAGAAATAGCAGGCAGAAGCACCTACAATCCATAAGTTCTCACAAGGTGGTCACTCACCACCCTGAGAGGTTGCAGAAGCCAAGCATCCCAGCGTCTGTGCTAGGAATTTAAAGACCAGCCCCTGACTGTTTTGGGGAGCTGCCTGCCATACCCTATCCCAGCTTCTTTGCCAGTTCCTTGGTTTCTTATGGGGCAATCAGTCAGGAAGGGGGAGCTTCTTCCTGATGGGCTTTTGATAGTGATTTTCAGAATATAATTTGGAAGTGGGAGGGGGGGTCAGAAGATCATTACTTGTGGTCAGAACAGATGCTAGTGACCTCACTTTGAGCAGCCTCCTATATGGAAAGTGTAATATATGCTGGCCTGTTAATGTTAATGGCTAGTTAATGTTAGTGCTCTGTGCCACGCTTTTATGGTTCCAAAATATAGAATTGGTGGTGGTGGGGGGAGTTTTATGCAAGAACTGGGATGGGAGGCGAGTGCCCCTGAAGAAGCAGCCTTTGTGGTATCAACCACTGTCCCCCTCATTGGAAGGAAGGGAGGAAATGCTCCCGGTGTATCGGAGGAAGGCCGTCCCCAGGTGCTTCAGCATCTGTGGTTGTTCAGCAACATCGGCCTCTGCCTGACCTTCCCAGGGTCACTGGGGACGCTGGAAACTTCTTATCCCATTTCCAACCATACAGTGGGCTCATTTCCCTTTTCCTTTGCTTCCCGCAGATGCTTGAGCCAGAAGCTGTGAAATTAGGGGCAGTGCCATCTGTGGGGCAGGACGACAGCAGCCGCCTTGCCTACCCTGTGAGAGACAACTCCATAGAGGGACTGACAGGGGAAACTGTGGCAGAAGTCCAGGGCATCGCGATGGAACAGGGGAAGCAGGCCCACCACCTCGAAGGGAAGGAACAGGAAGCGCCCTGCAGCGGCTCCCCTGCCTTTGCAATCCCAAAGTTGCAGGTGGACGGTGCCTTTCATCAAGACCTGACCTGCCTCACCAGCCTCAAGCTCAGCGGTCCAGAGGAACTGGCTGAGGAGGAGGAGGAAGAGGAGGACAGTGGTGAGGCCTATCTGGCCAGGGGGGACAGAAAACGCTGCAGCTTGTTTGAAATGTCAGTGTGTCAGCCGGCCTGCAGCCTGAGTGTGCAGAACTCTCTGCGGCGTCGGACGCACAGCGAAGGCAGCCTGCTTCAGGAACCCCGAGCGGGCCACTGCTTCACCTCCGACACCAGCCTGAACTACACCGAAATGCAAGGATCCACCCCCGGCTGGACGCTGCCATCTCCACAGAGCCTCAAGAAACAGCTTATGAAGAACGGGGGCTCCATCCACCAACTCACTCTGCTCTTTGTTGGAAACCGGAAGGTAGGCAAGCCTCTGTGTGTAATAATGGGGGAGCGGGGGGGGGGGCACTTGAGAGTAGTTTTGGAGCAGTCGTGGCAGAAAAAGCCAGAGGAAGTTCAGAGTAGGAATGATCTTGAATGCGGATCATGTGCCACGGTCTCTGCCGGCTCTGCCAGGGCCTTGTACTAGGCATGTGGTTGCTTCCTGGCTTCCTTTCGGGGATCCAGGTCTCAAAGATGGGAAGGCTGGCAAAGGCCTTTGGACTTTCTCGGCATGCCAGAATTGTCAGTTTTCAAGTTTATTTAGAGAGCTAGTTCGAAAAATACATTTCTGGTCTTCTAAGTGGCGATGCCAGATTTACTGGCCCTTCTCAGAAGGAGGTCCTTTCCACGCGGTCTTCTTTCCTTGCTTCTCTTGGACCTCAAAATTGAAAGGACAGGATTTTAGATCCGCTTCATGCACATTTT
This sequence comes from Arizona elegans, assembly GCA_022577455.1. Classification (NCBI taxonomy): domain Eukaryota; kingdom Metazoa; phylum Chordata; class Lepidosauria; order Squamata; family Colubridae; genus Arizona; species Arizona elegans. The sequence continues at coordinate 83,364 of JAKOOJ010000034.1, read as the reverse complement.
CCAGATAATACAAATATGGCAGCTTTATCAGCTTGGCTAAGACCAAGCCAAGTGCTCTGTCCGGGATGTCAACCACCAAATCGGTTCTTGTAGGGTGGAGATGGCAGCAGTTGAGCTCTCTCCTTATGTAGTGGGTACATCTGCTGAAACCCAGCCTTGGCAGAACTCTCGGTCCCCAGCTTCTCTGTATTTAACTCAATTAACAACAGGAAGCTTCAAGAAATGGCCAAGGCCTGGAACTCAGATGAGTCTCTGACATCACCCAGGGAAATTCTGCCTCCCCCTCTAAAAAGGTTGGAGAAGGGGCCTCCAGGGCAGGCAGGAGGCTCGGCAGGAGCTTGGAGTGCAGGGAGACCAAATGTGGAGAAGAGCTTGGAAAGTTTGCCTGAGAATTCACTTCCTGTTCCTAGAGAACTTGTTAGCGGAGAGGCCGGACAGAATCCCCCCCCCCCTGAGATATCCACTACATTTTGACTTAATTTTCTTCCGCTCAGCCGTCCCTGTTGCTGAACTAGTTGTTTTGCTCAGCTCTTCATGCTATTCGTGTTTACTTAAAACATTTCAATATATCAATTTAATTATAACATTTTATTCCATTTCTGTTTAAAAAAGCATAAAAATGTTAAAAATGACTCTGGGATGTAAGCTGTTTCCTGGATGTTGCATTGTCAATTGAAGACAGCTTTTTTTTCCTTGTTCACCCATTTAGAGCACAAATGGCCCTTGGGACCTCTGTTTATGCAGGGTTATTTTTTTGCCTTTGCTTTTCAGTGCCCTTATAGGACATTGCGGAGGGCACCATGGGAAGAGAAGCAGACATTTTGCAAGCCCCACCTGCTGGGCTGGGCTGGGCTGGGCTGGGCAGCTAAGCAGAGCCAGGTCTGGTTACAGGATAGGCTCAGAAACAGCAGGACGTCCCTCAAAACGACTCTTGTGGCATCTTCAGAAAGCAAGCTCCCATGGCCACCTCTAGCCAATCTAGGTTGAGCTGCTCGGTTCTTGACTGGAACTGCCGAGCAGCAGCCTGGAGATGCTGTTGGATTGGCCAGCTGCCCCAGGGGCGTCTGAGATGCTGACGGCTGAGCACTTTGAACTGCAAGATAAATGGGCAGCTTCCGTTTTCAACCTGGCCATGTCCTTGCTAATAGCAGCCCCGTCAGTTACTTGTTGGTTGCTGTGAAAATAAGGGTAGGCGAGCAGCAGGACCTGAAGCTTGTGTGATGCAGCACATATGTGGGAGCTCTGGGGCAAAACTCCTGGCCTGCATGGCTGCTGGTTTTCCTCCTCTGAGTGAGGGAGGCCTTCCTTTGTGTCCATCACCCTCATCCCTGTTTGCACACACAGCATGTGCTGGCTGCCCCCTAGGGGATGTTCCCAAAATGACTGGCCATTCCAGAGAGATGCAGGAAAGAAAGATTGCTGGGCTTTTCATTTCTCTCTTCAGAGTTTGCTCTGAAATGCCCAGAGCTGCTTGCTTGGCTTCTGGAGCTGTGTGTGGCTACTTCCTGCCAAGGCAGAAGAGAATGGGCCACCTTTTCCCTCTAGTATCCGGGGAGAGGTGGAGAGGCAGGGACAGAGAGGAAGAGCACTTCCAGAGGCAAATTTGGGGTCTCTGGGCCTTTTTCTTAACTGGATTCATCAGGTGCTCCATACTGAAGAAGGACGGAAACTGCCTGATGCCTGTTATGAATTATGGACCAGGCCCGTCTTCACAAGAACGCCAGTCCTGCTAGGTTACATTCAGCAGGGAAGCAGAGTGAAAGTTCAGGGCCAGCCAGGCCCTTTCCCCAGAACTGAGGCCCACTTCCAGCCCTCTTCCTGTCACACACTGTCAGGTGGGTTGTGAGCAGAACAATCCCACGTGCCAAGCAGAAGAGTCTGCTGTCTATGGCGGCTGCCTGCTGCCGGAAGAGGCCAGCCCTGGCCAGTTCCTGCTCGGGAGCGGAGAACCCCTCTCAACAATGAGAGGAAACGCGCTTGAGCCCCTCTGGCGCACCCAAAAGGCCCAGGAATGTCCTCGCCAGGCAGAGAGAGTGCTGGGCCTGATAAGCCCCGGAAGCCTCCGAGAGCTGGGTTGGTGGCGCTTGACCAAGACATGGTTTCCCACGGTTTGCCCGGTTCCGGGTTGGCGGGGGGGGGGGGGGGGGGGGCAGCAAGGAGATTCCCAAGCAAGTTCCTCTGCGTGCAGCTCGATCTGGCAAATAAGCCCTGCTCTTGAAAGGAGGGTCGGTTGGCTTGGCTTGCAGCGTTTGTAATTGTCTGCCCCGATCCCTTCAGATTCCTGGCAGAAGGAAGAATGAACCAAAGAGAGCAGTAGCCACATTATTGAAAACAGTTAACTCCCTCATGTCTCCCTCAGTTGAATTTACCCGGTTTCTGTTTCCCCGTCCCTCTTCCCATTGCGGTGATGGTGGCGACAGCAGCAGCAGGTGCTGGATCTCGAAGGGGTCTGTGACTCAGGAGCAGCCCACAAGATGAACAAGACAATGTAAGTGTGACTGAACCTGTTGGATTTCGCCCCTGGACTGGCTGCTGGCCTCACAGATCTGGACGCTCCTTAATGAGGGTGGGGGGTGGGCTGTTTTGAGAAGAGCCCCCAACGGCGCCCTCGACTCTTCCTCCTGCCGCCCTGAAGGGGGCAGCATTGCTGGACAGCCGGCTTTGGTCGCCCCCGACCTTGGCTGCTTCCCCGCTCCTTGCCCGCCTGGGGCTGCAGCGGCGAGGGCCCCGCGCTTGTGGGCGGGAGAGCCGGCACAGGGACCTAGCGCGGCTTTGCGCGAGCGGTCGGCGCGGGCGCTGCAGCTGAAGGGCGGGCAGCCTTTGGCAGAGGCGGCGCCGGGGACCCTGCCGGCTTTTGGGGCTGCTGTTGGCCGGATCCCGGCGGAGGGAAGGGCCGCGGCGGCCAGGGGCGAAGAGTCGACCTCAGAGGGGGCCTGAGATCGTAGCGGCTGCTGGCTGAAGCGGCTCCTCCGGCGGAGGCCCTCTCGGCCGCTTCCCCGCGCAGCCAGCCGCTCTTCCCGGCTCGGCTAAAAATAGCCGCGGTTTGGTGCCTTCCCCAGCGGTGGCCAGAAATAGGCGGCGTTCCGGCGTGAGTCACACATGCGGCGGCCGTTGGGCGAGGGACGCGCGGCTCTTGGAGGCGGCTGGCCGGCTGAGCCCTCCGGTCCGGGCCATGCCTTTCTCCCGCGAGCTGAGCAAGGCGCCGCCCGCGGAGCTCCGGGCCGAGCTCTTCTGGGCCGCTCCCGGGCGAAACGGTCGCTGGGGAGGCCTGCAGCGACGGCACACCACCAAGGAGTAGGTTACCCCCCACCCGCCTCTAGCCCCGGAGGAATGCCGCCCCGATTCCGCCTGGGTTTCGTTCCTGGTTGGTCTCGGTGCTCCGGTCCGCGTGTGCCGAGCGCCTCTCGCTTCGTCCGCACAAAGTGCTGCTTGAAATTGCGGGTGTGTGTGTGTTTGCGTTAAGAGGAGCTGTAACGGCTGCGGCGTAGGGAGCGGACGAGAGGCGCTGCCTCGGCAGGTCTTCTCCAGGGCTCAAGGGCTGCCCTTCGATGCTCAGCCGCCCTCCTGCCTTGCAGGGCCAAGGACGTCAAGAACCGACTGGGGCTCTTTCGGAAGCGGCACGAAGCCCTGGGGAGCCAGCCTGAGAGCAAGGCCGACAAAGGGACGAAACCTTTGCGGTAAGCGAAACTGGGGAGGGTGGGGGGGCTTTGCCTAGTCTTAAATTCTCCCCCACCGCTTTCTTCCTAGGCAAGGGGTGTGTGTGTGTGTGAGAGAGAGAGAGAGAGAGAGAGGGAAATGACTTGGAAAATTGTGGTCATGAAGCAATCCCTGAAGACAGAAACCTCCTCTGTCTAGGAGTTAAGTTGCAAGAGGTGTGGATGAGCTTGCCAGCCTCAGTTGTGTCTATGTCACACTCAGCACTGGGTGCCAATGGAAAGGGGGGGCACTTTTTGACCCATAAGCCACAACCCCAGCCAAAGCCCTGTTTTGTCCCAGGCACCTTCACCTGTTCTGGGATCCCTTGATTGGAGAGAACACGCATTCAGGACACTGCATGAAGTGGTGGAAGCCATGGAGGCAGCAAGGACAGAAATGTACCTGGGGGGGGGGGAATGCGGTTGTGGCAAACTATATTTGGTTCTGACTCCAGTGTTTTTTCTTACCTTGTCCCTTTGGACTACTATTTCTTACCCCTTTGTTCTCTGCATAATGTAACTGAACGGCAGAAAAGTATGACAGGCAGGTTAAATAAAGTTCCAAATTTCAAGTTAGTTTGGTCATTTTTGTTCTAGAATTGTTCCAGTTTTAAAGGAGAGACGTTCTAATAAATCCCTGTGGTGGGGAGATATTTTTCTTCCCTCAGTGGTTCTGTCTTTTTGTGACATGTGATTAAAGTAATCTCTTCTCCCTTGCCTCCCTTCAGGCCCCCTCCTGAAGAAGCTCTCAAGTGGGGAGACTCGCTGGAAAAGCTGCTGCAGCATAAATGTAAGGAGCCTTTTCTGGGGTTGAGTTTCAAAAGTCAGATTGCTGTAAGTGTTTGAATTAAAATTGCCAAAGATTGGGCAGCATTTCCTTTTCTTTTCTTTCCCCCTTTTCCAGAGCTTTTGTTCTGGAAGTTCTCACCCATTCATTCCAAACTTGGATCTTAAACATTCAGGGATGGAAGTAGAACAAAGCTTTAGGGTGGCAGTAATTTTCCTTCCCTTCCCCTGCTCTCCTCTCCCGTTCCTGCCTTGGCTTATGGGACCTTGGTACTTCTTTGTGCCAGAGGATAATTTTTTTAAGTAGATAGCTTTTGCTAACAATAATATCGCCAAGCACCTGGATGGCTTGAAAGACGGAGAGTAGCCAGGTGTGACTAGCAGCAGGATTTCCAAAGCACATTTTCCCATCACTGTCCTTCTCCCCCCCCCCCCCCCCCCCCCCCAAATACCCAGAGAGGTGCAGCAACTTGGCCTGGGGACTTTTGCATGCTAAGTGATTGCGCTGCAAGCTTTGTGCAGAGACAATCCTCCAGAAAGACACATGTATAGTATCTGTACCATGTATCTCTATTGGAGAGACTCGATTTAAAGAAATTTGGGCGAGTTTTGGAATCATACCCTCAGAGATACTGAATCAAAATCCCCTTAATCCAACTTCTCCTCTGGATACAAAGCCCTTAACATTTTCTTTCGAGAGAATCTGCTTCTTGACCTAAAAATTGCCTAGCTGAGAGTGAAGAAACAGAAGTACCCTCTCCCCTTTTATTTATTTATTGCATTTTTATGCCACCTGTTTCCCCTGTAAGGTGGCTGTGCCTGTGCCTCAGTGCCTTTGTAGCATAAGGCCCTCTCACAAAAGCTACCTCATCCTCTCATCCCTGCTCAGATGGGGTGGCTGCCTTTCGTTCTTTCCTATGCACTGAGTTCAGTGAGGAGAACTTGGAGTTCTGGCTGGCATGTGAGGAATACAAGAACATCAAGTCCCAGTCCAAGATGATTGCCAAAGCCAAGAAGATCTTCACCGAATACATTGCTGTCCAGTCCTGCAAAGAGGTAAGTAGCGGAAGGGACGTTGGGTTTTTGTTGGGGGGCCAGCCTGGTTGGGATGCAGACAATTTGTAGAAAGTTTACTCAGCTCAAGTGTGGAATAGAAAGAACTGCTGAAATTTAAGCACGTTTTCAAAACTTCCAAATGGAAACCCCTGCGCTACCTCCTGCCGTGATTTCATGAGAGAAACAAGGCCAAGGTCCCTTTTGGAAAAGAGATGCTCTTAAATCGGTTCCAAGTGTGTAAGGTAACTTTATCCCATGAAATCTTGAATGCTGCTGCTGAAGGCATTGGTTCTTCCCTCTTCTCTTCTTTTGCCTTCTGTGCACTGTAAGGTCAGAATAGGTTTGGCAGGTTTTTGAAGCATACTCCGTGACTAGATAAAATTCTAGCAGACATTATGCCACTCATCAAAAACTACATTGTCTTTTTTAGCGCAAGACACAATGAGCTGCAGTTATTTGTCCAAGTATTTGTTCATCTGTCCCTCTGTCACCCTTGAGTTTCCGAATAAGCTGCAGCCCGATAGTGACTAGTGTCTGCCTGTCCTGCTCTAGGTCAATTTGGACTCCTACACCCGGGAACACACCAAAGAGAACTTGGAAAACATCAGCTGGGGCTGCTTTGACCTTGCCCAGAGGCGGATCTATGGCTTGATGGAGAAGGACTCCTACCCCCGCTTCCTGCGCTCAGAGCTGTACTTGGACCTCATTAACCTGAGGAAACCTAGCCCTTCACTGTAGAAGATGCTAGGTCTCCCTCCAGGAAACTTCGGGGGAGCAGTATGTTTACAAATAATTACATTTTTGGTTAAGGGATTGTCTGGATAAATAAATCTGTCTTCCCACCCAAAGGGGCCTCGGGGTTACAGAACTAAGCAGCTTTACTATTCCTTCTTCCCAAGAACCTGCTTTTTCCTCTGGTACGATGAAGTCAGAGCACCCAAAGCTGCAAAGGAGCAGATCTTCCATCGGATGACTGCGAAGTCCAGAGCTTTTCTTCCACCCTTCTGCTGTTTTGGAGATGGCAGTGCGATGCGCAGACCCGTCTCGGGATATCCGTGGCTTTCATGAATGAGCCACATCCTCAAAAGAGCAAGGTGGAGAGTCTCTTGCAGACTTTTCCTTTTGAATCTTGGCATGTCTTCTCTGGACAGAAAGCTCCCACTTAACTGTCCTTCCCATTAGTGCAACAGGCATGGGATTATCCTGCTTCTCCTCAACTGTCTGAAAGGCATAGTCCTTGCTAAGTTTATTTATTGAAACCTTCTAGTGGGATACCATGTCTGTGAGAATGTCTCCCTGTTGAGTTCGTTTTAAATTTAAGTGCAATATTTTTTTACTACCCTATTGCTATTACTTGTCTCCTGGTTTTCTCTCTGACTCTTGGAGTGTGTGTGGCAGAATGAATGTAAGTCAGTTCTCAGTCACTCTTGTTCCTTATTCTTTGGCCTCTGACATCTGCCCCAGCAGATGTGTAAAAAGCTTACTGCATCTTGTTGCAACATCTTGTTGTAGAGACTGAGAAACATCTGTACTTTTCTGTGCTGTGTCATAAAAGGAGGTGTGAGGCAGCAGCATGCCTGGATTTGTATTCATATCCACGTGACTGTTTGGCTCCAGAAAGACGAAATCTCCTCCAATGAATCTTTTGACCAAGAGCCTGGTTTACTACTTAGGTCTATTTCTGCAGTTTAAAATATTTTTGTTGTTTTGTTTTTTACTATGTCATGTCTGTTTAGGATAAATAAAGAGACAATACAAGTTAAGCCGTCTTTCCTCTAAGGCCTCTTCCAACTCTATGCTTCCACCCCCTTTCTCTCTTCCCAGGGAAGAAGGAAGGACCTTCAGCAAGGCCTCTCTTTCAGACTTTCCCTTTTCCATAAAGGATGCTGGGGCCTCATCCCAGGCTTCCTGCTTCCCATCTGGCGGGCAAACGACTTGGGAATCACTGGGGGGCGGGAATAGGGGGGCAGAGTGGACAGTGCAGTCCCACTACGCGCAGCTCTCCCTGCCGGACGGCCCTGCACATGCGCTTGCCCGCCTCGCAGGAGGAGTGGGTCGGTCGAGGGCGCCGTTGTGGGCTCTGGTGAGCACCAAGGAAGCCCGTGTGGGGCCGGGAAGGTAGCTGGCAGGGGGGTCACGGCTTGTCTGGGGTTGCCCATCACTCAGAGTGTCCCCGCCTGAGCACCAAAGGCCTCCGAGGGACCTTATCCCAAATGCTCAGGTTTGGGGCACTGAAGTTCCCTTTCACGTTGCCTTCTCCTCCCGGGAATCAGGCATTGGTTAGGAAGCCCCTCCAGCAGCGCTCAGAATGTGGGTCTCTGGGGGGCAGGGGGGAGGAGAAGCAGGAAGTTGCTCTTAGCATCAGGTAGACTGCCTTGAGCTGTATAAAATAAAGTTGAGGTACAACTCATCCCCAGCATGGTGGTTGTTCACGATTCAGGAAAAGCAAAGAAATAGGAGGTCATGGAATTAGGTGGAGAATTTCACATGAAGTTAAAAATTAATATAACAAAGATACAAACGAAGTTTAGAGCTGCAAAGCATTTCATGGGAAGCCAGAGAGGTTGTTGACTCAAAGACGAATACTGCTTCTTTCTTACATTTCATTGTCTTTGGCTTGCTTACAATCAGAACCTATAGCTAGACAGATGCTTTATCTATCTGTTGTTGAATATAGTTGGAAAAAAAAAACTTGGATGTGCCATCATTTTTAAATCTTGTTGTATCAATGATTTTGTTGTCCCACTGCATGTTGTTACTATCTGTCTGTCTGTCTGTCTATCTATTTTTCCTTCATTCCACATCGAAGCATCAATATATTTCTGTGATGTTCCCCTTACTTGCTCCAACTCAAGTGGGATCTAGAGCAACCTTTACACCTTTCGGTCTGCCAACATCATGTGAAACAGTGTTAGCCTCTTTGCAATTCACCTACTTGCTTGGACGTGAAGCTCCCTTCTCAAAGCTGTTGCTGAAATGGTAGGGAGGCACAGACAGGCTTAGCATTGCTTTCACTTCATTTCAGAAGGCCAGGTGATATTTCAATGGTACCATTCAGTGGTGGGTTGTTACCAGTTTGCCCCGGTTCGGGCAAACTGGTAGTGGCGGTGGCAGGAGGCTCCGCCCACCTGCCATCAAAGGCGCTCTGCGCATGCACAGAAGCCCCATGCGCTCCCAATAGCAAACTGGTAGCGCTGGGATTTGAAATCCACTACTGGTACCATTGGCCGCTTGCCAGCAAGTCCTCCCTGCTATGGGGCTTGCTTACTGGTACAGAAGGAAGCTAAACGACATCAAAGAAAAAGAGAGGTTATAAGGTGAATCAAATGTGTGGTTGCACCTATCCTACCTGCGACCCCAAATTTTTAAAGGGGTGGAAGATGAATGCCCCATGAATTTTCTGTGCATTTGCCATAAACAAATCTTCCTGCTTGCCCAGATTAGTGGACTGAATCAGTCACTTAAATATGTTTTTCATATGGTGCTGTTTCATGGTTTAAAATTTTGAAATTGTTTCTGATTTTTCTGATTTGTTTTCTTGGTTTTGCCTTGAGGTTATTTTTGACAGAGAGTGGGCAGTAAACAGGTGTACCAGCCTGGCTAGGGGCCAGCCGTTGGGCCACCCAGAATGGTGTGGCCCATCAGACTGCCCAGGTGGGCCTGGCCTTCCTCCTTGAAATTGCCTCTCCTCATCCAGCCTGCTCCACGCCTGAAGCTGGAAGGGCTTCGCTTGCCATCTGTGGGTTAGAGCCCGCTTTGGGGCATGGCCCAGCCTTTCCAGTTGTTTTCTGCAAAGCTCCCCTGTCTGTCCTATTAGTTAATTAGTTAAACAGAGGAATTATTGAGTCTGTCATCTGCACCTCTATAACTGTCTGGTTTGGTTCTGTAACCCAACAAGACAGACACGGACTTCAGAGGATAATTAGAACTGCAGAAAAAACCATGGCTACCAACATGCCTTCCATGGAGGACCTGTCTACTGCATGAGTCAAAAAGAGGGCTGGGAAAATATCTGCAGAGCCCTCGCATCCTGGACATAAACTGTTTCAACTCCTACCCTCAAAATGACGCTATAGAGCACTGCACACCAGAACAACTAGACACAAGGACAGTTTTTTCCTGAACGCCATCACTCTGCTCAACAAATAATTCCCTCAACACTGTCAAACTATTCACTAAGTCTGCACTACTATTAATCTTCTCATCGTTCCCACCACCCATCTCCTCCCACTTATGACCGTATGACTAACTTTGTTGCTTGTATCCTTAGGATTTATATTCTTATATATCTAAATAATATATTTAGTTTCCCTATGACTATCATTAAGTGTTGTACCTTATGATTCTTGATGAATGTATCTTTTCTTTTATGGACACTGAGAGCAAATGCACCAAAAAAAATTGCTTGGGTGTCCAATCACACTTGGCCAATAAAATATTCTCTTCTCTTCTCTTCTCTTCATTCTAATTCCAATTCTATTCATAGCAACATGCTTTCCCTGCCATGGATATATTGTATCCATGAAGAGTTGCAGGCTGGTTCTCCTGTTCAGGCTGGGTTGGGTTGGCTTGGCTGCTTTGGAACCTCCCTTTGGGCAGCGTGGCTGCTGGGATGCTTTCCAGGAGTGCCCCGAGGGTTGGTCCCGGCGAGCCTGCCCGGCTTCATTCGGTACCGAGAAAAGGGCAAGGTGCAGCAGGTGCGATGGAGCGATGTGGGGGTGAGGCGAGGCGAGGCGAGGCGAGGCGCCTGCTTCAAATCCAGCATTAGGGAAGGAGGAAGACCCGGGGAGCCGAGCCAGCCTGGAGGGAAGCGAGGCCTTGGGGGCTCCTTCGGAGAGCCTTGGCGGCAGGTGCACGGCGACGCCCGGATTCCCGCTGCGGCGCCCTGCCCGGCCTTCCTTTGGCTGAGCTCGAGCGAGCCGTGCTGCCTGGCAGAGGCGCCTCGGTGCGCGCCGGAGGAGGAACCACAACAACCACGCGTGGCCAAAGCGGCGGCGCGCGAGAGGCGGCGCGCCCTGGGCGCAGCGCGGTGCGGCGTGCAGGCCGGCGGGCTCAGCCGAGTGCTCGCCGCCGCCGCCTCCGCCTCCCTCCGCCCTTCCGCCGGGGCCGCCTCCGCCTCCGCCTCGCCTCCGCCTCCCCCTGCGATGGCGGCGCTCGTGGCTGCGCCGACTGCGGCGCGCTCTCCGCCCCGGCCGAGCTCGGCCCGGCAGCGCTGAAGCGGCCTGGGGAGCGGCTGGCGCGGCCCATGTCCTCCCAGGGGGCGGAGGAGCCCGAGCCGCCCACCCGTGCTGCTGCGGCGAGGGAGGCGGCTCCGGCGGCGGCCGCTCCGCATTGTGCGCCGCGCGGTAGCGGCGGGAGCAGCAGCTTGGCGAGCGAGAGCGGCGGCCCGGCCCGGCGGGAGCCCCCTTTGCCGCCCCTCGCCCGCCAGCCCAGCCCCATGAAGGAGCCGGGCGGCCCCGGGGCAGCGGGCGGCGGCGGGGAGGGAGCCGCCGCCGCCGCCGCTTCTCCGGAAGGCAAGGAGGGCACAGGAGGGGCCGTCGCCCCCGCCACGGGGGCGCAGGTAAGCGCGAACGCCCGGGTTGCAGCCCCGGCCGCGGGTGGTTGGCCGCCGCGCCGTCCCCTCTCTCCGTCTGGCTTCTCGGAGCAGCCATGTCTGCATCGACCTCCGGGACGTGTGGCCTCGGTCCACGGGCCTGGTGAGGGCCTCGGTGCCCCCGACCCCCCCCCCCCCTTTCGCTCGTGGGCCGGCGGGCTTTCCGCTAGCTCTTGCTTGTTTGTGTGTGTGTGTGTGTGTGTTGGGCTTTTTTTTTCCTCTAATTTTCTCCAAACGAGTTTTCTTATTAAAACGACGCCACCTAGGGGAGACTATTCCAAAAAATAGGGGGGAAAAAAGAAAAATTAAATTTGAGGGGAAAAAATATTTTTTTTTCTTTTTGTTGTTTTCGAAGGGAAAGTTTTAAATCGTTGGCTGTTTTTGAGATATCCTTTTGGTTCTGGAATTTTCTTTATCTGAGAAATGCTGGAAACAGCAGAGCATCGCTTGCTTCTCTTGGATGTCAGCAAATTTTTGTTTTAAACCGGAGTCTTTAATATGCAAATGAAGATGAATTTGGTGAAATCGACGTTCCTTTACCCATCTTTTTAAATGAGAAATAAGATCTTTTACAGGAGGTATCGGGAAACAAAATTAAGGCGAAAAAGAACAATTTGAAAGAAATCAGATTGAGAGAAGGTGGAAGAATTGTTGCAAAACAATTAAGAATTGTACTTGTAAATTCGAAAGGATTTCACGGTTAAGTACCTTAGTATTGAATTTATTTTCTCACGAAGTATAACTTAATCTTACAATTTTTAAAGAGTTGTGTGCATTATATGAAAATTTCTGAGGACACACCCCAATTTTTTTGTGGGGAATGACTTTTAAGTTTTTATTCAAATCTGATTTGAAAGAGCTTTGTTTTTAAACATGAGCCAATCCTGCAAGTCAAAGAAGCTCAAGTTAAGATTATAGAAACGCCTTTTGTTCTGAACCAACATATATTTTCTGAAAGCTTGTTGTTGGCACAATTAAAATAATGATTCTAGCATTTAATTTATAATCCATGTAGAACTGGTGGGAGTGATTATGTTTTGCCTCCACCCTAAAATAACACAAGATAACATCTTTTGAGAGTTCAGTGTAACACTTTATGTATAAAGGCATCATTAGACTAATAATAGGGTATGCAAAATACTATTGGTTGAGGAAACTGCAGATGTAAAGTTGCAGATTTTTTTAAAAAAACCAAAAATTTGCAAAATTAAATTATGCTTTCTTTAGAATTTTTTTTTTAAATTTGCTCCATCATGAAGCTGAAAATCCTACTAACAAGTACTGATTAGTTTGTAGTTAGCAATATACCTTTGAATTTCTCACATGGATTTGTGAATAGTAAAATTGCCTTTTGAGTTTTGGTCGTTGTGTCTGTATCTCCTTCCTTTTCTGTTTTGATTTGCATTTTATAAAGAATGAGTAACTAATTCACAGAATTTTCTACTTAAATCTCAGTAGAAAGTGATGTGCAGCTTCTGCATCTGAGGCAAAAGGGACAGAAAAACGGCAACATTAAATTTGAAGGGGGGAAAAAAGGAAAGAAAAGGGCAAATCCTGCAGAGTCTCCACTTTAAAATGGGAACAAAATATCAAGATGGCCGACTCCACAGCTGCAGCAGAGAACCTGAAAGGGGCATTTCTGTGCTGGAACAGAACGGATTTCTGCAGCTTAAAATCTTTTTCCACGTTCCATGAACCTCAGTGTAGAAAAAAAATGTTTTTGAAAATTTAAAAGTTTGTGTAAACTGAATTTTTTTTTAAAAAAATTAGAATTTCAAAAAAAAAAAATTCCTGAAGGGTGGAAGTTGGATTGTTAACTGTATTTACTGTAATTGTAATTGAACTACAATTGAATATTGAATTGAAAATTCAGGGGATGTTATTCCTAAGGGATGGGGGAGGAGGGAGGGGGGAGGAGTGCAATTAGAGATTTCATCTCTAACCAATCCCATTTCCTTCCTCCCCCATCAAAAGGGGAGGAGATTGTTTGGATTTTTGGGAAGATTCTGGAACAATTAAAAAACAAGCAATTTTCCAACGGCTCAGATAGTTTTAATTTTTGTAGCATTTAGGAATAATGTTTTCTGCAGAATTTCTGTGCAAGAAAGGAGGCTGATAGTTTAAGAATGTTAATGGGGTTGCAATTAAATTTAACCAGTCACAGATTAACAATTGATATGTTTACCCAAGCAAGCTTCGGCTGGCTGATTCTTATAGGAGATTTTCTGGATCGACTACACTGTCAGAGTCATTTTATAATGATAAGAAAGCAGGTCTCAAATTTCCAACTATGTCCATTTAAAATAAAATGATATGTCACATGATCAATTACTTTGTTAGTTTTGCTTGATTATCTTTTAAAATCCTTTGAAGGCAAGAATGTCCTTGCTTGGTTTGAAGAGGTGGCCTTGATTATTCTGCTCTGGATTGGGTTGGCTGTTCTTAATGGCCGAAGCCAAGGAAATCCCATGAGGAGAAATTGACCAGAAATACTGTACACAAAACTCATTAAGTCCTAGAGAAGGTCAGGTGAATAATTGGGGGAACTTTGAGGGGCTTTGTGTTTTTCAAGGCGGGGTGGTGGTGGTGGGGGTTGGTTAAAATCCCTGGGTTATCATTGCCCTGTCCTTAATTTGTGCTCCGTCTGATCTGCAGTCACATTTTTCTTCAGGCTCAATGTTCATAATTTACTATAAAGGTTTGATCCAGGTCTGTGTGTTCATTTAAATCATTCTTGTAGTTTTAATTGAAGTATTAGAAAGTCACAGGGAAGGAGACCTCAACTCTGGCAGATAACTGGCCTACCTTACAGGTGCATTGTACAGTTGTAGGATACCATCCCCGTAAAATATTTTGAGTACGTGTTGAGTATGTTTATGACTATGGCTACTAATATTGGGAAAAAAAGAATTACCATTAACAATATTCATATTACAAATATTAACAATGTTTATATGCTAATACTATAGTCAAATATATTAAAAGGGTTATTGTTAATTTTTAATAGTACAGAAGTAATTAACATTTTGAGTGGGATAACAATTTATTTCAGTTACATCAAGCAGAAGCAGAGAGCCCAATGCCTTACTCTCCCCATCACTCCTTTGAAAAAGAATTAAGTGGTTATTAATAACACATTGAAAATAAAACAGTGAAGTAGTGAGGAAAAAACTGCTTTTTGTAGGCCCACCAGAGTATGACCAGCCAAACCTAGTAGAGCAGAGATGGAGCCCTTGGCTGTTGGGATGGTCCCCCTCTCAAGTTGTCTGCTGGGCAGGGTTGTGGGGCTCCTGGTCTGGATTGCTGCTTCCTGAACCTTTGTTTTCATGGGTGGAAGGCTGGACTTGTCTGTTTAGGTTAGGGTTACGACAGGAGAGTGAACTTCTGTGTGTTCCTGAACTCTCATGACGAGATTTTTGGATGGACTTTACTCTTCTTTCAAATCTAACATGTCTCTAAAGTGCTTAAGGCAACAGCTGTACTTCTTCATCCTCCTCCTCTTCACAGTGATGCTGAGAGGGACAGATAGGGCTAAAAGCTGTCGCTTTCCAAGTCTTCACTTAGAACAAAATAATGCAAGGCAGTCCTTGGGTTACAATGGTAATTTGGACTGGAATTGCTGCCAGTAAGTGATGTGGTCATAAAGGGGGACCATCATGTGACCATCACTTAACAATGCCATTTCCAGCAGTCCCAGATGCCATTAAGTGAGGGCTGTACGCTAAGGACCTCAAGTGACTGACTTTGATTTCCTGTAGGCTTCTCCATTGATTTTGTAGGAAGCTGACAGGGAACATTGCAATCCCGTGACCGTGGATAACTTCACAGTCATGTGGCGGCTGAAACTCTGAGGGCCCACCATAAGTCCTCCCTTGTTCAGCACTGCCACAAGTCATAGGCCATATTATAAGAGCAATAAATTCCAGTATGGCTTAAACTGGATAGCACTGGGACCCTTCCTCACTCTTCCCCTATTTTCCCTAACTTCTGATACACGCATACGGGAGTGGAGAATAAAGACAGATCTTAGAGAAGACTTGTGTTTGTAGACCACTCTAGGACTTTGTTTGGGCAATAGGAAGAGACTGTGTATTGTTGAGTGAGGAGCACAATTGATTTTAACTCTCTCGGTACACACCAGTAATATACTTAATCTATATGCTGACTTTTTAAAAAAAATTCTCCGAGTCCTATTTTTAAAAATCCCCTTTTCTGGTGGGCTTGTGAAGAGCACAACTTTCTCCCAGATAGTTGGCTTTGATAGGTGGAAAATGCCAAGAAATGGATGGTTTTTTTTCCTCCTGTCATTTTTCAGAATTGCTTAAATCTTGCAATGGGGTCTTCAGCTTCCTGATCCGGGAACTTGGAAAGTTAAGCAGGCTGCTACAGTAATGGTGGATTCCTGCAGCAGGCAGTGGTTGAACTAGATAACATTTGAAGTTCCTTCCAAACCTGACTTTCTGTGCATCCATGAGTGACTTGGTGATTGTGGTGTTGTGTTCCAGTTCCATTCGTCTGGGCTGTGAACATGGGGCAAAAAATATCTGTAATGGCGACTTTTCCCCCACAGGAAAATTTCTTCCTACAAATACATTGTGTTGTATATGTTTGCCTTTCTGTGTCTTGTTACGTAGGTGAAAAATATAAATCAATCAGGCAAATACGAGAGTAAAAATGTTTCATGTTTATCAAATGACTATCCTCAGTGAATATGCAAGAGAAATAAATACAGTATTGATCTGAACACTTTACAGTGCAAATTTGCATAGGAATTTCTTCCTGGATTTTTTTTCTATTTATAATTTCAAAATTGTTCTGTTCACTAAAAATATGTAATTTTAACGAAAGAGTGAGAAAGAAAATCTTAATTTCTCCCCCCCCCTCCATTATTCTGTGAGGGACATTTGGCCAAGAGAGTGTAAGTGGTTTCAGATTCCTTATAACCTGAGCGGTCCTAGACTGACATTCTAACCACTGTACTATAGGTTGGAAATCGAAACATGTTACTTTTTTTCAATAAATATTTGTGTTACACAGACACATTTGATGTAGAGTGCTGAAAGATTTTCCCATTCATATGTATCTAAGTAGTTTGCAGCTGGCATGGACTGACTGCAAAATCCCACCCACACCCCTAATTCCTTCATAACATCTGTAGTATGAGAGGATGCTATAGCAAAAGAGTCAAGGGTATAGATTGCTCTGTGCCTTTAAGAGAGGACTGTGATTATTCAGGAACATCTGGAAGGCCACAGGTCCCTGACTTGATTTAATAGCTTTAAATGTGCCAATCAGGCTTTCGTGGGCAGAGATCATCTTCTAACATCTGTAAAGTTAAATTGCTGCTACAGGGCAGAAGGAGAGGCAGGAGCAATTTTGGCAACCCTCTCTATTTGGGATCCTTTGTACAGCTGAACTCCAAATAAGGGAGCTGGTGTCTGTCTTGTTGTTGCAACTCTAGGGGGAAGAGTTGGCCATATAATGTAAAAACTGATACTGACATTGTAGAGATTTGACTTTCTTCACATTCATGTTTCGAATGTCAACTGAAAGCCACACTCTTAAATACATTTTTGATTATACAGATTTGGGAGTCTCTTATGATATCAGTTGAAACAAGACCTTTAAAAGTTTAAAAATCGTTTCTCTTTTGAAGATTTGAAACGATAACGTTCATTCATTCATTCATTCACACATCAGGTTTCCTAGTGCTGTTTAATGGCTGAGTTTGCAAGATACATTTAACTGAGTTAAAGACTTAGTGGCTCTAATTGATATTAGCATACTTACTTTGGTTTACTTGAAACATTGGTTAATTTTAATGCATAGTATGAAGCAACATGTTATGTTCACTGTATTGTGCAAACTGAAAAAGTGGTTTAAATTAATAATTTAAGGCTTTGCTTTGCTTGGGAGAATGAAATAATAAATGGAGATGCATCACCTTTAGTTACATTTGCTTGACTTGGTACTTCCAGGAGAATACTGACCTTAAGTCAGTGATTTTTGATGGATCAGAACCAACCGTTTGGCTTTAGGAAGTGATTATAATAACCCAAAGAAAGCCTCCTATGGATCAGTAACATGTATGAAGGAAGAACGCTTGAGGTTGCACACTGATTCAGGGGAGGCCGCCCTTCAGGGATTGTTGCTTCGAGGTGAGTGGGGATGTCTTTGCATTGTGAGAGTCCCAGTGCTCCTTGTTGGGATTCACCAATGCAGATGATGATGATGACAGTGATGATCATGATCTCATGCAGAGCCTTGTGAGGCTCTCTTGGTTGTTCTGCGCAGAGGTTCTGGGAGGAAGCCTTGCCTGCAACCAAATCGGTTCCGTTTGTTTTCAGCCATGCAACAAGGAGTTTTGTTCTTGGAGCTTGATTGTCCTTTGAGAAATCTTAATTTTGTTTTATTTTACTTGTTTTATTTCTTTCACTTTTTGTCCATTAAATCATGAGGGATTGTAGGACACAGGAGTTCAACTCCACCCATTTGCGGACAGCCCAGTTCCACAAGCATCAGTATGGTGGCAAGAAACTTTTCTCACATGTTTCTGTTGTGCTTTGGGGAAGGTTTATCATTCAGCTCACGAGGACAGCCAGAATTTGTAAAATAGATCCAGTCCAAAAACGTCTCCTGCCTGTTAAATACGCTTTAGGAAAGGTGAAGATTCTGTGGTTATTATAGCCCCTTTATCTTAATTCAGCTGACCTCTCCTTCCCAGCTTTGAGATTTCTCCCTGCGGGTAATACAGTGGTACCTTGGTACTCAACTGCTTTGAAACTCATTGAATTCGATACTCAACGCATTTTGATGTGAAAGTTTTGTCCCACTATCCGTTAATTTGATGATCAATGCACAAACAAGAACTTGTCAATGACAGCTGCCTTGTGACTCACTATATTAATCCTTATGGGAAAAATTGTTTGGTACTCATTGTGCCTCCAGGAACCGATTAATGGTTGGTACTAAGATATTACTGTCTACCATCTGTATAAGGAAAATCACCTGATCAATTGGCCAGAATCTACTAACTTAGAAAACTTAACAGCCGACCAGGTCAAAGCTGCCCCACTGCTAGATCTCTGTGGCTGCATAGCCCGTCTCTGCGCTCCTGTCAAAGTCCCTTGAACTGAGACCGTCTCTTCCATTCATCACCACGTGGAAAACTTCAGTTCAGCTCTCTGGGCAGGAGGAAGGTGCTGTTGGAGCCGATCGGTCTTCATCTCCCACAGGAAGAAAAGTGTCTTTCACCATGATAACCTTTTTCCTCCTGAAATCCATCTTCATGATGCTCCTTATGCTGTCTCCTACACTTTCAGGCCATCCAGAGGTCCTGTATATGAATGTTTTCTACCTATAATAAGTCTTGTCTTTTTAATGGAATTGTCATCTGCTTCTGGGCTTCAAAGGCCCAGATTTCCCTCACCCTTTTTCCAAATGAGAGTTACAGACTTTTAATAGCAGCTCTACTTAGGTGCATTTAATTAAAGTAGTTTGAAAATTCTGACTTTTGCAAAAAAACAAGAACCTGGAAGGCCACTTAAGTAGGTGTGTTTCTGATACTTTGGATCATGCATTGTGCTTGCTTGCAAAAATTGAAGGATTTCGACTTGAACATTTCAAGCTTATATACACATTCTTGAGTATGAATGGGAGCCCTATGTGCCCCTCTGAACCTGAAAGACATTACAGAACTCCTACATAGTGTGTGCACAGGCCACCTGGAGCCTGGAAGGTTACTTTTAGTAAGCAAATACCATACAGTAAACCAATATATGTGAGAAGCAAAAAAACCTCCAAACCCCAGTTTTTCCTATTTTATTCAGGGAGTACTGTATCTTGTGGGATGTGGTGGCTCAGTGGCTAAGATGCTGAGCTTGTCGATCGAAAGGTTGGCAGTTCAACGGTTCGAATGCCTAGTGCTGCGTAATGGGGTGAGCTCCCGTTCCTTGTCCCAGCTTCTGCCAACCTAGCAGTCCAAAAGGACTTAAAAAATGCAAGTAGAAAAATAGGGACCACCCTTGGTGGGAAGGTAACAGTGTTACATGCGCCTTTGGCGTTGAATCATGCTGGCCACATGACCACGGAGATGTCTTAGGACAGCGCTGGCTCTTTGGGTTTGAAACAGAGATGAGCACCGCTCCCTAGAGTCGGGAACAATTAGCACATATGTGCGAGGGAAACCTTTACTGTGTCTTAGCAAGAGTGTGTGTGTTGCAGGGAGGGGGGATTGAATTCTAGATTTCTAGATGTCTTAGAAACCCTGTAACCATCTTGGGATCCTTACTCTCTCTTCACTGATAATTAAGTCACTGCATTTGTTAAAGTCAGGAGCATCAGCAGCAATGGGAAGGCCTGAGCTAACGGTGGATGTCAGGGTCTTCTATCTGGCACCACATAATAAAGTTGTTGGGTTTTTTGACGGGAAGTCGCATCGTGACCCCATGGACAACGTTCCTCCAGGCCTTCCTGTCCTCTACCATCCTCTGGAGCCCATTTAAGCTCACACCTACTGCTTCAGTGACTCCATCCAGCCACCTCCTTCTCTGCCGTCCCATTCTTCTTTTACCCTCAATCTTTCCCAGCATTAGGCTCTTCTCCAGGGAGTCCTAAATAATAAAGTTACCCTCCAGAAAAGAGGCATACAAGTGAAGGAAAGGCGGGAAGAGGCCTCTGTTTGACAACTTCTTTCTCATTTAGAGCTGATGGAAGTTGGAAACGAAGCCTTGACTTTCTCCATCCCAGTAATGTCCAGGATAGCTGCAGGGCTATCCATACCCAGGATGCTTAGGTGGAGAACTGGCCTTCGTGCATATTTTCCTCATAAAACTCCTTTTATTCCTTCTGTACCTGAAAGTGTTACAAATGTTGGGCTTGAGAATGTGAATAGAAATCTGAGTGGATACAAAAATTGTGGCACCAGTTTCTTAGTATGAACATTATTGTTAGCAGATTAAGAATTGGTCTAGGCTGTGCCTAGAGATTTAGTCCTTTAGTAGATCATCCGGACGGCGGAGGGCAGGCCCTCTGAAAAATGACCTCCTGGAGATAGCTCAGCCTGGGCGTGCTGGAAAAAGTCAGTGGTGTCATGGATTTATAGGAATCAAGCTGGGAAGTGTGTCAGGTGTGGCCTCAGTCTCTGTCCTGCGATGTCCCCCTGTGATCCTTGGTCTTCACTTTGTTTTTTCTAGAGCTTGCCTTTGAACAAAGTCCTCTTAGCCCAGTGCAGCAAGAACAAATTTGCCATTTTTCCTCTTCATGGTTATAATCAATTGTATTTATTAGGAATGAAATGTACTTATTAGGAGAAAGCAATTCTGACAAAGGTTAATCCTCCCCCTCATTCCAATACATTTAAATTAGAGTCGCTGCAAGAGAAGGAGCAGGACTTCCAGAAACTGGAAAATGGGATGGGGGGAGGGGAAGGGCTACTGTAGGCTCTAGAATGAGTTGCACACTTTCCCAGCCTTGAAAGTTTCTGTAGATTGCTTAGATCCCTGAAGGGCTAATCAGGTGTGGCGCTGAAGGATTTGTCTTTTCTTTCCAAGTCCTGAAACCACAAAGTTCTGATTATTTTATCCAATTGAAAAGCAAGGTGACTTCATTAGGTTGAATCCTGCAGAATAAAGGTTTTTTAAAAAGCACATGTAAATAAAAGTACTTCAGTTTTCATATTTGCCTAACACATGTAGGATACCAGAGAGATGTCTACTGTTTCTTGATGTAAGAGAATTTTGATTTTTCCCCCCTTTTGGTAAACTTTACGTTTGTTTATTTTTATACTCGCTTGGGAAATTAATCTTGAGTATTTATAGTCTTTGTGGTCAGCTGAAGCGAGTTATTTTGCTACAGAGATTTCTAAGATTTCCACATGAACTCTGCTCTTTTCTCCTGTTTCGTTTTTAAAGCTTGGTTCTTTTGCCTTATAATTATGCCATTTTGAGCTTTTTTGGGGGAAGTGTGTCCTATTTTATGGATTCATAATTTGGATTTGGGTTACTCCTCTTCCTGTTTTTTTTTAACCCACAGTTAATACAGAATGAGAAAGTTCAAAAGCCGTGGTTGTGATATCTTTTAGATCCTGCAGCTGTTACAATATTTCCGTGTAGGCTCTTCTTTTCTGAGCTGATTCCATGTTGACTGCCTAAAGTCCAGAAGTCCACCAAGTCTAGCAACAGGCGGGCTCCCCTTGAGGGCTGATATTCATTAAAGTGAATCACTTTATCTGGATGCTTAGCTCTCCTTCCCAGGGAAAGGCTACTTAAAGGGCAGAGTGGGGTCTTCCTCTTATTTCTAAGAGGAATAACTACATAAAAACCAATACAAACCAAAAATGAGATTGGGAATTGGGCACAACATACAAAAATATCAGACAACATCCAGCCGTCCGTCTCACCAAGACTCTGCTGTTTTCAAATCATGACATCAGGAGTGCCACTTCAGTTTAAGCAGGATGCCAACTATCCCCTGCTACCAGTATGAGTTCATTGGCACCCTCCTAGAGACTTAAAGGTTTGAGAGCAAAGTAAGGACTCCTTCGGCTGAATTCCCTCAGTCTGATTCAGGCTACAATTAGAGTTCAGGGTTGAGTCCTACAGCTCTGGATTTTCTTCCGCCCATCAGCTGAGCTCATGTCGATGCTTGTGACTCCCTGCATCTTTCTGAGGGAGGCATTAGAAGTGCTGGGCTGTGGAAACTGGCATCCTTCCCGTCCTCGGGCAGCAAGGTTACTTTTGGTGATAAGTTACATATTTTAGTTAATAGTTCAGCAAACTTGCATTGGCCATATTTTAAGATCTCTCTGGGTGAATGCAACCTGGCCCAGGGGCCTATTATTTTTTAACTTACCATATCTAAAACATAATTCTTTGGTACTTATATTTTGGCAAAATTTGGTGGATGCATTCTTGGGAAAAAAATAGGACAGAAATGTGTTACTGTGGTATAAATTTTCTTCCATTTTGCCCCCCAAAAGCCACTTTGGCAAAGAAATAATTCTACTTTTCTGCAGCTTTCCAGTTTTCTTTAAAAAAAAAAAGGATCCAGCACAATTAAGAGTGGAGGAGTCATTGCCCAAAAGATTTATTTGAGGATTCAGGTTTGAGAATAAGGCTTTATACCATTAAAAGTGTTACGCCTTGCTTGTTCTCCCTTACAGGCTCTTCCGGGTTGTGGAGTTATTGCTCTCTTGAATGCTACGTAACTGCCTAGTTGTCGACTGTCAAAGTCATACCCGCCTCCAAATCAGATCCAACAGCTAAGAACACATAAGTTGAGGCATTTACTATTCAGAAATAGAAAACTGAGAAGTTCTCAAATTCAGGCAACACATTTAAACCCAAACAGACAGGCTTTCTGTGGCCCCCCTTCAAATGCAAGTCAGACGGTACCCTGCATGGATTTCTCTGCAATTCTCTGCTGCTGTTTTCTTGCACAGGGGAAGAGTGCATGCCATGCCAGCTAGCCGGTAGAACATTCATTACTTTCCTAATTATTGGGTGGCTGGGGGAAGGGTAGATTTCCTGCCTTTATTTTTATCCATTCACTATTTCACCATGTTGTTTTAGCCTTTAATTAGATACAGGTTTGATGTTATAGGATTTGAAGGGAAGAATATTACAGCTTTTCTACATACATACCCACTCGCGACACTTTTCCTCTTTGGGGAAAGCAGCATTATCTAAAGCACAGAAATGAAGTAAGAAGCATTGCAGCCCGAGAAGGTCTGGTGGTAACATAGAGGCTAGACATCCCTGAAGAAGCAGGGTTGGTAATATGATGGAGAGTGGCAGCCGGAGGGTGTGCCCTAGCCAGTGAAACCTCTTTGGTGAAAGGAGAGATTGTGAGATCACCCTCATGTATTCCAGATAATTGCTCCTCCAAAGAAGAATGCAAAAACTGACTAAGCTAACAGTCATAATATAGCCTTCATGTACATAAATTCTGACCATATCTTAATTAATTTCATTTTCTTTTTTTCTTACTGTTTTTCAAATATTAAGATACTTCAGAATGGAATGGCAATTCTTATGACATTCACCGGGTGAGTTTTCTTCAATCCTTAATGGAAGGAGTTTCAAGTATGAGTTTCAGGACTTTGGACATTTTTTTAAATCAATGACAAAAGATTACAATGCTGTTTTTTTGGGAAAGTTATATGGTCCACATGATTTCCAAATAAAATTGAATTTAATTACAGGTAGTCCTCGACTTACGACCACAATTGAGCCCAAACTTTATGTTGCTAAGTGAAGCATTTGTTAAGTGCGTTTTGCCCCATTTTGCGACTTTCCTTGCCATAGTTGTTAAGTGAATCACTGTAGTTGTTAAGTTAGTAACACAGTTATTAAGTGAATCTGGTGTCATCATTGATTTTGCTTGTCAGACGGTTGCAAAAGGCAATCACAATCCCCCGGGACACTGTGACCATCATAACTATGAGCCAATTGCCAAGCATCCTAATTTTTATCACGTGACCACAGGATGCTACAACGGTCGTAAGCTTGAAAAATGGTCATAAGTCACTTTTTTCCATTCCACTAAATGAACTGTTATAAGTCGAGGACTACCTGTATAAGAATCCTTCCTGTGGGAAAGAGTTGTTTGAATTCTGAAGAAAAACATGATAGGAGGGAACTTTAAAGAATGTCTGCCGGCATAGATAGTCTGGGTGTAAATGAAAATTTTAGGTGCTGAAGTTTTCTACCTGCAGCGTATAAGGAATGGCTCAGCCATATGACTTGAGTCTAGGGCTTCCTTATTCCGTGCTTTGTCTTTCGATGCTCAGGATGCCTTAATTGAAGAGTAACTGTTAGAATTTCTGGTCCATTCTTCAGATAGCTCAGTGATCCATAGTTTCCTTTTGGTGCTTTTTGGCTGATGCTTCTGTGTGCTGCTGTGGAGCCTTAATTCCTAACCAGGAGCAATATATTTCTTAGAAATGGCATTAAAGCTGTAGCGCTTGTTCTGCAGCATTTCCCGTCACCTTTTCCCTGACTTCAGATGGGTTGCAATATGAAATTCATAATTTTGTATTTTTCCCCCTACAGCTATTTTTCACCACAGCTGTGAGTCACATTTTTTAAAAAATTCACATTTAGATGCATATGCAGTTACCAGACTCTATAATTATTTTTAAGTAATCCAAAATGATGCCAGTGGTCTCTCAAGCATTGTAGTAATCCTGTCCATTTCTTGTGGAATGTATTCCTGCCTTAAACATAACCTGGCAAAGTACTGCATCTTGATTTAAGAAAGCTTTTATAATTGTTGTCCAGAGGAATGCTTTGGAATAATGAAAAATAAATGCCTATTATAAAGTACAGAACCTCTTGGTTTTTTCTTGACATTGACAAAGTTTTGTAGGGAGGGGTTGAAATTCCATAGCTTGAGGTGGCATCTGGGAACATGGACATCACTTTTCTGGAAAATCGGAGACCAGGACTTGAAAATGTGGTTCTGCCCCCAATTAAGATCATTTTTATTTTCATAATTGATTTTCTAGGTCTTTTGCACTGCTATTAACCCAGGGAGAAGGGTTTTTTTATTTAAGAGATTGGGCGAAGAGAGGATCAGAGCAGGTGGTCAGCTTGGGGGCTTTTTGCAGGATACCTTTAAGTCCTGTCAGGCTATGCTCAGCAGGTGAGCACCTGAGGGATTTGTATTCCCAGGACGGTCTATTTTTCACAAAAGATGCTGTTTTGTTGTGTGAATCTTTGCCTCAGAACGTTTCCTGTGGTAATTTATCAATTTACTGTTGGACTGGAGTTAGATGTGAAATTTTTAAAAGAAAATTGCAACGGCTTTTCATTTTGCTGATTTGCATATTGCATGGGACAGGACTTAGTGGATCTGATAAATGCCACTTTCTGAGGCGCCCTTGAAGCCTGTGGCTTGGCAAATAGAGGTCTCTGCTAGGAAACCTCATTCCTAGCATTAGGACTGCTATTTGGTAAGTGTTGACAGTATTTTTACCTGTGTGTGAGCAGCTTTGCAGGAAGGTGGGAAGAATATACTGGGTGGGAGGCACAGCACTCAACCAGTCAGAGCCTTCTATGGCCGAGGATGGTCTGAGTGGATCAAAGCCTTTTGAGTCTGCTTTGAGGTGAAGGAGCTTCTGTGTAGGTCTAAAAACCAGATTAAGACAGGCCGGTGCTGTCACCTGGGCCTCTCAGACAGGTAGCTCCCGGGTCTGTCGGCAGTATTTGCTCAGAACTGGGAAAGTTTGGTCTGTGGGTTTCTTGGTTGTGGCCGACTTTGCTTTTCCAGCAGTGGCTAAATGACAACACTGGGCAGAATCATTGCAAGCTTTTAAATTTTGTTACTGCTCCATTATTCCCAAGATTTAGCAGAGAGAGAATCTGTTCGTCTGATGAAGATCAGTGAGGCCAAACTGGTTTGCAGCCTCTGAGGCTTCTTTCGTCCAAGTGGGAACCAGGGGGCTGCAAAAAACTCCAGGTTTTCTTAAGTAGCATGTTGGCAACACAATCAGCACGTGGTTAAGGCAGCAGCATTTCTCTGCCAGACTCAGGGAGACCCTGCAAGAGATTTAGTCAAGTACATTCAACGACTAAAACGGAATCACCGCCGTTTGGGGGAGAAGTGAAATTTGCCACATATGTTCCTCTTGGCTTCTAGGTGTTCACTAAGAAAGGATTTTTCAAAATGACCATCAGAGCATTAGTGGCTTTGCTAGACCACCGGTATGGTGGGAAAGGTAGTCAGGGCAGCGTTAGCCATTGGGATTGTATATCGCGGCCTTTGTCGCTTCCATCTCCCTTTTGTCAGGTTCCTGCTCGGCCTATATTCACTGCATTCATCCAGGTTTCAGGTGGGATAGCTGGAAGAGCTTCTGGTCCAGGATCATGCTGGGCGTTTGCATAGAGGGTGAGCTTAAACCTCAGTGGATCTCAGTGGCCTCTGGACTCACCGGCTGGTACCTTTTCAGATGAGAACGGCCTGATGATTTGGGCAAAAGCCCCTTTTTCTTTGAGAAAGCCCAAGACATCAGTAAGTTTTTGATGGATTGCCATGAAGCTTATAGGCCAAGAATTGGCAGGTTCAAGGGGAGGCTGCTATGCCTTGCAAGTTCCTTGATTTATCTTGACGAGAAACTTCTGTAAGGCAAACCTGTTTAATTGGGAGAACCTTTAAAATTATGAAAAAATAAAATCTTTGTAGGTTTTTACCACTTTCAGCCTTGGTTGCTCTGTAAAAGAGAAGTCTTCAGAAAGGAATCAAAAGAAATATCTAGAATTTTCTCTCCCCACCTCCACCCCCCGCTATGTGTATTTCTGTAAGATTTCAGAATTGTGCTGATGCACTGAATATGACCTACATAACTTTCAATTTAAAAATTTATGCCAGGTGGAAATTTATGAAATATTTTAGCATGAAAGAGAACCTTTTTCCCCTTAGGAAAATTAAACAATAAATCACCCAGCTTTCAATTTATCGCCCTAAGGCTGGTCATAGATAGCGTCCGTTCCCCTACATTGTTCTGGAAAAAAATATAATTGTATAAGACAGCTTAGCTTCTATCCTCCTACTCTCTAGAATTTTTAATTTCAGCTGTTTCTGCTTGGATTTATTTCCAATATTCCTGCTTGGCTTTTCAATTTCCTCAGTTATTAAATTTTAATTCAGTGCATTAGCATTTAAATTAAAAAGGGGGTTATTTTATCGAACTCCCTCTCCCTGCAACCTCTGAAATGGCCTGTTTCTGCCATAGATGCCCCCCCTTCGAAATGCAGCCAATCTCTTCTAATGCACATTTGTGCAAATTCATAGGGGGAGGGGTGGGGTCCAAGGTCTGAAATAATGCTGTTTTTAAGGAAAGCCTTTTTCAGATTTTTTTTTTAAAATGGGTAATCTCATAATTTTTATTATTAAAAAGGCAGGAGGAAATTTAAATTGCAAGTATTTGGAACTGCAGTTTTATTAGGATGGATTTATGGAAGAGTTTGGACCTTTTGAATTCCAGGGAATGTTCCCAATTTGGCTGAGTGGGGGTGGGGAGAATCGATGATTCTACCTATTATGTTGATGCATTCACAGATTTCTGCCTTTAATGGGATGTGTGCTTCTATATATAAATTATTCCACTCCAGAAACACTGAAATTTTTCTGCACAGAAATTTTCCTTGTGACATGGTTTTCTTCTGTTTTCCATTTTGTCCAGATGGTTTTGTGGCGATGGGGGTGGGGTGAGGTGGTGCTCTGGAAGATTCCAGAGACTACAAGGGAAGTTGTGTGACTGTGCCTGTGGAGGTCATTGGGGATCCTCTCCTTGGCCCCCTGCCTTCTTGGCCTGACCTGCCTGCACAAGGCAGGCTGTGGAGTCTTGACCCCAGGGCCGCTGGGTACCAACTTGCTACGCTCATCTCTTGCGGTGGCTGCTGTGGACAGGACGTTCCTGCACTTCCCTGGTCTCTTTGGGGACCCTGGGGTGGGGGGAGAGTGAGCGTCTCCAAGCTTTAGCTCAGATGCGGGCGGGGTGGTAGTGGCTTAGCTCTGCAGCTTTTTTCTTGGCAGCAATGCAGAAGTGGTTATTTTTGAAATTTTCCCAAATTATTCTTCGTGTTCGCAGATCTAGTGGTGACCCAGGTCTACCCTTGCCTACTGATCATAAAAGGTAAAGGTTCCCTTTGCACATATGCGCTAGTCGTTCCCGACTCTAGGGGGCGGTGCTTATTTCCGTTTCAAAGCCAAAGAGCCAGCGCTGTCCAAAGATGTCTCTGTGGTCATGTGGCTGGCATGACTCAACGCCAAAGGTGCATGGAACACTGTTGCCTTCCCACCAAAGGTGGTCCCTGTTTTTCTACTTGCATTTTTTACATGCTTTCGAACTCCTAGGTTGGCAGAAGCTGGGACAAAGAACGGGTGTTCACTCCGTTTACACGGCACTAGGTATTCGAATCGCTGAACTACTGACCTTTCGACTGACAAGCTCAGCATCTTGGCCACTGAGCCACTGCATCCCTTATTATCATACTATATCATATTATTATTATTATCATATTATTATCATACTTGGTGGTATATATGCCTGAATGCAGAAATCACATCAAAACTAGACGAGGGGCAGTTTTTGCTCTTCGGAAGTCAGCCAGTGGAGCGTGTGTGTTTGTGTGTTGTGAGGTCCCTGTACGTTTTCTCTCTTTCCGCAAGTGACATTCTATCCCTGGAGCTTGCCTCCTCCCTTTTAGGCAGCCCCAATTGGATCACCTCCCTCTGTTGTCCTAGTCCTAGAAGGGAGCTGGCTGCTTCTCCAGAGCTCTGACCTTCCTCTCTGGCTGCTTCCGTTCTAGATTGAGGGCGGCAGCAACGGCAGCGGCGGCAGCAGCGTCAATAGCGTCAATGTTGGGACAAGAGCCTCTGTGGGCAGGTAGGTCCATCTTAGGAGCACCGGGCAACTTCAGTGCTCCGGCCCAGGCCTCAGCTGCCTCTGGAGAGGTTGGCATTGCCCTTCGCCATTTGCTGTGCTTTGATCTGGCTGGAGCTTGTGACCTGCACCAAGCCGGTTGGGAACTTGGGCACCTCCCTGTCTCTCCATGGGGTGGGAGTCAACTCCAAATCATGTGACCTTCTCTTGTCCCAAACATGAAAAAATTGGGGTTTCCTGTTCAGGAGAAAATGAACCTTAAAAGTTGATTGAAAGACTTAAAAGGTTGTTTCTGTCTCCCTGATGCTTCTCTCTGTCCCCCCCCCCATCTTTTTTTTGCTACTTGTTCCCTACTTTACAGTATCTTTTGTCTCTTTCAGCATCTGAAGTGAAGGGGGTGGGTGGGAGGAGAGTTTGCCAATAGTTTGCTTTTAGGGATCCAAATAATATTGCTTGCTATTCTATGCCCAGTTTGATGTTTTTCAAAATGTTTGGGAATTGGGTTATTAGGCATTCAACAATATTGTGAGCTGCTTAAGAGGAGATTAGCACATGTTGTTTAATTAATTAAACACTCCTTACACTTTGCAGAAGAGATAGGCTTCCTTTTCTCTTGGCCCATGGCTGTGAATCATGGAAGGTGTGGACGGTCCCAAGTGAGTCCATCTGAAGGACATTCAAAAGTTTTTAGTTAACCAAATACAGTGACAAGCCATTTGTTTAGCCTACAAGACTGTTTTTTTTTTAAAAAAGAAAACCCCCACATGCATAGAAGTATTCCATTATCCATAAATTCAGGGGCATGTAGAGTCACCCAGCCCTAAGCCCCAGACTGCCTGAATAGACGATGTTCTCTTGGGTGGCTTCGGTAGACTCTCTGAGGCTTAGAGTTCTGTTTTTCCCCTCACCCAAGAGAGCGCTTGAAGAGGACCCAGAAGATTATGAAAGCAGAAGGTTGCGATTCAGCCATGCCTCAAGCATCGCCTAGTGAGGATGCGGCAGCAATGACCGAAGTGAAGGTGAAGACGGAAGTCCCGGATGACTACATTCAGGAGGTGGTCTGGCAGGATGACCCAAAAGAGCCGAAGAAGAAAGGTGGCGGGGTAGCCGAGGTGCCTGCAGAAATTTGTGTGGTGATTGGTGGGGTCCGCAACCAGCAGACTCTCGGTAAGCTAGGTCGGTGGTCCATTGGCTTAACCTTTTCTTGCCAGGGACGGGCTGGGGTCCAT
This sequence comes from Arizona elegans, assembly GCA_022577455.1. Classification (NCBI taxonomy): domain Eukaryota; kingdom Metazoa; phylum Chordata; class Lepidosauria; order Squamata; family Colubridae; genus Arizona; species Arizona elegans. The sequence continues at coordinate 53,619 of JAKOOJ010000034.1, read as the reverse complement.
GGAGGGCAGAGGGGGCTTTTGAGTGATTGAGGAGGCTCTTGGGTGAGTGTAATTCAGGCAATAAGCATATAGAGCATGGGTCAGCAACCTATGGCTCTGGAGCCGCATGTGGCTCTTTCATCCCTCTGCTGCGGCTCCCTGTTGCTGGTCAGCTCCACAGTTGATAGGGCTTTCGGTTAGGAAAGGTAGAGGAAAAGGGATGCTGTGCTAGGAGGAGAGACTATCGTGGGGGAACGGACTTCCGGTCAGCAGAGGAAAAAGGATGCCATGCTAGGAGGAGACTATGATGGGGGAGCTGGACATCTGGTCAGCTCCAGAATTGAACGGGGGCTTCCAGTTAGGACCTTTGTGGCTCTTTGAGTATTTAAGGTTGCTGACCCCTGATATAGAGAAAGAACAGACCCTGCATGCTGGATAATTGCTGTTTCCAGGTTGAGAAAAGAATCAGTCAATTGAGATCTAATCTATTAATCAGTTAAATTGCATTGACTATGTTTGCCTTAGAATGGTAAGTGGTAAGGAGAAGAGTTTTTGGGAAACCAATATGTAATCCTTCAATCTGAGGCGATGGGAACATGTTAGAGGCACATAAAACCTTACATGATGCAGAAAATAAAGTTTTTTCTTTTTTACCACTTTAAGAATCAAGGTAATCTATTAAACAGAGGGCAGTTCAGGAGCAACAAAGGAGATGACTCTTGTCTAATGGGGAAACTCTAGAATGCATTGACACCAGCCATGTTGACTAGCAACTAATCTGGACACTTTTAAGAAGACATTAAATGAGCTGATAGCAGGCAGGGGGCCCTAGGTAGCGGCTGGTTTTAAGGGCCCTAGGCTACCTCATAGGCATGGATAGCTGGGAACAAGATTGGGCAGAGTTCTGGATTCCTACTGTGCTTCAGTTCGACCATCCTCCAGCATGGAGCCTTCGGTGGACTTGGGGGTCTTTGTAGTCCCAAGCGTGGGTTTGGATGGACAATATAATGCTACAGTTGAGATGTGTCCAGGAGACAGACATGTCTTGGCATTTAAAATTAATAACTTTGGGGATTGGATAACTCTAGCCCAGAAGAGCTTCCTTCTCTGCTGTTTTAGCTGATTCTGGGGGCATCTGATTTAAAGCTATAATGCCTAATTAAAAGATACATTCCTGTCTTTTATTTTTTTCTTGAAAGAAAAATAACGGAAGAAACAGTGGAATAAGATGGAACACAATATTCGGAGATTAGGGCAAACAGGCTGTGTAAAATTGAAGAATTTTTCAGGCAGTGATTTATTTTGGCTGTCACAACTTGAAGGGAGATTTTCTGTATCCTTTCTCCTGCATAAAAATCAGCATAATGAACAGTAGAGGTTTTTCCACCGGATTCTTTTGGTCGCCAAAAAGCCTGGGGTTTCCACTGGGGGAAGGAGAGGGGCAGATGGCAGAGGTCTGAGGTCCCCAGCTGAGCCTGGCTTTCCTTTAATTTATGCCATCCTAACCTGATCTGAGATGCTGCCTGGGACTTTCTCCCTTGGCATTTTCTGGGCGGGCTGGCTGGAGATGACGCCTTGCTTGGCAAACCCATCTCGCTTGGGCTGCATTGCTTTCAGCCCTGGTTGCCATCCTAGATTTCCCTTTTGGAGAGGAAGGAGCAGGTGTGTGTGTGTGTGTGTGTGTGTGTGTGTGTGTTGGTATGGAGGAAGATTCTCTTCGCTGCTTACTTGAGTGCTGTACATGAGCACCCCCTCCTGCCACAGTGATCAATCAATCAACACAGCTGGAATAGGTCTTCTAGTCCAACCTCCTGCTCAACCAGAGACCCTAAATCATTTCAGACAGGTGGCTGTCCAGTATCTTCCTAAAAAAGGTGGGGGGGATGCTTCTCTTCTTGATTAGTTTCCATCCATTGTTTCTTGTCCTGCCTTCTGGTGCTTTGGAAAATATGTTGACCCATTCTTCTGCTTATACCTGCCCTAATGTTTCACTGTGCTTTTTTTTCCTTTCAGGGTCATATGAGTGCGGAATATGTGGAAAGAAATATAAGTACTACAATTGTTTCCAGACCCATGTTCGAGCGCACAGAGGTATTGATCTCTTCTGCACTGCTGAGGAATTCTGGGAGTAGTTAAGAAATGCGGGTGGGAAGAATTGTTTCTGAGATACTATTTGCATTCACAAATTGGGTTTTTCAGGATTTTGTCCAGTCACATTTGTGCTCGAATGCCACAGCCAGTTTGATATCTTTAGACAAATCAGAGAAATATGCCCCATATTATTGAATTTGGTATCGGTTTAGAATACTGAACAAAATAACGGGGGGGGGGGGGGGGGAGAAAATGCTGGCCATAGCAGAGAAGTCCCACCTAATTGATTGTGGGGCTGTCTTAAAATGGAATGCAGAAGACGTGAGGCAGCTTTAATTAAATTAGCCATACATGGTATGTTCACGGAGAGGTTTGAATTGTACCGAGTGCTGCAAAGAACAAGCTACCAGAATTGCTGTTTTTCCCCCTCCTCTGCCAGCATAAAGCCAGCAGTGGCTTAGATGAGCCTCCAGTCCTGAAGGAGATGCGTGTAACTCCTTTGATGGGTGAGGCCTTCACGCTTCAGGCCCTCTCATCTGCATGGCATCACTTCTCTTGGCTGTCTGCTTCACTGCAGAAGGTTAAATGCCACTGACGACAGAAAGACCCCCCCCACCCCAAATAGTACGTCCTAAAAGTTAAAATATTGCAATGAGACCCGAGGCGCTGCCACCTTCAGGCGCCCAACCTCAAATCTATGACACAGATTTACCTGGCCTCTTTGGCATAATTCTACCTTTTCTTCTGGTTTTGCTCATCATGAAGGGAGGGGATTTGGATGGCAACCGGTACGCCCTCAGAACTGTATTGACAAGCGAGGGGCTCTGCCTGAGATGAAGATCTTCAGGCTATTTGGTCTCAATCAGACACGTTTCTTTGGCATCAGATCTGGGAAGGAGGCCTTTCGACCTCAAGCCTGTAAACAAAGACGAGGATGGGAGGGTGCTTATTCCTGGGAATGCATTCTCAATGCGGTTCTTTTCTTCGCTTAGACACAGAAGTGGCATCAGGCGAAGGAGCCTCCCCGGGGAGTAAGTATTGACACCCTTCTCAGATTGTGGAGTGATGCTTTGCGAGCAAAAGGTCCCCCCAGTTCCAGGTTCTGGGAGAGGAGAGGGAAGCCCCCTTTGTGCCCAAGACACCAGAGAGCTGCTGCCAGTCAGGGTCCAGAGGGGGGCGAGAGGGATCCAAAGCTGGCCTGAAGCCAACGGGTCGGCTGTCACCATTCTGTTGTGAAGAAGCCTGGTGGGGCCAGTGGGGAAACCCCCCCTCGCTTTCAGTTGGCCAGTGTGAAATGCAGCTGCCGTGCTGTGGTACCATGTGCTGGTGAAGAAGAGGCTCCATCGTTTGGCGACTTTATCTTGTTTTGCCCCTGTGCTGATCTTCCCTTCCACTGCTTGCTCTCTTTGCTTTGTATTTTTTGCTAAATTGTTTTCCGCGTTGGAAAAATACTCTAACAAAGGAAGGAAACAACCTCATTAATAATTGGGGTATCATGAAGCCGGTGGTTTAGCTTTCTTTATTTTGGATCCTCTGAATACTGTTAGGGATGGGTATCACCCAAGGATTGGGGTGGGGGGTGTTTTGTCTCTACCACTGCGTTTCCCCCCCTCCCCAAAGCATCAAAACAGAACAGGAAAAATGCTGCTTTCCTTGATTTGGAAATTTCCAAAATTCCTTGGTGTCAAAAGATTTTGAGTCCCCGAGACGGTTCCATCCTTTGCTCAAGAGTAGAGACTTCAGGGCCTTTGTTGGGGTTGAGGTGTGCTAAGACCAGGGAGCAGCCGGAGGTGAGAGTGGTGGTGGAAAGCCAGGTGCCGGTAGAGGGTCTGCGCATGGGGACTCCTCGGGGAAGCCCTGGGTTCTCCTTGGAGTTTCTCGAACGTTGTGCTCTTTCCTCCCCACAGATAACTTTAGGTACACGTGTGACATTTGTGGGAAGAAGTACAAATACTACAGTTGCTTCCAAGAGCACAGAGACCTGCATGCGGTGGATGGTGAGTGTCAATGTCTGGATCGCTTGGCGAGAAGAGGAGGGTCCCTGTTCTCACAGAATGCTAAGTAGGAGCTCATTCCCACCCTCCCAATGAAGCTGTAGGAGTTGGGAAATATCAATGGCTAAGCTCAAGCAGCAGTTTATCAGAACAAGCCAGGATTTCCATTTAACCCTTGTGTTTCCAGAAAATCTTGAATTTAAGCCAAACGTGGCTTGAATGTAAGTTGCTGAAAGAAAGGGATAGGCTAGATCAGTGATGGCTAAACTTTTTGCCGTCACGGGCCAAAAGCGGGGGGAGTGGGGGGGGCGTGCGTGCACATGTGCCTTCATCCATAAATCAATGCGCCCCTCCCTCCCGCGCATGTGCATGCAACACCCCCACATACACACACTCCCCCCTGCATTTGGCACATGATGGTCCGGTGGGCCCGATAGGCCCTTTTTGTTGCCCTCCCCAGGCTTCAGAGGCTTTCTTGGAGCCTGGGCAGGGCGAAAACAGCCTTCCCCACACATACCCTAGAGGCCCTCCGGAGGCCAGAAACGTCTCGTTTCCTGACTTCCGGTGGGACCGGAATCAGTTGGCCAGCATGTGCATGCACGCTGGAGTTGAGCTAGGGCAACACTCGCGTGCCCAGCAATATGGCTCCACATGCCACAGGTTCACCATCACGGGACTAGAGCTTCCCATCTCCTCCCAAGGGAGGGGAAAGGAGGCACGGGGCAGGCAAGCCTGCAGGCTCTGGCACCTGTTCTCAGGACCTTTAGTTATTGCTTAGAGCTCTTCGCAGGTAACGCAGGCCTGCATTTTATGGAAAGAAGCTGGGGAGGGAAGCTGTTGTGCAGGGCTGTTGACACCATTGGGTGATGCGAAAAATCAAAATCCAAGGGACACCATTAGAATGTTGTTGTTGTTGTGTGTGTGTGTGCTTATCTACATATACCCAGCTAGTTTAGAGACATAATACCATACAACTTTTGGCAATAAAGTTTCAGCCAATAGAAACTTCTGGCTCAATGATTCCAACACTTTAGGAAGTCTTTGACTGAGGAGCATTCGGGCGAATGCTCAATGGATGGAGAATGGAGCCGGAAGCCCTGCCGTGTTGCAGTTTGAAGCACCCGTGGGTGTGTGCAGAGATTAATCCACTCAGTTGGGAGAAAGAGTGCCTGTTTGGTGGATAGGAGAGTCTTGGGGTCTCTTGGTAGAGGTAGGCTGGTTGTGTTGCTTTTTGGAAGTATTCTGACTCTCGTTAAGAATGGCTGTTTTTTGCAATCAAGTTGTCACACTTTAAAAAGAGATAATAAGTGCAAATTTTATATCCTGAATTGGAAACACGCATCTTATTATTAGTCACTTTAATAGGGAGATTATCAAGGAAAATATAATCAGTAAAAATACTATACATGTGTGAAATGTACGTTAGTCTATTTAAGACTAAGGATGAGAGCAGGGCCTGAGGGATAAAGCCAGGGAGGCGTTTCCACATGCCCCGATCAGCTCTCTCCTCCTTCTCTCCTCTTGCAGACCCCTACGACCAAGCAATGATTGCCAAGGAGGAGGTGAAAGAAGAGGAGCCCGAGCCCTTTCAGAAGATTGGTCCAAGTACGATTGACCGAGTTTGCAACTTAAGTAATTAACTAGCTTTCAGTGTTTCAGAGCTGAGGTTTCAGGCCCAAGCCAGGGATGGAGCGTTTCTCGCAAAGGCAGGAAGCTCTCACTAGTCCAACAGAAAGAGCACATTCTTTGCCTGTGCGGGACCCGGACTCCATTCCTCTTGGCACGGCTGATGACAAGTCGGAAAATCTTCCTTGGATGTATCTTTCACCGGGGTTTGTTTAAGGAGCACCGGTAGCAACTGCTAGGTTTTCCAAGGCGTAGCAGGCAGAATAACTCCCAGGATGCCTGAAAGCTGCTTGGTATCAGGTCTGCTCGTTGGTCCATCAGTCCCACGATTATCGGCACTGACTGGCTGCAGGGCTCTGAACATCCGTTCAAGCAGAGGGGTTTTTCCCAGCCCTTCCCTGGAAACGCAGGGGTGAACCTGGACCTTTTGCACGCAAAGCAACAGCTCGAACTCGGACTGTGGCCATCCGTCAGGAGACAAGCAACCTGCTTGCAAATAGCACTCCTAAGTAAACAAAAAAATTAATCTTCCACGTTTGACATAGAGAAGAAACAAACACGGTTGAGTTGGGGAATTATAAAATTATTCTTGCTTAACGTTACATACTTTTATAAGCATCTGGTTAAAACAATCCAATTTGGCCAAAGTATTTAGATGTAAATACTTTATTGCAAAGAGAAGGAATTAAGCGCATGTTATTTATTTTAATAATTATATTCAGACCTAGGAAAAGCATTCCACTTGCATGTCTCATGACTTAATTTTAGAATTCACAAAGAGCTCTTCATTAAAGGGGAAGATATTGTCTAAGTATTGTCCTCTGGGATAAAAAAAAGTCCATTACAATTTTGCAGTGTTTTAATTTGATTGCTGTCCTTGTTACGTTACCATGTTTTCTTCGGGAATAGGGTGAAATTGAGGGTGGGGAGCGATATTAAAACTAGAAATTGATCTTGATCTGAGATGATAACTACCCCTCGTAAGCGCTGATGAGAGAGCGACTTGGCCTTTGCTGTCTGCGATGGTTTATACAGCCCACTCCCAAATGCTACTTCTGCAAAAGGAAGTCTAGCCTCTGTAGCAGCCGTGTCTTTTCGACCTCTCTCCATGGAAAGAGAGCTGGGGCAAAACAGAGGAAACAGTTACCATGAAGGTGGGCGCCCAGGGCCCCCTCGGTCAAGAAAACTTGGAACTCATCTCAGGAGGCCACGTGGGAAACGTCTAGCCTGCTATGCTCTGAATTGAGATCCATGTTTGGGTCAAGGGTTTTTGGGAAAACCTTTTCTCCTTCTGAAAATTGTTTTCTTACTTTGTAGAAACAGGCAACTATACCTGTGAATTCTGTGGCAAGCAGTACAAGTACTACACGCCATACCAGGAACACGTGGCCCTTCATGCACCAATCAGTGAGTATCCAGCTGTGACACAGCAACCGGGGAGACCCCGGGATCCAGGATCTTTCAAGGCAGAGGCCGATCGCACATCTAAAGTGATCACGAGGGACAGACCAGTACTGGCATATCTTCCTGATAGCTGTACTTTGGGGATATACTTTGAGAGAAGGAGTTGTTCATATTTCAGTGCAAATATTCAGGCCAGATTGCCTATAATTGTTAATACTATATTAAACTAAATAAAGTTATACCTGTATTTTGCAGTTTACACATATTTGACAATGTAGATTTTTCAGCTGGACCCATCACCTGCTTATGGCTTATATAAGATACTGTAGCTGTTTCTTCTCAGTAAATTGAAATATTCAAATGTGTGGGAACCCCATTCGCTTACTGGTTGCAGCCATCCACTTCCAAGGACCGGCCCCTCGGTCCCATTCTCCTCCCTGCACCTGTCCCTAGTCAGAGGGACCGCCTCTGTCCTCCACCACCTCTTCCGCTAGGCCACCCGGGCTCCTTTGCCCTCTGAATCTCCAGCGGCAGTCATGACACTCTTACTCAGTTAAAGCCTGCTCGGATTTTGCTTTCAGTTGGACTGGTTGAAAGCCCAAGAAGTAGGACAGGAAAGCCTCCTTCAGCTCAAGCATCTAGCCCTCATTGCCCCAGGCAGCAGGTAGCCTCATGACAAACAGTCCCCTCCATGGTCCCCCTTTCAGTCCATTGAGGTCGGTGGCCATCACCTCGTCCCCACAGAAGCAGATTCTGTACGTTAACGTTAATTTCTTGAGGAAAGACTTCTTTGGCCTGTCCTGATCCGTTAGGGCTGCTGTTTTGAGGGGGAGAATGGCATCCTCACCTTCATGTGTGCACCTCAGCATGTGTCTCATGAATAGCCCCAGTCTTGTAATCTGGGGGTTTTGTGGGCAAGTGCTGTTGCAGAGGCTTCGTAGGGGAATCGGTGGTGTCAAATTCAACGTATCCTTCTGTCTTCTTACGCTGCGGAGAAGATTGCCTGTAGCCTGCTACAGTCTCCCTGATAAGACAGTCGTTTTATCAGGGAGATGAACGGCATATACTGTAATTTTTGGAGTATAAGATGCTCTGGACTATAAGATGCACCTACCTTTTTTGGTGAGGAAAACAAGAAAAAGAAATCTGCCTCTGCCTCCCGGCAATTTTGCCTCGTTACAGCAAAATAGCCTGCTTTACTTTCATTTTTATTTTCAGCATAGCTTGAGTAGCACAAAAAAAAAAAAATTGTTCCCAGCCATTTACCTCTTTGCAGCAAGCAGCAGAGGCCAGGGCAAAACAGCTGAGAGCAAAACACTCAGCTCTCAGTCGGGCGGCCGATCCAATCAACTTGTGCTAATTAGGCTGTGCTGAAGCTGAAATGGGCTGTTTCTTCTTGTTGCTTGCTGCAAGGAGGTAAATTGCTGGGAGGCAGAGACCAAAGGGTGGGGGCCAGTGGGTGGGCGGGGCTACATTCGGTGTATAAGACGCACATAAATTTTCACCCCCTTTTAGGGGGAAAAAAGGTGCGTCTTATATGCCGAAAAATATGGTAAATATAATAAATAAATAGTCATTTGTCTTGATTGAGGCTGAGTTTATTGTGCCAATAAGTTACTCATCCCAAGCCCTTGGGAGTGGAATTTTGGAGGTCGACCACCTCCTGGCCTGGAGGTCTTCATTAGCTCTTGTGTGGCCAATGGCCGTTCAACAGGCCTGTTGAATTAGGCCTGTCCTTCCTCTTGACCTGCATCCTTTATCAGGCTCTCTGGGTTACCCTAATTGTTTGAGCAGAGGGAGAATAGCTTTGTGCTCTGTTCTCTATGTAAGGTTTTTTTTTCTTCAACAGCCCCCCCTCCATTAGGTCCCCTTACCACAAAGTATAGTCTAGGTGTTGTCAGTGGTGCTTTAGGGTTGTAGCAAGTGTCGTCCCTTTCCCTGAAATTCCCCTAATAGTTGCAATGTCAGATTGGTGCAAAGCCTTTGCTGGAGCCCTGTTGTTCAGCAGGAAGGGATGTGAGAGGCAGCAGTGACCGGACTGGCCACCCACCTCACTCACACTGCTCTTCCGCCTGGCAAAGACATTCTAGGCAGGGTGCCAGAAAGTTTGGGGAGGGGGGCAGTATTGTTGCATTTGTTTACAAACAAATACCATCTCAAGGCGAATTTGTATTTGTCTTTTATCTATGGTTTCTTTGGAGTGGGGTGGGAATCATGATGCAATGGGTAAGGGTCTGATTACAATCCAGATCACATTACAGAGTGGTTGTTTTGTGGGGAAAATTGGGTGAGACAGTACTGTTGATGTAGCCTTAAGATGCTGGCATAAATGTAAGATATAAATAACTGAATAGAATACTAAATAATGTTTTGAAGTATAGAATGTTACACATTTTATTTTTTTATTTTCATCATATGTGCGTGCTTTGATTGGAACAATAAAAGACAGAATAATGAAATGAAAATGTCCCTGTGCGATTGTCTTCCATGTTAACTCTTAATTAGATGTAGCAGTAAATGGAGACTTATTCTGTAAATTCCTAAATTATACACCCAGATATTTAACTTTCAGACAAACAGAATTAAAAATTTGGTTCAGAGAAACGGTAGGTAGGTAGGTAGGTAGGTAGGTAGGTAGGAAGGAAGGAAAGGAAAGGAAAGGAAAGGAAAGGAAGGAAGGAAGGAGGAACCCAGTTCACGTTTCTGATTGATGGGACCTCAAAGGAGGGAGTTGGCACATAAAATTGTTGTTTTCTAGATGGGGACAGAGAGAAGCCTGATTTTTTAGGATTTCTATTTGGCTAAAGAAATCTAATTCTTTGTGGTCAACTGTATATTGATGATTTGAATAGGGTGGTTTTGGAGAAATTCTTACTGTGATTGTACATCGCAGCAAACCCATGTCTCAAGATAACGTTCTCTTTGTGAGAGAGGCCCTCTGGTGGGTGTCATGTCATGTCGTGTACATTTTTACTAAAAGCGGTGCCTTTGGGCAGCTGTTTCAGTGTAGTAAGAAAATGTTTTATTTTTTTAGTTTACCAGTTCATTAACACTAAGGCTGGTATGGGAGGTTTTGAGCTTCTTGAAAAGCGGAAGGCGAGAGATGCCCCCCCTCCCTAAAGGGCGCTTGTCCCCTTTGCCAGAAGGTCTTGTGGGGATCGGGCAGGGGCTGTGCAGATGACACTAAAGCTGACAGAAATTGGAGAAGCCACAAATTCAAAGCCCTTGTGTCATGCTTGAGAATTTACAGTGGGGGTGGGGGTGGGGGGTGGGGGGCTGCAGCAGGGCCCAGTGTCCAAAAGGCTTTGGGTAGGGGGAGCATGGACATCTTGTAGAGAGGGGGAAGCGCCCTGGCAGAGGCAGGTTCTGGGCACTGACTTCTCTATCCCAGCACTAGTTCTGAGTGTTCATATCCAGAGTACTCTCGATCTCCACTCTTCGTGGCTGTGAAGACCCAGGCGAGCCAATCGGGCAAAAAAAACGCCGACGGCGCCCATAATCCGGTGCTCCACCCTCCTCCACCGCACTCCCTCCGGTATCCCACCGGCGGCATCCCCGTCACAGACGTTCCGCGCTCCAAATTCTGGATCCCCAGGAAGCAAGGCCACCACAGGTACAGATCGTGCTTTCTACCATCCCAATTGATTAACCCCCCCCCCAACTGCCTGTGCACCCCCAGGCCCCAAAGGGGATGGCACCGGTGGTTCCCGGGGACGCGTGACCCTTTGCGTGGGGACCAGAGCCCCTGAGAAGCCCCCGAGGGTCCCGTGAGTCCACAGAGAGCCTTGCCGAAAACGTCTTTTAGGAATATGGGCAAAGGATGGAGGAGCAGACTGAAGAAAAAGTGTCCTTAAATTGAGTGAAGGTGGATCATTGAAGTTATTTTGATATCAACTAAGAAAAATATTTTCATTGGAAAAAAGGAACAGAATACTATTGGATTTCCTTTTAGTTTAGTGTTTTGTACTTTTTAAAAATAGAAACAACCTAAGGATTTGCTAAATCTTGAATGTCATTTTATGATGTTCAACTGGAGGCATTTATTGTGGATTATGGAATTTTTTTATATGGATATAATTTTTTTACTGGCCTTTTTGTCTACCTGTTTAGGAAAAGCAGCATATCCTTGTATTTAGTATTATTTTAAAAACCTTTTTGACCCTCCTTGTCCCACCGACATCTTCCCCACAGGCCAGTCCAAAATTGGTGGCATTAAGATGCATGAGTGGAATGGTAGACAAAGGAAGAGAGGTCGGGCTTGGTGAGGATGGCTTGCTCTCTCCTCTCCTCTCTGAATGTAAAAGAGTGGGGCCCCTTGCGACTTGGGTTGAGGGCTGGCCAGGAAAGGCCTTTTCCCTTGTTTAAGTTGCTCCTTCAGTGATTGGGCCGGGAGGAGCAGGCAGCCTTTGGGGGTCCCCATTTGCAGCAGAGCAGAGCAAGACAGAGGGAGTCCTTGTGGTACGTGGAGAAGTCCCTGTGCCTGTGATTCAAAGCCTCTTCTCTTGCCTGGTAAGCGATTGAGATGGGTGAGAGCTGAGATGGAACGGATGTCAGCATTTCTGCCAGATCCAGGGACAGTTTGGGGTCTGGACTCTTCCCATACTTGCTGCTGCCGGCTGTTTCAAAGGCTCCTGCACTGGGCTGATGGGCTGAATTGTGGCGGGCCTCTCAGCTGGCTGACCAGGTGTTTTCTGGAAGCCCCTGCCCTTCTGCAGGAATTGGGGTTGCTTCCGAGGGAGAAGGCCCTGGAAAAACCTAGGGAAGGAGCAGGCTTGGGGGCAGGATTTTGGCCACATTTCCCTGGGAACGAGAGATAAGAGGGCAACATTGGTGGCGGTGGAAATCGTACAGTGGAGGGGGTGATGAGTACACTAATGATACCAAAGAAGCCCCAAATATCTCCAAGCACCTGATGTCTTAAATGTGAAGGAACTTTCCTGACTGGAGCAATAAAGAGAGAGTTACCTGCCGCACCTTGTGACTGTAGCCTTCAGATGCCAAAAGCTGAGCCTTGGAGTGAGCCAGTATGTAATCATGCACCGCACAACATTGTGTATCATTGGGATGTAAGTGAGAGGCCTGTCTCCCTTGTCCCTGCGGACTCACATCTGTGCCAGGGAAGACTGGGGGGAGTGTTGCCTTGGCAAGTGGTTGTGAGAAGACACTTGGAGGCTCCTGCTTTGTCCTGTAGGGCACTGGCTTTTAAGAACACTCAGCTCTGTGGCAATTCCCTTCGCTTGCTAGATTTCATAATTGCCTTAAAAGAAAATAGTTTCTTTCTTTCTATCTATCATAGAGCTTTAACTGATTTGGTCCTTTGAACAAATGATTTTAAAACCCTGCGAGACGCTTTGTTCTCAGTACAGCCCCTCCCCATCTGTGGCAAGTCACTATGCGAGGAAGACTCTTGTGTGACGCTGTCACAGCAATACGTGGGGTGTTTGTGGAGAGGCAGGTGATTTGGGTTGGTTGAGACACTCAAATTATTTAAACTACTAGTATTTCTTTTTGTCTCGCTGAGTGAACCAAATGTCTTCAGAAATGTGTACTTTGTGGGTGGGTGAAGGGGGACATAGATTTTGCCTGCTTTTATGCCTAGACATGATTATGAATTGCATCAAACTGTGGTCCATTGTTTCTTCCTTAGGATTGAGAGAATCTTTAAACACATGTTTATTTTTTATTATACTTTTAATCCTCTCAATAATGAGAATCACCTGGATTTATGGCAAACTGAACAGATCAAGAGACATTACAAAAACAGAGCATAAGGTTGATTTGTGACGATGTCCAGGCGGCAGCGGGTTGGGATGGGGGGGTCTCACCAGAGCCAGCAGGGCTGCACTGCTCAGGCTGTGCATTTCCACACAGCACAATTGCACAAGCGGTCCAGGGTTGCTTGTGTGGGCTGTGCCGCTTGTGAAGGTAAAACAAGGCTAGGGTAATGATGGCTGCCATGTTGAACAGAGAATGGAAAAAAATGTAATTTTTAATCTGTTACTGTTTTATTTTCAGCAAAATTGCACAAATTGCACATTATAAAATGATAGGCCTCTGCCGTTTGCCCCTGAAGTTGGTTCAGGCTACCCAAGCGGGCTTCTCCGGCTGGTTCTCGTGTTTGGCATCAGGTCTTTAGCAGACTCTTCAGCTGCTTCAAGCCTGGTGAAGACTCTGTTCCCATTTCCTGAGCTGTTTAAGCAGCCCGAGAGAGAACCTTCTCTGCTTCTCCTGCTGACGGGCCTGCTTGGGATCAACACTCACCAGCCCCTTTCTGTTTTTCCTTATTCTCCCACCCAGCAGAAAGTGCTTTCAGTCGAAGAGTGGAAAGCAAACTGCAAAACAACTTTGAAGAAACTAACAGCAGCTCCCAGAACTCCAGTGGTGAGTACTTGCCCTTCCCTGGACACCATTGTGCAATATTGCAAATGTCCCTTTCCCCCACAGGATGAGCAAAGAGCAAAAACCTGGGTCTGGACTTAAAGGGGGCCCAGGGCAACAGGTGAGCAAAGAGGGACATGCCTGGTTCCTTGGTGTTTCTTTCAGCCACCCATGTCAGTCGGTGTCTGGGACTGACTTTCTTAATCTGGCCAACTGCCAGCTCTGTGAATTTATTAAAGTTGGATGCTGCCGTCTCTCAATGACTCTGAGCAGCTCACTGTAATCAAGGAGATTCCAATAAAATCAACACGAAATAAAAAAATAAAGATAAAAGACAGCAAACTAGATGATGTGTGGGGTCTTAAGATTACCTTTGGTGAAAGCCTGGTTGAAGAGGCAGATCTTCAGAGCTCTTCTAAAAAAGAGCAGAGGGGGGTAGGGTTTGTCATCCAGAGTTTGGGGAGAATCTCATTGCAGGGGGCCCATGCATAGGAAAAAGCGCAGTGGAAGGCTGTGTGTCTGTTGCAGGTAACAGAGGGGTCCCGTCCCCACTTTGTGAGTCTGTCTCAGCTTGGAACGCTTTTGCTGGCTGAATCAGACTGTAATAACTCTCCGGCTATTCTGTCAAAAATATGATAATTGCAAAGAGAAAAGTTTCTTTAGAAACAGAAGCGTCTCCAGCCTCAACTTTCTTGGCAGAATCGGGATGCACTTGTGCATCTATCATGGCAGGAATCACAGGAAAGACTGGACTGTCCAGGGGTGAAGCCCCACCTGCATTTTGATTCCATTTCTGTCATCCTGGGAATCACCTGCACTGAAACCTCTACTCAATGGATGGTTAATGGCGGAAACAGCGGCTATGAAGCATGTGTGTGTGTAAGGGGGGGGAAGAAAATATTTTAAATTGATTTATTAATTAAATGCTGCAACCCTAGATTTAAATTCCCAGGGAAATTAAAAACCATCATTTTATATGGCTGTCTTTTTTGAGTTTCGAAGTGATTTCTGCAAAAGCAGCTTTAATGTGAGCTAAAGGTGAAATACATTAAATGAACCTTTTTTTTTTGTTAAATCTACACAAATGTGATTGTGCACATTACACATGCCTGAGCAACATCTGCATTTTTTCTCTTGGTGCTCTACATTTGGATCATCTTTTTTTTTTTTTTATTCAAGCAATCATAAAGTAGGTGAGCAATGACTCATGACCTGCAGAAGTGCAGATGGAGATGAGGAAGACTTTAAAGGATGGTTTCTCTGCCTGGTGTGGGTATTGTGCCCCCCCAAAAAGGATGCATCCCTGTTTATAACATATGGGGAAGAAGGAAGAGATGGCAGCCAGAAGCTCCTTTGTCCCAGAGGGGGAGATTGTAGGGAAATGAAGAACAGGGAAAATACACCATGATTGTTGTGACTCCCCTGGAATGCTCCGAAGTTTTTGTCTTTGGTGGAAGCCCTGCCTAATTCCACGTGGGCGCTCCACACCATTCCTCGGTTTCTTTTCATCACCACCAGAGTTTCTCATTCCGTTCATTGCTTTTTGGCTTTGTCAATGGCTTTCAAAACTTCCGTGAGCAGAGTAAATTCCTCCTCTTTGTGGAGGAAAGGCTTCAAGGGCACAGAGTCTGCACTCCCATCCCCCGCTGTGAACCAGGGAGGCATGATTACATTGGGAATCCTTGATGCCATTGGTGTCTTAATGGGAGGAAGCTTTCGGTGCAGCAACTTCCATTACTAAATTGGTTCCGGAGACTTAAGTGTCCTCTTTGCCTCTCATCTATGGAGGGTCAGGAAAGAGCAGCTGCAACAGATGAGACTGAGATGGGTGCACGCTGCTTTTCTAGCGGTCGCCTGCGATACATGCAGAGGGCCTTTGTTGCTAGCAAAAGACAAACTGACCCTTCCAGAATGACATGGGGGACAGGAAGATGACATCCAGACACTCCTTTCTGAAACGCAGATTCAAATGGGGACGCCATGGAACTTGATATACGCTATCCCTCTACTCTGTTTCGTTTTGAAGTCCTCTGCATTAGGAGAAGCCTCTTCAAATGCAGAATAGTCTCTTGACTTGGCTACAGGAGATCTTCGGCCATGGGGGAGGCGTCTCAGCAGCTTTGTTGCCCTCCACAGTAGTAATGCCCATAGCATTAAGCAGAAGACAGTTGATGGCAGCTTGCATGACTTGGTAAGGAGGCTGTGTTTCTTCACAGTGAATGTGTGACACAGTTGTGCAATTTGCTGGCCCAAGAGGTGTGGTGTGGCCGTCGGCCTAGGGCCTTTGGCCCTAAGGTGGCCCAGTCAGGGCTTTTTGTACATATCTGTCAAAGATTCTTGGCAGAGTTATTTGAAAAAAGCCGCTCAGAGTCATCTGAAGCATGAGATAATGACAAATTTGATAAATAGATGAAATGAAACCAGTCAC
Organism: Arizona elegans; assembly: GCA_022577455.1. Classification (NCBI taxonomy): domain Eukaryota; kingdom Metazoa; phylum Chordata; class Lepidosauria; order Squamata; family Colubridae; genus Arizona; species Arizona elegans. The sequence continues at coordinate 37,719 of JAKOOJ010000034.1, read as the reverse complement.
TTCCTAATGTTTACAGTTCTTGGTGGTTTGGGGGCCTTATTGCTCTTAGGTCTCCAGCGTAGTGCTTGCATTCCTCATGGGGGGGTCTCTTCAATGTCTGCATCTCTTTCTTTTTTGCAGAAACCGCCAGTCCTCTGGTTTCAAATCCTTTACCGCTTTTGCAAAGTAAGTGCGAGGGACGGCCGTGTCCAGGGGTGTGCGTGCATCCGGCTCTTCTTAAATCGCCCCTTCCCCGCCCAGTACAGATCTTTAATTAGTAATATTTCTGGTTTTGATTTGCACTTCTGTCATCCTGAATTTGGCCAGCTGCTGTTCAGTTCACCAGAGCCAAGTGCACTAATGCGCTTTCTTGGTCCCCTCTTTTAGAGCCATACACCTGTGGGGCCTGTGGCATCCAGTTCCAGTTCTACAACAATCTCCTTGAGCACATGCAGTCTCACGCAGGTGAGTCTCTTGGTTGCTCCAAACGTCTCTAGCGCTCAGGTCCGCAGGAAATCTGCAGTTTGGTGGAATGGACTGTGCCAATGTTGGTCTTTCTCTCTCTTTTCTGAAAAAGTGTGTTTCCTCTTTCTATAACCAAGGACAACATATCCAAGCAGTAATCCCCTCATCCAGGAGTGTGAATGTTGCCAACAGGCATGGATGGACATTTGATAAAAGAGATGATCCTGACTGTTTTTGGAAATGTGCAAGCAATACAGGTGGTTGGTGGGAGGGAAGTTTGGGACTGAATGGTTACTAACTGGCTTCTGGGTGCGCTTCAAGGTGTTGGTTACCACCTTTAAAGCGCTCCATGGCTTAGGGCCTGGGTACTTATGGGACCGCCTTCTGCCACCGATAGCCTCTCACTGGTCAGTACGCTCACACAGAGAGGGACTCGTCAGGGTGCCGTTGGCCAGACAATGTCGGCTGGCGACCCCCAGGGGAAGGGCCTTCTCTGTGGCAGCACCCGCCCTCTGGAACGACCTGCCCCCGGAGATACGTAGGATACCAGATCTCCGTGCTTTTCGATGTGCCCTTAAAACTTTTTTATTTCATCAAGCTGGGCTGTTATAATCCCCCCTTAGATATTTTTAGATATTTTTAACTGTAAATTGATTTTAGTTGGGGTGTTTTAAATTTATTGGGCCAATTTGTTTAATTCTTTTAAAAATTTTAAATTTTTTATGTGATGTTTTTATTTTTGGCTGTTCACCGCCCTGAGTCCAGCAGGAGAAGGGCGGTATAAAAATGTAATTAAATAAATAAATAAATAAATAAATAAATAAATAAATAAATAAATAAATAACTGGCAGAGAAGCTCCTATTGGGAAAAGTGCCACGTCAAAGACAGGGCAAACCTCAAAAATGTCAAGATGTCATTAGCAGCATATTGGAATGTGGGGTGGGAATTGAAACTTGCAGTTGCCCCATGGTACACTTTTCCCCCTTTGACTTCAAGCAAGTATAGGAAAGTATGAATTTAGATATTGCTATGAACCAAAAGATCATGATGGGGAACAAGGATGAGCAAACCGGGGGTGGGGGGGGGGGAGGGGAGGGCGGACTTTAGCAAGGCTACTTCCAAAGCAAGCAAATTTGGGCCATTGAGATAAGCTTCTGTGCTCTGTTCCTTTGTGGCACTAAAGTAAAACTAAAACCTGCATGTGATTGTGGAGGGTGCGGTGTCAGGATTTTGGTCTCTCCCTTGAATGCATCTGCATCTCCATCTCTCAGGATAATTGTGTGATTTTCACCAGCATGACACTATGTGGTTCAAGTGCAGTTTAGTGTATGTTACCACTATGGAAAACTCACATTTGAAGGAAAGGCAGCAAAAATGATAAGCATACTGGGATACGTGGCACATGGTGGTGCCAAGAGCCACTTTTCCTCCCTGGAGCCCCACACTGCACCTTCCCCTCTGCAAGGGAGTAATGGGCAAATCTGCCTCTGCATGGCCATAGCTGCCCTCTGCCAAGGCATCGGAAGGGCCTGTGGTCAAAGGCAGCTTCCAGCCTTGCATTGTGGAAGCTGCCCAGGGAAGCAGAGGGCATTGGCTGCTGCTGAGTTTCGTGACTCAGGGAGGTGTTTGCAGTTGTGTGATTTGTGAAGCCTGCATTGAATTGCTGCTCCCTGAGGCAGAATTAGTGCAGTCACTTCCTGGCCTCTTTGCCTCTTTGCCCTTCAGCTGACAATGAAAACAACATTGCCTCAAACCAGCCCAGGTCACCTCCAGCTGTGGTGGAAGAGAAGTGGAAGCCGCAGCCACAGAGGAACAACTCCAACAACAGTATGTGTACTATGGGAGAACCAGTCGGGGAGGGGGAGGAGGAGGAGGAAATGGGCCAGCTGGTTTCTGTGGTGCCCTCCCTCCCTCCCGAGTAGCATCATGCTGCACCCCAAGGAATCTTGATTCTCTTGGATGGGTCTCTTCTTGGCCTCCAAGACAAAACTCCTTGCGTCCCTTCTTCTCCATGTAGGCCAACTGGGGCGACAGCATGCAAGCACCCCATTTCTCTCTGAAAGTCTAAAGGGAGCACAAGACCCCCCTCTTTATGCAAATGATTTCCTCCTGTGCAGCCGAGGCGTTTTGGTCTCACATTGTAAAGCTCAGAGGTTTACAATGTGAGACCAAAAGGCCTCGGCTGCTGCCAGAACTGAGAAGAGTTTTATTTCTAGTCATTCCCCCCTTTGCCCAGGTTGCCCAGTTGGTGCCCTTGTGGGTGGATATTGTTTCTTAGTGTCTTGCGGCCGGAGTGAGTGTGTAATAATGATACAGTCTGGGAAGCGTCTTAATGTTCTAGAAGAAGGAAGAAGGCCGTAAAATTTAAAAATCAGGACTGCGGTGTTTGCTCTTCCTTGCCTGATAAAAAATCCAAATCAAGGCAGAATACTTTTAGTAGGCATGGGGGTTTATTGGAAAAACAACTACATCCTCTCCCATGGAATATTTCCTTTTTTCATGCCAGAGGCAAGGGAGGAATCTTTGCTACATTAGTCACAAGTGCATGTCACTGCTTTTTTTTAATCTTAGCTTTTCTTAGCTAATAACTGTTACTGATTTGCAATCTTCAAACCTCGTTGCCCATTGCAAACCTTTCGTCTTCCTTGTCTGCAGCATCAGCTGGCAGCTCCCTCCTGAACAGTCCCATCCCGGAGAAGGAGCGGCAGAACATAGCAGAGCGGCTGCTGAGGGTGATGTGTGCTGATCTGGGGACGCTGAGTGTGGTGAGCGGCAAAGAATTTGTTAAACTGGCGCAAAGTCTTGTTGACAACGGTGCTCGCTATGGCGCCTTCTCCGTTACGGAGATCCTTGGCAACTTCAACACGCTAGCCCTCAAGCACTTGCCCCGGATGTACAACCAGGTGAAAGTGAAGGTCACCTGCGCTCTTGGCAGCAACGCCTGCTTGGGCATTGGCGTCACCTGTCACTCGCAGAGCATTGGCCCCGATTCCTGCTACATTCTGACGGCATACCAGGCGGAAGGCAGCTGCATCAAGAGTTACGTCCTTGGGATCAAAGGGGTGGACATTCGTGATAATGGGGATTTGGTCCACCACTGGGTGCAAAACGTGCTTTCCGAGTTCGTTATGTCTGAGATCCGGACCGTGTACGTCACAGACTGCAAGGTGAACTCCTCTGCGTTTTCCAAGGCGGGCATGTGTTTGCGTTGTTCTGCGTGTGCCTTGACCTCCGTAGTGCAGAGCGTGCTTAACAAGCGCACCCTCCAAGCACGCAACATGCACGAGGTTATTGAACTGCTGAATGTCTGTGAGGACCTGGCGGGCTCTGCAGGGATCTCCAAGGAGACCTTTGGCTCCCTGGAGGAGACCTCCCCTCCCCCCTGCTGGAACTCCATCACGGACTCTCTGCTGCTTGTCCACGAACGCTATGAGCAGATCTGCGAGTTTTATAGCCGGGCCAAGAAGCTAAACCTTATCCAGAACCTCAACAAGCACCTGCTGAGCAACCTAGCGGCCATCCTGGCTCCGGTGAAACAAGCCGTCATTGAACTGAGCAACGAGAGCCGGCCAACGTTGCAGCTGGTGCTGCCTACCTACGTGAAACTGGAGAAACTCTTCACCTCAAAGGCCAACGACGCGGGCATTGTCAGCAAGTTGTGCCACCTTTTCCTGGAAGCCCTGAAGGAGAACTTTAAGGTGCACTCGGCTCACAAGGTGGCCATGATTCTGGACCCTCAGCAGAAACTGCGCCCAGTCCCCCCGTATCAGCACGAAGAGATCATTGGCAAGGTGTGTGAGCTGATCCACGAGGTGAAGGAATCTTGGGCCGAGGAGCCCGATTTCGAGCCCGCCTCCAAAAAATCTCGGACCTCGAGTGAGAGTTCTCCGACTCGGGAGGAAGACCGGTCGGGCAAAAGCGAGGTCTATGATTACTTGCAAGAGCCCCTTTTTCAGGCGGCCCCTGACCTCTTCCAGTACTGGTCCTGCGTGACGCAGAAGCATACCAAGCTGGCCAGACTGGCCTTCTGGCTTCTGGCAGTGCCCGCTGTGGGGGCCAGAAGCAACTGCGTCAACATGTGCGAACAAGCCCTCCTGATTAAGAGGCGGAGACTGCTGAGCCCTGAGGATATGAACAAGCTCATGTTCTTGAAGTCCAACATGCTTTAAAACGGGGGGGGGGGTGCCCTTCCAGAACACGTCCCCGCCACACGCAAACACTGTTCCAAATCCAGAATCCACTGTGGACCTCATTTGGAATGCCCTGGGAAATAAAAAGTGCTTTTGATATACATATTGATACCTCTATATTAATATGTATATAAAAAGCTCAATGGAAAGGAATGCGGGTGATAAGAACACATATGCTAGAAACACACTCCTTCCTTTAGATTTCTGTGTGAACTTGATAAAACCTCATGTTTTGAAGAGGGCAGGCCAGTTAGTCTGGGGTCTTTAGGCAGCTGAGTTTCTAAATTAACTTGAATGGTTGTTTCATTATTACTCTTTTCAGAAATAACACCCCCCAACAGCCAACCTTCTGTTTTCCTTCCCCTCTTTGGAGCCCTGATGCCAGGGACAGCCAGCCTTGTTGATCTCTGCCAGTTTTTGGGCCCACTGGATGGCTCCTCCTATGAGCCGGTGTCCCCTCAGGGGTACTCAAGGTTTCCTCTTGGCAACATAAAACATGACCTGTTTGCAGGCAGCTGTCCTTCAGAAACAGGAATGGAGACTTGAAGAATTAAAAAGAAAAAATTCCAGGAGAAAAAAGCTACCTGACTTCGATACCAGTGACTTGACTACTCTTAAGGAAAAAAAAAAGGGTGGTGGTGGTGGTGGTGGTGATTAAAACCTGAAAGAATATTTTGCAGAAAAGAATGTTCAATCCTGCTGTTAAAGTCCCCACTAGCCACTCTGTCTAAACTGGGTGGCATTTAGGTTTCTGTCCGTTGGCTTGGGAAGAGGCGCAGGGAGGCTTTTTGTGTCCCCTCAAAATGATGGCCATAAAGCATCAGTAGGAAGCACTTCCCTGCCAGGCGGCCTGCTCCACACCTGTCCATCTCCCAGCCTTCAGAGACATTTTGCTATGTAAGAACTTCTTTTGATACTCTTGCCCAGTTCCCACATTCAGAGCAATAGTTGACGAGGCAGTTGTCCTTTGAGCATCGCATTTCTGGCTTCACTCCTGGCGAGGAGGCGGAAGGTAAGAGCACAGCCGAGGTGCTGGGGTTCTGCTTGGGCTGCTGGCACACCTCTTCTGGGGCCTGGTGGTTTCTCTTGGGTTGCACCTAGTGGTGGCAGTGGCGGTGGTGGTGTTTTGGTTAGGCAGACCCAAACTGCAGCATCTAGTGGAGGCAGGGTGAAGTCGTCGTCCTCCTCCTCCTCCTCCTCTTCGCCTTCGTCTCCTCCTCCTCCTCCTCCTCCTAAGTATTGTTGGCAAGAGGAACGGAAGGGATTTCCCAGTTTTGCCTGCTGCCCGTGAAGGTGCTCCTCATCCTGCCAGCAGCAGAAGGGATGATGCTCCTTGTGGGGTGGGGCACACACCGCCTGGCCCCCAGTTGAGCCATCCCGGTATGGCTTAGGAGAGACCCGTCCCATTTCTCTTCCCTTTCATGCTGGCTGCCATCCAGACAACTGTTGGAGACCCCTGAAAGGGGCTTAGACTGTGACCCTGCCTGTACTCCAGCCTTGCTGCCCACTGGAGTGGATCTCCCCCCCTCCATTAGAGCCCAGGGTGATCCACTGCTTCATTTGCTGCCCCCCCCTTCAACACTGAGGGGAGGGGGATGGTGTGGGTCATTTCCCTCTGAAGGTAGTTTGGGGGCTGCCCCATTCCATGTTGCACATCTAAGCTTTAAAGTCTGCACCGGCCAGGCAGCGTCTCCACCAGGAGGTCACTGTGATCTTTGGTGAGATTTAGATTATTGTAACTCTCGTCTAACTAAGCTGTGTTGGTCACGCAGATACCTGGACGGGGTTTTTGAATATCTTTCTCCTGCTGGTCTCCATGTTCCTTCTCTTCCGCCCCTGGACACTGGGGTTCTTGTGAGCATAGGTTAACTCTTCGAATGCTATGAAATTTAAACAGAAATTTAATCTCCAAGAACAATTGTTCACTCTTTTAAGTCTGCCTTAAGGTGTTCTCATAGATCTGGTTATTACAAATTTTCATAAGAAATGCACGCCTAGCACAATAAATACGAAGACAAGAGGAATTCCATTCTGAATTTTTGGAATTATTTTAAAATCCCTCAGTTCTGACATTGTTTTTAATTTTTTTTTAAAAAAACCACACAGCAGGAGAATGAAATGCATGGCAATTGCTCACAGGCATCACTGTGTTTTGGGGTGGACAGGCATGGCCTCCTCCGTCATGAATGCGGTGGGAGAGAAGAGAACGGGAGCAGGGAGCAAGTCAGATGTACAAGAAAGCCCCTAAGTGGAACTCTCAAGCTAATGACGTTTTTGTGCTAGAACAGCAATGGTGGGGATGCGACAACTTCACAAGCAACAGGAATGTCAGGGTAGGAGAATATCCAGACAAATCTTGTGCATATTGAGAAAGAAGGTGGGACAAAGCCAGAAGCTGGGGCAATGGTGTGGGAAACTCTTAAGGTTGTCGACAAATTAGCTCCGCTGTTGCCTTTGCGAAGCTGGTTTGGGAGTGGGGATGGGGAGTTGTTCCCGTTCCATTGCCAGCTTCTATGACTGGTGAGGAAACCCGGGGGCCCACCTCCTACGGGTTGCCCCACTTTCAGCAGTCACGGTTGCAGGGCTTGGTTGGGGTCCGAAGCGGAGGAGCTGAATGCCCAGAGAAGTGGCTTCAGAAGGCCCCTTGCGCTCCATCTGCAGGCCCGCTCGCAGCCACCGAAGCGGGCGCTCTGTAGGGCTGGCTGGCCACATCTAGGTCTCTCCTGTGGCTTAGGCTCCTGTGCACCACACACAGCTGCCTCAACAGTGCCCTGAACAGCCAGCGGAGGGTGTCCATCTCTGCTTCTCAAAATAGGTGAGTCCGTGTCACCGTGAAGGACTTGGGAGGCGATCCCTGAGAAGCCATGTTCTCATTCTTCTTGCCCTCAGGCAGACAATTCCCAGGGTGATGAGTTTTTTAAAGTACACACATTTTCTAAGGCGGAAAATGATCGCTCCTAAGAGAACGATCAAGGAGCTGAAGAGCAATCGCCCACTCTAGGGCTGAAGCTGCTGGGAGAGGGGAGAACCTCAGTGGGGCCATAGGGTAGGAGGGTGGAGAACTTCCTTGGGTTCTGGAAAAGGCTTGAAGCAGTTCTTGTGGGCACGGGTTCAAAAGATTAGTGGAGGCCTCCTGACCAATCAGCAGATGGGTCCAATGCCAGCTTGGATAAATGACCTCTCTCCACATTTTCTACCTCTTTGGTGTTTCTTGAGAGCTTCCTCTGTCTGCCAACTACCAACTGCTGTCACAAGGAGGGGGTTTGGTCTTTGGTCACTTGGATAGAGTCAACCCATGGTTGATCAATTCCTTGGTGTGGAGGTTAAAACTGCAGCAAATGTCAGCAGGAGCCAAAGCTAGCAGTAGTCGGGCTGCCTGTCGGACCCCTTCCCGCTCGTGAATTGGGATGGTGGTGCGGAAAGGCCCGACGAAGCCTGGCATGGGGGAAAAGCAAGCGTGTTGCCCCTGTCTCGGGTAGCTTGGTGTTCCTGGCAATACGAGATGCTTCCGAGACTGCATCTTGCTACCTTGGAGAGTTGCATAAATCTAAATGTCATCTTAAAGAAGAGATAACAGAAAAAAATTAAAAAAGTATATACAAAAAATATTTTTAGGCCAGAGTTTTCTACAGGTATTAATGAATATTTTTCTTAATCCTCATAAGTTTTACTGTGTTTAATATTTCTTAATACCGGTAGCATTAATTTATACTTTTGTAGCAACACACTATTTTTATAAAACGCCACCACTTGGCTTGTCTTCGTGAGGGGAGGGGGGATTGTGTGAGGGCAATGTGCTGACCCATGTACTGTATTTAAAAAGAGAAAAGTTATCTACTGTCACGCTTGCTGTGTGTTAATAAACAAAAAGGAAACTTGTGCAGTGTTGCATCTTCTGTAACGTTGTGACAAAGGCAGGCCAGAGATGTGCGGGGAGTGGGGGGGCACCCGGTAGAGCCCTGAAGACAGAACGGGGGGGTGGGGGGGTGGGAAGTGCTCCTGGCCTGCGCCGTTTGTGGCCGAGGCTGCGTGATTAGCTGTGTCCAAACGCCGTTCGGTAGCGGAGCCTCGACCCCCGAAGTGGCGTTTTAAAACCCTGACCCGGGAGCCCGGACAAAAGTGGAGCCCGTGCTTTAAGGCCAAGCAAGGGCGTCTTAAGGGCCTAAAAGTTGGAGGAAAAGTGCCACATTGATTGTAACCGCCGGGACGTTTCTCCATAGCAGCGACCGTCCTCCCTAAGCCGAGGCGCATCTTGGCCGGTTTAGCTCGAGGGGCGGGGAGGCTGCGCGATCGGAGCGCCTGGAGACGGGCGGGCTTGGGAAAGCGCCGCTGGGTCTTTAAGCGGGGCGGGCCCTCGACGAAGAGGAGGAGGAGGAAGCCGTCGCTCCACCCGCCAAGGACAGCCTCGGGGCGGGTCCGGTGTCCAGCGACACCGAAGGCTGGCACTCGGGAAGCTGTGCCAGCCCCGGTCAGCCGCGCGATGCAGCCTCAGCCGCCCCTGCACAGCGGGTACTTCCACCCGGTGCTTCGCTCGTGGCAGGCGACGGCCGCCGCCCTCACCGCCCGGCATCTCGTCTACCCGATCTTCGTCTCGTAAGTGCCTCGGTGGCTCCGGCCGGGTCGGGGAGAGCGGAGGGGGGGACGCCTTCAGCCCTCCCGTGGCGGCCCCGAGATCCGTCTCGTTCCCCGGGGGCCCGCGGCGCCCTCCCCCTCACGGTGCCTCCCTCACTTGACCCTTTCAGGGACAGCCCGGATGCCGTGGAGCAGATCGCCAGCCTGCCCGGCCAAGCTCGGTAAGTCGGCCTCGCGCTTCCAGCAGAGCCAGCCGAGGGGCGGAAGGCCGGAGCTCCAGAGCCGGCCCTTGCTTGCTCTTGAAGAGGCTCCCCTCGTGGGTATCGGCGCGCCCTTCCTCCCAGGCTCCCTGGCGGGAGCGCCCCCTTCTGCGGCCTGCGAGGTCTTCAGCTGAATTGAGTGTAGGGGGAGAGGGTCCTGGGGGAGGGAGGAGAGGAGGGGAGTGGAGGGGGGCTACTTCCTTTATCTCCTCCTTTGAGTTTTCCTCCCTCAGAATCGCCTCTTAAAGCTGCTTGTTTGGGTGGGGGGAGAAGGAAAAAAAAATCATATTTTAAAGTCACTAGGCTGGTAGGTGTGCCCCCTTTGCCTGGTTCTGTGGGTGAGCTGGGAGATACAAGCTGGGCTTTCCCCTGAGAAAAACTTCCAATCGGCTGCCCGCTGGAGATAACAGCGTGTGGAAACCCCAGCCCAGCCCTTGGGGAGATGGCAGGGTGTACCCGTTACTCCCTCAGCCTGCTTGTGCAAGAAACACATGCGTGCATGTAAGTCATCCACTTTGTCTCTTGCCACACACATTGCTGCTTTGAACCCCATTGTTACTGGAGATTAAGGCTGAGGTCATGCTGGACCCATGTGAAAAACCAAATTTCACCTTTAATTTCGAGTGGGATGGATCACATTCTATATAGCTCTATAGATAGTGATATCGATTTTTTTTAATTTGGGGAGACTCTATGCGGAGAGCTGGAATTGGGCGGCCGAGCCTGCAGTGCCCCCCTCCCCCCGCCAGATCTTCATGGGCACCATCATGTTCTACATGATCTCTGGGTTCAAACCTCTCGGCTTGACCCACTTGGCTGTTTGGGGTCTGCCTCCCATTCTGTGAGTCGCCCTGCTGAGCTGACAAGTGACTCCTTCCCTCCTCCCCAGGCACGGGGTCAACAAGCTGGAGGAGCTGCTGGGGCCCCTGGTGGCTGACGGGCTGACGTGCGTGCTGATCTTCGGCGTCCCAAGCCGGGCCATGAAGGTGCACTTCTGAGTTGCGCTTGAGCCACGGCTCCTGGGCAGAGGGCCTTGCTTCTAGATGGGTAGGTGGGCAGCTGCCTCTCCCTCTGCTCCGCAGGATGAGCGCGGCTCTGCAGCCGATGCCAAAGACACCCCTGTCATCCAGGCCATACAGACGATCCGCTCTTTGTTCCCTGAGCTGCTGGTTGCGTGTGATGTCTGCTTGTGCCCTTATACTTCACATGGGCACTGCGGTGAGTGCTGCTGGGCTTGGAAAGGACTAGAAGCTTGATATTCAGATGCCAAAATGGCTTAACATTTACCGTAGGCAATAAGCCCCTGGGTCGCCTTCTCCCTTTTGATCTGGGGCCAATGGCGCAGAGTGCCTGGGAAAGCAGGGAGAGTAGCGCTTTCCTTGCCTTGCAGGTCTCCTTCGGCAGGACGGCACCCTTCAGAATGAGGCCAGCTGCCAGAGACTTGCTGAGGTGGCCCTGGCCTACGCCAAGGCAGGTAAGGTGCTTACTATGTGGGTTGCAGTGCACTTCTGGGGCAGCTGCTGGGAGTAGGCAGAACCGCACAGCTGGCTCCTTAGCTGAGGTGGGGCTGGACCTCCACCAACAGTCAGGCCCCTGCCCCGGGACACCCTTAGCCTTGCTTCTCCCTTGAGGAACCCCGGTCAGGGAAGCTGCCATCATTGCCAGTTCCACATCTCCTGTTACCTTTCCTCAGGTTGCCACATTGTGGCCCCCTCGGATATGATGGACGGGCGCATCCATGCAATCAAGGAAGCCTTGGTTGCCAACGACCTGGGCAATAAGGTGGGTGTGAGGGACTAGTAGGCTCCAAAGAGATGTGGCCAGGAGCTTCTTTCATAGGTTGCTGAAACAGGTGAATTCAGTCCCGAGGCCAGGTGCAGGGCTGCTTTCAGAGGCTCCCAGAGTCCAGCTTTCCAGGTTCTGAACAGCTCAGTGGGGGAAGGGGCTGAAGGGCTCGGGGGGGGGAGGTGCTCAGGGTCTGGGGAGACGGGGTGCATGACTGCCATGCTGTCGTCCCTGCAGGTTTCAGTCTTGAGCTACAGTGCCAAATTTGCTTCCTGCTTCTATGGCCCTTTCAGGTGAGGGTTGCTGGGGCTGTTTTTGGTCAGGGAGAAGGATCCCCATGACCGAAGGCGCAGGCAGCCAAGCAGCCGTCAGAGAACTTGATGGGGCCCCTTTGGTGTCTGGGGAGCGAAGGGAGGTCATTCGGTTTCTTCTGGTTTGCGTAGAGACGCGGCCTTATCCAAGCCCGCCTTTGGGGACCGGCGCTGTTACCAGCTTCCTCCAGGATCTCGAGGATTGGCTCTGCGGGCAGTGGTGAGTGGCCTTGGGAGATAACCAGCTGGGTTTGTGGAGCAATGGGCCCTGAGGGCACTATTGGATGTTTACCAAGGGCATTCCCCTTTCGGGACATACTTAGCAGTGGGGTGGAGGAGGAGGGCTATGTATTTTGAAGGCCTGGGAACTTGTGCGAAAAAAGGCAGAAGCGCCCAGAGGAATTACTGCTGGAGCCGGCCCAACTTGGACTGCCTTCTTGCTACCCCTCGGTCTGCTGGCTGTGCCAAGGGCAGCGATGCCCTCCAGCCTCTCAGCCAGATCTTCTCAGCTTTAGCCTGGCCGCTTCAGGGAGGAAGGAGAACATTTGTTTTCTAACACGTTCTCTGCTCTGGAGTGGTTGTATGCTACTGCCTTTAGTTTAACGGCCCCTGTAAATTGTAATTTTCAAACCATTTGTAATTTATCTCTGACATGCCCTATTTTGAGAAGGCAAAAGTAAGAGTCCAGGGGGAGAAGGAATCTGCGGCCAAATGCCTGTTGTAGCACAGATGGCGGTTGTCTTTCCCTAGCCCATTCTCATGAACTCCCTGGCCCAGAAAGGGGGAGGGAGGCTGGCCGGTTGACCCTATTGGTGAGCTTCCACGGGGGCCTTAGTCAGGGCAGACTGTTTTCTGCAAGGGATCAGGTGACTTCTCTGATCTGTGTGCACGTCAGATGATTCGTCTTTTGCCCTATCTGAGAAAGTGCTTTCAAGGGCCGCTGGGCTTTTGCTGTTGGGGAGCAGACAACACCCACCACCACTACAGACAAGGGAATGTGTATTGCTGTGTGTTGCCTAGAGGAGAGGAGAGGGCAGAAAAGGCAAGGCTTGGCACCTGCAGGCTTTAGCCCAGAAAACAAGCTCTGAGTGTGTATTTGAGTGTGCGTGCACATATGCTCCGGCAGAGCCAGTTCGGCCATTCCACCTGGCCACTTGGCTGCCCATTGAGCGAAGCGTCGGGTTCAGCTCCTGCCTGTCTCGTGAAGTGACTCTGATACACTTCCCCCCCACCATGACCTCCCTCTGCTGTATTCCCCTCCCCACCACCAGGACCGGGATGTGCAGGAGGGGGCAGACATGCTGATGGTAAAGCCTGGGATGCCCTACCTTGACCTCGTGCGGGAAGTGAAGGACAAAGTAAGCCCCTCCCCCCACCCCGAGAGCGGGCAGCAGTGGTGGGTGCCTGGCCCCCGTCCCCCTGCTGAGAAATATGGTGTGTATTTCCCCAGCATCCCAGCCACCCCCTGGCCGTCTACCATGTCTCGGGAGAATTTGCCATGCTGTGGCATGGGGCGCAGGCCGGGGCCTTTGACCTGAAGGCGGCAGTGATGGAGGCCATGGCCGGGTTCAGGCGAGCAGGTGAGCGAGGGAGGGAGGAAGGTTAGCCAGGGCTGCCAATGCTGCTCCTCTGCTAAGAGAAGCCCAAAGCCAATGACCAGCGTAAGGTGGGAGGGGAGAGAGGGCACTGGAGGCCCAGTTGGATTCCTGGGAGAATAACACCAGCAGGCCACCTTGGCTGTGGAGGATGGTCCTTCACTGTAGGAGCAAACGGGCTGGTTTCCCGCTCAGGCTGAATTGGCTGCGAGCCAGCTTCTTTTGCAAAAAAAAAAAAAGGCTTTGAGCAGCGGGCGTGTTTGTGCCGGTTCATTTTGGAAACGCTTCTCTTGCAGGAGCCGATGTCATCATTACCTACTACGTGCCTCAACTTCTGCGGTGGTTGAAAGAAGGGCAGGTGTGAAGGGGGTCCCTGGCCTGGCTGCCAGGAGGGAAACAGGAAACATGCTGGAAAGTACTGGGCGGCTGAAGGCGGGAAAGTTTTTTTTTTCTTTTACAGCTTTTGGAAGATCTTGCTTCAAACTTGGCGTTTTATAAAGTAAATCAATTTGGATGCTCCAAGCAATGTTGTAACATGATTTCCAGTCCCCTGCTGATACACTTTCTTTAAAAACAAACACGCCACAATGTTGTTTTTATTCCTCTTTGGATTTTGTTTGCCCTGGTTAGTAGCAAAATATCCAGAGACACGTATGGACTGAAAAGCAAAGTCCTCCCTTTGGGGAACAGTTAGCCTGAGGGCTGCTCTGTATTCACCATAACAAGGCCCATCCTCTACCAAAAGGAAGAAAGAGGAAAGAATTTTTTCTAAAACAAACAAACAAACAAAAACTTGTAAGCTTTAAGCAGCTCGGTATCCTCTCTCAAGGGAATTTTTTTCCTGGTATGCAGGTGTTTGGCATGTTGAAATTTACCTGCAGTTTCAATTTGAGGCTTTGGGTATGTCCGTTTGCCTTTCAGATTCACTTAAACAAAACCTTGTTAAGGAAACAATCTCATAATTCACTTCTATAACCGGACAGTAGAGGAGGAGTTGCTCCACCCACACGACCTAGAGAGAAAGAAAGGAGCTACTGCCCGATCCTGTCCTTGCCAACTTGGTTGACATTCAGGACGGTTCATTCAACTTGGCTTTGACAGACCATCAACAGAAGACTTTAGGAGCTTCCTAGACCACGTTAGACCCACCATTTGGTTTTGGTTTAGGATGAGGCGTACACCCAGCCATTGTGGTTCAATAAACCACAATTCAATAAACCATGAATTCCCACTTGGCTCCATGCGTGAACCCTGTCCCCCTTTCACGCAAGCGGCTGCTAGGCCGCCCTCCGAGCGGGGTCCCTTCTTGCGTGTGTGCTGGAAGCCAGGTACCTTCCGCCTTCTGGGATGCAGACTTAATGCTCTGTGCCTTTCTGTCTCCTAGCAGGTGGGTTCTTTCGCTTCCCTTCCCTTTGCTCTGCTTTCTTCCAGCCATTTTTTGCTGATTTCGTCTCCTGCCTTCTCTAAATCTACGTGAAAGCTGGCGAGAAGTAAACTTCTAGCATTCACAGAGAGAAAAAAAAACAATTATTATACACATAGATATTCATCTGCTGCTGCTATAGATGGAGAAGTCAGTCTGTGGAGCCGGTATGAGAGGTTGGGGTTTGGGCTGTGTGGAAATGGGGGTGCTGTGTTGGAAGGATCTGAAGAGAGACGGGATCTGCTCTTTTCAGGGGAGAAAGAAGCGGTGGCCGCATCATACGTCATACTGTTGCTGATTCCCCATCCCCAGGTCCTGATGAAAGGCTAAGCCCGTGGAAAGGTTGACTCTCAAGGGGCTGCTGAAGGCAGTCCTTCAAGCGGAACTTCTGGTGCCGCCGTAGATTGCACAGTGCAACCTGATGCATGGAAACATACCAGCCACGCACAAAGGGCCCAGGGACGTGCGTGCGATCTTGTGGAAAAAGGTGGAAGAGGAAATCCAATCAGTTTTGTAGCCCTGGGCTGCTCCTGCTGAAGCCCTGCCTTCCCTTCAGTCTGCATCCATTCGCCCAACCGGTTTGGCTGCCTATCGAATTCAGGAATGAATCTGATGAGATAAAGGGATCTGCGGGCTCAAATAGAGAAATGTTAAAGAAAGCGGCTGGATTTTGGCAATTGCTTCTAGGGGAAGAAACCGCAGTTTTAATAACTCTTAACCCAAAGCAAATTCAATTAAATGTATATCCCTGATCGTAAGAGGTTGCAGCATCAGCAGCCCAGGTTTCCTGTCTTTAGGTTGGGGTTAGGGCAAGGCCTGCAAATGTAGCCAATACGGAATTGTAACTACAGCCAGATACAAAATTACTTTGGGGAACCGACGAGATTCCGACAGGCACACAACATTTCCACACGATTCTGCCATCAGGACAAGAAACTTCCAACAGCCACAATGTAGTGGAAGAGCTTCATCGCTTTGGAGTATTCCAGAACAGTTTGCCTATTCCAGGTGAGTTTACAGGCTTAATATACAGTTGCGATTCGGGAAGGAGCCCTCGATGTTCCTTTACACGCAATCTTTCTGTCCCAGCTCTTCTCCAAGCAACCCAACATGTTCTCCTTTGCTAGTGATATAGGAAGGGAGGCCCCCTTTTTTGGTAGGCAGTCTTACAGCGAGAATCTGAGTTCTGCGGTCAAAGAAAGAACAGCAGCCACAAAAAGAAAAAAACCCTTTTAGTGGGATTGTAAGGTGAGCCGAGGTGGCGCAGTGGTTAGAGTGCAGTACTGCAGCTACTTCAGCTGACTGCTAGTTCAGCAGATCAGCGGATCAAATCTCACGGGCTCAAGGTTGACTCAGCCTTCCATCCTTCCGGGGTGGGTAAAATGAGGACTCAGATTGTTGGAGCCAATATGCTATTTAGTATACTGTCTTTGGTGTAAGCAGCCCAGAGTCCTCGGAGAGTGGGCGGTATAGAAATGTAACTAATAAAATAAATAAATGTCTTTTTATCGCTTCAAATGCAGCGGATTCAGCGCGACCGCAGATCCAGGAAGCCTTTTTTCCTAGCAGCCAGTGCAAAGGTTCCTCCACAGTTGCCTTCTGTGTCAGGAACATGCTATAAAAATTAAGCAATCCCAGGAACGATTGCAATTCTTTTTTATTTTTGGGAGTATATAGTTTGCTCAACAGAAGTTCTGGGGGGAAAAGATAAAAACAATTTCAGGCACAATTATGTTTTATTGTTTAGGATAAAATAAAACAGGGAGGGCAACCTGCCGACAACAGCTCCTCCTCCGCTTTTGCCCAGGATCGTGGCAACCGAGAAACGAAGCTCCAAAGTGCAGAGCAGCACCAAAAACACCGGTACTCTGCTCCTCTGAAAGGGACGAGCCACTTCCGTTGGCCTTTTTTCGCGTGGCCACCGGCTTCCTCTTCAGATATCTCCAAAAGGCTTTCCCGGCATGACGGACTTCCTGTCCATTCATCGCGACCCTCCCCCAGTGCCTTTGAAAAGGACCTTACTGCCATGGCCGACGTCCGGTCCATCCTTCTCAGTCATCCCTCCAACTTCCTTGCGCAGCGGCCTTCTCGGCACGGCGGACTTCCTGTCCGTTCACCGTCGCCGACCCCCACTGCCATTGACAAACGACCTTTCCATCACGGCTGGCTTCCTGTCCGAATTTCATTGTAATCCCCCTACTTCCTACTACCGCGATAAAGTAATATCTCGATGGCTTCAATGCTATTTAATGCTTCTGCGGACCAAGCAGATATAGCAACCACAAAAACAAATAAACTTTTAACGGCGTTTTAAGGTAATAATTCTTTATTATTAAAACATTCATATTAATAGGTCATCATAGGTCTTTTTAACTCGGTTTAAAGCTTTTGAAGCAGGATTTCTTTTCCTCTGTTGGAAAAGCTAAGGTTGACAGAAAACAGCGTCATCGTGCGGTCCAAGCGGGGATCGCAGCAACCAAAAGAAAGAAACTTTTTAAATGGAGTTTTAGGGTTGTTATGCTGTTCCTTCTTGGACCACAGGAGGGCACTGTTTTCTCCAGGGTTGCGGAACTGGCACAGAAGAATCTTAAAATGCCATCGAAAAGATTTATTTCTTTTTGCAGCCGCAGTACCTGTTTTGGCCACACGAGGGCACAGTTTTCCGTCCCATGACTTCAAAGTTATCGCTAACGTGCAGAAAATTGTGCCATCCTGTGGTCAAAGCAGGTATCGCAGCCACAAAAAAGAAATAAACCTTTTCGATGGCATTTTAAGTTTATCTGTACGTATTGAAGTTATTCTTCCGTGCCAGTTCCGCAACCCTGGATAAAGCAGTGCCATCCAGTGGTCCAAGAAGGAATAGCAGGCAGAAAAAGCACAGTTGCCGACTTTTTCCATACCAGCGTTTCTCCGAGCGACTTTCCCAGTGTCAGCGCAACTTCCCGTCCGTCTCCTGTCCAACCCCCATCAGCTGGTTCGGTTGATGCTCCAAAAAGCCGACCTTCTTGCGCTGCGAGACTCCCCCCTCTCGCAGGCCTGGCCCTCCATGTTATCGAGGGCCTATCTTGATGACGGGCTTTGGAACCCCGAGAGATGGCATGCAGCGAAGAGGGGGTTGAGGGGTTTTTTACGTAAATTTTTAATGAAATTTTTAAGGGGATCTGGGAGGAGGGATGGGAATAATGATTTTTTAAGGGGAACCGGGAGGAAGACCAAGGGGTTGGGGGGGGGGGGACAAACCCACTAAGGTCAGAGCCGAGCCCGGCACAGGGGGACGGCTTGGAGGGTCCAAGTCGAGGGATTGGGGAGGGGCTGGAGGACCATCCGGTGGAGGAATTTTCCATCAACACGGTGAATGGGAGGGGCAGATATGGCGGGAGTAGGGGACCATATCATGTGCTGGGGGCGCGCACCCGCTGTTTGAGAGCAATTGCGGGCTCCGGTCCCCAAGACTCCACTCAGATACTAGGTGGCTTAGATACTCAGGACCTGGGCCTCCGGCTGATGTTATGCATTGCCAGGTCCGTGGTTAATAAGGCCCCCCTCATCCATGATCTTATACAGGAGGGTGGAGCGTACCTGGCAGCTATTACTGAGACTTGGTTGGGCCCGGAGGGAGGGGTCCCCCTGGTTGAGATGTGCCCACCGGGCTTCAGAGCGCTTCATCAGCCAAGGGCCCAGGGGAGGGGCAGGGGGTGGCGGTTATTATTAAAGAAGATCTTGGTCCGAGGGAAACCACTGTGCCACAGACGGCCGGATATGAAACCTTCTTTGTGAGATGGGATCATAGGGCTCAGATGGGCCTATTGCTCACGTACCTGGCTCCCTGCCGCGTGGCAATGGCCCTGCCCGAGCTATTCGACGTGATAGCCACGGTGGCAGTTGACACACCCAGGCTTATGGTCATGGGTGATTTCAACCTGCCGTCCGTTGGTGAGACGTCTGAGATGGCCCGGGAGTTCATGGCTTCCATGACGGCCATGGACTTGATCCAATTAGTTCATGGCCGCACCCACAGGGGGGGTCACAATCTGGACCTGATTTTTGTCTCTGTCCAGTGATTGAGTGGCCTTGTTATAGGGGATATAGACATGGAACCCTTGTCATGGTCTGACCACTCGCTCCTTCGCCTAGATCTTCGAACCGCTACACCCCGCCACAGGGAGGCGGAGCCTACAAGATGGGTCCGCCCCAGGCGCCTGATGGATTCTGATAGATTCCAGATGGAGCTTGGGCCATTTCCTGAGGTTCTAGCCCATGACTCGGTCGAGGACCTAGTGGCGGCCTGGGATCAGGCCGCTAGCAGAGCCTTAGATCGAGTTGTGCCTTTGCGGCCTCTGACCCGGTGCCGATCCCTCGTGGCTCCTTGGTTCACTGAGGAGCTGAGGGAGATGAAGCGCCGGAAAAGATGCCTGGAGAGCGGTTGGAGGGCCAGTCTCGCAGAATCTGATCAAACACTGGTAAGGTCGCATATTAAGACCTACCTAGTGGCGATAAAAGCGGCGAAGTCCAATTACCTCTCCGCTCTAATTGCGTCATCAGAGAATCGTCCGGCGGCCCTGTTCAGAGTGACCCGTTCCCTGCTTCAACCGGGAGTGCGGGAGGACCTTCTGGAGGGCAGGGCTGAGGATTTCGGGCGATATCTGTATGACAAAATCGCTCAGATCCGGTGGGATTTGGACTCTGACTGGGTAGATCCGGGCAGGATGACGAGGAATAGTCTTGAGAATGTTATCTGGGAAGAGTTTGACTTTGTGACTCCGGATGACGTGGACAGGATTTTGGGGAGACTTAATGCGACCACATGTTTACTGGACCCGTGTCCCTCCTGGTTAGTACTGGCTTCCCGGGAGGTCACACAAGGCTGGCTCCAGGGAATTATCAACGCTTCATTGAGTGAGGGTTACTTCCCCGCTACCTTGAAAGAGCCCTCCCTGGACCCAGCAGTATTGGCTAACTATCGTCCTGTCTCCAACCTTTGCTTCGTGGCGAAGGTTGTTGAGAGTGTGGTCGCACGACAGTTCCCACAATTCCTGGAGGAAACGTCCTATCTGGATCCATTCCAGTCGGGTTTGAGGCCTGGGCACAGCACGGAAACGGCATTGGTTGCGTTGGTTGATGATCTGTGGAGGGCTCGGGACAGGGGTTGCTCCTCTGTTCTGGTCCTATTAGATCTCTCAGCGGCTTTTGATACCATCGACCATGGTATCATGCTGCACCGGTTGGAAGAGTTGGGGATGGGGGGCACCGTGTTACGGTGGTTCCCCTCCTTTCTCGCCGACCGGTCGCAGTTCGTGTTGACAGGGGGGCAGAGGTCGACCTCGAGGCCTCTCATTTGTGGAGTGCCGCAAGGGTCGGTCCTCTCGCCCCTTCTGTTCAACATTTATGTGAAGCCGCTGGGCGAGATCATCCGTGGCTTTGAGGTGAGATACCACCAGTACGCTGATGACACCCAGCTGTACATCTCCACCCCAGGCCACCCCAGCGATGCCCTTGAAGTGATGGCCTAGTGCCTGGAGGCTGTACGGATCTGGATGGGGAGGAACAACCTCAAGCTCAACCCTTCCAAGACTGAGTGGCTGTGGTTCCCGGCATCCCGATATAGTCAGCTGACTCCATCGCTGACTATCAGGGGTGAGTCTTTGGCCCCCGCGGAGAGGGCCCGCAATCTGGGTGTCCTCCTGGATACGCAGCTGTCCTTGGAGGAACATCTGACAGCTGTTGCCAGGGTGACCTTTTGTCAGGTTCGCCTGATCTGCCAGTTGCGCTCCTTTCTTGATCGGGATTCCGTGCGCACAGTCACTCATGCCCTCGTCACCTCTCGCCTGGACAACTGCAACGCTCTCTACATGGGGCTCCCCTTGAGGAGCACCCGGAGGCTCCAACTGGTCCAGAATGCGGCCGCGCGGGTAATCATGGGAGCTGCATGGTGCTCCCGTATAACACCGCTCCTGCGCGAGCTGCACTGGCTCCCAGTGGTCTTCCGGGTGCGCTTCAAGGTGTTGGTTCCACCTTTAAAGCGCTCCATGGCATAGGACCTAGTTATCTTCGAGACTGCCTTCTGCCACCAACGACCTCCCATCGACCCGTGCGCCCCCACAGAGAGGGCCTCCTCGGGGTGCCATCAGCCAAGCAATGCAGGCTGGTGACCCCCAGGGGGAGGGCCTTCTCTGTGGGGGCTCCCACCCTTTGGAATCAGCTGCCCCCAGAGATAAGGAGAATCCAAGGCCTCCGTGCCTTCCACCGTGCCCTTAAAACTTTCCTTTTCCAACAAGCCGGGCTGGCCTAACAAATTTTTTAAATGAATTTAAATTTGTTTGTCTTTTTAAATTTTTGGCCAAATTGAGATATTTCCTTTTAATCTGTTCTTAATGTATTTACTATGTGTTTTTATTTGGCTGTACACCACCCTGAGTCCCTAGTGAGAAGGGCGGTATATAAATTTGAAGTAAAATAAAAATAAAATAAAATAAATAGAGCAACAGGAGGCCCAGGAGCTACATAACAGGCACAAAAGAAAGAATCCTGCTTCAAAAGCCTTAACCTTGAGGTCAAAAGGTCTACAACAGCCTCCACGCTAACGTTGACAGAAAACAGCGCCATCCTGCGGTCCAAGCAGGGATCGCAGCAACCAAAAGAAAGAAACTTTTTAAATGGAATTTTAGGGTTGTTATTCTTTATTATTAAAACTTTATTAATATCAATAGGCCATCACAGGCCTTCTTAACTCCGGTTAAGGCTTTTGAAGCGAGATTTCTTTTCCAGTTCCTGTGTTGCAGCAAA
The DNA here is from genome assembly GCA_022577455.1 of Arizona elegans. Classification (NCBI taxonomy): domain Eukaryota; kingdom Metazoa; phylum Chordata; class Lepidosauria; order Squamata; family Colubridae; genus Arizona; species Arizona elegans. The sequence goes on along the minus strand of JAKOOJ010000034.1, from coordinate 16,355 downwards.
CGGGCCTCCCGTTGCTTTAATCAATATTAATAAGACGTTAACAATAAAGATAACCTTAAAATCCCATTAAAAGGGTTTCTTTTTGCAGCCGTAGTACATGTTTTGGCCACACGAGGGCACAGTTTTCCGTCTCATGAGTTCAAAGTTATCGCTAACGTGCAGAAAAGTGTGCCATCCTGTGGTCAAAGCAGGTATCGCAGCCACAAAAAGAAAGGAACCTTTTCGATAGCATTTTAAGATTCTTCTGTGCCAGTTCCGCAACGCTGCAGAAAACAGTGCCCTCCTGTGGTCCAAGAAGGAATAGCAGCCACAAAAAAACCCTTTTTAATAGCATTTAAAAATTATTATTCTGTATCTTTGTTATTAAAATCCTTATTAATATTAATAGAGCAACGGGAGGCCCAGGAGCGCCATAACAGGCAAAATGAAAGAATCTTGCTTCAAATGCCTTAACCTGGGTTCAAAAGGTCTACAACGCTAATGTTGACAGAAAACAGCGGCATCGTGCGGTCGAAGCAGGGATCGCAGCAACCAAAAGAAACTTTTTAAATGGAGTTTTAGGGTTGTTATGCTATTCCTTCTTGGACCACAGGAGGGCACTGTTTTCTCCAGGGTTGCGGAACTGGCACAGAAGAATCTTAAAATGCCATAGAAAAGGTTTATTTCTTTTTGCGGCCGCGATACCTGTTTTGGCCACACGAGGGCACAGTTTTCTATCCCATGACTTCAAAGTTATCGCTAACGTGCAGAAAATTGTGCCATCTTGTGGTCAAAGCAGGTATCACGGCCACAAAAAAATAAACCTTCGGCAACCTGGACTCCATTCCTCTTGGCACGGCTGGTGACAAGTTGGAAAATCTTCCTTGGATGTATCTTTCACCAGGGTTGGTTTAAGAAGCACCGATAGCAACTGCTAGGTTTTCCAAGGTGTAGCAGGCAGAATAACTCCCAGGATGCCTGAAAGCTGCTTGGTATCAGGTCTGCTCTTCCGTCCATCTGTCCCACGACTATCGGCACTGACCGGCTGCAGGCCTCTGAACATCCGTTCAAGCAGAGGAGTTTTTCCCAGCCCTTCCCTGGAAACGCAGGGATGAACCTGGACCTTTTGCACGCCAAGCAACAGCTCGAACTCGGACTGTGGCCATCCCTCAGGAGACAAGCAACCTGCTTTGAAATAGCACTTCTAAGTAAACAAAAAAATTAATCTTCCACGTTTGACATAGAGAAGAAACAAACACGGTTGAGTTGGGGAATTATAAAATTATTCTTGCTTAACGTTACATACTTTTATAAGCATCTAGTTAAAACAATCCAATTTGGCCAAAGTATTTAGATGTAAATACTTTATTGCAAAGAGAAGGAATTAAGCGCATGTTATTTATTTTAATAATTATATTCAGACCTAGGAAAAACATTCCACTTGCATGTCTCGTGACTTAATTTTAGAATTCCCAAAGAGCTGTTCATTAAAGGGGAAGATATTGTCTAAGTATTGTCCTCTGGGATAAAAAAAAGTCCATTACAATTTTGCAGTGTTTTAATTTGATTGCTGCCGCATTCCTTGTTACGTTACCATGTTTTCTTCGGGAATAGGGTGAAATTGAGGGTGGGGAGCGATATTAAAACTAGAAATTGATCTTGATATGAGATGATAACTACCCCTCGTAAGCGCTGATGAGAGAGCGACTTGGCCTTTGCTGTCTGCGTTGGTTTATACAGCCCACTCCCAAAAGCTACTTCTGCAAAAGGAAGTCTAGCCTCTGTAGCAGCCGTGTCTTTTCGACCTCTCTCCATGGAAAGAGAGCTGGGGCAAAACAGAGGAAACAGTTACCATGAAGGTGGGCGCCCAGGGCCCCCTCGGTCAAGAAAACTTGGAACTCATCTCAGGAGGCCACGTGGGAAACGTCTAGCCTGCTATGCTCTGAATTGAGATCCATGTTTGGGTCAAGGGTTTTTGGGAAAACCTTTTCTCCTTCTGAAAATTGTTTTCTTACTTTGTAGAAACAGGCAACTATACCTGTGAATTCTGTGGCAAGCAGTACAAGTACTACACGCCATACCAGGAACACGTGGCCCTTCACGCACCAATCCGTGAGTATCCAGCTGTGACACAGCAACCGGGAAGACCCTGGGATCCATGATCTTTCAAGGCAGAGGCCGATCGCACATCTAAAGCGATCACGAGGGACAGACCAGTACCGGCATATCTTCCTGATAGCTATACTTTGGGGATATACTTTGAGAGAAGGAGTTGTTCATATTTCAGTGCAAATAGTCAGGCCAGATTGCCTATAATTGTTAATGCTATATTAAACTGTAAATAAAATTATACCTGTATTTTGCAGTTTACACATTTTTGACAATGTAGATTTTTCAGCTGGACCCATCACCTGCTTACGGCTTATATAAGATCTTCTCAGTAAATTGAAATATTCAAAAGCGTGGGAACCCCATTCGCTTGCCGGTTGCAGCCATCCACTTCCAAGGACCGGCCCCTCGGTCCCATTCTCCTCCCTGCACCTGTCCCTAGTCAGAGGGACCGCCTCTGTCCTCCACCACCTCTTCCGCTAGGCCACCCGGGCTCCTTTGCCCTCTGGATCTCCAGCGGCAGTCTTGACACTCTTACTCAGTTAAAGCCTGCTCGGATTTTGCTTTCAATTGGACTGGTGGAAAGCCCAAGAAGTAGGACAGGAAAGCCTCCTTCAGCTCAAGCATCTAGCTCTCATTGCCCCAGGCAGCAGGTAGCCTCATGACAAACAGTCCCCTCCATGGTCCCCCTTTTCAGTCCATTGAGGTCGGTGGCCATCACCTCGTCCCCACAGAAGCAGATTCTGCACTTTAACGCTCATTTCTTGAGGAAAGACTTCTTTGGCCTGTCCTGATCCATTAGGGCTGCTGTTTTGAGGGGGAGAACGGCATCCTCACCTTCATGTGTGCACCTCAGCATGTGTCTCATGAATAGCCCCAGTCTTGTAATCTGGGGGTTTTGTGGGCAAGTGCTGTTGCAGAGGCTTCGTAGGGGAATCGGTGGTGTCAAATTCAACGTATCCTTCTGTCTTCTTACGCTGCGGAGAAGATTGCCTGTAGCCTGCTGATAAGACGACTGTCTTATCAGGGAGATGAACGGCATATACTGTAATTTTTGGAGTATAAGATGCTGTGGACTATAAGATGCACCTACCTTTTTTGGTGAGGAAAACAAGAAAAAGAAATCTGCCTCTGCCTCGCAGCAATTTTGCCTCGTTACAGCAAAATAGCCTGTTTTACTTTAATTTTTATTTTCAGCATAGTTTGACTAGAACAAAAAAAAAAATGTTCCAGTACTACTGCAGTAAGCAGCAGAGGCCAGGCAAAAAAGCTGAGAGTCGGGCGGCGGATCCAATCAACTTGTGCTAATTAGGCTGTGCTGAAGCTGAAATGGGCTGTTTCTTGTTGCTTGCTGCAAGGAGGTAAATCGCTGCAGAATCCAAAGGGTGGGGGCCAGTGGGTGGGTCAAGGGTCAGGGTCAAAGGTCAAAGGTCAGGGATCAAAGGTCTGAGCCGTGGGTCAAAGGCCAAAGGCCAGGGCCAAGGTCAAAGATCACTATCAAAGGTCAGGGTCAGTCAAAGGTCGGGGGGTCAAAGGTCAAAGGTCGGGGTTAGGGTTCAGAGTTTAGGGTTTAGGGTTTACGGTTAGGGTTAGGGTTCTCCACACAGCCTACCACCCCGATAAAGTAATATCTCGATAGCTTCAAAGCTATTGCTAAGGGACAGAAAACAGTGCCCTCCTGTGGCCCAAGCAGATATAGCAGCCACAAAAAAAAGAAAAAAAAAACCCTTTTTAATAGCATTTAAAGATTATTATTCTGTCTCTTTA